>JAVMKO010000010.1:58055537-60455537 GCA_032164245.1 Sternotherus odoratus | reverse complement strand
TCCCCGGCCCCTGAGCAGAAAGGCACATTTTATCCTCTCTGTGGTATTGAGGAATGTGACTTTAGGAGAACTTTCCAGTCAAAATCAGAGCAGGGCGCTGTGAAGCTCTTAAGGTTCTGCACAGAACAAAGAAGAGCTCTTGCAAGCAAAGCTCTGAGTGATCTCTGAACACCATGCTCTCTACCCTGAGAACACAAAGGTTTGGCATTCTCTGGTCCTTCAGAAGGCACAGCAGCTAGAAATATCATTTTACTACACTGTCACCTGACGGAGGAGGAAAGAGAACAAAAACTATTCCCTAATTTAATTTGAAGTTCAGATGAAAGAGCCTGTTCCTCTTCCATTCATCTATGCTATGAGCTATTTTTATCCAGGACGCTGGAATAATGGTTAATATTATAATGGGCCCAAAATATTTCCAATAATACTGTCTCTTTCTAATCCCTGTACACTGCCCACACCTGCAAAATGAACTAAGCAGACAAGAGAAATGTATAATGCGCATCAGCCAAGAATCAAATTTTTCTCTCATCAATTATTAGAGACACTATTGTTTCTAGCAGCTCCTCTTAATAGAGCTGATCACAGCTGAACATTCAGCTGCTTCTGTAGGAAGTGCCAAGACTTACATTATTTTATTATCCACATTTTTTTCTTATTTGAGTATTCTCTAACTCCTGTATAAGTGATTGCCTAATGGCTAATATTCAAGCTTAGGAGCCCTGAGTTCTATGCTCATCTGTGCCACCGAGTTCTTATGTAACCTTGGTCAAGTCATGTAATCTCTCTGTGATTCCTACCTATAAAACAATGGTAATAATATTTACCCCTGAGAGGCATTGTGAGCCTCAGTACCCTGCTCACGTGAAAAGTAGTGAACCACAGGAAGGCTGGTCCCTGTCCATGATTGGAGGGAGCTAGTATAGAGGCAGATCTCATGCAGGGAGAGAGGGACAGGGGCTCTCCTGTTTGAAGGTTACTGGGGTGCCCAAATTCCCACAAATGATCATCCATGAGAATGGAAAAACACCTTGTCTTCAGGCTGCTCGGTTACTCGGGTCTGAAGTTTCCTGAGCCTTCGCTTCTACCTACAGTGTAGTTGACCTGAGAAAGATTTGTTGGATGTGTTTGGGGATCGGCAAGCAACAAGATAAAGAAAAGTAGCAAGTGGGAAGCCCTGACACTATCGGATGGGCTTTCCTTATACAAAACCAACCTAAAATGTTTATCTAATAGGAATTGTCCCAAGGACATTTCAAAATCTTAAAGGAAACATGTCTCATACATGCTGGGCTGAATTTGTCCTCATCTAACTTCACTGGCGTTAAACTCAACAGAACTAACGTCCAGGAGGAATACATCCCACTGTGTGGAAAAGATCAAATGATCTTTTCAGGCCTTTTCACAGCTTTTATGACAACCGGCAATGGAGAGAATTGAGAAACAATAACAACTGAGAACTAGGTGCTACAGCTGGGAAACATGTCTCCTGCGTTTGCCAGGCTCATCAAACAAGCAACCAGGAAGGTTGAATCCCACTGCCAGAGCCAAAGAAGGAAAGGTGCTGAGGGCGATTAACTGACATCATCTGGAAGTCAGTGCTGAATGCTCATGGCACTCACATGCTGTAGAATTTTGTTGCCATGCCAATGTGTGTAAACATCTAATAAAAAGTGTGATTTAGTACCTGGAAGCTATGAAATCTCTACCATTGTTATTGAATATCATTTTGGAAAGCAGGGCGACTGATCACGGACAGACAAATGTGGGTGCAATTTCTGTTGTACAAAAGCATATACAGCTGGAAATGAAAACCAGCTGATGTCAGTGCAAATACAAGTAATCTTATAAAGGTAATGGCTCTAAAGTGATATATTCAGTCTGCTAATAAAATTGCCTATGTTTTTGCTTGCCTGGCAAAAATCTGTTCTTTATTCTGGTTGCATTAATGTTAGTGTCTAAGCTTCATACACAATAAGCACTGATCTCTGATGTTATTTCGAGGGTCTTCTTTTTGACATGTGGCTCCACAGTTGCAATTTGTAATTGCCTTGTGACATGAGTATTTTTACAGTTAATGTGCTCAATGTGTGGCAGCAGCATATACAAAGTATAAGTGTATTCAACACAACTTCTTCATATTCTGGATAAAGTACTGCATTTTCTCTGGAGCTTGGAATTCTCAGGAGAGCTCCTCATGCAGTAGCGCTCTATACACAATGTGGAGCAGCTAAGTCTCCCCAAAAAAGGCCTGCCATGCAGGAGGGCAAATGCTGGTATGGATCACATCCCTTTGGAGGTTCACTTGCCCGCCACCTCCGGAGTGCTGGAAACAAAGCCCCCTAAAAGTGTGTGTGTGTGGGGGGGGGCATCAGCTCCCAGACTGTATCCCTACCAATGCTCCACCATGAGGCCCTGCCCTTGCTCCGCCTCTTCCCCCAGACCCCTCCCTTGCTCCGCCTCTTTTCCCCAAGGCCCCATGCCCACCTGCCACTTGCTTCTCTTCACCACAGAGAGGAGCAAGTGGCAAGCAGGTGGTGAGTGGGGGGACAGGGTGGGGGAAGAGGCAGAGAGGAGCTCTACTGAGAATTCCAGGCTCCAGAGAGAATGCAGCACTTTATCCAGAATATGAAGAAGTTGTTTTGAATACACATATACTTGGATTTAGAAGATGGATGAAAATTAGATCGTGTAATTCTAAAGGTTAACGAACTTGAGGGCTCATTAGACAAACTGCAGAAAGATTATCAGCTTTTAAAAAGAGCTGAATCAAAGATAAATTTAATTTAAACAGTTTCAACTCATTATCCAGTAGTTCTTACTTGGGAAAAGATAATTCAATGTCAAGCAGAAATGTTAGAGGATAATACTTTTGCAGTTTATCTTTGAGTGTTAGGTTTAAAGGAGGCTTTATAAGGTAAAGATGTTGTTGCTACTTTATCTGTTTTGATAGAGTGAATTGCACATGTTTAACACAATCCACCTCTAATTGCTGACTTGGTCTTATTTTTTACTTAACATTCATGGAAGAGCTGGAAAAGATACATGGAGTACACTTTTACTAGAGAGAGTAATATGTGATATATCAAAAAAAGAAAAGGTCAAATTTCATGAGAGAGAAACGAACTCTTGCAGAATGAGATGTAGGGTAAAAGTTTCCAAAACTGCCTCCATGAGTTAAGCGCCTAAGTCGCATTTACAAAAGTGACTTAAGTTAGGTCTACACACACAAAAAGTTATGTCTACACACACAAAAAAGAACCACAGCAGCGAGTCTCAGAGCCCAGGTCAGTTAACTCAGGCTTACAGTGCAGGGCTCAAAATAGCAGCATAGCTGTTCGGGCTCTAAAACGTGGCAAACAAGGTGGGCCTTGGAACCTATGCTCCAGCCCAAGCATCTACACAGCTCTTTTTAGCCCTACAGTGCGAACCAGAGTCAGCTGACCCGGGCTGCTAGACTTGCCACCATGGGGTTTGGGATTTTTGTTTTGCTGTGTAGATGTATTCTTATGCATATAGACTCGGCTCCTCATAGGTAGTTAGGTGATTAACAAGGGTAAGTCTACACTACCCACTGGATCGGCGGGTAGCGATCGATCGATCCCTGAGCACTCTCCCTGTTGACTCTGGAACTCCACCGCCAAGAGAGGCGGAAGACATCCAGCTAAGTTGACCTAAGATAGCTGAAGTCGTGTATCTTATGTCAACGCTCCCGCCCAGTGTAGATCTGGCCCTAGGTGCCTAACTGCCTTAGGAGCCCAAGCCTTATTGAAAGTCTTTTTCTGACAAAATTATGAGTAAAACTAGATGACAAGAGGTCCGTATTTTTGGATTTTGATGATTCCAAAAATAAATAGGATAACCAAACAGCAAATGTGAAAAATCGGGAGGGGGTAATAGGAGCCTATATACGAAAAAGACCCAAAAATTGGGGCTGTCCATATAAAATTGGAACATCTGGTCACCCTAAAAATGAATGACATAAAAAAAATCACCCATAGTTCATGGTTTACCAGCTCAAGCTCCTAGTTGTGATGGAGACTTTCAGTTGACAAAGAATTAAAATTGAGGTTTTAAATCATTTGCTCACTCCTCTCCTCCCCACTTCACCTCACAACTCCTATTTAACAATTGATTGAAATATAGATAACTGGGGTAAGACTGTTTGTTTTATGTCACACAGAGTTGGTAAAAAAAGGGGGGGGGAACAGTTTTGCAGAAGTTTAAGTTGTTTCTGTTTCATAGGATTCAAACTGGAATACTTTTTCTCCCCCCCCCCCCCTTTTCCCCAAACAATTTTGGAAAAAGTTTGCATTGTTAAAATATTAATTTTTTTATTATTTGTTTTTCTCCCTTTGCTCCTCTTCTCTTCTCCCCCATCCCTTTTTGCCACTGATTGCAAAACAATGAATAACGTCCAAGGTTGTTGGGCTTTGTCATTTTTCTCCCCACACCCCACTGCCACGCTGCAACTTTTCAAATCTTCTCCCACTTTGCAAAAGAAATCATGAAACTCTGCAGCTCTGCTGCCTTCTAACTATTCTAAAATTGGAGAGCATTTGAACAGTTGCAGAGTGGAAGAAAAAAAGGAAATTAAACCATATATGCAATTCATTTTATTGTAGGCAATGGCAAAAAAGAGAGAAAGAAAGAAAGATTAAATTACCATTATTACTTATGGCTAATATGATTGTCATTATTAATGAGACAGGAAGTAGCTGCTTTTGTGTATTTGATTACTGCACAACAGTCACAACCAGTCTGTTTCACTCTAAGTGTGCCTGGCACTGTAACAGCAACGTATCATTACACAGGCCGTGAGCCGTTCAGACCACTGACTGTTGACAAGTTGTGACAACTGCACTGAACCTTCTGAGAGTGTAAATATAGCTAGCTTGCTACCCCTGTGAGTTTGCTCTGTTGACACAGAGGTGTTATCAAAACTGCCACAAAGGTCAGTGCACCTATCATGAAAGTTGTCCACTGTGCTTCTAAAATAAAAAGGGAGCAGTACACACACAATGCTCATTGAGATAAACGGAGTCTATATTCTGAGATTTTGAAATCCCACTTGAGTTGAAAAGTTGAAGTCTCAGTATTTTTCACATGATATAGTCCAAAAATATTTTGTTTCAATCATTATTATTATGGAGTTATAAAAAAAAATAATAGGGGCCTCTGAGAAGTCATATTTCTGCCTCCATATATAGAGATTTCATTAGGGACAGAAATTTCAGCTTCAACATCTCCATGATGTGAGGAACAATACTCTTGATATATTGAACTTTTGACTCAACAAAGCGAGCAAAGGGAGATCACTGACACAGGATAACAGAGCCATTATCTGAGATAATGTTGCATCTCAGCATTAGCTGCTGCAATCACCAGTCCTACAGTTGCTCCTAAAACACAGTCCATTTCGAGATGTTGGCAGAAACCGACACACGTTGACACATCTCAGAATGAATGTGAAATGAACAAGTCTTCATTGTATATTCCCTAAAACATAGCTTTGGAAGGAACAGAAATGGCACTCCTCTGGGAATGTTTCAGACAATTCAGACTAGTGAATTCAGTTACATAGAAGAAGTAGTGGCCTTTCGAGGGTTGTAAATAATGTTACTGGAATATGGGAACGGTGGGACAAAAAATGGCCCATTCTGCACGTGCATAAAATTACTCACATTAGTAAGTCCATTGTCTTGAATGGGCAAAATGATACTCATATAAGTAGTGCTGAAGTGTTAGCTGAACTGGGCTCTAAGCCAGATTATGGTATACTATTTTCCACATTTAAACTTTCCTAACTGAAATGGGGTGATAGAATCATTGAATGGAAAAGGGAAGAAGGGATATTTCCGGAAATACAGAGCACATACATAACGTGTGGTGTCTTATACTACAATATTACTTATGACTGCCAACCTTTATCTGGAGACAGGGATTCAAATGTACAATGTCCCAACTGTGAGCTATTGGTCCTCACATATTCTACTTGCAATAACCGTGAATATGCCCAAATTAGGAGACTATAATCTTTTTTTGCCATCATTAGTGGCATGCCACCCATAAAACTTGTTTCTTGCAAATGATCATCAAATACTATTGGTGGCCAAATACTTTATTTTTTATATTTTGCCTCTTTTTCTGGACAATGTATTGTCCAGAAACAAACTGAAAAAATATTAAATACAGTACTTGTAAAACTTTTCACAAATGTTTTCCACAAATAATTGCTGTTCCACAGAGAGTTTGCAAACGTTTAATTGTAAAGATTCAATATTTGGATTGTCATTGATTAGTTACGAAACAAATCAAATGGTATTGTTTCTGTTCCCTCATATACATCACTTGAAATCTACATCGGTTTGAGCTATGTATATAAGTCAGGCAGTGCTGTTTCTGTCCTCTGGTTGGATGATTTATTTAACTAACCAACAATAATATGAATTTGATGAATTTGAATCAATATGAATTTGAAATGAGATTTTTGAGTGTAAAATTCACAGTTTGCAATTTGTACTGCGCTTAGTTAGCTGTATGATTCAAGATACAGATATACAGCTTGCTTCTGCCAAGGGAAATTAATGGGATTACTCTTGTGCTTAAAATTAAGCACATTTTTAAGCATTTTGCTCGATTGGTTGTTCAATGAATACATGAGCACATGAGGTTAAAACTAGTTTGTCATGTGCATTCACCTAAGTAAAGCTTGTTTTCTAGAATATGTGTGGAAAGAAAACATGAGTACAAAACCCAGCCAAACAAAATGCATTGGAAAATTCAAATGCATATTAAAAGAAATGTCTTTTTCCACTTACTCAGATCTGTCAAATCAATTTCCTTGATTTTGCAGTGGTAATCTATACCAGATTATATTACTAAACTGCAGATACCACCTGGATAAAAGTTTTCTATAAGACAGTGCTTATGGGAAGGCTTCTCTATAAGGCAGTTCCTATGCAAAGTTTTAGTCATAATATAATTTTGAATCATGTCTATTTGAACAGTGTTGTATCAGTGATGCAATCACATCTTTTCTGCAAGGCATATGTTCTTTGAAAAGAAAGTAGAAGGAAAGAGAACAGACAGGAAAAGGTTTAGACTGCAGCAGTCTTGGTTTTGCAGTGCGTGGTAATTACATTGAAGAATGCATGACTCACTTTGCTGCACTAATGTGTGTTGCTAAAGTAGAGGTTTAGCATACTAGACAAATGATGAAAGATATAATATTGGTTTCTCCAACATGGCCCATCACTGCACACTTGTGGTGTTTCAAAGGTCTTTTTTTAGCACTCTACACTAAGGAAAAATGTGGGGATTTTGGTTTTGTCCTTTTTTTAAGACAGAGTAACCTCCTGAATCAAAATATACTATATTGAAATTATAGCATACAGATAAATGGCCTCCTCTAAAAACAGTATTTTGGATTATTTGGTAAAAACCCTGTTTCCTAAGAATTGTTTCAGAATGTGTGTTCAATATTCTTAAATGGAAACAAGATCATATTAACGCTGTGTTGAACACTACTACAGAAATGTGACATGGAAAAGAAAACCTTAGCTTTGTATTAGGAGATCGGCAAGTTGAGAAAATGTTTTTATTGCAACAACTTACAAATACCAATGGTCAGGATGGCTTACATAAAAGACACAGCTGCTGCACAGAGGGCAAACACTTTGGAAGATGTACAATTTGGCATAACACTTTAATTAACCTCTTAGACCCATATCCCTAGGTTGTACTGCTGTTAATCTGGAGTTATGCAGCACAGTGGAATTACTCTGAATGTATTCTGGTGTTAACTGAGAATAGAATGTGGCCTTTAATATATTGCTGAATTGCTCTATTGTAGTGATTTATTAATGGGAAAAAGTGTGAACTAGTGATTGTTAGTCCCCTGGTCTAATCAGAAGATTGAGTTTGCCACTGATTTGTTGTGTAACCCTGGCCAAGTGACTTCACTTCTTTGTGTCTCAATTTCCTCACATGTAACATAGGTATAGAAATACTTACCTCCCTGATAGGGTGAGAATTAGTCATATTACACATTTTCAGATTCGCGAAAGAAAGACGATATTATAGAAGTGGCTATAAAAGGGATTTTTACAGTTCACTGCAGTAAGACTGACTGAACATGAAGACAAGAATCAAAGAGGTAGCCGTGTTAGTCTGGAATAGCAGAGGTGACAAAGAGTCCTGTGACACCTTAAAAACTAAAGTATTGAAGCATAAGCTTTCGTGGGCTAATACCCACTTTGTGGGATGCAAGCAGTGGAAGTGTCCAGGGGCAGGTATAGATAAGTAGGCAAGTTCCAGGTAGGAGGTGTAAGAGTCTGTTACCCCAGACCTGTGCTCTTGAGTACAAAAGCTGGGACTCTACTAGCCAAACCACTCAACCAAGCTGCTTCCCAGCCAAATTAAGTCTTTCTCCCCCACACCCCCACTTTGCCAGCTGGGAGATTGGGGTTACCCAATGCTGCCACCATTCAGGTGTACTTCCAAAACCTTGGAGGGGCCCCCGAACTTCCCCTTTACCCTAACTTTGTCCCGCTCCCTGGGAGCCAAAGTTAGACACCTGAAGGCTGCTTCCCTTCCCCCTTCCCCCTTCCTGGCTGAAGGCAGAGGCAGACTTCCCCTAACCCTGTCTCCCTCCCCGAGAGCCAGAGCCAGAGCCAGACACCTGGGGGCTATTCACCTCCCCCCCCCTTCTCTCTTCTAGTTGAAGAGTCAGGCACCGTTCCTCAGCTAATAACCTGAGCTGATCTGTTTGCCTACTCCCTTCCCTTCTCCCTTCCCAGACTGGAAGCAGAGAACCTTAAGGAAATAAAACCAAACGCTTTTATAACTAACAAGATTTAATCAAGAAAAAGAATAAAACAGAGATACAGTACACTTCACAATCTGGGGTTCTCTACCTCCCTTCTAAAACGGAAAGAGACACCCAGATGGCACAGGCTTTATATATCAAAGATCACTTACATCAGCTAAGTAGAAATATAAGGAGAAAACGCTGAGTCATCTCCACAGTTAGAGATGAACTCTGACCCTGGCTCCTGCCGCATGGCTAGCCAAAACGAAAACTGAACTAAACCCCTCCCTTCCTCATGGTCTTGAGGCTCTGATGACACTTTGTCTCAGATAACGTAGCCCCACCCAGGCTCTGTCTCAGATAACATAGCCCCACCCAGGCAAGGCACACTCCACACTTATGACAGGAGGGAACAAGGTTAGTCCAATCAGCCTGAACCAGCTTGTTATCTCAAATCAGGGAGGGTGAGGTATTCCTCTAGCAGCTGAATTGGAGGTGTGAACTCGGAGAGAGGAGAAGCTGTTTTTGTAATTAGCAAGCCATTCAAGATCTTTGTTCATTCCCAGATTGATTGTGTCAAATTTGTAAATGAATTGCAGCTCTGCAGTTTCTCTTTGCAGTCTGGTCTTGAAGTTTTTTTGCTGCAATATGGTGACTTTTAAATCTGTAATTGTGTGTCCAGGCAGGTTGAAGTGTTCTCCTACAGGTTTTTTCATATTGCCATTCCTGATGTCTGGTTTGTGTCCATTTATCCTTTTTCGTAGGGACTGTCCAGTTTTTTAAATTTTTTTGCAAATTTGACACAATCAATCTGGGATTGAACAAAGATCTTGAATGGCTTGCTAATTACAAAAACAGCTTCTCCTCTCTCCGAGTTCACACCTCCAATTCAGCTGCTAGAGGAATACCTCACCCTCCCTGATTTGAGATAACAAGCTGGTTCAGGCTGATTGGACTAACCTTGTTACCTCCTACCTGGTTCTTGCCTACTTATCTATACCTGCCCCTGGACACTTCCACTGCTTGCATCCAACAAAGTGGGTATTAGCCCACGAAAGCTTATGCTTCAATACTTTAGTTAGTCTTTAAGGAGCCACGGGACTCTTTGTTACCTCTGCTATTCCAGACTAACACGGCTACCTCTCTGATTCTATTTAGACACTGTAATAATACAGGCAACAAAATCTGGAAATGTATTCATTCCTTTAATCCATCAGTGAAATTAAACACACTGTGGCTAAAATGCTCTTAGAATTAAAGAGAAAAGATGAGTGAGTTAATAACTTCTACTGGTGAGAGAGTTGTCAGATCATCAGATCTTGGAAACTAGAGAGAGAATCTATACTAAATGCAAGGTGGAACAGATTGTTTAGCATAAGTAGATAACACATATTTCAAGGAACCATTCCCGGTGACACCCCTCCTGTCTTAGGGAGGAAAGGTGTGGAGGGAGAAAAGAGCTGGGGAGGGCGAGAAGATGGTTGCTAGTGAATTACGGATTGTTGTAATAAACCATAAATCCAGGTTCTCTATTCAGTCAATGATGTTTAGTGTCTAGCGGAGTAATGAATTTAAGCTCCAGGCTGGTGTTTTGAATGTGTTGGGCAGGTTTCCTTTAAGGAGAAGGACTGATTAGTCAGCTATAGAGTGATCACTTTGTGAAAAGTATTCACCCATCACAGGTGATAGGGTGTTTTTTGTCTTTTATAATTTTCCTGTGTGAGTTCATTGAGAGCGTAGTTAAACTGTGGCTTAAATGCTCTTAGAATTAACACCCCAAAATTGCCTGTACTGTACCATTTAACACATTTGTATATTTAGGGCTGGTCTTCACTAAGGGTGGCGATTGGCTGAAGATACGTATGTACAGCCGACTTACTTGCTGTCCTCAGGCCGGCGGCAGTTGGCTGCGCGCTCCCCCGTTTACTCCAGCTTGCGCCTTGCATCAAGCTGGAGTTACCGGAGTCAACGGGGGGGCCGCGGGCGATCGATTTCTCGCATCTTAACCAGACGTGAGAAATTGATTGCTAAAAGAGCAATGGCTACCCGCCGATTCGGCGGGTAGTGAAGCCGTACCCTTAGTAATGAAAATTTTAGCTGAGATATCTGTGTATGAAAATGGTCTGAGCCTGTGTCCATTGTCTGTATTAAAATTTATAAATAATAAAATATGGTATTAAGTAAGTGTAATTTAATATTTATTAGATTTCTTTATTTCTTGCTTGGGTACAATTTTGTTGCATACAACTTTTATTAGGAACTTTAATTAGGAGTCCTACCATCTTCATTAAATAAGCAGTGTTCATTGGTTCCTGGTGAGGTTTCTTAAAATAGTTTTGTTAACCATTAAATGTTTGTCTATTTTTAATTTGATAAGAAAGATGGTCTGGATTTGACATACTTTCTCCTATCTAAACCAGGGTGGGCAAACCTTTTGGCCTGAAGGCCACATTGGGCTTGCAAAACTGTACAGAGGGCTGGGTAGGGAAGGCTATCCTTCCCCCAAAGCCTGGGCCCATTCTCTATCCGACCCCCACCTCCTGACTGCCCTCCTCAAAACTCCCAATCCATCCAACCCCCCCTGCTCCTTGTCCCTGGATCGCCCCCTCCAGCGATCCTCCCAACCCTAATCACCCCCCAGGACTCTACCCCCTATCCAACCCCTTGCTCCCTGTCCCCTGACTACCCCAACCCCTATCCACATCCCCGCCCCCTGACAGACCCTCTGGGACCTTTCTGCTCCCTGTCCCCTGACTGCCCCCCAAGACCCTCTGCCCCTTATCCAACTACCTACCCCCAACCCCCTCAGCCCCGGCCCCCTTATCGCATCACTCAGAGCAGCATGTCTGGTTCCAGCCAGACACGCTGCTGCACTGATCTGCCGGAGCATGCAGCCCCACCCCTCAGAGCACTGCTCATACTGTGCGCTGAGGCTATGGGAGAGGAAGGACAGCAGGGGAGGGGGGAAGAGCTAGCCTCTCCAGCTGGGAGCTCAGGGGCTGTACAGGACGGGCCCGTGGGCCGGATGTGGCCCTCGAGCTGTAGTTTGCCCACCCCGATGTAAACACTATGATCAACACAGATCTTGACCTTACTTCTCCATAGTAGAATCAACATAGAGAATAAAGGGAGACAGGGGGCCTGATTCTCATTTACACTAAACCCTAGTTTATACTCAGTTTATGCACCATTATGACTATTTTGGTCAAGGGTGTAACTTTTTACCGGTATAGTTACCCTAGTATGGATGCAGTTACAGCACTATAAAGGTGTCATATACTGGTTTAGCTCATTCCCTAAGGTCATGTCTACACTGGAAACCTAGGGGTTAAGTTAGGGGCGTAAGACTTTATGGCATTTTTATACCAGCAAGAAGCCCTCGTATAGATGGACTTATACATGCCGAGTGATAGATTCAAAGAGCTCAATTAATTTGTTTTAGCAAAGAGAAGACTAAGAGGTGACTTGATTAGACTCTACAAATACCTACTTGAGAACAAGCATTTAATAATGGGCTCTTCAGTCTAGCAGAGAAAGGTATAGCATGATCCAATGGTGGGAAGTTGAAGCTAGACAAATTCAAACTGGAAATAAGGTGTAAATTTTTAATAGTGAGAGTAGTTAACCACTGGAACGATTTACCAAGGGTCCTTTTTTTTCCATCACCGCTGATTTTGAAATCAAGATTGGATTTTTAAAAAATGATATTCTAGGCATTATTTTGGGGACTTTCTGTGGCCCATGTAATACAGAGGTCAGACTGGATGATCACAATGGTCCCTTCTGGCCTTCGAATCTATGAATACTGACAAAAAAGTCCTTTTGCTAGTATAGAGATTTCATTTGGGGAACTGGTATAAGCTATAATGGTAAAATATCCTTTGGTTGATATAAGCCGCAGCTCCACTTGAGGGGCTTGATCATATTATCTAGTTTAGAGTAGGCCCTAAATTTAGGGGAATAATTTATACTGGTATAAGAACCTTTATACTGTTATAACTGCACTCAGACTAGGAGGTTTATACTGCTTAACCATACCTGTATAATTAAAGTAATATAACTTTTGTGTATAGGATGGCTTACACGGTGCGTATTTTACATCCATGTTAAGGCCCCTTTTCTTTGCCAGAGAATGTAAAGCTAAGAATGTGGCTTACAGAGAGAGATGAGGTATCAAATGGTTTTTGGCTCGTTAACCTGGACCCTACCCTGTCCCCAATGGTACTAATTTAAAAGCAAATGCAAAATTGAACTGAACTCAGTGCAGCTCTAATTGAATGACTGACCTTTCAGTAGGACATTGACTTGTTTTTCTTTTACCGTCTGTTCTAATGAACGTTTTCTAAAAAATAATAATTCTTTCCTGCTTTATAGACAAACATTTTTAGAGACACTATTCTCTTATGAGCTCTGAAAACATAGTGCTCCTTTGTCTGATTGTTGTTTATTCCCAGCTCTGGACTGGTCAAACCGCTTTTTTCTTTTTTGTGCCTGTGTTGGCTTAAAATACTTATTCACCATCTGGAATTATTCCCCTTTCTCTTCTGTTATGTAAACAAGTGGTGCAATTACTTCCATGCATGCTGGACTTGTCTGTGTAGTAATAGTGACAACCACTGGTGACACCAGGAGAGTATGACGTTTTATGAAGCTCTTAAATTTTTTTGCCGAGAGCAAAAGTTTATCTTCGGAGTTTGTGAAACCCTCCTCGGCCCCTTCCACTCCTTTATTTCAATCCCAAGAGCATCTTTTAAAGAGACAGCTCATTAAAAAAAAAAAACACAAGGGGCCAAAATCTCAGCTGGTGTAAATCAATGGAGCTCCATTGACTTCCAGGAATGCATGAAGATTTACACCAGCTGAGGTCTGGCCCCCACTATGTTTTTCTAGCTGATTTTGGTGGCTAGAAGAATCACTCGAAAAGGCTGGTATAATGGATTCCTGACATGTGATATGCCCAGGTGGGGTCATGGTTTGCGTTAGTAATTAAAGCAGATTGAAATAGAAAGAATCATGGAATCTCAGAGGTGGAAAGGGACCTCAGGAGATCATCTAGTCCAACCAGATGCTCAAATCTGGACCAATCCCATTTTTGCTTTATATCCCCTAAATGGCCCCCTTAAGGATTGAACTCACAACCATGGGTTTAATAGGGTAATGCTCAAACCATTGAGCTATCCCTACAGCAGTTAAGGTGGAGTGGTACTGTCATCCACATGATTCACTTCACTTTAACCCCCAGTATGCCTTTTATTTTTCCAGGAGATATTTCTCTTGCCCCTTTTCCATGCCATTCCCCAAGATGATGCTCAGCTGATACAAATCAGTATCATTTCTTTGACTTCTGAATTACATCATCTGAATTTGGGCTTTAATTTTCATGCAATGAGAGCATAGCAAGGATAGTTATTGAGATAAGCATCAACCACAGATCAGAGATGGGCCAAAACTGGAAGTGCTTTTTCTGTTGAATCCCCAATGCATACAGATTGGGATTTCTGTAATTTATCCCACTCATGTGACATCGATTCTAATCAGATCCCCCAAACAGATGGGGCCTGTATTCTGGTTCCGGTTAGGATGTAGCTGAAATCTCACACGAACAAGAACAGTTTTTGCAAGATTTCAGCCTGAGACTGTGGGTTTTGAAGATAAACTCTTTTCTACCAGTCTACACAACTACAAAGAAGTAAAATCAAGTTGCTCCCTTGAACTGTCAGAGAGTAAAAGACTTGCCAATACAGCACAAGGCAGAAGAAGTGACTCGAGGAAAGGAAGAGACATAGTAATTATGTGGCAGCTTGCTACAAAATCCAAAATGAACACTAATACAAAACTGACATATTGAATAAAACTCAGGTAACCCATTCCCACTGTGAAACCCCATTATATAAACAGAGAGCTGATGTAATAACTTTGGCAACCCGTGTTTACCTTCCTGCGAGCAGCTGGCATTCCTGCTTTGCTCCAAAAGAGTCAACACACACTGTGTCTGCTCTAAACTCATCTCATAGACTGAGACATATCGCTTTCATGTTTAGAGTAAACATCACCAGGCTTTAAATCCATGTTCATGTATGCAGAAACCCACTCACATTCCAGGATAATTCTTATTTTGGAACTGCACATTGACTCACTCAGACTCTCCATTCCACTCTGCAATAGAAAATGTTGTGTTTAAGTAGAGAAAGCAAAGGAAAAAGGAAGGGAGCCTTTGACAAAGTGGTGTTGCATCTGTGCAGTTGTAACCCACATACTTTCTGGGTGTGGTGGTGTGTCCCATCTAGTGGAACTCAGACCAGCTATGTCCTCGAGGGAGAGATAAAATGAGTCTGCTCTTCAGGCTTAGCTAGCAGCCAGTTGACTTTTAGCTCATGTGGTAGTGCAGGGGTGGGCAAACTTCTTGGCCCAAGGGCCACGTGGGGTTGTAAAACAGAATGGAGGGCCAGGTAGGAAAGGGTGTGCCTCCCCAAACAGCCTGACCCCCACCTCGATCCACCCCCTCCCACTTCCCGCCCCCTCAGAATCCCTGACCCATCCAACCCCCCCTGCCATCTAAACCCCTCTGCTCCTTGTCCCCTGGCCACTCTCTATAGTGACCCTCCCACTCTAACTGCCCCCTGGACCCCCCCACCCAGCCCCCCTCACTCCCTGTCTCCTGACCGCCCCGACTCATATCCACACCTCCGCCCCAAACGACCCCCGCAGCACCACCTCCTATTCCCCCTCCCCGACCACCTCCCCCTGAGTCTCCACCCCATCCAACACCCCCAGCTCCCCATTCCCTGACTGTTCCCCCCCCCCCCACTCACCCCTCGCTGGAGCCAGGCATGCCGCTGCAGCACTCCCCGGCAGGAGCAGTGGGCCAGAGCACTAGCGGTGTGGCTGCCAGGGAGGGGGGACAGAAGGGGAAGGGCCAGGCCTTGCCTCCCCGACCGGGAGCTCAGGCAGGCCAAACAGGACGTGGACAAACTACAGTGGCCCACGGGACTGTCCTCTCCAATCCCCATCCCCTCCCCTCCCCGGCAGCCACACTGCTAGTGCTCCAGCCCGCTGCTACTACCGGGAGTGTTGCAGCGGCGTGACTGATGAGTGCAGGGGAGGGGGGACTGGATAAGGGGCAGGTGGTCATGGGTGGCAGTCAGGGAACAGGGAGTAGGGGGTGTTGGATGGGGCAGAGACTCGGGGGGAGGGCACTCAGAGAAGGAGGAGTCGGGGAGGGTCTAGAGCTTGCCTCCCCAGCCAGGAGCTCAAGTGGGCCAGACAGGACAGTCCTGTGGGCTGGATGTGGCTAGCAGCCTGTAGTTTGCCCCCCACCCTAGTTTATAGATGCTCATGCACTGATGTCCCAAGTTCAATCCCACCTGCTGACAACTGAGGTCTGTCAGCATTACAAGTGGGGGCTTGTCTGGGATTTCAGCTGGGAAGTCTGTGACGCTCAGAAGGTGCTTCCTCAGTGAGGAAAGTATGTACCCTATAGACCTGGGTGTGGTGTTGTGTCCCATCACTTGGCACTGAGACTACTTAGAGAGGGAGCTAAAATGAGGCTGCTTACAGTACATTAGCTTTTAGCTCATGCAGTAGCTGCTCATGCTTTAAGCTCCAGAGGCCCCAGGTTCAATCACGCCCACTGACTGGGGTCGGCGTTACACAGTGTACTCCCTTCTTTAAACAAAATGGGCGAAGAGAAGGCCTGTCTGACTTACTCACGTGGCTTCTTTGCATGGGTCTGAGATGATAATTAACATTGCAAGTCAATAAAAACAAGTCAAATATGTACTGCCAGCAGCACATAGCACCTATGTGAGATTTTACCAGGAATTTACTTCATAAATGCCACTGGCTCTTATGCAACATTGAGAGCAAAACAGGACAGACAGATCTTTTCCGCTGAAGAGATCAACTGTACAGTGTTTCTCAGTTCTCAGTGCCTTAGAAACAGATGAGAAGAGCAAAATTCAGAGGGCGACCACTGGTTTGGATCATACCTCTGGCAACCGTGGGTTTAAATCCCTACTCTGCCATTGACCTCCTCTGTGACGTTGAGAAGTCACTTAGTTGCTCTGTGCCTCAGTTCCTCATCTGTAAAATGAGGACCAGAGTGGCCTGCCTGACAGGGGGTACTGTGGGGATAAACACATAAAGATTATAAGACTCCCAGCTATTGCCATGGTAATGGCGGCCAGATGAGTATGTAAGATTCCTACATTCTGAACTAGGAACAAATCTGTACTCTCTGAAAGGAAGTTTGGAGGTGTTTAGATTTGATTTTGATTTTTTTTGGTTCAGTGCTAAAGGCCAAAGTTATGAAATTGCTGGATCTGAATCAAGTGTCGTGAAGTCTTTAAACCATGATTTGAGGATTTCAGTCACTCAGCCAGAGGTTTGGGGTCTATCACAGGAGTGGGTGGGTGAGGTTCTGTCATCTGCAATGTGTAGGAGGTCAGACTAGATGATCATGATGGTCTCTTCTGACCTTAAAGTCTGTGAGTCTATGAGTCAATGTAATAACATCCAAAAGATTTGAGGGCAAATTCAGTGTCTCTATAACGCACATATGCTAGATAGAGAACTAATTTTTGTTGTTCTGCACAAACATTTCCCCTCATTTTCCTCTTCCTTGTTTGTTTTAAAAATGTAAACAGGAAAGATATAATTAGGATTAGGCTGTTCAGACAAATATGGTAATAGAAGAATCATAGCCAAGGCAATATTTATTTTGTTTCTGCAAAACAAGACAGATTTAAAAGACAAAACAGATTGTACTAGAATGTCCTTTTCTATCATATGTGCCACGTGCAAATACAATCAGGGTAAATATGACTACATTTGCATAATTTACATTTTAAAGTGATAATGACAAATCTTGTAACTTGTTTTCAGAAATGCAGATGCACATTGCTTCAAAAAGAGCCTTCTATCGACTTGTAAGCCTAAAATTAGATGCTAAATCTTGATCCCACCGATGTTTTGCCTGTTGGCACCCACCGGACGAGAATCTGGACCCCAGAACAACATTCTTGGACTTATCAGTGTCTCTCACTATGCATAAGATTGGAGCAGGTAGTCATGAGTGGCAAGATACTGCACAAGACATGGGAGTGCCGCTGATCACATATACACTCAGAATGCTCGATATCTTGATGGGGGATGTCCCAAGGTAGCCTCACAGCTGGTCAATTTTGTTCATTTATTTTAAATGTCACTTTTGTTAAGGTTAAATTTTGGGCCTTGAAATTGTCCCTTAAAACTGGGTCCCCCCCCCACTTGCTCAGTATGGCTAATAGCAGAGCTCAGTGAAAGACAGAAAATATTTAATTATATTGCTAAAGATTTGATTAGGCTGTGATTTATTTTAGGACGGTGGCTATCATTTTAGTAGGTAGTTATGAGAATGGCTAGGGGCCCAACACAAAATATGACATGAATCTCCAAAAGCAGGGCAGTACTCCAAGTTAACATAAATTATCTCATGTATAATACATAGCAAGAAAGGAGAGAAATGTAGGAGAGTTCCCCATATCAAAGAGCAGGAATTCAGGTCCTGCTCCAAGGTAAAACTGATTTTGAAACATGTATAGACAAAACCTCTTGTAAGCACCCAGCCCAAATTGCTGAGATGGGTGGTGAGTAGAGGCTTAGTGTGGGGGAGGAAGGAATTATGCCAGTTGTGCTGCAGGATGGCTGCTGAACCTCTCCATGGAGACTATTTTGGCCTAGGATCGAAGTGGCCCTTCCTGCTTGTAATATGCTCCCACCACAGGGTAGTAGATCCACACTGGCAGCACAGAGCTCTGCCACATGGGATGAGGTGGGGGTTGTGTCCTCTGTGTTCTCTCCCCCTATCCTATGCCAGGTAACCTCACTAGGTTTCTCCCATACATACACCCAGCAACTGCTACCATCTTTGGTCTGAATTCCGGCTTGGGTTGAACATTATATGCATCCCAGAAACTTTCAGAGGAACAGTCTGATCTGGAGTTTAAAAGCCCGGGGCATGGTCTATATGTTTTACAGAGTGTGCCCAAACTATAGTCCCATGCTTCCTCCATCCCATATAGAATGCTCCTCCCACTAGCAAGGTATAGCTGCAATAATGGCTGTGGGTTGGGAGAGGCAATACTTAATTACTTGGTCTCCCCCCACCAATTTTAGCAGGAGTCTTCTGCCTATGGGACCAAGGGCCAGGAGAATGCAGGCTGCCTGCTTTTATCTGCTTTGGAAGAGTTATTCTGCATTCACGAGTGAAGCCAGAATTGGGACCCGTGTTTATAAAAGCTTTAATTCTGGTAGAGCATTTGCATTTTCTAAACATAGTTTCACAGCAAATCTGTGGCAAATTTAGGCAGAAAGGGGAGACATTGGCTAATATCTTTGAAATATCTCTAGGAATTTCAAGGATGCGTTGCTAACTTCTTCCCTGTTGTTTTTACTGCCTTTGCGTAGTAAGAACAGAATTACAATACCACTGTATAAAATAAGCAGATGCCTCAGTAGGCAGTAAACAAGAAAGGACCATTTTACAACCACAAATAAGCCTAGAGTCACAATGGGGAAAATAAGAGTTAGACGAACAACAACCAGCCAAGTCAAGAGCGGGTGCAAAGCCCTGTCGAATATTTGTCATGTATGCACCAATGACAGCCACAAGAGAATAATACTTCTGTAGCATCTCACTGTGTAAACTATAGGATGGCTAAACTAGTGGGATGGAGTGGGAAAGGAGAGGAGAAAACACCCTGTAAATACTTTTGGATGAGCTTAATATTTTTTTTTATTATTTCCAAAATCGAGGCTATGGTTCGTCATGGGACATTCCGCCCATCAGTTTGACTAGAATACCGTCACGAAAATGTTTTGGACTGATTCTCTTGTCATGTACACTAGTGAAACTTCCTTGATCCCAGCAGAGTCACTCCTGACTTGTCCTGAGATCTGGGAGAGGAGAGTCTGATGTGCTGTGGTGGTGCAGCTGTGCTGATGTAGCACTTCCAGTTCCACCTCACCCCATGACGAGCCCTTAGTGCCTAAAAGAGACTCCAAACTGAGTTTTGCAAATTAGTGTCCTGAGATCACTTTTAGGCATCAGGCTTTCTGCTTGGAGTAATCTCATTGAAATCAATAGGGCAGCTGAGAGTAATATTGTAAACACTGTGCTGGGTGCTAAGTGTTTTCAGGATCAGGTCTTGTATGCTTGATCCCGCTCCCACTGAAATCAATAGGAATCTTGCTTTTGGCTAAAATGGAAGTGGGATCAGATCCACAGGTCCTGATCCTGAAAGGTGCTGCTGAGCACTGTCTTTGACATCACCTGAGCAATTTACAGAATCAGGCCATGTTTGTAAACTGCAGCCTCGGATCTGAGCACAGAGAAGCTGCAAGAGCAGGTCCCTCTGTGCCAGCTGCACACACATTTCCCGATAGCTGTATGATGTTTCTGTTCTCCTCCCTGTGTCCTTGCAGTAGGACCTTCCAGATTGATCCTGAACAACTGGGAGGAAGCTCATGCTCAGTGAAAGGCCCCTCACTGTCACAAATTGCAGATGGAAATCAGAAAGAGACCGAACCCGATCATTTTCAAAGCAAGACACAAGTCTCCCTGCTTGTCAATTGCCTTTTCTCAATAACAGATCTTGAAGCACAAACAGTCTCATTCCCCATGGTTAGAAGAAAAGGAGAGGAAGAAAAAGGGAGAAGAGAGAGTATGACAAAGGGGGTGGTGAATCAATGTATGTGGGCAAGCAGACTCCTTTACAGAAAATTTGATGCAACTATTATTTTTGTATGTAACATCTAGAAATAACATGTATGTGCACATTATATATGATACAGATAGATTGTCTGTCTATCTCTCTCTCTCTCTCTCTCTCTCTCTCTCTCTCTCTCTCTCTCTCTCTCTCTCTCTCTATCTATCTATCTATCTATCTATCTATCTATCTGTAAGCAGTGTCAGAATGAGCTCTACCCTGACATCTGGTAGGGAATGGTGGGAATTGTGGCGAGCTGTGGAAATAACTTCAGCTGATGTTATTTGCATAGACACACCCACCGCGCCTAGTCTGAGCCCACAGAAGCCAAATGGTCACTTCGGCTGCTGTGGGATCCCCAGGTTCTCTGTTATTGGGGCAGGAATGATAAATGTTGTTAACCTGTTTATGTGAATGAGGGACTGGGACATGTACTTGGCCTTTGTCATGATGGAGGGACTCTCCATCATCTAGGTAGCACTTACTGGCCAAGGGGTAGGGGTTTCAAAACCCAATGAATTGAGAGAGATAATGAACAGGCTTCTATGCCTTTTAGGGAGGACCTTGTCTAAGGGCCCCACAATAGCCTATTGTACCCTGTCTCTCCACTGTGGAATGTCAGGGCTAATGTTTGATTCCATGAGGCATCTAGGCTCAGTCTGCTAAACTGAGCTCCCTTTGGCTGTGTAGGGCATCTGCACTAAAGCCCCCTACTATAAGCTGAAATCACTTGTGAGCTGAGATCACTTAAGAGCTGAAATCACTAAGCACTATCTTAAGTGGGGGCCCCTGAGCAGAGCAGTTTGTGTGTTGGCTAGCAGAGCGGCTAGTGGAGCAACCAGCAGACCTGTTTGTGAGACAGCTGGTGGAGCAGTATTGAGCTGCAGGCAGCAGCAGTGGACGGAGTGGAGCAGTTTGGGTGATCACTAGTGGAGTGGCTGGTGATGTGCAGCAGCAGATGGAGCAGAGCAGTTTGGGTGACTGCTAGCGGAGTGGCTGGTGATGTGCAGCTGCTGACAGAGCAGAGCGGCTGGTGAAGCAGAGCAGTTCCTGGGCAGCTGACGGAACGGCTCGTGGTGCGGACTGCAGCAGAACCCCATGGAGAGGTGGGGCAGTCGGCCTCTGATCAAGTAAGGTGCTCCTTAACCTGCCCCCCCCCCCATTTCCGCCTCTGCTCATGAACTTTTGAACTTTGCAGAGACTTCTGGGCTGTTGGACTTTTGGGACCTTGGGTGACTTTGGGGCTTGTGGGACTCAAGAACCAAAGGTGAAGGACACAGTGTGTGTGTGTGTTCGTATTCTGGTTCATGGTTTGGTTTATGAATCCTGGTTGTGGTGTTTCCCCAATATAATGCTACATTGTTTCTCTCTGTTATTAAAAGGGTTTTGGTACACTCAGACTGTGCTTGCGAGAGGGGAAGTATTGCCTCTTAGAGGTGCCCAGAAGGGTGGTATATGGTTGTCCCAGGTCACTGGGTGGGGGCTCGAGCTGGTTTTGTATTGTGTCATTAGAATGGAACCCCTGGATACTGAACCCGGCCCTTGTTGCTGCCAACCCTGTTGGGCAGAAGGGTTACATATCTATCTATCATATTCAGGATTTATATGATAATAGCTGCAGTCAACTCAATAGGCACTGTAGCTGCAGAATAGGGAATGTTTCTAATCTCCCACTGCATTAATAGAGGTCTGAGGGGGAAAGTAGACACTTCTTGCATCTGCAGACTCTAACCGAAAGAAGACTGGACAGAGGCTGATTCCTGGTGGATTCTCCTGAAAAGCCTGACACGAGCGTGACCACCTGATATCCATTTAAGAATCTGTGGGAATGTTGTGAGAGGTATCAGAAGGAGGCTGACTCTACAGGCCACACCTGAAGTCAGCAGAGGTAAGTACTGGATCCGGGGAAGCCGGAGGATGGAGCTGGGGAGATCCTTTCCCTCTACACAAACATGCAGGAGTGAGTCCCATGCCAGCCTCTGTGAACAGACAGGGTCCATTTTATATAGTACAAAGTTGAAGGGTTTATTTACCCCTAAAACAAAATAGTGACATTAGAAGGTGCAGGCACAGATTTAAAAACCAAAGGTTTAGTGCTTTATAAAAATGACTCACATTAGATACCATGCTCCCATATGGACACCTCTACTTCTGCAGAGAAATAAAATACTGATACTGATAATGATCTGAGGGGTTAACTTCTGCACAAAGTCTGTAAAACCCGGGGGTACTTGAAACAAAATGATTACTTCAGCTGAGTCAAAGACCACTGCCTTTTAATGTTATTAAGTCAATAATTAAGTGAATTTGGAGTATGAACTGTGTATACACTTTAAATGGGTTAATGATAAGAGGATTCATGTAAAATTGCTGTGTTGATTTTATGTTAATGGATGTTTGAATATAAGCTGAACTATCAACCAAAGATAAGTGAAACTAATGCTCCAGCTTTACTGGAGGAATATAATTGGAAGGTGATCTTGCAAATTGTCAGAGATCACTTGCTTCTCTTGAAAGAAGATTGAGTGGGCCAAACTAAACAAAGAATCCACGGGGAAAATTGGAAGGATGGGATTTAGAGTTGAGCAGGAGTTTATTTATGAGGGAAGATTAAAAGAAATACACCCTTATTGGATAAAGAACCTAGGGAGGAATATGATGATAACTGCCAATGACTAAATGGTAGAAACACGAGAGGCCAGGTTATCCGGTCCATTAAGGCCACTGATTGATTCTCCCAGGGTGTAAAGCAGCCTTAAAGCCAGGTTAACTGGTCAGTGGTGAGTTCCTCCAGGGGTGCTGGAACAATTTGTATAATGGGGGGTGCTGAAAGCCATTGAACCAAACTGTAAATTCTGTATATGATGAAAACTATTTCAAGTCAGGGGGTGCTGCTGCACCCCCAGCACCCTTAGTTCCAGCACCCCTGAATTGCTTTGCATAGGAGGATCCCCTGGGGTGTAGGGCCACTACAAAAGCTCTCATGCCACTTCTGTCCTGGCCCCCGTTAAGCCATATGTCCATACTCCAGCAATTCCCAGCTGCCATGACCGACTAGAGACAGCTGTCATAAAACAGAGCAGCCCGGAGACTCTTCTGGTTACACCAGCGCACAGGTGACTCCAGGATGTGTGAGTCACAGTGGAGGGCTTGTCACCTCTTTGACATCCTGTCCCCTCATGCTAGTCCCGCGTTTAATGCAGCTTGGCCAGTATGGAGAATGTGGGCTGAAAATGCCGGAGAAATTGTGTGGCCAAGGAGGCACAGCAAGGAGCTATGGCGTGAAAGTGACCAAAAGGCAATTTAATCTGGCTGTCAGGATAGTTTTCCTAACAGTGAGGTCCGGTGGTTTGTGGAATCCCCATTACTTTAATCATTTACATTCCGACTGGACAAAGGAATGTATTGCAGGGTGTGTGCCTCCATTGGCAGACAGGAATAGAGTGACCTTACCGGTCTTTCCAGCTCTTATTTCTTGGTTTTTTTAAAATGTATAATAAAGAGAATTGAAGCTGCTGTTGAATGACCTTGTTTGTTCTAAGTCTTTAATTTTTCTCTCTCCACTTGGAGGCAGGAATCGTGCAATCCTGGTGCAGCTCGACTCCCCGTGAGTTCAGTGGGAGTTTAGCAGACTGGGCTCATGGGGACTGAGTGGTCCTCTCACGTATGCCTGTTTTGCACGGCAATGACTCCATTGCATTCAGTGGAGTTCCTCCTGATTTACAGAACTGTACGTGAAATCAGGATCAGGCTCTTAGCAGTAAAATCTCAGAGGCTGCAGCTGATGCATAAATAGTCCTGATTAGGGGAAAAGGTAGCACCTGATTCCTTAGCAGTTGACTTTTAAAGAAACTGACATACAAAGGGGAGTATACATTGAATGCAAAGCAAATTGTTAGTTGAGGCAACTAGAAAGGTTGACTTTTCATAATCGTCAAACTATGGGAGAGTTGGCTGCAGAAGAGGCAGTATGGTTTAGGGGTTAGCCTGCTGGCCTGGGCTTGGTTATTATCTTATTGGGTAACTTGGAGTAGGTAAGGGTGACTTGGAGCCTATTGGATGACTTGGTGCACCCATTGGTAAAATTGGAATGATGATACTTTGCAATCTACTGCTAAAGATCTGGATATTGTTATCATGTGACTATAAGAATAAACATCTGTTTTTAAGGTAGGTTGGCTTAACCCCTTTACCTATGCAAACTGGCTTTAAAAATGTAAATGTAATTAACAATCATGAGATGTGAACACTGATCATAAGGTGAAACTGCCAGGGCTCCATTTCTCCAGCATGACCGCTGACTCTAGACGAGGTACTTCTCCAAACTTAAGGGGTCTGAAGCCCATGGGAGTCTTTCCACTGACTGTAACAGACTTTGAATCAGGCCCCAAAAGAACGCCAGAAACACCCGCCCCCACTTGTTAAATAAACAAATCAGTGTTCAAGTTTTAAAGGGTAAGCAGTGCATTATCTATAGGGCACTTGAGAGGTGGTTAAAATGTACATCCGTGATATAATACCACTGATGTCTAGAAAATGTAAATAAAGCCCTAATCACCACTTTCACCGGTCTCTTGAGGCTTGACTGCCAGAGCTGCACACAAAAAAATACTAGTGCTGAAATGTTTGGAAATTAGGTTACATGATTATATCTAATCTTATCACGGTGAGTCATGATGATAAACTGAAATGTACAGATCAGTATGACTATGTTTCAAGGTCAGGTTTCATAATAATGTGTGCCTGGAAGAAATTAAAGTTTCTTTTTATTAAGGATTGGAGGAAATTCCAATGTTCATTGCTTAGAGGAGTAAAAAAGAACAGTTTGTCTTATGGTCCTGGGAGAAGTTCTTCCATTGTTGAGTCAGGTCTCATTGTATCAAACACCAAATCCTTAAGATTTCACTTATAAAGGGCCTAATTTCCACAGGCTCACAATATTCAATACACTTAGAAATCCACATCTGAGCATGAAAACAGACATTTGGTCTTGTAAAATATAAATACTATTGGTCACCAATAGTCCCCATTTCCTGATAGTCTTCTTTTCCATTACCTGAGTAATCAGCAGAAAGGACTCTCAGATTTCACTTGTATTTAGAGGTGGATTCTGGAATTCCTGTATTTAGAATTCCTGTATTTAGAGGTGGATTCTTAGGGCTGGATTCTGATACCTTTACTTACCTTGAGTAGTATCTAACTTCACCAATAGTCCTGTTGTCTTGGAGTAAGGTACTGTTCCCATGAATAATGGCATTAGAATTCATCCATTAGAGCTTTTAATATGGGAATTTAGGATCTGGTTCAGAACCCCAGAGAAATGAATCTGTAATCTGCTAAGCATATGTGCAGGCTTTATTGGCTACGTCCACACTGCAAAGAAAGATCTGCAGAACTAAGTCTCAGAGCCTAGGTCAATTGACTCAACCTCAAAGGGCTCAAGTTGCAGGGCTAAAAATAGCAGTGTAGATGTTCTTGCTCGGGCTCTAGTTGGGGCTCTGAAACCCAGCCGTGGAGGAGGGGGGAAGATCTTGGAGCCTGGGAGGAATGTCTACACTGGTATTTTTAGCCCGTCCGACTGAGCCTTGGAAGCCTGAGCCGATTGATCTGGGCCCCACAACTTGGCACCAGGGGTTTTCCTTTGTGTTGTAGACCTATCCAATGAGACTGGATTTATTCTGACTTCATTTACAAGTTGTTCTTAAATAAGTAGCTCTCGAGACAGCAATGAATGCTTACGCAAAGCACATTTGTCTGTACCATTTTCACATTGTGTTGCAGTCCAGAGATAGCTCATATCTATGAAATGATGTTTTATCTCAAAGGCAGCATGCAACTGCACTGTTGTGTTGCCAACCCCACACATTCAGAAATCATGTCAGGCGCCTCCAAAATCATGAAATTGGCTTACAACACCTGCCTTTTGGAGCTGGGCTTTTAAGAAATACACCAAATATAGTCATCCTCACAATAAAAGGACCAGAGCCCTCATGCAAAATGTTTCCAGAATCCCTCAGACAGTGACACCTAGACATTTTTCAGTTATCCTACACCGCTATTAGAGTTGGCATATTTTAGTGCAAACAGTCTGTGGAATCATCCAATACGAGCTTCCCTCATAAGCTAAGTGATGTTGCAGCATGTGTGAAAAGGGTAAGGCTTGCATACCATCCCCCCGTGCCTCTGCACTGCGTATGCATGCCAGTTGTGAGAGTCAGCGCATTGGTGCATTGGTATCATCAGAATCTCTACATGACTACAGTCCGGTAAATATTTGTTCTTCATAAATAAAATGGACCATTTGTCTTAATCCAGCCTAAGGAATATTTTTGAAGGTAGCTCAAGTTTGCTACTACAGCGTTAGTCTGTCAGACTTTATTGATTCCCAAAGATCAGCATTTTGGTTCAGTTTTGTTAACATTATTGTAGCTGCTCAAATTGTATTTGTCAGACTAAACATTGAGTGGATGTAGGCCTTTTATTGGTTGGTGAATTTTGTGCAAACTATTGCTGATTTCTGCCTCAATCCCACAGCTGGATCCAGTAGCATAGACCTGATTGGAGCACTAGGGCCATGTTTGTTATTCAGAAGCATTTGCATAGATCAGACAAATCATTTCCAGCCTGTTGGTTGGTTGTGAACTGTTCATTTTGGAAGAGACATTCAAAGACGCAAAGGACAATTAAGTAACCAACCAACATTGAAAGTCAATGGGAGCACAGCTCCTAACACCTATTTGTGTATCCCTCTTACGCTAGTTACTATTTGTGGAGTGCAGTTGGTCAAATTATTTATATTTTGCTTCATAATCTGATGACTGCAGCTTTCTAACAGAGGGATAACGAATGGTGAATAACAAATGACAAACAGGTCACTCGCAGAAGGGGAAAGCCAGGGTAATTATCTCAACAGCTGGGCTTCATGGGATCTCAGATTTGATGGCACTAAGCCAGCAGAAGTGTGTAACAGCTCAGTCAGCCTCTCTAAATGCCACATCGGGGGGCATTTTTGATGAGGCTGAGAATTTAGGGAACTCTATAAAGAAAGAATTCAATACACGGAGTGTTTCCCTGGCAAGGAGAAAGGGAGCAGCAAATATGGATGAGCAAGGGCTCAGCAAAAATGGGGAGGCAAAATGAGACACGGAAAATTGGAGGAGAAGAAGAGGTGGGCAGCAAAAACAGGAGGCAGCGGAATGGGAATAAAGGGAAACAACAACAACAACAACAAAACATATGGCAAAAATGGGACAAGAGACAAAGAGAGGATGAAAGAAAATTCAGGAAAGTAGAGATTAGACAGTCAGCAGAGTAAGAGGAAGAGAGGTCAAAAGGCCAGAGGACAGGATGCCTTCAAGAAAAAGAGACCAGGGCCATATGGGTAGGGCATTGAGTGGTGAGGATGTGAGGCATAGAGCGGTGGGGCCTATTTCTATATATTTCTATATCTAGATCTATATGATCCTGTGAACCCTTGATCTCATCCTGATAACAAATATGTTCCCAGTACAAGTCTATAAAACTCTCAGGATTTGCAAACATGAATGTTCACAAATCCCAGTGGTTGTGTGGCCATCCACAGATGATTAAATACCGTGACCACCCCCCACAGATAGCAGCAAGCAGAACTTGAGTAGTTCATTTGCTTCGGTGTTTATATATAAGACATAGGACCAGATAATCAGCAGGAGTAAATCAATGAAGTCAATGAAGCCCATTTATACCAGCTGAATAACTGACCCACAATTTAGTCAAGTCCCAGTCTTCACTTAAATGGGAATTATACAATTAGGAACAAGAATGAGGATTGGGATTGGGAGCAGATGTAACCCATGGGCCACATCTAAACATTGATGAGCTTGATCTTTTAGCTTAGGCAGTAGACGTTTATGCTTTAGGACCAGGAGTCCCTTGTGTGACCCAGCCAGCACTATGGCATTACATAGAGTTCTAGATGATCAGCAATGAAAAACTAGGTGAAAGAAGTAAGTCATAATGAAAGAAGGAGCATGCTTGTTACTGAAGTAAGTGGGCGATTGTACAATCTTAGCAGGCAGTCTAATGGCTCTTTATATGTATACAGTAAATGTGCTGATTTACCAACTAAAGTGTCTGGGCCAAATTCTAGTCTAGGAGACACTGGTGGAAATATGGAGTAACTCTAATGAGGGAAATCAGATTGTCCAAGTTTACACTAAGAACATAAATTGTCCCCCTGTCTTTCATAGAATCATTTAGAATAGTGATGATTCTATGAGAGCTCTGTTGTGTATATACAACACTAAGAATGTGCATGGTGCATAGCTGGTGTTTTTCTATCAAATATACTTTGAATAAGTAATCTCATCAATAGACCTTCAGAAACATTCAGTTAGCAGTATAGAGAGAATAGGTGGAAATGCTTGAGGGGTGTGTGTGTATGCGTGCACGTGAACCTGCATGATTGCGTTTGTGAGAAGAGAGGAGTTCTGGACAAGAGGTGATGGGTCTGGCTCTTCTCTTACTTGCCCGGTATATATCAGGAATAATTCCACCGTGATCCATGCAAAACTGAGAGGAGAATCAGGCCCAAAATGTCTTCTTTTGCAGAAAGGTATTTGTTGGCAAAAGAATACTAACTTTGACCTGTAGGTAGCAGCAAAGTGCGTGTTTTGTAATAGTAACTATTACCCTCTTTATCCTTGGTTTTCCAGAAGTGGGATTTCCCAATGTAACAAGGCAACATATTTGGCAGTACTATAAGAAACACAGCTTTGACCCTGCCATCCAGACAGATAAAAGGATGTGGTTTCTTTGCGTTGGTGCTGAGTTATATCAACATTAATTCAGATCACCTGACATAGAGCCATGAGCTGAAGTGACTGAATGCATCAGAGCCTCTCTGTGTTTTATTGGCTATCACATTCTTTTATAGGTCGAGATTCTGCTACCACTTTGTTGAATAGAACCTTATCCCACAAGAAGTCCCATTGAAACTGGGATCAGGCTCTTAATTTGCATAGTTGCCATGGGCAACAAAGCACCTGTCTAAAGCCATTCCTGATATCCCCCAATATAAAACCATTCTTTGCCAAGTGAATGGGTGTTACAGTAAGGTAGCAGGAAGCAATGGAAGTATGCAAACAATATGACACCTCAGACACTACTGTAGTGAGAAACTGCTTCCTATTAATGTGATATTGCCACATGCTATAGAAATGGAAAACTTTGTAGCGGATGGCACTGAGGTTCCAGTATTCCAGTATTCCCATTCTGGATGTAAAGTAAACAAAAAACAAACACACCATAAATCACTCCTTTCCCCCTTCTTTTACCAACTCTACTCTTCCTGAACAGGTAATAACCAATGATTTTAATATTTTAATCATGCAAATCATCCCACCCTGTTTCAGTAGTGCCAATTATAACACATTTCTTCTCATCAATGAGAATTTCCAGTTCCTCTTGCTTGTTACCCAGACTCCTCACATTAGTATATTAGCAACTGAAAATTCTCTCTGTATCACATTCTTTTGTACATTAGCTCAATTTGGTCATGACAGGGTGAGCGTGATTTCCTATCACATCTGCCTTCATAGCACATTTAACACCCTCCCTGGCTGCTTCAGCTAGTCAGTAACTGAGAAGATTGGTCCCACATCTTTGAGATGTAGCCGTCTCAGTCATACATCCCCCTCTCCCACTGGAATGTGTCTCAGTGCTCCACAAAATCTAAACCTTCAGCTTCATACCAGTCATATTGCCAATGGTTCACCTTTAGGATTTTCTGCTTCTCCCTTTCCTCATGTATTGGGACCAGAAAGAACTCCAAGAAGACCACTTGGACTTTCCTCTTCCTCAGCTCCCTTCTAAGGTCTTTGAAATCATCAATAATCTGTCTAGTTCCACGTAATGCTGAATCATTGGTTCCAATGTGCATCGTCACTCATGAAGATTTGCCACAAGACTTCATAATCCCATCCAATCTTGAATTTGCCCCTCATATTTTTGCTCCAGGGATACAGCACCATGGGAGGCAGGGCTGCTCGGCAGTGCCCCCTTCAGGACAGTGTATTCCTGAATTTTAGTCTGTTCCCCATCTCAGTCAGTATGTCTGATTGGCTGCTTGAGGCAGGGCAGCTTATGCTGTATAAATTTAGAATCAGTCTCTAAACAATTAAGTAAAAAAATAGTGACTTGGGATTTGCAGTCAGCACCTTTAAACAAAGAGGAGGGGGAAAAGTCTTCAAAATACAAGCACTTAGGGCAAGACCCTGGCCTGAGTTCCAGGTTAGCCCTGAGGAGCTCCTCCTCTGTCCCAGCTTCACCCAGCTCTGCCCCTGAGCAAAAGTAGGCAAGCCTTCTCAACTGGCTTAGTTAGTCAGTATTTCCTCTTGGCCCTTTTAGCCTCTGGAGGACTGTCTCATCGGTTGCCCAGCCTGAGTGGATTTTCTTGGGCAGGGAGTGTCAGGCACCGATCCCCCCAGCGGGGGGCAGAGAAGACCCCCTCATAAGCACACTCTCTAGTTATCCTTGTGTCCTTTGATTTTTCGGTGGGGAGGAGGTGGGGTAGTAAAAATTGCAACTAACACTTTTGCTGAAATTCTGAAAATTTTTGCCTAGCTCTAGTTACAGAGATGGTTGTAAACATGCATAGAATTGTACATTATCTAATATTTCTGATTTTTTTCCAGGCACCAGAGAAAGGAAAAAGACTCAAATGCTTCTCTTCAAATAAAATTTGCTGCATAGCAGCTAGGAGTAGACAAGACATAATAACCTACTTTTTGAAGGGCTAATCTACCTACTGTGATTGCTTATTATATAGCAGTAAAGGCAGCTCTCTAATACAGAACATGTACCTTGCTGGCCTCTTAAAAGCCACAGCTGTTTACAGAACTAAACTTGGTACATATTTTTAAAGTTTATCTTTCGCACTAGTTTTTATGAATCCAGATACAAGTTTTTATTATATATTTTTCTGTAAGTAACAGAAGATATAACTAATACAAATCTAGGAATGTATTGTAATAATAGGCACATCATAAATAGAGTTTCCTTAAAATGACTGATATATTTTAGAGCTTCTTAGTTTGAAAACACACGATTTTATTTGAAACAAGAGGAAAATTTGCAGCCAATTTTTGTGCTCTCTTTAACAATAGAAAGATAAAACTGCGTAGATGAAATTCTATGATAGCAACTAAAAATATTCACTAGTCTGGAATCCGTACAGGATATAGCTTTCCTCTAATATGTCTGATCCGTTATTTTTTTCTGGGATCAGTGGCAATCTTATATATTTTGCTTTACTTTTATTATTAGAGTCAAATGAAATGATGGAAGTTCCTATATATCTAAAGATTCCTAAACTCAATTCAGATTTGATGGCAGTGACTGTCTCAGCAGAGAAAGGCAGGTAAGTGCCAAAAAGCCATTGAGAATATGTCCAAAAGTGGGTCCCAAATCCTTTTGAAAATCTCCCTCATAATGATTGGGCATGAAGGGCTCTGTTTAAATCGGATATAAGTGTGAAATAGGCAGTTCAGATTCAGATCCAAAGCAGTTTGGAACCAGGGTTGTGGGCAAGACTCATCCCTACTTTAAATTTCTCCCACACATGGAGCTTACCATGGAGCTGGAACAGGAAAGGGAAAATCCATTTCCTGTTCTGTAGACAAAAGGATGATGATGACTCAGGTCTGCTGCAGTGAATAGCCTGTGCCCAGCACAGCTAGGGTGGCGAGGTTAGGTGGCTTTGTATCATCCTTCAGTGCCGGAGCGAGCCAAGGAACCACTTTGTCTTCTGGAGATGCCTAGAGCATCAGCAGCGCTACTTCAAGTTGTGCCTGGCTGTAGTAGTCCCAAAGGGTCATTACCGCAACTGGGGAACATTGGAGCCCCAAGTGGCATTCTGGCCAGAGTCCGATTCTCCTGGCCATGTCCCTTCTGTTGAGGATTGTGAGAGGGAAGGTAATTTAGAGCTGAATATGTCAGCTTTACATCACCTGGAGATTCCTTCATGCCAGGGAATTCCTAGGTTAAATAGTTGGGTATTCCATCTTTCTGGCTACTTTGAAATGCTGGAACAAAGGATCTGCTCCTATTACTCTTACAAGATGGATAGCATTGGATGGGAGATGGAGCATTACACTTGTAGCTTCAGGAAAAGAGAGGTGTGTGTAACAGATTGACAACACTTATCCCTGGAGGATTATCTCCCTTATCTAACCTCCTAAAATTCTACTAAAGTCAATGAGACATTGAGTCACTGGTATCTGTCATGTCAGTGACTGGAGGCCAACATTAGCATACACACCTGACAATTCCAAGTATTTCCTGAGTATTCCGCTTGTGGTTTGGCATCTGCCATCAGCATCTGCCTGACGAATGTGTCCCTGCAGAGGAATATCAGTTTTGTGGGGGTTCCAGTGGAGACTGGTGTGGTGTGATTTTTCCATGTAACTAACACTGTAAACGGCCTTAGGCCATCCATAAACCTTTTCTAAGCAGGGATCTTATTTAATTTAGTTTGTAATGGAAAAGTGTAGGCAACTCAGATCAACTTTCTATCTCGATGCATTGTGTTTTTTAAAGATGGCTATATCTGCTAAGCAGAGCAGAGAAATAATCAGTATTCTATATTTTGAGTGTATTTTTAGTTTAAAAATGGACACACTAGTGACAAGCAAATGACCGTCTACTCAGTCCCATAAGTTATGAGTATTCATGGGGAAACTGCATCACGTACCTTTAACCATCACTGGCTTTCTTAAACTGTTCGGCGATCAGCTAAATGGGGGATATAATCATCCCCTCTCATTCTTCTAGCACAACAGATTAAAAGAGAAGTGAGATCATGAAGCAAGGGTACAAGTTGGGCCCAACTTCAGAAGACGTTTTTATGGCAGAACAGAACTTAAGAGCCAAATTCTCTAAACTGCACAATGGAATCTCTATCTGCAGCATAGATCTTTACTGCTTGGTCTATGTTCTTTCCAGTCATGAAAGCCCACACACAGCATTAGTGAGAGGCACGTGCATGGAACAAGCGAAGAATGCGTGATAGAGATCTGTCATGTGAGTCAAAGGGAAACAATTTGCCCAAAGGCCAAAATTATCTCCCCAGTTTCCAGGCCACATAATTTAGTAGGGTGCTGAAAGAAAGGAGTAAAGTGTTCTAGTTTATTGGCTGGATTAACCTGCATTGTACTACCAATGCCCCCAGCCCCAATATCTCCCCCTAATACACATTGTTCCATGAAATCATTTATTATCCCACTTCATTGAATATTCTTGTGTTTAAGCAAAGGATGCTCTGGCCCATCTGTCATTGATCACAACTTGCATGGGAGGATTGGATATTGCTCCTTCTAAAGCGCCGTGTTTATATTTTATGTGATTAGTTTAATCTTGCTAGAAAATATCAAAGTCTAGACTGCACAAGTGTGTTGTAAACAGCTATTAAAGACTGCTGCAAACACGCCTGCCAGGATTTTCCAATAGTCACTATTCAAATACTCAGAAGTATCAATCATGTCTTATTTAAGTTATAATGATTTTAGTTACCTATGTCACCCAGCTTATTTTTCTGAGCTTTCTGAGATTTGTCCCACAGTTGGGGTGACCAGACGTCCTGATATTATCAGGACTGTCCTGATATTAGGAGCTTTGTCTTATATATGCATAGGGTGACCAGACGTCTCAATTTTATAAGGACAGTCCTGATTTGTGGGTCTTTTTCTTATATAGACTCCTCTTATCCCCTACCCAGTCTCGATTTTTCACATTTGCTGTCTGGTCACCCTAAATATGCAACTATACAACACCTCCCCCCCCAAAGTGCCCCCTTTTTCACACTTGCTCTCCAGTCACCCTACCCAAAGTTAGGTAGCCATACTTCCAAACAGAAGTGTTCTTCAGTAATAGAAGATGCAGGAATATGTATTTGAGGAAGAACCTGTAAGCTAAAAAGAGCTCAGAATACACACAACTGTGTTTTTCACCACTTGTTTTTTATATGTTCTCTGCGTGGGACAGGTGTTGATAGCTGTTCCCTTATAAAACATGTAGTTACTGCAGTTTATGACTAAGGGCTGGGCTACACTATGGGGGGGAGGGTGTCCGATCTAAGATACGCAACTTCAGCTACGCGAATAGCATAGCTCAAGTTGAAGTACCTTAAGTCGACTTACCTGGCCATCCCCATGGTGGCGGGTCAACCGCGGCCGCTCCCCTGCTGACCCCGCTTACTCCTCCTACTGAGGTGGAGTACAGGCGTTGATTGGGGGATCGATTTATTGCTCCCCAGATAAGATGCGATAAATTGATCCCTGATACATCAAACACTACCCGCTGATCTGGCAGATTAGTGTAGCCGTACCCTTGGTGTATTTTCTGTTTCTGGGCCCTGCTCCAAAGTTCTCTACAGGCAATGGAAAGACCTCCACTCACTTCAGTGGAGCTGGATCAGATCCTTACTAAGCCAGTGCAACCGAGAGGTGAGTTAGGCTCATTCTCCTTTTAGGATTATGTATGATTCAGTTAACTTGTAATGTTTGCTTCCCACAATCCCCTGCTTGTTCCTTAGCTAGTGTTCACTAGTCTGTTTTCAGCAGCCACCACTAGGGATTTTCATATAACACTGGGTCGCTCTTATGGTATCTCAGGCTAGGTGCCACTCAGAGTCTCAAGTGCTGTGATATACTGTACTTTGTTTCTTTGTCAGGGTTCCCTAGGAAAGCTCCAGGCTCAACATGAGTTGATTCTATCAGGTGACATTTTGTGGCACAACTTCATGCTGGTCAGGGCTGCCAGGGCTTTTCTATGGATGTGATCTTAACTGCAGCCTCCTAATTGTGATTTGATATTTAAATTCATTGGCAAAAGAAGTCTGCTTAGTAGGTTTTCTTTCCTTGAACTGCAGAAGTGACAGGGCGAGAAGTTTTGTTTTAATTTAAGGATATTGGAAAGCCGGTTTTCTGCATCTAGCTCCTGTTATTGCACAGGGGAGGAGGGGATATGTTTGCCCCCAATTACACAGTACAACTGAGAGCTTAGTCCAAACCTTAGTCACAGTCCAAAGGTCGTTAAAACAGTCCCCTTCAATTTATATAAGCCTGACATACATTGACCTTTCAGAGTCCAACCTCAGTTCAGTATCTCTTTCCCCACCCTCCCCCACCCCTTCTTCCCAGAGCGGGGTCACAGTCCAGGGTCTCTTTCCAGACCCCCAAATTCCCCTGGTGTCATAGTCTTCCCTGCAGGAGTCTTTCTCACTTTCTGCAGATTCCTGCTGCTTTGGTAGGGGAATCATCTGATCCCTGCTCAGGTGTGCCGAGTTAGTAAGTAGGATTGGCTTACCCCTTTAAGGGCTAGATGCTTGGGGCAAGCCACCCTATTACATGCATTGTGGCTAAACTGAAAATCTAATGAGTCATATTATGTCTGCAAATACCCACACTCTGCACAGACATTTGAAATCCAAATTAAATTGTTCAGATAATAACAACCCATACACGTGTAGTTATTTGGGCAAGCCAATGCTGTTTTCTGTCTACAAAAGAGACTTAACACACTTGTTCCTCCACCACAACTGGAGAGTTCTTGGTGGGCCACTTCACCTTGAATGGTCCCTTGAAATATGTATTCTACTTATGCTAAACTCCCTGTTCCATCTTGTATTTAGCTGTGACATTCTGAGTACGTTTCCCAGACCTGAAGAAGAGCTCAAAAGCGTCTCTCTCTCACTAACAGAATATCCTGGGACCAATTCGGCTACAACACCACTGCATAAAGGAACTAAGAACAAATAGCTCAATATTTTAATAAACTTCTATCTCAGCATTTTTTTTTAACTGGAATAATCTTCCATGTTTCTACTGCCGGTCATGGTTGTGAGTTAATTTCTTCCATGTGCCATTTGTGAATTTCTTCCATGTGCCTTTGAAAACTGGAAATTGTTTTGCTCGGGGAATGGGAAACACTTATATTCAATATATTATTTATAGGGTTTTTTCTGCTAGGAAAGGGGGACTGCGCCCTCCAGCACACAGCAGAGGGACCCTGATCCGGGATTGCTTGTGCTTATGCTCCAGCATGGAGGAGGATTGTAGCTGACTCTGCAAGATGCGGAGGGCATGGATGTGGCTCCAAACAGACTAACGGGCAAGATTTCTGAGCATCCCCAGATGATGGCAAATTTTTGCAGCAGCTGTGGGAGCCTTGTGCTGTAGTAGTGGCTGGGGAACATCTCTGCGAGCACCTGGAGCCTGAGGGTGTAGAATTCTGTCCCCATGATGACTGGTGGAACTGCAGGGCAAAGCCCATCTACTCCGATTTTGTCCAGAGCAGAGAATGTGGGCCTAAAGGACACTGTAAACTGAGACTACATTTTATGTTAATGAGCTGTATATTTGATTATGGCTTTTTAAGGCCATTTGGCTGTTGATTGCAAACAGAGATGCTTTGCATTGCAGACCCCTCTTCCTCCCCCCCCCCCAAAAAACCTATTGTAGTGAAGTCGCCTCTAATATCAGGTGTACACACCAAAGAGTGAGGAACCTAATTAGTGTCACCCGAGATGAAAGCTCTGTAATCATGACTGCAATCTCTGAACAATTAATCATCCACCTACGCTGGGTCACCAAGCTCATCTTTCAATTGCTTCCCAACCCTCTTTTGCAGCATTAAGGCAACTGCTGGAGCAAACAAGAGGATGTGGACATAGAGATCCCAACTAAATACAGCTGACCAGTTAATCATAGTTGGTGTGGGAGCATCCCATATAGTAGTTTTCATGTCAGCTTCTTGTTAGCATCACTCATATCTTGCTGAAAACTTCTTGAAAACCCATAGCTCTGAAACTTTCATCTGCCAGGCTCAATTTTTCTAGGCTTAGTCTCTGCCCAGAAGAGAATATTTTTGGAAAGCTTGACGAAAACCAGTTCAGATGCTGTTAAGAATGTGAAATATGGGGAAAAAATGAACACAATCCCCATGATAGAGAGATTAGATGGGGAAAAAAATGCAAATTTTTTTGAACAGCTCTTGTGCTAAAATGGCTTGATGTGGAAACCCCATAGTGGGCATAGAACTAGCTCTCATTGAGGATAAATATCGTTTGGTCTTTAAGTGAAAACTGGGTTAGCTAGGACCGAGTTAAGAATTTATGAATATTGCCATGTGTGGTATGTTTTGGAAGACTTTCTCTCACTTAGCTTTCTCTCACCAAGTGAAAGACTACTGGGCTGCCCTTATGTGTATTGTGATCTTAGTTGTGCAATGAAAATTTTTGTGACGGAGCATGCTTGTCATAGAATCATAGAATATTAGGGTTGGAAGGGACCTCTGGAGGTCATCTAGTCCAACCTCCTGCTCAAAGCAGGACCAATCCCCAACTAAATCACCCCAGCCAGGGCTTTGTCAAACCTGACCTTAAAAACCTCTAAGGAAGGTGATTCTACCACCTCCCTAGGTAACCCATTCCATGCTTCACCACCCTCCTAGTGAAAAAGTTTTTCCTAATATCCAATCTAAACCTTCCCAACTGCAACTTGAGACCATTACTCCTTGTTCTGTCATCTGCTACCACTGAGAACAGTCTAGATCCATCTTCTTTAGAACCCCCTTTCAGGTAGTTGAAAGCAGCTATCAAATCTCCCCTCAGTCTTCTCTTCCATAGACTAAACAATCCCAGTTCTCTCAGCCTCTCCTCATAAGTCATGCGCTCCAGGCCCCTAATTATTTTTGTTGCCCTTCTCTGGACTCTTTCCAATTTTTCCACATCCTTCTTGTAGTGTGGGCCCCAAAACTGGACATAGTACTCCAGATGAGGCCTCACCAATGTCAAAAAGAGGGGAACAATCACGTCCCTCAATCTGCTGGCAATGCCCCTACTTATACAGCCCAAAATGCCATTAGCCTTCTTGGCAACAAGGGCACACTGTTGACTCATATCCAGCTTCTCATCCACTGTAATCCCTAGGTCCTTTTCTGCAGAACTGCTGCCTAGCCATTCGGTCCCTAGTCTGTAGCAGTGCATGGGATTCTTCCGTCCTAAGTGCAGGACTCTGCACTTCTCCTTGTTGAACCTCATCAAATTTCTTTTGGCCCAGTCCTCTAATTTGTCTAGGTCCCTCTGTATCCTATCCCTACCCTCCAGTGTATCTACCACTCCTCCTAGTTTAGTGTCATTTGCAAACTTGCTGAGGGTGCAGTCCACACCATCCTCCAGATCATTGATAAAGATATTGAATAAAACTGGCCCCAGGACCAACCCTTGTCCTGTGCTTCTTTAAAGGTGAACAGTGATTTCACGACTTGACCTGGAAGGTTTAATTTGCTTAGCACGTAGGGAAGATGCTCAGCTGGTATATTATTTGGTGTAGTTCTATCAAGCCATGGCGGATTTGCAGCAATGGAGAATTTGGGACTTTGACATTGACACTTTCTCAGTGGTGCAATTTTTAAAAATTTGCCTAGAGCAAAATAGTAGATTTTGTCACAGTAAGGATCTGAAAACCCACATCTCAAAGTAAATTCTTTATTTTACTCTTGAAACCAGCAAGAGGAAAAATGTATCAGCTTCATCTTGTGTGTAGAAATGCTTGCACAATTTTACAAGCAACTAAAGTGTGTGACCTACATTTTAACTGCGATGGAGATTAGTGTCATTAATACCAGAAAATGTAAATATTGATAGCAAGAGCAAGTGAAGTCTATATAAAATGATCCCCTCCTAGACATGTATTTGCTATCAAAAAGGATAACAGGCAGGCAGAAAAAATATGAGCCAAATTCTGCTTTCAGTTATGTTGGGGTAACCTTACCAGCAGAATTTAGCCCAAGATCTTTAAATGACATAAGAACATGTATCAAGGTTAAATCTGTGAGAGTACTCTGATATCTATGCTAGGCATGATACTGCAGTCATTCCTCATATTTGTCTCTGCTTCACTCCAATCCTGCAGTTCTTAATGAACCTGAATAGTTCAAATTTCTTTCCCTTAGTTGGACATTTTGTCTGAGTAACAACTGAAGAACTGGACAGATTGTATGAAGAAAATGGGGTCAGATTTCTCATTAGGTCAGCTAAATCAAACACCTATTTGTCAAACATGGTTCTCCAGTTGTATGACGAATACAGGAGTTTTGATAGCAATACTCTTGGTAAGTGAATTCTGACCCTAGGGTTCTAATCACTGTCTTAATATATAATGCTTCCCTCAGTATAAATGATTTCTCTTTTTCTCTCTCTTTCCAGTGTCTTGTTGGAGTTTCTGTCTGAGACATAAAACATTATCATGTAAATGTCACTTTTCTTAGGAAACAATCCTCTGGGATTTTTAATTAAAATATCATCATGAACATCTGAACCACACCGTAGCACGTGATGGAGTCTTGGGGATGACGATAAAAAAAGGACTGCTCTCATTTTCAATTAAAGATCAAAGTTTGAAATGTTTGGCAAAGGAAATGTTTCAAAATATTCTCCTGAGCCATATATAAGTTTCTGCAAAAATGTAAAGGAATTAAAAAAAAATTATGCTTCCTGGGAAGAAGAGCAAAAGCCTGCAATGAAAAATTACATGGTAAAACCCCCGTTAATTTATTATCATGGCAATTTTCAGATTGCAGTGTTAAGGTCCTTTATGTTTATGAACATTTTTTGCATTCACCTAATAACTGAGGACCAAGGTGAATTTGTCAAGCTAATTTTAGTCTTGGCTTGAGAATTGGACTTTTTCAATCATGCTAATGATTTAATCCATACGTTCATAAATCTGCAGTAAAAGCCAGCATGCAAAGGACAAGTAATAGCTCCTTCACTATAAGAGAAAACCAAATGCAAAACTTTCTCTTATCTGTGCTGTGGCCTCTGGGCCAGAACCATTCCTGGTGTAAATCAAAGTAGCTCCATTGGAATCAATAGAGCTTTGCCAGTTTATATCACAAAGGCCCAATATTTCATAATTTGGCCTTGATCAATGTTCAGGAACCCCATTGGCCTCAATGGGTGAGTGTTCCACACATAGAACAGAGACAGAATTTGTAATGGAGGTCAGCAATTTGGATCCAATTGGCAAATGTTGCACTAAGGCAATGGGGACCTGCCTTCTCTTCATGAACATGGGATTTGGGAACAAGCAATTCACCTCCACAGCCCACAGGCAGACGGCTGCCAGGGGTTGTGGAAAAGTTCTTCATCAGTTACTAGGGAAATTGCAAAGTAATACCAGTATCCAGCGCTCACATAGGCCCTATACTGCAATCAAGCCCCTGTGTTCATGCTGATTCAGTGAGGTACTGAGCATCCTCCACTCCTATCTGTTCTATCAATAGCTGAAGATGCTTGTCCTTTTGCAGGAGGCACTCAACAAATCTCATCAAACTAGAATAAGACCAAAAATGAACCTGGTTCTGCTTTCTGCAGCAATCTGGATGCTCCCATGGGTGTGTGAATGTGAGACACACATTACAGTTTTGGTTCCGCCTTTCATGTCTGTGGGGAAACTGTAGACTTGCTAACTCCTAACTAGCTTACTTCTAGGTAACATATTTTACTTCTCCGAAGTGTTATATCCCCCCCAGAAAGTAGTGTGGCATTTAAAAAGGGAAGCCAGTGTCCAATCTATTGGCGAATTATCCCTCTGAGGGTTTTACTTGATGAATAACATACCGGAATCTGCTATTCATTTTCTGGTAGGATAATAATGAAAATATCATTGCATAGGCCTAATGCTAATACAATACATACTTTCCTCCTACACACTGCCATACGATTGGATCTGTGCTCTCTGTGCTGGGCATATTGCGAAAGGCTCACATGAAGACAGCTGAAGCTTTCTTATAGCTGTTTATTGAGAAACTTTGTGAACCCCATCTCACTTTAAGATTGACAAAGCGATTGGAACAAAACAGTAACAATGAAGGTACGCCATGGAATATGAAAGATCATAGCAATCCTAAGCAAACGGGTTTTGGAAAATGGTCCTAAGGACCTTTGATATCGGTGAGTGTAGTTTCTGTTGCAATTTTGGGTATGGGTGGAGCTTTAGGAATCCTTTTCCAGACTCTAACTTCCTATACAAAGTGTTGATCCTCCCCCACTGATATTGCAGATCATCTATTTCCTGAACTAAGTGAGGCATGGATTTTTAATCTGAAATGTTTCCAGCATTATCTACTATTAAATACACAGCTGGATTGATTCCCAGGTCCCTTCTCCTGCTTCTTGGCCTGGAAGGCTGGGGCAAGACTCCAGTGAAGGTGTAGCACATCCTGTAAAAATGCAAATCTACCAGTTCACGCAACTATCTTAAAATCTGGGGCATATGCTAGAGGAGTCAACGTGTGATGGAATGGCTGGAGGCAATGAAGAAGGCAGAGCCAGGCCTTTCAGAGCTCTTAATCAAAAGAATCAATTCAATGATTTGCACCAAATTCAGAGCAAACAATTTTTAAAAGGAGGGTGGGTTTTTTTTTTTAAAAAAAGGTTAAAGTTGCTTTCTTCCCCATCCTAAATTTTGTTGAACTCTTTTGTACACACACACACACACACACACACACAGCAAGTTTGAGTAGACCAGGTCAATCAGCACTTTCAAGCTTCCACCCTTATATGCCTCTGGACTCAGTAGTCGGGTCGAGCAGCACTTCCCTATCCCCACTTTCCCGTTGCAATTGTTCTGGTAGTGACTAACTTGATGAGCAAACCCCAAAGTAGTTTGGGTGCTCCAGGGTAGCTTAGGTAAGAGGAGCTGCAGAGTAAATGGAGACGCCAAACCCACAAAAGAGTAAAGTTCAGAGAGAGAGAGGGCGGGAAGCAGCCAGCTTAACCATAAAAGTTATTTATTGAATAATACTGATAACCACACAAGGAGAGCCTGAACCAGGGGTGGACAAACTTTTTGGCACGAGGGCCACATCAGGTTGTGAAACTGTATGGAGGGCCGGGCAGGGAAGGCTGTGCCTCCCCAAACAGCCTGGTCCCCTCCCTCCACCCCACCCCCACCCAATTCCTGACTCTTAACTGCCCCCCTCAGAACCTCTGACCCATCCAACCCCCCCCCCCGCTCCCTGACTGCCCCATCCCTATCTATACCCCTGCTCCCTGACAGGCCCCCCGGGATTCCCATGCCTATCCAACTACTCCCTGTCCTGACTGCCCCTACCCGTATCCACATCCCCGTCCCTATATGCCCCTGGGGCCCCACCCCCATTCACCCTTCTCCACTCTCCCTCCTCTGACCTCCCCCCCCGAACCTCCGGCCGATCCAACTGCTCCCTATCCCATGACTGCCCCCCCCGGTACCTCCTGCCCCATATGCACCCTCCCTGCCCCCTCACCATGCCGCTCAGAGCGACAGGAGCTTGCAGCCGTGCCTCTGCAATGCTGCCTGGCAGGAGCAATGGTCAGAGTGCTGCCCACGCAGCGCGCTGAGGCTGTGGAAGAGGGGGGACAGTGGGGGAAGGGTCAGGGGCTAGCCTCTCCAGCCAGGAGCTCAGGGGCTGGGCAGGACGGTCCCACAGGCCGGATGTGGCCCACGGGCCATACTTTGCTCACCTCTGACCTAAACAAACATAACAGTTACATTATTAAAGATGACAACAACCGATCAAACACGTCAGGGTTAAAAAGTTATACCTGGGGTAGAAAAGCAAACAGAGAGAGAAAGAGAGAGAGAACTAGGGTCTCACAATTCCATGAACTGGTCAGGGTTCCCAGGTGATGGTGGTAGCTCAGGGACCTGAGTGCTGGAGACAGGCAGAGCCCCCAGCACAATCAGTCAGGAGAAGATGAAGTCTCAGTGGAACTGATGCAGAGTTTGAATCCAGGCATCGAAACACTTACTTGAGCGTGGGTAGGGTTTTTTTTGTAGGGAAACAACAATGTTTCAAGGGAGAACCATGTTTATGGGTAAACTGATGACTCAAGGGCTTTCTTTAGGCTAGAAAATAGGAGCTGATCACTCTTGGCTAGGGGTGGGCAAACTATGGCCCACGGGCCAGATTCGGCCCATGGGACCATCCCATCTGGCTCACTGGCTGGGGAGGCTGCCCCCACCCCTCTCCCGGAGCCGAGCCGCGAGAGCGCTGCGCGCATCCTCCTCCCCCCCCCCCCCAGAGCCACGCCGCTCAGGTGGCACTCCGGGGGGATGGAGCTGCGCTCTTCCCCTCCCCCCGGAGCTGCACCGCTTGGGTGGCACTCCCAGGGGCCGGGGCTGCGTGCTCCCCACCTTCCCCTGGAGCCGAGCTGTGCAACTATGGTAAGGGAGAGAAGGAGGGGCTAGGGAGCTTCTGGGGTGCTGGTTGGGGGCTGCTCTGGAGTGGGTAGCCAGGGAGCAAGGTGGGTTGGATAGGGGGTAGGGTTCTGGGGTGGTGGTTAGGCGGTGGGAGGGTGGATAGGGGTTGGGGAAGTCAGGGTACAGGGAGCAGGGGAATTGGGTAGGGGGTAAGGTTCTGGGGGGTGATTAGGGGTCTCTGGAAGGGGCAGTCAGGGGACAAGGTGTGTGTGTGGGGGGGTTGGATGGGTCCGGGATTCTGAGGGGGCAGTCAGGGGGCAGGAAGTGGGAGGGGGTTAGATTGGCAGTGGGGCCTACCCTACCCGGCCCTCTATATAATTTTGTAAACCCAGTGTGGTCCTCGAGACAAAATGTTTGCCCACCCCTGCTCTTGACTACGGGTGGTGTTCCTTCGAGGGAGCTCACATCACATCAAGTAGGCGGCTTCAGTATTTTGGATATCAGTCAAGGATTCATTCCTAGAATGGGTCTGGAAACTGCTGAGCTGTGTGTGTGCAGGCGTCGGTTCATTAACATCTGGAGCAGAGATCCCCCGTGACGCAGTGCTTCCCTGCTTTTCTGGTCCCAGAGTTCAGTGCGGTTCTTGCCTTGGAATCTCTATTCTCCATTCTGTATCCCAATGGAGGTGCCTCCCTGCCCCATCTTTGCTGCAGATGAGGCCAGGGGAGTTGCCTGAATCCTGTCACCCTTGTCAGATATGTTTCCAGTCTCCTTTTCATTGCTTTCTGTAAGTCTTTCTTCTCATTGGTTTTGGTTCAAGCAGAGGTTGGGGTGTGTGGGAGTGTCCCTCAGGAGCCACACAGGGTGAATACTGTGTCCCAGTTCCCCAAGAACAAGAGCCCAGCTCCCTGCCTGGGCTACGTTTCCTGTGGTCTCTCCTGTGGTTGAACTACTGCATTGTGTCATGGGAGTCACATAACGACAGGGTATAATTATCAACATTTTGAAATCTAGGAATTTCCTATGAGACCAACAATTTGATTTTTGACCAGCTCTTCTCCAAACCAGGTGGGTTCAGATGTATATTATAGAAACATCTGAATTTTCGGAACCCCTGACCCTTTTCATTGAAAAGTAATGAGGGTCATTGGAGAGGATCTCATGTTTTCTGACAGAAGACAAAATCATTTCTTAAACTTATGGCCAGCAAATAATAATGTGATTGTCTCAACTTTCTCATAGGCTATTGGGTTTTGAACTTCAGCACTGTTCTCAAATTATGTTTTAATTTTCCTGCTAAACTTCCCTAACTGAAAGCACACACATCTGTTCTGGTGAATAGTAAAATGAGAAGGCCAACTCGTCATCTGAGTGTTTTGTGGATACGTAGTAGGTTGCTGACTAGTCTTAAGAAGAAACAGATGATTTTTTTTTGGCTACTTCATATTAATGGAAACTTTCCTAACTGAGTATCTCTAATAGACATTTTATTGCTTTGTCATAATCAGTTCTAGAGGATCTGTTTTTCTTCATTTCTTTAAAAAAAGGGGGTGAGTACTGTACTATTTGACTTGAGTGGGGGGTGTAGCTGAGTAGGCGTTGCAGGGTCTACCCTATGATGTCACAGTTTGCTTTACTTCAGAGGGACAGCATTCACTCACCGTGCCAAATTGCACATCTGGCTAACAGGCTAACACACTTGAGGGGAAAAAGGAAAATTCCACTTCCCTATACAATGTGCAACAAATAATAAAGCTGATGAATCAAAAATATCTCTGTACCAAATAGTGAGGAGAGTAGAAGTGTGAACTGTAAATTGCTATTCTCTTACAGTTTGAAAAGTTGCATGAAAGCCTAGTATACTTGTAAGCATTTCTATGCACTGTAGCAATATGTTAATTTAAATATTCTATTAGTTCAAAGGATATCAATTGTCTGGGTTGTTTTTTTTATTTGCTATTTCCAGAAATAAACTATAGGAAGCAAAAATTAAAATAAAAGGGAAAACCTTGGTTTATTTTTTCTCATGGAAACGATAACTTACATGATGGAAACAGTGAGGATTTCTGTGGATGGGATAACTCTAGAATCTTTGTTCTGAATAGAAATTGATACATTAAAATGTGCTTGTGACAACTGCAGCTTTAATGGTAGTAGCCAAGAATCATGAAGGCCATCCAAAAATCAGTGTGTTATATATACGGGGCGGGGAGATTTACTTTTGGAAAGGCTGGGTAGACAATGTAGCACAAGCTTATCATAGAATTGAACGTGTATACATAGTTCCAACATTGAGCTGCTTTATTATAGGCTTTTAATAACCTCTGTCATAACAATACAACTAAGGGTAGCCTAGAATACTCCCTTACCTGTAAGAGGTTAAGAAGCTCAAATAACCTGGTTGGCACCTGACCAAAAGAACCAATGGGGAAAGAAGATACTTTCAAATTTTGCGGAGGCGGGCGGGGTGGGGTGGGGGGGAGAGAGGCTTTGTTTGTGCTCTTTGTTTGTGTGGGTGTTTTCACCAAGCCAGAGAAAGACCAGTCAGAAAAAAAAAATCTCTCACAGACAATCAGATATTTTGGGGAATAGGAACTCCAAGTGTAAATATTTAATCAAATAGGAGTCAGAATTCTAGCCCATTCACACTTGTGACTGCTCCTTCCCATCTATCTTAGGTACCTCACTGGCCCCTAATTCCTCTGTACCTGAGCATCTTTAATATATGTACCCTCACCTGTCAGGTAGGGAAGTGCTATTGTCTGGGTTGCACAAATGAGGAACTAAGGCATAGGCAAACTGACTTGCTTCAGGAAATGTGAGGTGGAGACTTACATCTTGAACCCACCTCTGTGGCTAGCACCCTAATCACCGGAACAACCATCCTGGCTAGAAACATTGGCTATTCCCCACTCTGCAGAGCTGACTCAAGAAGTTAATGGGATGGGCAGGGGGAAGGAAACTGAGCCAGATGCCTTTGTTTTTAGTTTATAATTTGGGGAGACGATCTGACTCCACGGTGATGGGTGCTCCATAAGAAGCTAGGTAAATTACAGCCTCCATCTTGTGCGCGCAGTTCCACATTTGCAGGGGTTGACATCAGGGCCGTTGGTTGTTTCCAAGCACATTCCTCAAGGGGGTAATGATGAAAAACTAGCCACGGATCAACAGGCCTCAAAATATATGAGACTCATAAAACATTGGAAAACAAAATAAAGCAAACAAAACCCTTATGCTTTCAGTTTGCAGAGCAAACCCCCCCCCCCCCCCAAAACACTAAGGAATTTGGAAATCGTCAGATACGCAGAATTCAGGAAACTTGGCCAGGATTGTATTTTTTTCTCTCCCCTCCCCCTCAGCAATTCACTGAGTTACTGAATACATTAACTGAAAACACTGCAGGAGGCTTGGCCCTGATACAATGGAGAAGATTATAATGAATATCATTCTAAAGGAAAGGGAGTGGGGAGCTCTAGCAAGAGAGAGAGAGAGGTAACATTTGTGGGCTATGATGTAAGTCAGAGAAGATGCCAATGACAGTGGGTGGAGGTGAGACAAAAAAGTCAGTCACTGGGATTCATTATTTTCCTATCAAAACATAGCAGCCGCAGCAGCAGCACCACACTGCACAGCTCTACCAAGTTGTGAGGTTTGGCTGTCACACAGGAGATGGGTCATTTCACACTGCCAGAGGGCATGTTCACTAGTCTAGCAGAGAACTGGATGTCTCATTGCGGCACATTTGCGCTGTCATAGTTCAGGCAGAATTTCAGTTTCCATTATAAACCCCCTGTGCTGAAGAGTTTATAAACCCAGCCAGAAAAATTTGCTCCAGGCTGAAACTAGGCTGGAAAAGTCTCAGCACAAGAGCAAGTTTATCAGTTTGGGGTATGTTTTTCTTCGTGCTAAGAAAAGTAAAAGTTACTTGATTGAACAAATGACAACCCTAATTGCACTTGATATTCTGGAGGAAATACAGAATCATAGAATTGTATCATAGACTCATAGAATCATAGAATATCAGGGTTGGAAGGGACCTCTGGAGGTCATCTAGTCCAACCCCCTGCTCAAAGCAGGGCCAATCCCCACCTAAATCATCCCAGCTAGGGCTTTGTCAAGCCTGACCTTAAAAACCTCTAAGGAAGGAGGACTGGAAGGGACCTTGAGAGGGAATCTACAGTCCCCTGTACAAGTGTGGTACTACATTTTACAAGCTGCCAGATCCCAGTGATTTTTTTTAATATGCACACATATCATATCACTAATAGGTATTTACACCATCCAGAATCGCCAGTGCCAGTGAAATAGTCCACTTCCCAGAGGACAGGTGTCACCATCCTGTGAAGGATGCAATAACTGGCATCCTTCACAGCAGCCTTAGCAAAATGGCCTCTGATGGCTTTGGATACTGAATTCCACTGACTTCTCCAGAGGGCATCCCTTAACGTCAAGTTTGGCTCAGGCAAGCTTGTACTGATGCTGCTAATATAGTATCTGTTCTGTGGATAAGTCGGTCTTCTATTTGCAGGACTCTCATATGGGACCTGTCACCTGCACAAGTACTCATGAAATTTTAACAATACCTATTTTAAAGAGTGTTATTAAACACAAATCAAAATAACATTAGAGACACAAACAAACAACATCAGTGTAGACACACTGGGGCTGAGGGTTTCACCCCAAACTTTATTCCGCCATGCTCTTCCACTATTGGAAAGATTTAGCTTAAAGATAGGGGGCTATCTCCACATGTGGTGAACAATGGATTCAATGGAGCTATTTACACCAGCAGAGTAGATGGACAGTGGTGTTAGCAAACACGGCATTCACTGGGGTTTGTCAATGGGTATCACAACTGCAAAATCATTTACTGCATGGGCATTTCATAGAAAGTACCGGTATATGCAGTACAGAATATCAGGGCTGGAAGGGACCTCAGGAGATCACATAGTTCAACCGCCTGCTCAAAGCAGGACCAATCCCCAATTAAATCATCTGACAGATTTTTGCCCCACACCCCTAAATTACCCCTCAAGAATTGAACTCACCACCCTGTAGTTGCGGGACAGGGGACAATGCTCAAACCATTGAGCTAACCCTCTCCCCATGTGGGTTAAGTTTAATCTTCTAGCCTTACATTTTAAGTGACTTTGGTGCTCCTAAAGCGGAGGGACTATACTGATCTTCCTGTGTGAAGTGCTTTGAGATCTACTGGTGAAAAGCACTATATAGAAGTGAGGTGTTACTATTATTAATCATTTTGGCTTGACAGGCATTTGCACGTACAGGAAGGCTCCAGAAGCCAGAAAGAATGTGCATTAATCCACTGTGTCACATCGCATATGAAATAAAAACAGACCCTACAAAAATAGTATATGTGCAAAACAGGTGAGTCATGCCGGAATATCTGTCTGCATACCTGAGCCCAGTATTTAAAAATAGAAATGACAATAACTCATAGTCACTGTCAATTCCCTAAATATATAAATGTGGTCAATGTCTGGAGGTCTGCAGCATGAATCTACTGGAATCATATGGCTCAGGGTATCTCGATGAAGAGGCTGTTACCGCCTGCTGCATGTAGCTGCTTTGTCATTTGTTATTCTGTTTATTTTCTGGGGTCGGCTGGTTTGCATTTCTGAAGGGACATATTTCTTCTTAATGACATGGAGAAAGTATTCATTTCTTGCAGTGTTTACAAGTCTTGGTGTTTTAAAAAATATATTTACAGAGCATAAGCTCCTGCATTAACAAATCCAGATGTAGAAATAAGGCTACACACCAAGCAAGGATGTCTACTGCACACTTCCAGTTTGCTGTTCTCAGCCTTAAGATCACCTCAGGTTTAGGTTTCTTATGCACTGAGTGCCAAATTCCATGCAGGAGACTGCAGTGCAAACTTGCATTTAGCAAGAGTCCCAATTCAGATCTGAATGAGCTAGTTTAATTCAGATACAAGGCCTGATTCCTCAGCTACTCCCGTTAACTCCATTGACTTGTTGAGTTACTCTTGATTTGCTGGTAAAAGGAAGCTCAGAATCAGGTCTTATGTTTTTAACAGTGATTTTTTTCCCCCTAAAACTTCCCATGGTGCTCTTTGTGCTGCCACTGTAAATCTGGAGTCATGCTACCAGAGACCACAGCTTTACACTGATGTCGAGAGCAGAATCCGGCCCCTCCTGTAAGTTCAAGTCAAAAGTCTGAATTAGGGCTTGGACAGAGTCACTCTAGGGCGGGGAAGTGGTGTTGCACTGGCTGAGAAGGGCTGGAGGGAGAGCTCATGGCCGAGCAGTGCAGGGCAGGCAAACTGCGCCCAGGGACGATGGAGGAAACACGCTCACCAGTGACTCTTGATTCACCTTCGGGGTAGTACCACTGCCAGCATAGCCCTCCGGCCTGAGAGACGCAGGCTGGCACTTTGTGAGCCCCATTCCCCACCCAGCTGCACCAGTTTGAATCCGGGGTAACTCCGCTGGCCCCAATGTCAGTCAGAAACTGCAAGGATTTTTATTGCATAGCCAGGCTCTGAAATGTAACGTTTCAGAGAAATTGGAAGTTTGAAAAATGCAGAGGACTGACATTCTAAAATGGGGTGTTCACATCACTCTCTGAGGTAAGAGCAACATTTGGCAATGTTTTCCAGTGGGAAATGCAATCTGTTTCCCTTGTAATGCAGAGAATATTAATATGCACATTAATAAGCACAAGTATGCTTAAAAAACCTCAGTCCCATTCACCTTCTGATTGCCATGGTGTTTATAGACCCCCTTCTCCAGCGCTCGGCAAGGAGAGGGTTACACTCTCTCCTTGCACAGAAGACCACAGCTGCATGCCTTTAGTACAGCGATTGTCTGAGTAAGAGAGCTGGGACAGCTGTCATGAATTAAGTGATTCCCCAATATACTATAAAAGGGCTGTGCTCCAAGGGGTTAGGTTGGCTAGAGCTAAGGGGTGGGATTTGGTTTTGTTAGGTAAAGAAGAATAGTACAGCTTGGACATTTTTTGGTCCAGCTCTTCACTTACATGCATGAGACTTCTTGAGCAATGTTTAAATTTTCTCTGTAAGAAGCTGTTTATTTTGAGGTGGGGTCTGACACTAAGATGAAGGAATTTTTTAACATATAGTTTAAACCATGATTTAAACTTTATTTTATCCACTGCATTCCCCTGAAGCCCAGGTGTGCTTGTCAGCGAATCTCTGGGATGATTGGTCTTGCCTCGAGTTTGGCTTACTTGACTTGCTATGTTAAAGGTAGGAAGAAAATAGGTTAGAAGCTCAGGCTGGAAGAGGGAATGGAAAAGATCCAGCTTTATCCAAGAAGCTGTGTAGTGGACTAATAGATTTAATAGAGACACTTTTGTGACTTCAGAGTTATAATCAGTGCACTGTTATATGAAGCTAGGGGCTTGGATTCTGTTCTGAGTTGCACCAGTATAACAGGCAGAATTTGACTGTACTGTTAATTGTATTTGAGCAGAGGAGTTACTCTATATTTTTAAGGCCCTCTGTAGTAGGTCACACACGCTAGAAACATGAGTGTTGCTGAAGAGCACTTCTAAAGAAGTGAATATTAACATTTTATTCAACTTGTAATGAAAGGTCACCAGGTGAGGCTGGAGTATTGTCCAATAAAAGAGGATAATGAAAGCAAGTCATTCTTATTCAGCTGGGGCCTGGTTTATGTGGACTGCTTAGAAAGTTTCATATTTTCCAATGGAACTGTAGCACTGATAATTCTGGAGAATTACCTCAGTGAACTGAAGAGAACTTTGAACGGTTCTTCCTGGATAACTTCTACAGTTCAGTGAACTTCAGTCTTTTCCCAGTTGCCTACGAGGACACAGAGATCTCACTTACACCATAGAGGTGTATAATTTCAAAAGCAGGCAAGATTGTCTGTAGGAATGATCAGGTCTAGAATGTAATGTGTAGGCTTGGAGGAGAAAAAATATAGTACAGTAAAACCTCGATATAACGGACTAATTTGGGCGAGGGGGTGTCCGTTAAAGCCGAAAGTCTGTTATTTAATAATTAAAAAAAAAAAAGAGCTGTCGGAGCAGCAGCTCCACAGTCCGCCCGCTGCTGGGACCCGGGCAGCAGCCAGGAGCCTTCAGCCAGCCAGCTTGCCCGGGTCCCGGCTGCTGGGACCCGAGCGGCAGCTGTCAACCAGCCTGCCTGGGTCCCGGCTGCTGGGACCCGAGCGGCAGCCGGGAGCTGTCAACCAGCCCGCCAGGGTCCCGGCTGCTGGGACCCGGGCAGCAGCCGGGAGCTGGCAGCCAGCCCTCCCGCTGCCTGGACCCGGGCGGCAGCCGGGAGCCGGCAGCAAGCTCCCAAAAAACGGATTTGGGATGCATCGGACTTGCTCATAAATTTTGTCCGTTGCATCTAAAGTCCGTTAAATTGGGGTCCATTAAATCGGGGTTTTACTGTACTTTGAAAAAGGAAGCATACCAGTATCTTGTGCTCTATGCCATAAAAAAAACAGTGGCTTTGACTACCATGTCACCAAAATGACTTGTCTGGTATTCAGAAAAAAATATTATTTATGCCATTTCTAAAACACCAAAGGCTGAAGTTATCAAAGTCACTTTAAGATTTGCATGCCTGTTTCCCATTTAAGATTAAGAGGAATTGGCTGTCAAAATCCCTATGTTGGTTTTGAAAATCCCATTCAAAATATTTAAAGAAATGCATTCTAAACTACACTTCTGCTTTCTGTAACCATTACAGGAAACCATATTCTAAGAAATGTTTGGATTATTTTGGCATTAATATTTGTCCTGTTAAATCAATTTTACATAAGACATCTTTCCTTTATTTCCTATATTAAAATATCCTTTTTTGGAGAAAGGCAATCCGGCACAGCTGTTGCACTGAAACACATTCCCAAGACAAATTTTGCTTCACTTTGTGCCTGGCAAGGGCCCATATGGTATTTTCCATGCATCGTGGCCATAAATTGAGTAATGGACAAAAATCTTTGTTTTACTTAGTGTTACAGCTACTCTTTCAGGAAAATATTCAGATTGAGTTTCAGAGATCTTATTTCCTGACCCGAAGTGTACTGGTGTGATAGGTGGTAGAAAATGACTTAGAACCTGATCCAAAGCCCATTGAAGTCCAAGAAAAGACTTGACGTTACTTCAGTGGATATTGGGTCAAACCTGCAAGTGATCAGTGCCTGAAACTAGAGGAAACCTGCCTTTATTTAAACACTATTCACACAGTGTTACCAATACACATTCCCCCTATCTGCCAAATACATTTCCTAGCTCCAGTTTCCTGCTTACTGTCTTGTAGGTTTGTACAGTTTCCAACAAATTGTAGTCAGGTCCTGATTCTACAATGATGTTACATGGATAACTAATTAAATAGTTACTCCTGCTTTACCCTAATACAGGAGAGATCAGAATCAAGCCCCCAGGATCTGTTTTCAAAGGGAAATATTTTTGGCTTTGAGTTTCTGAATGGCATCTCAAACAGAAAGGAATAAGTAGGTAACAAGACTGGCTCTTGGGCCTTTAAGCAGAGGTCAATATGACAGCTCACCTGTCAGTCATGTTCAGGTCCAGTTGAATGACTATATTTCGGGAGCTGGGTCCAAGGAGATGGAACATCTTGTTACAACTGATGTGATGAAAAGAATATTGTTTCCAGCCCTGTTGCAATGGCTAAAATTCCTTCCGCCCCAGAAAGATTGGCAGGACTTGAAGCAGATTGTTCCAACCCAGCCTGAGGATCGACAGAGGGCTGAATGCACATGTAATTCCCCAACAGTGTGCTATGTGCTCCAGTGGCTAGCAAGAGACATGGTGAAGCAGATCATCCTCATCTGCAAGTGCTTAGAAAGTTCTGGCGTACCAACAAAAATCAAGACTGAAAGGCAACCTTTTGCTTTTCTGTCCTCTTTGCTTATTGGCTCCCAACAACCTCCACAGTTTGCTCTTCCCCCTCTCCCCCCGGGTGGAGAAACGGGAAGAACCTAGGATCTGCCTCCCCAATGCATCTACCAAAGCAACTGAGCCAACACAGTGGGGAAATAACCTGCTGCTGATAAATATCAACAGTGCATTACTTCCCCTCTGGCCCCTGGCGGAGGTGAAGAACTTAAAGGAAACCTGAGACTTGTCTCTCCCTGGAGTGCTCTTGGGGCAATGCAGCTGCACTTCCCCTTATGCACAGCCCTCAGTCAAATGGCACACTGACTATGTGGAATGCTGCATTGTCCTGTTGACTCCACCGGCAGCAGATCTGCAACCTTTTGAGTTCATGGGATGCTCTGTAGAAATGTAGGATGAGCCTTGGAAAAGCAAAACTGCTGTGAGAGATGCACTTGGAAAGCATGACAACTTTCTGTACAAATATCTTGTTGTTCACGGCCGTCAAGGTACTCAGGTCTCTGCACCTTGTCGGGGCAGAATGTGCTGTTGTGCTTTCCAGCAGCTCCAGAACACAAGCCATTTCCTGCTATGGAGGAGGTGGGGTCCACACTGAAGCTAGCAAGGGGCTCATGTGATAGGAACCAATGTGCCACAAATCCTGGCTTCCTGTCCAGTGTCAGTCACTTACGCTGGATGTTGCAGTCCTTCCCTGCCACACAGATCTGTACATAACATCCAGTTACACTTGGCTCTCTCCATCACTTTTTGTAGCCATGTCCAATGTGCTGTATATCAATATAGGATATACAGCAGCAACATGACATGCCGTTGACGGAGAGGGAGGAGGGGCATTCAAAACTGGTGACTTCTTTACCCCTGTGGTTTTCTCCTGTTTGCTCTGGCCTAGAACCTGTAGCTAATGCAGAAGAGAAGTGGGTGTCTCCAGCATGCAAGGTGGGATGTGACTCTCCTTGCACCATGCAGTCAGAGAAAAAGCAGCAGAGCTCTGACACCTTCCTTGCAAATCTGCATAGGAAGCAGTCAGAAGAGAGCTCCCTGGGCCATCTCCTTAATCATTTGCATGCAGGTGCCCTGGCAACCAGAACCTGGATACAATAAATATAGCAAGGAGTTAAATAATTTGTCAAGCCATGCTTCCCTCCCACCCACATCCCCATGCACAGAGTATTTTTATTTTGTCTTGAATGAGGTAATTAATATTTCTATGGCGGTGCCTATGTTTTATTTATATGTTCCTTGGGTATCTCATGAAATTGCAACATGCTCAGGGAGAAAAGTTCCATAACTGAATGACAATAAACGTTTCCAGAATCCTTCAGGATGGGAGAGATTACAAGAAGAAAATGCAAAATAACGTAGACATTGGCCTAAAGGAAACAAAAGGTTCCTAGTCTACTGACAGATCAGAATCCAACACAAGAAACCATAATTACTAATAACAAAAGGCTGGTGTATTATTGCAACTCCACTCCAACCAAAACCCATGCACAGCATGTATGGGAGTGGGTTTATTTTGAAGATGGGTTTGGTTTAAAGCTAATTTGCTGAAGGACAGGCACCTTAGGAACAATGCTTCCTCTGGAGATCAACAGCTTTATCCCTGAACAGACTGCCTTGTATAAACAGCTATAATTGAGTTAAAATTCCATCCAGGCAGTTTGGATTAAAAATAAACATCAACAAAATAAACAAAAGTCATGAACAGAGGCAAGAGAAACCATTGTAAAAAACAATACCGTTGGAAGCGTTTGCCAGTGTACACACACTCAAAAAGATTAATATTTTAGAAGAGTAGATCTAAGAGCGTAGTTAAGTGTCATCTGTTTCCAGCTAGTTTACCTGGGTTAGGACCCGTTTTCACTCAGGCTGATAAACCCCATTTTGCAATGAGGGCGTAAGCAAAATCACTCAAGTGCTGATAGATCGCTAGCCACAGCTCACCTTGAGTGACAGCCCAGTTCTCTCGCAATGGGGACAACTGGATGGGAAAGAATCCTTGAACCTATCAGCACAAAGAATGATAGGAGGTACCCCAGTCACACCTGGACAAGGGCAGAAACGGTGAGGACACAGTAATCCAGATAGGGCTTTGCAGTGGGGACATTCACATCCAAACTAAGCTAACCCGGATGCTCAGACCCAGAGTCCCAATCAGCCAGGTTAATGGTGCAGTGTAGACCTAGCCATAGCGTTCTTTTGTAACTTATTTTACTTAAATTCCTGAAAGAAACTGGTTCCATTCAACAATTCACATGGTCTGTAAAATACGGATGACCTGTGGACCATTTCAATAGAGCGCTTTCTCCTACAATAGATGTGATTAGGTTCTGGTCTGGGAAACTGATCCAGATCTCAGTGATCCTAATGGCAAAGGTAGCTGATCAAATCTTACATGAATGCCAATCGTTCCCTCTTTTAGCAGTGCCTAAGAATTTGCTTTCTTATCTACAGGAGCCATTGCAGAGATGAAAACAGCTTTTACCAAAGATGATCTTTGAATCAGAGAATCTTATTAAGTTAATTAGATAAGGTAAGTTCCCTCAGCTCATTAGACAAAATAAAGTCCAAGGGATCTCCATTTTCTCTGGCACTCCAATGGATTCAGTATTTTGGACACTGCTTCCATAACTTGCCTTGATAATGGCCATCCAGAGCACCAACCTGTGAAGAGAGATTCCCACAGGTCAGCTGTCCTAGTTTGTTTTCCTTTCAGTAAATACATCCTAGGACTTTTCAGCCAGCAGAGATGATACTGGGATATTGCCAGTGTAGATATCAGCTGTGCAGTGCTGCAGTCAGTGACTTTTGCAGAATGGCATCTGACCTCCTTTCAGACATACTCGGATGGCCTTTCTTCAGTGGTGAACTCAAAGTAACCGAATGACTTATGCTGTGAAATATTAATGGCTGCACAAGATGAGTCTTGGATCCAAAGACAATCAGACTTCATTAAAGCCAGCAGGTGCTCCAAGTACTCTTTTCAGGCTCAACAGAACGCACAGTCAAGCCCCTTTATGTGGGGCTACTGCCTGAGTCACTCAGCTTCATGGCAGGTCAGAGCTGTGTGAACTGAAAAGGTGTTTCCTGGCTGCAAATGCAAGGGGCTAGACACCTGCTGCAGCTTTGTGTGGTGGAGGCAGAAAGACAAGAGAAAGAAGGTGAAAGTGTGACCCCCTAAGAGAATGCAGAGGGGTTGGACACAGCTTGCTGGAAAGATTTCAGAGCTAGGAAACTGCCTCATTGTTCTGACCTTAAAGTCTATGAGTCTATGACTGTGTTGAGGGAAATAGTACTATGGACTTTTTTTTGGTAAATAAACAAGATGATACCAAGAATACACCTGACTCATATCGATTTCTCATCCTGATGGAAATAACACTGAAAGACTCTGAACTTTGGCTAGCTGCAACAGGGGAGGATGCTAAAAATTAAAGTGATTGATCGCAGAAAAATAGGAGAAACCTCACTGGTGGAGAAGCCCTGCATAGGACCAGTGACATTTTAGTGTGTTTTTCTTTGTGCTGCAGCTCTTCCAGAACTTTTGACAAACAAAGCTTAGTGAATTTTCACAGGCTGCATTATAAATATATTTCTGTGCACAAAACTAGGATCACACCGGTCTCTTATTCTCTTAAAATCTATGGATCTTAAACCATGTGAAACAAATTGATGAAAACTTTTGCACAAATAATTTTACAGAAGAGATCCCACCAAATTTACCTAGTGTTGACTGCTTCTCATGGTGTGACCATGGGAAGTCTCTTTATACCTCAGTTTTATTCATCTGCAAAGTGCACCACGTAGGAGGTAGCAGTAAAATGAACAGATTTAGAGGAAAGTGTGTGTAGGCATTGGGTTCAGAGACTTGAGGAGTGGCTTAATATGTAGCCCAAAGTTTCCAGTTTTATCATTGCTTATTTGTGTTAGAAAAGTTATTTTTGGTTGCTTTCTGTGCTTCATGATGATTCCAAAATGACTAATTTGATGTGACATTTACTAATGTAGTATGATCAGACATAATTTGATCTTATTAACTCTTATCATAGCATATTAGCAAACATCAGATTGTATTTGAGAAATTTGCACATGCTGTAAATTAGAAGACACCTTGAAATCATCCTGTATTAGTATAATTTACTAGCTTGATGTTTGTTAAAATTATAGACCAACCCATTATACGGTAGTGTAAATACTGGCCATACAGCCATATTGTATTCCTTCTTAAGAGGCAGTACTTGCAGGAGTAACTCAGGAATATTGAAACCCCCCTCCCCCTCCGCAAAAATAACCCACCCAAAAAACCCACAACATTTTGTAGTATTCTTGGAGGCACCTTCTTGCTGCTACTAGTACTAGTTCTTGGAAATAATTGCAGGTAATTGAGTGAATTGAGTAATTTATTCCTATCTCACATGTGTCTGTGAACAAAGGTTGGTCTAAAAAGGTTCAGCAACTGCTATGTCCTTCAGACATGAGGGGTGTCTTAAAGTGTGGTGTCAGGAATTAGCATTTCAGATATGGACCTCTACAAGGCTACACTAGCAAGAAAGAAAATTGGTAATGAGGCGATGCAGCTATGACAGCCCCTACAAATTGTCAGATTAACCCATGTAATTTTGCTTTCAGTTTCCCCTTTAGGCACCTGTCAGATTTTTAGACTAAATATTTTTTCTGACTCCTGCTAAAACTATCACCGGGACATGAAAGGTTAATCTCCCTGATATAGCCCTGTAATATATCACTTTCTCCATCTCTGGAATATACCTTTTCATCTCTGTGCTACAATTGTGGATCCTTACCTCTAGTCAGTCACAAATTGCCACTGGACCATCCAATTTGTTTCGGACACAATTTACAGACTCTAGAAACAAGCATGTTAATAATTCATTTGAAAAAAATGAAATACACTTCAAAAAAATTAGAAATCAGTCATGACCTTACAATACCCGAAAGTGTGCTAAGACTTTAGACCGAGGTAGTGTTGTCTAGTGGGTAGTTCACTGCACTAGACCTAGGAGACTTGGGTTTAATTCCCAGTTCAGGAACTGACCTGGTTAGAGACACCGGGCCAGTCATCTCCCCTCCCTGTTTCCTCTCTGTTTGTCTACGCAGAACGTAAACTCTCTGGTGAAGACTCTCTCTTGCCATAGGTTTTTTTGGCATGTAACACAATGGGCCTTGATCTCAGTTGAGACCTCTACACCACTGGCTCTCAACTTTTCCAGACTACTGGACCCCTTTCAGAAGTCTGATTTGTCTTGTGTTCACCCAAGTCTCACCTCACTTAAAAACTAGTTGCTTAGAAAATCAGACATAAAATTACAAGTGTCACAGCATACTATTACTGAACGATGACTTACTTTTTCATTTTTACCATAGAATTATAAAGCAAATCCATTGGAATATTGTGCTTACATTTCAGGGTATAATATATAGAGCAGTACAAACAAATAATTCTAGGAAATTTTAGTTTGTACTGACTTCACATGTTTTTTATATAGCTTGCTGTAAAATGAGGCAAATACAGTAGACTCTCGATTATCCAGGATTGGATTAACCAGGATGTGGATTAACCAGGATGTCAAAAAAAATAATAATGCGCAACTCGTAGGGCTGGCTCTGGCTTTGCTGCCGCCCACAGCACACACACAAAAAACCTCATCAGGGCGCAGGGCAGCCAGTGAATCAACACACCCGCCCCCCAGCGCAGGGTGGCTGGTGAACCAACCCCCTCTCCCCATATTTCCTATGGATGGTGATTATCCGGGATTTTATTAACCAGGATTAATTTTCCCCCTGTTATCCTGGATAATCGAGAGTCTACTGTATCTAGTGTACCACTGCTCTAGGCGCTGCAGTAATATAAAGCATCCGACCCTTCATCTATGGAAACTAAAATCCGACTGTTTCCAGTGATGCCATTGATTTATAAAGAATAAAAAGATACAATCTATTTCTCAAAGAGCTTCCAATCTAAATTTTAGAAGACTAAATATCCAGCATCGAAAACAGTAGGGATGGGGACGGAACAAGGAAGAGAGGGGATTACACCAATGTATTCATGTAAATATCCATTTTAGTTATATGCACTTGGCCGTTCAGTAGATAGTTTTTTTTTTCTTAATATAAAATAAGAAAAACCAAGGTAATTAATAGATATTAAAAGAACCAGACAAACTTTTTGCAAAATCTTTCATGAAAATGTTCTGATATTTTTTGTTGACCAGTTCCAATAGTAAATATTATTGATTCAATCACAATCAAGATATACACAAGTCTCATTGAATTTGAAGGGATTACTCGGATGTGTAGTTATTCCTATGTATAACTGGCTGTGCGGGACTGAGGCCTACATTTTTACCTTACATTTTGGGCTGTAGAGAGAATAATTTATACTGTATTCTACTTTGCTTAACTTTGTGTCAAAATACACAGGTGCATTCTAATGTCTTGGCTGATTTCAGAATAACTTCTTGCAAACGATACCTCCCCTTTGAACAACTATTTTGATGTAGTTTTCACAATATCTTTTTTAAATAAATGAAAATATAGTAATAGTCCATCACAATAAATTAGTCACATTTCCCAAAGAAAACACAGTGCATCTCTTACAGTGAGCATAGATGTAAGGATTTCAGGATTCCTTTCACTGGTGACCATTTTGCAAAATGCAGAACCTATTTAAATATGAGATAATAATAATCCAGAATGGAGTGTCTTGCATCTTGCTCCACAGAATTTAGTTTCTTCTAGGTATATATTTCTGACCTTTCCTTGCTTAACCGAAGTGTTTCACTTAGAGAAAACAAATCAACAACACCAAAAAAACCCCACCGCTATCGAGTTCCAAGCTCCTTTTTCTCAGAAACATGTTTTCCAAACATCAGAACCATTCTAGTCTGTTGCTATTACCGGTTAGCCTGCTCTTTGGTGCCTTCCTGTTCCCTTTCTGTTCCCTTCTTCAATTGCAGCCCCAAAGGTCTGATAACAGAAGATCAGGTCAGTCAGTCTTGCTCCAAGAGTTGGAACTCTTTCTATCTTTTTCTAGGCCCCGAACTTGCTGCTGCACTTGTACCATCTCTAGCACAAGGAAGAGATCTGCACTCTAAGCTGAAGTCTACAGAGTGTCTCACAGTCCACCATGCTGCACCGCACTAGAAGAGATTTGGGTAAAGATGTTTGCACAGCTGTTCACACATAAAGAATGATTCTCAGGAATTCAGCAGTTGATTGAATTCCAGGGATAAACAGCATAACCCTTCAACAAAATGGGTAAGAATCTCACACTAGTGCTCACAGATATTCATTTGAATAAATTATTGGCTTGGCTCTACCTACTTATACACCATATGTTGTTGTTATATTTATTTACAAAGAATTTAAGAGTGCTGTGTAGATAACAATAAGGGGCACAAACTCAGGCAAAATGGGTAATGTTTTTAATTTGAGTGTATACCAATAGATTTTATTTTGAGACATTCTGCCACAAGTATTGTTGCAGTCATTATTTTATATCAGGAGAATTTTTTCTTCCCATTGTGAAGTAAATTGGACAAGGTATTTGGAAACTATGAGAGTCAAAAAATGTTATTTCACTGCTTAACTATTTCCATAATGTATGTGTTGCTTGAGTCCTTATAATCCAAAATAGCATCTCCTAGGCACTCCAAACTTAATTTAAAACTTTGTTCTTGGTAAGGATTTGTGCCTTTTGCCTCGTTTTGGTTTGGTCGAATTTTTTATGCTTTTCAGAGCAGTTTCTGGATATGTTATGGGATCCATGGAAATTATAAACTCCCCCTATGGATTTGGTAAACTCTGCATGACTCCAATATGCAAAACCAGGCGGGGATGTTGGGAGAGTGTCAGATATGAGGCATGAGCTGGATTTTTTTGGAGGAGCTCATTCATTTTTTTTTTTTAAAGTGAGTCCAACATTGAACTTCTAAACATAGTTCTAATGTATATAGGGGTATGTCTACACTACTCACCGGATCAGCGGGTAGCAATTGATGTATTGCGGGTCAATTTATTGTGTTTAGTCTAGCAGTCGACTCAGCGTCATGAAGACGCCGTGGTAAATATGTCTATCTAAATATGTCGACTTCAACTACGCTATTCTCATAACTGAAGTTGCGTATCTTAGGTCCCCCCCATCCCAGTGTAGGCCAGGGCTAGCTTTCAAAAACAAACAAACAAACAAAAAAACCCATAAAAAACTAAAACCATGTGTCTGGAAATCCAACTCCAATATTTAACCACATGACTCTTTCTATCTACCTCATCCTTTGGAACTAGCATAGTGAGGAAAGCAGTAGATGTGCTCCCAATACCTCCCCTTGCAACCAACTGAGATGAGAGGGTCGGAGCTAGCTAGATGCCAAGTAGGGAGTCTGGGCATTTCATAAAGGGCTGATGCAAAGTATTTCCTTCTCATAGCTACCAAGGATGTGTGCTTAAGAAGGATATCTCTGCTGGCATGATGCTGGGTCTAAAGGCTCAATGTAGACCTGGAGAAGATCCACATGGAGTATACTTTGTATCACACTCCGAGTAAGATGATCAGGATTTCACCGCTATCCCCCAACTATGAGCCTAGGTGTATTCTTATCAGATGCATTGTAATAAGTTGAAAATCTGCCTAATGATTTAAAATAAACACATTTGCAACATACTGAACAGTTATAAATTGACCTGAGTGATCTGACCAGCTTGCAAATATTTCAAGCAGTGGAGCTCTGGTCTGAACTTCTTGGTCTCAGCACTTTCCAGTCTATTAACACATCAGTGAAAGGTCAAAAATGAAATAGTCTTCAAGATGGAAAGTCTTTGGGGAGTGGGAGGAGAATCAGTCCCGGTCAGAAAAAAAGACATGCTTGTAAAGCTGTCTAAACTGTGAAGTTCATCCTCTTCATTCCTAGGCAGAAGTCATTAGATTGCAAATAATTTTTTTAAAGGGAGGATACCAGCCAAAGAGAATATTGGAACTGAGATTTTCAAAGATGCCTTGGAAGTCCAATTCCGATTAATTTTCTTTAGCTTTGATAATCTAGTTCCTGCACCAAAGAGCTTACAATCAAAATAAAAGGTGAGACCACAGTTGGATACAGACAGATGAGGAGATACAAGTAAACAATATTGGTCATAATTATAGTCAGTGGTCTTGACCATGATCTCCCAAGAACCACATGAAATGATTTATATTTTTAAAATTACCTTGATTATACTTGGGAGATAAGGTTCTTGGGAGATCATGGTCAAGACCACTGACTATAATGATGACCAATATTGTTTACTTGTATCTCCTCATCTGTCTGTATCCAACTGTGGTCTCACCTTTTATTTTGATTGTAAGCTCTTTGGTGCAGGAACTAGAATTAGTCTCTGTGCCGCAGCTCCCCATCTGTAAAATGAGGATAATAGCACTTGCCTGTGTCGCAGGAGTGTTGTAAAGATAGATATGTTAATGTTTGTGAGGTACTCAGAGAATATAGTGACAGAAGCCATTGAACTACATAGGCCCTAAACAGGCATGCAGCAAAGTGGGGGACTTTGGACTCCCTGGCTTTCCTGTATAATAGTGCAGGTCTAGGGAAATCTAGCTGACAAGCTTTTGAGAAGTCAGGTATTAGTACTGACTAGATCTACTTGGAGGTCAGTATTGACCTAAGGACTGGATTGAATACAGAATTCAAGCAAGGAAACACAAGACTTCTTATGACCTATATCAGGGATCGGCAACCTTGGCACGTGGTCCCCCAGGGTAAGCTGGCCGCCGCTTCCCACAGCCCCCATTGGACCAGAGCATCAAACCATGGCCAGCGGGAGCCGCAATTGGCCGAACCTGCGGACGCGGCCGGTAAACAAACCGGCCAGGTCTGCCAAGGGTGATTATCCTGGGGGGCCATGTGCCAAGGTTGCCGATCCCTCTCTGTCCCCACCTCGCTCTTACGCTTTATTAGTTTCCACCTATCAGAGATTTGTCAAAATTCTACTGAAATACATTTTATTGCACTTTTTAGCCACAATAACTGCATGTGCCATTTGACCTGAGCTTCAAAGGGATGGCTGGCTGGAAAAAAAATGAAAACAAACCATGTATCAGGTTTAGTTAAGTTGGCTACCGAATAACCATTATTATATAGCAAAAAAATGTTGAAATAAATGATGAATGCAAAGCAATGAATATTTTTTATTAAAATGGTACAGGTGCCCTGTTAATTTTGTCATGGGAACTATTAGTTCATCTATTAGTGCACAGGGGGAGAATATTCATTTGGGTTTTATTATTTCAGTTTCATTCCAATATTCCATCAACTTTTGAAGGTACAACCTAGTGCTAAATGAAAAGCAGGTGTTGGAAGAGAATTAGGTCTTTAAATTAAGCAGACATATGCACTATTAACTGGACTTTGCATTGCCATTTTTTTTTTTTAAAAAAGATTCATTTTAAATGCTGCCAGTGTCCATTTAAATGCCATTTTAAATTAAATCCAGTCCATTGCTGGTACATGACAATGAGCAAGCAGGCATGGGATTCCAGTAATAAATTATATGTATTGAGTGGGCAGCCATGTGGAACAGCTCTGAATTATGAAATCCACATCTCAGACTGATTCTTTATATCATGTGCTGCACACCAAAGCGTTTTAAAATGTAATTCACCCTATCAAAAATAAATATATAGAGAGGTGTATTTTTAAAAGTCACATTTTTCCACAGAGCCATGGTGTAATGGTAGACAACTGCCCGGGTAGCATTTCATTATAACCGTTGTTATATAAATTAAGATTATGAGCACTATGATGCAGTGACACAGGTACAACCTCACTCCAGTGCTTAGCCTGGGGAGCTGGGAGCAGTATTGGGTTTGTAGGGTCCCTAGAGAGAGGAATCTTTGCCTCTCTGAGCAGCTGGGTGCTAGCAGAGCCACTCAATAGCCACTTGTTCGGTCTAAGGCCTGTAGTAGGTTTTGTGGCCCTGACATTCCCTTTTTGTGGTCCTACCCCCATTCACTACTGGGATGAACGGAGGGGTAAAAGGAATAAAGCATTTGCACAGCACTAGTTCCACTGGCCACACCCTCTAATATTTCTCCTAGTTGTTGTGATGCTATGTAGAAAGAAAGATGACGAGGTGTACTCTAATGTATCACCACGGTTAGAAAACTATGATAAATCTTATGCAAAGTATGCCTGGTAAGGTATCACTGGAAAAGTTGTAATCTGTTGAACAAGGTTATCCTATTTATACGTGTGTATTATCATTGTGTATGAAGTTCTCAATCTTTGCTATGTGTTTGTATCTCAAACTAAGCCTACTAGACTTTTATTGACTTCAATGGGTTTTGGATCAGGCTCCGTGAGACATGTTTGACTTTGTATTCATGCTTGTTTTCAACCTTTTTAAAACTATGCAACTGTAAAACCACGTGGTCTAATTCATTACACGTTAAAGGAAGTATTTTGCCTGCCATTCCACCCAAGCTATTCTCTACTCAAACTTTAGCCAAATTGAAAGTCAATTTGCAGGGTGAAAAATTATCCAAATTTAGCAGATGTCTCCTTGAAATGAAGCAATTCGACTTTTGATCAAAGCATGTTTGTACTTACAAAGCTGTTGTTCTAACTCAGGGGTCTCCAAACTACGGCCCGCGGGCCGGATGCGGCCCGCGAGGCCCTCTCATCCGGCCCGCGGAGATCTTTTTGGCTATTTAGGGAATTTTTGGCTCTCTCGCTGGGACGGCTCCTCGCTGGGGCCTGGAAGCGCCGCGCGGGCCGCCAGCCGCGGGGCCGGGACGCGCCGCGTGCTCAGCTGCCGCCGCGGGGCCGGGACCCGCCGCGTGCTCGGCTGCCGCCGCGGGGCCGGGACCCGCCGCGTGCTCGGCTGCCGCCCCGGGGCCGGGACCCGCCGCGTGCTCGGCTGCCGCCCCGGGGCCGGGACCCGCCGCGTGCTCGGCTGCCGCCCCGGGGCCGGGACCCGCCGCGTGCTCGGCTGCCGCCGCCGGCCAGGGACGGCTCAGAGCTGGGGCCGGGACGCGCCGCACCGCCACCCAGTTACAGGGGGCGAAACAAGGAGCCACCCACTGCCAGGCGGCGAACCGGTATGTGGGGAGAGACCGGGTTGAGCGGGTCAGTTGGGGGGTGGGTGGGAGGGAAGGAGGTTTTGGGGGGAGAGACCGGGCTGGGTGGGTCAGTTGGGGGGTGGGTGGGAGGGAAGGAGGTTTTGGGGTGAGAGACCTGGCTGGGTGGGTCATTTGGGGGGGGGTTGGAGGAAAGGAGGTTTGGGGGTGAGAGACCGGGCTGGGTGGGTCATTTGGGGGGGGGGGTTGGAGGAAAGGAGGTTTGGGGGGGAGAGACCTGGCTGGGTGGGTCATTGGGGGGGGGGGGTTGGAGGAAAGGAGGTTTGGGGGGGAGAGACCTGGCTGGGTGGGTCATTTGGGGGTTGGAGGAAAGGAGGTTTTGGGGGGAGAGACCTGGCTGGGTGGGTCAGTTGGGGGTTGGAGGAAAGGAGGTTTGGGGGGGGAGAGACCTGGCTGGGTGGGTCAGTTGGGGGTTGGAGGAAAGGAGGTTTGGGGGGGGAGAGACCTGGCTGGGTGGGTCAGTTGGGGGGTTGATGTGTAGTGTTCATGTGTAGTGTTCATGTGTAGTGTTCATGTGTAGTGAACAGGTGTTCATGTGTAGTGTTCATGTGTAGTGAATAGGTGTTCATGTGTAGTGTTCATGTGTAGTGTTCATGTGTAGTGAATAGGTGTTCATGTGTAGTGTTCATGTGTAGTGAACAGGTGTTCATGTGTAGTGTTCAGGTGTTCATGTGTAGTGTTCATGTGTAGTGTTCAGGTGTTCATGTGTAGTGTTCATGTGTAGTGTTCAGGTGTTCATGTGTAGTGTTCATGTGTAGTGTTCAGGTGTTCATGTGTAGTGTTCATGTGTAGTGAACAGGTGTTCATGTGTAGTGAACAGGTGTTCATGTGTAGTGTTCATGTGTAGTGTTCATGTGTAGTGCACAGGTGTTCATGTGTAGTGTTCATGTGTAGTGAACAGGTGTTCATGTGTAGTGTATCAATGTGTTATTAAATAACTGAATAAAATAATATTAAATAAATAATTAAAAACAACATCCATGTTTTGATTCTTTTTTATTTGGACCTCGAGTGTGTTGTCGGCCCCCGAACTGCTATTTGATAGTTAATGCGGCCCTCGGGCTGAAAAGTTTGGAGACCCCTGTTCTAACTGATAAAAAGGAGAAAATCTGCCCCCAAGAAAAAATATTTATATAGATGGACATTGCAAGCATTTTTGTGAGTAAAATCTTATCTGCTGTTCATAGCTGTTTTAATCCTCTGACTTCCAGGAAAGTTGCAACATTTTAGATTGTTTAGTGGCCTGTGCTAGTTTTCTTCTGATACATATGGCATTCAGGGAAGAAAGAACACTAATGTGAGAAGAGACCTGTTTTGTGCATGCCCCCAGCATATTGGTGCCAGTCTCAGGATCCTGCTTGATTCATTAACCCCTTCACTTCTGAAGGTAAAAGCAACTGCTTGTGACTTGGGAAGTTAAAATATTTTAAAACTCAGCTGAACGGTAGTAAAATAATTTGGGCTGGTGACCGGTAAAGGCTGTATTGTGAGGGGAATCATTCCTAGTGATGAGCACTGGAAATGAAGTGAACGTACAAGCATGAGCGAGGTAAACTGCTGACTTGCAAAAACAAACCTGCCCTATAGTGAACCCTGCTATTAGAGAGTGAAGAGAGGACTGGGGAAGGCTTAATTTACCCTGCATGCTATCCCCGGACCATTTGGAGTTATAGCAATTTCTGCCACCACATTTTTTTTTATTTTGAAGTTCCTCCCTCTCTTCCCTTCTGCTTCATCTCAAAAGACATAATTGGAAAGGGAAGTGGGATAACAGACCTCAGATTCCCTTTGATGAAATCAAGACTCCCACCTCTGTGGCAGAGAGTCTGGGGGTCAGGCTTGAATCTGCTCCTTTCTTTGAAGAAGCAGATGCTCCATAGTTTAACCACCCAGCCCTTCTCTCATGTAAGAAACATCGCTAGGTTCCCTTCCTTTGTCACAACTCCTAATCTTCAAATAGTTCTTCATTGCTTTTAGTACTGTGAAAATGGACTCCTGTAACTTGCTCTTTGTTCACCCGAATAAACCTCAAATGCACTTCACTTGAAGAATGTGGTTTCTTGAGAGTAAAAGTATTCCTCTGTCCCAGGATTCACTACCAGGAAAGCTTCAGATTGACGTTAAATTGTGATCTTTCTAAACTTTCTGAAGTGTGGCACTGCTAGGTTTTGGTTTGTTTATTTTAAAGAGTTCTACGATGGAGTATCCACCCACACAAGACTTGAAGGGTGAAAGTGGCTAGGTAGGCCAATTAACTGCCTAGGTTGCACCTGGAGGAGGAGCTAGGGAGCAGAGATTAATTAGATGAGGCCCAGCTGGATGGGAACAGAAGGGGCCTGCATAAAACCCAGGAGCTTTGAGCAACTACTAGGGGATTGCAAGGAAGCAGTCTGTGTAGTCACTCCTTTGGGGGAAAGGAGGTCTGTTTGGGATTATAAAGGCAAGTAGCCTACAGTTTCTCCCTGGGAGGAGAGAGTTGTGTGGCTGCAAACCCAGAGAAGAGGGGAGAACTGGAAAAGGCAGCAAGGTATAGGCTAGTACAGACATTGGCTGCTGATAAGGGGGTTCCTGAGGTGAATCCCCAAGTAGACTAGAAGTTGGCCAGGATGAGGAACCGTAGGGGTGAGTGGACCCTGTGATAATTTGTCACTGAACAAAGAGCAAAATCTGCTCAAGCAGACTCTAGGGTCTCTATTTAGCAGTAGAGTCATACACACATTTAGTGTGTACTAAACGTACACTGCATGTTTATAGAATTAGTTACTAATTGGAGTCCATAAAGCCCAAACAATATAAGTATTTAAGTCAAGTTTTAAATTCTGTTGTGTGGGTGTCGGTCTTGGTTGAGAGCCATTGCTAATAGGATTGAGATTGCATGACATTTCACTAACTTTTAACGTCTGTGAAATATGATCAGATAGAGATATATGGAAGGCATCTGCTGTACTATAGGGTGCTGTGCGTGGAATATGACCATAGGTACTCATGCAGCTTAAGAGAGAAGGAAATGCTGGTTCTAAGTAATTTCAGATGTCCTGTATTCTGATGGTGTTTGGGTGTTTGTAGAAGGGTTTGGGTTTTTTGTTTATTTTTTTGACTGTGCCTGTTCAATAAAAAGTCAGTGCACAAAATAAAAATGTCACTGCATGTATTTTAGGGATGTGGAAAAAAAATGGAAGAAAGATACATAGCTAGCTTTGAACTTAGTGGAGCCACCATGGCCCAGGGCATGGTTAATTGTGTCTACCACATGTGTACACCATATGGATTGATGGGCATGTTTAAGATTCCTGGCCACTTTGTGTCTTTTGATGCATTCTTCTCCAGTTGTGTGTATAAAAAGGCTGGTGGTAAGAAGGGATTTGTTGAGTAAAGCAAAGAGCAGCGTGGGAGGCATATTATTGTAGGGAGCATTTTGGAAGGGACCAGATAGAGAATGTTGTGGGAATCTTTATTAATTAATCTGATTGTTTCTATTCCTCACATTCCCACTGAGAAAAATGCTCCAGTTCATTCCAATGACGATTTTGTTTCCGGTACTAAGAACCTAACCTGAATCCTTAATAGGGAAAGTACTCATATACCTTGTCTTAGGTGCAGCCAAAACCCTTCTCCTAGAAATAACCACATGTTATGAACCATTTTGCTAATCTTTATTTTATATTCATATCGCTGAGGGGTAGATCCAGATCAGAATTCAATAGCTGTTCTTAGAAATGAAAATGATATAGCTGTAATGAGCATTATTTAGTCTTGAAATTGGCTGGCTCATTTAGATCCCATGAAATGATAAGTTCTAAGTGATCACTGGAAAAATCACGTTGGGAAAGTGAAAAGTGTTGTCCAAAAATAAAGCTTATACAGGGCAAACTCATAGATTGTTTGCCCTCTATAACACTGATAGAGCGAGATGTACAGCTGTTGCCCCCCAGGTACACATACTCCAGGTGAATTTAATAAGTAAGAAATGATTTTATTAAGTACAGAAAGTAGGATTTAAGTGGTTTAAAATAGTAACAGACAGAACAAAATGAATTACCAAGTGAAATAAAACAAAACATGCAATTCTAAGTCTAATAAGTAATAACACTGAATACAGATAAAATCTAACCACAGTGAATTTCTTCTTTCAGACTTAACTTCCTTTTAGTCTGGGTCCAGCTAGCACTCACACCTCCCCTGCAGTCACTGTCCGCTGTTCCAGTTTCCTTCAGGCATCGTTGGGAGTAGAGAGGCAATTCCTTGAACCAGCTGGAGACAAACTGGAAGGGTCTCCCCAGGGATTTATATAGACTTTCTTTTGTGGGTGGAGACTCCCTCTCCTCCTTCTTCCTATGCAGAGTCCAGTTGCAAAATGGAGCTTCAGAGCCATATGAACTGAGTCTCTCCCAGACTGAGTTCCTTACCAGCCAAGCTACATTCCTGAGGAAGCTCATATGTGGATTGGTGTCTCCAAAGTTCATTGTTAGCTTGATGTTTCTTAATTGGCCACTTATTGAGAATAGTTTTCTCTCAGAAAGCTGCCCAGTTGCTTTGTTGAAGCTATTTAAAATTAACCAAGTATATAGTCAATATTGATAACTTTGAGTACAAAAATGGTACATGCATACAGATAGGATGAACATGACAAGTAGAGCATAACCTTTGCATAGATATCCAGGTGTATCATACATACACTTATAAGCATCTCCCCATAAATTAGCCTTATGGGGTACACCGTCACCCAGTAAAGCCCACTCATTTTCATTTGTGCTCCAGGACACCCCACTTGGGATGACAGCATGCAATGGTGAACCAGCAGCCAATGGGAAAGCGGTTCCAAAAAGCAGGGCATCTCTGGGTTTTAAGCAGGTCAGATCAGCAGAACCTTGAGGCTGTTTGGCCTGGAATTCAGGCCCAGATTCTGGCTCCTTCTGTGGCACCTTTGTTACACCAACGAAAAGCAGATGCAAAGCTGTTGCTTTCCAGGCTACCTGAGGAGTGTGGGTCATTGTCGCTAGTGGTGTAATGATGTAGCGAGCGTAAAGAGGATGTAACTTGAACACTCAGCTGCTGGGATGGATATCTTGTGGCCAATGAAGCCAAGTGCAAGTGGCAGCAGCTCTAACTTGCTGCTCTAAATTGCACTGAATTAGCTTCCAAGTGGCCCAAGGATCATGGGCAACCTAACTACTTTTGCTTCCTTTGCTGTCTCCTGTAGGCTGTGTACTGAACATACCATAGCCAAATCTGAGGCCCTCATTCTCCGGGCATGTGGCAGGATATCTCAGGTCATCATGATGCCTCCAAAATCTTAGGACTTGTGGCCATACTGGATGTGTGAGTACCCGGGCAACATGGTGCAATTTAACATCCTTTTTTCCCCTTAAATGGCAGAGAAACCCAGAAATGGGGGCAGGTCAGAGAAAGTATCTCAGGCTTTTCTCTGGCAGTTATGGTCTTGATCCCTTCCTGTTTGCAGCTTTTACTGCCTTTGCAGTTTGGGATATAATGCTCATCTGCGTGGGTCATAGCAGATGTGACTAGAATCCCCATGTGTCAGTGCAACAGAACTTGAGTTGGTCAATATCTTTTTCAAAAGAGATTTTTTTAAAAAATACCGTGCAGCTTCATTCACTCTTGAATAACCAGAAACTAAAAGCCAACACCCCGAGGTGACTAAAACATAGGATTTTGATTGAGTAATTATCAGACAAAGGTTTGAATCAGCTTCTCTGTGTTTTTTGTATTGCATGGAATAATTCTAAAAGGGTGGGTGGAAGGATTAGGTAATCTCCAAAAAAAGGAATATCCAAAGTGCCTCTAGTGTAAAGAACAAAAAAGGACATGGATGCTGTATCTTTATTACCTTATCTGATGACAAGATCCAGTTCTACCACGTGTAAATGGCTTTGATAAAATCTCAGACCTATCTATGTCGGCCTGCAGGAAAATACTTGCAGGAAGGTCAAGGGTTCTTATTAGAACATTGAGTGACTACTTTTTGCAATAAGGAGCTAGAAGCTTCTAGGGTGTGTGGCTTTTTAAATATGTTCATTTAAGTACTAAGCTGTTGGCAAACCAGATAGGTTTTTCCAAGAAGAACAAATAAAGCAAACTCTCAGGATACTTAGTTCTCAGAGCACACAGCCAAACCAAATTCATATTCCAATTAAGTATTCACAAATCCAGCCTCTTCACCCAGAGCTAAATGAGATGAACATTAGATATGGAGTGTGTACATTGTAAAGGGACATGCTTGCTTATTGTGCTCTGAATGAGAATCCTATCCACCAGCTGAAATACCTGAGAAGAACCAAAAGCGAAGTCTAATATCATGACTGGGCTCATAACAGAAGGTCCAATAAAAGATGGGGGAAATTATGCCATAGTTCAGTATCCTGCATATTATTAAAATAAGATCTAACAAAAGAGCCAAGACCCTGATTCAGCACATGATTACACATGTGAATAGTTGTGTTTTGAAGTCAATGGAACTACTCTCACAATTAAGTACCTTGCTGAATTGGGGCCTAACTCAAATGCCAACAGTTTATGGCTTGTTGGTCCAAATGAGAAGGTAGGATTAGGAAGATTCGGCATGAAGTGATGTTCAAAGGACAAGTGTATAAACACATTGTACTGAAGTTTAGGCATGAATTTGAACATCATATCCTTTGTTTCAGCACTACAGTGATGTGTATAAGGAATCCACTCCAACCCCTTTTTACTATGCTCTCCACCCGGTCCACTTCAGTACATGTTCAATTGAATGAAGCCAGTCTGGTACGTCAAATAAATCCTCTGGGCCAAGTCTTGCAATTCCTGCTCACGTCAAACACCCATAGATATCCCAAGGAGTTTTGCCATGTAAGAACTGGGAAAGGACTGCAGGATTTGCCTCTCTATGTTCAACAAAACCTTAAACCATACACTCACACCATGGTCATGGGGTCACTATGAGTCACTAGATTGAGAAAGTCCCTACATTTGCAGCACAAAACCTTAAACCCACAAAAACTCTAGCAACGTGGAATGGAAGCATTGATAAGTACTGTGCAAGTGGATTTGAGGCTCCTTTGGAACATAAAAAGTGAAGCAGGGCTACTTTAAAGTGAAAATTAGATAAAGATGGCGGTTCCCTCCTGGTATAGGATCACAGATATAATTCAAGGCATATTTTGTAATACTTTTCTGGTACTGACTCACTTGGCATGACATGCCTGACTGGCTTGCCAAGGCTGTAGTAATAGAGGAGCAGGGAATACCCCAGGGCTCTCATTACTCTGTGGGAGGGGATGATTAACACTTTTCAAGGGAGACCCTGCGGGAATTCTTAAGAAACATCCTTCATTTAAATGATCATTTTGAGGCCCTAAGAGATATGCAGGCCTTGGGCTTGGCCCTGTGCAGAAGGATGGGGTGAATTTCTCCTGTACCAAATAACTATTACTAGGGGAGGAAGCATAAGTGTATACATGGGCGGTGATTTGTGGAATGAGAAGAAATATAATGTAGTTCAGCCCACCAGGTCACTGCTACGTGGATCTGTGCCTCTGAAATATATTGACCATCAAGGTCATACAAAGTGAAATTGTATGGAAATAGACCCCCAAGCTGTGAACTCTAACCCTTCAATGGGGTGATGCCACTTTATACCAGCTGGGGATCTGGCCCATCGGGGGTTAATGATGCAGGTAAGGTCATTTTAAAAGAATACAAATGGGACTTGATTTCCCTCTATCTTGTACACCCAATCATAATGGTAGCACTTCAAATCCACTGTGCACAGCTATAAATAGCTAGGCAATATACAAGGAACTTGAGAATCAGGCCAATAACTTTTTATGTTGATTAGTGTCCCTTGAAGGCAAAAATGAAACATGCCAAAAACTGTGGGATAGGGAGAGATCATTAGTCTGCATACTAGCAGGAAAGGTTTTCTGCTTTCTTCTTTGCCATGATGCCCTGAACTGCAGCGCATTAATATTGCTGTTCAGCTGCGGATCTATTTCACTTTGAGATTAAGGCCATGTGAATGCAGCAAGCACAATTTAATATCCTAAGAGGAACTATTCATTATTGTTAAACTATTATTGATCTCATTAATTACAATAATTGATCTTGTGCTAAGTTCTGTTCTAAGTTCTGAGTTTACAACTGAATATAATTCTTACTCAGAGAAGCAACCACCTGAAACACTAATGGCATGGAGTTTTATTTAATAGTTAGATCATCAAAGATTTGAACTGTAGTGAAAACTAATAACTTTACCAGGAGTATGCTGTAAAACTAAAGATATTTGCATAGGAAAGGATGCTTGTTTTTCTTAATGAATATTTAATATATGTTTCAGTGATTCATGTGTAATTATGTTTGAATTATCCACATTGTAAATTATATTCATGTACAAATTCATCCTTTCTATTTATCACTAAGCTCCTGTATATTTTGGTGTGCATTAATTCCCTTGAAAATCCCCTATTTTATTCATGAGCAATTTATTTTCATGTATTGTGTAATGAGTGAATTAATCCCTAGGGCTCTGATTTCTGACCAGAGCTGAATGGCTCCTCAAATGGCTGCACGTTACTGCAAAAGCAACTTTCTGGTCCCTTGAAACTCACCCCCTGCTCAGTTCCCCTGCATTGATTATTTTTTGCATAGGTTAACATCCAGACGGTTAATAAACTAGAAAAACAAAATCCTATAACTTTAACCCTTTGCATGCCCATGTAATTTCTTCATATGGAACCAGATTCAAAGTCCACTAAAGTTATGTATTGTTTATAGTACTGTAACACCCAGGAACACTAGTCGTGGACCAGGGACCCATTGTTCTAGGCAATGTACAGATACATAAAATGGCCCCTGCTCCGAAGGGCCTATGATCAAAGCCAGAGGAAATCTTTCCATTGCCTGTAGTGGAATCAGACCTGCATTCAGTGAATCCAAACTCTTGGGTTCTTCAGATATACACTGCTGGTCCAGATGCTCTTGATGCTATTGGAAAACAATGGAGGCCAAATGTACATGAGACAGACCCTTGAGTGCTACAGGCATGGCATGGAGGGGATTAATTGGGATTCATAACAAAACTCTCTAAGGGCTGGTCTCCACTAGGGGGGGAGATCGACTGTAGATACGCAATTTCAGCTACATTAATAACGTAGCTGAAATCGGCGTCTCTACAGCCGACTTACCTGCCGTCCTCACGGCAGCGGCGGTTGGCAGCGTGGTCCCCTGTCGACTCCAGCTTGCGCCTTTTGGTGAGCTGGACTTCCGGAGTTGACGGGGGAGCCGCTGGCGATGGATTTATCGTGTCTTGACGAGACGCGATAAATCGATTGCCAAAAGATTGACCCCTCCCCAGCCTAGTGAAGACAAGCCCTAAAGGTGTTAAGCCTCAGGTCTAAACTAAGGGCTCATCTTCACTCCCGCGGTGCGGGATCGATCTTCTGGTGATTGATTTATCACGTCTTGTTAAGACACGATAAATCGATCGCCTGCGGCTCCCCTGTCAACTCTGGAACTCCAGCTTGCCAGGAGGCGCAAGCTGGAGTCGACGGGGGAACACGCCGCCGACTGCCGCCGCTGTGGGGACGGCAGGTAAGTTGGCGGCAGATACGCAAACTTCAGCTACGTGATTCACGTAGCTGAAGTTGCATATCTGCCGTCGATTTCCCCCCTCCCTCCCTAAGAAGCCCTAAGAAAGAAGCTGCAGAGGTTTTATTATGTAAGACAAATCACACCCTTCTAAATCAGTGTCTATTGGAAACAAATGGAGAGAACAAGTTTCTGATGGTGGGAAATGAACTAAAAGAAAAGGGAGTAGCTGCTTTGTCATGAAGGATTAAATCTTACTGCGGTTTATGCACTATCAAGACACTTTAATCTCTGTAATACGATGTGTGTGGCTTTTAAAAATCTCTATTAGTCTTCTTTTTAAAAAAACAACAACAAACACCAGATATTTAATTTGTACAACGGATGTGAGAAATCCTAAGCAAGAGATCCAGAAGAAGGAAAGGGAGAAAGACACAAGGAAACAGATAAAGAGACACTAAACGATAACTGTATCATTGAACTGATTGAGACCCTCTCCCCTCTGGCATGTATCTGGCCGGCTCGCTGCCTAACCCTGGCAGCTAGAGACGGGCCAAACAAACTGGATCCGCCACCCCACCCCGGCATGCTCTGCCCCTGTCCCTGACAGCCGACCCTGGGCAGGGAGTGGGCCGCTGCTGCCTTCCAGCCAGACTCTCTCAAGTAGAAGTGGCTCTGTCCAGCTCACCACCCGGGTGCCAGGGAGAGCAGCCAAACATACTGGGGGGAGGGGCACGGTCAGATGAAGCTTTTGTGGCCCTAGCGCCAAACACATTTGTGGGCCCCGTGGAGGCAATGGAGCATGGTGCGGGGAGGTCCGTCCTTGGAGTGAGGGGCCAGCCAGAGGCACCGGGGCCTGGCGTGGCAGAGGAAGCCCTGCTCCATGCAATGCGAGGGCATTATTTACAAACTGGCAGTTGGCAGACGCACAGTGGCCTGCCCGGCCCTGTTCTGCCAGTGTGCCCCTTTCCCTCGGGGGCAGGCCCATGCCACACCACACAACCCCCCCACCCAACAACCCCGACATCCTATGGCCTACTATTCCCAGTGCCCCTCCAGACCCACCCACAAATGCACAGCGCACTACATAACCCCACCGCCCCACCACAAGTGCACGGTGCCCCAGCACACAACGATCTTCCCCACCCCTTCACAGCCCAGCACATCCCTCCCCTCCGATTGCCCACAGACCCACACCCTGCCTCCCGGCCACACTCACTGGCCTTCCTGGGAGGCAGCTGTGTCTGCCAAGCTCAGCTGGCATAGAATCATAGAAAATCAGGGTTGGAAGGGACTTCAGGCGACCATCTAGTCCAACCCCCTGCTCAAAGCAGGACCAATCCCCAACTAAATCATCCCAGCACTGCCAGGGCTGGTCCTGGGGCCGGGAATTACTCTGACCCCTGGGGAGTGGCGTGATCAGCCAGGCGAGGACCTGCCCCGGCTGTGGTCCCTCAAGACACACTTGCCTGGAGGGGCCCAGCCAAGCGCTCCACACTGTGTCGTCCCCCCCCCCCCCCCCGCACCTGCCTGAGATTGGCAGGCTTCTGCACCAGTCCCAGGTGACTCAGCTCTGGGAAAACAGGTGAGACCCCACATGTGGTGGGAAGCAGAGACTGCCCAGAGCCAGAAGTGCACTGGGGTCTGGCCAGGGAGCTGAGCGGAGTAGGGGATGGGGCTTAGAGGGTAGAGAGGAGGTGTTAGCCAGCTGGCAGACAGGCCGAGAAGAGCAAGTGTGGGCAGGGGAGCCAGCGGGATCTTCGGGTGCAATGCAAGAGGGGCAGGCCAGGGCCTCTTCTGATCATGGAGCCATTGTAAACCCAGCACTGGGGAGGGGGAGGCTCAGGGAGAGGAGGACGGAGCCCCTCTCCCTCTCTGCCCTGGTAGGCCAATCTGGGGGCACTTGACCCTGTGTGCTCCCCCATAGCATCGCCTCTACTTCAAAGAGAATGAACAGAATGGACGATCAGTCCCCTGCCCCCCAGTCCCAGTATCTGACAGTCAGAGGCTTAGGGATACCTAGAGCATGAAGTTGCATCCCTGACCACCTGGGCTAATTAATACCTACTGATGGACCTATCCTCCATGGACTTATCTAATTCCTTTTTTTTAATCCAGTTATATCTTTGGCCTTCACAATATCCCCTGGCAATGAGTTCCACAGGTTGACTGTGCATTGTGTGAAGAAGTGCTTCCTTTTGTTTGTTTTAAACCTGCTGCATATTAATTTCATTAGGTGAACCCCTGGTTCTTGTGTTATGTGAAGGGGTAAACATTTCCTTTTTCACTTTCTCCACACCATTCACAATTGTATCAACCTCTATCATACTACCACTTAGTCATCTCTGAAAAGTCCCTGTCTTTTTTCCTGTCTCCTAATATGGAACCTTTTCCATAACCGTAATCATTTTTGTTGCCCTTCTCTGTACCTTTTCCAATTCTAATATATCTTTTTTTAGACGGGGTGACCAGAACTGCATGCAGTTTCAAGGTGGAGGCAGTACCTGGATTTATATAAGGCATCATGACATTTTCTATCCCTTTCCTAATGGTTCCTAGCATTCTGTTAACTTTTTTGTCTGCTGCTACATATTGAGCAGATGTTTTCCGAGAACTATCCACGATGACTCCAAAATCTCTTTCTTGAGTGGTAATTGCTAATTTAGAATCCATCATATTGCAGCATAGTTGGAATTATGTTTTCCAATGTGTATTACTTTGCATTTATCAACACTGAATTTCATCTGCCATTTTGTTGCCCTGCCAGCTGGTTTTGTGAAATCTCTTTGTAGCTCTTCAGATTCTGCTTTGGACTTAACTATCCTGAGTAATTTGGTGTCATCTGCAAACTTTGCCGCCTCCACTGTTTACCCCTTTTCACTGATCATTTTTGAATATATTGAACAGCACTGTTCCCAGTGCAGATCCCTGGGGGACACCACTATTTACCTCTCTCCATTCTTAAAACTGACCATTTATTACTACCATTTGTTCCTATCTTTTAACCAGTTACTGATCCATGCGAAAGCCTTCCCTCTTCTCCCATAACTGCTAAGTTTGCTTAAGAGCCTTTGAGGAGTGACCTTGTGAAAGGCTTTCTGAAAATCTAAGTACACTATATCCACCAGATCACCTTTGTCCATATGTTTGTTGACCTCCTTGAAAGAATTCAGATAGATTGGCCTTTATAAAAGCATGTTGACTCTTTCCCAATAAATTGTGTTCATTTGTGTCAATAATCTGGTCATTACTACAGTTTCAACCAGTTTGCCTGGTACTGAATTTAGGCTTACTGGCCTGTAATTTCCAGGATCACTTTTGGAACTTTTTAAAAAAATTGGCTATCCTCTAGTCATCTGGTACAGAAGCTGATTTCAGTGGTTACATACCATAATTACTAGTTGTGCAATTTCATATTTGAGTTCCTTCAGAACCCTTGGGCAAATGTCATCTGGTCCTGATGACTTCTTAGTATTAAATTTATCAGTTTGTTCCAAAACCACCTCTACTGACACATCAATCCGGGACAATTCTTCAAATTTGTCACCTAAAAAGAATGGCTCAGGTGTGGGAATCTCCCCCATGTCCTCTGCAGCGAAAACTAAGGCAACGAATGATTTAGCTTCTCTGCAATGGCCTTATCTTCTTTGAGAGCTCCTTTAGCACCTTGATCATCCAGTGCCCCACTGATTGTTTGGCAGGCTTTCTACTTCTGACGTACTTAAAACATTTTTTTTTTGCGGTTAGCTTGAGTCTTTTGATAGTTGCTCTTCAAATACTTTTTGTTGTCCTGCCTTATTATACCTTAACATTTGACTTGCCAGAGTTTATGCTCCTTTCAATTTTCCTCAGTAGGCTTTGACTTCCAGTTTTAAAGGATGCCTTTTTACCTCTCACCATTTATTTTATTTAGTTGTTTAGCCATGGTGGCATATTTTTGGGTCCTCTTACTATTCTGTTTCATTTCAGTGTATGCGTTTAATTTGAGCCTCTCTTATGGTGTTTTTTAAAACATTTCCGCTAGGACAAGACTTTGGTGGTATAAGCTCCAGCATGAGTTTTCAGTTCTGATCTTGCTTAGATCAGAGATAAAAATGAGTGTCAAGGTTCACACTAGCCTTTAGTGAATGTCAGTCCCCACCACAAAAATGGCTACATGGACAATTATTGTTCTTTGCTGGCAAGAGCTAGGAATACAGTACCAGGGGATTTGCAGCTGAAGATACATTAGCAAATTTGTCAGGAAGCTAATACATCACCGCCCTGCACTTGCTCAAATTATATTTTTAATATAATTTCCATTTCATAATAGCAATATACATTTCAACCACTTCTCAGCTGAAGGCACTGTACCTTGTGACTTAAGGTCTCCCAAAATGCCCCAGATGCAAAGTAATTGCCTCTCAAATGTAATTCCTGTCATGTCTTATTACCTAGCTATTCTAGTGCTTCACACTGAGCATGTGTTAGGAACTACTGTCTTCTTAATCCCATCCATATTTAACATTCATAATATTTGCTAAAATCATTTGATTTCAGAAAACGTACTTAATTAATAACACAAGGCAATATTTCCCTTATAGAACAGGTCAAGGTTGCTGTTGTTTGCCTGACTGTATTATGCATTGAATGCTCAGTGTTCTGTGCTTTTCTTTCCTACGGCAGCATTAGATTATATTGCACTGTGCCTTAATGACATTACTAATTTACCCCTTTTACAAAGGAATAAGCAATAACTGCCCCAATTTACCATCCTACTAATCTGAGGACAAATGTATTGCTTGTGTATTATCACCGCTTACTGCTAACCGCATTTAGAAATGAGCTGCAAGTCTGCCATCTTATCAGGCAACAGGAACCATTTTGAAATAGATAAAAGGAAACTGGGTCTCAGATCATCCCTGACTCACCTAGTAAACATTTCCAGCAGCACAGACTTCACTTCTGGCTTCAGCCACAAGACTATAGCTCCTGTAAATGGGAACAGAATAAAATGCCTCACCTACATACTGCTGACTCTTTGGTTCAGACTTGAAAATGTTTGAACAACTCATCCAACAGGACAACCTTCAAAGGGCAGATTTTTATAAATATTTCCAGTGATGACACTACCTCTACACCACACTCGCTTGCCAGACACGTAGCAGCTCATGTCCAACCTTTTCAATTAATTGCTAATAATTCAGAAAAGCCCGCAGATGTACAGTACAAATTGCCATCTCTGAATAGTACAGTTTTCTTAGAGGATAAACAATGTGTGGCACAATTACAGGGAACTATATAGCTGATGGCTCTTGGGTAGATATCTTCTGGTACCACTATCTACACAGCATCCTGGACAATATTCCAAAGGAATTCACATGATACACGCCAGTGATCAGAATCATCAGGTGGAATATTTCCAGACATAATCAACAGTTGTCTACCATCATTACACCACTAGGCACAAAACCAGTCTAAGAAATTTTGAGAGGGCTTGCAAGATGGCTCCCATACATTTGATATAAAAAGAGAGTGTGTTTATATGGATTTTACTACCACTCAGCTTCCTGTGGAAGAAGTGGATCTCAGCTGCTTGTTCCTTTCAGCCCTAGTAACTTGTTAACATGGGTTGCTGCTTTCAAAGCTACTTCCTATGGGAAAAGAGCTAGAAAATTTTTATTAATGAAAGCTGAGATTCCCCTCTCGGATACCTGTGGGTTTTCTGAGGTCCAAAGAAGAATCACAAACAATGTTTGCACAAATAGGTCACTGCTGGTCAAATTATTCAATGAAAATACATTAATTGATGAATATGGCTCTCTTTTTTTATCCACGAGTCATTTGAAACATGACCCTAACTTCAGGAAATTTATTATTTATTGATAGGCATCCACTGAATGGTTATTGCCAAGAAATTTTAGACTGTAAATTATTCACCTTGCCATTCACTATTTGCACAGTGAGGATGTGTTCTTACCCGTATTTAATCTAACCATGTAAATACTGTGTACTTTGTATGTATATTAACCCAAATAATGGCTTGATCTAAATCTCACTGAAGTGAATGTGATTCTTAACTTCAATAGACTTTGCAGTAGGCCCAAAATACATGACGTGCAAAAAAGTAAATGAGAACTTTCATTTTAACATGTTTTATTCAAAGATATGCTCTTCTCAGCCTTTCATTTACATCAAGCTATTGTGACATATAGCACCTACATACTGATAGGAACTAAATACATCTACCTACACTACTGTCGTTCAAAAATAATGTGTCAGCAACACACTAAAACAACTCACAGTAAAATCATATATATATTTACAAAATAATGTGAGTAGGCAGGGCTGACGGCAGTGCCTATTATAAAGATTTCCCAACACTTTGCATTACAAGACTCTATTTTCAATTGCTTATAACTTTGTCAAACTTTAACCATTTGGGCTGAAATTTTCCATGCTTCAAGCGGAAATGTCGAGGGTATCTGCTTCAGGCTGAAAGGTTTTGGGAAATTTCAGCCAAAACAGTTCTGATGTTTCCAATAACTAGGGTAGTGAAAATACATTTTGCCCAAGTTAAATTCTGGCAACCTTTTCTTTGAGAAGCTCTGATACTCCCACAGAAAGGGGAGTGTCCTTTGTGTCAGAATGTGTTTTTTCCTGTCCCCAGGATAGATCACTGAAATTTGGCTAAGTTATAAGCCTCTGAAAACTGAATCCAACTGAAAGATTCCTCCAGGGAGTTTAATCAGATACTTGATTTCATACTATTGGTAGGAATCATCTTGGAACCTGGAGGAAGGAGAGTTGGAGGTGAAACCCATAAATCAGCCTGTATGCACAAAAAAACGTCCACGAGCGCCACTCAGCCAAAAGAAACAAACAAACAAACCAACCCTGAGCACCACCCTGTCGCCCCTTAGAAGGTGCCACCCCAAGCATGTGATTGGTCAGCTGGTGCCCGGAGCCAGCCCTACTCACAGTTATCTTTCTTGAATGTTTGTAATAGTGTTATTTCTTAACTGATTTAGTTGGTGTTGGTCCTGCTTTGAGCAGGGGGTTGTACTAGATGACCTCCTGAGGTCCCTTCCAACCCTGATATCCTATGATTCTTGTCCTAGCTATTATTTATGGCTTCATTTCTCATTTTCTGAAATCTTGAACCTCTCAATACTCCCCTCTGCCAGTTCATTTCTGCAGTCAAAAACCCTTTGTTCATTAGCTTTCCTCATACTCCAGCATTCCAACTTTTACAGCCGAATCAGCACGACAGTTCTAATAGACATTGATTTTTGTTTTTATTGAAAAGTCTTTAGCCTTCCAGATCTGTGGAGTTTTCCAAATATAGTAGCAGATATTCTGTCTTTGTGTGTGTCTGTGTGTGTCTGTGTCTGTGTGTGTCTCATCTTAACAATTTCCATTATTCGATACTAGTCTTCCTAAGTATGCACATTTTCCCATTTGTTCTAGTTCTTTGTCTCTGAGTTAGATCTTTGCCTCTTCCTCTTATCTTCCAATTGCCATAATTTTTCCCTTCTCAATGCTGCACTTCAATCTGAATTTGCATTAAGCCAGTTTATTTTAAAATGAATTTATTGCTACTGAAATGTTCTTTGCTCAATAGACACTAAATCTAAATCTTATGTCAAAGAGCCATAGTCTCCTCAAAACACTTTCTCCCTCGACATCTCAAAAAGGGACCATGAGAGAAGCTGAATATTGGGACAGAGTTAAGTGTCTATGAGTGAAATCATGATGCCATTGAAGTCAATAGGAGTTTTAAAATGGACGTCAATGATGCCTAGATTTGATTCTCTATCTTGTCAGTGGTCTGGGGGTGGGTTTTTTTCCTCAGGGGGAGAGATTTGCATTTATTTGTTCCATAGATTGAAATGTCATGGCAAGGCAGTATTTCAGTCAACAATTTTAATGATGTATAATTATTCTTAGCTTTTGAAAATGTCACAAATAGTTCCACTTCACATGATAGCATGTGTTTACCAAAGCAGTGCTGATGAACAGTCTTGACTTCTGATTCCTAAGTGTAATGTTACAGACTCCTGAGTAAAAGGGAAGCATCTTTTGAGAAGTGAAAGTAAGTATAAGTCAAGGAAGATTAATAATTATTAAAATTAAAAAATGCAGATGTTGAGGTTTCAAAGTTGTTATCCAGGGGTTTACCTACAATGCTTTAATTATGCTGATGTTAAAATGCTTGCTTTGTTGTTTGATTTCCTTATATGACAAATACAATACAAAATGGGATAATATATCTCCCTGTTTGTGAATTTATCTGGGCATGCTTCTGCAGCGTAAACACAATACTACTGAAATGCAATATCGAGGAGACAGATTCCTGGCACTGTTACAGTCCCTTTGTGCCATCATGGCACCACAAAGGGACTGGAAAACTCTCCTAATAGGGTAGCCAGGGATTCCTTGGCATGCGGATACATTAAAAAATAATCAGCATGTCCTCCTATCCTGGTGGAGCAGAGTACCAGAGCATGGCCAGAGCATTCTCTGTCCTGGTCAGCTTTATAGCCCTATGGGTCTGTTAATACCAATATAAGTTAGTGTAAACTCGAGCCTGCTCTAACGTGAACCAAGGGCCAAACCATCCCTCCCTCCTCTGGTTCTGCTCTGACTGCAGCATGGCTAGATCCAAGGATTAGAGTGCATATCTTCCATCAGGTCAACCATTGGAAGTTGGAGCAAAGAAAATGGAAAACCTCATGAGATGAGATTCCTCTTGTGGAATTTTAACCCCATTCTTCTCTTGTGAGGAGCTGGGAGTATGGAAGAAGCAGAGAGTCTTGGCCCCTGTGCCCTGCAGAGTCACGAAAATCGGTGAACAATTTGGGGGATCCCGTGGATCCACAGAACTCACCCATGGAGAGAGCCCATGGCTCTTGGCTACTTCTTGGTCTCCTACACTTCTTCCTACAGTTCTCTATTGACATGACTCACATGGAGCTATTCTGATACGGCTTCCCCTGATGGCCATCCCACTTAGTCAGATCCCATAGGACGCCACACAGGTGCTAATGCTAAGTAGGTTATCAACACCTGGGCAGATGTACTACTTGGTTGAGGGGGACAATGCACATCCATTCAGCTCAGATCTTCCCTTCTGTCTTCTTCATGTTACGCTCACTCATGGGTCACTTGTCAAAAGCTGGCCCCTGTTCTCCAGCCAATAAAACACAGGACCCTGCACACATCTTCAAAAGATGTAGCTGTGTCTTGGGCAATCCCTCCCACACCCCAGAATGTTTACATAGAATCAGTAAGCTCTGCAACATCTGTGCTGGGTTGATCCTGAACTCCTATTCCACCCTAGACTTCCACCAAAGAGTTACTATAAAATGTGCATTGGCTGAGGTGTTACATTAATATAAACTAATTCAGTATCTATAAGGAACGCAGAATTGTACCCAGTATATGTATGCCCATCTTGAACTCCCCAATAATAAATCCAGCTGTAGCCATGCTAAATTTTATAAAATAGTCTGTGCCATCTCTGAACAAAATAATTCCTGTCATCCATTATAATAAGGGTGGCTGACAGCCATCAGACTGCTCTGCAGTGAAGAGGAGCCTGAGAAATACAGCTAAAAATCATCTGCATGACACTGACACTTTAACCCTTTCTGCTGAAAAGGCGCCCAGTCAGAAATCCAGAGAAGGAGGTGGGAGGAGGAGTGGTGGGGGGAGGGGGACACAGGGCCCCACACTGATTTCTGCACAGTTCCATAATTCTGCCACCTGGGAGTCAAGCATGATGAATTAAATGTCACCAACTGCATGTGATACACAGCAAATGATGCCAAAAAACTTGCTAAATGATCTAATCACTCCCAGCAAGCCCTAGGAGTTTCAGCTTCAAAGTATACCATTCACTGAACCAAGCTGAGATCACCTGTTTTCAACAGTTAGGAAGAGGAAATGTAATCTTTTGGTTGTTAAATATTTTGCTGGTTCACATCAGTGACAAACAGCCTAAGTCCTAACAAGAATTTTAGGGCATGAAGAAAAATAGATGCCTCTTCAGCAGTTTTACTACCATGCTAATATTGGCCATGTAAAATTGAAACTCACTTTATGTAGCAAAGGTCATGCTGAACTGTGCATTAGGTCACAATCCTTCATTAATATATTTAAATACATATATTAAGAATGACAATAGCCCTCAATGCAGCCACCCCATCATTGTGTGGTTTAGTCAGGTCACCATTAAAATGTTAACATTTGCCACCTGTTGCCACTCAGTGGTGGGGGTCAGTTATCCCAGCTGTTTCATTATCCTGCTAGCAGTACCCGCTACCTGTTTTGCTGAAGCAAAATGCAGTGACAGAAGTTATCGGATGGGATGCCAATTGTTTTCAGGGAGCAAGAAAAAATGGGAGACTGGCTGTCAGAAAACTTTCACCTAGAACTCCTGGGAGGGGAATACAGTTGAGTGCATTGTCAATTGGAGTACATAGCTCTGTCTACAGCAGCTCATTACTCTGCACCATTATCGCATCTGGATTGTCATTGTCACTGGGGAGTTACAGAAAAAGTCACTGACACTCAAGATTTTTATAAATACAATAGAATCAGAGACGTAGCCATTAGTATGGAATAGCACCAAGTGCCACAGGACTCTTTGTTACCTCTATAAATACAATAGACATCTGTGGATAGAGGCTCAGATCTTACTTAAGAGCTTAAACCAAGTCTCTTTTTCAACAGAATTAAGTATAATTCTAAAGTATATTCTAAAACCAGGATTCATGTGGAGTATTCCTATATAACTACTTCATTGGTGGGTGTATTAGAAATACACATGCTAGAAAGCTAAAGAGATTGGTTATGGCAGCCTTAACTACCATTAGACTGGTTCTCCTAAGTTTCATTGTCTATTTGCACATATAATCCTTATCTCAGAAGAATGCTGATCCTAAAACAATCTTTATGCAGATCAAGAAAAACAGGCCTACGTACAAAGCATAGTACAAAATATATAATAACTTGAATCTTGTGTAACCTTTCTCATCACCCTAATCTCATTAATATGAAGCAATTTCTGAGATGGAGAAGAGCTGATAACAGTATTGGACTCATGCGATATTTCTGTTTTCCATCCATCAGGCAGGTAATTGCGGGAGTTATGACTTTGTTAGGCAGAAATGCAGAGCTCTAAAGAACCGATAACTGAGCTTCTCTGGTGAGCAGACAATAGAGCAGCATCCAGTAATTGAATACATCAATAAGCTTTCATATCTCATACAGCTTCGGTGCACTGGACAGGCTTGCATTAGACATAATCATATTTTGATCAGGAGAAAATGGGAGCTGGATGAAATAATATCAATTTTATTTACAGGGCAGGGAAGAAGCCATCCAGTCTGACAGAAAAAAATGATTTTTTAAAATCTGCCTTTGATCTGGCTCCAAGCTTTGATTTGGTGGCAAATGGGTCTATAACTCATTTGCACCAGCTGCCTGGCCCTTTTCAAAACACAGAACATTAAGCAGAATCCCACTCGGAGGAATAAATGTACAATCACCCTAATAAATGGTGACAAAACAGCCCTCACTAGCTCCTTACAATGTTACGTTGAGTCAGCCTGCAGGGAACGTTTGATATTCAGTACAGATGCAGTGTATTGATTTGCAATACCCTAAGGGCCAAAGAGCACATTTTGTGTGAGGTGTTTGAATAAGTGTTTAATTTTTTTCTGTGTTGTTTTTTTTTCCAACTGAAACCTGAAGCTCCTGGAAACAGGAGAGATTACTGGGAAGAAGAAGGGAAAAAAGGCTCATTCACATTTGAGGGAAACAGGCATCTTTTCACTGCTAAGCTGGCAGCCGGTGCTGTCTAGTCAGGATTCTCAAAGGAGACGGGCAGTGCAGGGTGGCACCGTGACACAAAGTGGAATTGGTCTCTATGTAAGGGAGATGGTGCCTGGCCTCAAATAGGATAAGAATTTTCACAGCTTGAAAAAGCTGGAGTACTGGGGGTAGGGCAGGGTTGCTTGGAGAAGACCTCCAATTCCCCCTATCTAGGCCTAGTGTGCAGGGCTTCCACTCAGTCCCATTCCCCCATTGCCAGCTGCCAACGGCTTGGAATAGCAACTGAATCCTTGAACCAGTTGTTCCAGCTGGTAGGGCCACTGGATCCATGTGAATGTGGCCCTGTCCTGTGCACTTTCATTTTGGCCTGGCACATGGGTCATTTTTGAACTGTGTACGACGGCAGCTGGCAATTGTTGTACCGCCACTGACGGGCTTCCCTCTTGAAAGCCCCTATGGAAGACCTGGCACCAGCCCTGTACTGGGGTGTGTTAAAACAGGTCTTTAATGGCCCACAGCTGAGCGGTCTGTTACTGGGACCAGTGAAAATTTGGAAAACAGTATGCTTAATGCATAGTAATTTTATTTGAGAAAGAACCACACAAGCCATAAAGGTTACATAATACATATCTCCTTAACAAGCATCAATTCCCCACGTATAAACCCTCAGTAACTATGTTGGCCTTCAGAGAGGTAGCCGTGTTAGTCTGGAATAGCAGAGGTAACAAAGTCCTGTGGCACCTTAAAGACTAACTATAAAGTTTTGAAGCATAAGCTTTCGTGGGCTAATACCCACTTCATCGGATGCAACGAAGTGGGTATTAGCCCACGAAAGCTTATGCTTCAAAACTTTATAGTTAGTCTTTAAGGTGCCACAGGACTTTGTTACCTATGTTGGCCTTGTAAGGTGTTCTGACTGGTAAACAAGGCAGGTATAGCTACCAGTTCTAGAGGGAGACATCTTTTCTTTTCTTCTTTTCCCCACCCAGGTACTTCGTCTGGCAAATGTCCTCAGAAGCAGGGTCTTGGTTCCCCTGAGGCCTTCTGGTTCAAACATCCTACAAAAGTCCCTCATAGCAGAGTCTTGGTTACTTCGAGGCCTTCTGTCTCACAGCGTTATGGACCTCTTCAGATGTTAATTGGTGAACTAATTAACTAATTTACTTTGCTTAGTATTTGTACCTTTTGTTCTGAAAGGAGTCAGTTGTCTCAAAAATATGTCATGTGGGTGTTTTAGTACTGGTTTTTTTTTCTAATTAATATTTTAGAAGGGAGGGTTGCAAAACAGACACAGACCAAAGCTCAATCAACATTTTTCCTCTCATCCATCATTCACTTGAGCTCTTTGCGTGATTCCATCCAGAGGGGCCATTTTGACTCGGATCAGCCTGTGCCAGGCTCACTGATCACATGTTGTTATGTTTTCTTTATTTTGAGAGCTGGCTCCCCCGGCTGATATATTCTAAAGTTAGATGTTGAAGCATACATGCTAACATGCAGATCAAGCCATTTCAGCCTTTCCAGTAAATGCCCACACCATCAATCTAATGCTAAGAGACTCCTGCTCCCAGAATCCTCTAGCAAATTCAGACATACCAAGCCATATCAAACTCATGCTTGCCACATTCATTCATATCAGCCACTGTAAATCATAATAATTTGGCACCGTCCCAACAGGGTGTATTTCACTTTAACAGGTACATTAAAAGGAACATTTGCTATGTCTTCATATGGACTAACGGATGTGATCTTATCCAAAAGCTTGCCAGGCTATTCCTTTGCTTGTGACTTTTGACAATGATCCAGAAAATGCAAACCTAGCATTTCTTGTCTAATAAGCATTTCTGTATTGGTTTTATTAGAAATAGGAGCTTGTCAGTGCTTACATTTGAATGCGGCCTGATAACTAAACTCTGCAGTGAAATGAGGCAGAAAGTCATGACAAGAACCATGGCACATAAGGCACATATTTGTAGTAGTCAGGGCAATGAAGCACTGGAACAAATTACCAAGGGAAGTGGTGGATTCTCTATCTCTTAAAGTCTTCATATCAAGACTGGGTGCCTTTCTGGAAACTATGCCTGAGGCAAACACAAGAATGGGGCAACTGGGTGAAATTCTATGGCCTGTGATATACAGGAGGTCGGAGATGACCTAATGGTCCCTTCCAGCCTTAAAATCTATGAATGTATAAAAAGAGTTCTCTGCCACAGAGCATTTTTAATGCTCTAATTTTTTCGCAATTCTCTATTCTGTTTTGGAATTAAACAATATAATTGGACTCAAAACATTCCTCTTTTTTTGCCTCTCATATCTCTGCTTCATTTTAATCTGAGATGTTGCTGGACATCATCCCACGATATAGACTGTTTGTCTTTGGCAAATGCTTGGGGAAGGATTTCACATACTTGATGGGAATCTAGGCTACTATTGGTTTTTGTTTTGTTTTGTTTTTAGCATAGCTCCCAATGAGCAAAGAGATTTGGGGCCATGTTATTTTAAGTTGAGGTTCAAATTAGAAGCTCATTCATTCCCCCCTTTGTAGCAGCCAAGCATCACTCTCACTGGGCACATAACAGATGGACATAGACTACTCAGTTGTGGAAAGTGGGAGGCGGGGAGCTTCAAATCAAATAATTCTTCTCCCTTCCGAAAGCTCTGAAATTCATTTACAGGGAACTTTTATGTCCTTTCTTTGGACCTTCCTTAGTGGGTCAGTCTTTCCCCTGGAGAGGTCAGCTGGCTGTAGAGCCAACATCTATATCTTTTCACATGCTGATGCAGCATCCCCTTTATTGTTCCTAAAACTGAACTGTGGGCCATATCATGCAAGCTCTATTTTTGCCCATCCCTTGTTGTCACATCACATATTTGAATCCATCTAGTAAAATGTTGTAATTAAATGAGGTCAACAGGCAAGAGAGGGCAAATGAAGTCATCTTGAAGGAGGCATCTCAAAGAGGACAGCTCCCCTGACCCATTAGAATGTTCATGGCTCCTTCAAAGAAGTAAATATTTCTTCTGAAACATTTTAGTCTACTGCACCAGTACAGTGTCCTGGTGGCTTTCAATGCGGGGATAAGCACAAAGAGTCCAGGGCTGGCACATCCCTACTTAAATCATAATGTATTAGCAGTTTTAAGCTCCTTGGGACCTGCAGACAACCGTGGTATTGGAAAACAATGAATCAGACATTTTGCAAGTACAGTACTAAGTGTCTAATAAGAAGTCCACTTGAGAATCTTATTAGCATGCCCACATTATAACAGTGTATGCTCAAAAAAATGTTATGCATTAGTATTAGGTGCTCTGGTATTGAATATCTTGCAGGGTATCTTAATATGATAGAAAGCTTTTTCCTTTTGAAATGTAATCAGAATCTTACCATCTAATGAAAAATCTGGCTTTGGACCAAGTTTGTCACATGAGGCTTGCAAGATGTTTGTACTTTGTATTGCATTCATTCATTATTTATACTGAAATTGTAATGCAGGGAATAAAACTTGCCCAACAGAAGATAATGTTCATTTTTTGGGGGGTAAAAAAATAATAAATAAATAAATAAATAAATGTTTAAACCAATTTTGTCAGGATCCCTTTTTATCCCCTTTGATCTCATTAATTTGTGCAGCCGATTAATTCACTGAAGAACATCCTGCAGAAAAAGACACTTCAAGCCACACGATTGCATGATTTGCTCGGCAAGGGGGCGGCGGAAAACAACTTCAGTTTATGTAAGGCTGGCTCCGGAACTTGTGGGCAGTCACAACTCTTGACTGAAACCGCCATCAAGCCTCTATCCATAATATTCTAGTGCAACAAATTAGCCTCCACCTGTAGACTCTGGATTCCAAATGGGAAGAGGAATCTCATTCTCTCTTGGGTCTAAGAATGGCATATGTGTTACTCCCAGCGATAGCGTGGTTTTGCTTTATGCCTCATGCACAGAAATACTCAGCTACAGGATTACTGTGTACATATGTCAGTGCTGACATACTCAGCTTACTGGTGAGCATGGTGAACAAGCACAGGCTTTTTATGGTGGTGGCAAAGGGACAAAGCATGACCACAAAATCTGTGCACATGTTGGACGGTTCACCTATGAATCTCAGCCCTCCCTTCCAGAATGGGGCTCTTTTGCCTCCATAGCGCAGTCTTCCCAGACCCTGGGGAGGGTGCTCCATGGGGTCAAGAGCCATGTGAGAGAAGGGAATGGGGAGTGGGAGCAAGGCCCTCTAGCAGAGACTCCCTGATTTGGCGATAAAGTCATTAATGTCCCCTATACCTCCAGGGAGGATAGGAGAAAGGGTGTCTCTTGGCAAGCCTTAGTCATTGAGCTATGTCTGACTCCCCGTGAGTATGCTTAGACCCAACTAGTGACCTCAGAACTCTGTGCACCACATTCACTGATATCAGTTGAAGTTCTGCAGTAAGTTAAAACTGAGCAAGGACTTCAGGATTTGGCTTGTTGACCGTAGCCTATGGCCCATAGTAGCCAAGACTAAATACCAGTAATTTAAATGAGGTCAATAACCCTGGGTTTAATCTCCTTTAATAACAGCAAGATAATTTTTATTTTTAAAAAGTACATGTTTTTATTAAATAGTTCACATTCCAGGTTTAGGAAGAAAATTGGATGAAAGTAGCTTAATTTCTGAAGCCTTTCTAACTCTAAATTATTGAACGATTTAAGTCATTTTTATAATTTAATAAAACTGCTTTCTGGATTGACAGTTTATATGCTGAGTTTAAAATAGCTTGAAATAAAACCCTAAAATCTGGCTTTATAATGGGAGATAAAACTTAAGCATGGTGGCACTAATGACACATTTTTAAGGAAGTCAGTTGAAAAACTACAGAAGCATGGAAATAATTAATTGTTTTAGTGACTGCTTTAATATTGTTATTATGTTGTACATTATACTGATGTTTAGTTTAACAATTTATTTTATGAAGGTATCAGCCTAAATCTTGCTTCAGGCTGTCCAAAATATAAATGATCACAGCATTTAAAATAATAATAATCCCGGTCAGGATGCTTTTAAAATGGCTTCGGTAAAAAGTTTATCCATCTGATCAATTTCATGTTATTGACTTCTTGTCTTTGGCAGTATGGGTTGTTCATGTTCTTCTAAGTAAATAATCTTGAGTTAATTTGGTGTTCACTCCTTTCATTCATTCAAGATTCCTTGGAATCTTAATCTAATTTCTGTCTGCGCTAAAAGTCATGAGTATACTTAAAATACTGTTTCAATTCTGCCTGTGAATTATCTCAAAGTGTTTCAGATTACAAAATAATCTCTAATTAACTGGGCATTTTAGTTACTTTCTGCTTTGTCGTTAAAGAGTTTGTAAACTGAAGAATATAAAAAAATCCTTGTAAATACAAACCCAACCCGTAATGTTATTTTTTACTGCTTTCCTTATTACTCATTATCACAATTGGTGTACTTGTTTGTTTCCTTATCAGAGCACCCAGAAAAATTATATTTCCTTTTATCAGAGGGGTAGCCGTGTTAGTCTGTATCTGCAAAAACAACGAGGAGTCTGGGTGCACCTTAAAGACTAACATATTTATTTGGACGTAAGCTTTCAGTCATTTTTTTATTTCGGCATAAGTGTGTATGTGTGTGGGGGGGAGAGGGGAGGGGGAGGTTAACCATGAAACCTTATGCCCAAATAAATCTGTTAGTCTTTAAAATGCTTCCAGACTCCTTGTTGTTTTTATATTTCATTTTGGCTCTTTGGGAGTTGCCTGGTTGACTGCAGGAAGGAAAGTTTTATTTTAGCAGAAAGGAGGTACAATAAGACTTGGAGAGAATAAATTTAGCATTCAGTAGTCTTCATTTTCTTTTCTTGGAAAATGATTTTTATGCAATAGCTAATTTCTTCGGTCCATGCAAGTATCTTTTAAACATCAGCACTAAAGGCCAAGTTTTTTGAGGTATGTAGATGCCTAGGAGGGATTTTAAAAGCACATAAGCAAGTTAGTAAGTAATTAGTGATTTTAGGTGCCTCTATATTTGGGTGCCTATCTTGAGACACCTTAAAATAACATGATTTTCAGAGGATGGGTGCTCAGCTCTTGCTGAGGATCAGGCCCTGTTAAGGTGTCTCAAATTGGTCACTCAAAAGAGGAGGTATCACTTTTGAAAATTTAGGGGAAGATTTTTCCAAAGTGCCTGAGGAATTTAGGAGCGTGATTGAAAATCTCCTTCTTAGGCCTTATGTATTTGTGGATTAAAGAACATATTTACTTCGTTCCCCCTATTTGCTGGAAGATATGCACAGCAGTAGTATTTTAACTCCATTTTCCTGAATCCATAAAGGGCCAGGTAAAGAGCATTTCTCCCAATATACAAGTTGACCAATTGAGATTTTCTACCCATAGCTCTTAAAATGGGGCCACATGTCTTTCAGAAAATTCAGACTGTCCATGTTATTTAACCTAACTGTGAAGGCTCCAGAGATGATCCCTAGTAAAGCATCATGTGTGTTCCATAGCAGATTGTATGTATTCTGTGGATTCATCCTCTGGTGATCCGTGAGTCGTCCTGCACAATTCCAGTAAACCACTGGTTTTAAAAATATATCTAAAATACAACAAGCAAGCACTTGCCTATTGTTTTTAATTAATTGCCTTAAACAACTGGAAGAGGAAAATGAAACATTCAACCATTTTGACCCTTATGTTAATTATTTTCAAAAAAGAACAGTACCACCTGTCTACTCTAGCAGAAAACATATGCTCAGTACAACAGCATGGAAACCAAGAGCAGAATGGCTCATTTTAAAAAGCAAGCTCTAAATGATTAATCTTTTCCTAATAAATGCATGACAAATATTAACAGGCAAATATTATTTTACTTTTAAAGGAAAACATTCATTATCGCACGTAACCATGAATTTTGCAGAAGCCAGCAGTCCCTGCGCTATTTGCATACACTACCTGAAGGAAAGCCATGAGAGCTTTCCCACCTTCATCAATGGGAAGAAATCTATTGAGATGCTACCACCATTGCTGCTTCACTGTTTACTGTGGGTGAAATCCTGGCCTCATTGAAGTCAGTGGGAGTTTTGCTCCGGATTTCAATGGGGCCAAGTTTTCGCTCTTTTTTGAGTATCTTTCTCAGTCATGTCTTTTCATGAAGCTGCTCAAATACCGACCCAGAGTAAGATCTCCTTTATTTAGTGGGGTATGTGATTGGGTTGCATCTGGATGACAGGTTAAAGTGATTATGCAATATTTAAATAGGAAGAATCCTCTGCTTTTTGAAAGTAAAACAGACCTTATCTTCCATTTGTGCCCGTAGAGAATTTTGGACATATTTTGTTCACTCACAGGCTAGAGTGAGACACTACTGAAAATCAGGATCTCTGTGTCTAAGCATTTGATAGATTAGCTTCCCTTGAAAAATAAAATATAGATAAAGCACAGCAACACTAAATGCAGATATCATGATTCCAGCATCAATAGCCAGCATTTCTTCTAAAATACTTAACTTCTATTGCCTTCCTATGTCCTTTTCACACATGACTGCAGGAGGGCAACTAAACGAGCAGTCAACAAGTACACAGGAATACAGTATTTATCTTTGCTGGTGTAAAACACTTGGTAGCTTGTCCATGTGCAACTTTTTAGATATTTCAGGAATTTCTGGAGCTTTTCCTTGAACAGCACTGAGTTATTGGTTCACAACAAAGAGTGTATTGGAAGAATTTACATTTTGGGAGGAGAGAGGATCTGTTTGTGAATTATTCATGGACAGAGTGTGAAATTTTTGACTTTATTCCTTACTCAAAATGATCACAAATTTCTTTGGCGAGTAATTCTTGACCTGCAGAATTTGGACTGTGAATTTTGAAACTTCTGATACAAAATTCATTCTAAAATTGATTTTGTAACTGATATGTATTTTATAAAGCAGTGCAAATTAAGACTTGCATATTCATTTGGCATATCTGCAGTTCTCAGTTCATGCTATGGTTCATTCATGCTGGTTTTCTATGAACGTCACCTAATTGGAGATGAGAAACAACAGCAAGATGACTTTCCTAGATTATAAAGACAGAAGAGACTGGTGTGGACATCTAGCCTGACCTCCTCTGTAACACAGGCCAGAGAACTTCCCTGAATTAAATAAATCTGAATGATCTAATAAAGATTCCTTTTATTTAAAATGGGGAATACCAATCGACCTGGCAATTAGTCAAACCAGTAGCATTTTAAAAAGTGGAATCACTGTATATAACAGCACAGAATGGATTGCAAATTTTAAAATGAAGTATAAATTTTGAATTTTTTTTTCAGTTAAATTCTCTTTTGGGGCCTGCTATTTGAGACGTGACAAGCATCTCCTGCTGACTGCCCACAACTTCCATTGACTCCAGGGAGGGTTAAGGATGTTCATCATTCCTAAGCAGGGGCTCTGCACGTCTCAGGACCAGGTCCTCAGATTAGCTCACAAATGTTTGTAAAGTAGACACGAATGGGCCATGAACACAGCGGAACTGAAAATCACCTGGGAATTCAAATGAATATCCAGGCACTTCCCCCTTTCCCCATGCATTAGCCCCATTTCTGAACTTTAATAAAGGGTCCAATACATAGCAGGTCATTGCATTAGTTTCTCATAACAAGTTTCTTGACAGGCATCATCAGTACATGAAGCAAGCCAAGCACAACATGGAAGAGCTCCTATTCCGATTTCTCTCGTACTGATATTAAAACAAGAATTCCATGAGGGGTAAGGTGTTCTACAAGCTGCAGAGTAAACCTTGGCACACTTTGCATTTAATTTTTTAACATATCTTACCATTTACAAAGCCTTTAATACAGAGAGTTGTAATTACATTTCCTGTTGCTGTTTACCACTAGGGCTGTGGAAGAAACATTGGAATTACAGAATTACTTATTAGACACAGCTGCCAGATAATCCATTCTTCAGGCATTGATGTATATACCAGCAGCAATATGCCTCTAATGCCTTCTCACTCCTGCATTTACACTAATTTGCCAGCTGACTCCTTGATTAAGCAAATTGTTTACGTATTAATGGGTTCATGGAAAACTTTGTCCAAAACATAATGAAAATGGATGTATTCCCTTTTAGCTGTCTTTTCTTTTCTTGGAGATTCAGTTGCTTGTTCTAGCCATCAGACCTTATACCAGAAGGCTTTATGGGCCAACTTGGAGTTCTCACAATCTTTCCCCACCCTATATGGTTTTGGGTTGCTAGTCCCAGAAGCAAGTATAATTCCCCAACATCCTGTGCAGAACAGCTTGCTCCAAACCAAAGACCCCAATGCAAGTATTGATGCTGACCGGCATCCTTGTTGATCGTGTTAACAAAAAGAGATTTAGATGGGCACAGAGGCTGAACTACCCCCCTGATTCCTCAAGGCATTCCTTTGAGTTCAAAAATGAGGCATTTTAGTACGGTAACACCACTTCTCTGCCAATGTCTTCACTGCTGCCAAGCCTCTCCCTATTCCATGAATATGTGGAGGATTCCAATTGTGGGAGCTGTCAGTCCAGCCTCTCTCATGAATGTTAAAGACAGTGGGGTTTGTTTTGTTTTGTTTTGTTCAAAGTTCTTACTCCCATGAGGTCTGGTTTTCAGAAGGGCCAAGCTCTTTCCATTCCCTTGATTTCCATGTGAGTTGTGGGCGAACGCATGTCTCCAGATTGGGTCCATGGTTGCCACTTTGGACACATATTGAGGCTTGGCATACAAATCCACGAGGATGACATGATGCTTGCATGCCGATTCCTTTCAGAATCTGACCATTTCCGTTTGCCTGCAGGTTTCCAATGTCCTCTTGATGATCTTCCCTGGACATCTGAAGCATTACTCGGTACTCTCTCGCTGCCCCTTCTGGTTATCCATTCTCTCCCCTGACATGATAATCTTCATCCACCAAACTTCTATAGTTCCTCTTGATTATCTGTTGTGTGGCATCTGCCTGAACAATATATCCCTTCCCTTTCTACCTCCCCCCTCCCCCCCCAGGTAATTCTGTATGGAGAGAGGAAGAGGACAGCTGGAAGATTTATGTGAGGATCAGCTCTTCCAGGCTAATATCACCACATCTTTGAGGGCAACACCACTCTATATAGAGGAAGGCTGCCAATGAATCTTTGTGCTGTCAAACCTATTCGGGGTGATACGAACAGTACAGAGTGAGAATGCATGGGAATTAATGCTATTTCCTTTGGGCTTTCCAAGGGATACGGCTACATAAAATGTCTCCCCAGAGCTCCCCAGAGTCTTCCCTTAGCCTTGCCCAGAGAGTCCCAGACACAAGTAATTCAGGTGGCTTCTACTTAATCACAAAGTGGTGGCAAAAATGGCATTTAGGATAAACTTCCAACCTCGTAGATTTCAGCCTGTTTCAGTGGATCTTCCTATATTTTCTTTCCCTCTGGAGTAAGGAATCATCTGTCTCAGAATACACATTGTAGGAAAATATGTGTGTTATGGAGTATTTCTTTTTCCCAGACTGCCAACTTGGGACTTTGTTTTACAGAATGTATGAACTCACTCCCTGTTCTTGAAACAGCAAGATAAACCCCTGAAAATGCAATGTGACACAGGCATAAGTATTATCCACACGCTGATCATGGCACAAGTCAAACAATGCTTGTCTTAAATTGTTCCCTGCATGCCATCAAAGGTTTTAGATCAAGGGTAGGCAAACATTTTTGACCCAAGGGCCACATCGGGTTGGAAAATTTCATGGAGGGCTGGGTAGGGAACACTGTGCCTCCCCAAACAGCCTGGCCACACCCTCTATCTGACGACCTCCTACTTTCCACCCCCTGACTTCTCCCTTCAGAATCCCTGCCTCATCCAACTCCACCCTCCCCTGAACACCCCCTGTCCCGACCGCTATCCATCCCCCCCACCCCTCACAGATCCCTGGGACTCCCACGCCCCATCCAACCCACCTGCTCCCAGACTGACCCCTGGGACTCCCCACCCCTTATGCAACCCTCTGGCTCCCTCACCATGCTGCTCAACAGCATGTCTGGCAGCCACGTGGAGCCAGACATGCTGCCCTGTCCCCCAGAGCGCTCCCCACACGGCGTGTTGAGGCTCCGGGGGAGGGCGGAAGGTGTGAGCAGGGTCAGCAGCAGCCTTCCTGGCTGGGCGCTCAGGGGAGTGGATCCTGGGGAGTGGATCTTTTAGATGCATATTTATACTTGAATCCATGTTAGGAACATTAGAGATTATAATCTTGTAATTTGATTTAAGCATCTTCCACGTCTCATATTAGCAATAATTACTGTGCATTTTGCTCTTTGGAGGATAGCTTGGCACATTCTCTATCAGTGCTGCTGTCCAACACCCCCTTTTTGTAACAGGGAACTCAATGATATCAGCCAGATAGTAAATCTGACGGGCAGTAGAGATTTGAGGTCTATAGATCCGCCATTCACCATGGTTCTCTGCAATTTCTTCTCTAGAGGGCTCATTTTTGACTTGGAACAATAGGCTTTCTAGAACATTATCCATTTAACCTAAATAATGTGTGCATAGTTTTTAAATAAAGAAAATACACTATCACAACAGAAACATGATAGCCTCTCTCAGTAGTAAATGCTTGAACAATAAAGTGCTAGCATGCTATTTGAATCTCTACTAGCATGTGCCCAGCACTGGGAGTGATATAAAAGCTGGGTTTTGTTTAGAAATGGGTATCAAGAGAACTGTACTGTCTGGGCACAAAAACCACAGACGCCAGAAGTCAGGAAATAGCCTCTCTGAGTAGGAACAGATAAGGAGGGGAAACACCACTCAGAAAAAATGAAAACATATTTATATTTTTAAAACCAACATAATGTAGCAGTTGTTTGTGCAGCAAGCAATTTTATAACATCTAGGCATCCCTTTATTTTATAGCCAACTGTAAATAACATTTATGAATTTTCCTTTGTGTTTCTTAACTTACCTTTCTTTACGCAATTTTCTTCATGCCCTACATAGTGGTATTTCTGGTGTCTGAATCAATATTTTTCAGCGACCAAGTGCTTTTGCTATGAAAAGGCTTTTAGTACTGTTATGAAGCAGTCAATAATGATGACTGACCTTTGAAAGCTCTCAGACCTTAATTCTAGGCACTTGAAAAAGTGAATCTCTAATCGACTTGTGCCTCTTGATACATCTACTTCAAAGAAACTATTGTCAACAACAACAAAGACCTGGTAATTTAGTAAAGCCTCTTGTGTCAGGGACAGGTTTAATTCGAGAGTTATATGGTCTACTTATGTGGAAGAAGAAGCTTACCTTAGTCAGCACAGATGGTGAAAGTTAAACACAACAAAGACACCCTGTACAGAATGCAAGTACTCCAGTCATGTAAAGACCCGATTCTCCCCCAAAATGACTATTCTCAATCCAGAGCTGTATCCAACAAACACTGAGTTGTTGAGCTAGAGAACTGCAAAGCAGGAGTGCAGCTGAGTTGGGGAGGGGGCTGTATTGAAAGAACCCCCTCAGCCTTTCCCTATTGTATCCCCAAAGTCCACCATGAGGAATCCCTCTGGGGAGCCAGCAAAACCACGGCAATTCTGCTGTGCTAACTATGTTCTGTCCCCATCCAAAATAGGCTCTATTTTGACCCTAGATCTATTGCCTAATTCTGTTTGTCTGCAGATTTAGCACTGCGCTGAATAACATTCAGAATGGAGAGAGGTATCAACACATCAGCAAGAAAAGTTTGTAAAGGAAGCTTAAAATACTGCAAGAGCCAGCGAGACACAGACAGTGCTAATAGATCCCAGTAGCCATCAACTGCATCAGTTAAAATAAATTATAATCTGCTGCAGTGGGGAGGTTTTGTATTCTAAAGAGGGGAGCAGAACTGGGAAGGAGCTCTTGCCAACAATAGATCTCTAAAGGAGAAGCCAGCTCCTTCTGATCCACCAGTAGCTCCTTTCTCCCAAGTCTAGTAGGGTTTTTTTTTCTGACTGGCATAACTCTTCATGATGGGAAGCAGCTTCTCTGGAATGAACAGTGTCTTGCTGTCAATGCTTTTCATGCCAAGTTCTTTTTCCCAGAAGTGACACCTCTTTCAAAGGGGTTCTTTATAAACTGGCATTTCCACCCCACAATGCTGGTTTGCTGATTCTTAAAACATTATTCATGAAAACAGCCTATTTCAGTGATATTCCATCCTAACAAGTACACAGGTAAAAGGAAATCTTTCCATTAAGTATTGGCATAGGGTAGTTTATTACCATGCCTCCCTCTGAAAAAAATCAAATTCATTTTTTTGCTCAGGATCAGAAGAAATACCTTATTGCAGGAAGTCTATTGATTAATGATTTGTGCCATAATCTATTATACCTCCAGCTACAAATTACAACTCTCTACTGCAGATATATTGGCTGGAGTTGCTTTCTGGCTGTAATTAGAGAGAAAATAAAATATTACTGGAGACATTACCAAGACTATGACATTTTCCACGCAACCCTTTTAAATCTGTGATAATTGATGCTTCATTATTAGATTATTATGAAAAGTGGACCAAGGCATGAATTTCAGCTAAACCTACAGTATCATCAACCAACACACACTAGTTAAACAGCTGGTTTATGAATTGTTAAATTATCATAATGTGACAAATAAATAACAATAACCAGGCTCATTCCTATCCAGGGCTTATCACCAGAAACAAGCATTCTTGGTACTTGGCATTTTTTATGCCACATCTGTAAATCATTCTCTGTTTTGGTTCATGAAGGTTGATTTGTATAAAGTTACCATTTGCACCAGAGATATGCCCAGATATTCAGAAATAATTTGCATTCAGCCTTCATAGAATATCAAGGCTGGAAGGGACCTCAGGAGATCATCTAGTTCAAACCCCTGCTCAAAGCAGGACCAATTCCCAATTAAATCATCCAACAGATGTTTCCCCATATCCTTAAATGGCCCCCTCAAAGACTGAGCTCACAACCCTGGGTTTAGCAAGCCAATGCTCAAACCCCAGAGCTATATCCCTCCCCCCACTTGTGTGCCTGCTCCTTTTATTTTGTAAGTTCATGTCAAAACTTTATATTTAATTCACCTGTATAAATCACTGGGGAAAAGTGATACTGGTGGTTGAGAAACAGAATCACATTCGTCAGGAAAAACAACCTTAAAAGGTTTCCTATGGTGACTGTTGCTAAGGAAACCTCCCTTACCCATTAGCTCAGGGCATGTTATTAGCATCTGAAATATGGCTGGAGCTCCTACTCTCAGTACAGATATCAGTACAGATATCAGATGCATCCAATAGAGATGCAATGTACGCAGAAGCTAAATTCAAATATATATGGGAGGGTCTAGGATTGTGGTGGTGATATTAATTTGTGCTTCCTTTCACACTCCTGCTAGTGGCTTTTAAAATATTACCTGCTTATTATATATTGTGACAGGGTGCTGGCTCGGAGTGCCTGAGCCAGCTCTGCCGCCCCTTTAAGAGAGCAAAAGCCTCTGCTAGCAGCTTCCCTAAGCTAGGGAAGCTGATTATCTAGCAGAGTGCAGCCCTGGGCTAATTAGGACCAAATGGGTTACACCTGGTAGCCTCCCCAGGGGGATATAAAAGCCTGGCAGGGAGGAAGCCCAGTGTGGTGGTGGAGTGAGAAGGAGATAGAGAGAGAAGGAGGCTAGGGAAGCAGGATAGGGAGGAGTATGCAAACTCTGGATCCCTGTGAGCCAGGAAGAAGGGAGTTGTCTTCCTGAGCTGTGGCCTGTTCTCCCTGAGCTGCAAAGCACTGTTAGAGCTGTACATAGAAGGTGGTGGGGGTTTGCACTATAAATAAAAGGACACTGGTGGAGCCACAAAGCAGTCTCCTGCCTGTTTTTGAAGTGGGCGACAAGTGGATCTCCTACAAAATATATATATTAGCCCCCATTACCATATGATATAAGTACCTTGCAATCTTTAATCTTTTTGTCCTCATAATACCCCTGTGTGGTCAGGAAGTGCTATTTTCCCTAAGGGGAGCTGAAGTCCAGACTTTCTGAAGGTCACATGTCTGTGATGGAGCAGGGAACTGAACCTGTATCTCCTAAATATTAGGCTAGGGTCTTAGCCACTGGATAGGCTCACTTCTCTCACTTCTCTTCACACCAATAGGGACTCAAACTCCCTCACGTCTGAAAGGCTTAATGCCCCTCAAAGGGCTGAAAGACTAGGCTGGCCCTGCAGACCAGATCACAGAGCAAGTAGAAGGTGGAAGTCAAGGTATGTGCTTAAAGAAAATGTAAAAATGTAGGTGATATGGAAGCTTTTCCTGAGTAATCTGTGGTGTTTTGTTTGTGAGATTCAGCAGCTCTATCTCCTTAGCTCCTGGGTTCTCCTCTCGCCACCTCCCAATTTCATGAAATGGTTGGTCGGTCCTGAGAGTTGGAAAACAGTTAAAGGGGATTCAATCAAAGCTACTCTCCACCTGCCTGTTGCATTCTTATCTCTACTTCCTTGAGACTAGTTTCCTGAATGCAAGCAAAGGAAAAAAATGTACAGGGCAAAAGGAGGGTGACAGCTTGAACAGTTATACAGGAAGAGCAGACTCACTATATAATGTGCACCCACCCGACTTTTAAAAAGTGAGGCTGAAATGGCATTTTGTAGGAAATCAGGTGCCTGATAGCACAAGTGCCAACCTTGTGAGGTTTAATGAAAAGCAAAATGTTGGCACACGAAAGCATCCAGAAAAGGCTTCAGATATTTATATGAACATGGCAGACTCCATCAGACAGAGCCAAACGAGCCATTTCCAGAAGGGCTATAAACTTGGTAAATTTCATTATCAGTGAGACCACCAGCAACCACCTCTACAAGCAACAGCAACTGACAGTCTTTACAAAACGGTTTCTTCCCATTGATTCTCCCTGCAATACATGAGCTGTTTGCTTTGTATCAAAATATGGAAACTGTCCACTGGATCTATTTGAATCTTGAATGAAAGAGTTGTTGAACACACATTACTACTTTCCCAAAGGATAAATGACGCCGAAAACTACCGTAGAACATTATGACTAATTCTGTGTGAGATTTTGTCTTTTGTTTCATTTCTTTTAATGTCAGTTTAAATTAAACAAACAGAAAAAAACCCTCATGACAGTTTAGAAAATCTCAACAAAGTTTCATCGCAACAGGTACTTACTCTGTGCAGGCTTTGAAATGCGTATTATTGTATGAATATAATTTTCAAGGATTAGCAAAATAAACCATTCTAGCTGATTTATGGGGGCGCAGCAGTGGATTTTGAACATCACAAGGGAAAGGTGTTCATCAATGAAATGTAAAACTTGCCCTTTGTACATGCAAACTTGATTTGCATGTGCAGTCTCCATATGCGTGGGCAAAAATTAGATGCAACATTGTTCCATGGCTATAGTAACCTCACACCAGCATTTTTGTAAGTTGGACCTTCAGTTTCTTGCAGAAATATGGATTACATTTTCTGTTTTTAATAGCTTGGGTACATTTTTAACACATCACATCACACAGCAGTGTTTTTCTGTTGTTTGCTTCTGGCATACCACGGCAATTGTATTTTTCTGACTGGGAAAAACCAAAGAGAAGTCCCAAGGCAGACTTGGTGACTGAGGTATCAAAAATGTGCTTCTGAAGCAATTTATTCTTTCCACACATGCATGGCTTCAGCAAACTGACGGTGGTACAGACTCCTAGGGATGTTCACATTTTATTAGATTGTGATTACCAACACAGCATGGATTCACAGCATGCTGGTCAAACAAAGACTCTAGACCCTAATCTACTCCCCTTGAATCAATGGCAAAATTCCCATTGATTTCATAGGAGCTGGATTGGCCCAGTGACAAAACTGATGGGTTTTAATCTGCATTCCACAAAGTTGCAGATTTATTTGCAGAAAGTATTGGTAATTGAACCATTAAGAATCCAGCACCTCTTCTCTGCAGGCATATTAAAGAAACACTGACCAATACAGCATGTAGCAATGCATGTCCTGAGAACTCACTATTTATACACCTTATCATGAGCAGGAATAAAATTAAAAGTTCAATATAATTCTGCATAGTTTATTCAAAGTGAATAAATGAGTAGGCAAAAACTGCTGCTTTTATACATATTTCATAGGTGCTTTTGATAAAAATCAGAACAAACCATTTATATTTAATTGCATCCAAATAAAGAAATATTTATTCCCTGGCTACGGAATCATGCAACATTGTTTTTGTCCTGCTGTGCTCAAAACCTAAAGCATTTTATAATAGCTTACGAGGTAAGGTGTAAAAGCCTTAATTAATGTTTATCAGGCAGGGAGAGAGGAAGGGAAGTAATTACAATCTGTTGCTTCAAACACACTAGTTAAACCTTATGGACAAAAGCAGTTTGGAATTATGACTGTGCAGATGAAAGGGTTAATATATTTGGCTGCACAGTAACTGCATTACAACTTATGCACCCAAAGGCACCACAGATTCTTTTTATACCAATAGTTTGTGCTATGAAGGGCGGAATCCCCTCAAGAATTACTCCATACAGAGTTTATATTAGACTCTACAGAGTTAGACCTTCCTGGGAGCCACAGTTGTTGCTAATCAGGCATCAAGAACACTCAAACACCAAGACATTTCTGTACCACTGAGGAAAGTAAACATGATGTTAAAGATTTGTACCATTTTAATGAACCACTTTATCTTGCTGAGATACGTAGGCGTACACTCTCTTCCCCCCCCCCCCACGTTACTATATTATTTGGTATCGAAGTATCTGAAAATGAAGGGTGTCTTGTACAGATAATTTGTAACAGGTTAATAGTCCTCTAAATGGCAGTGGATAGGGGATGGAGTCCTGGTAGGAAACAACTGAAAATAAACCTTATACACACAGTAGGGATGTCCCGATTGTATAGGGGCAGTCCCGATTTTGGGGTCTTTTTCTTATATAGGCTCCTATTCACCCCCCACGCGCACACACACTCCCTGTCCCGATTGTTCACATTTGCTGTCTGGTCACCCTAACACAGAGAGACATCTCTTTGGCAAAAATAAGATTCAGATTTCAAGGTCAACTAGTTTTATTGTTGTTTATTTGTGTTACTGCATCACCTAGAGGCCCAGCCAATAACAGGTTCCCATTGTAGACACAAGAGACAGTTCCTGCTCTGAAAAGCTTTCAGTCCAAGGAGGTAAGACATTCCAAAGAGGTAAGATGCACAAAGGCTATTGGGAACTGAAACACAGATTAAGTGAGTTGTCCAAAGTCATGCAGGGGGTTATGGAAGAGCTCGGGTTAGTGCCAAAGCCGTCCTTTTTCTGCAATGATGAATTCCCTTTAAAATGAATCTCTAATTTTCCTGATGTTATATCTAGGCTAAAAGCAATACAGGGCTCAGCTACAGACACTACAGTGACAGAGGGGTTGCTCAATCTTGCCACTCCCATGAAAAGCATTGGTTGTCTTATTTAGAATATATTACGGCCAAATCTATCACTCAAAGGACTCCTCTTAAGAGAGGAGGGTCTTGTAATTAAAAATGGCAGTGGATTTTACTTGCAAAGTTTAAATAGAACAGAATAAACCATACTCACTTTCTACCAAAAAGTAGTGAGTTGTTCTTAAGATACTTAAATTACAATTCTTTTTCAAATAAAATGCTTGAAATACAAGTATTTCAGTAAATAGAGTGTCACTGTATGTTAAAGTCACTTGTAATATTGGTCAGTGCATTAATTATCTCAAGCTCAGGTGGAAGGAAAATGCAGATATTATTTAACTGCTCTCGAGCATTTGCATAGAACTATGCATAATACAGACTTTCCTGGTCAAGTGGTCAGTCCTGAAAAGATTTATGCACAGTATGTACGTATACATCTTGTGAGTAGCCCTGCTGAAATCAATGGATGTATTCGTAGCGGCTGACCCAAAATACAGAGTACTACATTTTAACAATCTTGTATAATGTTATTGTTTTCTCTTGGCCTTGCAATAGATTTAAAGATATAAACAGAACTAAATATATTGCTATCCTATCTCTGATCCTAAATATGAGAATAAAGAAACACATCAGCTGAAATCTGCTTTCCAAAAAAGGCTGTGCCCTATATCAGATGGTCACAGCACTCTGTGGTATTTCTTTCCACACGCTGACAGTTATTTTACAATAATATGCAAGGCTGTGGGATGAATCTTCTCAGGAGAGATTTTACTCACTCCCAGAATTAAATTCACTTTCAGTCAGAGTGCTGCAGCAAGTCAATGACTTGCTAAGACTCAGTCAGAAATGCAGATGCACACACAGCAAAAGAGGAAAATATCTGGGGTGTCAAAGAAATAGAGAAGGGCTGTTGTGAAAATAATCACTGACCTCAAGTAGTGACCTGCTGCCTTTTTATATCAAGCCATAGAAACAGTCTTTACATCCGTCTGCAGCACGGTCGGTGGTGCCTCCTGTTCCATTTATCAACTGAAAGGTTATGGGCCAAATCCATGTAACTCGCTCGACTTCAGCTGGCCCACCTCATGGATCAGTTTGGCTCATTGTGCTTTATAAAGTCAGAAACAACGACGGCTGTCAGAACATCCTCTTTGATGTGCATAAAGGCAAGTTGAGCTCCTAATGCAAATATTAATGAGTTCCCCAATACAATGGAAGGCAAATTTCCTCATGAGTTATGCCTGTCAAAGTCCACATTTTACCTTTGTAAGCCCCTCCTGGGCTCAGTCTGCCATTAGAACATTTTAATTGGGCCTGTTATGATGTCCTTGCCATTAAGATTCACCTCATCACCATTTGGCAAGCCAGCGTTCCATGACACAGGTCCCAGCCCTATTTTAAAAAGACTTTATTGTTCATATTTCCATTTCCTGAGTTCTCTTCTGGCACACTAGTGTGTTATCTCTGCTGCAGATGGTCTCCACTTCTGCTGAACAAGCTTTGACCTCCAGCCTCTTCAGTGGAACTTCTCTTGATTTGCAGCTGGTGCAAGCAAGATCAAAATCAGGTCCTTAGGATTAAAAAAGCAATACATTTTTGCAATGTATTAATTTCTTTGCCAGGCTAATAAGACATCCTAATAGACAAGCAAGTTTGAAACTCTTCTTGTTATCCACAATGTATTAAATTATTCCATAAGCTAAAAATAATACATTAAATTAAAATCTTAATAAAGCAATTTCCAAGGACACACTTCTGATCAGTGCGTGTGGGTATTTGAAGTCTGCTGTAGCTGCCAATCCTTCGCAGATTTCTGAGTCACACTGAAATGTAGAAATTAGTGTTTAGAAATTACAAAGACAAAGAGGAGTCAAATGACTGCAAACCCACAGACTGTCACTCTGCAAAACTTTCCGCAGTGCTGATAATCATAAGATATACCTGTATCTCGCTCACTGCGGGTTTGACGGCTTTGAGGAGTAAACCTGCATTATAAAAGGAATGACCAACGTTCACCTCCCTATGCCAGTTAATATGCCTGTGAACTTGGGTGATTCAAATCGTGTCAGGGCAGGAGGTACAGCAACCATTATTTTCCCTTGAGATTTCCCTCTGGGTTGTGGGTGGCTTTTGGTCCTGAGCCTGGAGATGCTAATGCATGTGCTTAATTCTAGGCATGTTAGTGGTCCCCTAGACTCCCGTATAAAGTTAGGCATGTGTTTGCATGGGGTTCAGGAAGGTTTGTACTTGGGGCAGCGAGCATGGTGCTGCTACAGCATGTGCTCCTGAGACTATTTTTAGTGTGCTAGCTCAGTTAAGAGCTAGACCAAATATGTCTATGGGAGTTACCAAGTCTAGATGTAGCCTGAGTTTCGCACCTACACGTCTTCCCTTTAGGAGCTTTGACCAGTAGTGACCCTCAGTAACCCAAAACGGCTTTCGCCAAACAAATATTTTTTGTTTTTGTCTTAACATCAGGAGCAAAGCAGAGCATAGGAAAAAAGGATTTTAACAGGTCTCTATGCAAGGACTATCTTACCTATAGTTAATGGTAGGCCTAGCTTACCCCATGCCCCAAGCTCTGGAGTCCTGGTGTGTCTCCTCCCCAACAGTCCCTGCCTCAGTTTCCTCAGTTTCCTTCAAGGACTCCTGAGTCCATTGAGCCTGGTTAGAGAAGTTCTGACAACTCACTAGCAGACTATGAATTAGCTCAGTGTATTCAAATAGTAAACACACTACCCAGTCAAGCACTATTATGAGTTGGGTGAAACATTGCGACGGGTTGAGTTAAAACCTGACTGTGACTGGGTGAGAGTACACCCTCCAGTTAACATAACTGTAAGGAGGAATTAATCAGACACCCCCACCTAAGACAAAAGGGGGTTATCAACCTACTCAGGAGTATGATCTGAATGAACAGAGGGCTTTTGCTGAGGGGTGCGAGTTTGTATGTGAAGGCAGAACACACAGAAACTGAAAATAGAGAGAGAGAGGCAGAGGCAAGAAACAAGAAAGCCAAACCGTAGCCATTGAGCACAATGTGACCCTGGGAAAAACTACAGAGATTGTGGGGCTGGTGTTGGTTAAAGAGGCTTAGACTGTAAGCTAAGAAACTGCTTCTTTAGTTCTTGGGTCATCTTGCATCAAATAAAATATTAGATTCCATCCATTCCTATTTGCAACTGGAACATCCCCAACACGGTGAAGTTTGCTTAGTCACTTGGGCCAAAAGGAGCAACACGACAGGCAATGTCAAATGTGCCAGCCTTCTCCTCTACCTAACTAATGCTGTCCACTTTTGGGCTAGCTGGCCCTTTAATTATCCTCTGTTTTCCTCCTGGAAAATAGGTTACTTCCTGCACCCTGCTGGACTTCCACCTTTAGGGCCCTATGCTTTGGTTTGTGTGGGCAGAAACCCTGCACCTATTGATTATGGGGTCAGTTTTACTCCATAATCAATAGGTGCCAGGCTTTATGGGCCCCATGGGGTCTGGGACCCACAATATTCTGGAAAGTGGGCCTACTCCCACCAATGCTTTAGCCATGGGAACAACCAACATTTTTCTAGGAAGGGAGCCCATGTTACCTGCCTAGCTGCATACCTCATCATGCTGGATGGACGGGTGGCAAGACCAAATCTGAGAGTCATTGCCACTGGGTGCACAGGGTCACAATGCCACTCAGATTTGGCCTGGCAACCGCTCCATCATGCCATGCTTACCTTGGGGATTCACTCCCCAAGCATAGATGTATCTGTCCATTAAATTTCTACTGGGGGGCTTCACCTCCTAACCCCTGAGCCCCACTAAAGTTGTTACAAACCTGACATCCCCAGCTGTTATGAAGCCCCATTCACCCATCCCCCTGGTACAAGCCCCTAGGTCCCCCTGAATCCCTCCTGAATCTCCTTCCCCCAACTCCCTTTGAGGTCACCAAGTACTCTAGGATGTCTCATCTACCCCAATCTCCCTGGACTCCTTGGCTGGCCAGGCTCTCTTCTGGAACCCCTGTCTGGGGCCCTTACCCCCATATACCCTGATGTACCCAGCTCCTAAATACATCCCAAGGCTTCCTACCCCATGCACCCACATGGCCCCCAGGAGGCAGGATCCCTTCTCCTGCCCTGCCGCCTCCACCCAATACTCCTTCCTTAGTACCCCAATGTCCACAAGCTCCCATGTCCCACAACTCTCCCCATGCCTGGGCTCTCCACATACCAGACCAGGCCAGGAGAAAAGAAAAAAAAAAGTACATTAGCATACCAATTCTAAGAGAGCTGTTAAATGTAGATGGGATGCTAATGTACAATTTTTTTTCTTTTCTTTCTTTCTGTGTGTATAAATGCATCTTACTTCTGTTCCATTCTATGCATCCGATGAAGTGGGCTATAGCCCACGAAAGCTTATGCTGAAATAAACTAGTTAGTCTCTAAGGTGCTACAAGTATTCCTCGCTTTCTTTACGGATACAGACTAACACGGCGGCTATTCTTGAACCTATCTCTTCTTTGACTCACCCCAAAAGGTACCTAAGATTATTTTATATAAACTGAAATCCTGGAGTGGGGGATGTTGTTAAGGCCCAGGCACCTATGCCTATCTCCACTACCTCTCCTCCACTCAAATCTTTGCACCTTTTCCCATGATACACTTGGAGGCTTATACTTGGCACTCATGGCCTCTGCTTTCGAATCAAAGTAACATTCCACCTCAAAACATGCTTCATCCCCAGACTTTTGATCATAATCCTCAAAATAGATGAATGTTTTGACAAGGTAACCCGCAAACATGCTGCATTGCTCACACCAGGCCTAATTCTGGCCTGGACCCTATTCCATCACTGGGAGTTTTGCTATAGACAAAAATGAATGCAAGTTCTGCCCCTCAGTGAATGATTTATTTGTCCGTGTCTTAACCAGAGCAAACAATAGACAGCACATAATTTACTTGATCAATTTAGCTTCTCTTTTTGCTGATGTCCAAAAGCAGATCACCGTTCCATCACATTTAGTCTTTGTTGGGATGTACTTGAAGAATTACTTTTTTTTTCTTTCTGTTTTTCACTCTAGGGACTGATTGGGATCAGTTTCTGGAAGTGATTCAGCACTTCTTCCTTGACCTGTGAGCAGCATTGGCTATTGGTGATTGGTTGTGTAGGTTACATGGCATTGCTTCTGTTTTCTGATTGGGTGAGTGTCACTCTCACTAATTAGGAGAAGGAAGGGGTGAAGACGCTGCTGGGGGTTTTGACTCTCAGGGCAGGAGAAGGAGGAAATCAACAAGATTAAGGAATTCTAGACATGTTTAAACCCTTAACTTTCTGGATCACACAGGTCTTGCCTGCTGCATAGTTCCTATGAAAATTAGGTGACTTGTGAAATGTACTGGTTGGGCGTTTAAATATTACCTGTTAATTTTATTGCATCACATGCACAGAAAACCACTGTATGTTTCCCCCTCTGTGCCTGATAAATAGAAAATATGGATTTGCTGCCCCTCCCTGCTAAGGGATTTAGGTTATGATGGCGCTGCTCCATGGACTATGGGGGTGTGAATAACGATGCACACCAATGTGTTACGCTGTAACTCCCGTAGGCGGATTCTTCAGGCGTGATCTGAAAGGTTCCTAGCTTTGAATGACATCAGATCCTTGCTTAGCTCGTTTAATGTGATGATGAGCATGACAAAGTGGGAAAACCGTTTGTATTATCATGTATTACATATGTGTAACGCCTTATTCATTTTGTCATATATGCCATTATATGCCACCAATGTCCCTCTGCTATGTACATCGGCCAAACTGGACAGTCCCTACGAAAAAGGATAAATGGACACAAATCAGATATCAGGAATGGCAATATACAAAAACCTGTAGAAGAACACTTCAACCTGCCTGGACACACAATTACAGATTTAAAAGTCACCATATTGCAGCAAAAAAACTTCAAGACCAGACTGCAAAGAGAAACTGCAGAGCTGCAATTCATTTGCAAATTTGACACAATCAATCTGGGATTGAACAAAGATCTTGAATGGTTTGCTAATTACAAAAACAGCTTCTCCTCTCTCCGAGTTCACACCTCAATTCAGCTGCTAGAGGAATACCTCACCCTCCCTGATTTGAGATAACAAGCTGGTTCAGGCTGATTGGACTAACCTTGTTACCTCCTACCTGGTTCTTGCCTACTTATCTATACCTGCCCCTGGACACTTCCACTGCTTGCATCTGATGAAGTGGGTATTAGCCCATGAAAGCTTATGCTTCAATACTTTAGTTAGTCTTTAAGGTGCCACAGGACTCTTTGTTACCTCTGTTATTCATTTTGGTATGCATATAGTTCAATCAATGGAGGCTATAATGGGGTGTTACAGAAGCGAAGAAAGATAAAACAGTGACACCTCTCAGGTATCCTGCTTAAATGAGTTAAGAGAACAATGGATGGGCCATCACCTGGTGGGAGAATTTACCTAGCTGGCTCCATCCTAACTAGGATGTTTTATGCTTCCCAAGGCTGAGACCCTCAAAGATCAAAAGATGTTGACTGTAAACAATTCCCTCTCCCCTATCTGCCAGAGGCACATTTTAACCAGATAGGTTCAAGAATAGCAGCCGTGTTAGTTTGTATCCGTAAAGAAAGCGAGGAATACTTGTAGCACCTTAGAGACTAACTAGTTTATTGCAGCATAAGCTTTCGTGAGTTATAGCTCACTTCGTCAGATGCATAGAATGGAACAGAAGTAAAATGCTTTTATACACACAGAAAGAAAAAAAATTGTACATTAGCATACCAATTCTAAGTCGGCTGTTAAATGTAGATGGTCCATTATCACTAGGGTAGATGGTCCATTATCACTAGGAGACCTTTTTGAAATGGGGATCTGTTGTCAGTAATTTGGGAAATGCAATTAATTACTGTAATGATAGAACCAATCTGAACTTCTGTTAAGCCCCTGGTTGATAGTGTCCAATTTGAAAATTAATTCCAGTTCCTCAGTTTCTCGTTGGAGTCTGTTTTGGAAGTTTTTCTGTTTCAAAACTGAAACCATCAAATCTTTAATGGAATGGCCAGGAAGATTTTAACCAGAGGGGATGGCCAGGATGTGTCAATGAAAAGGCTGACAGAAACCAGGCCCACCTAAACAAGGGCTAGAGAGGTTAAACTTGGGTAAAGGAATATGCATGCAGGCCTCTTTGTTATTTTAAATCTACTTCTTTAAGTGCTATGTACCTTTTGGGCAAAATAAATCCTGCTTTGTTTTGAAGAAGCTGTTTCTGTCTCACTGCAAACATATGGCTGAGACAGGCTCCCAAAGAGGAAACTGGTAGGGTCCAAGTCCAACTAGACCTGCTGAATTAGTTACAGGAGTGCAGCTATCCCAAGGACAGAGAGGGATGTAGGATTCCCAAGAGCCACTCTCTCAATCAAGCGCTGCCCCAACCCATATCAAATATATAGGGTTTGGGGTTTTTCTGTGGGGAGGGAGTGAATGCATGTGAATGTAACATTCATATTCTGCAAGCATTTACACAAGTCAAATTCAACTGCTCTGATGTCTGTGGATTTTCATGTATTTGTGATAAATCTATGCCTATTTAGGGACTTCATGGGTGACTCTATGCTGCGCCCAATGGCAACATGGAACTTCATGGTGTGAACTAGGGTGACCAGACAGCAAGTGTGAAAAATCGGGACAGGGGATGGGGGGTAATAGGAGACTATATAAGAAAAAGCCCCCAAAATCAGGACTGTCCCAATAACATCAGGACATTTGGTCACCCTAATGGTGTCACAGGGATAGAAATCACCCTCCTGCTGCCAAAAACCAGACGCCTACCACTTTAGCATTTGAATCCTCATTGTCAGTATAAACCAGTGCTGTCCAATATGTTCACCACTAGCCACATGTGGCTAATAGGCTGTTGAAGTGTGGCTAATGCATGTGGCTTTTTTATAATGTGGCTAAAAAGAAAAATTCAGAATCACAAGTGTGACTAGCAGTGTGGCTAGCATCGAATTTCTATTGGACACCGCTGGTATCGACCATATGACACACACACTCAAACATCAGACCTCCATAGAAATGATACACACACACCAGCCAGTTCTTATTATCGCTGATCCCTTCATTCTGTTTTAGTCTATTTCAGCTGGTACTCGACAGTCAAATCTTTATGATGCTACAATTTCAAGAATGGATGGAACACTGGCAATTTGAGACGTATTATGCTAGGTGAATTAAATTGGCCTTCACCGTGAGGTGAGTTAACAGAAGGTTTTAAAAGGTACATAAGATATTAAGCTCCCTTTGACTGCTCTTGAATGGTAAAAAAAAAGAATCTAAAATAAAGGGTTTTACTACAAATAAAATACTTCAGCAGTTTGATTTCTCAACGCAAAGGATAATATTTGGCAACATAATCAAAACATCTTACCTAGCATGGTGCTTTCATTTTATAATGGGTTTGTATGATATTTCAGTGGATTTTAGGAGAGTTTAAAGCAATACGATATGGTCATTAACTGTTATTTGCTTAATAATGGCACCCTGTTGTTAAGAGAAATGCTTCTCCAAATTGCATCCAAAGCCCTAGAAATTAAAAGTTAAAGCAGCATAAAATGGATTTCATTACGTTTAGATAGTAGTGTGCATTGCTCTCTTCTGCAGCCATGGGATGTACAAGATGCATTAAATGAGATGAGATGTGAGTGGGGAAGAAGATGATATTCCAGGAGAGCACTAAGCAGTGCACCTAGGTTAGTCTGAAACAAAGGAAGAGTGAAATGATCTGCCATGATGAAAGAGTTTCTTGGTGTGATTAAGGAAAACGAGGCAGATTTCTGAACAAATACAAAATCAATATAATAATAGGTACTTAGCCCATCTAGTGCTTTTTATCTCCAGAGCACTTTGTAAACATTAAGTGATTAATCGAGGCTAGAAGATTATGGAAATAAATGAGGGGAGGGGAAGGGCGGGAGGAAATAACCCTTTGCTTCCAATCTGGAAGTGCTGCTTTCAAATTCCTCGCCTTCCTCCATTGACATCGAGGGGACCATGCATCCAGTGCACACAGATGATAGCCCATACGTGTGCTTTGAGTTGACGTTTTGCACTCATCCAAAGATCAGGAAAAAAAGGGATAAGAAATTAAAGCAGAAATGAGAAGAGAAGTGTTCTTATGCATTCCTTTCTTTTCAGTCTCCTCCATTCCCAGAGCACTTACAGAGTTACTATTACTAAGCAATAATGATGAATGGTCGTATTTTTTCACTTCATCTCCTGTAATCACCTCCATTCTTTCCCTTCACATCTGTATAATAAAGAATCATTTATAGCATGCAGTGTCATAGATGTGCTTGCTGCTTTGCAGACAAATAAAAAGACCTGTCCCTGCCACCAAGGAGCTAGCTGTCTAAATTAGATATTACACTTTAAGATAATACAAACAGGGCACTGGGGTCAAGGAAAGAACATGAGACATGGTAGAGAGATCTTCAGGCGTGCTCTGTTACATACACATCTTGTTAGTTCCTTGTTGTGGGAACTCCATGCAATATTACAGTGCCAACAAGCCCTCCGTGAAGCCGCCTGGAAGCATGCCTGGTGTTCATATGTCTTTATTGGCAAGAATTCAGTTCTCTTCTGAAGTATTAATTTACCATAAAGTAGGCACACTTCTAGCTGGCATTGACAATGTCCTCCTCTCATAATTGCAAGTCTTCTCCTCATTCAACAACAAGTCACCTTAGCAACCATCTTGTATAACAGATAGTTGCACTGTACATTAGAGTAGCCTTGGATGTCATTTGCCAGTGAACTGCAGCTTCTTCATTGTGTGGGGTCCTGTGTTAGCTTCAACAGTACTCTGTACCTATTCTAAGGCTCAGGAAGTTGAGTTCATTTACTTTTGTTCAGGTAAGTATTCCATTAATGCTTACTCTGACCTTTGCATGCCAGTTATTTGCCTTATGTAATTCCAGTATCATTAGCAGTGCATAAGTTTGGAAATCTTCCTATGCCAAAAAGCAGTAACGGTTATCTGCTATGCTTGCTTAATGAGCCTTAAAATGAAATGGCAGATGATTTGTTCTGCGTGCAATCAATCCAGTGGTTAAGTAATGGGCGAGAGTGCTGAAAGGGGACAATAAATCCTATAACCTAGACAACAGCTCTAAGTATTGACTTTACTAATCACAATTGATTAAAAGGTTAAAAAAAGTTCTAGCTCTTTCTTTTTCTCTTTCTCTCTCTCTTTGTGAAGTTTCAATAGCAATTAGGTTTGTCTCCATCCTTATGAGGAATGTTACCATTATTGATCTTTCTTTATTTTAATCACACTAAAAGCTAGTAGATAAAAGGGTTAAACAAAAGACTTGGAAAACATATGAAAAAATTGAAAGCGGTAGTATCTTTTTAGCCCACTGATAAAAAGGCATTGCTTAGCCAGGATCAGGTTTTAAGTATTTGCTTCAGGTTTGTTTTTCTGTTTCTATTTTACAGTTCAATTATGCATTAAAGACTAATTGACATGAGCAAAACTAGGGTCCCCTTTCAGCAAAGCCTTTTCATATTATTATGGTTATTCATATTTCATATTATTTATGTATTGAATTACCATACATGGACGAGGACCCAAGTGTCCTACAAAAACAGAACCAAAAAATGGTCCCTGCTTCAAATAATGTACAATTTACGCATATGCTTAAATTCCCTCTGAAGTCAACAGCATTTAAGCACGGGTCCAAAATTAAGCATATGCTTAAGTGCTTTTCTGAACTGGTAAGGACTGTTAAGACTTTCAGATCTGTGGTTAATGAACCTAGCATGATTTTTTAAATGACTATGTGGTATTTCAAGCCCCTTGGTTAAGTCAGTTAGGGGAGTATGTCTTTTTTTCAGCGATTTCATGTTGGAGTAAACAAGGCTGTAATGAAGTTTACTACAGATGGAAACTTAACAAAGTCATGTTCTTCACTGAGATGGCAGCCTGGCACCCCAGTAACCAAAATGACCCCTATAAATCAGGTCTCCAAAATTATCATTAAAATGTACCGTCAGTGGCATATTTTGAACAGCTCACATGCACTACAGAATAAATAAAGAGCAATGACTGGATACAAGAGAAACAGTTTGTTCTTATCTTGTGATTCTCTGGTAAGGTTTTATTTTAACTGATTATGATTAGAAAATTTGTTATTGCATCCAAAACAGGAATGGCAATTTGAATCTGACTGTAGCTATGCAACTTTTGACTTAGTTATGAGAGATGTCATATTTGACTGTAAAATATTTATATGCCAAGAAAACTGCCAGGATTATTAAATTCAAGCATGACTCAGTATTACAATAGGAGGAGTAAAGGAAAATGAATAGAGATTGCGTTCATTCTCTTGAGAAGAACGGCTACTATGCAGGCGGTCGCAGGGTTTGGAGAAAGTTATGGAAGATGTTATTTTTATCATTCAAGAACAGCCCTCCTCCTCCCGTACTCTCTGACTTTCCAAATCTCCTCATAGAGATACAAAACTCTAGTACGCCAACCTTGGGTTGGAAATGGAATTGTTCTGGATATCTACCCTATGGTTACACTAGCTTAGTTCACCAACGGTTATATGACCATACACCTGATCTCAGTCTGTACATTATGCTGTTACTAAAATCATTGCCATAGTTTTCACTGGGTCACTCCCAGATTTGAATCCCACCAGTGCCTTTTGGTCACCTTCCATATCGAGTTTGTGTTGCTTATATTGATCTTCAAGACCCTGCACAATTATCATACTCTCTCAGCCTTTGGCTCTCCCTGGAGTCACTCAGTTGAAATTACATCTGTATAAAACAGACATGAACAAGCAAGACATGAGTATAAAACATGCCACATGGAGGATACCAGAATCATGTAACAGTTGAAAATAAACAACTTAGTAAAGCCTCTTTAATGGACTTTTAAAGTCCTTTAATGGACCTTAAAAGTCCTTTAAAGTCCTTTAATGGACTTTTATTCTACTGATATTTCCAAACCAGGGTATCAATTTTGAATATAATGACCAAATATTGCTAGATGTCATACATATTAAATTCAGTTTGATTCATGTTTAACTTGAACAGCTGTGCTAATTCCTATTTTATATAAACAACTTCACCCAGCTCTGGGTAAGGTGTGTTATAAAGAATGTTCCCTAGCGTTTGTCCCTGTAGGATTGGAAAATATTGGTTCTGTTTCTCATCATGCTTGCCCCATTTTACAGGAGCATAAAGCTGATAAAACCTTAGATTTAGGTAGTGGTAAAAATAGAACAGTTTCAATGGACATTAACTTTTAAAGCTTGTGTGGCTGACAATAGATAAAAGTGCACAAAAAAACGACTCTAGCTCTAGAGAGACATCTAGGTACTATATTTTGGAAACTTTAGTGATACATAAACCACCACACAAGCATACAAGGAATGAATGAAAGACTATAGACAGACATTCCATTTCAATGAGGCGCATTTAGAAACATGCAGTTTTTTCAGAGCATAAATATATTTGCATACAAAATAGGCAGAGAGCAAGTTGACGTCTCAGATAAATAATCTTTTTGCAACTCTGAATGGCAAATTATAAAGGTAGTTTGTTTCTGTCATGCTTACACATTTAGGCGGACTAAAGGAATGCTAATGATTAGATCCGAGCCTCTTTTTTAACAGCAGTGGTTTTGGATGAAATTTGTCAATTTTGAACTTGATGAAGCCTTTGCAAAATTTTAGCGAAGTCAAAATAGTGAACCAAAATGTTCATTCATGGAGATTTTAATGAAAAATCTAAACAAAGTTCTTCAGTTACACAAACTGGAGATTATTATAATTTATTTGTACTGCAGTAACCGCTAGAGGCCTCAATCAAGATCAAGGCCCCATTGTGAAAAGTACTGTACACAGACATAGTGAAAGAAATCACACCTACCTGAGGAGGTCACAGTCTGACTAGACAAGACAGACAAAGGAGGGAGAAAAGAAGCATCATTATTCCTGTTTTACAGATGAATAACTGAGGCACAGAGTGATTCAAGTGACTTGCCCAAAGTAATCTAGGAAGTCTGTGGTAAAGTCCAGAATTAAAGCCAGGTATCCTGAGAGTCCATCTAGTGTGTTAAGCTCAAGAGCATCTCTCCTTTCTTCTCTCTGGTCGATATTGTCAGTCCCCACAGACTGCATGCAGTGAGCCACACAGGTCTAGTGGTATTCTGGCACTTTTGCCATGTGGAGGGTGCCATTGTGCTCAGACCTGGCCTCAGATTCACCATACACAGGAGCTCATGTTATTTAAAAAAAAACAAAATGGTGTCCACACAGAGCGGCCTCACCCATGTGTGCAAGGTCATGCTTCTGGGAGATCCCATTCAGGACTACACCTCTGGTGGGCCAACCACTCATCCTATGAAGATACAGAGAAGGGAGAGGAGAGTTGTCGGTATGCAGACACCCCAACTCAGCCAGCAGGTAGACTGGTGTAGGTCCCTGCTGTAAGTTGGTTCCCTTGAATTCATGTTTCATTACAAAGCTTCACAGAGTTCTAATTAGGATAAAGGGGATCCAGAGAAGACTGCTTCAAGGAATTTGCTTTGCAATGTAACCCACAGCAGAGACAATCCTAGCGATCTCCATTTCCTGGGTGGCAGGGCTACAATGACAATAATACTAACGGCTGCTTTATTGGCTGTTGAGGACCATCATTGTGTTTGGCGATGCACACAACTTAAAGAGGCAATGATGGACCCTGCCCTGAGGTGCTCATTGTCTATATAGACTGCACAGTACAGTTTGGACCAGCAGTACAATAGTCCAGTCACAAAGTGAGGGAAGTTTAATTTAATACTCTTATTCCTTTTTTAGATTCTCTTTGAAAGGCTTCATTCATGGAAGAAGTTTGTTTGCAGGGAAGAGTTTTAGGTACACGGGGGTTGGGCAGGAGTTTGAAGTGTAGGGCAGCACGGAAGAAAACAAGAAGGGAGTGTGAGAGACAATTAAGGAGTATTTATGAGTATTTAAAGGGCTGAAGAGTGACATTGGTTCAGCTTAGTGTTCGAAAATCCAAGGTCCTGTTGTCATTTACACAAAGGAATATCTATAAATGGCTCTGTTTGCCCTTTTGGGTAAGGGGTTGAGCAGGGTGGGAAGGGGGTTACATGATATTTTCCAAGTAGAGTGTGAGTCCTTAAAAATGTGTGTGTTAAGATTCCTATGGTACAATGGCTGGGTTCCCAGGAACTCCAGAAGGCATTCTATAAGAGCATGGTAACGTCTGACCTAATCTTAAAGGAGAGCCATAATCTTATTTTCCTGGGAGTGGATGCATACCTCACATTCTCCAGTCCAGGCTAAAATACCATAGTTATGCTAAGGATAAATCAACAATTCATATCAATAGAAAGTTACATCTTCTCTTAAGCAACATTATGTTGACCCTTGTATACTGTGGGTGTTAATAAAGGGATAAAGGAAATAAAATATTTCATGCCTTTAAAAAATGCATTTCACTTCTCATTTTAACATATAAGGAGAGTTAAATAACATCTGCTCAGCTTATGACTTATGACAACCACATACAGTACTTACATTTAGTGTTAGCGTTAGCTACTGTTTTTGTTCCATTGTCACAAGATGTATCTCCAGCTGAAGTAACACATATGATTCCAGTGCAAACATTTCACAGTAATCTTTGCTGGGAAGCCATTGCATAGCTTTGGGAAGTCTATAAAAGCTCCCCAAGGGAGGAGTCTCCCTTGAACTGTAAAGAAATGAGTGTTTCTTCCATCATTCATCATATTCTCAGCAGCTTTATAGCCTTTTAAGTTGTGAAATAGCCGAAGCTTGTGACAAACCTCCAGATCTTTCATTTATAAAGGACACTTTTGTACCACATCCATTATGTAAATTCAGCTTTCAAAACGTTTTTTCGGAGAAATGCCTACATAAATTCTGACAGCAGAAACTCAGCACCACTTAAAGCCAATGGCACAGGTCAATAAAGACAAATATGAATTTCTGTGGTTGTCTATAGCTCCATGCAAACATATAATCAAAGGCATAAGGGAAAGGGAATTTAAAGACTTATTTATACAGTTATCTGGTGAATTTCTGAATTTTCAGGAGGTTAGAGTTTGGAAACAAGTTTTCATTGGGGTTGGGCAAGCAAATGTTAACAGGGAAAGCTAAATCTAAGGATTATTGGACCCCGATGGATACTCTATAGAGTATCACTAGTCTATCACTAATTTGGTTTTTCACGTGAAGTAAAATACTTAATATGTGTAAATATATATATTGGAATGTAAGTTGCTGAGATGGAGCTGTTTGGAGAGCTAGAGATCATAGTACCCTTAGATCTTAGCAGAAGCAAGAAAGAAAAGGATAAACTTATGCCTAATTTAAAGTTGTGTGATAGGTGATTGGATGGGTGGAGTATAGTAGTTTCAAAGCTTATGCATAGTTCACTATGCCAGTGTGTTGGCAAGAAGTGGAGAATCTGCACTTAGACTAGGGAAGTAATAAGATCTGCCAACTACAGTGAAACACTCACCCTGCTATCTGGAGCATGGCTTAGGTGGGGCTGGGAGCAGAGGAGATACCTGGGGGGGCCCAAGAAGGGCAATTTCAGATGGGAGGAGCTGAGACAGTGTTCCACGTGCTCCATCTCCTTTGCTACCCTCCTTTCCTTTCAGCTTGTAGGGCTGTTTCTTCTATTCCCCTTCCCCCATTGCACTGCAGAGAATAGTGAGGAAGGATGGATCAGATGCTGCATCTGGGACTGGGTTCTGGGGTCTATCCCATCCACTTGCTGCTGCAGATGGACAGTAGAAGTAGTGCACAGGCCATGTGGTGGGCTCACATTTGGTTGTGTTGGAGTAAGGGGGGCCTTGTTAGAGCTACTCCCTAGGCAAGTTATTTCTTGTGGGTTCCCAGTGTCAGCAGGAGCAAGGAAATCAGAGAGGCAGATACAGCCAGAGAAGGAGGCAGGCACCCAGAAATTCAGAGAGGACTCGTGGGGGAGCAGCAGCAGCCACTGAGAGGAGGAACCTGTTCCACTGTCCACTGTGATGACAGTTCAAAGCGTTTCTTGGCCCCTCTTTGGTGGAAACATACCACCAAATAGTATAGTGCCTGGAATGTTAGGGATAGGGAGACTTAAGGTTAGTCAGAGGGTCTCCTGGGGGGAGCAGCAGTGGTGGGCATTCCCTTTGGGGTACCGTGGACCCCCTTTTCGGTAAGTGGAGGAGGAGGTCCCAGTGCAACTGGAGTGGACAAACAAGGAGCTCTCGGATTTCTGGAAGGTAGTTAAGAATAAAAGGTTATTGGTGGAATGAGTGGTCTTCATGATTCTATGGTCCCTTACCCATTGCTGGGGTGCATAATAGTTTCCATTTATGCACTATATTGGCACGTCACCTGTTTGTATCATAGGAGGCCCGAGGTACTCAAAGGCAGTCTTTTAAAATTAATTTGTCTAAGAAAAGATGTTTACTTTAATCAGTGAAGAAACACAATGAGGAAGAAAGAGAGGCACCCATACAAACAAACACACACAAAATTCAGCAGCTTGCAAGCCAACCAGAATTAATATTAGGCCAATGTACCAACACTACAGGAAACCTGTAGTTGACTTATGAGGAAAAGCTGAGAGAACTGGGATTGTTTAGTCTACAGAAGAGAAGACCGAGGGGAGATTTGATAGCTGCTTTCAACTACCTGAAAGGGGGTTCTAAAGAGGATGGATCTAGACTGTTCTCAGTGGTACCAGATGACCAAACAAGGAGTAATGGTCTCAAGTTGCAGTTGGGATGGTCTAGGTTGGATATTAGGAAAAAGTTTTTCACTAGGAGGGTGGTGAAGCACTGGAATGGGTTACCTAGGGAGGTGGTAGAATCACCTTCCTTAGAGATTTTTAAGGTCAGGCTTGACAAAGCCCTGGCTGGGATGATTTAGTTGGGGATTTAGTTGGGGATTGGTCCTGCTTTGAGCAGGGGGTTGGACTAGATGACCTCCAGAGGTCCCTTCCAACCCTAATATTCTTTGATTCTATGATTCTATGAAACCATCATTACACGCAGAGAAAATTGTGAATTTGTGTATCATTGGAAGCTATGAATTTTTCCAGTGAATCACCACTATTGTTCTAATATGTTCTGTTTATGCAGAATTAGGCCGGAATTATCCTGGGAGCAGTAAGGTCAGGATCAAAGTTGCAGGGAGACAATGATGATTTTATTCACCATCTTTGTAGCTGCCTGACCCTGGAGCCTGCTGGGGGTGTCTTGACCTCTGAAATACATTAGGGCAGTTCCTGAAGCTGCCCTAAGTTACACCCAATCATCTGTGAGCCCAAGCAGCTGTTCTGGTGGCTGTGAATAGCAAAGGTAGAGAGTCAGTACTCTGGTCACTGCATACAGTATGTTGGCCGTGTTCCACCTGACCTTGGGAACAATCTCCAGGTGTCTATTTAAACTGGTTTTATAGTCCCTCTGTGCAGAGTGGTGCAAAGGGGCCACACACAGGGAAGAATCTGCGCTTTGTACTTTTGTGTCCTAGGATGTGAAGTGTTGCAGTGGTAGGGAGGGAAGTGTATAAAGGTCAAGGGCTGGCTTCAAAATTCCTTGGAACTGGGTCACTGGCGGGAATTTCCAGCAGCTCTCCTAAACACATTTAACCCCTTTCTTTCTTCAGGTTGCACCCTGTCTTCAAGCCCTGAAGCATCAGACCCTAGGAGCATCAATATTGATAGCAATCAGTTAAAAAAAAAGTCACCATTTGTGTCGATGGTACTGATTTGCAGAGGCTTGGAAAAATAAACCTTTTCTGGATGTAACAAAAGGAAACATTATTGTAGCAGATCTAGATGCTGATTACCGTGTCTTTCAGTGATAAGGGTTAACAAATTTAGTAAGCTGGGTCTGACGGAGCTTTGCAGAATAAGTCTTTCAGTGCTTTAGGACTAAATGCTTCACTCAGATTCTGGGAACTCAAAAGATTGATTTTGTTTGCCTTTTGATTAAGAGAACAGGATTTGGACAGGAAAATCCAATTAGATGATTGTTTGGGGAAGAGAAGGGGGAGAGAAAGAGATGAAGTTGACAATGGCGAACAAATCTCCTGCAAACATACTCAGCTCCAAAATCTGGACTACATCTCTATCGGCTTCAATTAGTTGTAAAACAGTTGCTCTGTTCTGTAGCTCCATTTAAAGAAATAACATCAATTCAAAGATTTAGGATTACCAGGGACTAATATGGGACATTCTTAAAGTGACAGCTTAAAATAATTAAAAGTAAATAAGAGTCTTCAAGTGAAAGGCGGCACTGTTTTGTTATCTTCAGTATTACTTGGGGTCACCTGTCTGAAAGGTCTTGTACCTTGTGTTTTGTTGTCACTAAACCAAGTCCCAAACCCCATCGGTTTATCATTCATAAAATTAGATGTTATCCGTCTGCAGAATCATAAGCTGTATTGGGAGTTTATCCAAGAAGCAGACTGTAATGTCTAACTACACTGATCAAAACATTCACTTTCCAGGTAAAAGAATATTTGAGGCAGCTGTTTCCCTATTCTATTAGAGATAATTATAATGTCACAGCAGTAGAATATAAACCTTTTCTTGTTCACCTATATATAGATTACCATCCAGCTGCAGACATTGCAGAGAATACAAAATGTAAACAGGGCTGGGGAACAAGACAGACAACATAAGAATATAGGAATTGCCATATGGCACAGATCAGTGACCCAAATATTATGGTCTACCCTATTCACTAACAAAGGTCCGTACACAATGCTTCAGAGGAGGCACATTAAACCTACAGGAGGCACTTACTGGCTAAATTGGTCCAAAGAATTTCCTTCCTAAAATGCATTATCAGAAGTTGGTTTCTGTCCTGAAGCATGATGGATAATGTTCCTTCCAAAACATCTTTTAATATTTATCATTATAACTGTATAGTCTTGTTTTCTACATAAAGGTCTAATCTAATCACGCTGCTAAAATGTTTTCAGTGCTATCTTGTGGTAATGAGTTCCACAGGCTAATTGTCATCATGTGGTCACTTATAATAAAGGTTTATTACACAGCTGTGGCCTACAATTATATGTCCGTGAAAGTGGCAAAGAAAATCCAAAATTCTGTGGGCATTTAATTTTGTATGGAAGTGCTACAGCAGCAACCCTTATTTTTTTCCATGGTGGTAGCATACGGGGAGAAAGAGAGACATGCAAATAATGCACAGGCAAGAGGGAAAGTGAGGGGAGAAATTGAGAGGTGGACACAAGGCTTACTGCTATAATATAGGGTGGCAGATGTGGGAGACAAAGTGCCATCCATGTTTATAAATTATCCTTTGAATGCTGTTCTTGAGGTTATTGAAAATGTAAGTAAAATGGATTAGGGGACCTTCTTTTCATTATAAATATGTACAGCACCTAACACAATGAGGTCAGAATTCCCGAGAGGCGCTTGTAGGTGCTAATGCAATACAAATAAATAATAGTAACAATGAAGTACCAGCTGAGTACTTGATGGAGATGGATGACAATGTGGTTCTACCACCAGACCAGACAGGGGGCTTCCGAACACCTGTGGGAGGCTGTTGAAGAGTTACACTGAAGCCAACATTGGGTGCAAGGGAGGCCATGACAGGCAGCAGTTGAACACAGCTGTACACCTAGAGGAACGTGATGTGATAGGGACAAAGCAGCCTGACCCAGGCCAAGGATCCACAGAAACAGGATCCTTATGCCAAAGAGAAGAGCATGCTTTTGCAACAGGGGCATCCTGTTTAACAGCATCATCCAAGGTCAGAGAAAGCTATCTGGAGAGGTGCCATGATCCTGTAGTGAAGCCAATGAGCTTCGGGAGAAGGATCCTGGATACTCTAGAGGACCCTGACAAGCCCAAAGAGCTCTTCCCGGTGGGGAAGAGACCGAGGCAGGAATGTGTGTGTAAGTGTATTTTACTATTGTGTCTAGATCAATGTATTTCTCATGCCGCTAAGTGGAGTAAATTGTGTTCAGAATTCTGTGCAAAGTCTGCGGGGCTGTTTGCTATCACTGCCACTTGCCCCTATAAAACCAGAGTGCCCACACAGCTGGCGTTCTGGAAGAGAGCCTGTGCTTAAGCTATGAAGGATCCGAGGGGTCAGTATTGCTTCCATGAGTCTGGGCAGTGGAACCGTGGGGTCTTGACTCTTAGGAGGGGTGCTCAACAGAGGATCTGCACACCAGGGTGTGCCTAGAGATTCCAAGCCTGGGGCAGTACCTGGGCTCTGTTCAGACTTAAGAGGCTTTAGGGTATGTCCACACTGCAGTTGGGAGTGAGCATCGCAGCCTGGGTAGACAGACACACACCAACGGGGCTCAAGGTAGCGCACTAAAAGTAGCAGTGTGGACGCTGAGGCTCAGAACTCAGACCCACCCGGTCACCCTGGGAGTAGACATGCCCTTAAAGCACACAGATCTCAGTGAGGTGGGCCCCAAGGACTGTTCCCAGGGGAATGTCCAGTCAGATGGAGCTCTGCTAGGGCAATAATATATAGTATGTTCATGATTTTCTTATGTTTATGGAATTGTTCACATCATCTCTTCTCTGGGGAACTCTAAACATGGTAAGCAAGGAAATGGTCAGAGCCAAATGTCAGTGCTGGCAGTTAACTTGGATTTTCCACATTTGGTGCATTAGGGACAGACACTTATCAAAATATTAGAAACTTTATAAATACTCGCAGTCCAGAAGTTGGGACTTACCACACAGCCTTTATTCTTCTTTGTGAGCAAAACCCAATTGCGAGTGACTAGTGGGTGTTGCGATTTCCTACATTAACCACTGCTGTCGGGGAGCCTGTTAACAAAAACATTAAGCAATTTTCTTTCTTTGCAGTAGCTCCCATTGCAAGAAGCCAGTTTTTAAAAGTAAGTCTCAGCTGGTTGGGTCTGCTGCGACACATTACTCCCGAATGAGCCTGTCATATCCTGTTAAATTACCCATTGCCCCATCTAGTGACATTGCTGAGCCATTCAAGTGATGCGTGGCAATGTAGTGGGGCAACTGGGAACGTTAAAGATTCACTTTCCTGGAACCAGCGGGTTTTATTTTAGTTCCACTAGTCAAAATACTGAGCACACTTGCTCTAGAACATGCTTACAAGGCGCAGCTTGGACTAAGCCACTGGCTGCCAGAAGCTGGGTGTGGATGATGGGATGGATCACTCCATGACGGCCTGTTCTGCTTATTCCCCTAGAGCAGTGGTTCTCAAACTTTTTGTTGTGGTGACCCCTTTCCCACACCGGGCCTCTAAGCGCGACCCCCCCCTTGGGGGTCAGGTGGGGGGGAGGCGTGCCTGCAGCCCACTGCGGCAGGGACTGGAATAGGGGGGTTCCAGCAGCCCCCCGAGGCCAGTGAAGAGGGGATTCCAGCAGCCCCACAGAGGCGCCGGCAGCCCACGGTGGCAGAGGCCGGGCTCACAGGGGCGCCGGAAGCCCACCTCAGCAGGGGCCGGGGTGGACACGTGGCAGTGCCGGCAGCCCGCCGCAGCAGGAGCCAGGGCCCGGGCCGGGCTCGTGGGGCCACCAGCAGCCCTCCGCGGCAGGAGCTGGGACCAGGTTCGTGGGAACACCAGAAGCCGCGGCCGCGACTGGCCTTATGGGGGCGCCGGCAGCCCGCGCCGGCAGGGGCATGGGCTGCCTGCAGCAGCAGGGTCCGGATGCCAGCAGCCCGGGGCAGCGGCATTGTTCAGGGCCAGCTGCTGGCAGGAGGGGCTCGCGACCCCCGCAGAACTGGCTCACAACCCCCAGAGGGGTCCCAACCCCCACTTTGAGAACCAATGCCCTAGAGCACCTGGCATTAGCCACTGTCCAAAAATCGGATACTGGGATGAATGAATCATTGGTCTGACCCACTATGGTCATTCTTATGCTCTGGTAATTGAGACTCCTGAGTTCTAGTCTCAGCTGCATCATTGATCTACTGTGGGAACTTGAGCAACTCACTGAACCTCCCCGCCTCATTTTATGAAATGAGGCTGATAATACTTTGCAGTCCCTACCACACACAGTCCCAACCCAGCCCCTCAGGGAAGTTCTTTACAAATATAATTAGAGCCTTGCTGGGACCCTCTCCTCACCAGCCTGTTTTCTGTGGTCCTTTCTCTTCCTGCTGCAGCCACTGCAAGGGCCCACTGCCAGCAAGCATGTGCAACTCCATCTGGCTCTCATCCTTAAAACCCCAGCTCCTACGCTGCCTCCTATCTGGTCTTCTCTCCACAGCCAGCTACGAAGCTGCAGGCTCCATCCTGCTGCACTTCTAACACAGCTTCCGTCTTCCTAAGCCTTGTCCTGTGGGATCTCAGGTTATACTTCCCATTGCTGTTCTCCGGAGGTAATGAGTCCTCTGCAGCCTGGATGTTGATTTGGGGGTTAACACTAGACCCAGTAATGAGCCAGTAGGTTCATTACAACACCCCCCTCTCTCCCATGTATACATCTTGTAACTTTAGCATCCTCTGGAAGGGTTTGTTCCCCCACTAAGATCTTATAGACTTAAAGGTTTATCTTGGAGATAAGCCTCTTTTCCACTTTATTTTTTAAGAAAAAAAATGTTATCTAACTTCAGAAAATATTTGAATTAGCTGGGTTCCCTTACAGCTGGGTGAATAATGGATTTTTTGGGTTCTCTGGCAAGTCTGGAAAAAAAATCATTTCAGGTCAAATAAAAAATGAGACTATTCAAAAAGTTTGGCAAATGGAAAAGTGATAAACTAACAAATATGTTCCAAGTTGAACTTGAAAGTTTTGTTTGACCTGGAACAAAATGTTTCCTTTAGATTTTGAGCATTTAAAAAAATAAATGAAAGCACATTTCAAAATAATTTCAGACTGAAAAATGTAAATGCTTGATTTTGAAAATGTCAAGAAAATATTTCATTTTTTTCCAGAATATTATTTAGAGGTGTTTTTTAAGCAAAACAATTCAGCGAAATTGTCATGATTTCAAGGAATGTTTGAGTTTTGCCAGATATTCACTTTTCATTGAAAAAAAGTTTTGGTTGAAAAATTTCACCTAGCTCTAGTTTTCTATGCAATTAATAAGGTATATTATCTATGAAAAGCCCACTGTTATTTTACTGTTGTCAGCTCTGCATTGATCATGTCCTGTTGTAGAAGGTACAGTTTTTCTCTTTTCCCATGTCATCTCCTGTGTGACTCAATAATCCATCCTCCAGTGTTTAAAAAGATTGCAAATCTTTAAGCTTTTGTTATTTACCAGTCAACTGTAACTGCCATTGACTATGCAATCCCTTCTGCATATTTAAGTCACTACCACCAGGCATATTTATCAAAATAGGTTTTCACATTTTCTTTAAACAGCAGTGATTAATTGCTACAATTCTCCACATTCCAAAAAGCCTAAAAAGGATAAAGCAAGGCACCTTCACATTTTGCTGTGCGTACGACAGACTGTGCTGATACCTTAGGAACAGAATTATTGACACCTTTCTTAAATGTTTTACCAAACTGAAAGAAATGCCAGATTTTCTATCACCACTCTTTTGTTTAGGAGGATGCAACTGATATTTAATACATGGGTTAATAAATAGCATTATTATTATTATTTTATTATTATTGTATTTATTTATTTAACAGATCATATGCAAGAAAATAAAATCATGTAACTGAAATGGGCATGCACCTAAAGCCATCAAATTACATTAGTATAATGAATGCTAAAACAACAATAACACATGTGTTAACTATTATTTTTGTCTTATATTGTAAGGCAACAATAATTAAGGTCAACACATTACTGTGGAATTCTAACAGTCAGGATTTATAGAACATTAGGTTGCCTGGAATTAGTAGATTTAAAATAATTCCAGGTCATTACATATTGCACATTTGTTATTTTTCAAGCTTGTAAATTTCCTCATAACAGGTATGTTCCTTATCTCGTTACATAGTCATAGAATCGTAGGACTGGAAGGGATGGCAGTAAGTCATCTAGTCCAGTCCCCTGCATTCAAGGCCCTCATTTTCCAACGCCCCACAGTGAGTATACATGGGTTTCATTACCTTATGGGGAAAGACAGGTATAATTTATAGGATCCAGTAATATCCCTTTAAATAGTCTGTAAACCTGCTAGTACATGCCGCCCATCCCCCCCTCCCCTCCATCATACAGAATGTTTTTTAAAAAAAATCTGTATAAACCACAGTGGGCAAAGGGCCAGGTAATCTTCTCATCTGAGGTTTCATCGTTAACTCCCACGAACATGATGAACATAGATGAATTTATGATGATTTGGTTTTTAATCTGTTTTGTCATGTCCTGAATGATTTTTTTTCAGTTTCAGAGACACCCACCAAAACAATTACTTCAATGCAGATGGGGGGCATGATGGGTTATCCTGGGGTGCCACCTGGAACTGGGGTACCAGTGAGCCCCCTTACCCACCAACCTGGGCTCCCTCTCTCACTGTGCTGCTGTGACAAGCTACAAAGCCCTCCAACCTTCACTTTCCCCAGCATTTATATAGCCAGGGACACACCTAGCTGTCATTACATGCAGGCTCTCTGACTAGCCCCTGCATAGAAAGGCTTACAGCCAAGACAACTCCCAGCTCTCCAGGCACGCACCCCCTCTGGAGTATAAATCCCAAATTATATCATCTTGCGCTGCGCAGCTATTCGCGTCGATGAAGTCAAAATATCTGGCCATCTTCACAATGTAAGCAAAGGATGGGTGGGAGGAAGAGGGATGAAAAATGACAGGCCCATTATCATACAGAAGATCAGTGTCAGAACCAGACACTGAACCCAGATCTTAGCTTGGTGCTTTATCCACCCATCATCCTGCTTCTCAGAAGGTTCCACTGATCATTTAATTCTAATTTGCTACTGTGCTTAGTAATGATTGGGGGGGTCACTTTATACCTGCAAGAGAAGGATTAGATCTAGTACTAAATGGTTGCTGAATTTTTGCGGGCACTACCCTTTTCATTCGCATGCACTGGGTTTTTGGTTTGACCATGGGAACTGCAAAATAACTACATTGTTTTCCCTTTCTATTTGTGCCACTAAAAAACCCCCAAACCTAACAACTTATGTCATTTTGATTTAAACATACTTGATGCAGAAGGCTTTTCTTTAAGTAGTTCTATTACTCATTAGTGAGCAGAACTCAGACGAATTATATTTCAGGAGAGCACAACAACTAGGCACTAGATAATTTCACTACAGTAAACCCTCGATTTAACGGACCTCGATTTAACGGACTTCGGATGCAACGGACAAAATTTCTGAGCAAATCTGAAGCATCCGAAATCCATTTCTCGGGGGCTGGCTGCCGGCTCCCGGCTGCCGCCCGGGTCCAGGCAGCGGGCGGGCTGGCTGCCGGCTCCTGGCTGCCGCCCAGGTCACGGCAGCGGGCGGGTTGGCTGCCGGCTCCCAGCTGCCGCCCGGGTCCAGGCAGCGGGCGGGCTGCCAGCTCCCGGCTCCCGCCCGAGTCCCGCCAGCGGGCGGGCTCCCAACTCCCGCCTGCGGGTGGGCTGGCTCCCGGCTCCCGCCTGTGGGCGGGCTGGCTGGCTGCCGGGTCCCACCTGCGGGTGGGCTGGCTGCTGGCTCCCGCCCGGCTCCCACCTGCGGGCGGGCTGGCTGCCGGCTCCCGGCTGCCACCCCGGTCCCAGCAGCCGGGACCTGGGCGGACTGGCTGCCGGCTCCTGGCTGCCGCCCAGGTCCCAGCAGCCGGGACCGGGGCGGGCTGGCTGACTGCTCCCGGCTGCCGCCCGGGTCCCGGCAGCAGGCGGGCTGCGGAGCTGCCGCCCCGACCCTGTGGCGGGCGGGCTGCTGCTCCGACACCTCGTTTTTTTTTATTATTAAATAACGGACTTTTTGATTTAACAGACACCCCCTCGCCCGAATTAGTCCATTAAATGGAGGTTTTACTGTACTTCACTCCTGCACTGACTCTTTGTTGGTCTATTGGGCAAAGATGAATTTCACACAGCTTTGTTAGAATGCAAGACATTTCTTTGCCCCACTGAAGGATTTGCGAGATCAAATTCTTTGTGAAAAAAAAAATGAAAATAGCTGCATACATACAAAATTATTTTGATATGTGTTCCAGGATGCATGCTGGAATTTTTAAAGGAACCTAAGGGAATTAGGTGCAAAAATCCACTGGATTTCAATAGATTTGGGCACTTAAATCTTGAGCACTTCTTTGAAAATCTTAACCATAATGCATGCGTTTTCATATGGGCTAAATTTTGATCCCGTTATTCAGGTGGAATGGGAATCTGGCCACAAGTGAAGAATGTGCTTTTGAATACAAGAGTTTGAATCATGTTCCACCAATGCCCCTCCGACTTGGCCCAGTTAACCTGTCACTGTGTTTACTCAGCATACAGAAAGAGGAAAAAGAAAAACTACAGGGATACTTTAATTTCTTTCAACGTGTGAACTTTTTTATACTCTGTGATATACAAATACTGTACCCAATGGGTGTTTAAACAGATTCCAACTCCAAACAATGGTGCCTGTTTGCTTAATTAGGTTTCTGTGAGGTTTCAATTATCCAACAAAGTTGGCCTCTGTTTATACAGATCCCTTGATTTCTCCTCTTCCTTTGATACACAAATCTTCAGTTCTGCATCACTGGGAGAGTGATGCATTTAGGCTCCCATCCTGCACCACAAAAGTTAGTGGGAATTTTGCTCTTGATTTTGCCAGGTGTAAGATTGGGTCCTTACAGCCTATATTTGGGATTTCTTCATTTTGACATGTCTTCCTGCGATATTAAAGGCAGTTTAAAGTGACTCTTTTTAAAGGTCTGAGTTGGTTTCTTGAAAGTGATGCTAAACTTTGAATCCAGTATCATAACATATTGATGTATAAACCAAACATTGGGGTCGTAGATCTCATTTCTCAGGTGTGCTGAGTTGATGACCTGCATTTCCTTATTTACACTGCATGCAGCTGAAGGTGGGACCCTAAACTACCTTTCTCCTCCCCTGATCGTGAGCAGCATCAGCAATCCAATACAGTAAACTGCTGCAGCCAGCCATGAAACCTACCATATGTATTCCACCTGCTCTACCCAGCTCCTGCCCCCAGTTTTCCTATGCCCTCATAAGACAAATATCCAGATGCTTTCCACTGCCTTTGCAGGTGCTAAGATTTGAGTTCATAGTGTAGAAATTGAATTTAATGCCACTAATTACGAAATAATTAATGAATAGTAAGAACCTTTTGTACTTGTGCTGTTAAACAAAAGCATAGTTTTCTTTTTCTTCCATGCTAAAGCATGGGGATTGAGAAAGTTTCAAAGCAAACCTCCAGATAGGTGAGAACATTTCAAAAGATGATCAGAAAATACTTCACAGGAAGTTCTAACTCTGAGATAAGTTTATGGCTTGGCTATTTTGGGAAGTTAATTTGGATAAAGGAAGGGTGTGAATTTAAAGTGGAATAGCTATTCCTGGTTAATGGACTTTATGGATGCTCTTAATCTGAAGTAAGAGTGCTTTATTCCAAATTAGCTTAATCCCTGCCAGATCAGTGGATCAGGAATAGTTAATCAGAAATAATTCTGCATGTAGAGAAGCCCTTAACTACTTAGAGAAGAGCTTTAGGTTAAAATCTATTAAGGAGAAATAAAACCTTGCATGGCAACAAGATCTATTGTTTTCTTACTAGCAGTTCAATGGCTATATCATTTCTGGCATCTTTCCCTAGGTTCAATGTTTTATCCCATTATAGATACATAGCCCATACTTACAATTGTATCAATATTATAACATATTTAATTAAGTTCAATTATCCTTCCCTCTCTCTCTAGCTATATAAAAATCCTCTGTCTCTATTTCCATGGGGCATCTGAAATGATATTGGCCCATTTCCTAGGATTCTTTAGATCATTTGTAAGGGGAAAACCTTTTAAGTTAAAAACACACACTTTAGATCTTTGCAAAATGGATACATTCCCAGCTGAGGTCTGAGCAAACATCTTTTTTAGAATTAGCTCTATTAGCATTTTAATAACATTCTCACTCCAGGAAGTCTTTGTTTCACTGGCTGAATATAGCAAAATATCCTACCCACACAAAATTTAAGTTAACTGCCATTTACCTATCAAATTCAATTCATATCAGATGGCAAGTTCTAATCATGAACCAGAAATAAATACCAAACCATATGCGAACAACTGTGTACAATTGGACCAATATCTCTGCATAGTTTTACAAATGTCCACTTTCTGCTTTTATATAAATTATGAGTGCTGATAAATGTTGATAGTTGAGGTTTCTGGGGTGTATTTTCACAGACAGTGATAGGAGTGATTCAATGCTTTCATTAGATTGGTTGGAAAATGTACTTTTTGGTGGTGGGGAGGGTGTTTCTGTGTAGAAATTAAACTTTTGCTTGAAAATCCAAGAATTTTGAAAGCCCCAAACTGCCAAAACCCTAAAAACTGTGCCTAAAACTGCCAAAATCTGGAAAAAAAATTGATTAAAAATCAAAAAATTTCAAGGTGAGTAGATAAATTTCCAGGACAATTTTTGTTCACTTAAAATCTAATTTTCCATCAAAAAAATGTTGGATGGAAATTAAGCAAAGATATTATCCCATTGACGTGATGAAAGTGAAGCTAATTCTTAAGTGCTTTGCTGAACTGGGGCTTATAGATTGTTTACAAAATTCTCCTATCAGTATCATTGCTCAGAGACTCCCAGAGAACAAAGAGGTACACATCCTTGGTCACTTTGACCCAGACTCCAGAATGCTTGACAGCTCCTGAGAAACAGAGATCAAGCTAGGATCTGTAGTCATAGCCGTCTGTCAGTTATGTTAAATCTCTTTGCAATAGAGCTCTCTAAACACATAGACTCTACCCAATTTGTGTATGTCTGCCTGTCTGGTGAGCTATTTCTTATTCACTCATCGCCATGGTACCTTGAGGCCATATACAAAATCAAGAATCCCATGAAATTGTCCATAAAGAATTCTACTCTTTGCCGCTCCCTGCTTCGGCCGCTGTGTGATTTTTGCCACACAAGTAGTGTTAATAATTGCTGTCATCGCAGGATTTTTGAAAATGCTGTTCGCTGAGGGCATCATCATAATTATTCCTTTCTCCCATGCTTGTTCTGTCTTGCCCGTTTAGCTCATAAGCTCTTTGAGGGAGAGACTGTCTCATCCTATGTGTATGTACAGTACCTAGCAAAATGGGTCTCTGGTTTTGCTTAGGGTATCTGCTGGAATACAGAAAGCAACACCAAAACTACTCCTAACACTTTTTTTCGGGGAGAATCCTATCGGGCTTCTTTCTGAGATACTGATACCCTAACCCGAGCCCATGCATTACAAATTGAGCTGTGTGACCCCGTTAATTGTACAGACAAACCCCCATTTCAGACACAGATGCTCTCCACTTCCTGCTCTTCCACACCCAGAAAGTTATGACACTCTTGTCTCATTCGAAGACAAGCTTAGGAGAGCGCATCACTGTCGTGTTGCCTTGGCAATCACATACAGCTTCAAGCTCCAGCATATGTGTGAGCACTGAGTGGGCATGGCATTAAATTGTCTTAGAACAACATTTATTAGGAATGTTTCATGAAGTCCAGACTAGACAGCCCATTACAAACAAAAGGTCCAATCCTGCCAGGTGCAAAGTACTTCCTGTGTGATCCCTGTTGGCTTCAGCAGTTGCGTGGCATCAACCCCTATTTATTTCCATGCCTTGTAGGCAAAGGCTCCAAGTTTGTGTCCTGAGCATAGTGAAAAGTATTGAAGAATGGAGACACTGCAAATTGTCCATTACTCTTTTTGTCCCTGTTATAGAGGTGCTTAAAAAGCAGTAGAAGCCCTTTAGAAAAGGGACAAATAGCGAAGCCTTGGGAAAATTCTTTATTTCAGTTTCACTGAAAAATCCCATGATGACACCAACATAAACAGCATTGGAGCACCTGCACCTCTTCAGTTTTCATTGAACTCTACAGAAGTTGAGAATGCTTATCCCCGCATGGAAGACGATGAGGATACTCTGCAGACTCACAGACTTTAAGGCCAGAAGGGAAACCATTGTGGTAATCTAGTCTGACCTCCTGCACATCACAGGACACAGAATCTCATCCACACACTCCTGTAATAGACCCGTAACCTCTGGTTGAGTTATTGAAGTCTTCAAATGATTTAAAGACTTCCAGTTACAGAAGTAGGGGTCATGAAGAAAGCAAGCAAGGGAGTTGTCATAAGTATGAAGTGCCTTAGAATTACTGTTTTACCTGTGAAGGGTTAAACCTGAAACAGGAGAGAGAATGACATATCGGAGCACCTAGCAGACAAAGGGTTTAGTTTCACTTTGTTCCCGGGTTTTTGTCTGTCTGCTTCTTCTCTCAGGCTACGGGGGAGCCTGCCTGTCTCTGCCTCTCTACATTTCCCGGCTATGGGAAGGAATCATATCTATATTTCTACTCATCATTTCAATAAGTTGCTAAGACAGCCTGGCAGTAAGTGTATTCTTGAATTGTATCACCTTATAATCGATCCACGGTGTCCTTAAACTATTAAGCCAGCAGGGAGAGAAATCCCAAGGGGGGGGAGGGGGGCTCCACGAGGGCTGGGTAAGGCTAGGAGACTTAAAATCTATGAATTTCTATGTAAGGAGGTTATGCTTTTCTCTTTTCTTCTATTAAAACTTTTTCTTGTGTAAGAATTGTCTGTTTATTTCCATTGGAGTGATCCTAGTTTGGATCAGGCTCGTCTCACAGCTAGCGAGGGTTTGTGTTCTCGAATCTCTCCCAGGTAAAGAGGGAGTGTGTGTGTTACTATCCGGGTTCCAATGTGCCCCACCCCATAGTTTTGGGGGGACTGACATTGGTGGTGGCAGCAATTTCCAAGCCCCAACTGGAGAAGTTTGGGTTTTGGGGGAAGATTTAACCTAAGCTGGTAAAATAAGCTTGGGGGGTGATTTGTCTTTCATGCGGGGTCCCCACATCTTTACCCTAGAGTTTAGAGTGGGGAATTAGAATCCCTGACAGGAGTCATGTACATCCATCCCAGGAGAGAACTGGAAACACCTTGATTTTGCTGAAATAAACCCATCTTTGGAAGGAAAATGTGAGGACATTTATCATGGTGGTAAGCAATTGTTGAGAAACATTTTTTTCAGTGGCAGATTCTTTCTTCCAGGTCCATCCAACAATGCTCTTTAGACAATTATTTGTGATCTGACCAAGATAAGTATAAGTAATGTATTCTGCAAATTATTCTGAATTCTTATGATATAGGTGTATGCATTTTATGTGTACTGGAAGAAGCATCCAAATTTAATGTGCCTCAGAAGAGTAGTGCATGTTTTTCCCCCTCTACATCTCTAATTTGCTTTTAATTGGGTTAGAAAATTGCTTTCAAGTTGCAAATGTAAGACTTGTCTTCCCTAGCTCCAGTTCTCCAAGCTCATAATCCTAGTGTGGAATATATTCATACATGACTAGAAAGTTAAAACAGAAAATTCCTAAAACCCATCAAAGTAACAAGCTATGCTTTGCAAAAATGACAAATAATTTTCTCCTCGCGGAACATGGGAACAACTTTACAAGCTAAGCAATAAAAATGCATTTTTATTGCTGAAGTACATTATAACCCTCATTTGAGAAGAATTTCAGGCTGGTTTGAAATCACTCAGTGCATATGTTATAGAAAGTCTAGAGGCATTTTGTTCTTTATTAATGAAGCATGAAAAGAATGGCACTGAGAATATTTTTGTTATAAGTTGAGATTCAACTTTATCACATGTACATTATACATTGAGTCTCATTACTAATACAATTATCATAAATTAAAGGACCCAAGTGAGGCAATCACATGTGATTTGCTGATGGACATTTTAATAATGGTGTAACTGTAATTCTTTCAGTTGTGAGCACTAATGTTTGGCACTCTCTTTTCTCTGGCAGGTTCATGAAAAGGGGAAAAGATTTGCAAAACTGAACTTGAGTGGCTTGTTTTCAGAATTTGGAGCGAGAATGTTAGAAAATCCATTGTGTTAAAAAAAAACCCAGCAAACAGCATTTTCTCTCCCCAACTCTGGTTATTTGAATGGCCAAAGACACTAGTGTTTCACTAAGGCAGATGGTGAGGGTTCACCTGGTCTCATGGTGAACCCATACAAAAAAGAGGTGATCTACTGTGCTATGCATGGCTGTTGGAAGACGTGCTGTCTGGCTACCTACAAAGAATATGAACACAGTCTGCGACACATTCTGCGACACAGTCTGCAACACATTCTACGACATGCAATAACCTGATGTGGCAGAGGCTTCCTGTCTCCAGTCACTGTGGGTCTGGAATGTCAGGATGGCTACTGAAGTCCAGCTGGTTGATGTGAAATTTGGGGACAATGGCATGTACTGCAATTTCAGTTCTACAGATGTGCTTATATGCAATTAATAATGTACTTTGGAGGAATAAACTATGGGTGCCCGCTGGAATCAGTAAGAGTTTTGCCACTGATTTCAAAGAAGCTACACTGTGTCCTATATATGGATAAGTTTAGGTCAGAGCTATAATGCAAGAGGTAGTGGTAGTCTGGTGAATAGGGCAATGGACTGGGACAAAAGAGACCTGAACTTTAGTCCTGTTTCTGCCACTGAACTACTATGTGACTTTTGGTAAATCACATCACTTTCTGTGCCTCTGTTTCCTCTCCCACCTTTTTTCTGTTTAGCCTGTAAGCTCTTCAGTGAGAGGATTAGGGTTTGTATAGCACCTATCCCACCAGCTGGGGCCCCCATCTTGCCGTGGGTCAGTAAGCATCACCATACTGCAATAATAGTTATGGCGATAATAAAATAGATGCTTCTGTGACAGACTCAATGTTGGTGTGTGAATATTAAGGGTAGTTCTGTGTAAGTTGTGCAGAGAATGTTCTGTATGCCTGTTCTTTGACAAAAACACCTGGGTATTCATGAGTGCTGGAATATTCCTCTTTCTTGGTTTAAGAATTAAGCACAGAACTGCCAAAATCCACTTTAGTTCTCAGAATAGTCCATAGGGTTTGGTTTTGCTTTATTGTTCTTTCATTCAAGAATTCTAATGTGCTTTCCAGACATCAGTGAATTACCTGAGAGGGGTGAAGTGAGACCCAGGGACAAGTATTGTTGTGGCTATTTTACACATAGATGACATTTGGCGGGGAGGACCAGATTATGAAAACCGACTCCACATGTTTGCACCTTGATATTGCTAGCGAAAATCATTGTGGGATGGAAAGTGCTGGCTTCTGTACTGGTGGCCTTGTACCCTAAGCCGCAGCCGGGTACCATGGCAGTCCTTGTGCTTCTTGGAGTGCTGGAACTGTTCCTTCTGTTCTCCCCAATGGGGATAGGGAAGTGGCAGGGCCAGGGCCACCACGTGTCTCCCCCACACCCATGGAGATTGCCTGGCATGCTGCATCTCTGAAGCGGCTGTAGCTGTTGGACGTGGCCCCCTTGGGTAATGCAGCTTCCTGGGGATGTGCCTAAATGGCATGGTAGAGCCTCGTAGTGGCATACTCAGCTTAGTGCATTTTTATGTCAACCTGACTGGACCCACAAATCACCTAGTACTAAAAATTTGGTTGTAAGAGATTTAAGGTAAATTAGTACCAGGGTCAGGAATAGAACCAGGAGCTCATTGGTGTATTGAGAAACATTCTACCTCTTATGCCATTTCTGATGAATGCACTTAGATAGCACAGGCCTCTGATATCCTTCCTCAGCTTGAGTAATACCTTACTTTGAGAGGAGTGCCATTGATTTCAATAGGATTCTCATGGCCCTTGGATAAGCTACCCATATACTGGGATTCTTTTCCTGTCCCCTCAACGGTTTTTTGTTTTTTTTTATAAATGGAGGTATACCAATCTCCTAGAACTGGAAAGACCTTGAAGGTCATTGAGTCCAGTCCCCTGCCTACACTAGCAGGATTGAGTACTGTCCCCTGACAGATTTTTTGCCCCAGATCCCTAAATGGCCCCCTCAAGGATTGAACTCACAACCCTGGGTTTAGCAGGCCAATGCTCAAACCACTGAGCTATCCCTCCCCCGCTGTTCCCCTTTCCAGTGACAGTCTGTGCCTCCACATATCCATGATCCAATCACTCTCTGACTAATCTGACCAATATGCCCAGTCTTATGTTCTTAAATATTTTGGTCATTGTAAATGTTTCTTTTTTTACGTGCTGGATAAGCCTCCTCCAAGCAGTCATTTGAATTTTAGAGGCTTGAAAAAATGAATAATAGGCTGTTGATTAATTGCAGTTAACTCATGCAGTTAACTCAAAAAAATTAATCCAATTAAAAAAATTATTGTGATTAATCACAGTTTTAATCGACCTGTTAAACAATAGAATACCAATTGAGATGTATTAAATATTTTGGATGTTTTTCTACATTTTCATATATATTGTACTAGCGAAAATACCCGGCGTTGCTCGGGTCAATCGGAGGTGGGGAGGGGGCAGACAGCTGAGCGAGTCCGGGGTCCATTGGATGGGGGCAGAGAGCAAATCTGACACCGCCACCTCACCCCCCCGACCAAACCCGACACCCCCACCGCACTTACCCCTCGACCAACCCCGACTCACATTTCCGCCCCACCCACACCCAACACCCCCACATCTCCCCCCTACCAACCCCAACACCCCCTGACCAACACCCACACCTCACCCCCCGTAGACCAAACCTGACACACCCACCTCACTTCCCCCCCCAACCAAACCCGACACCCCTACCTACCACCACAAACAAACCCAACACCCACACCTCACTTACCCCCCATAAACCAACCCCGACCCCCCTCCACACCCCCCAACCAAACCCAACACCCCCACCTTACCCCCCCACCAAACCCAACATTCCCTGACCAACCCCAACCCCCACACCTCACCCCTCACCCACCCAGACACCTTCCCACCCCCCAGACCAAACCCGACCCCCACCCGGCTCACTTACCCCCCAACCAAACCCGACACCCCCACCTCACCCCCCCGACCAAACCCGACACCCCTACCTCCGTCACAGGTAGGGAGGGGCCACAGAGCTGAGGGATTCCGGGGTTCCGTTGGGAGGGGGGAGGGGGCACAGAGCTGAGGGATTCTGGGGTTCCGTTGGAGGGGGGAGGGGGCACAGAGCTGAGGGATTCCGGGGTTCCGTTGGAGGGGGGAGGAGGCAGAGAGCTGAGCGAGTGCGGTGTCTGTTGGAGGGGGTATTATGACATCAGAACTATGTCACAGAGAACAGCAGCTGCCCAGCTGATGTGATTGGCCTTTAAAGAATTTCACCCCTGGGGGGCGTCAGAGGTGAGATTTGAAAAAAATTCGACTCTTACGGTCATTAGGACCCCAAGACCTCTAACTGTACCAAATTTCAAGTCTCTAGCTCAAACGGTGTGGAAGGAGTAAGCTTACGTACATACATACATACATACATACATACATACATACATACATACATACACCATTTGACTTTTATATAGATAGATAGATTCTTTGTTGTAATTGAAATCAAACTGTATATTATTCTTGATTACAAATGTTTGCCATTCCAGAGGACATGCTTCCATGCTTAGAAAAATAATAATGTGTTAATTACATTTGTGACTGAACTCCTTGGGGGAGAATTGTATGTCCCCTGCTCTGTTTTACCTGCATTCTGCCATATATTTCATGGTATAGCAGTCTTGGATAATGACCCAGCACATGTTGTTCACTTTAAGAACACTTTCACAGCAGATTTGACAAAATGCAAAGGAGGCACCAATGTGAGATTTCAAAAGATAGCTACAGCACTCAACCTAAGGTTTAAGAATCTGAAATGCCTTCCAAAATCTGAAAGGGATGAAGTATGGAGCACGCTTTCAAAAGTTTTAGAAGAGCACTGCTCTGATAAGGAAACTACAGAATCCGAACCACCAAAAAAGAAAATGAGCCTTCTGCTGGTGGCATATGACTCAGATAATGAAAATGAACGTGTCGGTCCACAATACTTTGGATTGTTATCAAGCAGAACCCGTCATCAGCATGGACACACGCCTCCTGGAATGGTTGTTGAAGCATGAAGGGACATAAAAATCTTTAGCTCATCTGGCACGTAAATATCTTGTGATGCCAGCTACAATAGTGCCATACGAATGCCTGTTCTCATTTTATGGTGACACTGTAAACAAGAAGCAGGCAGCATTATCTCCTGCAAATATAAACAAACTTGTTTGTTTGAGTGATTGGCTGAACAAGAAGTAAGACTGAGTGGACTTGCAGGCTCTAAAGCTTGACATTGCTTTATTTTTGAATGTAGTTATTTTTTGTACATAATTCTACATTTGTAAGTTCAAATTACATGATAAAGAGATTACACTACAGTACTTATATTAGGTGTATTTCTTTTGGTTTTTTACAGTGCAAGTACTTTTAATCAAAAATAAATATAAAGTGAGCATTTTACAATTTGTCTTGGGAACATCTAAAATATTTAAATAAATGGTAGTCATTATTGTTTAATAATGTGATTAATCATGATTAATTGTGATTAATTTTTTAATCGCTTGTCAACCCTAATGAATAACTATTTTCTTGCATTCATTATGGTGCAAAACGTGCTCCCTAGAGGTTGGATGTGGAAGGCCCTAGACTCAGTGTGAGGGAGGCAGTGTTTGGAGGATTGCACAGAGGATACATTTCTTTATATGGATTGTAGGCTGGCGTAACTTTCATTGAGCAGTATTGCTATCAATTTAGGGAGAGGATTATTTTCTTCCTTCACCCCTGGAACCACCCAGCCCCAAAAACATGCTCCTTACATTGATATGGAGGCATGGATTTGCATCAAAAGTACATAATAATGTATGAAACCTTTACATCCCTACAGTTACTCATATAAGACCTAGCAGAGTAACACTGAAGTTAATTGGAGCTTTGACATTTATTTTAATGGGTGCAGGATACGGTCCTTAATGTAAAAGTAGCTATAATTCTGCAAAAACAACCCCCCGCCCCAGCCTATAGGCTGAAGGTTTCATGCCAAATTTAAAGCCCTGTGAACAACAACTTCTAATTGCAACACCAGCAGAACTCTGACTGCAGTGAAATTAGCAGAAGCCAATAGTGTTTGACTGGCAATACTCTGACGTTGATATTCCAGACATTGGATAGGTGTCATATAGCTTATATATGCAGAGCTCAGGGAAAGCATAACAATAACAAGCAGTATTTGGAAGGAGACAAGCAAATCACCTGTTGTTTTCCAATTTTCAAAATATATATAAATAATGCATCTGCAGCCTTCAGTTAGCCAAGCAGAATGGAGAAATGGCAGCGTAACATTTTTCTCTTGCTGCCTGTTTTCATTAATGGTGCCAACTGTCCTTCTGACTCTGGGCTTTAACAAACTGTTTAGAATTAACATGTACTATTTGTCTGCGTTTCCATTAACACATAATCCTCTGAAGCCCAGTTTAGGCCTGTGTTTATAATTCAAGTGGTAATGAAAAAGGAAATTAAAATCCTTCTAATTTATCAAAAGAATGAAAATTGCATTCTGAAAAGAAAAGAAAAAAAATCACTCTTGGGATTTGAGAAAATTAGTCCCACAATATATTTTTTTCCTCAGAAAAAGGTCTATTAGTTAGATTTATTAACTTAATTCTTTTGTACTTTCCTCTCTGATATTCTTAACTTAAAATAATTTTCTACCAAACTCTTAAACGGATGCAGCGTTTATCTTTTTTTATAAAACTTTAAAAGCATTTTGTTCTCCCGAATATTTTTTTCCACAAAAAAAGTAGGCATTAAAATTCTCATATGTAAGAATTTTAAAATTAGTCTTCTTAGAAGAAACAGAAGTATAACACATGACTATCTCAAGTGAATAACTTACCGGTAAATATCCACACATATATCGTTTAAACCCATTGTATGAGGAATATTTTAGTATTCTGAATTACACCAGTATTTAATATTTTTAAATGCATTTTTTCAAAACACAATTGGATAATATAGACTGAAAATTAAGCATGGTGGGAAAATGACTGAGACACAGTAATATAAGTGCTTGGATATTAATTTCACAATGGGGACTGGAATTTTAAAATTATTGTTACTCTGTGATATGAGAGAGTGCATGTGTTTTTTAACAAGTCTATTTTTTTTATTTGGATGAGTATTTTTATTAGATGTCATGTAAGCCATAAGAAAGACAGGTATTTTCTATTTATTTTTTAGTGTTGCACCTAGAGGCTCCTGCCAAGTTTGGGGCCCCTTTGTACTAGGCACTATACAAATGCAGAGTAGATCAGCCCCTGCCCAGAAGAGCCTACAATCTAAATAGACAAGACAGACCAAAGGGGGAAGAAAATATTGTTGTACTGAGGCACCACGGAATAAGGAATTTGCCTACAGAAAATGTACACTTAAACAAGGATTAGAACCCAGATCACTTGAGACTTAAATAATAGGAGGGTGGGGGGATAGCTCAGTGGTTTGAGCATTGGCCTGCTAAACCCAGGGTTGTGAGTTCAATCCTTGAGGGGGCCATTTAGGGATCTGGGGCAAAAAATCTGTCAGGGGACAGTACTCAATCCTGCTAGTGTAGGCAGGCGGATCCTGCTAGTGTAGGCAGGGGACTGGACTCGATGACCTTCAAGGTCTTTCCAGTTCTAGGAGATTGGTATATCTCCATTTTTTTTTATTATTTATTTATTTATTTATTTTTTTAAACCAGTAAGCTTGCCACAAGATCATCTTTCCTCTTGATGCAATATAATAGTGTCTACAAGGGAATATTAATCTCCTATTTGTAGGGGGGACTTATCTTGCTTGTGCTCTCCTCCCCATCTGAGTAGATCGGGAGAAGAGCTCTTGGTGACCAGGAGTGCTTCTCTTATTTGATTTTTTGAGTGGCTGCTCAGGGATTGGCTGGTTTGAAATTGGCCTCCTTTTGGGTTGGCCAATCTGTTATGTGCTGTAGGGGATGAAAAAGGAAGATGCACTGAAGAAGCACACCTGCTTCCTTTGTGGACAGAGACCTTTGTTGGGACTAGGATTAAGAAGGCAACACCATGATGCTGAGTAAGGAGCACCCAGCAAGACTCACGTTTTTTAGTCTGGAGGCAGATTGCAGCAGCTCACACTGAGGCTCAGGCACAGGGCCGGCGACAGGGGGGTACTACGGGTAGAGCTGTACAGGGCCCCCCGACTTTAGGGAGGCCCCGGTACAGCTCTACCCGTAGTCATCCGGCATGGCTCTCCCCCGGACGAGCGCCTGTCCCCGGCCGGAGCAGAGCCCGGCTAGTGGCAGCGGCTCAGTCCGGGGGAGGGAGGGAGGGAGCAGCAAGGGAGGCTCGCGCTGCTGCTCCCCGGCTCTCCGCTCTCTGCTGCCAGCTGGGGGGGGGGGGAGCGCCGGCTGGGCTGGGCTGGGCTGGGCTGGGGAGGGGGGGGCGTCTGGGCTGGGGAGCCCCCAGCCGCTGTCAGCTGGTGGGGGGGGCCGGCGGGGCTGGTGGGGGGGGGCCGGCTGGGCTGGGAAGCCCCCAGCCCAGCCGGCGCACCCCCCCCCAGCTGACAGCGGCTGGGGGCTCCCCAGCCCAGCCGCCCCCCCTCCCCAGCCCAGCCGGCGCTCCCCCCCCCGGGGGGGGGAGCGCCGGCTCGGCTGGGGGCCCCCCAGCCGCTGTCAGCTGGGGGGGGAGCGCCGGCTGGGCTGGGGGGGGGCCCAAACTATTAGAGTAGGGGGCCCCCAAATTTCTATCGCTGGCCCTGCTCAGGCATGGTAGCTTCCTCCCACCCTCAGGCTAAGGACGTTTTTGTTTGCAGATGTCTTCTAGGATATTGCTGCTGAGGGAAAATCTAAATGGCTTCATGGTGTCTCACCCAATTCTCATCACCTACCTGTCAGCAGGTAGCAGCTTCCTCCCCTGGCCCAGAGTTGCCTGGTAGTCTAGGGAGGCCAGGGCAACCAGCTAGATAAGGGGCATACCCAGGGGCGTGGGGACTTGGCAGTCAGAAAGGGGTACACACATCTTGCTAGATAGTGTTCACCTCACTCAAAGTAAATTCATATGTAAATTTTTATAGGACATATATCTCTACGGCACTTAGCCAGCTGCTGTCACTTAAAAGCCACCGTTTTAATCCATTACAGTTTGAATTACATTTATATGTAAAAGGCTTGTGAGGTTCTTGACTCAATTATTTTGTCAGGTTGGTAAATATTCTTTAAGCCAGGATTCTCCCCTCACGCTCCCAGCACTACTGTATATTACTGGGAAAACAACCTTGAGACTCGCATTAAAGAGCTGCTGATACAGTCTGAACAACATTCTTACTTGGGTGCAACTCTGCCTATAATAAGCAGGGCTGCTGTTTTATCATGGCAATTTTGGAGAATATTACAAGATGGTGATGGGGAATAGTCCAAAAGTAATGCAATGCAGTACATAAAATTGTGCCTTGGTATTGTTTTGTGTCCTAAATAGCCCTTACTTCCTCAGTTCAATAACGAAACCCCTGGTTTTATGACAACAGAGTATCACACTAGTTGCTATGATGGAAATCACCTTTGTGAAACCACCATAATGTACCCATGTTTTAAGAGTTTATTTTTAAAAGGGGATGGAAGAAATGTGCTTTCTACACCTCACTCCTCAGAGGAGTTAACAATCTCACTGACCCTTCATTGGTTCTTTGTTTTGCTGCAGGATTGTTACTGAGTTCCTCTTTTCTATTAGGTTACTGTGGAGCCCTTGCTTTTACTTGGCAGCATTCAAGGCTCTCATTGAAACAGGTTCAGCTAGCAACACTCATGTTCAGTCACCCACATGCAAAAAGTACATTAAAAAAGTCAAAGTAGTTCAAACAAACATTAAAGGATCATAAACCGCGACTCTTTCACAAGCCATGATGATGCCATAGGTAAATGTTTAACACTGAGTCAGTTCTGCCTTTGTTTTTGAATTTGTTCTGAATTTCTAGGACTGCTTGCAAAGGGCTTGAAATACACAGCTCCCATGACTTCTATAATGAAAAGCCGACACAGCTCAAAAGTGTATTTGTCCTGATCCAATTATACTGTGGCTCTGACTGGTGAAATCCAGTTCTGAAGTCTATCATCCGACAGGAGCAATTTTCAGAGGTGTGAACCCACGGCAACTCCTGGTGGGTGTTCCTGAAAATCAGGTTCACTGGGGTGAAATCTTGGCTCTGTTTAAGTTAACGGTTGATTTAATTAAGAACCAGAATTTCCCCCTTGGATCTTTAAGTTCATATTGGGCTCAATTCTACAAAGTGCTGAGCACTCTGGCCCCAGTCCAACAAAGCAATTAGCCACAAGCTTCACTTTAGTATCTGTGTAGTCTGTTCAAATCATTCGGTTCAAAATGGTAAGCGCTGTAGGTTGAGAAGAGGGCAAAAAATATTTCATGAAAAGTAGTTATTTGTTTGGATTAGCACCTGGACGGTACAGCCAGGGCTGAAGCACCAGATCTTCAGCTGGTGCAAATCGGTTTAGCACCACACTGACCCTAAAAATATCATAATGTTTCCCTTGCTGTTACACACTTTGTCCCACAGCAGTGGTTTACCACAGAATAGCATCCCAAACCTCTCCCTGTTTACAGACTCCATAGCTATAGAACAATTTGTATTGCTGAGTGACCTTTCCCATTAGTACTTCCTCCTTTGCAAGGACTGAGGTTCCCTTCATTTTGGCTTTGCAGAGATCTAACGTGTCCTTGACTCACTGTCCAAATCTTCAGCAGCAGCAACATCCTGGGCAAAGGATTTGGAGCGCATGTGCTTTTAAAGGCATCGCAAGTGGCTTCCAGGCGCACGCTGATGAGATAGCTCTGCTGCACTGGCCCGGGCAACAAATCAGGTCTTGTCTGGTGGAAGCTGTCTCAATGCCACATGCTCTGCTTTTAAAGCCTCACCGCTTCTGTAGAAGGGGTTATTAACTAAAGGAAATGTCCGTACTTGTATTTGAAATCCAGTGTCTACCATGCACTGAGAAAACCCCACAGAAAATGTTAACACATGGCTGACTTTTTCAGATGTTAGTTGATTACTGACTGGTGTATGATACAGCTAGTAACATCTCTGCCCTTGTAGAAGAGACACACACACAAGAAGGTGAGCATGCGTGGAATGAAAAGGTACCTGCAGGAATAAAAAATGTCTGGCAGAGTCCTTAGTGGACCATTTTATTAACTATACAGGAACTCCTCACTTAAAGTCGTCCTGGTTAACATTGTTTCGTTGTTACATTGCTGATCAATTAGGGAACATGCTAGTTTAAAGTTGTGTAATGATCCCGTCTAATATCATTTAGCAGCTGCCTGCTTTGTCCACTGCTTGCAGGAAGAGCAGACCATTGCAGCTAGCTGGTGGGTGGTTGGGACTAGGGTGGACCGGCAGCCCCACATCAGCTCCCCCCTCCCCTAAGTTCCCTTTGCGGCAGCCACTCAACTGTCAATTTCCTACAGTTCAGCTTTCTCTTCCCCCATTGCCATGTGCTGCTACTGCCCCTTGTCTTGGAGCTGCTCCCCAAGCCTCCTGCTTGCTCTGCAGAGGGATGGGGGAAAAGAGGGGAGCTAATGTCAGGGTGTCCCCCTCCCCTCTGCTCCTGCACCCCACTTACCCCATCTTCCATAGAGCAGGGGGGTACACGAGAGTCCCAGAGGGAGCTTTCTAGTCTCAGCTTGCTGATCTAATTAAGAAGGCAGTGTGCTTAAGACAGGGATCAGCATACTTAAAGAGGGAATGCACCCCTCTCTCACTTCTCTCCCACACACACAGGGTGTGTGTCTCTGTCTGCTATGCTGTCTCCCCCCTCTCTTCATTCCTTCTTCCTTGTAGAGTGTGAGGCTACATTAACAACAATGTGTTAATCCTTGAGGGGTCAGGCAAAAGCTAGGTCGTAATTTAATAGTAAGGTATTCCCTGGGAAATATCCCACCCTCAGACTTCACCACCTCAACCAAGCTTCACAATCATCATTGCTGTGTACAGTATTAAATTGTTTATTAAAACTTATACTGTGTGTGTATATAATAATATAATGTAATATGTAATATAATATAATATAATATGTAATATAGTCTCTTGTCTGGTAAAAAAAATTTCCCTGGAACCTAACCCCCCCATTTACATTAATTCTCATGGGGAAATTGGATTCGCTTAACATCATTTTGCTTAAAGTCACATTTTTCAGGAACATAACCACAATGTTAAGTGAGGAGTTCCTGTACCTGACATAATGACAGAACAGTTAGGAAGGATATCTGCATTCAGATAGTTATTGTTAGCTTATATTTACAGATTCCCCTCAAAAGGGTAAGAGTAATTACACAGACAAATGTTAAATCCTGAGTAGAATTTACTTCCAGTGTGTTTATATTTGGCATTTTCGAAAATAAATGGGAAGGTAAAACTACTAAATCAGTAACACTTGGCATGAAATAGGCAGTCAGTAAAACCTGAAAACATTTGCATTCACATCCCCCTTTATTATGTATATTTTTTTTGTTCAACGTAGTTTGTAAAAGTCCATTAGCCTGACAGTTCAGTTGATTAAAAGTGACACTGTAAATATAGTCAAAGGCAATTTGTATTAGAAACTATTTTTGATAAGAAGGTTGTCATCTGTAATGTTATTAGCCTTTATGAGATGAAAGACAATGAAATCCTAATTTGCATATAATGCAGCTTAGTACTTTTTAATAAGGTTTCGTGTATTCTCCAATCATAGTTTATGGTTGGCACAGATGAAACCAAAGCTATAAACTTATAACAAAAAGTATTTCAATGTAAGTTTTTTTCATTACAAAAGAATTCATACTGAATGGGTGGATATAGGGGGGGCTGAACGAATTCTATGGGCTATACACTGCCCTCAGACTACACTTAGGGCTCCAAATGATGAGTCTGTCTTGGCATGCTGGTTAGTGAGCTGAGATGCAGTATTTATACCCTATCCTCAAAGCTATATGGATGTTCATATGACACAATGCAGCTTTGTGTAAAAAAATAAATTCATAGCTATGCAGGCTGTACTTCACCCAGACCCCTAAGCATGGCAATCCATGTCCAGTAGTGTATTAAGAAGAACCCAGCATTTTAGCATATTCAAATTATTAACACAGAGGTTGATACAACAAAGTCAATCCAGCCAATTGAAGTAAATGGAAAAACTCCTGTTGACTTCCATGGGCAATAGATCAGACCCATAGGGAGGCAGAGAGAAGGTAAAATAAAATACAGGAGCCTAAAAAGTGTGTAGAAATACAAAGGGCCCAAGAGATGGAAGTGTCATTATGGTTTTAAAAAATTGTGTGGCTTTGTAGGGGTCTATATTAATTCCCTTTCAGGGCTCCCTTATCAAATTTGCCCTATTTATTAATCCAAGGACAGTTTTTCCAACTGCCAGCACAGCTAACTCAACGTAGAGATCTTAAAATCAAGCTGAACTAGCTGATAATGTTAGTGATGACAGAAAAAGGCAAAATAGTCTCCAGTTGACTTTTCCCTAGCTGAATTAACTGGCTTTGCAGTGCTACTAGGCATAAAACCTTGTTTTCTCAGTAATATCAGGATACACAATTCTGTTCTTACATGTTCATATTAGCTGAAGTAAAACAGTAAACAAAGAAAGAACAACTATAATTCTTCATGACATGAGTGTGTTAGTCACACACAGTGTGTTCTTCATTCTGCAGCAGTTAGCTTGAATTAACTCAGTATTTTCCCTGCCCGCTGCAACCCCCACCAAGGAGACTCCTTATGTTTGAGGGTGCCTGTGGCAGGGCAGTAGTAAACCCCTTGCCTGCACTGCTAAACTGCTGGCTAAGCCCAGCTTTCTGACAAAGAGGCCGGGTGCAGTGGCTCAAAGCAATCAGCAGGGAGCCCAGCTGCGGGCCCTAACGAGGGCTGGATCACTGCACTAAGCTGAGCTAAGCAAGGGCAGCTGGGCTGAAGACTGAGAGGGATAGAAAAGCCCTGCAAAGAACTCCATTAGGAGGCTAGTCTGGGAGGGGACAGGAGGTTACAGGTTTGTCTCCTCACTACAGGCAGGGAACCTCAAGGGACAGGAGACCCTGGAAAGGGTGAGAAAGGGGATACTTGTTGAGGGGATAAAAGGGACCACACTGTTGCACTGTAAATAAAAGCACTAGGGTGAAACACTGGAAGAGGACGTGAGGACTCTTATTTTACCAGTCCAATCACAGGGTGTAGGCACCAGAGGGTGCAAACCTGCATGGAGCCTGTGACAGTGCCATACACAGAAAACAAGATCATAAGAAACCCCTCCCTTATGTTTGCAAAGCCACAGACATGGCTGAAGACACCGGAGAAGCAGGTCTGTGGACTAAATGAAGGTCATGATTACACTTTTTTTTTTTAACATAGCACCTTAAAATAAGGTTGGCACCGTTTTTTAAAGGCTGTTTCTCACAATTGATTGTGCTAGTACAGCACTTGTGAGAATAGCGGACGAGTTCTACTGTCTCACTTCGAGCTCCTTATGTCACTCTGACTATGTCAATTGCTCGAATTCAAGCACTTCAGATTACTTCTATTCTATACCAGTTCTACTTGGGCAATGCTTCAGGGGCCGAGACAAGTGCTGTGTTCTTTACAGAAATGGTGACAGGGCTATACTTCAGAGATGGCTTAAATAGTTCCTGTGTTGTCTGTTAAAACTCTTAACTCTATACATTTATGAGTGCAGTTGTATGCCAGGGTTGTTTGTGATGGCTGAGGGACAGGGTTCAAACAGCCCTGGGGCTCACTACTGGTTTGTCCTATGTTCCTAAAAGCTCATGCTGCTGGGTTTCAGCCAGTCAGCTGCAGAGGCCAGAAGGGAACCCCTTCCCCAATGTATTCTATGACTTTTAAAAAATCACCTTCCTCTGAAGTCTCAGGTCACAGCTGGAGATGGGATGTTGGATGGGGAGATCGAGGGCTAAGAGGTGGCACTGAGCATTTTCTCTCTCAGATGCTTGGCTGACTGTTTCTTGGCCCATATGCTCAGGGTCTATGTGTGGTCACCATGTGTGCTGTTGAGAAGGAGTTTTTCCCCCAGATCCGATTGGCAATCACCCTGGGTTGTTGTGGGTTTTTTTGACCTTCCTCTGCAGCATGTGGATGTGGGTCCATTGCCAGGATTATCTGGGTCTATCTCACTTAATCAATTCCCTGCCACTTCAGAAGCTTTGGGCACTGGTGTATCTCAGTCCCTCCTCTTCCCTGCTTGTGGCAGATAACTGTCTATTCTCCTGTGTGCTGAAATACTTTGGTCTAATTCCCATTGTTGGGTGGTGTAGGTGGTCTGTGACAGACTGGAGGTCAGACTAGATGATCTGGTGGGCCCTTCTGGCCTTAAACTCTATGACTCTTATTGTCTGTGTCCTCTCTGAAGAGGATCCTCCATGCAAAATGATTGTAAAAATTGCTTCAGAGTGGTCCCCATTAAACTCTTTTGTCCTTGGCCTTCATTTTCATTTCTATTTCACTTTAACACTGTTTTCATCCTTACAAACCTGACAACCTTGCAAGTAGCTACAGCAGAGAAAATGAAGGTATGCCTTTCAAACCTGCTACAAATCACCAATTGTCTGTTTAAAACCCAGGGAAGGGTTACAGGGATAAATGGGTTAGCATAGCAACTGGTGTTATGACCTCCAGAACCCTGATTTGGCCTTTCAGCTGTTCAGCCCTGTGCCAGGCACATGTATCTCACATTAGCACTGATGGGAGCTATGTGGGTAGATAGCTCCCATCAGTGCTAATGTGAGGTATGTGTGCCTGGCACAATTTGGAACCCTGTGTGAACTGAGAAATGAGTTTGGTAGTGAGTGTGCAAGCAGCAAATTGGCAATGCAGGGCAAAGCAAATAAGGAGGGATGGGGAACAGAAGATAGGGTGAAAGTGCCGCTCTAAAACAATCAAATTTTATTGCTGTAAGAAAAAGGAAACCCTAAAAAAGAATAGAGAATATATATCTATTCCTGAACAGCTTCTGCTCTTGGGTCAGAAACCCAAAGCCCTGTGAGATCTGCAATATGCACCTCCTCAATACAGCATTGCAATATTACCACCTGCTGTGGTCAATGAAGTTGAATGACTACCTGAACTAGAGGGAATATGACTACTCAGTATGCCCTGATTCTCAGGCACCGAGACAGGATAATATCCTCATTGTGTCTTATGAGCAGAGACCTGGAAAAAGAATCTGCTGGCAAGACAACTGTAGTTCCTCAATTACCACCCTTGGGGAAATGCCTTATTCATGTTGGTTGAGCAGAATGGCCATCAGAATGTAAATGATGATGACTGTTAAAAGCTGCCTATTTCACAAGTCATCCAAAAATTGCTATTTTGTTTTTATAATGGATCAGCCGACTCCTACACCTGATGTGGGTGTTGTGACAAAAGGATGGAGTGGAAGCCAGAATACTGATTGGGAATGCTGAGAAGGTGAGGATGGGTTAGGAGCCCAGGTATAGAGAAAAAGTCTGGGGGAACATAATAGAAAATTATTCAGGACAAAGAATGGAAGGATGGAACCAGAGTAGCAGAGGGTAGCTTGGGAGCCAAAGGAGGTAGTTAGGGGTATTTGGATTCAGGGCATAGGGCTGAGGAGGCAAAACATGAACTGAGGGTAGAGGATGAATGGATTAGATTAGCCTATGGAAGCAGAGAATTCAGGGGGCTGTTGAAGGAAGAAGACAGAATGAGACAGAGAATTATTCATCAGCCAGAGAATTTGTTTGGGAGGCTTTGGGCAAAAGTATAGACTATGGGCAGAGAAATGATTAGAGAATCAGGGGAACATAAGAATTGCCCTATTGGATCAGACCAAAGGTCCATCTAGCCCAGTATCCTGTCTTCCAACAGTGGTCAGTGCTTCCAACAGGTGCTTCAGAGGGAATGAACAGAATGGATAATCCTTGATCGAAGAGAGAAAGAAAGATTAGAGGGTGTATGAATTGTTGGGTCAGACTAGGGGCGGTGTTAGACTTGGTGGGGTTGAGCGATAATAGGGAAAATGGGCGAGAGGAGAACGTGATAGATAAAGGAGGGAGAGGGGCAAAGCCAGGAGGAAAAAAGAGAAAAACTAAATCAGGGAGTTTTTGCAGAGCCAGACTACAGAAGAGGGGTGAGGAAACAAAGACCAGAAAAAGAGGAACAAGGGGAAATGGATGATTTAATATGGAAGTGGTGAGGTGAAGGAGCTTGGGGTGGTAAGGGTAGAAATGAATAAACTGGGGTGGGATATTGGGCAGGATGATAATGGAGGAATTGGTCTAGAGGAGGAATGAGAGAACTTTATCCAAAGGAAATGGGGATTAAAGGCAAAACCCAATCTCCTGTGAGGCTGTTTAGGAGGTTGGGTGGGGACCTCGTCCATGGAGTCCAGCAACCCCACAGTATCCATGGAGAAGGGGAGGGGGAACTGCTTCATTAAAAAAAGTATTTATATAGAATCTTGATTCTGACACACATTTTCAAATATGCCTTATCCTTCTGGGGTGTCTCAATGTTAGGGTGTCCAACCTGAGGGACCTGATTTTCAGAAAGAGATGAGCACTCTCCTTCTGAAAATTAAGCCTTTGGGTATGCTTAATATACATGGCAGAGTGCATCCAGCAGGAAATCAAGAGCTGCTGCAGCTAAGTGATGGTGTCTTTGTGGAGAGAGTGAGAGTGCATGGAATACTGAAGGGTGCAGAGCAATGTTGAAATCCAGGTCCTGATCATTTTTGAAAATCGTGGCTGATTATCTGGCCGTAGGTATCTCTGTCTGCGATCTTTGTGGAGCCAGAAACTTTGACTCTAAACAAAGTGAATGACTTTATATCTGCTAGAAAATCATGCCAACTCTTGTTTCATGGGGCTACAAGAGACAGTGAGCTCCTTTATGGCATTTTTATTTATTCCACCATAATGAGGCTCAGTTGATTTTTGAAGCTCTTGTTAGTAAATCTAGGGCATAATAAAATCCTCTTTGCAGTCTGTATCCTCCCTTCTCAAGAGTATGACATTTCCACAGGAAATGTTGCAAAAGGAAAATAAAAATTCTGCCTATTAAATCCCTACTCAGGGAAAGATGCTGATCCTTTGCATCAGCTTGCCAAGCTATAGCCAAAAACGAAATAAATCTGAAGTGGAAACAAACGGTTTTGTTCAGATTGTCTATCTGCTGTATTGCCCAGCTGTGTGCAGAGTTTATAAAGTAATACTGAATTTTTATTCAGTGTTGCAAGACAAGAAGTTAAACACAGATGAAAAATCAAGAAATCCCCAAATCCATAAAACATACTGTGACAAACAATGCTATTGCAGAAAGCAGCATTACACTATCTGAATTTCTCAGACAATATTGGTCCACTTTATTACGATAAGATACATTTTTAAAAGTTATATAGAGTAACTCAGATGAAAACCCAATTCCATTTGATCATATTCTGATCAAGGGCAAATATGATAATAGCAAATAAACCATGAAACCCATTACATTTTGAGCCTAATACTAAGGCCACTGGAGTCTTTCCATTGACTTCAGTGAGTTTGAATCTAGGTTTTTTGTGTGTTTGAGTCTTCATTTTATTTTGCTTAGGTCAATGGACAGTGGCCAACTATGAATGAACCTAATGGACAGTCTTGGAGCAAAGAATTCCTTTAAGCGTACCTCCAAAGGAGTTTTGGGGCTTCAAGGCTCTTTCAATTGGTTCGGTCTCCATAATAATATAGCATAATGTCCTGTTTGAAGTACTAAATTGTGTTGCAGATAATGAACAGTTGAAGCATTCCTTTACGAGTGACCAGGGAAGGCTGATGATGTACATACTCCAGTTAAGAAATAATAGTTAAATTTAAGCTAAAACCCACTTGATTACAGATTGGCTATAATCTTAGGGAGTATTGCAACCAATAAAATATTTATGAGATTATCTAGGAAGTATGTAATTGTTCCTTATGTTCTGGAATACCAGTTATTTTCAGATGACTGTGGACTCTTAAATGCAAGATGTAGTGACAAAAATACAGTAATTTAAAGACAGGAGCATCATGTAAGACTCAGTGAAATCCTTTGCTGCTTAACTGGCATTAGCTGAGTAAATATTATCACACAGATTTGCTTAATTAAAAGCTTCACTAACACACACACCTACTTCTATAGACACTGAATATGTAGGGTATATTAACTTTTAGATATTTTATTTAGTGTTTATTATTAGTCTGTGCTGAAATGTATTAACTGAGTTATTTTGCTGCCTGTATTATAGACCTGTCAAACCAGGGCTCATGGGGCATAATATTGCAATTAAACGGGCACATAAAAAAGTAGTTAGAGCTGTGTGAAACTTGGCTCCTTCACTTCACAAAGCATTCAGAAAATCCTTGTGGATTTGTTTCAGGTAGGATCACATTTTCTGTTTCCTTCTGGGTTTGGGGCCAAAGCCAACACATTTGCATGATTTTAAAGCTATATCTGCTAATATTCTGACTTCCTCTAACCGTCTGGCCCCCCTACTCTGCTTTCTTCAAAATGTGGAAGGGCATTATCCTACACTGTCTCCCCAACCGGATGGGTACAGAATGCGGCTGCCTGCCCTCTTTCCCACACAGCTATTCAGGAGTAGTTGATGGCCTCCCCCTCCAGGTTTCATTTCATGAGCCTCCTCACCCCCACCAAGTCCCTGTTCCAGTGGTGCATTTTGCATGGGCAGCTGGTGACGCCCCTCTCAATTCACCAAGGCCCAAATGTAGGACAGTGTGTTTAACAATACCCCAAACCATGGGAGACACAGCCTCGTTCATGCAGGCATCTTAACGCAAGGTGGATTCATTCCTTTGGTGTCAGTACCTCCTTCTGTTTTCCAAGGCTGCCGGTGAATGCTGAGCACTTCTGCAAATCTGGCCACTTTGTCTAGGTACTGAAATGGGAACTGAAAGCTTTAGAAAAATCTAATTATTCCCCGCCCCCCCGTGTGTGTTTGATGTTTTAGCTTTCAAGAGGAGACTTCAGATGGGATTTCTAAAAGGGCATAGTCCACAGTGACTCAATTGGACTTGTGCACCTAAATGACTTTGTCCTTTTTGAAAATCACCCCTTTCACCTACTCTGCGTGCGGCCTGGTAGCTGGGGTGTTTCCTTGCACCGCTTGGAAATGCGGAGAAGCAAATGGAGAGGTCATCCAAGTTGCTTGGCCTTTTTCAATCAGCAGCTGAAAATGATTTGCTCTGATTGGCTTCTGTGAGATGGCTGCATTTAGGGCAGAAAACTAATTCTCTGTGCCGCTTAATCCCAGTAGATTTTTCATTCTGGCCTCTAAACCTGCAAATCTGTGTCTGTCCCACACCCCCCATACTAACCCTCCGCCCACCCCCAGTGAAAGCCCAACATTTTCTGTAGCGCTTAGTGATGTAAACCTCCGGTTGGAAATAACTTGACTCCTAGAACCACAGGTTCGAATCTCAGAAGGGCTAGGTCAGTCTTTCTTCCATCCGAGCGCAATATGTTTGAATTCCATGCAGTTAAATGGGGGAGGGATTTTCAGAAGTAACCTAGAAAGCCAAGGATTCTGTCCACCACCCCGTTTCCTACCTGCCATTCTGCTGGTGGTAAAAGGGCCAGAGGAAAACTCAGCCAGTGCAGGCACAGGGCAAGGCTGCTTATGGCTGCCCTGGTGTAAGAGGAGGGTCAGGGGAGTCTCCAGATAGGGTGACCAGACATCAGGTATGAAAAATCAGGACGGGGGTGGAGGGTAATAGGATCCTTTATAAGAAAAAGACCCCAAAATCAGGTGTCCCTATAAAATCGGGACATCTGGTCACCCTATCTCCAGAGTACATGCCACAATGGAGATTCTGGGCTGTTTTGGAGCAGCCCATATGCAGAGCAACTAGGGGCCAGTGGTAAATTAGAGCACATCCTAGGGTGCTTGAAATTATGATTGCAGGGAGGCTGTTTTGGCCCCCGGGACATGCCGGAAGAACAAGGACAGCTGTGTGCCCCTCTCTCCGGCACTGCCTTTCTGTACTGAGCCACTTGACACAAAACGTGAACCCAAAGTCTTTCTTGCTCTATTCAGTGGTGCTCAAACTTTTTGTAGTGGTGACCCCTTTCCCACACCAGGCATCTAAACGCGACCCCTCCTAGGGGTCAGGTGGGAGGGGCATGCCTGCAGCCCACTGCAGCAGGGGCTGGAATGGGGGGGTTCCAGCAGCCCCTCAGGATGGGGTCGGGATTGAGGGGGTTCCAGCAGCCCTCCGAGGCCAGTGGGGGGGGGGGTTCCAGCAGCCCCATGGAGGCGCCGGCAGCCCACCTCTGCAGGGGCCGGGTCGGGCACGTGGCAGTGCCTGCAGCCCACCGCAGCAGGAGCCAGGGCCCGGACCGGGCTTGTGGGGCTGCCAGCAGCCCGCCACGGTGGGAGCTGGGACCGGGCTCGTGGGGCCACCAGCATCCTTCTGCGGCAGGAGCCGCGGCCGGGACCAGCCTTATGGGGGCGCCGGCAGCCCGCCGTGGCAAGGGCACAGGCTGCCAGCAGCTGCAGGGGCTCGCGACCCCCACAGAATTGGCTCACGACCCCCAGAGGGGTCCCGACCCCCACTTTGAGAACCAATGCTCTATATGAACATGAAAGATTCTGCGGCACTTTTAATCAGAGTGGAGATTCGCCTCAATCGTTGGTCAGGATCTCCCCTCCCATAACTATTGCACAATTTGCCATGCACTGACAATCATTCCTCACACCAAACATAGCTGCATTTTGGTGGCGCCGTGTACCTAGAAGGCCATATCCTGCTCCCACTGAAGTTAACAGGAATCTTTCAACTTATTGACTTCAATGAGGCGTGGCTCAAGTTCCTTGTTTGCAAAGGGCTTTGGGAAGAGAAGGGTTACAATAGACAAAGACATTCAAAAGAATGCTTACCTGAAAGTTCACATTGTAGTCCTGCTGATCCAAGCTCTTTCAGAGCTGGTTAATTTGTTCCCATAAATGGAGTTTCTGATACACAAGGAAAAGAAAGCCCCTAACAGCTTGGGAGGTATAAGCATGGAATTTCATTTACCCCAAGCACAGTTAAATAAGATTGTGCTTTTCACAGATTACCATCACAAGGATGTTTTCCTTCATAGTTTGTAAGTGTAGTTCAGAAAGAGAATCTACATGAGTTGCTAAATGAAGAAGAGACACTTTTGATCATTCATCAGAATGGATGTGCTTAACGTTGAAGGGTTAAATAGCATCACTAATTGAAAATATTCCAAGATATTGTTTTTAAGGGGAATAGATATCTAAAAATATTTATGTGAAAGAACTATTTCACCTTGGGGAAAAAATAAACACAAATGTTAAAGTCAGAAGCTTCCTGTACCAAATAATGAACAATTAAGTTTTAAATTATTGATGCCATACAAGGCAAAACAGCTGCTTCTTGCAAGAGTTTCCATGGCTTCAGAACAGTATAATGAGAACTATTTTTTTCATTATTGCTGAGTTCTTCATTAAGATGCAATTTTTCATTTTCACCTTTTGAACATCTAAATCTATTTAAAACATGTCCACCTAGAAGTGTAAATTAAATAGAAAACTTAGCTGGCAAATTGATGGTTTCACAATATGTTTTTAGGAGTTCAAAAAATTCTGAAGTTAGGAACATGTAACAGATTAAGTATGCCTTGAAAAGCAGCCAAGTCTTCAGGATGAATTATTTGGGTTATTCTCCAATCTGGATGCATGACGCTATAGGACTACATGTTAAACTAAATATATAGGTTCAAGAATAGCAGCCGTGTTAGTCTGTATCCGTAAAGAAAGCGAGGAATACTTGAAGCACCTTAGAGACTAACTAATTTATTGCAGCATAAGCTTTTGTGAGTTATAGCTCACTTCGTCAGATGCATAGAATGGAACAGAAGTAAAATGCTTTTATACACACAGAAAGAAAAAAAAGTGTACATTAGCATACCAATTCTAAGAGGGCTGTTAAATGTAGATGGTCCATTATCACTAGGAGACCTTTTGAAATGGAGATCTGTTGTCAGTAACTCCGGAAATGCAATTAATTACTGTAATAAGAGAACCAATCTGAACTTCTGTTAAGCCCCTGGTTGATTGTGTCCAATTTGAAAATTAATTCCAGTTCCTCAGTTTCTCATTGGAGTCTGTTTTGGAAGTTTTTCTGTTTCAAAACTGAAACCATCAAATCTTTAATGGAATGGCCAGGAAGATTGAAGTGTTCTCCTACTGGTTTTTGAATGTTATGATTCCTGATGTCAGATTTGTGTCCATTTATTCTTTTGCGTAGAGACTGGCCGGTTTGGCCAATGTACATAGCAGAGGGGCATTGCTGGCACATAATGGCATATATCACATTGGTCGATGTGCAGGTGAATGAGCCTCTGATGGTATGGCTGATGTGATTAAATCTTCCTGGCCATTCCATTAAACTGGCTAGTCTCTAAGGTGCCACAAGTATTCCTCATTTTATTTGATTTTTATTCCTCATTTTATGTGATTAAATCTTCCTGGCCATTCCATTAAACTGATTAGTCTCTAAGGTGCCACAAGTATTCCTCATTTTATTTACGGATACAAACAAACAGGGCTGCTAATCTTAAAGGTCTCAAAAACGGTTTGTCATGGGGAATCCTCATCGAATGAGAGTGTTTCTAGTGGTGGTCCTCAGGGGTCAATACGAGGCCTGAACTATTCAACATTTTCATCAATGATCAGATAGTAAAGCATGGCTGATAAAAATCTGTGAATGACACAAAGACTGGTGGGGTGGTAAGTAATGATGGGGGCAGGGCAGTCATACAGGACATCTGGCTCGCTTGCTAAGCTGGACCCATTCAAACACAATGTGTTTTAATACAGCCTGATACAATGCTATACGTCTAGGAACAAGGAATGCAGACTGTGCCTAAAGAATGGGGAACTGGAAAAGAGAGACTCTGATAAGGATTTAGCCCTCATAATGCACAAGTAACTGAACATGAGCTCCCCATGTGATCCTATGGCAAAAAGGGCTAATGTGATCTTTGGTTGTATAATCAGGGGAATAGTGAGTAGGAGCAGGGAGGTGATTTTACCTCTGTATGTGGCCTTAGTGAGAAAGAAACAACAATACCGCACATAGTTCTGGTGTCTACATTCCTCAAAGGATATTGAAAAATTGAAGAGGGTGCTAAAAAGAGCAAAAACAATTTGAGGGCAGGGGGAAAGACCGTACAGTGGGAGTCTTAGAGCTCAATCTGTTTAATTTAGCGAAAAGAAGATTGAGAGGTGGCTTGATTGCAGTGTACAAGTACCTATATGGGGAGAAAATACTAGTACTAAAGGGCTCTTTAATCTAGCGGGGTGAAAGCATAACAAGATCTAATAGCTGGAAGCTGAAGCCAGAAAAATTAAATTAAGCACATATTTTAACAGTGCGGATGAATAACCATTGGAACAAACTACCAAGGAAAGTGGTGGATTCTTCATCTCTTTAAGTCTTCAAGTCAAGACTGGATGCCTTTCTGGAAGATCTGCTTTAGTCAAACACAAGCTATTGGGCTCAGTACAGAGGTAACTGGGGTAGAATCTAATGGCTTTCAATGTACAGGTGGTCAGACTAGATGATGTAATGGTCCCTTCTGACCTTAAACGCTATGAATCTATCCCATCCTTATACTCAGTTTTTGATATAGCAGAGGGTTTTGTGTAAGCAAATATGTTAGGATTTGTTGGGGCAAAGGTAAAGGTGGGGTTTTAGGCATCTGGCAGGTGACGTGAGAGATGGTGTAGGGTTGAGAGAGAAGCATATTAGTGAGTTGTTTCAGAAATAACACCCTGAGCCTGCAAACACATACCAGTGGTTAACACTACTGATGGAAGTTGTTCTGCTGGCTTGAATGCCCTCATGGATAAAGTGGAGCCATGTACATTGGGTGGCTGCAGGATCTAACCCTTTTAATAGCTGAATGTAGGAAGGTAAAAAGACTCAAGTGCTAAAGGTTAACAGACAGGCTTATAAATATCTATCTAGAAATGAATAATAAACCAAAGAATATTATGGCAAATTCAATGTAGTAACTGTATGCAGCAACCTTGATGGAGTGTGTATTTTGTTGGTTGGTTTGTTTTTTTGTTTTTGTATAAGACTGCTAAATTATTTAAGGCTGAATTTTAAAATTAGAATATGTGGCATAACAAACCTATTAATATTTTAGGAAAGATTCTGGGATTTCATGGTATCAAAATACCCATCTCAGCCTTTTAGTCTCCAGCAATGGGTCATGAAACAGGTTCTCAGGACTTTTGTGCTGAGCAGTCCTGTTTAAGGTGACCAGATGTCCCAATTTTATAGGGACAGTCCTGATTTTTGGATCTTTTTTGATTTTTGGATCTTTTTTGATTTTTGGCTCCTGTTACCCCCCGCCCCCTGTCCTGATTTTTCACACTTGCTGTTTGGTAAACCTAGTCCTGTTGGTAGATATGGACTCACTGTTGCTGATTCACTGTGGCAGATCCAGCTCATTCATTGTAGCTAGAAAGGAGTGGGAGTGGTTGGTTGGGCAGGGGGAATTAAGGTCTGACTCTTCTTGTGCACCCACACAGAAGTCCCTACAAAGAATGAGGCCAGAGGACATCACCTTTGAGTCCATAAACAACACCCAGGTTAGGGTGAGGAGGGTAGGGTGTTTGGAATGTCCATTTTGTCCCGTCTCTGATTGTAACTGGGATAATGACTATTTTTCAATATACAGTAAAACCTCCATTTAACGGACTAATTCGGGCGAGGGGGTGTCCGTTAAATCAAAAAGTCCGTTATTTAATAATTAAAAAAAAAGAGCTGTCGGAGCAGCAGCCCACCCGCCACAGGGTCGGGGCGGCAGCTCTGCAGCCTGCCTGCTGCCTGGACCTTGGCGGCAGCTGGGAGCCGTCAGCCACCCCGCCCGCGGCTGGGACCCGGGCGGCAGCCGGGAGCCGTCAGCCAGCTCACCAGAAATGGATCAGGAATGCATCAGACTTGCTCAGAAATTTTGTCCATTGCATCCGAAGTCCGTTAAATCGAGGTCCGTTAAATCGAGGGTTTACTGTAATAAGCTAGAATAGCAGGGCACCCCTAATAAGACAAGACACTTAGTCCCTATAAACAGCTGAGAGGTTTTTGGATTACATGAGATGGTGAGTTAAGGTCTGTCTCACCCACAGAGAAGCTTACTCCTGGGGGAAGTTCTGCAACAAAAAATTAAAAATGCTGTGCACAATATTTTAAAATGTTGCAAAATTCTGCATATTTTATTTGTCAAAATAATACAATATAATCAGACCAGTTTCAATTATTTTTGTCATTTATTTCAAAATCCCTGTTAGCAAGTTTGTCTATAACAATACACACAACAAAAAAGATTCAGGAAATGGTTTTTGACAAATAGATTCCTCACTAGGCATATTAATACAGAACTTTGAGTAACAATTCATTTAAACTACAATACCGAACCGTATTTCCCCCACGCCTCAGAAGCAATGCAAAGGCTTGGGGGAGTCAGGGGTAGTGGAGGAGCTGAGGGAAGTAAACTGCTGGGAAGGAGCGTGGGTGTGAACTTGCAGGGTTGTTGGGTAAGGGTGGGAGAAGTATGGAACAGGGTTTTTTTGGGCTGGTGGAAGTGGGGAGCCTCCCACATGGGGGATGCCAGGGGTCAGATCCTCACTGACCTGTGGATCTCCCATTCAGTCAGGCACATTTACCCCTATCCCCATGTGTTCCTCCACCTCCTTGTGTCCTTGTAACCCCTGTCCATGTGTCCCTCCACCTTCACTCAGACACCCACTCCCCCCATCCCCGTGTGGCTCTGGGCACCCTCGTCCATCCCCATTTGGGTCTCTGCTTCCACCCAGCCACACTCTGTCCCTACACCCTCCTGTCCCCATGTGTCTCTATGCTCCCATTCAGCCATCCTCTGTCCCTATATATCTCTGCACCTCCTCCTCCATCACCATGTAGCCCTGCACCTCCCTCCCACCTGTGGCCCTGCACTTCCACTCCCATTCAACCCCTTCCTCTTCTGTCCTCCCCCACTGCTCTTATGAACCCCTGTCTGACCCCCCAGCACCCCATGCTGTCTGTCTCCCCATAGCCCCTGTCTCCTGATCTGGCCTGACAGGTGCTGTGAAGAAGGCAGACTCTTGCTCTTCCCTAGCTGGCCTGGAGCGGTTGCTGTGGTCTTTCACCACAGTGCCCTCTGGTGGGAAAAGGTGGAACTGCTGCAACATTTTGACAGCTTTTTTCTGTGCAAAAAAAATAAAAATGCACAGCTCATTAATTTTGTGCAGGTGCAGTAGCAGAGAAATCCCCCAGGAGTAGAAGACAGAAGAAGCAATGGGGATGGTGAGAGATATGAGCCCATTCTGGGGAAGCATCAGAGGAAGAAGTGGTAGACGTGGTATATCTTAGACTTTTGATACTGTCTCACATGACCTTCTCATCAATAAACTAGGGGAAGGGACCCTTAAAAAACCCCATTCTATTGAGATATCCAATCTTAAGGTCTCATCCTAGAGGAGGCCGGATGCTTTCTGTGACAATCTGAGGGTACTCAGTATTTCCCAGTAGTGTATGTCGCCTTTGCAGACTTGTGACTTTGGGAGAGTCTTAATCTTATCCAAAACATGTACTTTTGGCTACTGAGGCAAACAGCATCTCTGCATCTTACATTATTCTCGCATCGCCACTCAGAGCATTGTTTCATAGGATCATAAAACAAGCATTGTCACTATCTCAAGAATGGGTTAATTTTCCACCAAATTAAATTGCAATTACAATCTTCACCAGGAGAATAATTTGTTGCTGCATTATAATGCATGAGCTTCCTTCTCTCTCTCTCACTCACTCTCTCTTTCATTGCATAGTTTCAATTTCTCATCCTCCTGACAAATATCATAACAAGAGCGGGAAACATCTTCAAAGGATGTCCGTCCTACTGACATAGATTGTAATGAGAATGGAAAGTGGGGTAAAATTAGTTCTAGTAGTGTCAACAGCAAAAGCGTAAGTGTGAAGCCATTTTTGGTTAATTATGTACGAATACACTGTAGACTGCTGTAGCACTCAGTATACTCTACATACATGCTAAAATGAACTATATCCCCTTTTAATGAAAATAAAGAATAACCCTGCTGCTCTGTGGAAGCTGTCTGTTCCAATCCAGAAACTGATGCAGTAGTCAGCATTCTTAAGTACTTTACCTAATCCTGCATCCATCCATCCATCATTAGAAGGCATTTTTAAGACAGTAAAAGACATTGGCCCCCCACTGGTGCACTTTGGCAGTGCAAAGCAGCTCCAGCCCTGGCCTGAGTAGCCAGTTAACCTGAGTTTAGGATTGCTTTGGGCCACCAAAGCAGCAGGAGCATACCAGTGAGTCTGGCCTAGTGTCTCTGTCAGAGAGTTTCAATAAAGCTTTTTGTTTCAACAAAACCTTTGTAGTTGTTCTTTTTAATCTTTTCCTCCCTTTCACTGCTGCTGAATCGTGTTGGTCTCTCAGCAACAGCTTTATGGCATGTCAATTGTTCTGATGAATGGGTGGATGCCTAGTGTGTCCCTCCCCAATGTAGAAGCTATTTTCTAGATGTGCCTAATAACTGTTAAGGGGATAAGCACAAGCAGATAAGAAATAGAGAGAAAGCACAAACACATTTTACACAAGCAAAATTTGCTCAGATTGTTAGTCTGTTGAACTTCAGATCAAGCTGCAAATCTTTGCGTGTTCTCAAAGGTGCTTCTTCTGGGAGAGAGTTAAATTGTTGATGTAGGAGGGGAGATAACTGGCGGCTGATTTAGAGGAAAGTCATTAGTTTCAGTTCATATTTTAATTGTTGTAATAATTGTAAACATACTCCCGTAGTCCAAAATGGGAAGGACAATATGCAAATCAGAATAAATAAATGATTACAGATACTAATGAAGGTCCAAAATATAAATTGTGAATAAATTTATCCAAACACAACAAACTGAAGGACCCCTTTCATGCCTTTTATCTTTGCAAGGGATGCACCTGAGAAATAACTCTTCCCTTTCCCCTAGCTCAATTGGACCTTTTCCATACCAGCTGGAACCCTCTCCTGCATCCCACTTGATGATGATGATGGAATCATGAAGTTTGACAAATAAGCTACAGTCACTTATTGTGGGTCCTGAGATGAGACCTAAGACCAATTTTGGATTTGCTGTCTTGTCCATAAGTGCCTCGGGTAAAGACAATTGTAGATGAATATGTTCCGCTTTTAGCTTTGTGCCTCACACATCTCCCCATGACTGCAACACTTTGTGGACTCTCAAAAACTTGTCATCCCAGGAGGCACAGCTGCCGGCATTGGATCTCGTCATGGGCAAAAACTCCCAGGTGTTCACGTCAACATTGCAAGAGCGGAGGTTGGGCTTTAGATGGTCTTTGTGACTTTTCTAGGTCTGCCCCTAAAATGAGTTCCAGTCCACTGCATAGAAAAGATGGGCTGGTCATGACCCATAGGCTAAGAACCTCTGTCCTATTTAATTATTTAATAGATTATATTATAACTGTCTATTTAGGTTCAGCTATGTCCGGTGGCACTTGAAGGTGGTGTACAGAACAGCCTGAACACTGGACAAGTTATCTCATGCAAGAGCACACAAAACCATTTATTTTGACTGCTAATACATTTAGTCCATCTCTTTCAACAGGACAGCTGTGTGTGGGTTAAGCAGTCAGGATTTTGCTCTATGTTATATCCTCTTAAGTCAGGTCACATGCAGTCATTAGCAATATTAAAGAAACTTAAATAATACATCTGATTTTCCTCCACTTTTAAAATCAAGGATTGTACATTGCTCATTCAGGAAGCAGATCCACAATATCTCGGTGACTAACAAGTTTGCAGTCCTTTCTTCTAATGCAGGCGGGAACAATGCATATGTGATGAGCACCCTGCCACAGACAGGCTTCATTAGAATATCACTGACCTGATTGTTGATGGAGAGCAGTAATATGGGACTATGATGTCTTTTAATTGAGTGAAATGAACACACAACCTTCCCCCGCACCTCCACCCCCGGATTCCCGTTCCTTCCCTTCATGTCTAGTCTGCTAGGGTGGAAGGCTGACTTTGGAAGTTTCTGGTGGTAAATATCTAGAAAGTACTCTGCACTATCCCTGTCAAAAGGAATGGATGTTTCAACAGTAGTCAGCCAATTTCACGGTAAAATTAAAGTTGTCAGTCATCAGGTGGCCTGCTCAATAGATAAGTGATATTGCAGGGTTTCATACACCCAACGTTTTCCCACTGGCCAGAGTTTGATGCAAAGTCCTTGCCAGCACATAAAATGTCACAATTATTGCTAGCATTTTTAGTCTCAAGGTTTTGGGGCATATTAAGCTCAGCTTCCCATTTGCTTGGCCTAATGGATGTAAACAATCTAATTTGTCATCAATTCCATCAAGAGCTCATCAATGGCTGCATATGGGCATAATCAAGTAAGCATCATTTGCTAAATTCAAACCTCTCGTCCTTCATTACCATCAGTTCCTATTGGTACTTAAGCTTTTCCAGAAGAGCGCCACACTCCTTTGTTTTTAATATCTTAATTTAATGATCATTCAGTCTTTTTTTTTTCACTTTCGCAGAATATGAACTTGTATTGTTTTGATCACTCAGTAGGACGCAAATGATCTCCCCTCTCTTTTCTGTGCGATGCAGGGTAAACAACAATAGTCTCTTGCCATTCTGAGCTGTCCCCTCATTCTTTACACCTCATATTCTGGAGAACATTTCTATTCTATGAGGCCACTTGAATTTGTATCTCAATCTATTGCTATTATCTCGTCACCCTCTCCCTTCCCCGCCCCACGTGCGTATTGGAAGGGGGGAAAGCTGTGGGGGAAACCATAATGGGGCCTTGTGAAGGCAAAAGATTTCTATACAGAATGCAACTTCGCCTTCCACTCCTCCGCAAATAGCTTCCGCGCCCCTGGGTTAAATGGTAACATTGGACTGTGCCATTGTGGGGAAAGGAGCACTCTAGAACTACCACTGTCTGTTGATTGTACACACCAAGGGTTAACACCTCAGCTCGGTGACTCTTGTCCATGAAATCACGGTGTGAAGCTGGGGAAATGAGCTTATGGCAGAATGCCCAGGTGCCGTGTTCGAGGCTAAGGGCTACAGGACAAGGAGGAGGGACGTCCCACCGCAAATCTGCACATGCTCTGTCAACATTAGCAATTTTTTTTAAAATCTCCCCACTATCACGGGTGCAGACAGACAGTGGTGTCTGTTGGCCACTGGTACTTTACAGCTGGCTTCTTCTCTAGACGTAGTGTGAGCTGAGTTAGATGACAGTGAGGTTAAATGCTGGCAGGTGGTCTACACCACCATTCCCCCACCGTCATGTTAGCTCAACATCAGAAAATGTTAATGGACAAACAGCCATTGGGGTTGGAGCCTAGGATCCCTGTGGATCCTTTGTCTCTCTATTGGTTTTCCAGCTCTGCCTCCTGTCTACTCTACTCCATTGCTGGCCCCAAGGAAAGACTGAAGATGCAGGCTCCGAAGCTGTAATGGAGCTGTTCATTCTTTCCATTCATGGGTTCCTCCCACCTCACTTTGCCATAGAGAGGGCACATATAAACCAGAATGAGCGTGTGTTTGTGGGCGAGGGACCCCTTACATTTCCAGTAGTTTTACAGGAATTTACAGAGCTACCTGTCTTTAATTAAACCAGACAGTTCTAAATATTTATAATCCCATCCCTTACTGTGCTCCCCTCATCTCTCTTATGCCCGGCAGCATGCTTGCAAAGTTTGCACTTGTCTGACTCCTTTTGTCTTACCTTTGCACATGTGGGAAATGCACAACCACCTTCTAATTTTCTAAAACTTTCCCCTCTTTTGAGAGCGCTATCAAAAGCTTTAGCACCTGGCTCTCTTATTTTTCTCATTCTAGTGCCTTCAGGATTCTGGGGTGTTATTCATCTGAGCTCTGGTGCTCTGTCAACTTTTAACAGTACTAATTGTCTAATTATCTGCTCCATTGCAATGGTAAAGACTTTTATAAATTCACTTTTTTCCCTTCCCTGCAGGAAGATGTACCCCCTCTACTGAGATGTTTGACTTTCTTCTTAGAATCAGTGAAGTTCGAGAGATGGGAAAGGAACATCCATTCTTCTGCCATATGGGATTGTTTCCTATGGTGCCTTTTCAAACTAGTTCGCCCACAAGTTGCTGGGCTAAATGCAGAGCTTCACTAGATGAAGTTCTCTGGCCCGTTTTCTAGTGTTTTACCAGCTGGTTAAAATGTTCCAAGTGACATGTCTTCCACCACTTTCCACCTCAACCGAAAAAGAATATCAGGAAGTCTTCTCTAATATTCAGCCTAAATTTCCCATATCTTTGTTTCAGCCCTACAACTCCTAGTTATATCTTTGTGTACCACAGTCAATAATCCTTTTCTCTCCTTTGTGTTGATCCTCTTCAGATCTTTGTAGGGTCATCATGTTCTTGCTATGGCTTGATCCTGTAAACACTTATACACATGGTTAAGCACCCGAACAGACTCACTGATGTGAATATACAATTATGAGTGCTGGGGCTGAAATTAAGAAAGGGACACAGTCCACATCCTATATAATAAAAGGCTAGGGAAGTTTGTGTGACGCCGTCATGCGCAGTAGAGACGGCCCAGACGAACGGCATGCTGGGAGGTGTAGTTCGGCAGCACAACATGGCCACCGCGCGTGCGCCGCCGAGAGGGAAGCAGGGTCTGGATCAGGGGGCTCGGGGAGCACGGGCAGGACAGTGGCTGGGTGCAGGAGGTGCAGGCAGGGGGCCCTTGGAGTGGGGGAAGGGGGGCTAAGCGAGCAGGGGGGGGGCCCTTGGAAGGGGGAGAGGGCTGAGTGGGCGGGGGGGCCCTTGAAGGGGGGAGGGGAGAGAGGGCTGAGCGAGCGGGGGGGGGGGCGCGCGAGCCGTTACCATTGGCCTGTGTACATGGGCTTTTATGCTAGTATACCATATTTCCCTCAACCTTTCCTTTTAAATCAATCTTTCAACCCCTGATCATAGTACTTGGTCTTGTCTGAATTCGTTCCCATATCCAGATTAAATCTTATTTTTCTGACCATGTTTTTACCCTCTCTAGGTCTCTTCGTATAATTTCTTGGACCTTTTCAGCTGCTTTCCCAGCTTAATATTTGGGGTAGCAACTGTAGCCACCCTGCACTTGTTCTTCAGGGTCCCATGGTCCCTCACCTGGCTGAGTCTCATGGCAGCTTCCTTGTCAGCCATGTTGGTCCTGACTGCAGACCCTTTAATCTCTCTACGACAGTTCCTTCCACGGTCATCCCCACACGGACTTAATGCAACGGTGATTGTTGTCTGTGGTAGATTTTTTTCCAGTTCTTGGCAATCTCCTTTTGTTCATTACATGTTTTGAATGGTATTGTATTAGGGGGCGGGGGGGTTAATCTATCTCTGGACGCCGATGTGTTTAGGGATTTATCCATTACCCAGAGTTATGTGAACGTTCCTGACTTTACTGAGTCCATAAAGCCATTTCTCCATGTTAGCTGGCAGGAGTAAACAGGAAATGATGTTCCCTCCCCAATGAAGCAGCACTTCCAGTACTTGAAAGGTCATCGCTCAGAATAGTCTGTCTGAGAGGAAGTACAGTAGGAGTATTAGGAAAGACATCAAATGGAAATGATGACTGAATCAGTGGTATAAATCCATTCATGCCTCCAAGGATAGATACCCACATATATTTTATGAAAGGCGGAGTAAATATCAGATCTCCATTTTCCCCTTAATTGAATTTCCTGCTCCAGTAAGAGCAGCACCACATCAATGAACAAAGTGATTTTGCTCAGAGCGGCTCACTCATTTTGGCTCAGCACTAAGGACCTGATTTAGCAAAGCCCTTCAGAACACGCTTAAGCCCACTCTGATTCAGCACAGTACTTAAACATATGCTTGAGTTTCTGTCTATTTTCGGTACTTCTATGGCCCCCATCACCACAGTATCTGAGCACTGCACAATCTTTAATATATTGATCCTCACAAACCCCACGAGCTAGGGTAATACGATTGTCCCCATTTTACAGATGGAGAACTGAGTCACAGAGAGATAAAGGCTACATTTACACTTAGAGTTGGGGCTGGGGAGTCCCAGCTCAAGCAGACATACTTGCATTAGCATGCTGAAAATATTGGTTGTAACCACAATAGCATGGGCTAGCCACCTCAGATATGTATCTATAGGCCAGGCAGGTTTTTACTCAGGGCTGGTAGCCCATGGTGTTGCTTTCTTTTTTATGAGCACTAGCTGGATGAGTGTTAACATTGGTATGAATACTCAATTGGATTACACCCCCTGCTCTAAATATGGACATAGCCTTTGTGACTGACCCCTTGTTACATAGGATGTTTATGTCAGAGCAGGAACTGAACACTGGTCTCCCACAGCCTAGACTATCACTCTAACTGGTGGACCATCTCCTAGCCTGCATACCCAGCAAACCAGATGATCAGTGAAAACTACCTAGACTGATAAAAACCACTTCTAAAAATATTCCTGCAAACCTTTTACTTGCACAGCATCTTGCAGGGAACCATAGGTTGCTATCAAATTATGCCTCTAGCGTGTTATAACAGATCTCAATGGGACCAACCCGAGTTGATAAAACCTTATTATAGAGTTATGTTACAGTCCTGTAAAAAAACAGGTGCCAAATTCATCCCAGATTTAACTCCGTTGAAGTCCATCGTTATAGCACATTTGGATTTTTATATTATGATTGCGGCACATTTTGTAAGCCTGGAACAATTTACCATTCCACTGTCTTGTCTCTTAAATAATTGTTTAAAGTTCTAACTCAGCCAGAGTGCTTCAAAAGAGCAAAATGCCGACAGTATTAATAGGATGGACATTAATATATTCTATTAACCAAAATGGATGGGAGTCCTTGTTTCAGTAAGCTCTTCTCATAGCTTTTATAATATTGGACAGGCTCACCATGTTCCATAGGATCAAAAACAAAACAAAGCTGTCACTCTCTTAATCTTTCTTAATTTCTTCCTTCTTAATCATTAATTTTCTGTCCGTTTTACCATGCTTTAGTTACCTACTTTAATCTACAGAGCCGCTGCAATGAAAATATCTAATCTTTATAAACTGTCAGGTTTTGATACTGCACAGAGCAAAATAGAGCATTATCTATCTTGCTGTTAATATTAAATTATACCAATAAAATAAGTAGGATTTTCTTGCAATTCTTCATCTTTGTTCTAGAGAGAGGCGAGGGGGGGGGGGGGAAGAGAGAGGAAAATGGTTATAAATAGGATTGGAAATGGGTGACACAGTCGAAAGTTCTTACAAATAGACATGTGGAGCAGTCTATGACCTTAACAAAACAGGAGTTGGAGGCTTTTGTGTCTATTGTAAAAGGTAAAATATTTGATGTGCTCAAAATGAGCTAGAAGACTGGACTGTAATCTATGGACCAATTCATTGACATGCCTGTACCATTAGCTTGTGCAGCTTTCCCTGGTTGCGGGTCCAGACTTATGCCTGTGTTACTTCCCCCAAAGCTAAGCCAGTGTGAGGGACAGTGATCAGCTGCTGGTAAAGACCAATACATTTTTGGGGGCATTTAGACATGACTGCATTGCAAATAATAGTTAAAAGGTCAAGAGGGGCCAGAATTAGAAATACAGGAGTGAAGCCTTCTCAGCTCAAGGAAAGTTTGGATCCAAATCAAGACCCAGCCATGTCCCATATTGCTCGTTAATTCCAGTGAGAACCTGTGACCTCTGCATGTGCCCTGGAGTTTGACTGTACTCCGTGCATGAGAGAAGAGACAGGGTGATGACCTATTTGCACAGAGAAAACACTAAGTTAACAATTTACAAGCAAGTCTGAATTTTTGTTTAAAGAACAGAATCAGCTGCAACTGTTCCCCAGAATGATGAGATTTTTGTAATATGTTTATGAGCAATTTGTATGACCCTGTACATCCTCAGTAGGTATTGCTACCCATTGGGTGCAAAAGAGTTAGTTACTCCCAGGGACAAGGAGGGAGAAGAGCCTTAGCTAGAATCAACACGGTTGAATGGAAGCCCCAATAAAACAAGTGTGCCTTCTGACTGGACATTAACATGTAAGAAAAGGGAAGCTGAGGCAGCTGAATATGTGAACACTGTATGGCTGAGTGTGGAGAACAAAGGGATGAGGTGTGAACAGAGGAATGTGATTTTATTAAAATATTGGGGGGGGGGACTTTCCCTCCTGATCTCAAGAGGTCAAATAATAATCTCTTGAAAAATTTCTGAACTGAATCCTCCTACTCAGAGTATACACCTGGTCAGTTCCTTACATGTGGCAATACCAACTGAGCATAAGGTTCTGTAACATGACCAACTGGTGCTGTTTTTCTTATATATATCTAGTGGGCACTCTTTGGTTTCACTTCCTAAGAATATGTTTCACAATGAGACAACTTAGTCACGTTAATTAGCTCTAACCTCCAAACCAGAAGTTTCTAGCACAGGCAGTTAGGAGTATATGATTAACAGAAATGGAACAAATGACCTGAGTTGTTTATGCGGACACTCAGCATTCTGAAATAGGAAATAGAATGCGGAGAATGTCTGTTGAACTAAACAAGCTGAAACTCCAGTTACATTCTGTACAACTCCTCCATGCTGAACAGGAACGGTGGCAAAATGAGCTGGAAAAGGTTACACGTTAAGTAGGATGTTGTACAAATTAATGTAGGGTGAAGTTCATCCCAGTGCAAAGGACTAGTATAGGCCTGTGCACCATTTAAGGCAGGGGTCTCAAACATGCGGCCCGGGGGCCACATGTGGCCCGCAAAGACCTTCCCTGCGGCCCGCCAGGCTTCCTGTTCCCCCCCCCATAGCAGTTTGTGGGAGGGAGGGGCCAGAAGCAGAGGCTTCTCTGCTGCCTGGCTGGGCCGCGTGTTTCTAGCTCTGGACTTCCTATATTGCTCTTGCTTTGTTTGCCAAACAGCTGTTGGTGGTGCCTAGTGCTTTCCAGGAGGGAATGGGGAGCTGCGTGCTCAGAGGAGGAGGTGGGGCAGGGGTGGGACCTCTTGGAAGGGGTGGAGTGGGGGCGGAGCTGGGGCAGCGAGGGTGTGTACGTGTGTCAGTGGTGCGGCCCTCGGGCCAGTGCACTAGTCCTCATGCGGCCCTCGTGGTCATTTGAGTTTGAGACCCCTGATTTAAGGGCTATTTTGTGCATTTAAGTGAGACAAATACTGCCCTAGATCATGCACAGGCTCTCTATAATAGGGCAAATTTCACACTTCAATATTGTCAAAGAAAGATTTCAAAATGCATATCTGATCTTAGTTTCAAGCAGATCTCTTACAAGGTTCTGGGAAGATTGGATCTTCAGAGGAATACATGAACATTAGACATTGATTACACTATGTCTCTTTTGCTGTTTCTTGCCAATCTCCATAAGATGCTGCTTAAAATATTAATCAGGGTTTTATTCAGGCTTTATCAATTTGTCTTGAAAATATTTTTGAAACGGGGAGAAATCTTTATTCCGAAACATTTGTGCACTAAAGTCAGACATTTTAGATGACCTCTGCACCCACATTTTGGGCCCAGATTTTCACAGGGGCTCTGCCTGTTGGACAGGGAGCTCTTTTGAAAATGTGACCAGAAGTGTCACAACAGGAACTGCTGGATGCTGACCACTTTTGGAAACCTGGGTCCTTATTTAGGTGCCTAACTGGTGTCTTGAGAATCTGGCCTCAATTGAGGGCATGGAAGGGTTTCAGAAATCTAGCCCCACGGGCTTTCGTTTCAGCACTATTGAGGAAAGCATATCTCCAACTGCAGCCAGCGGGAGTTGTGGGTGCTCAGCACCTCTGAAAATCAGGCCCTGGAATTATTCTGCATCATTTGACTATTTTTCCCACTAAATACTTTGCTTTATCATCCTGCTCTCTGCTTCCTTTTCAGTCTCTTTGCCTGTGTCTTTCAGTCTGCCTCCGTTCCTCCAGCCCCCTTTTAAAATCCTCACTGGACTTTTTAATTCAGATGTCGCCAGAAGAAACTTTTCAACCCATGAGGTTCATGTGGATCCATCTGGTTACCTTAGCTCTGCTCCCAACCCAGTTGGGATAATCTCTGTGCCCTTGATTTCATTATGGTGGACAGAAGAGCAAGGGAAAACATTTGAGATGGTTTCTAGTTGAAATGGATGAAACTTTTCTCCACCAATTTGGGCTTCTGAGGCATCTACCTTTCCAACCCATGCTGGGACAGTGGGAAACCACCAAAAAGGGACAGGAGCCACTGATGTGTAGGTCAACTTAAAAGCAACTTTCTCCACAGTCTCTCCCATGCTCTATAATAGATACTGCAATTCTACAGTACAGTCCATCTTTTCAGTTGTCAGCAGAAGGAGCTTTCACTTCAGATTCATTACTGCCTAAGTGAGATAGTGGAAAGCTATGAAGCAAAAAGCAATGCCACTCATCCTGCCACCTCATATTTCAGCTCCGTGAACTGCAGAGGAGCGACGCAATGAGAGGAGAGGAATAGAAAATGGGGCTGCCTAGGCATTTTCATCTCATCTCTGATTAACCTGTTTCAAAGACCTCACTGTTCAACCAGCTAATGAAAGCAGTCACAGTCCATATTGCTCCATATGTTTTGCAGCTGTTGGATTCAGCAATTTCACTGTCTCAGGTTGTGCTTGCAAGTAAAATCCTGTGACTTTAAAACAAAATGTCATTTGGTACAGTGCAGTGTTTGAGAGGCTTTTCTGTGGCTAACGTGTGACTGGGAGCTGGCTGAATGGGAAGGGAAGGATTTTCTCCATGAACCCAATACAGCATCGGGCTGGCAAATGTCTTGATTTTGTTGGAGCAGGATGTTTTGGCTAAGGGCTTGGGGGTTTTTTGGTCTGGAACAACAGGCTGTTTTTTTCCCCAGTTATGTGAGTGATGAAATTTGTTTCAGTGCAGTAAAAAAACCCAACAAAAACAGTGTCAAGAATATCAGCCTCCTTGAGACAGCTCTATAAACAGGTTGGTTATGTGTTGAAGAGACCGAGAGGCTTGACTCACTTCAGTGTGGGAGGAAGGATGTCCCTCCAATTAGGATATGAGCCTGGAACGTGGGAGACTGAGGTTTAAACACCCTATGCTGCCTCAGACTTTCTGTGTGACCTTGGACAGGTCCCTTTGTCTCTCTGTGACTCACTTCTCCATCTGGCTTACTGTTGTTGGAAATTTCAGCTGAAATGACTCCACTTTTTCCGAGAATGAGGCTAGGGAAGAACGTGGCTTTTTTGCTGGTTAAAAAATTCTGGTTCATTTTTCTAATTCCCCCCATGCTTAGGAGCAGGACCGTGAAATGTGGCAATGGGGTGGCTTTTGCAGCAGGGATGTGCCTTTTGCTATCCCTGTGACAATCTGCCCAAATCTTACTGAGTTACAAGCCTTTTGGAAAATCAGAGTTTTTATGCTCAGGAGGCTCTTAAGATTTTAGCAACTAAATTCCCTGAAGATTCTATCTGGCATGTGCACTGAGTTTGCTCCAGCCCAGGCCCGAACAGGACTTTCTCTGTAATCGGTGCTGCTGCAGATCACGCTGGATCCAATTCTGGGTACCTGAACTGAGAGCAGGGAGCTTGCCTGGTCTGTGCTCTCAATAACAGCCCCTGCTGGGCCCAAGCAATGCGGAGGAGAAAGGTGCCGGAGTGTAATGCACAGGGGATAAGAGGTTGGTCCTGGGGGGAGGGGAAATAGTATGTGCTCATGTAATTAATGATTGTATCCCAAAGGGACTGAATGACAGTTGCACAGACAATTTTAATTCGGGCCTTTCCTGACATGTGAGTGCTTGACTGTGCAAACTTAATGATGTTCTGTTAATGCCATTTGTGTGTGTGCCCTAACCTTACCTTAGGGCTTGATCTGTAATCAGTGCTGAAACTCCTATTAGTTTCTTTAGGAGCAGGATCATACTCCTTCAGATTGGTGTCTGGGACTGTTCTTCTTTGCACACACAAGGTTCTATAGAAATAATAACTAAACATGTTCTTTAGAACAATAATATCTATGTGTGTGTGATGGGTTTGGGCCCGTTGGGGGTCACCTGATGTGCTGGGGTGCCACTGAGCCTGCCTGGAAGTGCAGAAGTAGCTCCAGTAAATTTCTCCTGGGCAAACCCTTCCCTGGAATACTGCTCAGGCCTGCAGAGCTGTAAACAGATTCTAAGTCTCCTGAGTCACAGCCCAGCATTCTCTTCATTAGGCCACACAAGTATCTATTGATAGTCCCATTTTATAGTTAGGGAAATTAAGGCAGAAAGTTTGTAACTTGTCCACAGCTGCAGAGACCGTATCTGAGCCAGGAATTAAATTCAGGATCTGATAGGTTCCAGTTATCACCAAATGCAACCTACTGCTGCGATTAGCAAACTGTCTTGCTACACATTGGAGCTATGAGAGCTCCCTCATGTTGCATAACTAAGTGCAATATGACATTGTCACTGATCTAGTGTGATGCATGACACTTTTTTTTCCCCGCTGAAACAGGAAAAATAGAAATAGATTTCAGGCGTAAGCAGGATGGTTATAAATGTCTTGCTGATCTGTATTTTAATGTGGGACAAGTGTTCTGTAGGGGTGCCTACGTGATTTAGGAGCACAAGTCCATGGGACTGCCTAATGACTCAGGAGTATGGTGCAAGAACTTTGCAGTCCATGCAACTGTTTAACAAGCTGAAGTGTGAGAGTTACATTGAGGCTTGGCGGCATTCAGTTTTTATTTTTTTAATAATTTCCACACTAATGTCATAGAATATTAGAGTTGAAAGAGACATCAGGAGGTCATATAGGCCAATCCCCTGCTCAAAGCAGGACCAACATCAACTAAACCATCCCAGCCAGACCTTTGTCAAGCTGGGCCTTAAAAACCTCTAAGGATGGAGATTCCACCACCTCCCTAGGGAACCCATTCCAGTGCTTCACCACCCTCCTAGTGAAAAAGTTTTCCTAATATCCAACCTAAACCTCCCCCACTGCAACTTGAGACCATTACGCCTTGTTCTGTCATCTGTCACCCCTGAGACTAGCCTAGCTCCATCCTCTTTGGAACCCCCCTTCAGGTAGTTGAAGGTTGCTATCAAGTTCCCCTCTCACTCTTCTCTCCTGCAGACCAAATACGCCCAGTTCCCTCAGCCTCTCCTCATAAGTCAATTTAATATCAATAACTAGGAGTCCTTGTGGCACCTTAGAGACTAACAAATGTATTAGGGCATAAGCTTTTGTGGGCTAAAGCCTACTTCATCAGATGCATGGAGTGGAAAATACAGTAGAATGGTATAAATACACAGCATATGAAAAGATAAGTTGTGGTGGGGTCAGTGCTAATGAGCCAATTAAATTAAGGTGGAAGTGGACTATTTTCAACAGTTGACAAGAAGGGAGGAAAAATCACTTTTGTAGTGCTAATGAGTTCAATGTAATCCAGGTGGCCCATTTCAAACAGTTCACAAGAAGGTATACGTATCAGTAGGGGGAAAACATTAATTTCTGTAGTGACCCATCCATTCCGAGTCTTTATTCAGGCCTAGTTTGATGGTGTTCAGTTTGCAAATTATGCCCAAATAAACGTGTTAGTCTCTAAGGTGCCGCAAAGACGCCTCATTGTTTTTGCTGATACAGATTAACATGGCTACCATTTTGAAACCTATAATATCAATATTTATTTAAATTGTTTTCTATTTTTATTCATTTACATATTCAAATGTATGCAAAATTATGGATTCTAAGCATTTTTTTATTTTTATCAATTTAAATTTTCACTGTTGTGGGAAGTGGGTGGATAGGGCCAGGCAATAATTATTAAATTACAATAAACACCGAGATTCAAAAAAATAAATAAAGCAGGATCAGCTTCAGTCATCTCCTGGAACTCCCAAGGCACATCCTCCTGCCTAGATTGCCAGAACTTGACTGAGCTGCCTGCCTGGCTTTTAAACCCCATATCCAACCCAAGGCGCCTCAGCAAGGGTGGCGGGGTGGACCCTCCTTAGCCCAGAGCTGCTCTGTAACCCATGCCTCTCCAGTGAAGGATTTATACATCCCGTCACAGTAAACAAAACTGTTTTCATTTATATTCAAAATATACAGTAAATATTCTTTTTTAAGGAAATGAAGCTTTCAAGATACAAAAAAATTGAGATAAAAAATGAGTGTAGATTTATTCCCTCAGAAATGTGTTTTGTTGTTAGGAGAAAAAAAAACTAAAGTGAAGCAAAAGTTCATATCTGAGGGGAGAAGAAGCAGGAAGAAAAAAATAGCCTGGATAATATTAGAACATGGTAAAAAAAGAGGAAAAGACCTAAACAAATTAAATTATACATCTAACAAGCAAAAACAGAATTTTACTTTCTGAAGAGATATAACCCAATTCTTCAAAGAAACAAAAAGCAGCAGTAATTAGTTAGAGCTTTTATCTCTTCAGGATTCTAAGTATCAGATACATCTCCCATCTGAATGGGTAGAAATTTATTTTTTCCCCAAATAGCAACTATCAAAAAGTGTTATGTTATCTCTTAGAAATTTATAAACGCCGCTACCTGACTGACTGCCATTTCAAAGTCAGGCAGCTTGTTAGTTTTGAACGGTTGAATCTGTTGAAATTAAAACATGTCCGGGGCCAAAGACCGGAACATAAAGGCAACGAGAGCCAGATCCTCAGTAAACCAGCACAGCTTCTTTGGCTTCCCCGTTATTTATTAATCTGCCCGTAAAAGTTCGTTCTTCTCCAACGCCAAGAAAAAGCATCAGGCAGGTCAAGTAACGGCCTCGTAGAATGTACCATAGAGAAAGACAATCCTTTGAGGCTTGCAGAGGGAACGTAATGGCTAATGTTGAAAGTAAATATCAAAGCAAGAAAAACAAATCTCCCTTTTTTGTGTTTATATTCTTTGCAGAACATGACGGGCAAGGGGGCAGTTCCCTATACTGGAGGTGTTACTGATAACCTGACTGCAGCAAGAGAACATGCGACTCTGAATTTTGATTTGAAGAGGAAGTGAAATAAAGGCCAGAGTTCAATGTGCTTTGTATAAATGGGATGTGAAGGAAAGCGGCCTAGAAGCATTATTGACACTTCTGGGAAATTACACACCAGTGCCAAGCCACTTGTGGTGCACCCTCTTTTTACCACTCACAAGTTTGTTTTAAAACTTTTGCACATTTGCTGTAAATCATTAATCCAAATGTCAGTCTCTCTCCCACACAATACAGGGTGGGGTAGATTTATACATACATTACTGTGGCTATGTATTCCAGTCCTGCTCTCTTTAAAGTTTATAGCAAAACCCCCAGAGATGTCAATGGGAGAAGGATTGGGCCCTTAGTCATGGAAGGATTTTCACTTGGTTGTGATGTGTGTGTATGATTCCAGCCAGTGACAAGACAATTAAAAGATCACTGTAGCAGTGCATATTTTGTGCAGCTGCTCTTTGTAGTATGTCAATATACACTACAATATACACTACAATACTGACAATATACCATAGACACAAGTTCAGAGACTGGAGGTGTTCAGATTTTCTCATCCAACGCTATTTTTAGTCTGTTCTTCAGTTCAAAAGAAGAAGTGCTAAAAATCTTGCAGGAGAGAGAGAGAGAGAGAAAAAAAAAGCCAGTTCTTGTTTGCAGGAAGGTTGACCAGACAGCAAGTGTGAAAAATCGGGACAGGGTTGGGGGGTAATAGGAGCCTATATAAGAAAAAGACCCAGAAATCGTGACTGTCCCTATAAAATCGGGACATCTGGTCATCCTATTTGCAGGCCCCTTCCTACTCAAGAAGTCAAATTCAGCTGTGGCATCAGTGGGTGCCACCCTTGCAAACTTCAGAGGAAGGCTTAGTTCAGACATTGTTTGGCTAGACACTGAAACGTCTGGATATTTATCCAAAGGCAACTAAACTTCTCAATTTTAGATTGTTCAGCACTCCTAAACAATGAGATGCCTACAGTTGGCATTAGCTATCCACTGACCCTTTCAGTGCTGCTTCTCTTTTGAGTTCCTATTGTTATTGTGTAGATAGAGTGCAGCATTTCTTGCTGTGCTGGGGTGTTAGATAACACTAACTGGCTGCTGTTTCCGCTCTCATCTAACTACTAGTTGCACTACTTTTTTGTGTTTTGTTTTTAATTAAGGTAAAACTTCTTGGAGTGATGTGAAAAATGAACCATGAGAGCACCAGTGACTAATGGGGTAATTGCAGGGTAGAGCATCTTTAATCACTTTCAGCCCTTAAGAGCATTTTTGAACAACTTGGTTTATCATTTTCTTGAGATTTTGATATAGTTCTATACTCCTGATAGGCTAGATACAGAACATAAAACTGATAATATAGAGAGGAAGGATAGTCTAGTGGTTAGGGCTCTCAGGAGATGTGGCTGCAACTTCCTGCTCTGCCACAGACATCTCGTGTAACCTTGGGCAAGTCACTTAGTCTTTTTGTAATGTTCTCCATCTATAAAATGGGGGGAATACTTCCCTACCTCATAGGGATGTTGTGTAAGGATAAACACATTAAAGTTGGTGAGCTACTTAGATATAATGAGGGCCATGTAAACACCTTGGATAAAGTGAAATATGGTATAAATGAAATGTGCTTTCAAATGGACATTCCCAGTAAGTTTTTGCATTGTGGACTTGCTCCATCCCAGTGCTTCTAGGGAATCCAGAATTAACTGGGACCGAAGAAGCAGAAGCAGAGGCTGAACTTCCTTTACAAAGAATGGGCATGTGCCCTCAATACAAACCCTGTACAAATCGTCTCTAGGTGCTTACCTAACCACTCTCTCTTGACCAGACTGAATGCCATCCTCATCTAAGCCTATATCTCTGCCAGGCACTTTGAAAACAAAGAGACCACACCATCCACATGTGACAAAGACAAGGTATGTGGCGCTGTTTGTCACCTATACACTGATGTAATCACACCTCATAGCATCACATTAAGAGTTTTGTCTTTCATGTACAATATACCCTGTCAGAACTGTACAGTGTGTGTGTGTGTGTGTGTTGTTTAGGGAATTCCACTTTGTGTCAGTGGTGCATCAGAAAAGCAGACGCAGCACAGTCTAGGATGAGAACCTCAGAGCTTACTTTGACCTACCATATTTTGTTTTCTGTACTCTGCTTCAGATGTGACACTGAATTACTGGAAAGGTCAAAAGGATCATCACAGGATGACAATTGATGTCATCAGGCCATTATCAGGCGTACTTTTAATTCCCAAGGCATGTATGTTAATAAGGAATACTTTTCACAATGAACAATTATACATTTTACCTCAGAAAGATAAAAAAAGGAGACTGTTTGCATGTTTGCATCTGTATTTGCATTCATAAAGGCATTTCTCCACGCATGATACCTGTATCTGCTTGCTTATTCTTGTCTGTGTAACTCAGACATAGTCCATAAATTATATGTGGAGTCTAGGAAGACCTCATGAAAAAGAATTGCCATGAGAGAAAGTAGGCTAAAAGAATAAAGGTGCATATCTGTTCTTATTGCTGGCCCTTGAATCTATATTTTTATCATGGTTGATGGTTTCGTTTTTCAAGTTGTGAGTCTCAGACAAGCTCCTTCTATTTCTAATACTCTTTCCCCCATTTCTTCTCAGGTTCTGGCCCATATATGGCCATAGAAAAGCTGAGATGACAACACCTTTTCAAGCTGTGGTTTAAGGCCAGATTGTTTTGAATACTAAATAGACTCTGGTGGCATATGGCAGTACTACTGCCAGCTGTGCAGAAAAGGTTAAGGAGAAAGCAGAGGACCAGAGTTAATAAAAAGCTTTCAAAGGACTAGGTGCATTCAGAGGACCCATCAGACAAGTTATATATCAAAAACACAATTGAATGCCAAAGTTCAGTCTTTTGGGATGAATTTTGCTTTACATAATTTTGACAGCTCTGATACCGCAGTGAGGGTGATGTGTAGTGTAACATAATATCAACCTACCTACCTATACATCTAATACTAGATTCCAAGATTTTAAATGATTAAAAACAAATATAGACATTTTTGATACATATTGAGATTTTACCAATAATAAAATGCAAAATTCGCCTGGAAATACCACAAGGACAGGATCTCTGGAGAGATCACCTGTATCTTCTGCCTTTGGATGGGCTGGAGGCTGTGCTACAGTGGTCATCCTTAAATATGCAGGCATTTGGTGTTGTATGACTAGATGAGGTTTGTACTATTATGTAAACTTCCCTGTGCTCCTTGTGGATAATACTGTAAATATTGAAAATACTAAGCTAAAATTAAGTCCCAGTATTAGGCTGACCATACGTCCCGTTTTGAACTGGACAGTCCCGTTTTTTTAATGTTTTTTAACCGTCCCGTCTTTTTGACCAAAATATCAATTTTGTCCCGTTTTTGGGGCAGGACTCAGAAAAAACATGGAATCATAAAATGTCCCCCCCCGCCTCCGCCGCCGCCGGCTCGCTCGGGCCCCCGGCTGCGGCTCCTGACAGCTCTGATCTGCCGCCTCCTCCAGCCCGCCACCAGCTGCAGCCTCCTCCTCTCTATTCCTCCTTCCCTCCCTTCTCTCCATCCCCCCCTTCCTCCCTGCTCTCTCCCTCTGTCCACTGCCTCCTCTCACTCCCTCCGTCCCTGCTCTCTCCCTCTGTCCACTGCCTCCTCTCACTCCCTCCGTCCCTTCTCTCTTCAGAAAACCTGGCCGGCAGCCCCCCCCCCCCCGCCGGCTCGCTCCGCTCCCAGCTGCGGCTCCTGACAGCTCTGATCTGCCGCCTCCTCCAGCCCGTCGCCCGCTGCAGCCTCTTCCTCTCTATTCCTCCTTCTCTCCATCCCCCCCTTCCTCCCTGCTCTCTCCCTCTGTCCACTGCCTCCTCTCACTTCCTCCATCCCTTCTCTCTATCCCCCCATCCCTTCCTTCCTCCCTTCTCTCTATCCCTCCATCCCTCTCTTCCTTCTCTCTATCCCCCTTCTCCATCCCTCCCTTCTCTCTCTCCCTCCGTCCACTGCCTCCTCTTCCATCTCCCTTCTCTCCATCCCTCCTTCTCGCTGTCCCTTGCCTCCTCCATCCACCCTGCTCCCTACCCCCATCTTCTCTCATCCATCCATCCTCTCCCTTTCTCACCTTCGTGCCTTCTCTCCCTCCGTCCCCTCCATCATCTTCATCCCTCATCCCCCCTTCTCTCTCTCTCCCTCCATCCTCTTCATCCCCCATCCCTGTTCTGCTTATTCCTCCATCCATCCCCCCCAACCCCCCTCTGCCTCCCCCCCGCCCGGTGCTGGGGGGCCCAGGTGGGGCCATGCCCCCCCCCCCCCACACCCTGTCCCGTTTTTGCCCTCCCAATGTCCCGTTTTTGTCTAAAGGAAATATGGTCAGCCTACCCAGTATGTTCAGGAACTGGCATCTTTTAAAGGTTATCACTGTTTACAGCACTTCAGTTTCGGATCTCAACCAGAAGCCAGAAATTCAGGGCAGACAACACATTTATTCAAACTTTAGATGGTAATAGATATATATATAAGCAGGCAATCAGTATGGAAGATACAGCTCACACAGTATGTCAGAGGCTGCAGGGATATGTATTTATTACATCTATTAATGGAAATTAACTGAGACTTCCAGTTCCCATATACCAAAACAGCACATTAAAAATCACGTACACCTTCTAGGACACAAGGCTGGTGCATCAAATGGGGTGATGTGGCAGCTCTTGAAAGAGCAGCCTATGGAAAAAAAAAAGGCAAGAAGCCCAGCAATTTTATTATATTTGGGTTTTATTTTTAAAGTTTGACTGAGGAGTGACTGTGGAACAGGGATATACACAGGGAGCTCAGTTGATGGGCCTAGTGAAACAGTGCTTGGAGACGGTACAAGCCGATGTCCTGGTTGAAACATGGCACTATTCTGGACCTAGATGGCATTTCTGATATACAAGGATCTGAGTGTCATCTTTTGCTCATTTCCTATGGTTCATTTCTCTTCACTTTCATTCTTTACCTCTGGGTTATCTTATGACAAAGCAGTATAGAATACCAGCATCTGATTCTTTTGCACTTTTTCAAAGTGCATTGTTCTCCTTTTCTCCTTCAGACAGCAAAACATTTAATCAAAAATAGACCCATAATTCAGACTGCAGTTAAGTGAGCTCTCCAACTCAAATTCCAGTAACACTATTAGTGGCTGCAGGAGGATTGTGACTGCAAGTGAACAATTTCAGAATGAAAAGTAGGGAGAAATATCAACCACACAGAGCAAACAACAAAGACAGATGAAGCCAATAAGAACAATCACACCTTTGGCAAACTCAGGTGGCCTGTCTGTTTTCTTTCATGAGTCAAACAATGTTTTGGTTCCCCTTTTATTTCTCTGAAGCATTGTTGTGGTAGTGTCATCTCGATTTGGATATGGAACTGCTGAAAATTAGAATTCACTACAAGTAATGTACTGTTACTTTGTGGAAGATGGCTTCCACCTTCCACTCATGCCATGGGTTGGCCTACTTATTAGAATTGCAAGCATATCAGTTATGTAGGTGGATTACTACTTTTTACTTTGATTTATATGTTGCTCTTCTACAACGAGTGCCATTGTAACACACACAGTGTCCTGTATCTGGCAGGATTCATCTGTTTCCAAAGAGAAACAAGTCAGTTTTGAATGTGTGGCTATAAAAATTCATTTGGGGGTTGATCTCAACCCAGATTACCTGACATCTGAAATGCTAAGGTAATCAGCCAGGGAGCACCACACTGTCCTGGAAATGGTTGGTGTGGATTCTATAGCTTCTTCTGTGATGATAAAAACTGAGTGATGAGAAATGCAACCATTATCATCCTTAAAATCTGATCTGATTATTGAAGACAAAATTGACAAGTTTACCTCAATATTTGCAGCAGCCCCTGTATGTCCCTAGAGTTGTTGGTATGGGAAAGCACTGCAAATTATAAAGTTAGAAGAGACCACATCATCTAGTCAAATCCCCTGCCGAGATGCAGGATTTGTTGTGTCTAAACCATCCAAGCAGATGGCTCTCCAGCCTTCTTTTGAAAATCTCCAGTGAAGAAGCAAACAAAGGGGAAGTTATTCATTTAGCTAACTGGCAATTTTTTATAGGTGGCCACATGCATCTGACTCTCCATTCTGCTGTCAAAAGTCAGACAAACATCTCTCAAGTGCCCCTCAAAATTCTGCCTCATACTGTGATATTAAATCACAGAGCTGAGCTTCCCAAATGCCTACTGTGCTGTTTAGTCAGGGTGCCTATGCAAATAATCTTCAGTAACATCACTGTAACATATGGGATGAGATTGAGACATACGGTGCAAACACAGAAACAGAACACAACAGCTATCGCTAATTATTTGAACACACAGAAAAACACAACACGTACTCATCTGGTGGTGCAGTTGGATAGACCGATAACACTGTTATAATGAGCGCCACAGTTTTATTCCCAGGACAGAGCTCTTCTGGGTTTAAACCTCATGTGTTTGCTCACTGACTGCAGGATATTCTTGGAAATGCAGCGCTGACGTTGAGATCATGCTGTGAGGTGAGAGAAATGAAATATAGGCATGTGGCAGCCACAAGGAGAAAGCAGTGCATGTGTCAAAAGATTTAATTTTCTCCAATCACTTGTAGGTCTCACTCCTCCCCACTAACTGGAATGTGAAACCGTATGACCCCATGTATATTTCTGTGTGCATGTGCACAAGCCTGCGTGCCATTGTATTGCTGGAAGAATACATGGTATATTCTGAGACCTGACAGAGATGACAGACTGATTGAATAATGTTATTATTGCCCACATTTATAAGTCTGGCCAAACTTAGTGTCCATCTTTGTCTGTCTGTAGTAGCTGGAGCTGCACACAAATAGGTTCATGAGTCCATATAACCGTGGAGTTACCAGAGCTGGGTGTTTTAGCTCAAACAGGAGAGGCTCATGCTTTTAGAACCAGAAGCCCCAGATTCAATCCCTGCTGCCAATAACTTACCCACGTCTTTAGCATGACATAAGACCCTTGTCAGTTATGGTCTGAGTGCCGTTTACAACATGTAGTACCAACAAGTGGAGCACTTTTCCACCAGGGAGTGGCTCAGAGTTTAAAAATTACCTTCCAAGAGATTGTTTGCCCTATGGGGGGCTGAAGGGGTTACATTGCACAACAAGATATGCTTTGGGTCTCCTGCAAAATAGATCATTGGCTTAGGGCTGTGGTAGACTTCTTGTGAGAGCAAATTTTAGAGCTGGGTGTATCCACTTGGAGACTGATATTCCAAGGCTTCCTGCAAGCTTTCACACACCGATTAGTAGCTTGTACTCATTGCTGTGCAGAGACTGTGATGGGGCATGAAAGGGTGGGTGGATTGTGATGTAACTGGGTCCTCAATAATGTTTAATGATGAAGGGTGACATCAGTGACTGCACCAATGGGTCTTTGGTGAGGAGAAAGCACCACACAAATCCTCTGTGAGGAACAAGCATTGACATCTGAAAGGAACTCTACACACTCAGGGGAGAACTCTGTCAAAACTGCAGCACCTCAAGAGGTATTGAAGGCCACGGATGGATCTAAGGCTGCTAGCAAAATTGTCCATTATCCTGAGGAGTCCATCAGTCACCATCATCAATGCTGCCAAAATCAGAGATGAAAAAAGCTTCAGCTGGTCATCTATTGTCATCCATTCCCTAGACAATGCTGAAGTGTTCCTTACCGTATGGTTCTTGAGTGCTTTGTCCAATCAAATTTTAAATGCTTGAGAGCTGAGGCTATCATTCAATAGTCCAGTGGATCTCCCTGTTAAGATTGTCCTGATATTCAGCCTAATCTTTTCTTTCCTTATGTTCTTTCCATTGCTATTTTGCCATGCAGACATTGGGTAGGGAGCACCATGGCAGCATTCCAGTGCGTGTCAGGGGAAAAGCAGATTGCCAGCAGTCCTTTTTCCTCTCTGACTTGGATGGCGCTATTGCCGGTGGATGGAGAGGACCAGGGAACACCTTGGAATGGCTGGCAATATGTGTGCCAGCCATAAGATTGCACACTGGTTTTCTCATAGATCCTGAGGCTTTTGTGTTCCAGTTCCTAAGCCACAAACATCTCCCCCAGTATGACATTAGAAACCCCTCTCCATCGAGGGAATAACAGACTGGTAACACCCAGATTTACCTTGCTGAGTTCTCAACAGACTTTCTCCTTTCTCTGGCTTTTCTCAGAATACTCCATATTGATGGCCTCTTTGAGGAGGTTCCTTTCTATTAGAGTATTAGAACTGCAGGACTGAATCCATTGTCTCTTCCTTTACTCATGGCGGACTCAATCTGGAAGCACATTGCAGACTGTATTTTGGAACTATTTGTAAACAGACCTTGAAAGTGTGGTTTTTTATATTCATCAAAAAATAAAAGAAAATTCAAGCAGAACATTGCTTTCTTTTTATGCATAATGCAAACAGTAAGCATTTGCTGATTTCACTTTGATGCGCTAACCCTAGCAAAAAGTGAGTGATGCCAACAGAGGCCTACTGTTACTTTAGGAAATCTAACAACAGCTTGTGAAAAGAACAAGGTGCTGTAGAAAACAATGAGGGTACGGGATCAACACACATTCATCCTAGTAAGTACAGTGTAGTTTCATGAGTGTTTTGTGTACAATACACAGTCAACTTTGCTCATAAAATTTTTTTATTCACTCACTGAAGTGGGCTGTGGCGTTCAAAGGAACATAAGGATGTTTCAAGGGGATTTGGGCACCCTTAAAATCCTGTTAAAATCCCAGACTCCTTTAATGACTAGTTTTGCAGCAGTGCCCAGAGGTCCCAGTCAAAATCACAGTCCTATTGTGCTAGGTACTATATGAATAGATATGATAAAATTGCTCCAGCTATTAATGTCAACACAAACTGCTCATTAAACAAAGCAGAGAGTTAATGTTAACTGTTGGCCAAATCCTACTTCCTTCACTCTAACCTCTGATTGGAAATCAATGGCCGCAGAGGGCTTCCAACATGTCACAGGATCAGGCCCTAAGCAAGGAATGCAGGTGTTGGCCCTAGATGTTTAGTTTTCAAGACAGTGTGTTTGCATTAAAGATTTCGGCTCCTGCTTTTCGTGTTCAACTGCTTGTCCCCTCTTCTGGGTAAAGCCGGCGACAATAAAAAACATCCCAACCTCAAAGTCCCCAGATTATCCTTGTGCTTTAGTTTTGCTTTGCTGTGGAACGTATTTGGAAAGAGAAAACAATCATAGTGGTAAAGTTTGGCCTTTCGAGCAAGATTAACAGTTGTTTATCTGCAAGGCTGCCAACTGCCCTGTGTTCAAAAGACTTGGGAAGCTTTAAGAGTTTGAGGATCACAAGCCCTGAATCCCCTTTTAACAGAAGAATAGCCATTTAACAGATCACTCATGCAGTTGCTGAAAGTGACTTCAGTTTCTACATAAAGATACAGCTATTCTGTACTGCCACGCCATTGTTAGTGGGACAAATGCTGCTTTGGCTAACATAGCACCAGTGATTTCCAAAGAAACAGGAGCTTTCAGTCCAACCTTCAGTACTCTCCCAGATTAGATTATAGTTCTTTGCACCTGGCCTCAGCAAGGGCAGTGCATAGTTGTGCTGCACCAGGGAGAGTTCGGGAAGAGCCTGTGATTTAGGGTACATCTACACTACCCGCCGGAGCGGCTAGTACTCTCTAGTGCAGAGTTAGGCGTTGTCTGGGTAGAAAGCAAAGTACTTCTCCTTTTTTTTTTTCCTGGAGCAATATAATGTCCCCTTTTCTCCCCCAGTGCACTCGGCCATTGCTGTTGTTGGTGATGAGTAGAGCTATGCAAATAACAGTTTTTTCAATTCACTGGTTGTTTGAAAAAATCAGAAGACTAACATAGTTACTGGTTTCCCCAAAACAAAAAAACATTGAAAGTTTTGGTGACTGAAAAGGTTGAAGGTCAAAAACCATGTTTGCTCAGTACAAAAATGTTTTATTTCTGCAGTTCTTTTTTTAACTTATTTTTTCCACAAACCTGGAGTAAATCTCAAAATAAAAAAATGTTTCAAGTAGAAAAATCAGAACATTTCATTTCCAAAAGTGTCAAAATGACACATTTTGATTATTATTTTCAGGATTTTCTTTGGGAATTTTTTTTAAAACCAAAACAATTCAGTGAATTTGACACAAATTCACTAAACATTGCAATTGGCCTGAATCTGCTTTTTTTGATGGAAAAAATGGCCAAAAAAACCTTCCTGAGCTCTTCTAACTGGAGAATGGAGATGCCAGGGCTCCACCCACTGCTTCCACCTTTCCAGCCCCTCCCCACCGACTTGCTCACGGGATAATTATTGGTCAAACATCCCCCTGCTCTTCTTCTGCCCAGAACCACAATATAAGTAACCCTTCCTTTGGCAAATTAGGGATTTAGGACGGGCTTTACTTTTCCTTATCCCCTTGTGCAGCACTTTAGGGGCTGTGGCAAACTCTCCCCCAGTGATTTAGATGGAACAGTTTCCAGGAAAGATTTTGCATGAAGCTGGAGTGTTTATTGTACATAATTCATGGCTTTTTGTTTGTCTTAAAGGCTGTTTGCAGTATTGTTGTAACCATGTTGGTCCAAGGCTATGAGAGTGGTTGAGGTATATATTTTATTGGACCAACATCTGTTGGTGGAAGATACAAGCTTCTGAGTAATACAGAGCTCTTCTTCAGGTCTGGGGAAGGAAACCAGACTGTCTTCCTGTTTGCCAGTGTTTTGTCAGCTAATTACTGTGGAAGCCAGTTTGTTTTCTACATCAGCGTAAATAAAGTGGAATGCACATTAAAAAAAAACTTGTTTTCTGACATAATAGATGCTGTGAGAAGATTTTTCCTGCAGCAATTCCTCAACCACAGGACTCCTCCAGTCGTTAACAGATGTAAGTTTTAACCTCAGATTTCACTCACTTCATTACCCTTGCCCTGCCTTTCCAATCAATATAATCCAGGAAAGCTTTGTTGAACATGACTAACATTTAAAACAGAACTGAATGTTTCACATGAGTCATAAAACCATGTGCAGGATTTGTGTTCAATTAATTATAGACTCCCCCCATCTGAGCTGTTGCCACAGCTTAATTGCATTTTAACTCTGTATTGGTTATGCTGATGCTTGTGGATTTTGATCAGTTGGGGGAGTCAGGAAGGGAAGGGTGGGAATGGATTTACTCAAGGAGTAAATATTTGTATTTGTCAGTAGATCCAAACTGGGGCTACTAAAAAGCGCCTAACCCTGCAGTCCTTTTTTAAACCTCTAAAACCTGAAATTAATATTATTTATTATTATCATAATAGTAGTGCCTAGGGGTACATGACCTGGGGCCCATCTTGCTAGGCATTGTGAAAACACACCGAAAAATCAGTCCCTGCCCCCAAATTCTATAGGCACTTTGGTCATATTTAACAGTAGAACAAGGCTAAACAATGTTTGGAGTTCAAATGAAAATACAAAAATGTCTGGTAGGTTCAACAATATTAATTTGCCTTTTTCCTCAGCGCTGTAACACACTTGTAGGAAGGTTCATGAAAATTAACCCCGTTTGGTGCGAATTCTGGAGTCCCTTTCCGAAGTGTACTTCAAATGGAGTGAGTGCAGACGATTGTTGGCGTGGATCTAATGCTGCTGCGCACTACTCTGGCTTTGCAGGCACCAGTGACCAACCTTCCTGTTTACCTGTTTCCCTGCTATGGGGCCAAGGTGACCCAATATCCCCTTTCCAGATTAAAATCAGGTGCAGAGCCAGAATATGCCCATTTGCTCCTGGATTTGAATGTATCCGCATCACTGCTTTACTCCCATTACTGATGCTGCTCCGGAAGCCTTATGACATTCCTCAAGCGGTCCCCTGGAGCCGTGCTTAGGTCCGGGCTGTCTCAGTCTCTGGGGAGAAGTGACAGTGTGGCCAGCCACCACAGTAAGAAACTGTTCTAGGAGATCTAAAAGCACCTGGACGAAACGGGTCATGACTGGAACACCTCCCAGCGCTGTACGAAGATGCCACCGATACAAAAGAAGATCCAGTGCTGTCCCTTCAACCTGTCCATTTTTTGAGAACATTTTCAGCCAGCACATTACTACCAAGCCCAAAGCCCTTGTAGGTAGCCACCCTGATCCCAAACCCAGTCTGTGACACAGGAGGAAGATTCTACAGATCCTACTGAGGGAATCTCACCACGTAAATCTCTATTTGCTATCATGACCATTTGGTATTGTGCTATATGGCTGGGCTAACGTCTTTTACTGGTGCCCCAGGACCACTGCCATTTTGGGTGAATGTGAGCTAGGAGCTATGCCCCTGCCATCTATCTGCCATTCCTCCCCCAGTGCCCCCTTTCATTCTGCTCTCCCTGCCCCCAGTCAAGGATTGGATGAGCAACTGGCTTCTATCAAGCAGGGGACCCAACCCACTGGCTGTTTACAAAGCAATGCCACTGAAGGCACATATCCATCTACTAATTCTCTTCTCCCTTTCCACATCTCTCCCTCTTGGTGATCAACACCCTCCCTCTGCTCCTCACCTCACACAGCAGATTCAAAATGATACCTACTGATTTGTGCAGAATTCAAGTTTGTTGAGCTGTCTCTTACAGGAAAAATGTTGGTAAGTATTCATAGTTACCTGAGGTATACCTTGGCATAGATAGTGTGTTCCCATCAAGGTAGTAGGGCTACTGATCCCCACTGACGGATATAAACCCTGTGACAGATAGTCATACAGGAAAAGAAGATTAGGTTAGGGCTAGCATAGCTGTATAGCTCTTAATGGCTTTTCACAGGCTTACAAATTTCATAGCAAAATACCAGGAGTGGTTAAGGTTTCAAACAATCAGTGCAGAACCCAATCTATTTTTCTCTGCAGTTTCAACATGTCTCCAGGGGAGATAAAGCAGAATCTAAGACTGAGAAATTGCTCAATTTTAGTCTGGACATTCTGCAGTAAAGCAACACAGTAATTTCTCTGGAAATACCTCGCAACTCCCTCCCACTCTTGTAGCACTTTAGGTGGTGAGCAACCATCTCGGTGAATAACTGGCAGCATATCTTGTTGGACTGCCCTTTGCCTCTTTGAATAAAGCCAGTCCCACAGTGTACAGCAGGAATAATCCCAGAGTGCACACATAATTAGTAGTCCGCACCAAGCTCCCATTGTGTGTACACAATTATGTGAATTGGAAGAAGGCACAGATGTCCTGTCCACATGCTGTTTGTGTGGCTTACATATTGGGCACCAGCCAGTGCCCATCAACTCAGCACAAACTAAGCCCCCGGAGTAGACTAGCCCTCGGAGTCCTCTTAATTAATCACATGCCTAACTTTAAGCATACAAGCAAGGCCATTGATTGCAGGGCCGGCGACAGAAATGTGGGGCCCCCTACTCTGATCGTTTGGGGGCCCCCCCAGCCCAGCCAGGGCCCCCCCAGCCCATCCAGTGCTCCCCCCCAGCTGACAGCGGCTGGGGGGGGGGAAGCCCGGGAGCGGCGCGAGCCGCCCTTTCTCCCCCCCCTCCGTGCCCTTTCTCCCCCCCTCCGCGCCCTTTCTCCCCCCCGTGCCCTTTCTCCCCCCCTCCGCGCCCTTTCTCCCCCCCCGCGCCCTTTCTCCCCCCCTCACGCCCTTTCTCCCCCCCCGCGCCCTTTCTTTCTCTTCCTCCCCCCCGCGCCCTTTCTCCCCCACGCCCTTTCTTTCTCTTCCCCCCCGCGCCCTTTCTTTCTCTTCCCCCCCCGCACCCTTTCTTTCTCTTCCCCCCCGCGCCCTTTCTTTCTCTTCCTCCCCCCTCGCCCTTTCTTTCTCCCCCCCCGCGCCCTTTCTTTCTCCCCCCCCGCGCCCTTTCTTTCTCTTCCCCCCCGCACCCTTTCTTTCTCTTCCCCCCCGCACCCTTTCTCCCCCCCGCGCCCTTTCTTTCTCCCCCCCGTGCCCTTTCTTTCTCTCCCCCCGCGCCCTTTCTTTCTCTCCCCCCGCGCCCTTTCTTTCTCTTCCCCCCGTGCCCTTTCTTTCTCCCCCCCGCGCCCTTTCTTTCTCTTCCCCCCCGCGCCCTTTCTTTCTCTTCCCCCCGCGCCCTTTCTTTCTCTTCCCCCCCGCGCCCTTTCTTTCTCTTCCCCCCCTCGCCCTTTCTTTCTCCCCCCCCCGCGCCCTTTCTTTCTCTTCCCCCCCGCGCCCTTTCTTTCTCTTCCCCCCCGCGCCCTTTCTTTCTCTCCCCCCCCCGTGCCCTTTCTTTCTCTCCCCCCTTCCCCCTCCCGCGCCCTTTCTCCCCCGGACCCGGCGGGAGAAGCCCTACCGTGCTGCGGAGCCTCCCCGCCCTCGCCCTTTTTGCAGGCGGTGGTGCACCGCTGCCGCCAGCCGGGCTCTCTGCTCCTGCCGGGGATGCGCGCTCGTCCGGAGGAGAGCCGCGCCGCCGCCTCCCCGCCCCTTCCCCGCTCTCCAGGCCCGGCAACAAGGGGGGATGACTACGGGTACTGCTGTGTACCGGGCCCCGGACTTAAGGGGGCCCCCCTAAAGTCCGGGGCCCGGTACAGCTGTACCCGTAGTACCCCCCCCCCCCCCAGTCGCCGGCCCTGATTGATTGTAAGGTGCAGGCACAAAATATGAGTTAATGCTGCTTGAAGAAGCAGCAGTTTCTGCATGGATATATATACAGACAGCAGCATGTTGCAGACTGAATCAATTCCCTGCCCCCCTCACACCATCAGCATGCTTGTTCCCATCCCTCTGGGCTCAGGGTGAAGTAGCTTCTGCAGGACTTTGGGGATGTGGCGGGGGGAAAGAGTGGAAGGGAGTTCTACCTCATAGAGCCATTGCTCCCCCCTTTTGCAGGCTCGGCCCTGAAAGAAAGGATGGCCTTGTGGTTAAGATATTGGAGAATGCCTGAGAAGATGGCAATTCATTTCCCAGCTCTACCACAAACGTCCTCTGGGACTTTGGGCAAGTCACTCAATCTCTGTGCCTCAGCTCCCTGCTTATAAGAGGAGGATAATAATTCTTCATTTGTTTGTCTTTTTGGCTGTAAACTCTTCCGGGCAGGGACTGTCTCTCATTATATCTTTGTTCAGTGCCTAGCCTAATAGAGCTCTGAGCCTGGTTGAGGCCTCCAAGCAGTACAAATAACAGAAATTATTATTATTATTTATTAATAGCCCTCTTCTGACCGTTTCTGCTCCCCACTGCTTCTATTAATACAGAGTAGCATACAGACTCAGAGCCTGTTTCACAAGGGTCTGTCCTTTTCCTACACAGGAAAATAATCCATGCACTGTAGCTGATTAACTGCTATGAATACCCCCCCACCCCATACATACCACCACCACCCACGTCAACTGAAAAGTCTTTCCTCTGAGTTATAGTATAAATATGGTTTGTAAGTGAAACCTGGGGGCTGAATCAATACTGCTCTCCTTTGTACATGGTAACTTAATAACTCAAAGTTGTTCTCGTAATTGTTAAGGGTGCAGAAGGTTGTTTCAAGTATGTGAATGAAACATGCTGCTCTATCCTTTAATGATATACATTGACTTTTATAGTCATGTCAAAATGTCAATATCTTAAAGTGCTTTATAGTTGGTGGTTTCGATGGAAGGATTATTTGCAAAACAGTCAACAAGTTACAGTCCAGTGATACAAATCAACTGTTTACTGATTTCAAACACCAATCTTTCTAAATCCTGAATTAAATGGATACTACCTCTAGAATTGAAGATTTATCTAAACTGTAGAGCATTGGACATACTCACTGTTGCTGAGGAAACAGGCTCTGACACATATTACTGTTGCATATTGATAATATAATACATTTTGCTGCCACTGCTGGATTTTGATTTTGTATCTCTTTGCTTAAGACCTAGATTCTCATAGCTTTCACTTTACTTTTGCAGGTATCTGATGAAATCAGTAGGACTGCCTGTGAAACTGGTTATTACTCAATATGAGATAGTGCATCAGAATTTAGCCCTCTGAGGATGTAAGGCATCAGAGGCCTGATTCTGATCTTGTTTTACCAGGGGCAGGCCATTTGGCTTCACCTGGATTACTCCTGATTTATACTGGCAAGGAAGCCAAAGTTAAGCCCCTCATTCTCACTTGATGGGTTGCCTTCCAGTGTAGGAAATGGCATTTGATTGTAATGACTCTCTGTGGACAGTTCAGAACCTCTTATCCTGTGTTGCACTGAAGTGAGTTTGGCTGAGGGTTGTTATCATTCATGATTCTTTTATTTTCTAAGTACTCTAATTATTTATTCACCTCAACACATTTTCCGATGTAGAGGACAGTATTATTGCCCCTTTGGTCTGAGCAGTTCGCCACAGGTCGCCACTTGCAGGGCTGTTTCCATTAGGAGGAGAAAACAATTAGAATAGTCAGGGATATTCTTTGGTGTCATCTTCTTTATTTACAAAAAAATGTACACAAAGACCTGGTATCCTGAACAGAGCAGAAACAAACAACAGCTGGCAATTTCCTTGCTCAGAAATCCCCAAGTCTGCCCCTTCAGGAAGCAACACACATAAGGAGATGTCTCTCTGTTTTCATTGTGGTCTCACGCAGTTGTCCGTCCTGCTACCTTTCTACCTTTAACCCCTACAGCTTGAAAGCCAATATCCTAGCCCCTGCATTTGCAACCAGGAAAAGCCCTCAATCCACACAGATTAGATTTGACTAGCCATGGATCCTAGCCTCTATGGTTGGCAGATGTCTTTATTGCATGAAATGGTTTAATTACTCCTTCTGAAAGAGTGTGCTTGGCACACCCATTGGTTTTAATGAGGTCTGTGATTTAGGTCAAAGACATTGGTGACATCCATTAGCACCTTTCAGTATAATTTCAAGAATCAGAGAGGTAGCCCTGTTAGTCTGGAATAGCAGAGGTAACAAAGAGTCCTGTGGCACTATAAAGTATAGAAGCATCCCGACGAAGTGGGTATTAGCCCACGAAAGCTTATGCTTCTATACTTTATAGTTAGTCTTTAAGGTGCCACAGGACTCTTTGTTATTTCAGTATAATTGTAATTTTTGGTGATAATCATGTTAAAATAATAGTATGTTGTTATTAGCATTCAGCACAGATCTGCACCATACTTCAAAGAGCTACTCCTCCCACCTATCAGGAGACTATCTCAAGGCCTATAAACCACTTAGTAACCCTATTTCAGTCTTAGTATTTTGAAATCTTAAGAGGGGCTTAAGACTTCAATTAAGGAATGTCTACACAGCAACTAAGACCCTGCTTCCCAACACACACACACACAGAGGGGGGGGGGTGTGCTAGTTCTGCTTAAGCTAGCAAGCTAAGAATAGTAGCATGACCATACTCGCATAGGGTAGCCACCTGAGGACAAACCTGCCTGCTCCTCCAGGTGTGTTCTCAGGTGATTAGACTGAGTCTCCAGGAATGCTTCCACAGACATCCTGTTATTTTTAGCTCACTGGTTTGAGCAGCTAGAACATGTCTGTCTACATGTGCTGGGAATCAGGGTCCCATCTGCTATATAGACATCTCTGGATACATTCTAGCAGGCCAAATTCTGAAGTCCTTACTCTAGCTAAATCATCATTAAAGTTAATAGGCAGTACTTCACCCTGGTGTAAGACTTTGTCTACACTAGAAAGGGTTTGCTGGTACAGCTATAACACTGTGACTATAAGGGCAGAAAGGACTCTTGATGGTATAAATTGCATCTTCACTAGGAGAATTGTCTGGTATAGTTGAGATGCGCTTATACCAGCAAGACTTATTTTGCAATTGTAGCATATGCCAATTCCCTGAACAAAATAAGATATAGGATATTTTTCTGGTATAACTATGTCTACAGTAGGGCTTTTGCTGGCGCAACTATGTCAGTCAGGGATGTAATTTTTTCACACTCCTAGCTGACATAGCTATAATGGCAAAACTTGAGTTTTGTAGACCAGGTCTGAGCAGAGTCACAACTCAGACTAGAATTGAATTTTGCCCAGCAAGTAAAGCTTGCAGGATTTGGCTTAGATTCTCTAGAATCAAGTAGCTTGTAGAAATTAGTTGTCGATCATGCACAATTGCTTGTAGATTTCAAAGAATGAATTTCAAGTATTGCCTTTCAGAGCTGGTCAGAAAATTTCAAAATTTTGGTGAAATCTGTAATTGAGAATCTGAATTTTGCCGGAAAAGAAAAAAAAAGATTCACAAAAATTTCATCCTGGTGTCAACCAGCCCAAATAGATAGCTCACATGCTGATAAACTATACAAATTAAGCTTTCAGTTTACAACAAACTCTCAACAAATGTATTGTTTAAACAGCCAATAATGTAGAAAAAGGGATAAAATTCCTAATGAAGAATCTGAAAGCGTGTTGCATTGGAGCTTGTCATAGGTTTGTAGGTAGGAGGTCTGCTCAGTTCTTATGCTTGTCAAGTTCTGAGCAGGGATCTAACACAGAGTTGCAACATCTAATTGATTTTCACTTGAGAAGAAAAACAAAGCGTGTAAAATGAAAAGCACTTTATGGAAACCAAGTAAAATTAACATGCTGAAGTTTGTTGGCTTAGCTAGTTTTGGCAAAGCAACTGTTAATGTGTTAGTTTTTCTTAGCATTGTTATTATATTTTATAACAAAGCTATCTTGTTAAAATATTATCACAAGCACCTTTCCTGCTATGCCTGCACTATCCATTCATGTCAAAGAACATGTTCAACACCTATCTGCAAATGATCTGTGATAGGGTCTGTTACTTGCCTGCATTGCAAGCAAGTAACAAGTCCTGTCTGTTGCATAATGGATTCTGCAGCCACATACTGCGTGAAGCCTTTTCCCTCAACAATCACTGTAGCCCAACAAGAAGTCCGATACCCCAGCAGTTCTGTCTTGATAAGCAAGGCCACAGACCTTGTGTAATAGTCTGGCTATTTGTAGATGCACTGCATGGACACAAATGTGTATGCAGCTCTCACCAAGATAAAATAGACTGTGATGGAATGCCACAATAAGAGAAGCAGTGTGTATAGGTTTTAAGAGGACCAGACCCAACTCATTCTAGGGAGTGCTTGAATCAGTCCATCAAACAAATGCAGATGCACCAGATGGCCCCCTGCCCTCTCTGCTGTCAATCCCAGCAAACCCATAATACCAATAGTTGGTTTGTGAATTTGTCACCATTGTTACTGAGGTAAAAGATTCAAAAGCTTGGGGTACACAACCATTTTGTCAACCACCAGTAATCCACAGCCCTATCAAATATGCCAGGCCTATCTAGTATTGTTAATGAACTGTCCTCTCATTAAGAACGAGGAGTACTTGTGGCACCTTAGCGATTGACCAGTTTATTTGGGCATAAGCTTTCATGGTTTATGCCCAGATAAATTGGTTAGTTTCTAAGGTGCCACAAATACTGCTCGTTCTTTTTGTAGACTAACACGGCTACTACCCTGAAACCTGTCCTCTCATTATACATCATTATAGATCTCTTGCTTGATTTAATATAATATATTTATTGTGGACATAATTGCTGAAAATTATATTTTAGAATATGCCAGTAATCTATATATATAAAAGTCAAGTGGTGTATGTATGAGTGTATGTATGTACGTATGACTGCGAAGTCCTCCCGCACCGTTTGAGCCAGAGACTTGAATTTTGGTACAGTGAGGGGTCTTGGGGTCTAGATGCTGGTAAGGGTCGAAAAATTTTCGGATCTCACCTCTGACGCCCCCCAGGGGTGAAAGTCTTTCAGGGCCAATCACATCAGCTTGGCAGTTAGGTGGTGATGATGTCATAATACCCCCCTCCAACAGACACCTCACTCGCTCAGCTCACCCCTCCCTCCTCCAACGGAACCCCGGAGATCCCTCAGTTCTCTGCCCCTCCCACCTCCCCAACGGAACCCCGGAGATCCCTCAGTTCTCTGCCCCTCCCACCTCCCCAACGGAACCCCGGACTACATCAGCTCTGTGCCCCCCCACCTGCGAAGGTCCCCGGAATCCCTCGGCTCTGGGCCCCCTCCCCTCCTGCGACGGATCTGAGTTGGGTTTGGTGGGACGGTAAGTGAGGTGGGGGTGTCGGATTCGGTCGGGGGGGGTGAGGTGGGGGTTTCGGGTTTGCTTCGGGGGGTGGGAAGGTGTCGGGGGGGTGAGGGGTGTGGTGTGGGTGTTGGGTTTGGTCTGGGGGGGCGAGGTGTTGGGGTGGGTGCCCAGACCAAACCCAACCCCCCCCCCCCCGGCTCACTTACCCCCCGACCAAACCCGACACCGCCACCTCACCCCCCCACCAACCGCAACACCCCCTGACCAACCCCAACACTCACCCCTCACCCACCCCAACACCTTCCCACCCCCCCAGACCAAACCCGACACCCCCTGGCTCACTTACCCCCCGACTGAACCTGACACCCCCACCTCACCCCCCCACACACCAATCGCAACACCCCCAGACCAAACCTGACACCCCCCGGCTCACTTACCCCCCGACCGAAACCGACACTCCCACCTCACCCCCCCAAGCAAACCCGACACCCCCACCTCACCCCCCCCACCAACCACAACACCCCCTGACCAACCCCAACACCCACACCTCACCCCTCACCCACCACGACACCTTCCCACCCCCCCAGACCAAACCCGACACCCCCCCGGCTCACTTACCCCCGACCGAACCCGACACCCCTACCTCATCCCCCCAAGCAAACCTGACACCCCTACCTCAACCCCCCACCAACCGCAACACCCCCTGACCAACCGCAACACTCACCCCTCACCCACCCCAACACCTTCCCACCCCCCCAGACCAAACCCTACACCCCCCGGCTCACTTACCCCCCCGACCAAACCCGACAACCCCACCTGACCCCCCCAAGCAAACCCAACACCCCCACCTGACCCCCCAACCAAACCCGACACCCCCACCCCCCCGGCTCACGGTGCACTGTGTAGCACACAGATTATTAAATACACTGTTCGGTCGGGGGGTGAGGTGGGGGTGTCGGGTTTGCTCAGGGAGTGAGGTGGGGGTGTCGGGTTTGCTCAGGGGGTGACGTGGGGGTGTTGGGTTTGTTTTGGGGGGTCAGGTGGGGTTGTCGGGTTTGGTCGGGGGGTAAGTGAGCCGGGGGGTCTTGGGGTTGGTCGGGGGGGTGGGAAGATGTCAGGGTGGGTGAAGGGTGGGTGTTGGGGTTGGTCAGGGGGTGTCAACTGTCTGCCCCCTCCCCACCTCCGACTGACCCGAGCAACGCCGGGCACTTATGCTAGTGATAAATATAGAATTTCAGATTATGCCAGTAATGATAAATGTATACAGCTAATACTCTAATAACATATCTTTACCCATTTAACTATCCTTTCCCACCGTTAGCAGTAATGTATTGAAAAGCTATGTTTTAATTAATTTTTTTTGGTAGATTTCCCTCTTTTTTATTATTAAATTCTGTTGGGACTGTATCTCTTCTGCTGATTGGGAGTTAGTTTCTTTGCCATTCTCACAATGCCTCACCACATCAGTTTTCCTCATTTGTTTTGTGCACTACGTTTGTGCATAAATAAATTAAAAAAATTACAATATTTATGGTTATGGTAAATTTACAAGAATTTACGGTTATATAAAGAATTTACAATATTCAAGGAGCTTCTATGTTAAATATACCTCATGCTGATGGAGCAGGAAGCCAAAATGTCAAGCACCTGCTTACAATGAGCAAACTCATAAATACTTTACCTTAGGTTTCTGTATGTGATAAATTATTGTTTAAGAATAAGTGGCCTTCTGATCTGGCTTCATCACAGCTACTTTATTACCTTATTGGGTGAGTGCTGCTTACTTTGTACACTGCAGATCTAGTCTGAAGTTAACAAAATAACTAGAACTATAAGATCTTTCCAGTAGAGCTGGTCAGGAATCTTCTGACAAAGCACTTTTTCATGGGGAAAAATGCCCATTTGTCAAAACCGTAACTACACTTGGGAAAAGGTTGGTTTCAACAAATCTCCCGATTCCAACAATGTTTGAAAAAAAAGTTTTGAAATTGTCACAATGTTTCATTTTGACATTTTTTGAAACAAAGTGTGATTTTCTGGTTCGGATCAACTTTCGTATTAGGAGTTCCATCATTAAAGTGGAAATAATGATCCATCCCTTCCTTTACGTAGAAGAGGGATGGTGTGATGTTTAATTAATTAATAGCTGTTTAGACTATTTTCTGATGCTCAGAAAAAAGCTGCTCTTGTAATTCAAAGTACTGTTATTATTACAAGCAAGTCCATGTATTCCTGCAACCAGGGTCCACTGAGAAATAGCAACCGCACCATGAGTGCCTGTACTTTTTGCAGCTACTGCTAGTAAATCAATTGCAAACTTTAACTTGAGACTGACTGCCTTATTATTCAACCTGCAAGACTTACCCATTGGGAGCACACTTCTGACTGTGATCTTTTTCAGTCCTGTGATGGATTTGTAGGCTCAGTTCTGAGAGACACAGAAGTCCCTGTAGGGATTAATTAATGGCCAGCCCCATAGAAACCACTCTAGACCAAATAAATCAGATCTCTTTATATTCAAGAAAGGCTGTGTTATGAAGAAAAGAATAGACTGATCTCTTATCTTTGGGAACTAATGGTTAGGGTTTTAATAAAAAAAGGCAAGGAAGAAGTTGTCTGCCATCCAGAATATTGTAGCCCGAAGAGGAACAATAGGACTAGGGCTGTTTTCAACAGTAAAATATACAGAAGGCGCAGGCTGGAGGTTTTTATTTAGTGTGTGCATAGTCGTCTAGCCAAGCAATGGCAACTTCAGTGGCGTGATGCAGTTCTTCTAGGCCATCGCTGACCTAGTAAGCAGGCATTCATCAACAACTTGCGCTATCATCTGTATTGCGCTGCAGCTGCACAAAGGGGTGTCACAAAGGCCCCACAGAGACCTTGCCCAGTCCGGAACCTGTTCAACAGGGACCACTGGTGATGGGGCAGATGAAAACCAGGTGGGTGAATTGTGGGGTCTGCCATGCGGGACTGGTTGGGGATTTTAACAGATATCCATTCCTCCCGCCAGAGTATTTCCAATGGAGGTGAAAACACAGCAAAAGTTTCTGGCAATTACAAGCCTATTTGCTTATCTCATCCAAAACCCTCTTATAATCAGCATTTGCATCGCTGCTGCTATGTTTTCTTACCTTTTGTTTCTAAATAATGCTGGAAGCTTGGCTCTAGGATCACATTCTTTGGAAAAGGTCACTTCTCTCTCTGGATATGATTACTAAACAAAAGACATTTATCTGTTTGTAGTATGTCAGCACAGACATGTGCTTTCCGCATTTGATAGAGGCTCCATTTCAGTGATGCAGAAAATTAATTAGGATATTTTATTTTCTCAGTTGGTGGAGCTAAACATTGTTTCCAAGGTTGCAAAAATGGTAATTCTGTGAATGAATAGATACAAACATTGACTCTTTCTGAATGATTTCTGAACAGCTATAGTAGAAACAGCCATAATGACTATGGATACAGTATTGCCTGGTTTTAACATCAGTGGAATAGGGTCTGGGTACCGACAGGAGATTTTATTGCTCACAGTGATGCTGAGAACCAGAAAATCATGCAAATATACTAACAATCGAACAAGGGACACAGTGAAAGGAATAGCAGGCAGTGGAATGCACATTGGATCATCTGAGATCTCATTCTGCAGCCTCTGCTCATGAGTAGTATTTGCATGTATGAATAGTCCCATGGCAGTCAATGAGACTGAGGAAGAGTTGCAGAACTGAACTAATTGGGAGCCATGTGTAGAGTATAAATTGTGCATATAGTATACTCTCCTCCGCTTGAATAGACAATCTACCATCTAATCATACATTAGACATTAAGAAGTCATCTAATCCATTCTTCTGGCAAAGCTGCATTGTAAAAAATAAAATATTGATAGCAGGAAGCAAGGCTACTTGTTTTCAGTTTAACAGAGTGTGCATCTCTATAGGGCATGTCATAAAAAACTGAAAGTTCAGTAAAGAGACGGAAGTTAACAAAAGAGGATACATGCAGTAGATAAGGTTAAAGGACTATGACAACTTGGCTCAGATATCACTGCTCAGTGAGCATTTGGAAATATTGCTCACGTTCAGAAGGCTTTAGAACTCACATATTGTACTGGAGGAAAACAATGTTATGATGCCAATGCTCCATCACTGAAAAATAGTTGTTTCCACCCATTTCTAATAAATATATGTTAGAAGATGAACTTGATATAATGTGAATTCTTGCTCAGTTGTGCAACAAGTGCCACAGGACTCTTTGTCACTTCAGTTGTGCATGTGATGTTTGGATTTAAAAATCCTCTTCCTTTTATACAACAGCCACCCTACCGCTTGTGTTTTTTCCAATTGATTTTTCTTATCATAGAACTGTAGGGCTGGAAGGGATCTCAAGAGGTCATCCATTCCCTCTCTTCCATTTGTGCTGAGGTAGGATTAAGTATACCGAATCGATCCCTGGCAGATGTTCATTTAACTTTGCCTTTAAAAGCTCCAGTGACAGGGATTCCCCTATCTTGCTGGGTAACCCGTTCCAGTGCTTAATTATCCTTATAGTTAGAAAGTTTTTCCTAATAGCTGTCAGGGACTAAAACCCCGACTGGCAAAGGTTCATTGTCTGACCGCGGAGAGACAGGCAACAACCAGCAAGGTCCAAACCTACATCTGCTCCAAACTAAGCTGATTTGTCCTATCCTCAGTGGATGTGGAAAACAACTGATCACCATCCTCTTTATAACAACCTTTTACTTATGTGAAGGCCATGTTTGTATACTAATTGCCTCTCAGCGGCCTACTTTAAAAAGCCTAGGCTATCATTGAACTCAAAAAATTGGGAAATGCAATTAAAGTTTTTCTACATTTATATTAAGTGGGGTTTTCCATGGGGGTAAGATAGCTCAATTGAACTAATTTAACAGAAAAAGGTGCTCTCTCTCTCCACAAAGTCAATGTGACTCTCCCAATATATCCTACCCTGGTGAGCAAACATCTCAAAAGTTTAATTTAATTAGGGATGTTCACTCACATTAGCATCCTGATCTCTGTACACTCAGTTTCAATTGGCTATCCATAGTCACCTCCTTCACTCTCACTTTAAATTAACTGAGAAATGGATTGTAAAGGTAGGGCCCTTTGTGGCAGGAGTTGTCTCTTTGTATTGTACCTGGTCCAGGACTAGGTCTTCTAGGTGCTACAATAATAAAAATAATTATTATTAATGAGTCCCTTTGGGTATGTAATAAATGATTGAAGCCTTCTTCACGTGACTAAATCAATGGTAGTGTGTACACTGCCACGCAGCTCAGACTACACATATGTGAATAGCAGTGTGCACCAAAGTGCTGAGCTGTAACTCCCCCATGTGAATGCTGCAAGCACAAAATAACAGATTCCTAGTTCACATTAATGTAATCCTCTTGAAACATGAAACTTTTCATTTGCATCTGCAGCATCCCCATGGGAGAGTAACAGCACTTTGGTAAGCTCTGCTATTCACATCCCCATTGTCGGAACTGCAGGACAGCTTAAACAGGCTCCATGTCTTTGCAGAGTATACTCAAAAAGTAAAGAGCTGTATAAAGACAAAATTAATCCCTGCCCAACAAAAAAACCTATGCACCACTTCAATTCTAAATGCATGTTCTAGTGCTCCAGCTCATTCTAGATCTTCCTTGCCTTCTTCAATTCAGCGAGCCAGACTTTCTGGAGCTATGGGAATTTGCTCCACTGGAGAATCTCACCCAGAATCTTTGCAATAATCTAACAGTAGTGTAGTGGCCACTGCTATGTAGAGTTTTTCTTAATGACTTTTGCTAACATATATTAGTCTCTATTGAGCACAACTACAAAAATATACTATGTTTGTCCGGCAAAGGAAGCCAGTTTTGGATGTGCAAGAGATTTGCTATGTAAATAAAAAGTCAGCTGTATTACATTTGCATAACAGGTGCTGATCCAAAGCCCAATGAAGTCAACAGGAGCCTTTCCATTGACTTTGGTGGTCATAATCCTAGTGGTGGTCATGATCCAGGACTAGGGTTTTGAATGCTACAGAAATACAAATAATAAATAGTGATAATAACTATGAAGATATGGTATATAGTAATTTATAGAATCTAATAACTATGTGATTCAGTTGGACCAAGAATGCTAACAAACATGACAGTTAGGTCCCCAGATTCTGCTCAGTTTCACTATAGTGTATCCAAGGATTTCTATTACATTTTGAAGTCTTCCATAGGTGCTCTTTGTTTTTGTCCACTGAATAATAATCTGCTTTGTGCTTAAGCATCAATGAGTAAGCACACATCTCTCAAAGAGAGCAATGTCATTTTTTTATATTGGCAGCTGTAGAGGCACAGGTTTATTTACTGAAGGGTCCTTTGTAATGGAAGCATGGAAAATAAAATAAATGCAAAGAGCATTTTGAATAGAAAAAAAAGGAATAGTTGCTGTTCTACCATACAAACTCACTGAACTCACTTATGCCATGATTTGGTGCTCCATTGCTGTAGGGTGTTAAATTTGAAATGTACTGTTATAGATATGTGCCAAAGTCAATGGAAAGGCTCCTGTTGACTTCATTGGGCTTTGGATCAGCACCTGTTATGCAAATGTAATACAGCTGGCTTTTTATTTACATAGCAAATCTCTTGCACATCCAAAACTGGCTTCCTTTGCTTGCTCTCTCCACTGTCATTAATCCCCTGCTGACTACTGGGCCATCTCACCCATTTTGTACAAATACATATTAAACCTGGTGCTAAGCATTGTGCATTTCTGTGCAGTAAATACAACCTGAAGACAACAGTTTCTCTTGGCATTGGATGGCAATTATTTCTGTGTAACAGGGAGCTACACAATGACTTACTCCTTCGGTATGTGGAGCTTTACTGTCAAGTGTTAATACCTTTGTTAGCTACTCAGTTGCACATTCGTTTAGAAGGGATAATGACTTACACTGTTCCTTTTCTGCATGATTTCGATGGACATGTAATTAGAGGTGAATGGAATCCACAGAGGTTTAGCTACCATAAGCCAGGTGCAAAGTCAAAGTATTTGTCTAATTTCACAATCTGCTATTTCAGCAAATGAAACCGTGTGGTCAGTTCTATTTAGGACAAAGAGAAAATACAATGGGAGAAGCATGGGGAATGGGGGGGAGAGATTGGTTTACAGCATTCATGACATTCAAAGATTAAAAGCACCGTGTTTCAAAATATTTCTTGTCAAGGGTGCCAGGGAAAGATGATAAGATAAATGCCAGCAAGAAACCTGTTCTTGTTACATGAAGCTTTTAAATAGAATTTAAAGGTGAAAAGCTTTGTTTTAAAATGCTGAAGATTCCTAATCATTAACAGAATACGTGTGTGAGCTTGAAAGGGATAACAAAATACATCTCGAAGGTGAACTGAAAAGCATTTTACCTGCTGAGACGCAAGTTCAAAGATTTGTGTTTCACTTACAAAAATTAATAGACCTAACAGCCATCTCTCACAGGTCTTACAATATGTGGATAAATCCCCTTGAAGTCCAAAGGGCTTTTGTATGTATAAGGCCTTGTCTACACTACCGGCTGGATCGACGGGTAGAGATTGATCAGTTGGGGATCGATTTATCACATCTTATCAGGATGCAAAAAATCGATCCCCAGAGGCACTCCCCTTGACTCCGGAACTCCAGCTCACCAAAAGGTACAAGACAGAGTCGACAGGGAGCCCACAGTCAACCGCTGCCACTGTAAGGATGGCAGGTAAGTCGACCTAAGATGCATCAACTTCAGTTACATTATTCATGTAGCTGAAATTGCATATCTTAGGTTGACCCTCCTCGCTAGTGTATACCAGGCCTACAAATCACAGGATCAGGTAGTAAACTATTGTGGGGAGCTACATTCCTCATGCTAATTTCTATCAGCGCTTGTGTGGTGGGAGGGAAGGGAATCAGGTATATGCTCTCACCCCTCCTCAGGGTATGATCAGTATGATGTTTAGGGACAATCTGTCTATGTACAGTTTATGAATCCTAAAGGCACTAAGAACGCTCTGTGTGTCTGGGTCAGACTGTAGAGTCCATTTTGAATGTGGAGTTTGTTTGCCTTCTCTGCTGTCTTTTGCCCCCCATCTAGAACAACCCCCCGCAAGTGGTAGGTAACAAGAGAAATTCTTGCATCTGTCACAAAACTTACAATAGAGGGTCATTAAACTTTGACAATTATCCATTCAGCTGAAGCACCCTTGGACAAAGAGATGGCTGCCACTCAGGGCTACACCCGTTTTTTAAATCTAAACAACAAGGAAGGAAACTAAGCAACAGATCATCTGGTGAGGGACTTTGAATACCTGATGAGTCTGATGAGAGGGCTACTTGGCAAAGGTGCTGGGACTTTACTGGCAAATTTAGAGAGAGAGCAGATGAACACTGGCTGCCAGGGGCAGAGAAAACAGCTCCATGATCCGGAGGAGAAGCTATGAGTTGCAGGAGGGGAATCTAGAACATCACAAAGAACTCTGACCTAAGCCCAGTAAACCCTTCACAATGGCGAGGAAATTGAGTCAGGGAAATGCATGTCGGTGTTTCTTTATTTTTATCTGGATTTGTAAATATTCTGTGCTATCTACAGTAAGCGTCATTGTTTTTAGAAATCTTCACAAACCTTCTGAGAGTGGTGTCCTTCACCTACCACATGCCCTGAAGAGTTAAATGGTAAACCAGAGTGCTCACAGGGTTGGACCTCTGAAGAGTGTGTTTAAGCTACAGGGGAATATAGGAACGCTGGTACTAATCACAGGGCTTAGGCAGTCGGACTGTGGAGTCTCAGCTGTCAGGAGGGGGTGCTAGACAGAGGACCTGCACCTCAAGAGAGTGCCTACAGACTCCACGCTGTGGCAGTGCCTTGACTTTGCTTAGACTTGGGAAACTTAAAAAGCTCAGAGGTCCAGCTCAGGGGACCCAAACCCAGCATCCTGATGAATTCTCCAGGAAAGAGAGCTTGAATAGGGCAGTGACAATTAGTCTGAAGATACCCCTCCAAGCTGGGCCAAAAACAGCCTCCATCTTTCAGCCCCCCCATGTTTGAATTCCCTTGACTTTCATGCATGCAAATTCCAGTGTTCTGTCCATTCTGAAACCCGTGTTCAATTCCTTTTTTCATTCTGCACATTTGTGATTAAAGGACCAGAAATTCAGGAGCCTGGAGATTTACTGTCACTCAATGTGCGGGAGTGTAATTAGCAGTAAATGTACTGGCACCAGTAGATAGTCAGTTGTGTTAAACTTGCCCTTCATTGCAATAGACTTAAACCCCCTGCAATACACTATAATGCTGCTGCAGGGCCAAGCCCAAATGGGAATCATTTCCTAATGAAAAGTTTTATGATTCATTCCTCTCCTATGGAGCTTTTTCATAAGTGACTAAGTGATATAGGAGCCTAGATTTATCGCCTGCCAGTGAGATTTAGGCTCCTAAGTCACTTGGATGCTTTTGAAAATGTATCCCTACATATTTTTAGACACTTTGTTCTGAAAAGCTCCCTCTATGGGATTTTGCCTTCGGAGTTCTGTGTGGAAACTGGCTCTTCTCTTTGTTGATCCAAAAGTTTTTTTGATATGTTACAAATTAAAAAGAAGGCTTAGTGATATATTTCTTTTTTTTTAACTAATTGCACCTTAACTGGTGCTTTGAATTCTGGAGCGCAATACCATAAAGTATAAATTATTAATGTATTCTACGTTTTGTGTGTTATAATTAATAATTGCTTTAATTCTGTCTGGGTTTATGATCTAAATGGTATCATAAACTTGTCTAATAGGGTTATAAATATCATTTCATGCTTAATGGAATTATGTAAATGGAGCAACTGAATGGCATAATCCAAAACCCCTCTATATTATTTGACACTCTCCCCGCCTCTCCCTCCCCATACACAGACTATTTGCAGCAAGAGCAACAATAAAAACAATTGCTGTGATTGCTGGAGGAATTCATAGATCAAATGTATTACACTTGGATTGCAGATAGTTGGAGTGCAGCATGGTACCCAAGTGAAGCACTATTTGTGGAAAAGCAAATGGTTTTGAACTAGAAGTAAGGTGCAAATTTTTAACGAGGGTCATTTAACCAACTTACCTGGGGATGTGATAGATTCGCTGTCACTTTCAGTCTTTAAATCAAGACTGGATGGATGCCTTTCTAAAAGATATGCCAATGCTCAAACAGAAATCACAGGCTTAATGAAGAAACTGTTAAGTGAGTCTCTTTGGCCTATGCTACACAGGAGGTCACATTAGATGATCATAACGGTCCCTTCTGGCCTTAAAAATCTATGACAGTTCTGTTTATTGCACATCTGGCCCAGTTGATGCACGTAAAGGTGAAATTCATCTATGCTCTCCCCCCCCCATATTAAGTAGATTGTAAGTGTGCCCATGCAAACTTCCCTATTTCCCTTCCACTTTGGAGCTTTATTAGGGGAGATGGAATGTGAATGAGTTAGATGGTTGTTAGTGAAGACAGTTGCCAATCTTGTGCCACTGCAGAGAGTGCCTGATTTGAGTGTGGATTGGACTCTGTTGACACTCATCCAGAATACTTACATGCTTGCTCAGCACTATAAGACTTTCGCATTCACCGTCTTGCTCATTGGACCTGCTAGTCGCCTCTTGGTCCCCTCTCTCTATAGATTTTTACTTGATGGCTAGTAGTGACCAGCGCAACACACAGTGGTTTCAGCTGGATCTGGCTTGTGTGGCTTGATAGTCCCTAATAGACCCTAACCTAATAGAACCAAGAGTGATATAAGGTCTATGTATTACCTCAATCCCATTTAAGCCCTATTTTCAGGATTTAAGTGATGCCTTGTTTTGGCCCTTTGCAGAGGGGATAAATTGACTCTTTGAGTTTGGAGTGCTCATGAACCCAAAATATCCAAGGGAAAATCTGCCAAAATTGCTGAGTTTTGCTTTATTTGGTGTCTATTCAGTCAGTATAATTGTGTTTTGCCAATGTTTGTGTATAATTAGATCCAAGTGTGTTGGAAATTTGGCCCAGAGTCACTGAAAGGTTTACATAACCCCAAACAAGGCAAGCTTTCCTTGGTTTAGGTTTAATTATGAATGGTTCATACATAATGATTCATATTCACTAGATAATCTATATATGAGATGTGACACAACTGTATTTCAGATACACCAAGCGTAATTATTTAATGATGAAGTAAAGTTGATTAGGAAGTCTTTAAGCTATTACACTCTTAGTGGGGGATTTTGCAGTCACTGAATAAATTAGCATAATTTACTTCTCTAAAGATGTATAACTCCTGCTGGTTTTGAAAATGACATCCAGCTAACAAGCTAGGGCTTTTCCTTTATAGGAGGCTTGGGATAAAACAAAGAGCATATATATCCTAGGCTGACCCAAGGGTTAGTGAAAAATATCTTTAGTGACTATTCATGCTGGAAATGACAGAACTCAAATATACAGTAACAGTCCTGCCTCTGAAAAATCAAACTTGCAAGTGTGCAGTGTGATCGGAAAACTTAACAAGCTTCAGAGAATGGTTCTCTAGGTTAAAGAGGTAGAGGTTTTGTTTTTGTTTTTTCTTGTTGATGGGCTGCTGCAAGACAAAGCAGCATGAGACTAGGCATGCCACTGATTGGATGCATTTATATACTATGTAGCTATGGTCCAATTATGAAATTGATCCACGGTTAAAAATCCCTTAAGGATGGCTATTAATGAGATTGCCTGCTCTGAGTGTGTCCAGTAATAAGATTAGGTATGCATTTATCCTCAGCTGAGATAAACCAGTGACAAGTTTGTGCTCAGATAAGGCAGTTTTGAAAGGCAATTAACCGTGGGACATAATGTGTATGCATATGTCTGTAGGAGGTCATAAGAGGATGGAAACTAGCCTTGGTTTTCATCCACAGAAGTGCTGCTATATGTAACAGGTAGGGAAAAGCAGGGACTGGTATTAGCATGGTAAGATTAAACTTGAATTGAAGGACCAATTTTTTTAAAATTAAAACCTATAAATTATTCTTATATGGTGGGCAGGCTAGCCTTTTTGGAATCCCTTCAAATTGCAGAATGCTTGAAAACATCCTTAACTATTCCCAGTTGTCCACTCATACAGAAATCAAATCTTGTCTTACCATGGCATTTTGCTTATTACAGGGGAGTTCAGATTGGTAGAGAATTGTATCGGACTGGCAAATGAGACAATAATCCTACAACAGATTAGAACTGCATTGTATCTTCCCATATGCAGTCTCCTCCAGCTCTGTTCATTCACATACACACATTACCACATCGTGATGAAGTAGGTTCTAGCCCATGAAAGCTTATGCCCAGAAAAATTGACTAGTTTCTAAAGTGCCACAAGTACTGCTCATTCTTTTTGTGGATACAGATTAACATAGCTACTACTTTGAAATATTAACAACAGTATCTCATCACTTTTCCTGGTCATCACATCACAACATGAGCATATTTGTGACTATCCCTAGCGTAGGGCAATGTGGTATCTTCCCTCTTCCCCAGCCAACTGGTCTTGGGGGGAAAAACTTCAGAGAGGAACCAGGCAGAGACTCCAGCCAGTAGGAGCAGCTACAGAAGAAGCCAGGGAAGAGACCTTCAGACATTCAGAAACATTTGCTACAGGTCTGACTGGATGTTTCTCTGCCTCCCCACCAAATAAAAAATAAACTGTGGCACTAACATGATGTTTGCTGCCATCACATTGTTCACCCTGCTTGTGCATCCTACCCTTTATCCCCATCCTGTATCTGTTTAGATAGTCCCTGCTCTGAAGAGCTTACACTGAAGAGCCTGCTCTGAAGAGTCTGCCACTCTGTGTATACTGCACTGGTGCCTAAGGACCAGCCAAGAAGGAGATACTCTGTTAACATGATTAATAGTAATAAATTTAACTCTTCTTCATACTGGTAATTCTTACACAAAACAATATTATTAACAGCCTCCTCCAATGTTCATTGGGCCTTTTAAAAGTCTGGACTAAGTTTTAGGTTATCACAGCATTTCTCTTTCTTCTGTTGTTTAGAGTGTTCTTAGCCAGGACTGCACACTAACAAAGTGGATTCCATGAACTTTTTTTAGGTTTACACTAGGGTAACAAGGAAAATTTTCTGGTGCACAGAGGAAGCAGAAATGCTAGGATGTTTCTTGAAGCAGAATTCTCTGAAACGCAAAAATATCTCATGCTAAAGCCAAGCTTCATATTACTTAGCTGCTAAGTCAGAATTTTAAGATCAGTTTTACCAATTTTGCCTTACTCCAGGTTTCCAAACCAGAGATAATTAGCCAGAATCTCTGGTCTGAATAGCCTTGGTGCAGTATAAGTAGGGGACCAGACAGAAAATGTGAAAAATCAGGACAGAGGGTGGGGGTAATAGGAGCCTATAAAAGAAAAAGACCCAAAAATCGGCACTGTCCCTATAAAATCGGGACATCTGGTCAGCCTAAGTATAAGAGGGTGGCTTGAGGGAAAAGGGATGAGAAAAAAGGTGACATTAGGGCAGCTATGTAACCCCCTGAGTTTTTACCAGATCAGCACTGGGTCATTCTTCTAGTTACAAATTGCACTAATGGCTTTATAATTGCATTGTACCAGGTGACTGGTACAAAATTGCCCTAATCGGCCAGAGAATCTGTCTCATGATAGTTATAAAACCACGAAATTACAGCACAGTTTTGTCTCTATCTATCTACCACTACTTAGAAACAGAATCATTTTTTTAAATGTTGAAATTCCAGTGATATAAGGATGTAAATGAAGTGAAACCGAGAAACAATTTCAGTCCCTCATCTCTTCCCTCAGATTTTAAACCACGGGGATTATTTATTTATTTTTAATGAGTAAAGACAAACATGTGTTCCATGAAGTGCCGTGCATCTACACCACTTAGTTCAGTTATCCGTGGACCAGAGTATCGAAATAAAAAGCTTTCATTTCACAGTCACACACATTAAAAGGAAAGCAGTAGGTTTTTAAAATATCAGGTGAATCAGTATTTTGTCCACTTAACTTTGTGTATGTGTGTCCCTTACATATTATATATGTAAAAAAATAAATGTAAAAAATCTGAGGTGCAATAGTACATGTCTAAGTACCTTCTTTTAGCAAGTCACCCCAAAACAAATGGAAACTCTTAATACTAAAGACATGTAACATGATTTTATTTTATGGCAATTTATTCAAAGGTATGGACTTAGTCCTACCTTGAGTACAGGGGACTGGACTAGAAGACCTCTCAAGGTTCCTTCAGGTTCTATAACTCTATGATTATTTTCTCAATAACTTCTAAAAAATGGGCTACCATCCAGGACCCATCTGACGGAAGATATACTTTTTTTTCCTTGAGTTCATATAGGGAACATCAGGTTCCACACATTATGCAAACTACCTGTAAAGGAGCTTTGTACCAGAAAGACCAGAGCAAAACAAGACTGCCCCAACATCAAACAGAATCTGGCCATATATTTTTTCCCATGAGACCAGGACAAAGGCATTTTGTTGAGCTCCATTTCAGTAAGAATCCTATCTCAACCAACATTCTAACTACTACTTCTATCCCATTTCTAGTCCCCTGTTTGGTGAATTGGTACATCTAAAAGGAATAGAGAGACACAGGTGAGCCATGTTCAGCGGCAGATTTTTTTTTTAATTGTGAGACCACCTCTAAATTTGTATGTGAAATTCATCCAGATTATGCTCTTCCTAATACATCTGTTGTCTCTGCCTTTTCTTCTATGTTCTGTCATAGCCCACTTCCCTAATCAGTGCCCTAAATCCTGTACTTTCTGATGCAGATTATATCACGACCCGTGCCTTATTGCAGCTAATAAGCCTTTGAAATATGCTGTAACTCCTCTATGTGTTTGAAGTTACTGATCCTTAAAATGAATTTGAGAAAATTGTATTCTTCAAATGTTTCTGCAGATACTACTACAGAATATGTAACAGTGGACCACATCATGTTAGGTAATATCAGTCATGCTCCATTATATCATGTACTGAGCCCGATGTGAACGATTCGGTACACAGTAATGCTTCATTTGCATGATTTCATTTCTTACCTGCCACTTAAGAAGCTTGACTTTTTTTGTTTCTCTTTTCCCAGAGATTTCCCTAAAATCTTGCCTATTCTTCACATTCGAGACTAGTTTATGAGCTACGTTTTTGAGTACATGCTACTGTTTTCTGTCATTATCTGGCTCCAAAAATGTTTCTTTTCCTCTGTTGATGGGAGCTAAAATACAGATGTCAATATCAGAGTGACTTTGAGCCACATTGGTCATTTTTTAAATCAGTGGATCATTAGTTATCCATTAATAAGCCAATACAATAATATCTTTAAGATTGTAAATGCAAGACCTTTAAAAAAATGGAACAGCTTCAGTCAATTACCTGCATACTCAATATGCCTTCTGCCAGGAAGGTGTCAAAATGAATGTTTTGAGTCAGAAGGTTTCTAAAGTAAATTTAGTACCCATCGGCTACATTGGAAACTGAAGTGCCTCTATTTATCACCAGTACAGGTACAGCACAATAGCTATTTTACAAAATCTCAGATTGGATTATTCAGTCACATGAGACATGGCATCTTTTCATCTGCAAGAGAGAGTGAGATTTGCAGCCTATGATGTAGATGGTTTGCAAACAATACCTGTTTTACCCTGCAACAAAGTTAGGTTATCAGTTATAGTGGTTTTTAGGATGTGGGCCCTAAAAATCAACATGCGACCACCCACTAGCTTCACCCAGTTATCAGACATGTAAATTTAACCATTTTTGATCAAGAAATGGATCAGAATTAAAATGATGAGCTACAGCTGATAGTTTTAAGTCCCAATACTGATCCCTTAAGTCATTCAGTCACCTGTCATCAGGCAGTTGTTCCACCATTGCCTATGCCGATGAGAGATCAGAGTCCTCTTCGTGGCCTGTTTGAGTGGGGAGGAACACCAAGAGTTTTGCTTCAGAGTTTTTTCCTCATCCTTCCGTTGCAGGGGTGAGGTTTGACTGATGAAGGAGCCATGCTGCCCACGGCTGCCTCCACTCACCTGTGCACAGAAATGTCTAGATGTCAATGTTTGGAGCAGCAACCTGTTCATGTATCAGATCAGAAATCAATGGGACCAGCATGAAGCATGCAGCAGGAGGGGGCTGGTTTCTTCTTCCAAACTGCTGAGGCTCAGTCATCTGATGCGAGGGGATTTTGCTGGGTTCCAGAACTAAAGGAGAATGAGACCTTCAGACATTCAGAAACATTTACTACAGGCTCTGATGCCACATCTGCCTCTCCAATCAATTTCCCTGCTCATAGAACGTGGAGAGAGGAAAGGCTTGTTTCTTTAAGGATCTTTTACCTCACTCTAGTCTTTGCTGCTGGGTGCTACAAGTTGAAACTTCCTTCCTCAGCATGATGCCAGAGGAATTGTAATGTCCTATGTGTCCCTGTTTCATTAACAGCTTCCTAAATGTCTGCCAAGCTTACTGGCAAATCTGTTTTCTGCACGGTTTCTTGAGTTAATTTGCGCACATTGTCAGAGGGATGAATAAATGATAATGGGATATTGGTTTTTTTTCCCCTCATTAGAATTTCAAGATTGTCAGAAGAATAAGATCATTTTGTACCATTTCATGTGTTTCTTTTTATCCTAACAATAAGTTCTCAAAGAATTCTAATGATACAATGTGTGTGAGAGAGAGAAATTCATGAGGAAAACGATGTTTTGATCATTTCATAGCAGTGATTGGAAAAAAAAATCACAAATGACATGGACTTCAAAGTAAAGGGGGACACTCCAGGCCAAGTTCAGCTCATGAGAATGAGACTAAGAAAGTTTAAGCTGTGCAAGTAATTCTTGGTTTAAAGTAGTGATAATGAGAGTGAAATCAGAATCAGGCCTGGTAGCCATCTTCAGTTACTGAGCCCATGAGTAGGGCTTGCTGAGGGTCCGGGCATGGAGGTGGGCTCTTCTTTGGCTAACAAAATGTCAGTCAGGGGAGTCTGAAAGTCAGCCAAAGGAAAGGAGAAAGGAGACATATGGCCCAAAGATCATTTCCTTCCTAACCCTAAACTTAAAAAGAGCCAAGGGAGGCCTTTAAGCGCCACAGTTTACTTTGCCAAGTAACAGGTAGAGTGAGGAGATGATCTTCACAATACAGCTCAGAGATATGAGAGGGAGGAGCTCTTCCTGCTCACTCCCAGATACATTCCTGTTCTGGGTCCATACCATTTATCTCCCCACCCGTGGCCATGAGGGGAAGACACTCTATTCCCACAGGCTATGCAGGCCCAGAGGCAGAAGGGGAGGGCGTAGATCCTGACACTTGGAAACTGTGGGCAGCTGGAAGAGGTCATTTCCACAAGCCCTGCCAGCCACACAGGTTGCTGTCACAGAGCCCCTTTGGTGTTGTTTGGTGATGTCAGCTTTTCCGTTGGGGCGGCCCGCACACAGGAAGCAAACCATGACTATATATTGCTGCAAGTGACCCACGCTGGAATGTATTTTTTACTTATGTGCTTGGTTTTTAATTCTTTTTAGCCCCTGTCATTTGGCTGACCTGCTCACCAACAATTTTGTGTGAGTAACCCCAGATGGAATGGGCATTTGGGGATGTTCCTATTGAACATCTGCACCATGAGCTGTTAGATAACTTGAAGATTTAATTTTAGCTTAGATAACTCCTACTTTGTTGCACATCACCGTGTTTGCACAATCACTGGGAAATAAACCTTGGTTAAATTTTTGATGAGGCTTCAGCTGCTTTAATAATTAACCAGGACTGCTTCATTTTGAACAGGGCTTTAACTTCTGATGTTTCAAATGTTTTCTATTTTAACCACTAGGGAGCTCCCATATTATTCAGGTCTCTATATTTTTCAAAAGCTTCAAGTTAAAACAAGTTTTTAACCTATGCACAGGGCAGTGAGGAAACATTTTTCCCTTTGAGCCTCTGCTCACTCAAGGTGAATCCCAACATGAGATAAGTATCTTGTTTCCCAGCAATTAAGTAACAGAGACTGATAGACTAATCGGAGAATAGATCCAATACAACATTCAGTGTAGTAGTGTATATCTATCTATATATATAAAAGTCAAGTGGTGTATGTATGTGTGTATGTATGTATGTATGTATGTATGTACGTATGACTGCGAACTCCTCCCGCACCGTTTGAGCCAGAGACTTGAAATTTGGTACAGTGAGGGGTCTTGGGGTCTAGATGCTGGTAAGGGTCGAAAAATTTTCGGATCTCACCTCTGACGCCCCCCAGGGGTGAAAGTCTTTCAGGGCCAATCACATCGGCTGGGCGGTTAGGTGGTGATGATGTCATAATACCCCCCTCCAACAGACACCTCACTCGCTCAGCTCACCCCTCCCTCCTCCCAACGGAACCCCGGAGATCCCTCAGTTCTCTGCCCCTCCCCCCTCCCAACGGAACCCCGGAGATCCCTCCATTCTCTGCCCCTCCCCCCTCCCAATGGAACCCCAGAGATCCCTCAGTTCTCTGCCCCTCCCAACGGAACCCCGGAGAGCCCTCAGTTCTCTGCCCCTCCCACCTCAACCCCGGACTCCATCAGCTCTGTGCCCCCCCCCCCCCCCACCTGCGAAGGTCCCCGGAATCCCTCGGCTCTGGGCCTCCTCCCCCCCTGCGACGGATCTGAGTTGGGTTTGGTGGGACGGTAAGTGAGGTGGGGGTGTCGGGTTCGGTCGGGGGGTGAGGTGGGGGTGTTGGGGTTGGTCAGGGGGTGTTGCGGTTGGTGGGGGGGTGAGGTGGGGGTGTTGGGTTTGCTTGGGGGGGTGAGGTGGGGGTGTCAGGTTTGGTTGGGGGGTAAGTGAGCCGGGGGGGTGTCGGGGTTGGTCTGGGGGGGTGGGAAGGTGTCGGGGGGGTGAGGGGTGTGGTGTGGGTGTTGGGTTTGGTCTGGGGGGGGGAAAGGTGTTGGGGTGGGTGCCCATACCAAACCCGACACACCCCCCCCGGCTCACTTACCCCCCGACCAAACCCGACACCGCCACCTCACCCCCCCACCAACCGCAACACCCCCTGACCAACCCCAACACCCACCCATCACCCCTCACCCACCCCAACACCTTCCAACCCCCCCAGACCAAACCCGACACCCCCTGGCTCACTTACCCCCCGACCGAACCTGACACCCCCACCTCACCCCCCCACACCAATCGCAACACCCCCAGACCAAACCTGACACCCCCCGGCTCACTTACCCCCCGACCGTACCCGACACTCCCACCTCACCCCCCCAAGCAAACCCGACACCCCCACCTCACCCCCCCACCAACCGCAACACCCCCTGACCAACCCCAACACCCACACCTCACCCCTCACCCACCACGACACCTTCCCACCCCCCCAGACCAAACCCGACACCCCCCCGGCTCACTTACCCCCGACCGAACCCGACACCCCTACCTCATCCCCCCAAGCAAACCTGACACCCCCACCTCAACCCCCCACCAACCGCAACACCCCCTGACCAACCGCAACACTCACCCCTCACCCACCCCAACACCTTCCCACCCCCCCAGACCAAACCCTACACCCCCCGGCTCACTTACCCCCCGACCAAACCCGACAACCCCACCTGACCCCCCCAAGCAAACCCAACACCCCCACCTGACCCCCCGACCAAACCCGACACCCCCCCCCCCCCCCCCGGCTCACGGTGCACTGTGTAGCACACAGATTATTAAATACACTGTTCGGTCGGGGGGTGAGGTGGGGGTGTCGGGTTTGTTTTGGGGGGTCAGGTGGGGTTGTCGGGTTTGGTCGGGGGTAAGTGAGCCGGGGGGTCTTGGGGTTGGTCGGGGGGGTGGGAAGGTGTCAGGGTGGGTGAAGGGTGGGTGTTGGGGTTGGTCAGGGGGTGTCAACTGTCTGCCCCCTCCCCACCTCCGACTGACCCGAGCAACGCCGGGCACTTATGCTAGTTAGATATAGCCAAGAACACGTTTCAAACCAAAAGTTCTGAAATTCCCCAGGTCCAAGTCATTTAAAATATAGAATGTGAAACCATTTGTGCATGTAAAGATGTATATACCTACTGCAGGGCAATTATCAAACATGGGTCTTTAACAACAATATCCATATCCCCATTTTTAGATACTATGGGCTTGATTCTCCACTCTGGTTCTTGATTCTCATATTGGTTGTGTGACCGTGTAACTCCACTGAAGGCAAAAGAATTACATACAGCATGGAGAATCAGACTTTAAAATACTGTCTGAGCCTTTCTGTGTTGATGCCAGCGAGAGTTAGGCCTGTAAAATGGGAATTTACTATACTATAAGATAATAGGGCCTGCTCTGGCTTTCATAGAAGTCAATGGCGTAAGTGCTGGTTTAAGTCTCCCAGTGAGGGACTTTAATGTCCCATTAAGACACTCAGGTGTGAAAACTGGGCTCTGGATATGAAATATTGTAACACCTCCTTCATGGGCATTCCACCCAATTGCCTTGGAGTAAGGGAGATATCTTTTAGTCAACAGTTCTCATAAGGGCTCTAGCAGGAAGAATCCAGGTCCAGAGGACAGCCCTCCATGCAGAATACTATTTTAATTCCCATGAAAGTGATGATGCACTGCTGTGATCTGAGCAGCATGGAAATGGAGCCTACTGTATAACTCAACTAGTTTTCTAGGGAGCAGACCCTAGTAATAATAGATGAAGCACCAGAAGCAGATTTTAGACTATGTCACCATGCCAAAGAAGCTTTAAACGTTTATTAATTCTGCCTCTGTGCAGAGGCAGCAGCCATTTTCTTCTTAGAACGGCTACAATCTGTACAGAGCACATGCCCACATTTTGTTCTTCTATGGAGCCTGTTTTTCTTCTTTCATGCTCTTGTTTTGTATATGAAAAAGCTTAACTAGCCTGATCTACCAGGTGAATGCAGCATGAACAATTATCCTCTATCTGTGGGAACCATGACTCCTGACATGGTTTTAAATGCAGTTTATAGCTGCCTCAGGCTAACACAATTTAAACACACTTTATCAAACACACCAGTTCTCTGTCTCTTAACCATAGGCTTTTGTGAGTAAGGCCTGCAAGAGAGGTGAGGCTTTGCACTGAGAGGCAGGAAACACTCAACCTCACATGGGCTTATGCATAGCCTCCTCTCATGCATGTACAGTAGCACAACAATGACCTTGTCTTCACTGCTAAAACAGGTTGTTATTTTTTAACTATGGGGTAGCTAGAACACATGAGCTAACATGAGGTTAAAACCACAGCAGAGACAAGGCACTTGAGTTTTAGCATGAGGTAAACTAGGTAAGGGCAGCCTCAGGTGGGAATGTAGGTCACCGCATAGTAAAACTACCTCATGCTAAAAGCACATTGTTACCCTGAAGTAAATAATACACCTTTTTTTAGCAGTGAAAACAAGGTGAATGTTGTAATTCGAGCTGAGCTCTTGAGAAGGACTTGAATAATCAAAGCCTTTAATGCGAGACTGTCGTAAAGCCAGGAATAATTATAGCAACCTGTAATATTGTAGAACTCATTACCTTAGGCACACAAAGCTAGTTAGTTGTTCTAGTCTGACATGACTTTCCTTTCTCTACAGATGTTCAGTATAAAACCCTGAGCCATTTAGCTATTTCCCAGGGAACTTGATTGTAGCTGTTCAGTAGTTAGCATGACCAAGACTCTGCGTGTGCTGCCTCCACTAATGTGTCCCTTTCTGCTATGAAAACTGTCATAACTACTTGAATTTAAAATGAGACTGCCCAAGAAAGAGCCTCCTGAGAAGTGACAGATTCAGAGAAGTGCTACTGGTGGGGAGGGAAAGCACTTTAGTACCCTGTGCATGGGCCAGCTCTCATTCCTGAGACGTGAGCACACCAATTTGTAATTTAAAGTTTTAATCTCTTACCTTTTTTCAGTGTCTTCTTTAAAAATCTCCTTTGCTCCCATCAATCCCAGCAACCAACTGCCCTGGGTATTGCAAGCAGCATTATACACACACACACACATATATATATATAAACAGATACTTATGTATGGGGAGTTGTATACATTCATTTCAGTTATTTTTATTATAAGACATTTGCATAGGATGCCAGAGGTGTAAATGGGAAATAAAAAACTAGGCCCTGCCCTGAGAAACTTAAGGGGGAGATATTCAGCTGGACTCAAATTGCAATAGCTCTCCTGGAGACAGCGGAACTAAGACAATTTACACCAGCTAAGAATCTGCTCTTTAAAATCTAGATTAGATGTGATATGTCATAATGTAGATACTAAGACACTGTCTTCACAGGACCCCTGTAAGATAGGGAAAAGTCATTATTTTTGATGAACCATTCATATGCTACAGTGCTAGAAGTCCTGTAAATAAGTAGGTAGGTAGATAGAGATTGTTAAGGAACAAGTATTACCGTATTTTTCGCCCTATAAGACGCACTTTTTCTTCCCCAAAACGGGGGGGGGAAAGATGGTGCGTCTTATAGGGCGAATGTGCGCCCCGGTTCCCCCCTCCCCGCCGCGGGCGGGCTGCCGGGAGCGTCCCGGTTCCCCCCTCCCCGCCGCGGGCGGGCTGCCGGGAGCGCAGCCCGCCCGCGGCGGGGAGGGGGGAACCGGGACGCTCCCGGCAGCCCGCCCGCGCGGCGGGGATGGGAGAGCGGCGCGCTCCCGGCAGCCCGCCCGCGCGGCGGGCTGACGGGAGAGCGAGGCGCTTTTTGTGTGTGGTGGTGGGGTGTTTTTTTTTTGTTTGTTTTTTTTGTGTGTGTGTGTGTCCGGCTTTTTCATTTAAAAACTCGGGGGCGTCTTATAGGACGGAGCGTCCTATATGGCGAAAAATACGGTACTATTAATAAAGAAATGAATTTAGGGCAGGAACTAGCTTTTTGTTCTTTGTTTGCACTGCATGCAATACAATGGGGTCCTCATCCATGCTTAGGGATCCTAGGTGCTATGCTGATACAAAGAATAAGTAATTTAATATCACCAAAGGTGTGTAAAACTGTATGTCAGGCAATGATAGGGAGGAAGGTTGGTTTTTTGGGACCCTGGAGTTCTGAATTCAATTTCCAGTTTTGCTTCAGACTTCCTGCGTGACCCTGGACAAGTAACTTAGGTGTGTAAGCTGCTTTCAATATCTTTTGAGAACTGGTCCTAAGCCCCATTGAAATCACTTAGTCCCTGTGCTGAAGAGGTTCCCTTGGAAATAGATAAGCCCCACAAAGGGTGGAAGGAATGTAGCATACAAGAAGGGGATTGGGAACTGCAGCAGAGAGAGACTAAGGACCAGATTTCCAAAGGTGTTTACAGACACGGATATGGGCCTTGTGGGATTTTTCAAAAAGTGACTATGTCCTGCTATGAGCTTGTAGAGTGCCTGTCGCAATGGGCCCCTCGTGTATTATTGTAGCACTTAGATGCCTCAAATGACAACATTTCTAGTAATCGGATCAACTACATATCATCTCCCATCTTCCTTCTCTTGGTTTTTTATTTTTATGATTCTGTGGTCTGAAGCTGATGTAGATTTAATGCTTTGTCGTACTTTCTATTTCAACACCTCCTGGGGGTGATTTATTAAAATGACAGACAACACCACCATTCACAATGTAGCACTAATTCAGTTGCATTTTTTTTATACACAGCCTCACGTCATTGTCAGAGTTTCAGGGAATATGTATTTATTTTAATCACCATGTGCTGAATTCATTTTTTGTTTTTCAAGATTAAGTTTGCTTTTTAATGGAGGGTGGGTCACGTCAGACAATTATTTGAGTTATGTGCACCTGACAGGGTAATTTAAAATCAGCTTTCAGGTCAATCTCCTTTAATTATCTATTTTATCAACCGTTTGTTGACGAGCCATTTAAATAATTGTATTAGCGTGATACCTGGAACATAATTGCTTTTGGATTTCCTTCATTCTAATCTCAATGTCAGCCTGTTTCTCCGTGTACTTACATTTTTGTATCTGTCTATATGATGACATATATATTTTATATGTATATAAACTTATTTATAAGATGATAAAGAAATTTGACAATAATTTAAGGTCATAGACTAGGCATCCAGAGAAGCACCTGCTTTCTGTGATAGGGATGGAGAGTACATGTGGCTTCAGTATTGTATGAAATTGCTCTTATGGTTTAAGAAATTTCTAGTTAGACCCTGAGTCTTTCCTTACACTGATCCTACAGTGGGATCCAGAAGAACTAAGGGGCCACTTAGACAAATTCCAATACTGGATCCAGGGATGAAGTTTTACTTAATCCTTAGCCATTGCTGCAGCACCGATACCTTGACTTCCTTTTTTTCCCCTTTGCTTGAGTAAGGACCTCAGAATATGGCCCAGTGTTGTTTCCATTCCTATTTTAACAACAACATGCCTGGCCCATAACTGTTATAGCAACATCACTAGAAAGCCATCTTGTTAATGTTCAGGGATTAGCTCAACAGCTGCACATTTCCCTAGTCATGAAGTCAGGGCTGTCCAGTGGATGTATTTTATAAGGAGTAAGAAGGTTCTCTAACAGCAATTAGTCTTCACTCCAGCACAACAAGAAGAAATAAATGAGAAATGCTTTCTAGCAGCCCTCCGCAGACAGAGAGAGCAGTACAAATACAAACTGCCCTGAAGGAGTAGATAACGTCGACAGGGCCTGCCAATGAAAGCAATATTAAAGGATTGGAGTTCATGGCAGTAAGTAGAGTGGGCTCAGACCTCCTGCTAACCAGCAGTGTCTGACAGCTCCAGATTGGATGGGATCCATAGAGGAAGCAGGTTTACATGCATGTTTGCTCTTCACCCTTCATACTGATCTTGCAAGGCGTAAGTAAGCAAATGGCTGCATACTGCCTCATGGAGATATCTTCTGGTTCCTGAGGGTGTCCCAGGCTAGTTTGCCAGCCAAAGCTTTTGGAAGCTACCATAGCCATCAGTCTACCCAGCTATAGCATTTAGGCTTTGACACAGTAAAGCAAAGTACATGGTTAAATTTAAAGACACATAGTCTCGTAACCTATCTGAGTACTTGTCAGCTTTAAATGCTACTCCATGGCTAGAGGCTATATGCTCGGTACACCACAGCACCGTAATCCTGAAAATCATGCTGAATTTGAACACACCACCGGCACACATCCCTGAAGAGAGACTATGAGGAGTGGAACGGGTGTTTCCTCTCCTCTCTTGCCTTCTTGCCTGTTCCCCATGGTTTCTTCAGAGGCGTCCAGGTGCAGCAACTGCCCACTCTCCCTCCCTAGATAGGACTAACTCTCCAGGAATCCCTGCCTTGGACTATGTCCCCAAAGGTGGGGCTGTTTTTCCCTACCATCTTGATAGGCCCATGGAGTTGTAATGATCTGGAGCTAGACCCTCGCCTCTTGCATATTGGTGTCATCAATGGAGCTAAACCACTGTATCACAGCTGATGATCCAGTCCTACTTTGGAGAGAATTAACCAAATGGGCTTGCAGGTGCCTGAGATATACTCAAACCTTTCCTGCCAATGAAACCTTTATACTGTCCTCATACACACCATTGTACAATATCTCTGTGCCAATTATAAGTACCCAAAGAAATAAACAAAAACACCATATAATTTTAGATTTTTCTCTTGGAATAGTAGTCATCCAACTCATGAAAGTACAAATTTATTGAAAGGTGATTAAATTTCCATATAGATGGTATGCCAATTCTAAACCCCTTAATCCAGAGTACCACTTGGTATTGTTCAGATCATCTGTTGATTTCAAATGTCAGGTCTTTCTAATATTTCTCCACCACAAGATTTCTTTTTAAGAAGATTTTTTTTCTGGAGTATTAGATGAGCACCTCTTTAGCTGGTATAAATCAGCATAGCTTCGCTGAAGTCTACATACCTAAACTGCCTGGCTGCTTGGCACATTAAATTTGTAACTATACTTAAATCTCCAGTGGAGATTCCTGTCCTAAGGATGGGACTGTGCCAAATATGACTACTGTTGTCTGTCCTCTTAGCTCAGTGGCTAATTACTGCTTGTGTCCTGGCTTAGGGCCCTAATATTTAATGGCTTGACACTCATAATAAGCAATATAGTAGCGTATCAATTACTACAAAATTAGCTACAGAATTGCTACCTGATGAAAATGTAAGTAGCAAAACCATTTATTTCTCTACTGAGAGACTAAATTTGATTTTTTTTTGAGTGACTTAGATATTGGCAGAGTGCATTGTTCTTTCCAAATTGTCTCTAGTTAAAAGATGAACGATCCCACAAGGTAAATTAAATGTCTAGCCATCTTCTTTGTTCTCCAGAATGACTTCAGTAATAGCTCAGTAGTATTTAAATTGAACACATTAGGAACCAACCACATGTATGTTAAAGATACACCGGTTGTTCTTTTAAGCTCTGAATCCTACAAGAAACAATTCAACAAACAAACAAAAAGCACACTAAGGATAATTACACAATTTGCAATGTTTGAATTGTTTACAGAAATGAAAAAAAAAATAACTCTCACATTTGTTATACATCCAGGAAAGAACCAAAGATCCAGTCCTTGATTCTAATAGTTAGGACAGTAAGCCTGCATAAAAGGCCACTTTCTGATCTCAGATACATCCATACAACCGGCTTACATTCGACTGACTTAAAGCATATATGACCATAAGAGGCCTCCTTGTTCAACTTACAACTTTTCAGCCCTTGGAGTGGATTTTCTGTGATTTACCTGTTATGCATAGATATCCAGACTGACCTATTCTTTCTATATATATTTTTGTTAGATTCCTGCAGCCTCTGTTGAACCCATAATATTTCAGTGCCCCTTCCACTCATTCTAGCCTGTCTTCATATTAACAGAGCAATATCTGGTGTCCACACTTCAAAAAGGATGTTGAAAATTTGGAAACCGTTCAGAAAAGAGCTACAAGAATGAGAATGTTGATGGTTGCCATATTAGAGATCTGGGAAACTCTAAAAACCCTCAGTCTATTTAGTTGATTGGAAAAGAAGATTAGGAGGAGATTTGATCAGTCTTCAAGTACCTACAAAGGGAGAGATTTCTGATAGTGAAGGATTCTTTAATCTAAAAAGATGCAATGGTTAGGCAATTCAGATGAAATAAATTGCACATTTTTAACAGTGAGAGTAATCAAGCATTGGAACAATTTACCTAGGAATGTGGTAGCTTTTCCATTATTTTGCAGACTTTAAGGCAAGACAGGCTATATTTCTAAAAGATAGCTCAAAAAGAAGTTATGGGCTTGATCAAAAATTATTGGATGAGGTACTTTGGTCTGTTGTGCATGTGGACAACAGATAATCATATCATTTCTGGTCCTAAAATCTATGAATACGTGAATCAACACCCACCAATGTCCAGTCCCATAATTAAATAAATTAATGGCTTGTTTTCTCTCTTTAAAACCTCTTTCATAACCACCTTTCTAGACATCCATTGGGCTGAGCCTTGCATGTCATATAAAGTTGTAAACTCTTAAAAATACCCTTGCTTTTATGACCTGATCAAAAGCCCACTGAATCCAATAGAAAGACTCTTATTGACTTCAATAGGTTTTGGATCAGGTCCCTAATAATTAGTTTTGAAGCAAGATGGCTATTTCCCCACTTGCAGAGCTATTGATCTCAACTAATAAATCTTCTCCCTCCATTTCTATTAAACCTTTTCACCAATAGGTACATGTCAGTGCCACAAAAATAGAAACCATATTAACATCAGCTCTATGTTAAATATTGGTGCAGTCTTTAAACTAACAATATGACTCAGGATTGTGAACGTACTCAAACAATTCTGGTATTGGAACCACGTAAATCTGAATTTACGCAGTTCACATTGTGTCAAAGACAGAAAAATAAAAAGCCAAGATAAAAGTTTGGGTTAGGGTAAAACATTGGCGTGAGTGAGTGATCCCCACACTTTCTGGTAGTGAGGCTATTTGAATTGGCTAGGTTTCTTTAGTAAATGATGCTCGTTAGACTAGGACATTTTATTGCACAAAGATTTATTTTGAACTTCTTTGGCTGATTCTCATAGGAATGTAGGACTGGAAGCGACTTCCTGGGTCATCAGGTACAGTTGCCAGATATTGCAGCCAACCTGGTTGTATCACCCATTCTTAAATCAATCAATCTCTTAAGGTAGATGGGCCTAGCTCAAGCTACATTTAGATTTGCAGATTGAAAGCCAAAATCTCAGAGCAAAATTCATCAAAATTGTGGCTCAATAACCTCCCAAACCCTTTGAATGGCTCATGGTTTCCAGCCAAAATTGTTATTCCTTCCTAACACCTGAAAAACAGCCTAACTTTCCTAATTAAGGTATTTGAGCCACCTTCAAAATGCTGTAGCTTGTTGTCTTTCTGGTAACTGTCTTCTTTCTGTTTAACCTTATTTCCAGCTTTTATATATATATATATATTCATTTGTAATTATTTCCCCCCTGAAAGACTATCTACTGCAAGTTCTTTGTCCAAACCCAAGCCTTAGTTACTGCAGCAAGGAAAGCTTGAAGATAACAGCCCATCTTTCACTTCTAAGCCTGTCCTGAAGATAGAATTTTGTGAGCTTTGATCTAGCTGGGCTTACAACAAGCTCTGAGACAGATGTGCACAAATCTAGCAGGGTAACTTGTCCCAGCCTACAGAGCCCATAGTTCAAGAAATGTCATTAAATTAATATTGATTTTTTAAAAAATGTGACAGTAGTATGTTTGGATTAAACTAAATTATAAATTCCAAAGTTACATGCATATCTTACATCCAAACTAGAATAAAACACCAACAATTAAATGTACAAATTGTGTGAAAAGCATATACTTCATTTCTATTGGATTCATATAGTCTTCCCCAATCACACTATTCCCATGTATAAACAGGGGAATCACAGGACTAGATCCTTAGCTATTGTAAATTTTAACTTCAAGGATCAGGCTCCAATGTAAAATTGCTCCATTTTTGCCTTTGAAGAGTAGCTATATCAATAATAGTTACATTTATATTTCATATCAAGAGGAGTGCTGTGATTACAGCTGAGTGAGTAACTTGTAACAAATAATGTATCCAGTTATTTCTCTCTCTCCTTCCCACCCCCCTTTTGGAATATCTGCAACCAGACTGCAGTTTACTTGAATTTATTCACTATTTCCAAATTATTCAGTGCAATTTTCTGCTATTTCGATTTACTCTGTGGGTTGGCATTTGAAATCTGAAATTCAAAATTTGAGCTGTTTGGCTTATTTGTGGCTGGTCACAGAAGTCACAGGGCTGTGTTATGGAAAACATATTTCAGCATTGGGAACCAAGGTATTAAATGAAGGAGACTGAGTGCTAGAAGGAGACCCAGTACAGAGACAGGGAATTTTAAAATTAAGAGTTTCTTAAATAGATTTAAAGGGGATGCATCAACCTGCAGCCAGTTGCAGGATCATCACTTTCATCTGTATGGGTCTTTAGGGAATAGCCTTGTTTGAACAGTAATTTACCTGGCTTAATGAGACATTGATTGGGATACTCATGGATTCTGCAATAGAAAAAAAGAGTATCTAGATTAGCAAATCTTTTATTGTTTACAAGCATGAGACTATGTCATAATAAGTAGTTTCATCAATCAAAAGCAATACAAATTCATCAGGTCCTCTGGAGAATGCTAAATTAAAGCAACGCAAAGATGAAATCACCTCTAAACCACAAAATGTGATTTCAGATATGAATCTAAATATGTCTAAATCCCATTGGTGTTGGGATTCGAGGTTCTGGTTTGGGTTCCTATTGTTCCTCATTTGACAACTCGTGTCTTGGCCTTGCTGTTATTTTCAGCTCTTGGGTCTTCTCCGTGGGTTCTGCCAGTCACACGGATCATCAGAAAATGCCTGTGCAAACTACGACAATTCCTACTGTGCTGGAGGATCTGGGAGCCAGGTGACAACAAGGAAGGGGTGGGGCCAGGACCCCTGAGACTCAGGAGCTGGGCTGTATGAGCAAATCTTAAGGGCGCACTCTGCCAGCAAGGCTTCTATGAATCCCTAAATAGAGTTTAAAGCTGCTTTCCCTCTAGCTGAACCCTGTGGGGGAGGAGGGAATGGTGGTATGATTGCCCCCTGCGTTTAGCTGAGGTAAATCTTCTCTCCTTTTCCCGTATGGTCACGAATCAAGTCCATCCCTCTAATCCCATATGAGCTCATAGTGTTGTAAACGCTGTACAGTGCAAGCGTGTATTGTGCTCCATCTATCCTTGATGAAAGACAGCCTGCACAGGCTCACTTGGCACCATTATGATATACTAACTCAATACAGTATATCGTCCTTTGCATTTTTCAGATCTGGAGACATTAAATGTACTCATAATAGCTCCAAGGGGGTCTGTAGACTAAATGAAATTTCAATGAACTATTAGAGTCCTCCCATAGAAAGCACCACTGGGATTTCAGAGTGAGTGTACAGACATTGCCATTTGTATAAAGGATATGTCAGTGGCAGTGCACATAGGCTTGGACTTTCTGTAGTAATAATCGTACACAAGACATGATGTATCAAAATATCTCTTTGGAGCCCTAAAACTGCCTCTTGTTAACATTCAGGTTTTTAAATTTAGCTGTTAAAATACTAAGCACAAAGACACTTCTGCAGAAATTAAACCAAGACCTTTACAAACACATATGGTTTTAAAACAACTGATTGTGTCAAGCAATGCTATTCTACTATTGTGCTCTTCAACATAATTTAGTCTGCCTAGGTAGTACTTATAAAAAATTGCTACTGCACCTGTTTGTTATCCAATATGCAAACACAAATAAGTCAGCTGCTATGAATTTCTTTTCATTGTTATGAGCAAGCATTACTGATGTTGCTCCGTCTTTCTGTCATTGAATTCAATGGGAGTTTTACCACTAACTAAAATGAGAGCAGGACTGGGTCCTTAAATTCCATTAGAGCAGTACAAAGACAATAGGAAAGTATTTGCAAATATTTTCGTTAACAGAAGCCACTGACTTGCTTCACAGCCCCCTTTTATTTGATTCTTTATGAGGGTTCTTATTTGCAAGAAGGTTTGTGAATAATACAGTACGGTGGTATCTGCCTCAGAGCAGCTTTTGTAGCCATTTTGATGCCTTATTTTTATTACTTACATAATAGACTTTATTGAACAAATGTAAACACTTGTGGTTAATTTGCAAACAAGAAACTCAGCCTTGAGACACAGACACTCTTCCACTCTGGGAGAGGCATAACTCAGATTAATGTCGGTTTCAGCACTACTAGTTGGGTTTCATATAAACCAATGCTAACCCGGTGCAGATTGCATACAAATGTATTTGTGGAAAACCGAGGTGGAATTCTGAGATGACAATTTTAACATTGTTTCATTGAACATTTTTAGCTTTCTCATATCAAATATATATGCTATAGTATCTGTCTTCATATGTATGTAATCATAATTCATTTTTACTTTTACAAGCATCTAGACTTTGAGCAGGAGATATGCGGTAGCACAAGAGCACTCAAAACATAAATAACAGAAACATAATCATCGAAACAAATAAACAGAGACAAGATTAGTTTTGGTTGCCCCCTAAAACTAATATCGGTGTCCTTTAATTGCCAAGCAAGGCAATAAAGATGGTAAATGTGGCCTTACTGTGTTCAGAGAAATGGAATCTTATAATTCTAACGTGCTGAAGAATTTCAGATGAAGCAAGGCCCTTTCCCTACACCACCACACCATTCCAATAAAACAAACAATTCTGTTCTATTCCCGCAATCTGGAGGTGGTATAATTTGCTGTGAGATTAAGGCCAGCAAAAGAATCACTGGATTGTACTAGTGGGCAAACAGATACCGCAACATCTAGCAAGCAGCTGAGTAGATCAAATTAAATTTATTTTTATTTTTATCCTGGAACAGCCTAATGTGTCTGTGACGGGGCTGAGCGGCCCCACACCGGTACAGCAGGGGTTAACCCTTCCCTCTGGGCAGAGGAAGCCACGCCCCAGAAGCTCTGCTGGGCATGCTCCAGCTGGAGAGCTAGCATAAAAGCCTGCAGAGCTGCTCAGTTGGGGCTGACTGCTGGAGGGGAAGGATGCACACTACCAGCTCCTGAGGAGGGACAGCCAGGATCCTGGGATCCAGGTGCCAGCCCCGCCGAGACGCCGCTGGAAGCCCAGCTTGCCATGGGCCCAGAAGGGGAAAGCACCCAAGGACCCCTGGACACCGAAAGCAGTGCAGGTAGGAAGTGACCCAGAGAACTTTTAAAGACACATGACAGCTCGGCGTGTTGCGGGTGGATCCCCGCCGAGCTAGGGGCAAGGGAAGCCCCGACAACAGGTGAGCCCTGAGTTGGGACCCAGTGGAATAGGTGGGCCCGGGTCCTGCAGCCACTAGGCCGCACTGCCCCGACAATGGGGAGAAATTGCATAGACACTGACCATTGGGCCTCCCTGCCCCGAGAGCGGGGAGTGACCATATAGACTCTAGCTATTGAGCGGTGCTGCCCCAAAGCGGGGAGCAAGTGTATAGACTCTGGCTATTGGGCCTCGCTGCCCCAAGAGTGGGGAGCGACCATATAAACTCTGGCTATTGAGCCGCGCTGTCCCAGAGCGTGGAGCAATTATATAGACTCTGGCCGTCGGGCCTCACAGCCCCGAGAGCGGGGAGTGACCATACAGACTCTGGCTATCGAGCCGCACTGCCCCAGAGTGGAGAGCAATCATGTAGACTCGGGCCATTGGGCCGCGCTGCCCCAAGAGCTCCCCGCAACCAGGGGAGGATTGGAGAGTGGTTGAGGTCCGCCGCCACACCCTGCCCCTGCCACAAGGGGCGCTGCAGAGCAGAACCCGCCACAGTGTCTAATTCATAGTTCCCACGCGAATGACCACTATACATTTCTTACACACAGAATAATTCATGTTATAGTCTTTCACTGCTGTCAGATGCCAAGCAAAATTCATTTTCTTTTGTAGAAGCTAATCTCTTTAGAACAGCATTTCCACATAAATTAATGAAAGATCAGAATATAAAGATGTTCATTTTTGATTATTTGCCCATTTACAACAAATTTAGTTAAAACTCTGTTTAGTTATATCATCACTAGACAAAATAAGACATAACAGGATATTCTAGCCTCTGGATTATGTAGATAACACACAGAAATGCCATTTACCTTTTCATTCTTTTCACAGAGCAACAAACCCATGCACATAAGGAAATTAAAATTCAAAAGTTAATTGGGTTTTCATACACTCTTTAAACAGGTAATATTGTTTTTCTTCTTTTTATTTTTGTATCCAAAGGAAGGATTTCATTTAAGTGCATGCTACTGAAGGTTAGAGGCCTTTGGTGCTAAATGGTTCATTTAACACCATTAAAAATCTATCTTACTTCAATGTATTTGAAGATTTATATTGTTGCATACTGGTATTTAAATTTTATTATTAAACAAGTGAAAGGAGTAGAGTAAATGTTTTCCTTTCCTGCATATATATATATACATATATACACACAGTTCTAGCAATTTATTACTGCATGGTCATATTTCTGCAACATCCTGGACTATCTAGGTGGAGGAAAAAAATGAAAGCAAAGTTTGCTGGCATATTTACGAACATCCATAACTCTACAAGAAATGGTTTGTTATTTAGCCTTCCGTTCTGATTATCTTTAGCTTTGCTGAAATGTAACATAGAATTAAGACACACCATCAAACTTTAGTCAAGAAAGTCTAAGCATCCTCTCTGCTGCTCCAAAATATAAATAAAAATCCCCTCAAGAAATACACAAGGGGTATTTAGACATTTGGTCACCGATACTTAGAGGCTACTCCCCAGTCAGCAGGCAGAATCTATGGCAGGTTCTTTGAGAATTAATCTGATCCTGTATAAGTAATAAATAATATATCATGCAGTATGCTAATATTTTATTGTAACTTTCCCTTCATCAAAAGTTAAAAAATTAAATAGAAGCCCCCAACCACCTGTAAACCAAGTGTCTTATCCTTCTCCCCCTTGGAGTAAAAAGGAGGTGCAGAAGGAGATCTACTAAAATTCACTACAAATAGTGAGCCACGACAGAAAAGTGTTTCTAGGCCTGCCCATTGCTGTTTACTAGAAATGTCCTGGGAAAGGCTTTAACTACTTTGTCAATGCTCTGTTGAGGCAGATACCAAGCACTGGAACAGTGCACATATGGTAGCATTGTAATGACAGTCAAAGCAGAGGGAAAAGTCAGCTGTAAGAGCTAGATACTATTTATTATGATCATTATAATTATTCCTGAGCCTTTTGCAGTCAGCAATGAAACACTGCAACATTAGCAAATAGCCCCTATTACCATGTGCTTAGTTAGCCACTCAATTATTTTTTTTCAGCAGTGAAATGTAGATTTTTGTTCACAACAAGTTAATGTTGCTCCCCATATCAGAGACATATTGCTATCAGGTATTTGTATTAATTTACCTGGATTTCCCAAAGTCAGATACACAGTACTTTGGCATTGCTACAAATCCTTCCCCATTTAGACCACGCCTCAATTTCTGCAGAAAAAAAATGGTGAGATTATTTTTATATTGAAATCAATCAAGTAAGGTACCTAGACACTTTTGAAAATCTCCCTAGGTGCCTATGGCATCTTTAGGTGTCTAAATACCTTTTTTAAGATTTGGGCCTTAGACAACCTTTTGCGTCAGCTCCCTATCTGTAAGATGGGGAGAACCACACTTTCCTGTCTCACTCTAAAATCCATTAATGACAACCTAACCAGGAGTCATTTTCACGCTTAGGGAAATTTAGATATATGGAAAAGATACGTTTTCTCTGCATTAGGAATGCCAGTTGCAAAACCTGCCACAGGCTACATACGTGAGTAAATTAAAATGTAACCTTGTCTCCTAAGTGTTGACCTTCCTAACAAAATTTTAGGCAATTATTTCTACTGCTGACTGGGCTAAAACCTCGCCAGGTTTTATGGAGTGACACCAAATGAGGATCTGCCCTCACTTTAGATCTCTGAAACAAATCCCATTGCGTAGGGTTTATATCTTGTCCAAAAAAATTAGATAAGCAGATAAACCACATGCAGAATATAAGAACCACCTCATCACCCCAAATACACACACACACACACACACACACACCATAAATAATTAAACTTTTTATGTTACTTTTCATATTGTTGCCCATCACACCTCAGTGTGAGACCTGAAGTTAAAACACGGTGACTGTGAAAAAGGCCATTTCTGTGGTATTTCAGTGTTTTCACTGTATCCAGGCAGAGCAGGGCAAAAAATACTTCCCAGAAGATATGAACATGAAATGGGCACAGAAACAGTCATAATGAAATTCATGTCTTAATTTAAATGAATATTCCTGGAAAAATCTTCCTCACTATTCTCAGTTATCATTATTACTCAGTTATCTCATTCAGAATAAATTAATATGAAAAACTAATAAAAGAAACTCTTTTAAAAGAGAGATACTCTGGACTGAAGTCAAGAATTCACAACTGATTATATATATTACTTTTATGCTTTACAGGTGTGCTAGGTGTTAGGAGGGGTGGGTTAGAACTGGTTAAAAGTGTTCCATCAAAATATGTTTCGACTCCTGTTTACAAGTAAACAAGAATTTTGGCAGAGAGGGTCAATTTTCTGCAAAATATTCCAACATTGTGTTGAAAAACTCAACCCCCCAAAATCAAAAAAGGTTTGTTTGTTTGTTGCCAAAAAGTCAAACATTTCCATGGAAGAAAACCCCATTTCCCCATCCCATCCCTTAGGAGTGGTGGTACTTTACTGGTAATCTGTAAATGTATTCTATCAATTTTAGCAAATTCATTTTGACCTTCTTCTTCAGAAGTAGATAAATAGTAACCTGACTGTAAATACCATCTGTTAGATTCAGGCACTCAAAAACCATGGTAATAACATGCGTGGTATAAAAACAGACAGACAGATGGGATCAATGGCTGTGATCTTACCATGTGTAAATGTACAGCAGAGTGGGCAATGCCCTTCAGCTGGTATTCAGAACTGCTGTATTGGAATGCTAGTCACGTGCAGTAACAGGCACATACGGTCTGACCCACGGCCCACTGAAGCCAACCGGAGGAACCCAGTTGGCAGTTTCTGTATCTAAGGCTGCTGGAGCAAGAAGAAATTTGCTATTATGCTTAACACTCACTAAGACAGTTATGGAAAACATTTTAAAGTTCTGTTTTAATTAAATGGCAACTAAACACCCACCTCTCTTGTATTTATAGCTCTACTAATGTTTGTCCAAATGAAGTAAAGGATTTATTAAACACACTGAATATCTAATTATCTAGCTATACTGGAAGTAGTTAAGATGTCTTCTTTATAACTACACTACATGACTGATTGGAGGGAGCTGTGCAGTGGTCAGCATCATCAAATTAAAGCAATATGGGCTCTCCCTGGAATTCCTATAGGCAACCTATCTAGCCATGTTAGGTACATCCTCCATTACTGAATTACTTGAGTATCTCAAAGTTTGTGATCTGTGAGGAGTGCTGTTATTGCCATTTTAAAGACTGGGAACTGAAGCACAGAAAGGCTAAGTGACTTACTTAAGGTCACACCGGAAGTCAGTGTCGGAGCATGGAACTGAATATGGACCTCCTAAGTCCCAGGTTACCACCCTAACCACTGGCCTGCCTTTCCATATATGTGGAATTCTACTCTCAGCTACAAAAGTTAAATCTGGAATCAGCTGACGGCAATAGAGTTTCACTGGCTTTACCTTGATGTAAATGAGTGCAGAATCTAGCTCAGGAGACAGGTGATGTTGAATCAGAGCTGCACAGAAGGGAGTGTCAGAAAACACTGCCAAGCAACACATCAAGATGCAGCAGTACGAACACGCTTGAAAATATCAAGGCAGCATGAAAACAGCAGCAAGATTTGCCCTCAGCAGCATTAGGCAGTTTTACCAAGAAAGCATCTCCCACAAACCATCCTTGTGGTTAAAGAGGAATTGTAACCACAGTAAACAACTTCTTAACTGACACTGGCAAGGCAGAAGAGTAGATTTGTTTTGTGCAACAGGACTGCACAGCTGTCTGTCTGGAGCTGTGTAGGAAGGCTTAAGTGAGTAAGACTTGTCTTACCCTCCCTCGCGTAACTCAGAATTCTGAACGTTCTGTGGCTCTCAGAGACAACACCTTAGCCACTACAAGCAAAGAAAAACCCATGGCTGGTCTGTGCCAGCTGACTGTGGGGATCCTCTAAGGACTTAGGAGATTCCATGGGAGACAGGCACCTTAACACTTTAGTTGATCTATTCTTGGTCCCTCACTCATGGCCAGCTTTCTAAAAACCAAGAAGCACCCACCATAGACATGGAACCTTTTCCCATGAAAGCGTCTGAGAAGGACAATAAAATCTTCTGCTTAGGAAATGGCTTCCTAACTTTTACACACTCCCTTTGTTCAGGAGAAAAAAAGAATCCATGAATCCATATGACCATGTACCAGCTAGACAAATGACTTGACCCAATCTGTGACAGTATCCTAAATGTTCCTACAAAACACCTTCTGGATTTAAAAGTTTGCAGTTTAAAGTTTAAAAGCTACAATCTAGCCCTGATTGTGTCATTTGAACTTCACCTTCTTTTCTGAGCCATTGGTGTGTTCTAATGAGAAAAGGCTATTTTTCAACATTATACAACTGGAGAATTTTCTTCATCTAGATGCAGCTCTTTGAGTCAGGGATACTTAGTCAAGTTATGAGAAGCCCTATTCCTCCAGTAGCCTCAGAGGGGAAGAAGGGACAAAAGTAGCCCAGAATTCAGTTGAAGGTGTCTTTCCAGAGGTGGGACCCCAAAAGGACCCACTGAAAAAGAGAGTGGATCTGATCTCTATTTCCGAAACCATAATGTGTTGAAATAACAAAGCAAGCGTCAAAGCAAACCTCTCCGTTAAAAAAATCAGTTTGGAGATATTGATATTTGTGTTGCCAATAAAAACTGCAAATGGAGAATGAAGAAATTAAACACGTTATGACATTTCATCTACAATTTGGATTCATTTCATTGTAGTTTTGCAATTCCCTAGAGTAATAACAAAAGAAATCTAATTACGAGACTCTGATGAGGGAAACTGTTAAAATTAAATATCCTGTTTGCGCTGATGAATTTCCAGCTTCACTTTTGCAACAAATGAACAATACATTCAGGGCTGGGATATTTTCCCCACTAAAAGTTAACTTACAGCCCTTCTATAAATCCATCCTTTCTGTCAATTAAATCCAACAAACATTGTCTAAGCGCATTAGGAAGAAATAAACAATAATTCAATTACAGAGTTAGCCAACAAGAGGCTATTTAATGGGCATAAATTGATGTAATTAAAATAAATCTGCTTTATATTTATTTATTTATTTGAGTTGTTGACCTGAAGCCATTAGCGGAATTTAGAATGCACACAGTAACTTTGCTGTAGAACTGTGTAAATAAAGGAATAAACAATGGCTAATATTCTAGCAGTTTTACTCAATGTAAGTAGCAGCTTACTTCATTATAGAAGGCATAAAGTAACACTCAAGTGAATAAGGCTGGCAGAATCTGCTCCAATGTTTTTAAATGAGTGCAAGGAAGAAAGATCAACTTTCATCTTTTTCTTTTTATAGAAAGAGAGAAAAAGAGAGAGAAAAGAGAAAAAGAAAAGAAAAAGACCATGCATTTGACTGTTCAGTGTTATGTTATTGATATCCAGTAAGTCAAACCACTGGTAGCTTCCAAGAACAGTGCCCCACCTGGAGGAACAGAAGCTAAATGACATACAGGGAGCTGTAATTTGTAAATTTTAATTTTAATCCAGCATGTTACACTAAATCAGCATTTACCTATTGCAAGAGCTCTCTTTCTCCCTTCCATAACACCAAGCTTTTCTTCTGTTTGAAGCTAGAACGTGTGACTCATTTCAAGACTGGCACTAACCCAGTGAGCAAAAGTCATTAACATTTCACAACTGTTCTGTCCTGAAATGGGTTGGTGTTTCCCATTCAGCTCCTAAGGGATTGGCATTCACAGCACAAAAACATCCATCTCACTTGTCGCCCTGGACAATCTGTGCAGAGACCGGAACAGAGCAGCAGAAAGGCTGGACTATACTTAAATGGGGCCTCCCCAGGTCACAATACAGATAACTAGGTAGCGGATGGAGGAAAGGTTTCATTGCCACTGCCCAGGCTGTACTGCTTGGGCAAAAATTTCTCCCTTTGCCAATGTCTTACGCCACACATTAAAGGGCAAATCCTATTATGATTGCATTGATTCAGCTGTTCTGCAGAAGCGGGTCACCATTACAGTCTCTCTCCTCCAGGCCAACTACATGGGCAGACAGGTTCCATTATCATGACAAGGGTTATTCATCCACTTCACCGTGCACACTGCAGTTCTCTGTGAGCTCCCGGACTGACATGAAAGGGGTATTCAGGCACAGGGCAAGCACTGGCCAGAAAAAGAGGATCCTCTATTCCTTCCCCTCACTCCTATCAACACCGTGGTATGTCCCAGAAGTTTACGTTCCTTTATTTCTGTAGGGGGATTCTTCCGCTCCCTTCCCATATGTAGTTCTGCATCACAGGCTGGAAAATAGGGAAAGGATTTTGGCTTAAGAGAGTGTCATTGATGATTAGGGCCTTTTTTGTGCCCTCTGAATATTACCCTGTGTGGCTAAATAAAGGATTTAGGTCTCAGGGCTAGAAGCCTTTTGCAAACAGTGAATAAATGCAGCAGTTTAAAAGGGAAAAGAAATAAGAACAACAGTAGCTTCAAACATCCCTTTCAAAGCAATTTGGTTTTGTTTCTGGCGAAGGAAGGGTTAGTACTTAGCAATGAGACAACAAACAGTTCCCCCCATCGTGCTATAATTGGCTCTTGCAGAAAGATAAAAACATTTACAGCTATTCGAATAAAATTTAATTTGGGGGCCCTACATGTGTAAGGAAAGGAAATTATAAGACAGTATTTCTCCTGGGGTAGCACTGAGTGTTCTCTTACAGTGAGATATGTATGGTTTCAAAAAAATTTCCATACGCTTTATGATCCTGCTTGTAAATTGGCAGGGTACCAGCCATTGGCTGGGTCTGTGAAGACTAGAATGCGCATAATATTGTCTTTAGTTCTTCAGGTACTCCCCTTTTTACACGTTGAAGATGATGACTGTAAGAAAGACAGACTGACAGACATACAGCGTGAAAGCACAGGAGCTTGTTTAAGGTATATTTGTAGGGTGAGCCTGTTCTGCTCTTTTCAATGTATAATTCATGACCTCCCCCCCCCCCATCCTCTGATTTTTCAAGCTCATTATTTCAATTCTACTTTCTCTCATACAGAGTACTCTGAACTTGAACTCACAATGACTCACAGCAGGGGGGCACAGGCAGAATTACCACTGCAGCCTTTCTCCCTGGGGCACCTTTACAATACTGCCTATTCTCTACCAACTTGAAATGCTGGCTTCATGGCACAAGTGCCTAGAATGCACCCTTCTTTCATTCTTCCACCCCAAGGCCAGCACACCAGGGAGACAGCCTCTTCCCACCCTTCCCCAGCAAGGCGTGTTGAAAGCAGGAAGGCTGCTGATCATCTGTCAGTTGTGATTCCTGAAGCTCATGCACAGTAAATTGAACTGGTCAGATGCAAAGCTCAGGACTGAAACACTGAAAATAGTTACTAAAGCCCATCATTGCCTATTGATGGTTTGTTGTGGTGCGTGGCTGGGGGGAGGGGGGGTCGTTTGGGTTTGGTTTGGTTGGTTGGTTTTTATGTCTGGGAACAACTGAGTTGTGGAACTGAATATACAATAATGAAGTGCTCCCACGCCAGCTCTGACTGTGCCAGTGCTTAAAGAAGCTTCTCTGCTGACATAGGCCTAGTCTACACTTAAAAGTTAGACCAATATAGCTATGTAGGCGGCCCATTCATCTGGTTTTAAACGAGGCAGTCCTGCTTTTCTAAGGTGTGTCCTCAGGCCCAGTACTGAGATAAAACCAGAAGTGATTTTGTCCAGTTTCAGATGGAGATTGTGCTGCTCTGAGCAGTTGCAACTATGCAGACCTAACCCTCAGTGCAGATACAGCTATGTTGATGGAAGAATTATTCTATCACCCTAGCTACACCTGCTAAGAGATGGATTAACTCCAGGGATGGACAAAACCCTTCCATTGCTAGAGGAGGCATGTCCTGTGGTGAGGACATGGCTTTCTTTTTGTCCTCAGTAGAGAACTTCCCACACCTGAGACGTAAACGCAGGTATTTCCCTTTTTCCCTCCCTTTGCAAACTGTACTTCTTCACATCAATTTTCCTCGCTAGAAAGGGCTAACTGGTATTTCCTCGTAACTTGCTCATAGGAGTGATAGGATAGGAACTGAGCATTCAGGGATACAGGGGAGTGAGGCACTTTCACTTTCCAGCATCAAGCCCCCAAGTTAATCTGCCATTTTAAATGTTGTTGCTTCGGGTACTTTTGGTTTGTTTTTAAAACAAAACTCTTTCCCGCCAGGCAAAGTACAATACCAGGATCTCCTCAGCAAATGGGTATTCAGTCTAAGGCCTTGGTTACACTGGCACTTTATAGCGCTATAAAGCCTCCAGGAACGCTATAACTCTGCCCCCGAACACACTGGCAAGGCACATATTGTGCTAAAAGTACGGGCTTATCGCGCTACTCGTAAACCACCTTTTCCAGGGGAATAATGGCTTTTGCGCTACCGCTGTAGCGCAACGGCGCAAATGTGAACACCCATTGCGTGTTAATGAGCCTCCAGCCTCCTCCAGCCTGGCCCATAATTCCTGTTCGAGCCACTCTGGCCATCAGTTTCAAACTCTTCTGTCACGTCCTCTGGTGACCACACGTCAGACCCGCCCTTTAAATTCCCAGGGAAATTTGAAAATCCCCTTCCTGTTTGCTCCAGCCAGGCGTGGAGTGCTCCTCAGGTAACCATTTTGCTTGGCCATGACTCCACGTGCCATGCCTCCTCGCAATAAGCGATCTCCAGCGTGGTCCGATCATGAGTTGCTGGACCTCATCAGTTGTTGGGGGGAAGCGGCTGTCCAGTCTCAGCTGCGGTCTAGCCGGTGGAATTACGATACGTCTGGCCTGATATCACGGGCCATGAAGGACAGAGGGCATGACCAGGACACTCTGCCTTGCCGGGCAAAAGTAAAGGAGCTTCGGATTGCATATCGCAAAGCCCGTGACACAAACAGCCGCTCTGGGGCAGCCCCTGTGTTTTGCAAGTTCTACAAGGATCTGGATGCGATACTTGGTGGTGATCCAACATGCACTCCAGCGACCACCCAGGACACTTCTTCCCAGCCCACCACTGGAGGGGTGTGTGAAAGGAGGCTGGAGAGGAGCAGGACGGCGAGGAGCAGGAGGAGGAGGAGGAGGCCGCGTCCGCGGCAGTGAGCCAGGGCCCGGAGGAGTCACTGGAGACATGCAGCCAGGAACTCTTCTCAAGCCCAGAGTGCAGCCAGAGCGAGCCACAGCATCCAGAGGTTGCAGGGGCCACGGCTGCAGCACCGGTTTGCGCAGTACAGATACTTTTCTTTTCTAGGCAGGCAGCTTGGGCGAGGGTGGAAAGGAAAGGGATGCTTGCATGCTTGCCTACATGTGGAATAGTGCATTGATGTACTCTATCACCTCGCGGTAATCCTCTTCAGTGATTTCTGCAAAGGTCTCAGTAAGAGCTCTTGCAATGTGCCTGCGGAGGTTTCGCGGGAGCCCCAGCATGTTCGCTGTCCCGGCCACGGTCACCAGTCCACGCCACTCTTCTAAGAGCGGTGGGGGCAGCATCACCGCACAGATGCAAGCCGCATATGGCCCTAGGCGGAAGCCACATCTCCTTAAAATCCCCGCCCTTTCTTGCTCCGTCACCCGCAGTAGCGAGATATCTTCCAGCACGAAAACCTACACAGAATGTTGGGAGAATGCTTATCAGACTGCAGTTCCCACTAATGCCCTCCGCTCCCGCAAAACAGTAATATAAAAAGGCAGTGAAACAGTGCTTCTCCCCACCACTCACCATGCCCGGGGATCTGTGGGTACCTCTGTGTGTGATATGTCTTATATGGACAGGTAAACTGCACAGAGATTCAAGGAATGCGGGGGACTCCCTAATACTGTCTGTTGCAAACAATGGGATCTTGTGTTTTAACTGTGAACTTGTAACTTTCACTAGCTTTGTCCTTGACATTGTCACCAGTCTTATCTGTGGCTCAAAAACTAAGTAGAATTCGAAACAGACCGAGGAAGAGCAAAGAAGAGCTTCTGAAGCAAGTTCTGGAACAGGCATCAATGGACAACCGCGCTGACAGCGACCGGAGGGAGGAGGACAGGAAGCATAGGGAACAGCGGAGAGAGGAACAGATGCAGCTGAGGGAGATAGCTCGCGAACAGCGTGCTGATAAGCACACTGACAAGCTGCTTAGAATATTAGAGCTGCAAGTAGAGACTCTGCAGTGGATTGCTGCCGTTCAGGAGCAGCAGCCCCGTGCTTGCCACCCCCCTTGTCACTTGCCCCCTAACCCTTCACCTTCTGGCCCTCTGGCCCCTTCGGGCAACTATGAACAGCCGCCTGGTTATTACCACCCACAGCTACCTCCAACACCCCTCTCTTCACGACCAACCCACAGACCAATCACCCTTATCCACTGCACTCAACCCCTACTAACAAGCATAATTGCCCTACGCAAATGGGGTTGGGGGAATACAGCAATTCGGAGGGCATTGGAGGTTATGAGTCCAGGACATACACCAATCTCTGAATGACCCCTTCCCATCCCAATTGCACCCCCCCTCCTCCAGCACACATTTTACTGTTTTTCAACTTTTATTTCAAATTATGAGAAAGCTGTTCAATAAATGAATTCTTTTTAATAAATGGGTTTCTGTATTCGGTGCACAAATGTATGTAATAGGTACAGAAAAGCAAATGCCTTATCCTATTAACAGACTGCTCCCTCCCTCCCTCCCTCCCTCCTCTGAAATTCCCATTAGAACTCGCTTTCAGCCTCAAAATGCTTCCTCAAGGCTTCCCTGATCCTTGTACCCTCCCGCTGGGCCCCTCTAATAGCCCTGCTCTCTGGCTGTGCATACGTGGCCTCCAGCTGTTCAACCTCCAAGGTCCATGCCATAGTGAAGCCTTCGCCCTTCCGCTCACAGAGATTATGTAGGGCACAGCACACGGAAATAACTGCGGATATACTTCCCTCTGCCAAGTCTTGCCATAAAGGCATCTCCAGCGGGCTTTAAGACGCCCAAAAGCACACTCCACAGTCATTCGACAGCGGCTCAGCCTGTAGTTGAACCTTTCCTGGCTGGTGTCCAGGCTCCCCGTGTAGGGTTTCATGAGCCAGGGCATTAGAGGGTAAGCGGGGTCGCCAAGAATCACAATGGGCATTTCCACTTCCCCCACGGGGATCCTCTGGTCTGGGAAAAAAGTGCCTTCTTGCAGCTTCCTGAACAGGCCAGTGTTGCGGAAGATGCATGCGTCATGCACCTTTCCCGACCAGCCTGCATTAATGTCAGTGAACCGCGCACGGTGACCCACAAGTGCCTGAAGAACCATGGAGAAGTACCCCTTTCGGTTAATGGACTGTTCTGCTAGGTGGTCGGGAGCCAGAATAGGTACATGGGTCCCACCGATCGGCCCTCCACAGTTAGGGAACCCCATCTGCTCAAAGTCAGCCACGATGTCACGCACGTCACCGAGAGTCACAATTTTTCATAGCAGGAGGTGATTAATGGCCTTGCACACTTCCATCAACATGACTCCAATGGTCGACTTCCCCACCCCAAAGTGGTCGGCCACCAATCGGTAGTTGTCTGGGGTGGCCAGCTTCCAGAGTGCTATAGCCACCCGCTTCTCCACTGGGATGGCAGTTCTCAGTCTGGTGTCCTGGTGCTGCAGGACAGGGGCGAGTTCAGCACACAGTCCCATGAAAGTGGCTTTTCTCATGCGAAAGTTTTGCAGCCACTGCTCATCGTCCTATACTTGCAAGATGATGCGATCCCACCAGTCAGTGCTCATTTCCCGTGCCCAGAAGCGGCGTTCCACGGTCGTGAGCATGTCCGTTAAAGCAATGAGCAGTTTAGTGTCCAATTTGTTCCTCGGCTCTATCTCATCTTCCTCTCCAGACTCATCACTACTGTCACGTTCCCTTTCAAGAATTAACTCCGCTGCGCAGAGCGTTGTGCTGGCAACACTCGCCAGCATGCTCCACAGCAGTTCGCGGTCCATTACGGCACAGGAAAACGGACGACTGAGCACGCGTGCCTTGCTGAAACCATTGAGAGATGGCGTCCGAGGTGGCCGGAAACACAGGGATTGCTGGGAAATGACACAAAGCATCACGGGGAGTTGGAACCAGATGCAGAATGGCCGCAAGTGATGCCCCCCTTCCCACAAGGCATTGTGCCAGATTGGGAAGAGGTGCTCTGTGGGATACCTGCCCTATTGCACTACTCTCAGTGCCACCAGAAGCGCCGCAAATGTGGCCATGCTTTAGCGCTGCCGGGTCTGAGTGTGCACACGCTCTAGCACAATACCTATTGCGTTATATGGGACGCGCTATAACCAAACACGCTATAATCCTGTAGTGTAACCTAATGCTAAATAATCTCTTTCACCTGAAGCTTCCACTGGAAGTTTCTAAAGAGAACAGGGCGGTAGCAGGAGGAATCAGCGGGGGGAGGAGGGGGGGGGACAGGAGGAACCAGCAAAGCGACATGCTCGACTAATTGCAAACAACAAAAGTCTGTGTGGTGGTGGAATGAAATAGCTCCTTTGTAGGACAGCGTCCCAGTGCTACAGAGTTATAAGCTGTCACCAAGTTTCTTTAATGCATGGCTTAATTTGCTTGACCCCCCCAGCACCTCTTTTATTATTATATTATTTTCATAACCGACGTGGCAAACCCAGAGGTGCCAGGGCTATGAACTGCCAAGTGTGGAGGTGCCTTCGCAAGCCACAGCACACATTAAGCACCGGCAAGATCCCCATTGCCTGTGCTGTCTTCAAAGCCAGAAAGTGATTTACTGCATGGTACAACAGGATCAGCAAACTCTCCCCAGCTACAATCCCAAAGTCTTGGTGAACACTTCCTAGGGGTTTAACAATACTTTTTGCTTAGCTGAGGTCCTTATTTCAAGCAAATGCCTTGGTAATAGAGCAGGGGGATACTGAGAAAAAAAAGTCCATGCATATTCATTCACCTTTTAAAATGCACTGATTTTAGCCATCTTTGGTCCTTTCTGACAGTTTCTACACTAACCTTTTTTTGCCTAAAAATTCCCATTGTTGTCCTCCACCAGGCAGGTCCACTACTGGCAGCAAAGGCAAAGCTGGTGGTTGTTACTGCTTTTCAGCTTCTCTCCAGACTTGGCACTCTGAGTGAAATTCCCCTCTATGCCGCAAGCCAGCACATGGCCTACGCACCACTTCAGTTCAATATAGTGGATGAAAGTGGGACTTGGATAGTTGTACAGGCTTTGTACAGTATAAATTTCACCCTAAGGACCAAGTGCCTCACAGGAGAGGTTCAGAACCCTTCAAGACCAGGATCTATCAACTATACAAGGTGCTGATACTGGACTACTAGGATGTGCTTCCAGTGTTTGTTTGTTTGTTTGTTTGTTTGTTTTTTGCCTTTGATCTTGGTAGCCAGAATTTTCAAACAAATGGGATGATATATATATCAGAGCATTTTAATTTCATTATTACTTTGTTAGTCACTTCTAAACTGTATTTAAATCAAAGATTTATAATGGTAACATTTGTTGGTATTTATAATGGTAACATTCATTATTCATATACCCCTTTGATAACTACATATGAATATTTGGTTAAGTGCCTACAGCAAAAGCTGATGTCTATAAGGTGCTGTAAGGATCACCCTACTGTATTATTAAAACATATTAACATAATTTAATTCAGTCAGTGACAATGAGAGGGAAAAGGAGAAGAATACCTGCCTATTCTTGGCTGGCACATGGCTGCCTTTGACACTTGGCACACAGAGATCAAATTTGTCTCAGGCAATGTGACACATGCGTTGTGTTGGGTCAGGTTACATGCCTTCTTTATAACTTTCGTGGGACATGACATGTGGAAGTTGGTGACAGAAATCTTTCTGCCACAAATAGTTTCAAAAATCCTCATTTTCTAAGAACAACACAGATAACAAACAGCAAAATCCACTCAAAGGAAAAGCACACAGCTCCACCTAGGTGAGAGGGCAAATCTGTGAGGTACCTGCATATATTTGCAAACCTAAAATATTGCTATTAATACTGGTTAGCATACTAAGAGTCTAACACATTGGAGAATCTGGATCTTATCTCCTGGCCCCTGTCACATGACCTATGTTAAAACGACAAAGATTGGTACTAGCAGAGGGATTGGCAGTTTTTGGCCCACGGCCCGTCAGGGGAGCCCCCCGGCGGGCTGGGCCAGTTTGTTTACCTGCTGTGTTTGCAGATTCAGCTGACCAGAGGTCCCAAAAGCCACAGTTTGCTACTCCAGGCCAATGGGGGCAGTGGGAAGTGGCAAAGGTCAAGGCAGGGAATCAGCCGAACCTGCAGACGCAGCAGGTCAACAAACCAGTCCGGTCTGCCAAGGGGCTTACCCTGGTGGGCCACATGCCAAAATTTGCCGGTCCTTGTACAATCCTAAGGCTACTGTTACATTCACAGGGAGGTGTAGGCCTCAGAAAGGACAACCCGAGAATTACAGACCAGTCAGCTTAATATCTGTACTGGAGAGATAATAGAGAAAATAATAAAGCAATCAATTTGCAAATGTCTAGAAGATAACATGGTGATAAGTAACAGTTAGAATGGATTTGAAACCTAGATGGAGGTTCTATAAGGTGGGTGCATAACTGGTTGGAAAACTGTTCCCAGAGAGTAGTTATCAGTGGTTCACAGCTATTCTGGAATGGCATAATGAGTGGCATCCCGCAGGGATCAGTTCTGGGTCCGGTTGTGTTCAATATCTTCATCAATGATTTAGATATACTGGCATACACTTATAAAGTTGCAGACGATACCAAGCTTAGAGGGGTTACAAGTGCTTTGGAGGATAGGATTAAAATTCAAAATGATCTGGACAAACTGGAGAAATGGTCTGATGTAAATAGGATGAAATTCAATAAGGACAAATGCAAAGTACTCCACTTAGGAAAAAACAATCAGTTTGCACACATACAAAATCTGAAATGACTGCCTAGGAAGGAGTTCTGTGGAAAGGGATCTGGGGGTCAGCATGGACACAGGCTAAATATGAGTGAACACCATAACGCTGTTACAAAAAAAAAAAAAAGTGTACATCATTCTGGGATGTATTAGCAGGAATGTTGTAATCAGGACATGAGAAGTAATTATTTCACTCTACTCTGCATTGACTAAGCCTTAACTGGAGTATTGTGTCCAGTTCTGGGCACCACATTGCAGGAAAGATGTGAACAAATTGGAGAAAATCCAGAGAAGAGCAACAAAAAATATCAAAGGTCTATTAAACATGACCTATGAAGGAAGACTGAAAAATCTGGTTTGTTTATTCTGGGGAAGAGAAGACTGAAAGAGGACATGATAATAGTTTTCAAGTACTTGAAAGGTTGTTACAAGGAGGAGGGAGAAAAATTGTTTTCATTAGCCTCTGAGGATAGGACAAGAAGCAATGGGCTTAAATTGCAGCAAAGGAGGTTTAGGTAGGACATTAGGAAAAAATTCCTAACCGTCGGGGTGATTAAGCACTGGAATAAATTGCCTAGGTAGATTGTGGAAGCTCCATCAATGGAGATTTTTAAGAGCAGGTTAGACAAACACCTGTCAGGGATGGTCTAGATAATATTCAGTACTACCATGAGTGCAAGCGACTGGACTAGATGACCTCTTGAAGTCCCTTCCAGTCCTATGATTCTATGAGTCTAAGTTAAGTTAAGTTAAAAAGTCATTCTTTGCTTACTCGGAGCTAGGCAAAATGGAAACCAATGGGTCTGGCCAACCCTAAGTATTCAAAAAAACCCCACAACCATTAGATTTTGGCTGTTTATTTTAATATCTCATCTGTTTTTTTAATCTGGGGGGAGAGTCACATTTTCAATCTTTTCTCCACAACCTTGAGGGCTAAAAAACTCCTTTTTTTAAAAAATGAAAGCGGAAAATTATATAATTACATAACTCCAGGAACTGGGTCTTTAGATAAATACCAGGTATCACCAGACTTACTATAAAATCATGAGAGATGCCAACAATAGGCTGCTGGCTTCAGGCAAGATGACTCAGGCCAGTAGGGAGTTGAGGGAACACATCCCCTCCTCCCCCAGTGCAACTTGTTGGTGTTATGAAATTATAAACTGGAATGCTCCAGTGGATCTGCTTTCATATGTCCTCCCAGGTACAATAATGGGTTGTAGACCATAACAAATTGCCTATTCAGTTGGAAACGCCTTGAGACAATGGGATAGCTGAAGCTAGGAGAACCAGTTTTCTCCAACTTCTCTGCAGGGGGAAGGGTTTTGGAGAGTGGAAAATCCCCAAATGCAGATCAATGAAATCAAAGTGTTGATGCTAGCCTCGAAAACTACAGAGACTGGGTGGGTCAGGGAGACTCACAGAGACACACTGGGAGGAAGAAAGGGGCACGGTTTCATAGCAAAGGGGTCCTGTTTAACTGTGGGACCAGCCCAGGACAGGGAAATAAGCTAGCGCTGACCAGGAGCAGAGAGAGACTCTATGATTCAGGAAAGGAGCCATGACCTGGAAGACAAAGAGCCTGAATACAGCAGAGGACTCTACACTAATACCACAGAATTCTCCAGAATGGTGATTTGTTTTCAAATCCTATGCCCAGTCTATCTGTGTGTCTGGTTGCTGTGACAATCATGTGCCTCCTGAAGCATTACCTAGAATGCACACATGGCTGGCGTTCTGGAAAGGAGTGCTTAAGCTCCCAGGGAGTCGGGGGAGTCAGCACCATTCCTAGAGTCCTAGAGCAGCTGGATCACATGGTCCCATTTCCACAAAGGGGTAACAGATAGAGTGCCTCTGTGTCAGAGCAGTGTCAGAGAGTTCAAGAGAAGAGACAGCATTCCAGTTTATTGAGACCCAGGGATGCTCAGAACAGGTGTGGCCGGGCTCTTTGGGAAACAAGCTAAGGGGTGGCTCAGACCAGCAAGTGAATAGAATATACCTACTTGTGGCCCAGCTGTGGTGGGAACAGTTCCCCAGCTCTGGTGAGCACTAATTTGTAATCCTTCCCTGCTGGTATCCTGAGGGAGAACTTCCAGCAGATCTTGTTTTAAAGCTGTACTGATTCCCCAAGGGATAACATCCACATTTTTTTTTAGTTCAGCATAACCCCCTGTGCTCACTACTGCATGGCAGTAGCACCTTTTCCCAACTCAGATGGCAGCTTTGAGAGCCATGAATGTTGCATAGTTTCCTCTCCCCCTGAAAATTCACTTCTGCAACCTATTGAAAAAGGAATGTAAACGAAACTTTGTTTTTAGAGCACTGTTTTCCACTCCAAAGCTGATCCTGAAACTATTTTAAACTCATAACTGCAGTCATATTCTGAAATATTAATAAAAGACATCTGAAGTCATTTTAGCCACTCTTAGTATTAAGAAAAGTTTGAAATGGTTACTTGATGCCTATTAGACACTACACTAAATTAGAGAGAAAAGCTGGATTTGGTAATATCTTTTATTGGACCCACCTTGTCTTTCTAATATCCTGGGACCAACAACACTGCAAACAAGGCTAAGTTAATATTTCCCAGGAGTTTGCTGCATTTCAGAACAGAACACACAGACCATAGTCAACTTTTAAAATATTTCTGCCAGACACAAGGGATTATTTATCCATACTTGCATGCTAACATCTCATGTTACTCTTTAAAAAGCTCTTTAAATAAAGCTTTTCAGGGAAACACTGCCTGCTACTATTTATTGTACTTGAAACTGGAACTATAAATCTCATCAGTTTCTTTTACTGATTTTAGACAAAATTGCAAATATAAATTACAGCTGCTGCAAATTAAACGTTTTAATGATTGTGTTTGAAAGCAAATGCAATGCTGTCAATAACACAATGAGACATGTGCAGACCTGACATATGACCTTGGGAAATCAGAAACATTTCTGCAGGGAAGCCCCCAGCTACCAGGTTCATACCAGTAGCAATGGATTCCTTATTTAATGTTGAACAACATACTAATCCAAGCAAATGGGAGTAATAAGAGCCTTAGAAAACTTGCAGATGGTTTTACATTCTGTTCATGAACATATAGCAAACTCATATAAAGTCACAGAACAAGCTGGGAGAAATACGCACCGCTCTATACAGCTTCAATTGAAATATATATATAGCAAGAGAGACTGACGTCCCACCAGTTTTCTTCTTTCATAGTCTCAGTAAAACACATCGCCCAAAGGGTCATGATTTAGAAGGGCAAATATCAAATGATTCTGCTTCAGGCAGGATACATTTCTAATGACGGGACTTCTGTTTCACAAAACAGTGTAATCATCACTTTTCTGCATGACTGAGACTTAGACCCTGGTGCACAAAGGTATCTGTTTACCAGGTCATTAAATTGCATGTATAATAGTGGTGACTTTTTTTTTTTTACCTGATCAAACTGTAAAACATTTCATTTTGCTGTCTACTGAGTTTGGAGAAAAGCATACTGATGGCAATAGGACTGCTGCGCCCCTCACCAAATTTCTACTTTTACACTTATATAATCATGATCTGGGGGCACACACCCTTCCTTCTCTCAGGCTTTGCTGCTCCTTTGTGTTGATAGCCACGTTAACATCCGGAGTGACTAATATTGTATCGAAAAGGAGTACTTTGTACATAATCCATTATAGTTTTGTGAAAAGGGTGAGCATAGGGATATAGACTGTCACAACGGGTTCTACCCCAAAGGGATGGGAGGCCCTCTGGTGGGGGCTTTTTAGAGTGAGCCCTTTCCTCCACTCAGACTCCCAGCAGCAGCTCCTGTCCCATGCAGCTGGCTGGACTCAGCTCCCTGTTTTGGGCACTGTTATCTGGCTTTTAGCACATGGGGTCTCAGTGCTACTCATGTTTGGCATAGCTCCCAACAGGGGTGGGGGTGGTTGTGAACAAATTTAAGTGAGTGACACTGTAGCCAGATTATAATGCAACTCAGTCAAATTTGGCCCTGCTGCCCCCAGTGTTCAGACTGATCCGTGATTAAATGATCTGGGTGAAAGTGAGCAATGCATTTGAGATGGAGTTGGTCTCTGCTCTAAATTACCCAAGCTAATGTGATGGGGGGTGGGAGGAGGGCACTTTCCCTCAGAGCATGCTGTGGGGAATATCTGGTGGGCACAGCAGGTGCAACAAAGGGTCCTACGATCATTGTAGATGGTCTCTTGCCGGCACTAGTGATAAATGGCATGCAGGCAATTGCGCAGTTCAGGTCAAATGCCCTTTTGTGGTGTCCCTACAAAGACTGGTGTGTTTGCAGCAACTGGATAGACAGGCATCCCTGTAGTATAGAGAGTGAGGGAGGCAGACTTGGTCCTTAGTAGGTGCTACATGAGAAGCCTACAGTAACATGGATCCTTAGAGGACCATGATCTCAAGGTGAGCAGAGGCAACAGAAACAAGGCCCTGAGATACATAGGAGATGACCATGGATATCCTGATGCTTCCTCAGCCTCCATGTGGTTCCTGGGCTGTTCCTCTCCCCTCCTCCAAGGTCTGGAAAGCTTCTTCTTTGCGGGAAGAAAGCAGCTAACCTGAGTTCAGATCTAAAGAGTTCTCCATGGTGAAGGGGAAAACACAGCCCTTGGATTCACACCCACGAACACAGTCATGCAGGGAGAGGTGCAGGGAAACGAATGGTGAAAGTCCCATTGAGTACGGTGAAGTATTTCAGAAAGCCCTTCAGAGTTTAATTACTCTCTTTCCAGTGAGCAATGCCAAAGGCAAAAGGAATCTTTTCCAGGACAACAGGATGTTACTATTTATGGACCTACCCGAGAAACAGAGCTGAAGTAATTAGACAGACAAAGGCTTTAATAAATGAATTTAATTATTGCGAGGTACCAGATTGGCAGCCCTGGAGACTGAAGGCTCTTTTTCTCCACAAAGCACATACAACTTGGTTGAGAAGAGTAAAAACCTCCCTACCAGTACATCTTACTGTGACTTGCAAAGACCACTGTTAAGTGTACTCGATTCACATCCACTCTTGGTCTTTTCCGAGACTGTCAACAGTGGGGCTGAGCTGTCTACACGGCAATAAAATACCTGTGGCTAGCCCAGGGCAGCTGACTCAGGACTCACAGGACTATGTGTGGGGCTATAAAAGTGCAGAGCAGATGTCCAGGCATGGGCGGGAACCTGGGGTCTTGGGCCTCCCTTCTCTTCCTCCTGTCCCTCCCACTATGGGATTGCAGACCTCCGGATTCAGCCTGAGCCCAAACTCCCATTAGCTCCAATGACTTTGGATCAGGCCGTCTACAGGCGCCAATTACTGACCCCCTCAGACACCTCAGGCCCTATGAACTTTGGTGATTTTGTCATTCAGTTACCTCAAGTCATTTTGGTTAATTTTCTTATTGTCCTTTTTGAAAACAGCAGCCGCTTTACTTATCTTGGGCTTGATCAGGCTCCACAGCTGCAAGGCCCATGAGGCACCGAGGGCTGGGAAGCTGAGCAGCTGCAGAGGCTGTCCCTGACATGGATGTCGGGAGGCGTTGTAGAATGAAAGGCTGGGGAAATGAAATGCTAGCAACATTCCATCGCCCCCCCCCCCCATTCACACGGCATGCTCCATCGCTCTGGCAGCTGCGGAGAGCGTTACTCCTCTTGCCAAATGTGCAGAGCAGGCTATTGGGTTTCCAGCACAAAATCTCACTGTAGAGGGGGAGAGAGAAATCTGGTCTCGACATTCCACCGCATATGCTGTGGAAACTTTGTGGGAACAAGACCTCAATCATCCCAGGCTTGGCTTGTACCAAAGCTTAGATTTAATACCTCACAGTAGCCTCATTTCCTTGTGTGGCATGGAAACCAGTGGATCTTCTCAACCTATTAGAGCCCTATATTGAGTATGTTAAGTTACAAGTAACACATTTTTTGTTTAGCTTGGTCAGAGAGTCTATATGATGAGTATTCAAAAACCTATGATTAGTAATTCCACAATCAGAGCTACAAGGTGGTATGAACCATGGGTGTTTGAGCTGATTCTAAAGAGCTGTCACACTGAAGGAGACATGACGCGCATTACTGAATTTCCATACTTCTCCAGCTCTTCATGTATTTTCACTGAAGAATATATTCAAATACAGTAATTTGTGCCTAATTAGGCAAATTAAAATGCCATAAAGTGAGAGATGAATGGGGTTTTAAATGTCTGCTCTCATAGGGTACCTGGGGCTAGCATACAAATCCACTGGCTCATCAGGTAACTGGATCCACCAAACTGCCTAGGTTTACAAAAAGTCACTTCCCATTAGCATTCTGTACCACTGCCGCAGCACACAGCACAGGAAAGAAAGAGACAAGTTTGGGGAACATTGTGAGGTGGCAAACAATGTGTTCAAAGCATTTACTGTGGATGTTCTCAAGTTGCCTTCCCTATTCTCTGTGGCCACTCACTGAGAAGCTGCGGACATGTGGGTTACCCAGACAGCTAGCAACACCATGTTTTCTGCTGTGCCTATCTGGCATACAGGTGCCTGACTATATGTTTGCTGATATACGTTTTGCTCACTCAACAACTAGGATTTGGTTTTGCTTGGATGGGACACGCAGCCACTGTTTCAAGGAGACAAAGGAAGATTTGTTCATAGCCACCAAAAAAAGATAGGATAAAGCTTATCCAGGTGTGCTTGAATCAGGATCACTGTTTACACTGGGGTCCACAAAGACACACCTTACCTAATACTCTTTGAATCCACTATTGGCTTCTTCACTGCTCAGCAACAAAGATTCTTTGGATTGCAACTAGATATTGATGGCATCACTTGCTATAAATTCTTTAGTTCTTATCGTTGCTAAAACTCTTGTCCTTCCTTTATAGTGTGGTGTGAGGTTGGACAGTAAGGCTTTGGTGTTTAGCAGTCCAGTGACTGACACCATCGGCTGTGGGTGAGCATTAACACCTGTTGGTATTTTGACAGAAGGAATCCCCATGATCCGGCATGGAGCACTGATAATTGTAGTGGCAACTGTTTACCCCTTTCACACTGCTTTTATTGAGCAACCAGACCAATGTGACCGTGTTCAGGAATCAAAAGTGTGGCCATTGCGCTGACATTCTCCTTTTTGAGCTCCCTTCTAACAGTCTGCTTGGCGTTTTTCAGAGCAATGGTTGCCGTGAACTGTACGCTGGACAGATTACATTTGACTGACTGGCTCTGAGCAGTTAGAACTCCTACTGCAGGTCGGATCAGACGCTTATTACCAAGGCAGCATTTTGTGTGTGTGGTTGCATTGTAAGAGAGGTAAGTTACTGTATGCCTCAAACTGGTTATTGTTAACCCATATGGTATTGGGAACTAGGAATGCTAGTGTCTTGAAAGTCTAGCACATAATGGTTGTAACTAACAGCTGCAATGTACAGTGCAGTAACTACAGGGGAAAGATCAAGAGGCTGCTGAGCACGTATGGAATGGAAAGTAATTGAGGGAGAAATACATACTGATGCAAAAGCCTTTACCAGACCACAGTCTGTCCTGTGAACTGCTGCACTTCCTAACAGGACTATAACACATACAAAGTAGCTCTTTATTCAGGAGTGTGGAGCAGTTAATATTCAGCTTAGGTGTATTCCAGCCAACAACCCCAGGGCTATGTTTCCAGGGACTTCTACAGTCAGCTGAGGTACAATGACTCACATGGCTTCCCGCCATGCACTGAAAAGAAATTTGTACCCCATCCTCCCTAACAGCAGCACTATGGATGTTTCTGACGCCATTTCAGCTAGTGAGCAATGCAAATCCCTAGTAACTCAGTGAAGAGAGGAAATTGGGATGGTGCCGTCTAGCACTGTGCAGAGCTTTTTGCTTTAATATTTTCACTCCTGGTGGAAACTTTACATCTTACCCTTATATCTTCACCTTCCTTCTCCCTCTGGGAACCTTCAATGCTAGCTTTAATGCTGACTGCTATGCAGATGACACCTAACCTTATCTCTCTCTTTTCTTACTCTTTGATGCCTATATAACAATTCTATTTGCCTTTATTCTTTTAACTTTTGCCTACATCATGAATTCCTGCCTCAGAATGCTTGAAAGAATAAATTCTTCCTTCTAGGGAGAACAAAAGAGAAGTGTTTTTCGTATCCAATGTCCTTCAGTTTGTTCTCATGTTTCCATTCAGACCTTAACTTTGTTCCTGGGGGCCAGATACTTTGAATTCATCCCCAGTCTCCAGGTCCACAGCTCCATCTCCACATGCCTGCTTATCACAGCCTCTGAAATTTGACCAGAATTAATCATTACCTTTACCCCACAGATTCCTGCGGAAGTCCTTAATCGTTGCCCATCTTGACTACTGCAGTTCCCCCTCTTCTGACCAACCCTACCCTTTAGGGATTGCTGTGAATACAATACACATTTGCTCCAAGAAGCTGGAGCATATCATAACCCCATCCTCTCTTGCTTGGCTGTCTACATAATACAGTTCCAAATTGCCATCTTCCTGGTTATCAGGGCTTTCTATGGACTTGCTCACACCTACTTTGGATGCAGGAATGGGGAAGTTGATAGAAATGAGATCAAATACCATGACATTTGAGTACCTAGGTGTCTACTCTTCAGTTATGGTCCCTTCTTTTCCCCCAGCCATATGAAAGGCCAGAGGGAGAGATCACCCCTTTGAATCTCCATCCCCATTAACTTCCACCTTACTCTCATTTCCCACTACCAAGCCACTGAATCATCTTCTCTAAACTTTGGTTTGGGGTATGCCCGTAGGCCTTCTATTGCAGGATTGGGCAGGCAGCCCAAATTACTTGTCTTGCCAAGAGCTAAAGGGCTATGGAAGAAGGGCAGGCAGGTGGGGATACATGAATTCTTACACAGAAGAAAGTACCCCTCCCCCACTTTATGCAGAGGAACCTGAACTTCTCACCTTCACAGACTTTCTAAAGAAATAACACCCCTGTACATGTATAATCCACAGGAAATGCAGAGCTCTTCATGGGCAAGAGGAGGTGTTTGACATGTGTGTGACTGAAGGGGTTTTTAAATGACAGAATGAAGCATGATGAATAACGTTGGTAGAGAAAACTCTGATTCGCAGTTTCCTCCCTGCTCCTTTGAAGTCTCCAACATGAAGAAATGCCTCTTATAACCATCTTAAAACTAATTCAATAATAATACAGGTCTGCCACCATTCTGCCTCACCAGCCTGTTTAAAGATCAGTCTGTAATGGGAAGCAATTTAACCCCATTTACTTTTTTACTGTCAGTGGTATCAGAGCGATCACTTATAACCTTGCATGTTAAGTAAAGCAGCTAATTGCACCACTGTATCAGGTTTAGACATAAAAGACAGAATTAATAATGGGTTTAAAGAAAAGGCTCAAAATAGGAGATTTGAATGCTGAAAAAAGCTCAGTGTCAGTTAATATTGTCTTGTAAATATCAAGCAAGGTTAATATTTGGCTTAAAGATAAGACCAGGGACGGTTTTATTGATTAGAATTATCCATTTCTACAGGTTTTTGCCACGGCCCTCTACCTTCTGCATAAGTCTATATCCACCCAATGTGGCAGCTTAAGTCACTGATGATCTATGAGTTTCTCAGATATGCTGTCTCCCTGAGGTTTTTCTAAGGTGACTGCCACTGTGATGTCTAAGCACCAGGCAACAATTAGAGAGAGTATGTAGAATTCCCTAAATAGCAGTATTTTCACAACCTCCCTTATTTGTAATGTGTAGGTGCGGCTGGGTTTTTTTCTCCTTCTTGCTTTCCACTTCCTCCCTTCCCCAGCATCCCAGTTGTAGGCTGGTCCTACGAAGCTAGACGTACTGGCTCAAGTCCTTATCGAAGAAGGTGGGACTTGCATTTAGATGTGAAGGACATAGAGTCAGATGAAGTCTGATGTCACCTGTAAAGTTTTCCCCTATTTGACTGCTGCCACTGAAAATGCTCCAACCAACATCAAGGCCCTATTGTATCAAACTCATAGTCAGAAAGGCTCCTTGCTCCCAAAGAGCTCACAGTCTAAACTGATAAGACAGACAAAGGGTAGGAGACAGGAAGGAATATTATCTGCATTTTACAGATAGGGAACTGAGGCACAGAAATGAAGTAATTTGCCCAAGATCAAATAGGCAGAGGTTGGATTTGAACCAAGATCTTTTTAATCCATATTCAGTACTTCTCCTAAATTTATATTTTAAATACAACTGCACAGCCCTATTTTTATATATTTTTGCCTTTTTTGTGTATCTAAATATTAGCTACATAAAATATGTAAATTGAAAAAAAATCATATTGCCATCATTTATACACACACACCACAGCTAGGTGAAGATTTTGATATTCAAGCTTCTGATGCCTAGAATCTTTGGAAATTACATGTGATATATATAGTTTGCACCATATTTGCCAATATAAACCCAGTCCAGCTTCTTTCGCTTTTTAAAAAAATGCTCTGATTTACAGATTTTAACCAGGATCACACTGACCATTTGGAAATACCTTAACTTAGAAATAAAACAACCCTAATACTGTTAGTTTCTAAGCTCATTCTAAAATTTGTATATTCAGAAAATTGCAGGTCTGAATCAAAGAGTTACTAAATGAGTCTCTGGCATCAAAAATCTTTGAATTGGGGAGGTTTTGAAATTTTCCTTTTTATGAGCACTGAAGTTCTAAATAACTAGAGATGGTCAGAAATGGAATTTCTAGGCCACCTGAAATTCTGACATTTGAGAACTTTTTGTTCTCCTGAATCAGGATGAAAAGTCCAAATTTCAAAATTTACCTCAAAGCAGAAATTCCACAATCTTTTATGAAGAAACATAAAAAAATTGTATTGAAACATTTTGTTTAATGTTGAAACCTTAAAATATAACATTATATATTACCGGTGATATCTAGAAATATAATATATTAAAATTAATAGGTTTTAAAATAAATTAAAAATCAAAATAAAACAAAGTGATAAAGTCAGAACAAAATGGAACAAGTCAACACAAAACACTTCACTTAGAGTCAACTAGTTTTGAAAATTTTCCATTGAACATTTCATCTGAATCAATACATTCTCCAAAGCAATGGAACAGTATTTTTGAACATCAAACTGTCTGACAAAATTCTTTTGAACCAACCCTATTTCCTTGGTTCTATTTCCATCTGTCCTTGCCTCCTTTTGGCCATTGTTAACCATTGTGTGACTCAGGTCACCCAGATGTAACATGGAGCTAAACCAGCCATGTTTTAATGTGTTCTGGGATTTTATGAAGGTGCAATAGGCGGACAAACTGTTACTAATTATAAGTTACTAAGTACCATTTGTGGCAGGGTGCTGGCCAGGAGTGCCTGAGCCAGCCCTGCTGGCCCTTTAAGAGGGAAAAAAAACCTCTGAAAGCCTCCCATAGCAGGGAAGGCTAATCAGCCACCTGGGCTGCAGAGGGCTCAGGGTTATGTGGTGCACCTGGCAGCCTCTCCAGAGGATAAAAGCCTGCCAGGGAGGAAGCCCAGGGTGGTGGTGTGGTAGAGGAGCTGGTAGTGTGGAGAGAGAAGGAGACAGAGAAGATACAGGGAAGGGAGTAGAGCTGAGGAAGGTAGCTGAGCTAACTATTCCTGAGGCCAGCCAAGTGAGGGCTGGGCCTGAGCTGTCCTGAAACCTGTAAAGCTGTATATTGGTGGTGGGGCTTGCACTGTGAATAAAGAGCACTATTAGGAGCCACAGAAGAGTCTCCTGCCTGTTTGTGATGTGGGGGAAGAGCAGATCTCTTACACATTTTTATATATTATTGTGGGATCACTTGGAGTTGTATTTTCATGGCCCTTTTATAGCCACGCAGGAAAATAAGAGGAAGTAAGGAACCCTTTGCTGTCCCACTCAGCCCTGCTCAGATGACCCTGGCTGTGGTTGGGAGAACTACTCATATGATACTCTCTGTGGTGTGCAACAGGATGGCAAGAAGGCAGATGGGGGAGGGAGGTGGGCGGAGAGTAACAGGAGACCCGGCTTCGCCCGCCCTGACAGGTCCGAGTACCTGGCTTCGTACACAGGGAGGAGTAAGGTTTTCCATGAAAAGGAGTGAGGTAAATTAAGGCCAGATGGAGCCTAAGTCAGACAGACACTGCAATGTCAGCATTTCAGTGCTTAACTCTAGGTGCCCTGCTGCTTAGAAGGATCCACAGCCCTTAGTTAAGCACTCAGGCTCCCCATACAATGCCTAATGCCTAAAAAAGTCATTCACAAAAGCCAGCATGCTGCACAGGGAACCACCTAAACTAGCCAATAGGACATGCCGAGGAGAGAGATGTGGCCATAGCCCTGGCCCTCAAAAGGACGTAGATGCCTCAGGATTCACAGCCTTGAACCCTCTCCTGGAGTTCAGAGGTCAGTCATTTTTGGACAAAAGCTGAGGAGAATGTGGCAGCATTTCTGCTCTAGAACCTTTAGCCTAGAGCTTAAAGCACTCACCCGCAATGTGGGTGACCTGGGTTAAAATACCCACCCTGCCTGACGTGGAGCAGGGAACGTGAATTTCTCTCCAACCTCCAGGGAGAGTGCCCTAGTCAATGGGCTATGGGATTGTCTGGAGTGGCTCTCTATCAATCTCTTCTGTGGAAGTGGGGCCACTGTGTCTAAATAATTAAAGTCAGTGTGCCCAAAAGAGAGTGAGGGTGACTCCATTGCCCAATTGTTAGGACATTCCTCTGCAAGATGGAAGACCTAGTTTCCAGTGCTCCAGCTCCATACAGGAGAGACTGGGAAAGACCCACCCCAGAACACTACAACCTGATTCTTTTGGGTGGGTTTAGGTATACTTTTAGCATGCCCCTTGGATCAGGCCTCAAAAGCAAGAGGCCTGGTTGTGAATGCTACTGGGACTTAGGCGCCAAGCTGTTGAGTGGGATCAGTGGGTGTCCAGCCCCTGACATTTAGATGCCTTGGGGATTTCAAGAGTGGAAACTCAGGTGCCTAGGGACTACAGGTGCCTACAAAGTTAGGCAGCAGCTGAGCATTGATTCTGTGAATGCTGGTGGCACCTAATGTTAAACTTCTGCACCTAAAAGTGGCAGCTTGGCACGTAGGCCCAGATCCACAAAGGTCAATGGCAGTTAGAAGCCTTTGAGGATCCGGGCCTAAACCCCCTTTGTAAATCCCACAGTAGGTGTTTATCAGAATCTTTAGACACCTAAGTACCTTTGAAAAGCCAGCCTTAAGTGGCTAAATCATTTTTGAAAATGAGTTTGGCTCCTAAGGAACTTAGATGCTTTCAAAAATTTTACCCTCTGTATTTTCAATTCTTTATTTCTAGTGAGTCTGCAAATCAAGATATTCATTGCCTGTTATTACGGATTTTATTTTTATGATGTGGACACCTGTCTACTCTAAACTGGGCTGGATCCATCAGCTGGTTTTACAAATGCTACCAAACAGCTTCATTTCTTTCCCTTGCAAATAATGGATAAATTAAAACCACAAGTGTCTTTTATTAATTCAGGCGAAGTGCTAGTGCTTATCTCCTTCTGGGAAAAAGCTTCTGCCCTCTTTGAGGACTCTCTGTATATTGATTTTGATGCTTTACTGAAGCATAATATGTGCCTAAAAGGAAGATTTGCCTCAGATGACATTCAGTAGCTTACAAGGAAGTGAGGAAATCAAACAGCAGTAACAGAAAAAGAATCAACAACTAGTGAAGAAAGCAATTTAGATCTGATAGTGTAATTTATCTCCAAAATGTAAAGCAAGATTCAGGAAACTATATGAATGTGCATCTCCCTAAAGATATACAATATTGTATCAACTCTTTTCCCAAATAAATCCAAACCATAGTATAACAGAATCTGTTCTTTCACATTTTTCAGTGAAAATGAAGGCAATAACTTTTAATTGTGTATTCTTGATTTGGATCTCTATCTTCTGCTTCGCCCCCTGCCTCCATAGCAGGATGGAAGTTCAGTCTCAGCTGTGTCCATTCAATCCTTCTCTTCTCTGCTAAGACTGCCAAGAAGAGCACCAGTTGTTACAATGTTGGATATCTGCCTGTTAGTCTAACTACTTGTTTTGATATGTCCTGTCCCTTTAAAGGCTCAGGGGGCTCTGTGCTCTCCCTCGTTCCCCAGTGCAAAGCCTCATTTTCCTGTTAGTTTCTATTCTGCAGCCAGAACAATAAAACATCCCAGCATTCAGCTGTATGTCCATCAACTTCCTTTTGCCTCTGTGCAGCTATCTCCTTCTCCACTGGCTCCAGAAGTATAACACATTCCAGGAAGGCTAGTAGGTGGGCATTGCTTTTGGGAAGTACCAACTCTAGAATGATCATTTCCATTCCCTGAGCTATTCAATCCTACCCTGGTCTAGGATCTTTAAACCAGGGTAAACTGGTGTGTGTTTATGCTGTTCCCATACACATTCATCGCATCCAGGAAACCACTTGAGACACAAACTGAAAATGTACCGTGTGCAGTAGCCCTTGAAATATCCAAAGATGGCCTTGAATCAGCATAAGGTTCTTGTAATTGCCAAACCTATATATATATATATATATAGGGCCAGGTGTAAATTATAATAGAATTTGACCCTCTAATGTTCAATCTATTCTTAAACTCACTCTGGTTGATATGGGAGATGGGTTTTCAGCATCTATCTATTCATCTTTGCTGTCCACAGTGACAGGTCATGATCCTGAATCCCTAATTCATATAAATGGTCTTTACTCAACCAAGTAGCTCCACTGAAGCCAATGGGATTGATATAAGGAATATCTGCATAGGATTAGCTACCTAATACTAACAGCTATAGTGTAAAACAATTAGCAGTAATGGCTAGTTCAAAACCTGGTGATATTCTTGCTTATATGCTTGAGCTTTCTCATTCCTCTCTCTATGCAGCTGTTTTCTCACTTTATAGAATATCCTGCAGGGAACAGATCTAATGTACGCTGGCTATGTATATATATTTTCTTTCTGGTCTTGTTAATTATCCATGAAGTTTCAGGAAATAAGCAGATGCTTAGAATGCTTCTGCAGATAATCAGACCTTTAAAAAATACCTCAAAACATGACAGCCCCTCCTCCACTTTAGGTGGGGAGGAGGGGAGAAATGCCAGAAAGCTTTAAGAGCATTTTACTCAGGAAATCATGTCTTTTCCCATTTTCCAGCTGACACATTGCATTGCAATTCTGTCACAGTGCATTACCTTTGTGATGTGATGTAATGCAACATTGCTGATGCAACCCAATCTGATGTGTCTAATGTGATACATCAGGTACAATATTTCAGAAGGTTTTTTTTTTAAAGCAACTACCAGAGAAAAGATTTTTTTTCTTCTTCTTTCCAAATTAAAAAGCCTTCTCAAAGAATTGTGTCAACGGGTGCTAATTGCATTTTCATGGATAATTAGTAAATAGAATTAAATGTGAAAAAAGGATGGGGTTTTTTTTGGTTTTTTTGCTGCTCAGATGTTAAATAAGAACAAAGAATATGAGATCTGATATGGCTATATCTAACTGGCTTCCCCAAGATGCACACAGCTTAACTGAGTAGATTTTATTTGTTGTGTCTGATCCTTCTATCGTTGATTTAGAAAGAACTGGATTGGAGCCTAGGGTTTGCATTATTTTTATGAGCCTGAACTATGATGATGCTCTGATGGAGAAAAATAGTAAAATCATACATGGGTTTGGAGAAATATTGGAAGTCACAAAGCATCAGTGGACAAGAATCCTGGCTAGCCCAGAGAACATGGTGCAGCAGAATTAGAGGATGGCTGACAGTCTGTTCTGCTAATCGCTGACATTCCCTGCAGTGGAAACAATATTGCTGAAGAACGTAATCAGGTATCAGATATCTCCAGCAGGGAAACCCTTAGAGAATCAGTCTACAGAGCAGCCCCTGTTCATAGAATAAGCTGCAATAGCATCAGGAGTGTTATTTAATAAGCTGTAAATTGGGTTGGTCTGCTCTTTTATGGTTCCATGCTCACTGGGCCTAATTATACCCATCAACAGGGCTGGATGGTTGTAAGGGGGGATTGAATTTGGCTAGTGCTCTCATCAGCCTCCTTCTGGATTCTAGCTCTACCATCTGCGAATAAACTCTTTCACTTCTCTCAGTCAGTGCCACAGACACTCGCACTATGGTGTTCGCAATCCGAAAGCTTCACATCCAGTTCCCACTGGGATTACTGAACGTCTTTTAATTGATTTCTCTAGGCTTTGGATCAGCCCCAGAGAGCCTGAGGTCCCACTTATTTTCTCCTCCCAAGTGCATGAGAGGTGGTTCAGAAAAGAAAGTTTATTCCAGTTTAATCATTGTGCATTACCATTATTGCCTACAGTACAGCTGCACTTGGGTCTTATGTTTCCAAAACTAACAGCAGATACAGGGAAGCGCTAGACGTTTGTATATGAAAGGACTTTGCTTTTTCACCCGTGTCATGATGACCAGATGAACAATAACCATTTGTTTCTCACACAGTGCAGTTTTGAAACATTCTGGAAGTAATTTTTTTTTTTTTGGTCAGCAAAAGCAATTTCAGTGAGGCTGAACGAAGTGATACGAAATTCCACATCTCACCATGAAAGACAGGCAGTTAATGTTGAAGGTCCCATTCTGCTTGCTGAGTCACTTGATGATAGTCAATGTTCTATAAACTTTTGTCCCTTTGTCACCGTCAGTCCCTGGAGAGAACCACAATCTTTGAATAATACATATCCCAGAAATACAGTCAACCATGCCACTGCTTTTGGGTGCCAAACTGAGAAACCCTGGGACGCCATTGATTTAAATGGGCTTTCGATTAACAACTCTAAATCTTTTGGAAAAAAAGTAAGTTTTAAAGAGGGATTTGATGGTGGAAGGGATGGAAGCATGGTTGCCTGCTTTGAAGAGACAGTCCAGTGTGTAAGGGACCACTTTTTACCCTTGCTGATCTTCCTGACCTTCTCATCCACCCCATGTTCCTCTGACCAAACACCACTTCAGTGATCTTGTTGATTTCACTTAGCTTCTTTGCCCCACTCCCACAGTGCTCTGCTCCATACACAACCAAAAGGTATGTCTAAACTTCAGTAAAACACTCCTGCCTGGCCTGTATCAATTGACATGGGCTTGAGCTGCAGAGCAATAAAATTTCAATGTAGACATCTGGGCTTGGGCTGGAGTTTGGGGTCTATAACCTCACAAGGGGAGAAGATCCCAAAGCCCAGACTCCAACCTGAGATTGAACATCTACACTGAAATGTTACAGCCCCACAGCCAGAGCCCACATCAGCTGATCCAGGCCAGCCACAGGCATTTCATTGCAGCATAGACATACCCTACATGTCTTCATATACCCTTCACCCACTGCGGATACTGATTTTTTCCAATGTAAAAGGTGTAAAATGTAATTCAAATCTTCATAAAAAGCCATTTGCTCCCGAGTCTCAGAATCCTTCCACCAAGTTTGAAGTGTGAAATCCAATAGAAATAAAGAAGCCTTATACTACAGGTCTGAAGATCTTGTAAGAGCCTTCAGCACTCTCAGACTTAATCATATCCTATATAATAAAAGGCCAGAGGATGTTTGTCCGAAGCTGTCATGTGCAGTAGAGACGGCCCGGACAAACAGCATGCTGGGAGTTGTAGTTTGGCGGCACAAAATGGCCACCGCCGCAAGCCGTACAGACGGCCCAGACAAACAGCATGCTGGGAGTTGTAGTTCGGTGGCACAAAATGGCCACCACGCATGCGCCGCCGTGAGCCGTAGAGACGGCCCGGACAAACAGCATTAAGCACTTTGGCCTGGGCTGTTACACTAGTCTCTAATAAAATCTCAGCAGTCTTGTCTCTGCCCTACAAAGGGATGGCAGCATGTCGTTTATCTCTAGCAGCAAGATGTTCAAAAGCAGGCACACACCTGCTCTACATATAGACACACACATTGGAAATTTATGTGCACACTCTGGGCAAATATAATTACATGCGCACAACTGCAAGTGTGAGCCAAATGTTGAGCATCTAGTTATAACTACATATCATATGTGTAAATGAGTCTCTGAAATCTGCATAATCCAGCAACTAAATCTGAAGGCCAGTGTCCTTACTTATTAGGATATTGCAAGCATCTCTCGACAACAGTTTCTTGAAGAGTTATTAGTATTTCTTAGGAGCAGTGTGTCCTGCATAGTGTTTGAACAATGCTATTCTTGATGCTTCAGACTGGCATATATCATTGTTCTTGAAAGACGAAGGAGTTGATCTTTTCTAATTTATTTGTCAGAGAGGTAGCCGTGTTAGTCTGGAATATCAGAGGTAACAAAGTCCTGTGGCACCTTAAAGACTAACTATAAAGTTCTGAAGCATAAGCTTTCGTAGGCTAATACCCACTTCGTCGGATGCAAGCAGTGAAAGTGTCCAGGGGCAGGTATAGAAAAGTAGGCAAGAACCAGGTAGGAGGTAACAAGGTTAGTCCAATTAGGCTGAACCAGCTTGTTATCTCCAATCAGGGAGGGTGGGTTATTCTTCTAGCAGTTGAATAGGGGGTGTGAACTCGGAGAGTGGAGAAGCTATTTTTGTAATTAGCAAGCCACTCAAGGTCTTTGTTCAGTCCCAGATTGATTGTGTCAAATTTGCAAATGAATTGCAGCTCTGTAGTTTCCCTTTGCAGTCTGGACTTGAATTTTTTTGCTGCAGTATGGTGACTTTTAAATCTGTAATTGTGTGTCCAGGAAGGTTGAAGTGTTCTCCTACAGGTTTTTGTATATTGCCATTCCTAATATCTGATTTGTGTGCGTTTATCCTTTTTCGTAGGGACTGTCCAGTTTGGCCGATGTACATAGCAGAGGGACATTGGTGGCATATATGACATTGGTTGATGTGCAGGTGAATGAACCAGTGATGGTATGGTTGATCTGGTTAGGTCCTGTGATGGTGTTGCTGGTGTAGATATGTGGGCAGAGTTGGCATCGAGGTTTGTTGCATGGATTGGTTCCTGAGTTGGAGTTATTGTGGTGCAGTGTGCTGTTGCTGGTGAGAATCTGTTTAAGGTTGGCAGGTTGTCTGTGTGCCAGGACTGGCCTTCTCCCAAGGCCTGTGAAAGTGAGGGGTTATTGTCCAGGATGGGTTGTAGATCACTGATGATGCATTGCAGAGGTTTTAACTGAGGACTATAGGTGATGGCCAGTGGTGTTCTGTTGTTTTCTTTCTTGGGCTTGTCTTGCAGCAGCAGGCTTCTGGGTACATGTCTGGCTCTGTTGATCTGTGTCCTTATTTCCTTGTGCAGGTATTGTAGTTTTGAGAAAGCTTGGTGAAGATCTCGTAGGTGTTGGTCTCTGTCTGAGGGGTTGGAGCAAATCCGATCGTACCTCAGTGCTTGGCTGTAGACAATCGATCGTGTGGTATGTCCGGGATGGAAGCTGGTGGCATGAAGGTAGGCATAGCTGTCGGTAGGTTTTCGGTATAGGGTGGTGTCCATGTGGCCATCATTAATTTGCACTGTGGTGTCTAGGAAGTGGACTTCCTGTGTGGACTGGTCCAGACTGAGGTGGATGGTGGGGTGGAAGCTGTTGAAGTCATGGTGGAATTCTTCCAGAGTTTCTTTCCCATGGGTCCAGATGATGAAGATGTCATCAATGTAGCGTAGATTGAGAAGGGGTGTGAGTGGACGAGAGTTGAGGAAGAGTTGTTCCAGGTCAGCCATAAAGATGTTGGCATACTGTGGGGCCATGCGGGTGCCCATAGCAGTGCCACTGGTCTGGAGGTATATATTGTCACCAAATTTGAAATAGTTGTGTGTGAGGATAAAGTCACAGAGCTCAGCAACCACCTGTGCTGTGGCATCATCAGGGATACTATTCCGGACAGCTTGTATTCCATCTTTGTGTGGGATGTTTGTGTATACAAGATTTCTTTCCTTTTGAAGAGGCCCCTATTTAAAGTGAACTTTTACTGGAAGGGTAGCAATGGACAATCCTCAAGAGATCTGAAGTGCGGGTCCAGGTCAGAAAAGCATTCAAAAACACGGAGGGGCACCCATATTATCCAGATCTTTGAATCAGAAAAATGGATTGAAACGTGGCTGAGCATAGATTTATTTGAGGAGATTTCTGGTCCTGGACATCAGTTGAAATACCATATTGTGAGAACAGACGTCCTTGAGAGTATTTCAGAAACTCTAGTTCTTGTCCTGGCCAGAAACTGAAAAAATAAATCCAGATATTTCAGAGCACTGGAAACAATCTGAGTTTTGTTCTAGAAAGGGGGAAAATATTTGAATTTCACATTTATAAACTGTTTTGTCAGCTTCAATGTATGAAAAATACCAATGTAATAGTTTATATTTATACATCATGAGCCATCCCAAGGGTCAGTGCTGTCAGCTCTCTTGAATTTATTGCGAATCTCATGCTATTTGGTGTGTTTTTTAAAGTCGCAGCTACTGGAGCCCTGTAATTCGGTGCAAATCTCAACTTTCATTTTAAAAACAGAAGTAAGTTTCTATCCCTCATGGCTGTACAAAAAAAAGCTAGAAAACATGAGTGTGCCCTAAAGACTCAGAAACCAGAAGACCAATTAAAAGAGCCCAAATGTATTATATTTAATATAACCTCATGATTTTTGAACATTAGGGGTTGGCAATCCCCTGGGGCCAATGGTGACCTGAATTGCTTCACTCACAAAACTGAAATGCAGCCACTTTTGAGGTAGGTCCTGGCAAGTGTTTTAACAGTGTGCAACAGTTTGGGATAGAAATGAAATTGGCATAGCCAATTGAAACACAGATCCTCTCTGTCAGATTGTTGAAGTTTCTCTCTCAGGACTTCTGATATTTACTCATATCTGACCCCAAGGCTGTTGCTGAATAGTTTTCTTCATTTGTTATCTGCTACTCTCTGGGCTTGTCTTCACTACCGTGGGTAGCCATCGATCTTTTGGCAATCGATTTATCATGTCTCATCAAGATGTGATAAATTGTTTGCCAGCGGCGCCCCCGTCGACTCCGGAACTCCAGCTCGCTGAGAGGCGCAAGCTGGAGTCGACAGGGGAGCGCGCCGCCGACTGCCGCCGCCGTGGGGATGGCAGGTAAGTCGGCTGAAGATACGCCAACTTCAGCTAAATGATTCACGTAGCTGACGTTCTGTATCTTCAGTCGATTCCTCCCCCTAGTGAAGACCAGCCCTCTTTCACAGATCCTTCAGGTGGATCTCGTGTTTTATGCACAAACTCATAACGCTGTATCTTGCAAAATCAGCCACTCTACTTAAGGAGCATGATTCAGCTCAATTTCTTTCTCCAAAAAGCAAATTTATCTTTTCCTTTTCTTTTACTGGAAGATATATGGGCGTGGTAATCAGCTTTCTAATGATATTTTATTATATCTCAAAATGCAAGAATGGGAAATGTTTCCTGCCTATATTCATACTGTACTATGCTTCTGGGAGGGAAAAACATCTCTCTTCAACTCATGGATTTCTTTAGCAGAAGTTCATTGGCATCAGAGTTAACTATCTGGTCTAATATCAGATAACAGCACCACCTTCAGCCAACCAAGTTACAGTTGCTATCTCTTTTCTTTTGAAAATGATTAGATTCATTCTCTTTTTACTTTGATAACTTTGTCAAATATTTCTGCTGTAGAGGACACCATTTAGAGAAACACTCTAGAGAATGTAACTTAACACACTCCAAACTGACCAGAATAAATATAGGTGAAACTACTGGTCATTAACAAAAGACACAGGAGTTGGCATAGAAAAACAAAATAATTGCACATTAAAGTCCTGATTCAGCAAAGCACTTTATGCCTGTGCTTAGATCCTACTGGGATTTAAGCACATGATTTAGTGCTTTGCTGAATCAGGACCTTAAAGTGTCATGATAAAATCATGGGTACAATTTTCAAAAGTGCCTAGTCTTATTTTCAAAAATGACTTGGGCATTTAGTTGGCCACTAAGGCCCAGATACTCAAAGGAATTTAGACACCTAACCCCCATTGACTTCAATACCTTTGAGGACCTGTGCCTTAGTAGCTAGCCAAATGTCCAAGTCACTTTTGAAAATAGGATTTGAGCTCCTAAGTCACATAGGCATTTTGAAAAAAAAATTACTCCTTGATAAGAGGAGAATGAAAAAAAAATGAAAATTTAGTAGGAATCCTAACAGAAATAATAAGAGCAATGGGCCTTACTCTGATCTCACTTATGCTGGTGTAAATTAACTCCATTATATACTGGCTAAAAGTGGGAGGAAAATGAAGTCCACAGATTATGGCACTGTGTTCTATATTTCCTTTGATTCATATTGTGGCTGGCCTATTTGCAACAAGGGAAGTATTTGCAAGAAGCCCACCTGCTCCTGTAGTTGTGCTGGGGGAAAACCAAGTTCCTGATAGCAAAGGGAACTGTTATACTGCCAGAGAAGAGGGAGGGAATGAAGTTAGGTGATTTCCCCACTCTTCTCCCTCCCCCTCCCCCCGCCACATACTCAGTTCTTCATCACCTGTGAGCTACAGGAAGTGGCCACATTATGCCTCCAACAAGAGGTCTAGGTAACAACCTTTGAGCATGCCCCCCCTCACACCTTCAAATGAGGCCTGCATGCTCTGTAGACAGAATGCCTCTGGGAACTGCCACATACAAACCTGTAAAACCCAGGGCCCAAGCTGAAAATGTGTTGTCAAAACATGGTATCTAAATCTCCCATTGTTTTCTTTGCAAAGAACACGTACATAGGTGCCCAACTATCCACTGTAGGTATTTAATGCCAATTTGGGAACCCAAATGTGGCATTGCAACATCCGGTGAAGGCATTGGCATTCATATACTGTGTTGCCAGTATTAAAGGTTTGCAAATCCACAGGAAGCTTTAGGAATGTTACTTTATGCACTAAACATTCCAGAAGTACCACATGATACAATGAGCCTGTATGGAACATATTTCATTAACCATTTTGAAAGCAATACTCAGTGCTAACTGCGGATACAAATCATAGAGCTAACAACAGGAAATACCAATTGCTAGTGGTTCAAGAAGGATATCTTTCAAGCCAGATGGGATCATTATGATCCTACTATCTGACCTCCTTCATAGCACAGGCTAGAGAACTCCACCCATTAATTTTTGCATCAAGCTCATAACTTCTGGATGAGCTAAAGCATGCCTTTTAGAAAAAGATTCAGTCTTGATTTAATGACTTACAGTGATGGAGAATCCATCACATCCTTAGGTTAGATTGACACCTGGTTAATGACCCTTGATTCTGAATTTCTAATCTGAATTGATCTAGTTTCAGCTTCCGGCCATTCTATTCTATTCTATAGAGATTTTATACCATGTTCATCAGAATAGTATCTGTGCACCTTCCTGGAATGTATTAAGCAAGATGACTAATGTCTAGGCTGACCATATTTCCTTGAGACAAAAACAGGACATTGGGATAACAAAAACAGGGCGGGGTTGTGTAATATTCTGTATTCATGAAAAAGTAAGATGATAAAAAAAGTTTTATTACATGAACATACAGCAGACTCTCGATTATCTGGGATGATCGGGAAAACCTTAATCCCGGTTAATAAAATCCCGGATAATCAAGCGTCTACTGGGGGAGGGGAGGGTTCGCCGCCACCCTGGGGTGCGGGGGTGGGGGAAGGTGGTGGTCCCACCACCTGCCCCAGTCAGCTCCCGCTGCCAGCCTGGCTGTAAGGAACCCAGGCTGGCAGCGGGATCTGAGACCCCGGCTAGCAGGAGCCTGCGGGGAAACTCTAAAGCGGCAGCCGGCTGAGCGCTCAACCTGCTGCCGCTTTGGGGTTTTCCCCCCAGGCTCCTGCCGCCTGCCCCAGTCAGCTCCTGCTGCCAGCCTGGGTTCCCTACACCCAAGCTGGTAGTGGGAGCTGACTGGGGCAGGTGGCAGGAGCCTGGGGAGAGAGTCCAAAGAGGCAGCGGGCTGAGCACTCAACCTGCTGCCGCTTTGGGTTTTCCCCCCAGGCTCCTGCCAGCCGGGGTCTCAGCCGGCTGCCAGTCTGGGTTTCCTACACCCAGGCTGGAAGCAGGCTGAGACCCCAGCTCTTAAGGGGCCAGTGGGAGAAGCCCCAAAGCAGCGGCAGGCTAAGGCTGAGCCCGCCGCCGCTTTGGGGCTTCCTCTACTGACCCGTTTAGACATCCCGGTTAATCCGCAGCCCGGTTAACCCGCGCCCGGATAATCGGGAGTCTACTGTATTGACTTGAGCTAACAATTATTCTTCAGTGACAGAACTCATACAAAAATTTAGGTAGACGTAAAGGGGGACTGTATTTCACCACGATCGCACCATGAATATTTCTCCGATGAAGTAATCTTACGCAGCAAATTTCGGTCTTTCAATACCTTATCATAAAACTTCTCACACTCCATGATTCTCTTCAGACACCTCCAATGACCCCCTATTTGCCTCCCCCACCCACATCAACTTGTGGCTATGGCTCAGTTTCCTGCGTAGTATCTCACAGGCAGAAGCTTGTGCAACAAGAGCTTCCCCCAGGCCAGCCACTCTGCCTTCCTCCTCCAGGCAGGCCCCCAACCACCTCCACTATCAGTAACCCTTCTGACTGACCAAGTCCTCTCCCTACATCTCCTGCAGCAGAAACACGGCTTCTCACCAACCCCACCGCATCGCCCACGCATGCCAGAGCCACCTGCCTATGCCTTAGCTGTGCCTTGAAGAATGATGCCCCGAATGGGCTCTGAGGCTTGGCCCAACCCCCGCATCCATGTGTTCAGGGAGGGGGTTAACCATGGTACGCCTACCCACCTGCCATCTCCCCTACCCACCCCCTGCCCCTCTTCACATCCAGCCCTGGACCCCCCCCCAGTACCCTCCTTCACACACAACCCTGTGCCCCCCATTCCACGCCCGCCCACTCCCCCAGTATCCCCTTCACACACAGCCTTGTGCCCACCACCTACCTCCCCCTTCACAAGCAGCCATGGCCCCCCCACTTCCCCTGTGCCCCTCTTCACATGCAGCCCCAGCCAGTACCTCCCTTCACATACAACCCTGTGCCCCCCACTTCCACCCACTTTCACACACAGCCCCTATGCACCCCTCTTTCCCCCTGCCTCCCTCACACGCAGCCATGGCCCCCCACCCCATACTCCCTCCCCCCTCCACCCCATGCCCCCCCTACCCCCCCACCCCCCCTTTGCGTGCCTTGAGCAGCACGGTGTTGTTGGGGATGATGTTCTCCAGCTCCATGGGGCCTGGGCTCGCGCTGCCTCTGGCTCCACTCAGCACCTGCCCCAGCTGCCGGCCTCGCCCCCTGGCTCCCTGAGCTCGCAATCCCCGTGCTCGCGCCTCCCGCGCCGCCCCCTCATTGGGCCGCACGTGGCGTTTCCTCCACATGGGGGGAGCGGGGGGAGCGAGGCGCCAGGCAGTCCCTGCCCGGCCAGGAGCTCCACTCCGCCCCACATGGGGGCGGCCCAGCCAATCGCGCCACGCGGGCTGTGCGGAGGGGAGGGGGGAGCAGGCCGGGGAGGGGGGCCCGAGGCCGTGAGGGGAAGGGACTGAAGGGCTGCGGGAGGGGGGTGGGAGGAGGCGGGACCCGGCCGTGGGTCCCTGCAAAAAGCAAAAACCGGACAAATTTGATATTTATGTTAAAAAGACAGGACGGTCGGAAAATATGTAAAAAATGGGACTGTCCCGTTCAAAACTGGACGTATGGTCAGCCTAGGCAACCTATGGCACGGATGCCAAAGGCGGACGCGAGCTAATTTTCAGTGGCACTCACACTACCTGGTCCTGGTCACTGGTCCAGGGTGCTCTGCGTGTTAATTTAATTTAAAGTGAAGTTTCTTAAACATTTTGAAAAACTTATTTACTTTACATACAACAATAGTTTAGTTCTATATTATAGACATATCGAAAGAGACCTTCTAAAAACATTAAAATTTATTACTGGCATGAGAAACCATAAATTAGAGTGAATAAATGAAGACTCGGCCCACCATTTCTGAAAGATTGCCAACCCCTCATCTAACATTTCTCTCATCCTCTTCTCAAGGGGAGGTGTGTGTGCAGAAGAGTGCTTTGTTTGGGAACTTTTAAAACACATTGTGTTTGTGTGGAAAAAAAGGCAAGGTCAAAGAAAAGATCCTTGCCATTACAGCAGAAGGTGGTGAACTTTGGAATGGGTCTTAATTCTTGTGGGAGTTCATTCTCCATCAGCATAAAACACAAACAGGTTTTGGGCCCCGTCCCCTATGACACTTCTGTGATGTCATAGTTGGTACTTATGGGTCTGTCTGCCATGTGCAGACAGGGAGAGGAGAAAGAAAACCGAATCCTGTGTATCCTGTGTACCCCCGTAACCGAGCCTGATCACCTCGAAGCCTCTCTCTCTGCTCACGTGTTTTCAAACAGAGCTTCTACATTTGCCAGTCATTATGCGTTGGTTTGTAGTTGTAAGTATCAGTTATTTCTAAATGCTGCATCTTTGTTTATAAATATTGTTAGTAGATATTTTAGTCATTGTGTGTTTTAAGTTTCATTAAGTCTATTAGCTAATCAAACTCTGCTCCCTTACCCCTTGTAATTATCCCCAATAAAACTTTAAGTTGATTAATTTTAGTTGTGTGTGTGTGTGTCTGCAGTTCACGTCATGACCCATACTCTCCTTGCATCCCTTACCATATAGTCTATTGCTACGTGCAGCCTGGTAAATAACAGGCCTGCAATTTTTCGCCCCTGTGAGTCCGTGGCAATCCACAAGCTCAGTAAAGTAACATTTTAGGGTCGCTGTTTGGGGTGGGTTTTTTTCAGATTTCGAAGGCAGCTTGCTTATTAGAGTTTTATAACTGCCTAAATGAGTCCAAATTCTGTTCAAACCAATGAAATCATCTCCTGAAACAGCTGTATTTTTATGTGCATGTGTTTAGTCAATTAGAGGGTTTAGCCTTAAGGATTTATTTTAGTGTAATCTGTTAAAAAGATAAGTACAGCCAGACGCAGTGGCTTTATAAACTACTGGACAATTGGAACTGGAGCTAGGCGGTATTTGAAATCAGCTCTGTAGCCCAGGAATATCCTTCCACTATAGGAAGTGGGTGTTTTCTTCCTACCCTAAAATAGCCTTTTGAATTGTGTAAAAATGCCTAAACGTCTATACTGAGGCAAAGAAAGAGGTTTGGGGTAGTCCTAGGACATATGTAAAGTACAGTTTAAGTGGTTGGTAACTGTCTGATTTTCTCTATGGATGTGCATAAACAGAAGCAATCTGTAGTTTAAACCATTTAACTAAATTAAATTCTAGTTAGCATCTGGGATCCCGTCAATAATAGTAGCTATATTCTGAAGAGCCAAAGAATGGTAGAAGTAATAGACACATAAATATTTGAATAGGTAAATAAATTAATTGTTGCATTTCTGCTGCTACCAAAACATGGTTTTACAGCATAATTAGTAATTAGGTATCTGACTTTAATGAATAAAATTATGTAATAATTTAAATTCTCAAGACCTGTATACCATCAGCAATGTTTATCTATTCTCAAATGCATTAACTTTGCAGTCATCTTCTTGGTAGTTCAACATAAATCTTTAATAGTAAGAGATTGTCACCATCATTATAAAGTGATTTTCATAGTCCCCCTCACCCTTAAAAATAGTTCCCTGTGACCATAGCTTTTTAAATAGAGTGAAACAGAAGCACAACCCAATTTAAATAACAGTAAAATTTTGGTATAAACCCACACATGCAAAAAAATTCTGCTCTCACAATGTCTACATAGACAGTACCTATCACCACCCAACTTTTCATAGGCTCACTAAGTGAATAGACTAAACTTAAAGGGCCTTTTTAGTCCTGCCTTAACCAGGCCTCCGTTGGGACTCCAATTCTGTGTGTGCGAATAATTGCAAGTGTAGTCTATTGACTTGTTAGCAGCTAAATTTTAAAGATGGGGAATAATCATGCAGAAGGATCAACCCTGAAAAGACCTGGGCTCTTGGAACCTAATCCTGCAAAGCATGTCCTTTGCTTTAATAGTCCCACTGAAGTCAAAAGAGAAAAACTAGTGCCTTACTAAAGTCACCCAGGAAGCCTATGGTGCTGAGAATTGAATCCAGATCTCCTGAGTTCCAGTCCGGTGACTTAATCACATGAAAATCCCTCTATTTTGGCCATATCCTCTGACCATTAAACTGTCTTTATGTCAAACCCTTCATGACATCAATGAGAGTTTGGAGTGAGTACGGACTGATTAAAGCACAGTTGTACATGCCTGGCTGGTTCTTGCTCCTACGGTCAGGAGAAAACAGGTTGTCATATTTGGGTCAGGAGGGAATTTTCTTACAGGTCAGATTGGCAGTGACATATTTGTATTTCCTTCATCTGCAGTGTAAGGTGCAGGTCATTTGCAGGATTATCCAGGTATACCTCAAACAATTCCCTGCCATTGGAAGGGCCTCAGGAACTGATGCTCCTCAGCCCCCTTCCCCCCCCCAATTCTCCACCTGCAGCTTTATAATAGCTGATTAGATACTTTGGTCTAATTACAGTTGTTGGGTTTAGTGTGAAGATGCTGGTCGTCTGTGATATGCTGGAGGTCAGATATGGGGATCTGGTGGTCCCTTCTGAAAGTCAAGCTGTGCTCTTTCTGGTTTGTGCATAATTATCAATCATAAAGCTTTTGCGGGGAGGATTTAATACAAGACACAACACAACCCAGCTCTCTCTCCCCTACCTGTAATCTATTTAGTATTAATAATATTTATTTGTACTGCAGTAGCATCAAATCACGGGCCAGGACCACAGTGTGCTAGGCACTGTACAAACACAGAACAAAACTATAGACCAGAAAATCTTTGGGGCAGGGACTAAGTATAAGACAAAAGAGAATAGGTGGACACAGTCAAACAAAGGAGCGCAAGGGCACAATAAAGAAGTTGTGTGTAAATCCTAAGAGAATAATAAATAGCAAAAACTTATCATTGTCACCAAAATAAACAGACGTGGCTTGGAATACAAACAGGAAATAAATCTATTTTTCTGCTCATAACTACACACATTAAGATCTTTAAGATCTCACCCTTTATGGTTATCAGGGAACAGAGCTGGTGGTATGTCATATTCTTCATATGGATGGCAAAGCAACTATTCAGACTGGTTTACTTTGGAACACTTAACTCAAAGAAGAGAGCCCAAAGATGGAATCTTCCTTAACCACAGTTCTGCAGTTATACTGCTACCCATTCGCCACAAATAGACTGGCATCTGGCAAACACCTGAATGAAATACAACCCGCGTTCATATATTTGCTATAATGCTAATTTCTCGTCTTTTTAGAACTGGCTATAAGATAACATCTTCTTTATTGCTCCCTCATTGATTTGTTCCTTAGAAGCAAATGAGAGCATTTCAGAGAAATAAATATATAAAATAAAGCAGAGAGGCAATCTGCATGTAAATCAGCATTAGTCACTGACATTTGAGACTTGACAATAAGCCATCTCAGTCCCAGCTGTCCCTGCAAAAGCTGATCTCTTTTGTAAGACGGAGAACACTGAAAGCAAATAGAACCCAGAATGAATTTAGATAAGAAGCAGCCCCTCTTTAGCTTGAAGTTTTTTCTACAGCTTCCTTTGTTCTTTAGCACCCAAGAATACTTTCTACCTAATGTCAATGTCAATGTCAATTTTTCTTTTGTCACTTTCCTCCCAACTAATGCAGTTTCCCTAAAAGTCTCATGTAAGTCATTTGGAATATATTTGCTCAGATATCTGGTTGCAGTCCAATAGAATGTTCCTTAAAGTGTACAGTGTTCATCATCCCACTTTCTCCACTACTTTATGTGGTGCGTCAAAATAGGCTCCTAATCTGCTGCTGCTGTTAAAGCTACTAGGGATAAACTATTGTATTGTCCTTATTGTATTGTTCAATCATTTATTTTACTTTGACAGTTCTAGCTCTGTACAAAAAAAAATCCCAAAATGTGGAAACTAACTAAATAACTTTACCAGTGAATGAGAAGCTCTGATCATCACTTTGTCTTTATGTTGGATGCTGCCCACTTCTGCAGGAGCATACTTTCACCTATCAGTCCCAAAGATGCAGCATATAAATTAAGAGGCTTTCAGGTCAGAACATGTTGCAGGAGATCCTGCAATCCTTTTCTTCATTCTGCACCACCCAGAAAGACATACACCTGTAGTCATAGATCCCTGACACAGTAGCAGGGAACCCTAAGGAAATCCTTTAGCAAAGTTTTACCAGTGTTAGCAGATGATACATTGCCATCTGTTAGACTGATTCCCTCTCCTGTTCTTTTCCTCTTGGGACATGTCTAAAAGCAGCTATATCTGGTTTACTGTAGTTATGCAATTAACTGATAACTAATGATTTTCCAGTTAGTGGTTACTGCTGGAGATCTCACCGTAAACTCTCATACAGCAAAAGGCCCTCTTTACCTCTGTGCCATAATCTGTTGGTTTATCCCCATTTAAAGAAGTGACTTGTAATGATGATAAAGGGCTCACTTGTAATGAATGTAATATTGAGACTTCAGGACACAGACAAAATCTGGACTCTTTAGCTTTCAAGCTAATCAAAACAGCTTGTGATATCACCAGAGAGGGTCTTGATAAGTCTTGGCCTGGACCAAACAATCAGATTAGACTGCTGGTTTCACTAAAAATATCATATTCCTATCTTATGTAGGCACATAGACACACACACACACACACTTTTGTCCTGCCCCTAGCTTGGTAGCATCTTATATTCACTTTGCACTGGTTCAAATGACTACGTAAGGTGCAAAATAATGGAAAACTCAGGGCCGTCTCATCTTTACTGTGACCTTCAAGTTTCTTTCATGTTCATATATATTACTTTTAAATTGTCTTTTCAATATGTGTTACAAACTTTAAAAAGTATCATTTAAATACCTTGGATGCCATTTCTTTGAATCATCTCTGTGTTACATTATGTAAGACTAATATAGTTGTCCTTCAGACTGATTTAATCAGGCATCTAACGTTACAGTGACATCAGAACTGATTTCTGGGGCTATAAAGATAAAGAGACAAGAACAAAACATGACTTGTGCTGAAGAAGAGCAAATTATAGCACCTTCTAGAATGCTCTGGGCACTTATACTAGCTAGTCACATGCATGAAATCTATCTTATCACGTCTGACCCACTGCAGGACTTGATACATGAAATATCAAAAGGATCTTGTTCCAAAGTTGTCAAATAAAAACTTCACTGAAATCCCAGTTATGAACTGTCTAAATCAAAGAGAGAAGCTTCTTGGGTTAGTTTAGATTGCTTATATCCATAACTTTAACTTTTCCTAATTCTGCTGAGGTGCACACAACTCTGCCTTTTGAGAAGCATTATCTATATCATTTAATGCCTCGTCACTTCAAAGAAGAGCAATTACGTGGGAAAATAACAATAACAATATATTTTATATATACAATAATATTTTAGGACTGCGAAAAGAAAGTTACTTGTGTTGTCTCCATCCCATCACCCTTCTTGTACCAGTTCCTTCTATGCTTTTGTAATCCTTCATGGTTAGGTGCTCATCTGCTACTAATAAGAAAATATAACAGATGGATAAGGTAGCTTGGGATGTGCACACTATGAATACGGAACTGTCTTCACGCCACTTGCTCTCATTTCTGCCTCTTTCAACAGCTATACACCTGTGTCTTATTGTCAGTGCAGTTGGTTGCACTGTGGGAAGATGGTCTCTGAACCAGATGAAGAGGAAGTGGAAGGAAGCGTGATGTCTGAGCATACTCTTGAACGAGCACAACAATGACAGATGGACTCAGAAGCATAAATATGAACAGCCCTAGGAACGTTGGAACATAATTTCTGAGTGGAATTTGGACAGTGAAACAAATCGCGATGTTTGTTCTCAACTCTGATTTAAACGAAAGGATTTTGAAGATGACAAATGAACAGAGAAAAGCTGTGGACGGGTGCTGATTTGGTTGGCTCAATGTGCCTTTCTTTTGGAGAAAATTACAAGTACATTGTGGCGGATTTTTTTTAGTGTATAAGAAAAGGGTGGTCAATGGCACAGACAACTTTTTCTGTGTGATGGGGAGGGTTTGAGCTAAAAAGAACATAAAATAATAGCTGCTGAATATGGTTTGTATACTATTTAATTACTGTCACAGAGACAGTTCCCTGATCATTCAGTTTGTTCTCTTCAAACCAGAAGGCAGATAGCCATCTGATGGTCTCAGCTGCTTGGAGTCCCTTTCTTTCCCCCCAGAATATCAGATGGTGTTGATAGCCAGGGTCAGGTTGAAGGTGTCTCCTGCAAGAGGCTCTGGCTTCTCTCCCTCTGGCTTGGTAATAGCTCAGCAGAGTCTCCATTTCTTGTAAAGGGCAATTCTGTGTGGCCTGCCCATGCTTCTCCTTTAGCAGCTAAACTGGCTGTTTCCCTTCCTCTCTGATGAGGGTTGCTGATTCTCTCTCTCCTATCTTTGTGCACCTGGACTTCTGATCCCCTCTCTATAGGAGAGGTAACAAAGAATCCTGTGGCACCTTAAAGACTAACTAAAGTATTGGAGCATAAGCTTTCGTGGGCTAATACCTGCATCCGACGAAGTGGGTATTAGCCCACGAAAGCTTATGTTCCAATACTTTAGTTACTCTTTAAGGTGCCACAGGACTCTTTGTTACCTCTGCTATTCCAGACTAACACGGCTACCTCTCTGATTCCTCTCTATAGGGGAACCTTGGGTAGGTCCAGCCAGGTGCCCCTCCTCTGGTGATGACTCCCACAGTCTTTTAATTGAGCCTTTTCCCCTCCCTTCCCTCCCCCATAACATGAATTCCATGTGCTCTTGTCACAAAAGGAAGGGGAAGAGGCCAGACAATCAGGCATTATTGAGCAATAATTCTCTGTCTGTACTTTTGCAGCCTCTGGCCTCCATCCTATTGTGCATTGGGGGTCAAAGGACCTCCGGCTATGACATTATTTATAGTCTTTTCCTTGTAAGAATTTCTGAGTGAGAGAGGCACATAAAAGCAATTGTTTTCCAGTTAAATCAACAGATCAGATATAGGCTTTTTGCTTTCTTCATTCCTTTTCATTCTAAGCAGTTCTACAAAGAACATAATGACTATATACAATCAAAAGGCCAGCTAAATGTTATAGTTTTTGCATTGGTCTTCTCTGCAAAGGATGTGAGGGAGATTACCAAAGCTGATCCATTCTTTTTAGGTGACAAATCTGAGGATCTGTCCCAAACTGAGATGTAAATAGAGGAGGAACAAATTAATAAATTAAACCATAAGTCACCAGCCAAGAGTTCCAAAGGAACTCAGCTATGAAAAGAAGCAGGCAGCACTAGCTCCCATGAATGTAAACAAACTTATTTGTCTCAGTGATTGGCTGAAAAAGAAGTAGGACTGAGTGGACTTGTAGGCTCTAAAATTTTACATGGTTTTGTTTTTGAGTGCAGTTATGTAACAACAAATCAACATTTGTAGGTTTCACTTTCATGATAAAGACATTGCATTACAATATTGTATGAGGTGAACTGAAAAATAATATTTTAATAATTTTACAGTATAAATATTTGTAATAAAAACAATATAAAGTGAGCAGTGCATACTTTTATTCTGTGTTGTAATTGAAATCAATATATATGAAATTGTAGAAAAAACATCCAAAATACTTAATACATTTTAATTGGTATTCTATTGTTTAATAGTATGATTAAAACTTAAATTAATCACAATTCATTTATTTATCGCAATTACTTTTTTGAGTTAATTGTGTGAGTTAGCTGTGATTAATCGACAGCCCTAGTGCAAAGTAAAGCATATTGGAAAACACAAATCCCAATTTGAAAAAAAAATTGTTTCAAGTCAAACAAAACATTCTGTTTCATTTTGATTTGGAGCATTTTTAACCATATGTAATATTTTTAAAAAGTGAAAGGAAATTTCTAAAGGAAAAGAGATTTTGAACTAAAACATTTCATTTGAGAAATGTCAGAATTACATTTCAAATTTTGGGGTATTTGATTGTTCTTTCTTTTGCTTTGTTAAATTTTTTTTGTTTGTTTTTTGCTTTGACTCAAACACTTCAATGAAATTGGCACAAATGCATAAAATATGTCAGTGTCACTGAATCTGCACTTTTTGCAAAAATAAATAAATAAAAATACAACTTTCAGTCAAAAACTACTTTTGATTAAGCACAGAAATGAAGTTTTCACACAGTCTGGATTCCCTATCTGGGAAAAGGCTCAAGACAAATTTCAGAAGCACCAAGCTTTTTTGTATCACCCTCATACACTTTATATTCTTCATAAGACCACAGAAAACAATGATGACATGCTAAGTTTTCAGTACTCTCAGAAGAAAGAATAAAACAGGAAGAAACTATTGTAAATACTAAGTAGTATATGTTATCTTGCCCGACAAGGACTTGCACTGCGAACCTATTATACTGAATAGCTGAAAATATGCCCCGAAGTGGAGAGGTTGACTGCAATTGCTTTATTTGCTGACAGAATATGATTCTGAAAAGAGTCAAGACAAAATCTCAAGTCCAGTTTATTTAGAATGAGAAAATGGAAATAATATCTCTTAAAAATTAGAAGAGATATTTCTGAGAAAATTTATAGAAGATGGTATACTATTACTGTGGAGTCTAGATGAAACAAATGACTTCTCCAACAAAGAGCAAGTGTTTTTATACCTGCAATAAGTGGATTATGGCATGAATGTTCACAAAGAGTTAATTGCACTGTACAATGCAGCGTGGACCTCAGCAGAGGTAATCATATCAGTAGATATGTTATTGAGCCCAAATCTGAGAACCAACAACTGTCATGTAGAATGATATGATGGTGCTGCTCATATGGAAGGCTTAGTATCAACGTGTAGGAACCAGAGTGTAACAGGAGGAACTATGAGCTACATACGCTCATTGCTAGGGCACACTTTGAAGTTGACATGGCAGCTCACTATGGAATTAACTGTATCATAAGAACATAAGAATGGTCATACTGGGTCAGACCAATGACCCATCCAGTTCAGTATCCTGTCTTCTGACAGTGGCCAATGCAAGATGCTTCAGAGAGAATGAACAGAACAAGGCAATTATTGAGAGATCCACACCCCATCTTTCAGTCCCCACATCTGGCAGTCAGAGGCTAAGGGACACACAGTTCATGGGTTTGCATTCTTGACCATCTGGGCTAATGGAATACGAAATCACAAAATTATTTTTATAAAAATCATCCACATGAAATGCTATGTTTCAGGACCTAAAGTATGAAGTGGTAAATATAACAATAGGTATTCATGTCTTCTGTCCAATAGATAGGATCTTTATGCAGAAGCACTGCAGTCAGGTTCTGGAGAAATTCCCTATACTCTGTGTGCAACTTGAGATTCTGCAGAGGATGCAACAAATGATTCTCAAATGTGAGCTTGAATTGGGGGCATAGCAGCTCAAATGTAAAAGTTTAACTTACGCTCTGGTAATGAACTAGGTCAAAATGACTTCAAGATGGTAGACAATTTTTCCAAAATGCAGCAAAAGTCAGATATTTCACCAAGAGCACATAGAAACTTGGAATTTCTGATACAAATGGAAACTTTCACATTAAAACAAAAATGTTCTGATTCAGAATGAAAACAAATATTTATGAAATTTCTTTAAACCAGAAATTCCAAAGACAAATTTTCAGTTTTGTCAAATTTTCTTTTAAAAATTTTCAGGTTTTCGATTTGGAATTTTGGTTTGGAATTCTGAGTTTTCATTTCAGAATTCTGAAATTTCATTTTGGAATTTTAGGGGGGATTCATTTGTATACTATTTTTATTATTTTGACATTATTTCATTATATGTCACTAGTCAAATCATTTCATTGCAACACAAATAGGAAACTTTTAGATCTAGAAAAAGATATTTCAATCAGTAGTAAGTAGCAGCTTAAATAAATGATTTTAAAAATAAAATATTTTACTATTGTGTCATATTATGAAGTAATGTGAAATAATAATAAAAGGTTATTTGAAACAAAATTTCAAAATTCCAAAACAAAATTTGTAAGTCAAATCAAAATTTGGAAATTTTCCGAAACATACTTTGAAATAATTAATTTTACAATGTAGAGTATTCCATCAAGATTTGAACACAAAGGCTACAAAATTATTCAAAACTACAGCGAATCTGAGAGACAGACAGAACCATATTCCATTGGAACATACAGTTTAATCAAATTGCTTCCCAAAACTGAGTTGATTTTGCCAGAATTTCATTTCAGAAGAAAACTGTAGTAATGCACAGCCGTGTCTGTGGTTCCTAAGTCCATCGCAAACCTGCCCCATGGCATGAGGTAAAAAGCTTTTCCAATGCTTTGCTTATGTTTCCCTGCAGCACAGTAAACATGCCTTGGTGCTTTATAGGTATTAACAGACAAAAAAACCCTGCATTTTCATACTTTGGTGCCTAAAGTTGAACCTGAATCCATATTAAAGCATCTAAATAAGTGTCCTGAAGTTACCAGGAGGTGTGGATGCTCCTCGCCTCTGAAAACTTATTTAAATACCTGACTAAGGATTTAAGTGCTTAACTTTAGGTACTCATATTTGAAAATGTTGAAATGGCCTTTGTCTGTCTTCCCAAGAGTTTATGTTCTAAGTAAGATGCAATTCTTTGGGAGGCAATGACTCCTTACTACAACAGAATAGGTTAGTTCAAGGACAGATGCTGCTAAGTCAAGCTCCATGAAGAACAAAGGATTTAAGATCTAGCTTAAGATCTAGCTTAAGACCAGAGATCTAGCTGAATAGCTTTTTATCATACACCTTATATTCATCAGTACGTGGTGAGGTTTGGTAACAAGGTGCATACAAAACTGCCAGCACATATTTTAAGACATCTGATGGCAGAAAGTCCACTGATCAATTAGCAATTTGGAAAACTTCCCACATGCTGATGGAGGCTCCTTCCAAACAGTTTTTCCTCCTTCAGGTTTGCAGACCTTTTGTAAGAGGCTTTCATCCAGACAATATCTTTTAATGCTGACTGATGCTATATCCCCAAAAAGTGAAGGGAACAATATTTGTGTTCAGATTACAAGTTTGCACATGCATATCACAGGTTGGTTGGTTACATCAGCTGTTGGCAAGAAGACATAGTTATTGGGCTCCTGTTGAGCTCCAGGAAGATTAGTTTTCATCGTTCATGTGATAGCATAATGTGTGGTGTATTTGTAAAAGCAAGTTACAGCAGGATTCCTGGAGAACAAAGAGAATGAGATTTTTAGATGGATTTAAAACATTTCAGTGACCTCCAGTGGAAAATTGAAAAGTATGTGTTCTGATAAATTTTCAGTAAGACATACCTGACAAAACTAATGTCGGGGATTTGGTTATACACTGACACAGAGAAGATCATGCAGTGGGAAAAGTTAACAACAAAAAAATCCAAAGAGAATACAGTTTACTTCCATGTTTATTTCCAAGGGTAAATAATTGCAGCTAATGTCTGCTAAATGTAAACTACCAGTTTAACCACTAGTACCAGTTCATAGAGTTGAATGGCTTTTTAATGAGTCCAGCTTCATGAATCAAGTAAGGAGAGGATATGATTCTTCTATCCTCAGCGGTATCTCAGGAACTTCATTGACATGTGCCTTAATGATTTATAGTTGGCTGCCTTAATCAGTGCTCCAAGCGCTATGGGAAAGTGCCCAGGCAGTAAGCCAGATCATGGAAAAGTGCATGCTAATTTGGCTTCTTGCTCAGCTTTCACAGTTCTCAGAGTGCTTATGTTCAAACTGAACTCCATTACAGACTTTCTACCAAGGTCACTGTGTACTTTCGGTGATCACCGTACAGTTAAATGGTTTCTAAATCCACCACCGCAACACACTCATTCTAACAATGGAATTCCAATAAACTAGTATGTAAGATACACTATTTTTACCAGCATCCCTGTTCATTAGAATTTAGAATATTTATGCTGTCATTTTGAAAGTGCTTTTAACCATGACATCCTAGTGCTTTTATGCAAAATTAGAAATGCATATGCTCTGATTCCCCACTGCCTCACCCCTTGTGTAGTTATGCACAACTGTGCAAATTATGTGTAAAATGCTACCAGCAATGTAGGTGAATGGAGAATTTTAATTTGATAGCATTTTAGACTCACTTTACCCAGATGGAAATAACTAATTCAGATCCATAATCTATACAGCTACCCCTAATGGTTAGTATAAGCACTGCTGCTACCAAACTACAACAAATATTGAAGCGATCGAAAACAAGACAAGGCCAAATTAACTAAATGCTAAATTCAATATAAACATTTCTTATCATATTCTGAAACTCACCAAATGCTGTCTCCGGCATACTTCCAAGGCAAAGGATTCCAGCCACAGAAACCTTCAGCTGAGAAACCTAGTGGCATTTTGGTGGAGTTCATTTAGTTGAACACAAGAGATCGGTAGCTACAGCAATCCAGCAAATCTCAGCTGTGGTGATAACATGGGGGGGTGTCAGGCAGACTATGAAGAAACTTCATACCAGATCATTCAAGGTTTCAAAGGTAATCAGCCATGAACACAGCTGGGTTTCTTTACCTACTACTCCATACATTCAGTGAATCTGGGCTGCCAAGGGTAGAGAGGAGGCCAATAGGGGGCAGAGTTGCAGAGCAACCTGTTCTCCATAGCACATTCCTTTCAGAACCTGCTAGACTTCCATGCAGAAATCTGTGCAGGAGTTAAAGCAGCATTTACATCAACACTATTTCTATATGGATTCCACTTTCCAGTCCCAGGGGGTAGGGGAAGAAAGAGGAAGGACACGTTAAATGGCAGGATGGCTTGTAACTGTGCCATGCTGCCAAGGGAGGCAAATAGGACCCCTCAGAACAGCACCATAGAGCAGAAATTACACATAGAAACCCCAAGGAACCAGCCAAATGTACTACTCATGGTTTTAGTAGTAACAAAGAGTCCTGTGGCACCTTAAAGACTAACTAAAGTATTGAAGCACAAGCTTTCGTGGACTAATACCCACTCCGTAGGTTGCATCCGACAAAGTGGGTATTAGCCCACGAAAGCTTATGCTTCAATACTTTAGTTCGTCTTTAAGGTGCCACAGGACTCTTTGTTACTTCTGCTATTCCAGACTAACACGGCTACCTCTCTGATTCTGTCATAGTTTTGTTATTGTGTACATTAAAGACACATTCATCTTACTCCAAGCACCTAAAATGCCATATTTGGTCATTTATATATTACTGGGTAATGCATATCAAATATTAAATGAAAATATAAGAATAGATTATAAAAAGACGTTCAACATTCTTCAGAGTTATGTTCTGTTATGAACTTCTGTTAGAGGTGACCCAGCCTTGAACTATCCACCACCAAAAGGCTAAGCAAACCAACGGGCCATAACATGCTCAGAATTCCTGATTCCAGAAGGTAGTAATTTTTGCAATGCTATTGCCACAGCAGCTGTTTGAAGTAATTCTGCACTGTCAGAATTGCTAAAGAGCACTTGCTTCTGAGTGGAGACGTTGCATATCGTGCTCTGAAGAGTTACACAATATCAAATTACACATCAACACTTCGAGAATCAGGCCCACAGTAAGTGTCACTTTTACACTGCCAGAGTGCTGTCAAGGGGGTTTTTGTGTAAAGGAGAACAAAAGCCCCCAGTCTCCTAGTCTAACCTCAGGGATATAATCTTGAATTTTCAATTTTTTGTCAGAGGGAAACAAACATTCAACAAATAATATGGTGACTGAAATTTTAGTAGGAGCAAACCAGAGTGTACATTATACCACAGTCTTGGAGAGTTTAATGATTTCTCTTCCTAAAGTGTGTGACTCTACAGAATGGAGACCTTGTATCACTGTCAGCTTCCATCCTGATGAGAGACATCCAAATCAAAACGTAGCACCAAACACCTGTGTCCGGTAGGTCACAAACACCCAATACAAATCTTGATGAAATCAAAGCCCTTAGTAATGTGGTATTATGTTATCTGGGCTTTCTTTTACAGGGTCTGATTGGGACTCTCTGACTTACGTACAGAAACAGTTACTCACACAAGTATTACCACTGGAGTCAGTGGATTACCTGTATAAGTAAATATTCACCAATCTGAGTATGGATTGTATGATGCAGCCCATAGTGTCTACAGGACTCATGGCATGGAGGTGTCATCTTGTAATACTCTCCTAATGTGAAAATGTATCAGACACGAGAAAACACCCACTTTGTTTTAGATAATAGTAGCATCATTGATGAGTGAGCTGGAGGCTTGGATTAAAAGCTTTGATTGACAGGGAGGTGATCATCCTCACACACTTACTACAAGAGAGTCTATTAGTTAATATTTCAGGCATGATCTGAGGTTGTGTCTGTTAGCCTAGGTGTTAGAAATGACAGTAATGTTATTCTGACAGGCTGTGACTTTATAAGTGTTTAGCTGAAAGGTTAGTTTAAGCTTTGGTGTTAGAGTTGACAGTAATGATATTCCCATAGACTCTGACATTAGAAGTTTGGAACTGGTAATCTAAGGGCAAGAATTCCTCTAACCCCGGGGCTGGGGTTTGCAGAGCAAGCTCCTTTGGCCCCGGGGCCAGGGCGGTGGGAGCCGATGGATCCTTGGGTCCCCAGCGGTCAGAGTTGACAGTTTCTCCAGCCCCAGGGCCACAAAGGGAAAAGCTGACAGCTCCTCCGGTCCCAGGGCCCTGACAGGGAGAGAGAGAGAGCTCCTCAGGCACGCTCACTCTTCAGCATACACCGTGCAGAGGGGCTGCGTCAACCACTGCCCCACACCAACCCCATGGTCAGGAAGAGGAGAGCCAACATGACCCAAGACTGAGAGGGTCGGGTTGTTTTTCCACCTGCCCCATCCCAGACATGTCACTTGCAGTCAGGCCCTGTTGGATTTGGGTTGGGTTTCAGGGCTCTACTATTCAGGGGTAAAATACTGTAAGAGAGTCCCTTTTGCTTTCTTTAAGCTGGCCAATGTTTGTAGCACTGCTACCCTCATCTCGAGACTCATCCTACGCATTCCAGCAGCCTGGGAAGGTGCCAAGGAGGGAGCTGGGGGTTGGGGTACAGTTTTAAATGGTGGGGAATTTGTTGCATTATTAAAGTTTTAGCATTTATTAGTTAACCTTAACCCTTTCCTGCCCTGGCCCCTCTGCGTCCTGTCCCCAATAAAGTCTCCCTTTGGCCTGTTGTTATTTTGGGGGTGTGGCATTTCATTTGCTGGGGTTTGTATTATTATATTACTAGCAAAAGTGCCCGGCGTTGCTCGGGTCAGTCGGAGGTGGGGAGGGGACAGACAGCTGACACCCCCTGACCAACCCCATCACCCCCTGGCTCACTTACCCCCCGACCAAACCCGACACCCCCACCTGACCCCCCCGACCAAACCCGACACCCCCACCTCACTTACCGTCCGACCAAACCCAACTCGGATCCGTCGCAGGTGGGGAGGGGGCACAGAGCTAAGGGATTCCGGGGTCCTTCGCAGGTGGGGAGGGGGCACAGAGCTGATGGATTCCGGGGTTCCGTTGGGAGGGGGGAGGGGCAGAGAGCTGAGCGAGTGCGGTATCTGTTGGAGGGGGTATTATGACATCATAACAACATAGCTGCCCAGCTGATGTGATTGGCCTTTAAAGACTTTCACCCCTGGGGGGAGTCAGAGGTGAGATTTGAAAAATTTTCGACCCTTACGACCATCAGGACCACAAGACCTCTAACTGTACCAAATTTCAAGTCTCTAGCTCAAACGGTGCGGAAGGAGTAAGCTTACATACATACATACACCATTTGACTTTTATATATATAGATAGATGTTTGCTGCTGATACTCCTCATTAAGAGAAATAGTATCAGTCATTTTCTTCAGGGACAATACCCCCTGTATCCCAGGCACAAAGAGGCGTCGCCTTAGGTGGAGGCACCAAGTATTTCAGCAAAGAACCGAGGATCCAACCCATGTGAGAAGCATGTAGAAGCCACTCTGAGGAGCAAGCTCCGGGAAGGAGCTTTGAGTCACGCCTCAGGGGAAAGGCTCACATTTGACAGTCTTCCTCCTTTATTCCTAGTATCTACACAGGAGCAGCCAATGTCATTCACACAAAAGAAAAAGACTGCTTGTTCCTGAGTTGCAAGCATAAACAACCAAAAAAACCCACCAAAAATAACACCCCAACAAGAACAGTTTACACTTACAGCAAAACAGAAATCTGAATGATTTTTCTTATAGCTGGCACAAAAACATCCATTTACACTTGACCCCAAGTTCAACTTCACTCTTGTCTAGCCTGGCAGAGTGCTGCTCATGCAATAAGATGGAAGCTGACAAGCCAGGTTCTACGAAGTACTGGGGTGCAGGGGAGCTGGTGAAAATTAGAAATCTGTGTCAGGAGGGATTTCAGAATTTGTTTTTATTCCCTTCCGGGAATCCAGGACATCTGCATTGCAAAACACTGTTTCCTGCAGAATAGAAGCATACCGAGTCAGCAAAATTTCACTAGAACACTGAACTTTTCTGCTGATTACATTGTAAAACTTTCACTTTTCTTGTGCTCCCAAAGGTAATTAGTAAACAGAATAGTGATTTTATTTTTCCGCTTGGCTGCTGAGAGAGCACACATGCTCAGTCTCTCTCTGCTTTCAAGTCTACTACGGCTTGAAGACTGGAGACTCATAGGAGAACATTTTTAGACCCTCTGTTGTTCATGTTCAGCAGTCAAAGTCACATGGAAAAAAATACTAACTTGCCCCCAGCAATTACTTGAAAAGTTTCATTTCTTTTCTTTACCAATCAATATTCAGCTCCTTAGCTGGTGGAAACTGGCACCAAAGTCAATGGAGCTATGCTGCTTTACAACAGCTAACTATCTGGCTCTCATTCTCTACTGCAGAATTCAGGAGATTAGGGATACAAATTACTCAGCATGTCACAAATCTTTTAAACCTTTAACTCACTCTAGAGCTAGTGTTCAGATTAAACTAGAATCTGTGATACCACTAACAGTCCAGTCCTCCAAGGTGCTGAGTCCCTCTACTCCTGTTGTCAGGATCTCCACACCTCTCAGGATTGGGCCCTTATTGATAGCCTCCTAATGCATTGTCACATAAGTGGAGCCCTGAAAATCTGTGGTGATCCACTTTATATCTGCAAATGTAGATTTCTGTGGACCATGTCTGTGGATCGTACACCGGATGAGGATACAAATTTTGTACCCACGCAGGGCTCTATACATAAGGTCATCTGACTAATGTAACTGGAGAGGACACAGCAAATGGTTTATTGGGACAATAAGTCAATACATTGGAAATTGGTGTCTGCAAAAGACATAATGGAGCAAATCCTTTGAAAATCTAGCATGCCATCCTTACACTTACATTGGCTTTCAACACATGTACTGTATAGTAAAGGCCTTTAAAACATTTCCCAAGCCACCTATATTTGTGGTGCCCACAAATCTCAGGGACAAAACAGTGGGCTCCAGGCATGAAAAACTTCCTTGCACTACTTCCAAATTACAGATGCTGCAGCGGTGCCCCTTACCAATAAGAAAGGATCTTGTTATAATGTACTGTAGCTAATGGATGTAATACTAGAACAATGTGTTTGTGCTGCAATTACTCTTATCAACCAATTAAAATCTTATTTGCTAAATATAGGTCAATTCAGAACACCAGAATGACTAACCTCATGGCCAAAGAACACAAAGTACACGTTTAATTAGCAATTAAAGTTCTAACTGGTTTCAGTTTAACAGCTGTGTTTGTATATATAATGCCATGGTTTGATGCCATGTGATTCTATATTGTTTGATGTAGGCACTGATCTATCTTAAAATAAAGGGAAGCAGGACAGAAGCCAGAAAAAAGAAGTGGCTAGGGATTTTTTATTTTAATTTATTTTATTTTTTTTTCTTCTAAAATTATGCCTGCCTGATTTTTTATTTTAATTGACTGGGATATGAATAGAGTCAATACAATATGTACTATATCTGTGTGCCAATTTGCTCTGGACATATGACGGGGAATTTATTATGATTAGTATTTATGTGAATGAAATAAAAATCACAAGGTGAACATGCACCTCTCCCCATTAAAGATTCAAAAAGAACTAATCAATTTCTGCTGATTGGTGGGTTAAATACAGTGGTGGCCCTTAAAAAGTGTCCAATCAGCAGTGGGGGGGGGGGGGGAGGGAAGTAGGTAAACTAACAAATTAACCTCCATATTCCCCAAATCAAAAGTGGGTAAACTCCAAAACTAAACTCTGTATTTATCAAAGGAGAAGTCAGTAAGCTTCATTTACCCATATTTCCTCTTGTGAACATTACTGTTTCCAGTGTTACCTAAGATAGACAAGATACATCAGTCTATAATGTTTCATTGAACAGGCAATACACTGTATATTGTAAAATACTCAGGTTATGTAACTACAAATAAAAAGTTATCTAAGGCAATCAGCAAGGTTTTAAGGGGTGCCCCTGTAAACTGACCAAAGAGGGTTTACAGTTGAAGATACTCCAACGTTTCATGGTGTTTGTCGACGTAAACAAACAAGCAACCACACACATGCACAGAAGGGAGGATGGTTATGACAGAGTCAGTGTGGATGGTTCTTGCCCCTAGTGAGTGTTTTGATCTATGCGGATTCTGAGACATTCAGGAATTTTAGGGGCTGGATCACTTTCCCTTTCTGTGCATGGGCCTATGTCTACACTATGAGCTTGGAGTGCAATTCCCCCCCAGTTGCATACACATATTTGTATGGTAGCAGGGGTGTGTGTGTATATGTGTGTGTGTGTGTGTTGAGCAGAGCCAGCTCTAGCTTTTTTGCTGCCCCAAGCACCAAGAGCGCAACTGCTGAAGCAAAAAAAGAAAAAAGGCCGCCCCTTGAAATGTGCTTCCCCAAGCACGTGCTTCCTTTGCTGGTGCCTAGAGCCAGCCCTTGTGTTGAGTACCAACCTGCCTGAAACTGGTGAGCACAGACTCAGCATGGCTATATCCTGTCTTTGCTGCCACTACCTGTGCAACTGTAGATACATTACTATTTATACACTTGTTAGCTTGATAAGAGCTAGCGCAAGTATGTGTACGCAAGCAGGGAAATCTCACCCCTGGCTTGTAGTGTAGACATAGTCTCCATGAGTATGTGTAGGCATAAAAGACATACACACACCTCAAAGGATTGATTGGAAGGAAATTCTAGTACAGATTTTCCACTTGTGTGAACTAGAAAAGCTCCATTAATAGGCTGACCATACGTCCCATTTTGAACGGGACAGTCCCGTTTTTTTAATGTTTTTTAACCGTCCCGTCTTTTTGACCAAAATATCAATTTTGTCCCGTTTTTGGGGCAGGACTCAGAAAAAACATGGAGTCATAAAACGTCCCGTCCCCCCCGCCGCCGCCACCGCCGGCTCGCTCGGCCCCCGGCTGCGGCTCCTGACAGCTCTGATCTGCCGCCTCCTCCAGCCCGCCGCCCGCTGCAGCCTCCTCCTCTCTATTCCTCCTTCCCTCCATCCCTCCCTTCTCTCCATCCCCCCCTTCCTCCCTGCTCTCTCCTCTGTCCACTGCCTCCTCTCACTCCCTCCATCCCTTCTCTCTTCATAAAACCTGGCCGGCAGCCCCCCCGCCGGCTCGCTCGGCTCCCAGCTGCGGCTCCTGACAGCTCTGATCTGCCGCCTCCTCCAGCCCGCCGCCCGCTGCCGCCTCCTCCTCTCTATTCCTCCTTCCCTCCATCCCCCTTCTCCATCCCTCCCTTCTCTCCATCCCTCCCTTCCTCCCTGCTCTCTCCTCTGTCCACTGCCTCCTCTCACTCCCTCCATCCCTTCTCTCTTCATAAAACCTGGCCGGCAGCCCCCCCGCCGGCTCGCTCGGCTCCCAGCTGCGGCTCCTGACAGCTCTGATCTGCCGCCTCCTCCAGCCCGCCACCCGCTGCCGCCTCCTCCTCTCTATTCCTCCTTCCCTCCATTCCTCCCTTCCTCCCTTCTCTCTCTCCCTCCGTCCACTGCCTCCTCTTCCATCTCCCTTCTCTCCATCCCTCCTTCTCGCTGTCCCTTGCCTCCTCCATCCCCCCTGCTCCCTACCCCCATCTCTTCTCTCATCCATCCATCCTCTCCCTTCTCACCTTCGTGCCTTCTCTCCCTCCGTCCCCTCCATCATCTTCATCCCTCATCCCCCCTTCTCTCTCTCCCTCCATCCTCTTCATCCCCCATCCCTGTTCTGCTTATTCCTCCATCCATCCCCCCCCAACCCCCCTCTGCCTCCCCCCCCGCCCGGCGCTGGGGGGCCCAGGTGGGGCCATGCCCCCCCCCCCACACCCTGTCCCGTTTTTGCCATCCCAATGTCCCGTTTTTGTCTAAAGGAAATATGGTCAGCCTATCCATTAACTTCACTGGTGTTACTCTGATTTAGCCCACTGAAAGTCTGGCTTTCAGCCAGTTGCAAATCATGAAACTTCCCATTCCCTATCAGATGTTTCCTTATAAAAGGGACACATTTGCACACTTGTCTCTGACATGCACTGTAGTGATAACAAACATTTTGCACTACAGGTATGAAAACTGTGATGACTTTATGAAACCCCAAACTATGGCATTGGATTCCATTACAAAAATAGTTTGGTTGCACACAATGGCTTAACTCAGACAAATATTACATTGAACTAAACCTCAATCATATCCACAAATTCAAACCATTCAGTTGCAGAGATCCAAATTACCTATGGCCCAAGTGCTATACCATTGCATTTCATGATTTTTGTGCATGTGTCTTGGAACCTTCATGCTGCAACGGTATCGTTATTTGCAATTAATCCAAGATTTTCAGTGCCGGAGGAAGGCGCATGTGGAAGTTGTAATGCATTGCTGTGGCTGTCACTTTTGATAGTCCAGTGGATTAGCGTCAGCAAACTGACAAAACTGACACAACCTCAGATTGAAGGGTCACAACAGCAAGCACTTTGTTGGAATTCATTAAAGCTGGGGGAGAGAGAAAAGAGCAGTGATAGGCCCTAAGATTTCCCCCTCCCTGCTCCTCATCACTAAAAATGGGCTGGGGGGAAGTAAATACAGCTGAATGAATTTATGCCTGCATTTTGGGATGGTGCTGATGCTGGTGATGGGGAATTTGTATTAGGTTGCCTCTGAAGAATGTGTGAGGTATGGGTAGTATTTTTTTATAAATATCATCTGCCCCTGGGGTTTGATATTAACCTGTCGGCATGCCCCAAATTAAACCAAAGGAGGCTGTTAAGGGAGAAACCAAAAAGAAATTAAAACAATGGCAAGATAAGACTCCTAGAGGAACTAATGGGAAAGCTGTTTATTAGGGAATCCTCCTATCTGGCTCCATCCAGGCTGAAATGGATTACTCTTCCTAAGGTTAAAGTTTGGGATCAAAGGGGATTCTAAATCTCCCAGCCCTAGAAAAGGGGGGGTGGGGAAAGGAATTTGAATGAGCTGGGGGAGGCTAATCAGGGTGTGAGTGAAAAACTGAGTTTGGCAAATGCACAGAGACAGACACAGATGCTGTGAGCAGGTGCTGGCTGTTTCTCCCTGCCAGCGACGGAGTTAGCTGGGCTGTGGGGGAATTTCCAAGGGTGTAAATAATACCCATGCATGTAGTAGTCTTTTATGGCTTTTACCTTTTGCTCTACAGGCTTTGTACCTGTGGGGAATGAATAAATCAAGCTTTGCTCTGAAGATGCTCTTTCTGTCACTGAAAACAAACGTTGTCACAGGCTCCCAAAGAAAACCCTGACAGGTGCCCAAGCAGAGTTGGGCCTGTGTCATTAACATGATAGGGATCCAGGGAGGGTCCAATCCAGAGATCCAGGCTGAAGCTATTGCTACCCTATACAGCTTACAGCGGCGCAGCTGCAACAATGCAACTGTGCCACTGTAGCGCTGCTAATGCAGCTGCTCTAAGCTGACGGGAGGGAGCTCTACAGCAGCGGCAGCTACATTGGTGGGAGAATGTCTCCTACCGACATAGCTCTTAGGTCAGGGTAACTTACATCACTCAGAGGGGTGAGTTATATGTGGCCTGCATATTTCCACCATAAGTGAAGAAGTGAAAAGTGAAGCGAAGTGACGGAAGCCAGGCCTGTTACCTACAAGCAGGGCCAGCAACAGAAATTTTGGGGCCACGTACTCTGCTCGTTTGTGTCCCCCCCCCCGCTGGTCTCCCACCGCCCGCCCCCTGCCCCCCCTCCCCCCTCCCCCCCCGGCCCTGTTCAGCCCCCGCGGCGCGCAAGGGGCATGGTGCCCCCCACCCCATGGCAGCGTGGCCGGCTTGCTCCCTGCCCCATGCGGGACAGCGGACCCGCTTCAGGCCCCCAGCCCACGCCCACTCGAACCTGGCACCCGCCAGCGAGAGGCGCCTGCTCCGCTCGCTGCTGCTGCTAATGCCGCTGGGCGGGGAGGAGGGAGCCCGGCAGCCCCCTCCCCAGGCAGAGGCAGGACACGCCCCGCTCCAGTCATGCCCCCCGTGTGCGCTCTCCCCCTCTGGGGGCACAGAGCCGCCGCGCGCTGGGGCTCCGCGTGGCCCGGCCAGGAGAAGCAAAGGGGGACGGGGGGAGGCTGCTGGGGGCCGGGGCAGGCTGATGAGCAGGTCCGGCAACAAGGGGGTACAGCTGTGTACCGGGCCCACCCTGGACTTAAGGGCCCCCCCTTAAGTTCGGGGCCCGGTACAGCTGTACCCGTAGTACCCCCCTGTCGCCGGCCCTGCCTACAAGATTCTCTCAAGAGGATCGAAGGTGCCCAGTAGTCATGACAACCCTCACATTGTGATTGTATTTTTTGACGGGTAAGAGTAACCACCAGTTTGCCAAAAGAGTGGTGCATGATTAAAATGGTCCCTGGCTTCATGTTTTAGCCCTTTAATCATTCAGCACCAAAAGCCTACACTGAAATTTACAAACTCAAGGAAATTCACAATTCCTAAATACCGAAAATCAGACCATAGTCTGGTGACGCTTCTTTGGTATTTGAACATGAATTACTTTGGCATTGGTATCAAACCCATGATGTTCTTTTAATGTAGATATTCTCATTTGAATTTCACTGGGATTTATTGAAAGTAGTCTTTTTTCAATTATCTCATATTGACATGATTACTGTAACGATGTATAATTACGAACACAGTGTAAATATGTGCAATCATATACTTGCAACATTCCTGTTAATCCTTACAAACAGAGACAGTTCTTCAGGCAAGCAGGATGTAGATTCTTAAATATAGCACAATCAGATGCACCATTCCTGATCCCTTTTATAATGCTTATGAAAAAAAAAATGCACTTCAATTACAAGATAAATGGAAAACTTCAATATTATCAAAACAGAATTCTGGACGTTCAGGGGTATTGTTTGTATGCTGTGAGTGGGACAACTCAAAGGTTAAACTAACTCTGGTTATGAGGCTTATCAAAAATATGCAGAGTCTTCTGAAGGAGCTTATAAAGTCAAATATCATCAGTTATTACCTGCCTGTGCAGAGAGTGCCTATGAAAAAAGAAGTCAAAGTTGTGTGAGAGTTTTATCCATATATCTATATTGTAGATAAAAAGCTCTTCTAATTAACTTTCATGTGGTTGCAAGATATACATGTTAGAAAGGAGCTGACTTCATTCTTATACCAGCACTTATATTGGACAACACACAAATGAAGGGCCATTTTATGCCCTACCAACTTCTCTGAAACCCCTTAATGTTATACCCTGAGATCTATGCCATCTTTTATTTAAAACACATATTATATATTAAACAAACTGTAGATGAACCTCTGTGCTTGGCCTATTTTCATAATACTGGGCTTACAAAGGACTCAAAAGAAAGCAAAGAGTGAAACTGCCTGATGACCTCTTCTGCTGACAGCCTCTGTTGTTCATCTCAACTGCACTTGATAGAACACAGCACATTCTTTTAAATATTTTATCCACTCAGTGATCCTGGGTGAGAGAAAGAGGTAACAAGACATGACAAGGGAAATAACTACATTCTGCAGCCCCTGACAGCTACAGCCCTGACAACACTCTTTATTTTTAATTTGACCAAGGTTGTGGATAGACATTAAGGTACAACTTTGACAGGAGATTAAATAAGTGAGGTTAGGATTTGAATTATATTATATCCAAGCTGATCTGGGAGTTCATTTGCAAAAAGAAAAAAAAATACTGAGAGACTAAGCAAAGACAAAGAATTCCAAGTGTTTCGTTACATTGCAAAGAATGCTTTGGTTTTATTGTACTAATACTATGATATATGCCTAGCAGTTTCTTTATGGAGGCACCTAAATTAGCATGTAAATACAGTGAAATATTGATGAATGAAAAACACACCTAACTAGATAGCTCCACGTAATGTGCAACTGTTACAAGAAAATATCTGAATGTGAATCTGGGTTATAACTGGGTTATAAGTTCATATACTTAGATCTGCTTGTGGATTCCTTATTGGGGTTTTCCCTGTTTATGATTTGCTCTCACTAGCATGCTTTCTGCAGATAAATATGCTGTCATCACATTAACTAAGGCCTTGTTGCAAGTTATACTGCAATAAAGCCGCACAGAGCGCACTACCTTACTCCCCGTCCACACTGGCAAGGCACGTAGAGTGCTCTGACTCCCTGGTTAGAGCATTCCTGGTATTCCACCTCAGCGAGAGGGATAATGTTTAATGAGTCTTGGGTTCACAGCTTCAGTGTGAACAAGGTGTTGCATTACTGCGCTCTGATTGACCTCCGGAAAGGTCCCATAGTTCCCTTAAATCAAATGGCCACTCTTCTCATTGTTTTGAAATCGGCTGTAAGAATGCGGATGTGCCCTCTCAAAGCTCTGTTTCTGACATCCGGCTGCTTATCTTCTCCAAGACAAAGCAAACATTACTGAGGAATGTTGTTTGCTTTGAGTGAGTGAGAGGAGTAGGGGGGATCTGAACTTACAGGACAGCGTGCTGACACACTCTCAGAACCCCCAAACCCCACTCTCTCTCCCCCCACATACACACAACACACTCCCTGGCACACTCCACCCCACCCCCACATTTGAAAAGAATGTTGCAGCCACTTGAACACTGGGATAGCTTCCCATAATGCACCGCTCCCAGTGCGGCTGCAAGTGCTGCAAATGTGGCCACATCAGTGCACTTGCAGCTGTCAGTGTGGACAGACTCCGGCGCTTTCCCTACTGCATTGTCCGAAGGCTGGTTTAACTCAAAGCGCTTTACATCTGCTAGTGTAACCAAGCCCTAAGCAACTTCAAATCCACCATTTTGATAATTCATTCAACACCACAATTCTCCCCCTCTCCCCAGCAGGTAAGAAGAAGTTGGGTGACAATGTCAATAGGTATTCAGCACTCCTCAGTGAGGGATGGAACAATCACTCCTTCCATGTGTCGGGTATATATTATCATTTCGTCACAGAACCTTTGAGCACAGTTACCATGATGCCAAAATTCTGTGATTCTCTTGCGTTATGCCTGGCATTACATAGCATGACTCTTTTCAGTTATATAAACCACAGGTAAGCTTATAAGCCTATATGGCCAGACAACAGAATAAGGTTTCTCAATTAAAACCCTCATTATTTCAGAGAATCTTTTATTTAATAAAATCAGAATTTCTCCTCCATGCTTCGCCTTCTCAGTATCCCCTTCAGTAAAGGTGAGCTTCATTAGCAATAAGTGACGCTGCAGAGTAGCAAGAAACAGAGTTGCATAAAACATGCTGAGAATGGTATTGTACAGTCTGAAGCTCTGTTCTTTGTCTATCAGCAGCCAACTCTAGGCTTGTGTTCCTGAATCTCAGGGTTCTTCCCAATTTAGGTCCTACCAGAAACTAATCTTTCCCCACCAGTTCCAACCATCATATAATGAAATGGAATAAATATAACCATTTTGGTTTTTGCATTGATTTTGGCCAGATGGTATAAAGTGGGAGGAGGTTAAAAGCCACTTTTTCCTTTATAAATAAATTAGTCTCAAGAGATGGTCAGGAAGAGAATAGGCATGAGGATACTGAGCTGGGAGAGAGGTCGAGAAAGAAACATTCCCTTTACTTTTTAAGTCGATTGTTACAAGGAATTAGAGTCACCAGGTCACATAAAATAAGAACCGAACCGAACCCAACATGAACAGCTTTTCACCTCTGGATTATTGTTCTGCTAAGGCTCCTGCAGTAGAAAGTTGTGCCCAGTTGCTTCAGAAGAATCCTACTGGAAAATTGCCAACTCTCACAATTTTATCATGAGTCGCAAAATATTTGATGTTTTTCTTAAAGCCCCAGTGCTCCCGTCAAACATCAAACTCTCACGTGGTTACATGAGAAGCTCCAATCAAAAAAAAAAAGGTTTCCAGCCCTCAGGGTTACAGAGAAAAATGTGAAAACGTGGACCATAAAGTTTCAAAAGCAAGAGGGCGAAATGAAAAAAATCTCAGTATTATTAAGCTATTATCATTGGGAGTAGTGGGGTGGCTCATGATTTTTGAGTGATTGGGGCTGGCAATAGAGTGACTGATTAAGAGTTAATTGAATCAAGTTCAAGGTCTCAATCCTTATCTTCAAAGTGTTCCAGCGCCTGGGCCTAGGATTTCTAAAGGATTGTCTAATGCAGGGGTTCTCAAATGGGTTCAGGACCCCTAAGGGGGTCACAAGGTTATTACAGGGGGGGGGGTTTGCAAGCTGTCAGCCTCCACCCCGAAGCCCGCTTTGCATCTAGAAGCCCAAGGAAGATATTCAGTACTTGGACCATTTGCATTTCATTTGGGCTTGTGGTATTATGTGCAGCACTCAGAAACACCTGACAGTATTAATTCACTTCCTTGCACCCTGCTCCCAGAAGTGGTGCTAGCCCATTGCCCTTCCCCACCCAACACATAATAAAAAGCAAATACGGACCCCCTTGAACTGCTTATGCCTATCACCGGCTCCACCCACCATCCTCCCACAAGCTGTGAGGTTCTGACCTTAAATGGATGTTATAAAAAGCAAGTGTGAGATGGCTAGAAATAAAGGCAAGGCTTCTTCAGTGGTCAGGCTAGGAATGAGCTCTTGGTACCTTCAGTGAAGCCTGCAGCTACCTAATGACCTGACAAAGCAAATCATTAGCAACATTTCACCTAGCTCTTAAAATATTTTCATTGTAAATGACTCTCCAGCTAGATGAATGCCTGGTGCAAAAACTAATTACCCTTGATTTGAACTTGCACTCCAGAAAGTTGAATCAACTAAAAAAAATGACAGAGAAGAATAAGTGCAATTTTTCACCCTGTTTTTCTTCCCCGCTTTTGTTATCACGTCATTAACAGCATGAGAGACAGAGGAGCAGCCTGGGCTCTCTACATAGCCCACGCCCTGATCAAAGTTCAAGGAGACTGCAAGGGATGTCATGGCTTTGAGGCAGCTCTCAACAGTCATTCTTTTAGAACTGCAGCACTGACATACATGAATTGACAGGACTGGATAAGTGAGCTGCCAGGGGACTTATAAGCTGGCTTGGAGAGAGCTCGCAGGGCACATGCCAAGAGACAGAATCTAGAACGCCTGACTCTCCATAAATGCCCTCCGTATTCTAAACACTGCACCGCAAAGACAGATTTTTACAATTCATATAGAACTATGCACCCCAGTTGAAGGCTGCATTTTCTAAAATGCTTACTCGTGTTCTGACTAAACGGAATATAAGAACAGCCATACTGGGTCAGACCAAAGGTCCATCTAGCCCTGTATCCTGTCTTCCAACAGACGCCCAGTTTCAGGTGCCCCAGAGGGAATGAACAGAACAGGTAATCATCAAGTGATCCATCCCCTGTCAGCCATTCCCAGCTTCTGCCAAACAGAGGAAGATGACAGGAGACAAAGCCATAAGATGAGTGTTCATATTTACAAATTCTTAGGCCCCAAACCCAACAGCCAAAACTATTAAATGTATTGTGTGAAAGAAAGTATACACAGGCACACACTATACTGGAAATCACAGCTGGAATTATGATAATTTATTTTCCATTTTCCAAACATCAGTATTGGCTAATATTAGTGATGTCCTTGTTTTAATTTAACTTCCTATTTATCCACAAATGCAAGTCAGATATAAGGAATCCGCTTTCTGAAGAAGAAATACTCAGATATTAATATCAGGACTAAAATATGAGTATAAAATCGATTCCTTATTTTAGTGAGGCTGGTGTGTGTATGTAGTTATATTTGTGTGTTTCTGCATGTTTGTACACAAGGGATAGGGAGATGATAGAGGATACATTAAAAACTTTTCAGTGTTTTTTTTGTAAAAGGAAGAAAGAAAAAAGAGAGGGTAACATGAAATTAGCCCCAGCATAGCACATTTACATGTTTTCTTGTAATGTAAAGCATCAGAAAGTCTCAGATAACATAACAGAAAAACAGGAGAAATCCACACCCATCATTTTGAAAATGCTTTTCTTCTACAGAGTTAGGAAACTACTAAAGGAGAATGGGACAAGTGTAGAATTTAAGACATGTTTTGCTCCACAGACTTTTAATTAAATTTAGCTTGCACTCCTGAATATGCAACCCTTGAATCAGAAATTATATCAGACACCAGACATCAGTTGTATCACCGCAGGTTCAGCAGGGACTCTTCCCATGTGGGTTCTTGGCCTCTTTCCATCCTATGATTTTTTGCATTCCAATGAAAGATAAACACACTGCACTCTCTGACATCTCTCTGACATCTAGTTACTACCAAGATCGATCCTGTTGTGTGAAATTCATGGAATATACAACTATAGCCCACTATTTCTAGACCTGGATTAGCTTAAATTAAAAAGTGTACATTAATATTTGTGGGGTTGCCTGTTCTTGCAGGTGTTCTCAGTTATGTTGCCTGACTTATATTGTTACTGACCCCACATCAGGCACATGCATTCATGAACAACTCATGTCTTCTTTTACTTATAAATAAAATAGCATTCTCTCTCACACATGCACACTCAGTGAATCATATACTGGGAGGTGCTTCTGAGCATCTACTGCAAAGTCCTTAGTGTCCTCATCTTCCATTGACATCAGTGAGCATTGAGGGCACTCAGCCCCTTGCAAGATCAAGACCAAAAAAACCTGTACTTCTTAGGGTAGTGCTATACTGGAGAAGGAAGGTGTAATGTCCAGCTTGAGCAGAGATACCTGCACTAGCTCTGGCCAAGCTAGCCTGCTAAAAATAGACGAGTAGTCGTGGTAGCACAAGCAGGTTGGGCTAGTCACCTAAGTATGTACCTAGGGTCTTAGACCAAGGATCTCAGGACAGCTAGCCCCTCCCGGCACTCACTCTACGATGGCTGCATTTTTATTTTTAGCACTTTGCAGCTTCAGGCTAAAGATATTCTTTGTTTACCAGCTGTCTGACTTTCTCCTTCCATCAGTGCCTCTTACCTGTCCCAGCCTCCTCTCACTCCTCCTTATAGCTGCAGTTTCAGAAAACATGAACCTAGGCCAGACCAGGCGACTAACACATGCAACACTACACCTCTTGGACGTTTTTAGTTTCTTTGTCTAGCCAATCAAATAATTAATAATCACACAAGGTTTGGCAGTTGAGTTCCCTGGAGCAGTTTAGAGACAATGGGTAAGATATGCAACCCCATTCTGGCCCACTTATGACAAGTAAAAGGGACAGAGTGGCATAAAGTGGCCTTAAAAAGCTCTGTAGAAGGCTGAGGGAAGATTGCCCTGGAGTAGGTGTAATGCTGACAGATCCCGGTCGTCACGGGGCAGGACCAGATCTGGAACCTCTGGAGCTAAATGCATGAGCCTCTACTGCATGAGCTAGAAGCCACACGGCCCTTAGCTAAGGCTGTATGCAGACTCATTAATCTCTAAGTTCCGCTAAGTGCCATCTCTTGGTGCCATTAGAGTGAACAGAGCACCATGCCCAGGAGGTGTGTGGGTTACACAGGCACTGCAGAAGACAGCTGTACAGCTGATTTAGAAGGACCCACATGCAAGCCCTAATATGGGGATGTGCCAGAATGGCGCTAAGGATGGTAATGGTCTGACTGCAGCAGTCAATACTGTGGAGAGTCTAGGTAGAGCTGTGGCCCTCAGGGCAGCCCATGGAGGTTGTCATAACATAGCAACGGTCTACAGAGGACATTTGCCGGCATTACTATACGGGTATAATTATACTGCTAGAGTTATACCAGTATAGCTCCCTGTACGGACACTCTTATTAGCAATAACGCTGGACATTTTTTGGTTTCGCTTAATTTGCTTCCATGTATTGAATTTGTTTTCATGCATCAGAGTTTGCAGGATAGTGGCATTAATTCAAAATCAAACCCCTTCAGATTTCAAGCAGTTTCACCTTTCACTGTATTTCTACCATCTCTACTAATTGTACCCAGTGGACTTCTCTGAAGCAGAGGTTTATTCTGGGGAGAGAAATGGGTTACTTAGGCTTTATTGAGCTGTGAAAACAAATGCAGAGCTCTACTTAGAAAACTCAAAACATTATTCAATTGCATACAGTAAGACTTTGTCTCCTCTAAATCCTGTTCAGTGCTGTCTGATTCAGAAAATCTGCTGCATATATAGTGTAATTCATATGGTAAATGGCAGAAAATGTCCTCAAAATGCAGATTTGGGAATAGAACATCATGCTCGGATTTGACAAGAAGCTTTTGTATTTAAGTGATACCCATTGTGTTGTACATAAAAAAGCAGGAAACAGCTATTCAGGCAGAAAAATAATGATCCATTATTTCCTAAAAAGAAAACTCGGAATATATCAAAAAGGATCAAGCACCCAAAAGGCACAAGCATACTTGATCCCTATCACTTAACGTATACCTGTTAGCAGCTCTATTGTCTCATGGCTGACTTCTGATTACAGCTTGTATTTCAGAGGGGAAGAGGAGGATAAGGCGGAAGTGTCAAATCTATGCCTCTCCACACTTTAAACCATGGGTGTCCAATCTTTTGGCTTTCCTGGGCCACATTGGAAGAAGACGAGTTGTCTTGGGCCACATGAGATGTCTTGGGCCACGCGTTATGCCTAGTACACACAAATTCTTTGTCACAATTCATTTTACGCGACATTAGAGTCCTCTCGCTCTTTATTTTATTAGTCAATTTGATCAGTTTTTCGTTTTTTTGGTCGAACTGTTTGCAATTGTAATGCGAATTACGAATAATACTCCGTTATTTGTGGACGTAATCTCATAATGTTGTAACTTTACGATTTTGTGTTGGGCCGCATTCATAGCCGTCCTGGGACACATGCGGCCCGCGGGCCGCGGGTTGGACGAGCCTGCTTTAAACAGTGCTCAGCAGCCTCTGATAAAGAGAGCCCCTGCTCCAAACAGTTTACAATCTGAGACAGGAAACAACAGATGGCGACAGATAGGCAAATGGAAGAGTATAAAGAAACAACCGATATTGGTCTCATGATAGACTAACCTAAAGCAGCAGGACTTAAGCATACGCTCAAAGCGAATCAAGTGCTTATATGCTTCTCTGAATAGGGATGGGTTTAAGAAGATGATTAAAACTTCCCTTTGTGAGGGCCTGCGAGTAGTCCCACTTGCTTCAGTTTCAGAGTGTGTAAAGTTAATTGTATATTCAGAAGCTTCTGCAGGATCCAAACCTAAAGTGAAATCCTGAGCCCATTGAAGACAATGGGAGTTTGAATCCAAAGTTATTTTATTGGACAAAAGCAACCATAAATTCTGAGCAATCTGAGTTATCCACACACAGCAAAGAAAGACTATGAATAAAATATCAGTCAGTCACCTTGCAAGCATCAATCAGTGTGTTGATTCTTCTTCCCCAGTGGGTTGCTTCTTTCTGGTGGAGCTAATTGACCTCTGACCTGTTTATTGCTTTATTGCCACAGATTTAGCATCAGTTTATTCATCAACATCTGGTGGTCTGAAAATGATGTTTTACATTATTAGCTCTCAAATGGATAGCTAATGCTGTTTAATGGGGCAGTTCTGAGCTATTATACATTCATTTTTTCTCATATTGCTAATGAATGGAAACCTTCATCAAATAAATATTTGTCAGTTGGCTTACTATCAAATCCTTGAACTAAGAATGGAGAAAATTCTCAGTATAGAGAAGGGAATGTTATGTTAGTGGAATGTGACTTTTAAAGAAGTACCATTTCTGCTGCCCTAAGCATTTGTATATGGGAGCCAAACAAATTGGCAATCAAATGGTCACTGCAAAGAAGGTTGAGCTGTATCTACATTGGTAAAATGCTACTGATTTAGTTCTGCAAAACTGATTCACAATATGGGGACAAACTTGAAGGTGCCTTGGTTCCCGGCCAAAACATATTAACTGAAAAAGAAAAACATATCAGTGAACACACTCAGACCCCTCCCTAAAACTAGGATTCTCCCCAGTAGCACAACATCATTTCACTATGCTAACTTGTGCGCCTTGAATTACGTAATGATCTGAAACACAGAACACATGGAACATCTGTGCATTGTATGTGCGTACATATGCATACAAGCATGGATTAAACCATTAGACACCAAGAAGGTGTCTTTCAGCATGGGATTCAGCATAGGCAAGGGTACAGGGTTTGTTTCAGCATGGGCTGAGTTTCTAGTTTGGATTACAGGGAGCCTCGCTGGCTTTAAAAGAGATAGCAGCCTAAAATGGCACATATCTCACAAGGTTAGTCAGTCTCCCAAAATTTTCCATCTTGGATTGATATCTTAAACCTATACTAAAATAACTCAAAATCTTTTAAGATGTTTGCTTTTCCTCTGTGTGTGTGTATGTCTATTATTATCTATTTATTTGTATTACAGTAATAACTGAAGGCCTCAAATGAGACCAGAGCTCCTTTGGGCAAGGGACTAGAGAAACACATTGTAAGAAACCATCCCTGCCACAAAGAACTCACCATCTAAATGCCACAAGTAGTGCTATTGATTTCACTGGAATGCTTATAATGCACAACAAGCACAGGAGGAATTTTTTGCAGGATTAGGGCTTAAAGTCCCAATCCTACAAGAATTTAAGCACGTGCATAATTTTGCTCATCTGAGTAGCCCAATTGATGTCAATGGGACTATCCACACATGCAAAAGTACACACATATTTCAATATGGGAAGCCCTTACACCAGTGTGAATGAGAGTGGAATCTGGCCCATTGTATGTGCATCCTGCTTTAATAAAAATGTGCTTACAGAATTCAGCTAACATTTTAGACCCCCCCCCCCTTTTCATTTAAGAAGCCTGTAGCATTTTGCATAGCTCAGACTTGCTGTTTTCACCAGTGTTTGGGCATGTCTTCACTACCACTTTAAATCGATGTTAACGACGTTAGGTCGAAGTAAACGTGTACCTGTCTTCACATACATGCCCTTAACGTCGATGTAAAGGGCCTTAAAGATCGATCTTGGCACTCCAGCCTAACCAGTGGCATAAGGCTAATCTCGACGTTCCAAGCTCGACCGTGGGCTAGTGAAGACGGAACCCGACATTAATAGCCTCCAGAGGCTGTCCCACAATGCTCCATTCTGACCGCTCTGGACTGCCTCACTACTGCTCCACTGTGACCGCTCTGCACTGCACTCTGAACTCGCTGCTCTGGCCAGGTAGATAAGACCCGGGAACATTTGAATGCCATTTCCTGTTTGGTCAGCGTGGCCAGCTCACCTGAACTGATCAGTCGCCATTCAGAGCAATCAGCAGCACTAGCCGCCATGCAGAGCTCAGCATCACAGGAATCCATGATGAGCTCATCTACCCTGGAGACCAGCCAGAGGAGAAGAGCTCCAGCATGGTCCACTCGTGAGGTGCTGGATCTCATCGCTATCTGGGGAGAGGAATCCGTGATGTTGGAACTACGAAACAACAAACGGAATGCCAACACCTACGGAAGAGTCTCCAAGGCCATGCTGGAAAGGGGCCACAACAGGGACACCACACAGTGCCGCGTGAAAATTAAGGAGCTGCGGCAATCTTTCCAGAAAGCCAAGGAGGCAAACGGGCGATCAGGGGGCGCGCCACGGACATGCAGGTTCTACAATGAACTAAATGCCATAATGGGGGGCGCCCCCACCACCATCGCGCCGGTCTGCGTGGACTCCACCGATGGGATCATCGTCAGGGAGGAGACTGATTCCGAGGAGGACGAGCATGAAGAAGAAAATCTCACGGAGCAGCAGGAGCCCAGCGGAGAACCCTTGTACCCAGAGAGCCAGGAGCTGTTTGTCACCCTGGAGCCAGTACCCTCCCAAGCCTCCCAGGGTGGTAAGTGTTTCTTTTTTAAGTGATTACATGACGCGTGATTTTGTAAAGGAAGCATTTATTAATGAGTAACTTGCCCTAAGGACTTAGCGTGCTTTCATTGCTGGTCAATTTCTACTCAAAGAGTTTGTCAATATACTCCGGGATTGACCATAAGTCCTCCGCGGACATTTCAAGGAAGCTATCCAGGAGGTGGCGATGAATCCAGCGCAGCAGATTTCTGGGGAGAGCTGCCTTATCTGGTCCCCCGTGATAGGACACCAACCCACGCCACGAAAGTAGTAGGTTGTCTGGTATCATTGAGCAGGCTAGCATTGCGGCGTATGGACCAGGACTTTGCATGGACTCAAGGAGCATGCGCTCCCTATCTCTCCGAGAAATTCTCAGCAAAGTGATGTCATTCAGGGTTGCCTGTTTGAGATACGGACTGCAATTAGTCGGGAGATAAAGAGTCCCAGCTGCAAAGTACTCTTTTCTGCTGAGGACCGACGAACCGAACCCCCCCCCCCACGAACGCTGACCGCCCCCCCCCCCAGCCCGTAGCGTTAGCTAGCAGGGAATCCGAGCCGTCTGCACGCCGTTGCTTCCGCTTCACAGCCAACGCGCACCCAACCCCCCCCCCCCGCCCGTAGCGGTAGCTAGCAGGGAATCTGAGCAGTCTGCACGCGGTCTGACGAGCCCCAAAAAGACCTTAGCCCTTAGCGAGAGATTTTTTGGCATTTGCTTTGCAGTTTGCGGTTTCAGTGGGAGCCAGCCACGCGGTGGGGGGAAGGGGGCGGGGTTACTCTACAGTATGCAAGCGCCACTTTTAACTTACCATGGCCGGCTGCACGGTGATTTCAGAAGCCGTCTTGGGCTGAGGCGCGCATATGTGTCTCAGATGCTCTGAATTTTCTGAGAGCTTGTCAGTCAGTTTTAGGTGTACAACATGACCTTGTACAGAAATCATATCAGGCAGGCCTCTGAATACTGAGGTTGCAAATGGCATAGTACTCCCATTGTGTACAGTCCGAGACTGCATCTGCCTCCTAACCTTGAATGTATCTGTCTCATAACTTTCAAACTTTCTTTTCCCACACACACTTGCCCACAGATGAACAACAAGTATGCCACAACCCCCATGCCTCCTCAACACGCCGTGCACCGCAGATAAGAAAGCGTAAAAAGAAAACACGAACGCGCGATGAGATGTTTACTGAACTCGTGGAGAACTCGCGCGCTGAGGCAGCCCGCCAGACGGACTGGAGGGAAAGAATGATAGAGTCCAGGGATCGAGAGATTCAGGCAAGGGATTGAGAGATTCAGGCAAGGGATCAAGAGAGAGAGGAAAGGAAGCGAGAGAGAGAGGCAAGGGATCGAGAGAGAGAGGCAAGGAATCGAGAGAGGCAGGAATGGAGAGCCGCTGAACAAAAGAGGGTAGAACGTGAGGAAAGACGTATGGATGCTTTCCTCCGCATAATGGAGGACCAGAGCGACATGCTGCGATCTCTGGTGGAGCTGCAGCATGACCAAAGACCACCTCTGCAGCCCCTGTGTAACCACCTCCCCCCCTCCCCAACTCCCATAGCTTCCCCACCCAGACGCGGGTTGAGAACACGGGGGGGCAAGCTCCGTGGGCCGCTCCACTCTACCCCACAAGCCAGCAGAAGCAGCAGCAGCAGCAGCAGGCTTACATTCTCTGAAAACTTTTGAAAGCTGCTGAGTCTTGCCAACCCCTCCTCTCCACCCTTCCCACCCCCCCCCTTCTTTGCCCGCTCCTCCCCACTGCGACTCCAGGATCCCTCCAGGATACCAAGACAGTGATCCCCTGTATTTGTATTTCCGAGTAACCAATAAAGGAACCATGATTTTTCAAACAGTGATTTTATTTTCTCTGCAAGCATGGGGAGGGAGGAGGGAAAGCATGGGGAGAGGGGAGGGAAAGAGGGTTCAAGGGCAGCAGGCTTAGAGCACAGCAAGGGAGCAGATTCTCCAACGCCATCTCGGACACTGATAAAACTGTCTTTCAAGGCGTCCCTGAGGCGCAGGGCCTCACGGTGGGCTCTTTTACTTTCCCTGCTGTGTGGCTGCTCATAAGTAGCAGAAAGTAAATTTGCCTCTGCCTCCCAGCCCGCCATAAACGTTTCCCCCTTGCTCTCACAGATATTGTGGAGCACAGAGCAAGCAGCAATAACAATGGGGATATTTCTCTCGCGGATGTCTGAGCGAATGAGTAAGGAACGCCATCTCCCCTTCAAGCGGCCAAATGCACATTCTACGGCCATTCTGCACTTGCTCAGCCTGTAGTTGAACAGCTCCTGACCCCTGTCCAGGGCTCCTGTGTAGGGCTTCATAAGCCAGGGCATTAGGGGGTAGGCTGGGTCCCCAATGATCACGATCGGCATTTCGACCCCCCCCACGGAAATTTTCTGGTCGGGGAAGAAAGTGCCTTGCTGCAGCTGTCTAAAAACCCTAGAGTTCCTGAACACTCGAGCGTCATGAAGCTTTCCTGGCCACCCCACGTACAGGTCGGTGAAACGTCCCTTGTGGTCAACCACTGCTTGCATGACCATTGAGTAATATCCCTTCCGGTTTCTGTACTCGGCGGCCTCGTGGTCCGGTGCCAGGATAGGGATATGAGTCCCATCTATAGCCCCACCACAGTTAGGGAATCCCATGGCGGCAAAGCCATCTATTGTGGCTTGCAGGTTTCCAAGGTTTATAACCCGGTGTAGCAGCCGCTCGACGATTGCCCTGCTTACTTGCATCACAGCAAAGCCCACTGTAGACCTACCCACCCCAAACTGATTCGCCACTGACCGGTAGCTGTCTGGCGTTGCAAGCTTCCAGAGGGCTATCGCCACTCGCTTCTCCACTGTAAGGGCCGCTCTCATTTTGGTATTCCTGCGCCGGAGGGCAGGGGACAGCCAGTCACAAAGTTCCATGAAGGTGCCCTTTCGCATGCGGAAGTTTCTGAGCCACTGGGAGTCATCCCAGACCCGCAGCACTATGTGGTCCCACCAGTCTGTGCTTGTTTCCCTGGCCCAGAATCGGCGTTCGATGGCATGAGCCTGCCCCATTGCCACCATTTTTGACAGATTGTCAGTCACCCTACTTGCAAAAACGGCAGTGTCCCTGTCGTCCCCGCTGTGCACGGCAGTGTCCCTGTCGTCCCCGCTGTCCTTGTCCATCTCCTCCTCACTGTCGTCGGGTTCCAGAAAGCGCGGTTCTCCCCGGATCGCATTCCTCCTCTGCAGACGGTGCAGCAGGAACTCAGCAACCGTGATCGAGGTCCTCACATCGGCCATTACTGCAGCCGTGGTGTCAGCGGGCTCCATGCTTGCAATGCTATGGCGTTAGTACGGCGGAGAAAGGGCGCGAATTATGGGATGCCTACCCACAGGGCACCGCTTGTAATGGGGGTGGGCGGCGTGGAAAAAGGGCGCGAAATTTGGAAATGCCTACCCACAGTGCAGCACTCGAAATGGTGCCTGCTGGGGGATCAGGGAACTGTGGGATAGGTACCCAGAGTGCAACGCTCGTCATGTCGACGCCTGCAAAAGTTTTGCGGACAGACACTGTCGACTTGCTGTGCTTAGCTGTGCGTAGTGAAGACAGACAACATCGACTGTATGCCGTCGCGTTCACAACATCGACATAAAGGAAATCGAACTACTGCTGTAGTGAAGACATACCCTTAGAGCTACTTCAGGCAACAGAGTGAAAAGAGAGCGTAACACCCTCAAATTACTATAACATCATTAAAATGTGAAGAGTTTTCCCCCAAGCCAGATATCTGCTACCATTTCAAAAAGAATTTACCCTAATCTAAAGTCACTGAAGCGCACAGAAGCTGTGCCAAGTCTAACATATCTGTGGGCCTTGTGGAGAATTAAACAGCGCAGATGGCTGTTTGAATTATTTCTGAAAATGTCAGTACATCTCTAATATTTTAGGCACAATTTCCTTATATTGTATATTTCCATAGCTTCCTTCCAATATAGCATTAAGTTGGTGCGATTTATTACCCTATGGTTTTAGCAATGTCAGAATTTCATTCCAAACCTACTCTGCACAGGACTGTAGCAGGGCAGAACCACTTGCAAAGTCTAAATGGAGCGTGGTCAGTTTGGATCAGTGATTAAATTCCTGCCATTGGATCAGGGTAGGCAGATCTCAGGGACCACATGGAACTCCTCTGTTGAAAGTCTTTGAAGATACAGGCATTTGTACCTCCAGTCATAGATTGGATTGAGGTCATAGGTTGTAAACTCTTTGGGAGCAGAGAAGGTGATTGTACAGCCCCTACCACAATGAGGTTCTGATCCCATTAGGTCGCTACCACAGTATAAATGGAACATCATAATAATAATCCCTCTTTTTTAGCATTTGTTTAGGAATTTTTAGATACCTAGGGGCAAATCCTGATCCCTCTTCTATGGTAGTGGGGCATCCTTGGTGCAGTAGAACCGGTGCATTTCCACTGCATGTGGGAATAACCCATCATCAGGAATCAATGCACGTCACTGGCATTTGGAGACTGCACTCCAATGACACAATCATATATAGCAGTTCTTTGGGCTACAGAGCAGAGACAAGAGGACATCAAAACGACCTCCAAGGTTTAAGGCGGGATTATCAGATATAGTTGATATGGGATCAATGGGGACTAGAAGGAAGAAATCTCAGCACCCAGCCCAAGTCCTTGACCTGGAAATAGGGATGGCACCTGCCCCAGAATATATTTTATTGAGTCAAAAATAACTTTTTAAAAAGTGTCTAAATATACATTTACTTCGTTTCTTGATAAATGTAGGAAATATAATATGCTATAGTAGTCAATGCTTTGGTCCTGAATGCCTACCCTTTGCCAATCTAAACCGTAAGCAGTTAGTGGCAGGAACTGTGTCTCGCTCTGTGATTGTACAACACCTCACACAATGGGGGCCTCAATCTTGGCTGGAGTCTCTAGGAGCTACTGTAATATAAATATTTACAAGTGTCATTTAAAAAGATTTCCTAGGGGGGTTAAAGCATGGGATGGGTCCTCTTTCGACTCGTCCAGTGAAATATTTTACAAGTGAACACACACGTAAACACAGGAAATCAGAAGAGTTTTGTGCTTTTTAATTTCTGTGATTTTGAAAAGAGATGCTACACTATTTTGCACAAGAGAAAGTGCCACCAGCCTGATTAATTGAGGGTGCTTTTGCTATTCCGTTGCTCCTGTTTGTAGATCCAATGGCACAAATGTGCTAAAAAAGCGGGGAAGTTATTGCTTCACTAATATAGATCATTTGAATGTAAAGAATCATGAATAATTCATTTTTGATGTCAGGATATAACTATGACACCTGGTCCAGTTTAATATTTGCAGCCTAATGTTCAAGTAGAAACTCAAGATAGTTATCCTAACCTCCTAATACTTACACCTTTAACTCCAATTTCCATTATTCATTGTTATCCAGGTGCTGTGAATCCTTTAAAGATATTTTCCCCTCCTTATACTTTGGCACTTTCTACTAAATTTGATAATAATATAGTGGTTTACTTTGAAATGGAAATGTTTTCTTCAGTTATGTGCAACACAGGGTTAGTAATAGTATAAATGCAAATCTTTTCCATACACCACATAAAAAAAGACGGATCCTTCAGTATGATTCTTACTCAGATGAGTAGTTCCATTGGTTTGAAGGGGTTGAAGAATTAATACGACGAAGGCCCTTTTATATCACTCCCAATCTGGCCCTGTGTGTCACCACTGCCCTGGTTGGAATGTCTGACCTGCACCAATGTGTGGATCATGTTAACTTCTAGTACCTTCACCCTACCCAAGATATACTAGAAGAAGTTATATAGAAGGTTGCTACAGATTTTCCTGCAGTTTAAGCGATAAAGATAGTGGGAGCAAATTCTGATCAGACTGATCCTGTTTTAAATAGAAGCAGAATTTGACAGTGTGTGTGTTTTAAGCCAAATATCCTTCAATAGGTCCCTATGCCATGTATTTATAGAAAAGTTTAAAGTAGTATCCAAGATGTGGGGGAGAAGACTGTAAGTGTTTGGGATTACAAGAAAACTTTCCCTGATGCAATTTATACCATCATTGCCTGTTACAGGGTTTCTTCCTTTGAAGCAGCTGCTCGTAGTCATTCTCAGAGACAGGATACTGAACTAGATGTTTGATACAGTATTGAAATTCCTTTATTCCTATGCATTTACAGCCATTTGTTACAATATGGAGCCTCCAGTTTTTACTTAAACTTTGAAGCCAAAATGAATCCCAATGTACAATTCAATCAAAATTTCCATCTGGTTTTATAACAAAACCAGATGAGGTCACAAATTTCACAGAATAGTTGGTATAAAACAACATAAATCAGCCCAGGTTTCCCCTCATATTCACTTAAATCTGGGTACAATTTAACTTGAAAATTTTGTGAACCTTAGGAGACATTTGGATGATCCTGGCCTGAGTTTTCAGTTTGTAACAAAATCCAGAGCCAGGCAAATTTCTCATCATGTCAGGTTTAGTTGCAATCATTTTGCAGATCTATTGACATGCTATAAAATGAAATTCTATACTGGGCTCTCCTAGAGTAAAATAATAACATCCTTCTCACAAGCAGAGTGTCTAACTTGACAAAAGTCAGTTTTAAGTATTGCAACACTGAAAACTATGAGTAGGAAAGATTTTTTCTTTATGGAGATATAAAATATACCTTTTTGTAGCAAGCCTGAGGCTTATTTATTGTTCCCAGGTGGCTATTGAAAACTCCTTTAAATGCTGTTTGATCGAGTATGATTCTTTTCTGCCCTAGTGGTGTAAACAGAACACATCTGAAAGCAGAAAGTACTGGCAATAAAAAGTGTTCTTCTTTTTGAGGTCTATCAAAATAAAATATACTTGTGAGGCTCTGATGTTAAGTTAAAAAAATCTTTGGGAAATTGCCTTTCATTTCTGAGAGCACAATTTAAATTGAAGCCGAGAGTGTGTATGAAATACCTTAGGTACCCTCCAGTCTGAATTCAGTTGATTAATGCGGCCTTAAAAGATTTGCTGAAGAATCAGGCAGATGTAATTAGAGGAGAGGTAGCTAATATTACATCGATCATCAAAGGATAAGAATGCATAACAGATAAAGGATTGCAATACAATTGTAATAATCTCCCCAGATTACAGATATAAATTGCAATCACGATTAGGAGAAAGTAATGAAAGATATATATATATATATATATGTATGTGCATGCCTAATGTAGGTAGGACATGAAGAGTTTGACTCTGCAGAAAAATTCCACCTAAAAGTTACCAAAAAGCCCACTGCTAGGCATAATGAATAAGGAAGGACCATGTGAGCCTGTGAGCTTGGCACTGCTCCCCTTGAGTCACAGGAAGGTCCGCTCAGCCATCAAGCCACTTGTGGAGGAACGAACAAGCAAAGGTGAGAGGGGAAGAGGCCAGGCCAGCCCCTGAAGACTTCCTAATAACCTCCCAAGGTCCACAGCAAACGTTATCCTGTGGAGGACAGGGATCCCATTCAAATCAAAGAGCTTTTGCCTTTTACAGGATGGGACCGACGATGGTATAAAACTTTGGAATCTGGTTATCAATAGAGATGTCACAATACAGAAAAAAATAACTTGGAAACCAATCTGCCTGTCACACTGGTACAGTCAGAGTGAGATGCTCTGTGGACACTGTCCATAATTGAACCAGCAGCTTCTCAGCCCTAGCACAGATGTCCCTCACGGTGTAATCTGGACTTTTGTAAGGCTGCATAACTCTGACCTTTCTCTGTCAGGCAAGTTCTGGTCTTGCCAAGAATGTGCAGGCTAATAAATGCACCTTTCTTTTTTTTAAAAATACTATAGAGTAGGTAGTGATTTTTGCATTCATGTTTCACACTGTGTTCGAGGACATTGGGGTTCTTTCATACACCATTGCCTTTGGCATTGGCAATTCTGAGCTCAGCAGAGCTATTCATCCATGCAGCTATTGCTGTAGAAAAGTTAACAGACACTTTGCTAACAAACAGCCGCCATGTGTAACTAGAAAGTTGCGCTCCCATTTACATTCGTCCTGTGGCTCAGCAAAGTGTGTCTAATTGATAAATGAAACGGAATGGTAGCCAAAAAAGGCTTAAAAGCCACCATTTCGCCTCTAAAACATGGAGACCTTTCAACTAACTTTGTGGATTTGTCCTGGATTTTGTCCCACTCATAATTAAAGCTGGGATAAAATTTTGAAAAGCACCTTAATGACAAAGATCCAGATTTGTAAAAGGATTGAGGCACTGCTGTGCTCAACATTGTAAGTCAAACTGATTTAATAACCTAAATCTCATGTTGAAAAGGGATTTAAGCCCTTAGAGTCTAAATTCCATGTAACAGTAATTTGCTGAAAAAATGCATTTTTCAAGTCACCGAAACTATTCATGAGTTCAAGTCAAAAATTGGTGAATAGTTTCAGCCAAAGAAAACTGGAACTAAAAATTCAACAAAGTCAAAACAGTTTGTTTTGGCCATTTTGAAACAAATGTTTTTAGTTTTAAATGGCTTCTTGGTTTGAAATGTAGTTAATTAAAAAGTGAAATCCACCAAAAAAATGACCTGAAATAAAACAATGAAAAACAGCTGACTCAAAATGAAATTTTGGGCGGGACTCATTTTGGCAAAAAAAGAAAAATTCAATTTCCATTCAAATGAAACCAATTTTTTGGTCATTATTTTTTTGACCTCCAAACTGAAAAAAATGAATTATTCACTGAGCTCTGTTAGGCACCTAACCTATTTAGGAAACCCCACAAAGTGCATCTTTAGGCACCTGTCAAGAATCAGAGAGGTACCCGTGTTACTCTGGAATAGTCTTTAAGGTGCCACAGGACACTTTGTTACCTTTAGGCACCTAAGTACCTTTGAAAATATGGCTGCCATGAACTTGCAAGGCTATATCTCATTGAAAGCCAGTGGCGATAAGACTCCTGGGTGCCCATGTTGCTTTTTGTGAATGGGACTTAAGCTTCTAAATCACATAGATACTATTGAAAATTTTACTCCATGGTCTATATAAATTTCCTTGTAGTGTTGATGCAATAAATAATTTTTCACATTGTTGTCACAGCAGTCAATGGTTTTATCTGAAATAGGGGGACACAGTGAGGTTCTGTCTACTCTTTTAACCAGCATGCAACTGGATCAGGTGATAACAATGTCACAGTTGAGTCCTTGGCTGATTTAGTTATAGTTGGCGTGTAGATGGAGACTCTTTAAAACATTCCTCATTTAAAATGCTCTTTCAGTAGTCCCTTCTCCTTGCCTGAGCCCACCAGTTAAACCAAGATGATACACATCAAAAGAGAGACAGGGATTAGACACAGGTCACAAGATGGACAGAGATTCATTAGGCTTTCAGCAAATGCCCACTGAACATGCGCAGAAGTGATTCTTCAATGGCTTATTACATTTTTCAACTTTTCCCCATTCTGCTTCCCGCTTCTTGCCCCATAGCAGAGACACTAGTCCTCAGTGAGGACGATATCCTTGCCATAGTTCAAATTTCAGCATTTCTGCTGTAGCTCTATTTTTAAAAGTACAGCTAGACTAGGATTATAATGGGGGGAATGTGGTAGAATTCTTGATCATTTTGTTTTGTTTTTCTTTTCTGTTTGTCCCTCCATTTTCCCCATAACTCACAAAGGGTTGAAGAAACTTTGTTCAAATAGTCTTCAAAAATAATTTTGTTAGATATCGAGAATGAAAAATTTCAGTCCAAAAAAGCAGTCCAAAAACTTCTGACTATACCAAAAGAGGGGCCGAGGGAGAGTTTTGCAATATTCATTACAGCAGTTGCCAGTAAAATATTGACATTTCATTTCAAATAAAAAATAAATTTCAAGCTGTAGTGCTCTGCAATACTAATTATTTTCAAATGATAAATAATCACATTTTAACTGCAACCACAGGATGTTAATTTTGTAGCTTGATCAATATTTTTATTTCCTATATTTTTCTGACTGTTTTAAAAATCTTCAATAGAATCGTGAATCTTTGTTTTGTTTTTGCTGGTAGGTTTTTCATTAATGTGTTATGCAATGGTTAGAAAAAAAAGCCCTATTTGAGTTGTCAATCCCCTTTTCATTACTCTCTAGAGAAATCCGGATTCCCACATGTCTCCTGACCCCATCTCAGAAAGGAGAATTACACTCTGCTAAATAATCCATTTCTTTTTCTCTGCTATTCAAAGTTTTCCATATTTCTGAACAGGTTCCAAAAAATAAATTCTGCCCATAAGCTATTTTCTTCTCACTTCTCCTGCATATGCTAGCATAAAGCACAACCCATGCAAGGAAAGATTGCTATCTCTAGTGTTTAACAAAACCAAAAAAAAGATTCTTGTGCCAAAAGCATAAACTGTCATAATAGAGTCCACACTGATCTTCACTGATGTAGGAAAGCAAAGCTCAGAAACAGGAATTAACATATCTCACATGTTTCCTATAGTGATGCCTACAGCTGTAACTAATACGGTTCTGGTCCATCATTTTTAAATGAAATCCAAATTAATGGAGAGCTGTGCCAAATGAGAGAAGCTTTGAGCAGGACTTAGCACCAAATATATTTAAAAATGGTAAGTCTAGTTAAATTTCCATTATACTATGGATGTACATTCTCAAACCTGCAAAGTATTACCTCAACCCTATAAAGCATATCATTTTCACTATAGGATAAATATAAAATTTTTCAGGTCAGGTGGGTATATTATCTGACCGAACTTAAAAAATAAATTGGAAGCAGAAAGTAACGTGGTGTGGAAGACAGGTGCGGGGGGAATAATCGTCTAAAGCAAAGAGGTGGAAAGGTTCTGAGGCTACATGAGTTCTGACAAATCATCTTGGCATATTGTTCCCAGTAGTAGATGGATATTGTTCTGTGCTTTATTTATTTAATTTTCCTCGTGCCAGAATAACTTATTTGAAGTGAAGTGGCAAAATATCTTTAGATTAGTGGGCCATTTCCTCATATTTTAAATGCCCCAGAGGCAACAGTAATGAGAAGGGATCATCTTGCTCTGTAACCTATATCTTGGAAAATAAACTCAGAGAGACCCCAACCTGTATAGACTCTACATGCTCTTAAAGTACGTGAGCAGGAAAGCGGGACAAAAGTTTTTGGTCGAATAGCCAGTTCGCCGCAAAATTGCAGTTTTGGGCTGACAAACTGTTTGTGAATTCAGGTCAAATTCAATGATCGGTTTCCGCTGATTTTTTTTTTTAAAGTTTTTTTTTAACGTCAAAATGGTTTTGAAAGTTTTGCATTATGTTGGGTGTCACTATGAACCTTTTTGTATGTCTAGAATTCTTCTAGCACCCTCCAACAATTTAGGACATGGTATATCTTACCATATGGTGTTATAACGAAGTAGTGCATTGGCAGCAGCCTTATTAGTTTAGCCTCGCCTGCATGGATGGAACTGAACTTGGTTATAGCCATGACTCATCCTTCTCTCAATAGTGAGGTCTGCAGAAATGGAAGTGGTAGCTTAAGGAGACATTTCTCCAGCAGTTTTTTTGCTCTACACTATGAAACTAATCAGGTGTTGCTCACTGATACCAAATGGCTTCCACATTCTTCCCAAATACCTTATAAAATGTGCAGATATAGCTGACTGTACCTGAGCAGTTAATTTCAGTATGTCTAAGTGGAAAAAGATGCTCTTATTTGAAATTCAGGACCATGCAAGCACATACTCAGTAACTAAAAGAACCAATGCAGACTGGATGCATCTAGCCTACTGCATAGAATAATCCCATATAAACTGAGATACACTGAGCTAAACCGAACATTTGCAATGAGGATTTTGGTTTCAGGAGTTTTATTTGTCATCACTAGATTATTATTGTACATTTTCTAAAATAGCAAATATTTGTTGTTCTCAGAATACATTGCCCAAGGAGTGTGGAGAAGCCCAACAAGAGATCTAAATATAATAAATTAATTCTCATGCTTCTGCTTCCTTTCCATGCTGAGTACTACCATGTTTTCTTGTATTCCTGCAAACCTGGAAAACCGTACTTTGACAGCACTGTAATATAATTCTCAGAAAAACTTCAGCTAGTTTTCAAATAATTCAGTAGTTTGGCACCCACATATTTGGGGAGTTAGTTTTCAGATGCCACAAAATGGGGAGATATTGTCAGTTCTTTCTTATTTGAAACAAACTCCTATCGTTGCCATCTAACCTTCAGTGCTGGCTTTAAACATTTTAATTCAGGAGCGGACCATGTTGGTCTTTGAAACATTTTGTCCAAAAACCAAATATGTAAGCATCAATAAAGGCAAAATAATACTAGCTGATCATGCTACTTAGAGTATGCAAAGAGATAATTAGAAATGGGCCCAAGTCACAAAGTTTGAATCAAGATCTCCACTTCCCAAAGTACAGAAGGGTAAATTCCAATCCAGAATTTCCTTTCAGCCTATCCTGAAGATTGGAGAAAGCTGAAAAGATGAGATCTGGATCAGGATCCAAACTTTTCCCAAATGTATCAGTGTTCAGACCCTGCATTTTGATTCCAGCTCATCTCTAATTATAATTAGTATATAAAATGTCAAGTCTCAGGTTATGCACTTTAAAGTTCTTCTTATAAACAATTAATTAGTTTGCTGAAGCCTTTCTATAAATAGCATGTGCACATAAATTATTCTCATCTGTTCAGACAAACAAAATCACGGCTCTGTTTTCCCTTCCCATTTTCCCTAGTGGACTGCAGCTGTTAGACAGTCAGATGGACACATGTGCTATTCATATTTAAAACTAAAACTATGATTATCTGGATGCTTTAGTTGAAAAAGTTTTCCTAATGAATTAATGCTTGAAAAAAAATCAGGTTTTCTCCTGAAAATGTCTGAAAGAATGTTTTTCTTTAATTAAGCAGCACTTCTATCAAGTTAACAACTCCATACCATTTGAAATGCCAGTCAGCCAGCAGCATGTATAATTTGCTATGAGGCATCATGCTAATAAGGTATGGGATACATATGGCACCCATGCCAATTTTGCTGAACCATCTTGTAAACTCAACTCTGGCATCTCTTGCCAAGGGCATTGCAGGACTCCACTTAGAGTGAGAAAAGATTTGCAGTCTTTCTGTTTCTCACCTATGACTCCTCTGTTGTGATACTTTTGCTCCTCGGCAGATAATGTGAGAGGAAAAAAAAAATCAGCACCCAATTTGAAAAATGCTGATTACCAGTTGAGAGCGGGAAAAAATAACAAGGAGGGGAAACAGGAGGAACATCAAAGTAGTGTGGGAAAAAGAGACAACCAAAGGATGGGAGAGGAGGGACTGACACTGAGGAAACAAAATCCAGCTCCAGAGTCATAACTGTTGGCTGTCTTTTTTATTTCTTATATAAGGCTGCTTTCTCTCTTGAAAGTCAATGAGAACTGCATCCACTTATGCCAGGGCTAAGTTGGTTCTTTTGCTGCACTTGATAGCATGTCTGGTCAATTTATATGAATGCTTGTAAGTACATTAAATAGAAGCCTTTAATTTCCCAATTTCTTGAAAACTTTGTATAGTTTGCAACACAAGCATGTGTTCACCCACACTTAACTACTGTCCTACACCTATTTAAATTAGGGTTAGCGAACAATGGGCCTCACCTCAACCTACTTGCATCTTGTGAAGCAATTTACACCAACACAGTGTGGGTGTAAAACATTATCAAATCAGAACGATACCATTTTTGCCCAACTTTGCACCAATGTAAATTCCATGATGTGCTGAGAAGTGGAGATTCAGACCTACTGTCTCATTCGCCTTCTGCTAATGAGGTTTGGCTAAACCATACCATCCAGAAAGTTAGCCATCTTAAAGTTGCACACATCAAGAGATGGAGAATCCACCGCTTCTGTTGGTAGTTTGTTCCAATGGTGAAGCACATTCACGGTTAAAAATGTGCTTCCTATTTCCAATTTGAATTTGTCTGGCTTTTTTGCTTGGGGTGGTTCTAACTTTTTTCCTGCCATAAGCAAAAAAAAGAAAAAGAAAAGAAAAGAAAAGAAAAGAAAAGAAAAGAAAAGAAAGAAGCATCTGGAGCACTGCCAAAGGAAATAAATGGGGGGGGGGGAGGCTGGAATGTACGGCTCCAAGATTGGCCAGAATGTCCCTCCTTAAAATGTGCCTCCCCAAGCACATGCTTCCTCTGCTGATGCCTGCAACCGGCTCTGGTGCCTGGTGCTTGCTCCCCCAATCCATTTAACATGTTCTGATATCAGTGCCATGTCTAAAACTGACTTTTGCCCCCATCAGATGTACAGACTAAAATAAATTACATTTCCTATATATGGGTGAAATAGACATAGCACAGTAGAGAAATCAGCTTTATACAATCTATCATAAGAAAGGAGGGATGTTTTGTGGTTTGAGCAGCCAACAGTTTCTCAGAAATTTCTCTTATAACCCTGGCTCTTCTACAGAATTGCTGTGTAATCTTGGGAAACCCTAATTCTGACCTCAGTCCCTCACACCAGCGACTACTCTTGATCAATACCTGTGACATTAGACAGAATCTAGCTCTCTGAGACTGCATTTTTCCTATCTGTAATAGTTCTCTGCCTTATGTCGGAGTTCCGAGACTTAATTTATATTATTAAAGCACTTTCTGAGATCATAATATGTTTGTGCTTCATATAAGTGCTATGTAATGCTATGAAAGTCTTTAAACTCCAACCTAAAGCTTGTTACTGCAATCTAGCATGCACTCACCCAATTGCCCAACTACATATAAAACACTGAGGATTATTTAACAGTTCGTTTTCACAGTGCCGTAGCTCTAGTATCTTTGAAACTACATTATGCTGAATAAATTTACATTGTTTTATGGCCTCCAAGCTCACCTGGTCTTGATCTCCTTCAAATCTGCATACAAAACTCCTGTTAGTTATAATGGGAGTTAAATAAGCAAGGGACTGCACCAGTACATATTTGTTTGTGTTGCTCTATTATTTGTTTAGCACTAACCATGTTCTCAGTGCCATACAAAAAGACACAGAAAAGACCAGATATACCAGGAAATTATTAAGCGGCCCTGAAGACAGTCACGGTGGCCACTGCAGGAGCGGCCCCGCAGCCAGCTCCACCAGCTAAAAATATCCGTGATTAAATTATATCCTTAATCATCATTATAGATTAATTTACTTGTGGCCTAATAAATTGCACACTGGTCTGGAACTTGAGAGAACTGGGTCCTATTCCTGGTATCCCTTGCCTACTGGGTGAGCTTGGGCATGTCATGGCACCTGACTGTGCCTCAGTTTCTCTATCTGTAAAATAGGGATAATGATACTGACCTCCTCTGTACAGAACTTTGAGATCCACTGCTGAAAAATTCTATGCAATGGCTAAACATTCTTGTTGGAGGCATCAGAGAAAAAGTGTGGTTCTTAGGAGTTTATTTTTTCTCTTCCTTTAACTGAGTCCATTGGTAACGTTTAGTTAACAATTCACTGTCTAGGTTACAATCTGCAAACAATTTTTTCCTCCACTCTCTTTTTTTCCCTTTACTGAGACATGTTTTGTGGTTTCTGCAGTCATTAAAGGAGGAGGTGGGAGGGGGTTTTAGCAAGGCTAGTTTTGAACCTAGAAATCTGTCACAGTGCATTAAGTGCCCTGTCAACTATCCACAGGGGCATACCCTATGAGCCAGTAAAAATGAGCTTGTCACAAAGTAGGACAGCACTTCCGTTCTAAAATGTTCTGGTACTTCCATATGTACTTAGAGGGTTGTTTTTTCCTTGCAGCTTTGAATATAGTCAGACAGGTGAAGCAGCCTTGCCTCAAATCCATAAAAACGGGGAAAAGACAGCTGAGTCACAGTAGTGAAGCTCATACTGTTCTGAGCCAATCTGGAGAGCAATGAAAAGATTGGATACTTCTGTGACCGCTATTACAATAATTGTAACCATCTCACTGCTGCCCAGTGTGTCTCCCATCTGATTCTTGTATCCTCCTCATTTCGTCTGCATAAATTAAGGCAGGAACCATCTCTTCATTATATGTCTATATAAAGCCTAGAACAACGGGGGCTATGATCCCTGATGGGACTACTGTAAGACACATAATAAATAGTAGTATTACTCTGTAGACATGCTATCTAGTAAAACTGGTCAGAAAATTGTTTTTTTCCTTTTCTGCTGATTTTCCCCCCTCATTTTTGTCAAACCTTAGTGGAAAATTTCAACTTTTAATTAAAAAACAAACAAACCCCCCAATCCAAACATTTACAGTCTAAAACTAGAAAAATGTTGGCCAAAACATTATCTATCTTCAGAGGGTTTTTTTTTTACAAAAAAGGTGCACATTTTTCAAGAAGAATTTTATTGCAAATTCTCATTTAATCAAAAAAGACAATTTTTCATTGAAAAAAAAAATTGATAGGAAATATTCAGCTGGCTGTACCGTGCAGATGACTTTTTGTCTTCATATGGAGCTGAGAGATGCATATATCATAAAGAACTGGTGTTACAGGGCATCCGCCCCACACAGATCATGATAGGGGCTGGGGGGCTCCTTTAGCGGTGGGCGGACTTGTGCCCGCCCACTTCCTGGATCCCAATAGCACAGGCCCTGATAAGGTTAAAACCCAACCTGGAGGCTGCAAGAGAACAGCCAATTAGGGCAGTGGCTACAGCCAATTTGGTGGCGGCTGGACCAGCCAATCAGCACCCAGCTGGCCCATGTAAAAGGAAGCTGCAGGCCAAAGCAAGGCAGTCTGCTACAGGAAGCCCAAGGGAGGGACTGGCTTCCTAGAGAGCTGCTGGTCTAGCATTGTTAACAGAGCTGTTAGGGCTTGCAGGCCTGAGGCTCTGGGAAGAGGGTGAAGGAGCCAGAGGCAGGCACTGAAGCAGGGAAGTGGCCCAAGGAATTGAGACAGAGTGGTGGAGAAAGAAAGGAAGGGCAGTGGGAAACTGTTAGTGGGCAGGCCTGGGTTTCTTACCTCTTTCCTCCCCCCGTCCCCCACTGCTGAAGAAGCAGCCAGGCTATGGACTGCCAAGCTGCTGTGGGAAGTGGCTAGGCTGTTATGAAAGGAGTCCCCTGGAAGGGGGGGACCCAGATTGTGACACAGCCTGAGGGCTGTGCCACGAAGCAGAGGCAGTGAGACTGGAACTGCCGTGGGTCTGTAGGTGGAGAAGAGGATGGAAGAGCCACTGCCACCGGAGGGCACACCTGCTGACCAGAGCTAATTTCCTAAATGGCCAGCAGGAGGCACCAGTGTAGTGAGTGAGTCTGTTACCATTGGAATCAAGGAATTGAGAAGCTAAAATTAATGGAGTAAATGTGAAGGCATTATCTGAGAAGGGAAAGTATGTTTCAGTTACAGGGTCGTGGACCTTATGTTAAGATGCCTATCCATCAGTGCCTCTGATTGTCAATGGTCCAACATGATACAGAGCATGGATATGCATTGCTAAATCATTGACATTGCTTTTGAAAATCCCACCCTCATTCAGCTTTGAGCTAACTGCTTCTACTGAAGTCAGTTATTATAAGCACAGTCGGTGCTTTAGAAGATTCTGTTGCTTGTAAACAAGTGTTTGAAAGGCAGATTTCATTAGAGATAATGGCTGTAGAAAAAATAAATGCATATGAACACTGTTTGGAATTCCCTGATCTAATTTTAATAGACTATTGCGAAATTCTACTCTCACATTCTTCCAGGTTAATTGCATTTATTTGAGTGGCACATATTAGGTTAATTCATGATCAGCATCATCTTCATGAAGAAGCGAGAAGATTTTATACTGAGGCTACATCTCAATTTATTTTAACCATGGCTATTTATTGATATTGATCTTGTTTTGTTTTAGTAAACAAGTAAGGAGTATATTTAATCTAGATTTATGTACATTAATATTCACATCCCTCACATTTCATGTGTCTTTCTTGCCGGGTTTCCCTCCCACCCCCCCATTGTACGATTAGTTGCCTGTTGACTCTTGCATTCTTCATATTTCATGAAGCACTTCAAGCTGTATCTGTTTGAAACTAATCAAAATTGTCATTATTCTGGGGATAGAGATCTAACTTCTGTTTTTCTAGCCCATATCACTCAGTAATGAAAATCACCAACTTGTCTTGTTGACTTTTTTTGCTCCTTTCATTTCTCACATTCAAATGGCACACAGACTTGTGTGATGAAGTCATTGATATCTCCATTATTCTTCACTTATTTGTACTAAATTGCCTTTGTCCTCTATTAGTCTTCATACGTTAAGTCTATCGGTATCAAGATTTTCTTTGCTCAGAATTTATTGCTCTTCTTTCATACACTTTGACCGTTACTAATCTTCCCTCTTTGTTTATAATCTTTTGGGCACCTTACATAGTTCACAACCTTAGTGATGTTCAGGATTCATACATTTTAATTGATGAGAATTTCTCTTAACTACCAGTGATGAAGCTGCTTTTGTCAGCATTTGCAAAGAACCTCACTAATTGGCAGTGGAAGAGTGATGCTTTGTTTGATCATTTTGTTAATCCTTCCTCCAGTGCAGGATTGTTCCCTACCTTGAACTCTGGAAGGCACTGTTCAAGCTAAGGTCTTCTCTTGGCTTTGACAGTCAGTGAACATGCATTGGTACCAACCACAAGTGAACACAGTGAAGCTACAATTTTCAGTGGTTGAGTTTACCCTAGCTAAAAACTAGGGTAAACACCACTGGTGTGCCTATCATGGTTTACCTGTTCTACACTTGGAATTCACACTGGTGTAGCTGCCAATGGTTGAATCAAGGCTAATCCCAAATGTAGACAAGGTCTAATTTTTAAATGAATCCAGCAATGGGGCATCTATTTCATATTCTAAAAGGCCTCTCTACTTGCAAATTTTTCTCAGTGTTTAGTATGGAAGGGAAGCCAGTATGGATTAAAGTTATTCTCCACCCCTTCCTTAAACCTTTGTGTAGAAGCTGAAGTAACATTGAATTGAATTATCTTTTGAGGCTCAAAAAGATTTAATTCACTTTCACCACCATTATTATTAGAGCTGGTCAGGAATGTTCTGACTCAATGTTTTTCCATCAGAAAAGTGAATTAAACAAAAACGAAACATTGCAAATGTATTAATTTCGATAAATTTTCATTTCCAGAAAAAAAACAATGAAAAAAAGCATTTAGATAATGCTGAAACATTTCATTTGCTCCCAAATGACTTTTTGGTTGTAATTTGATTTGTCATTTTTATTTTATATAATACAAAATTAGCACGTCAAAATCAAAACAAAACCTTCTTTTATTACATTTCACTTAACCAGAATTTTTTTTCCAGGAAATTTTTGATTTTTGTTTTTTTATTTTTTTTCCCCTTGCAAAATTACAGTGGACTGTAGTGCAAGAAAATCAATACTGAATCCTTCACAAGTGGCAGGTGTAAGGTTCACAGTGCTTGATGGCTAGAAATAAGAAGTATATACAGTACCATTGGAAAGGAGATCTTCCCAATGGGACATAATATTTTTGTTTCTAACTATATATGTCTACAAAACAAAGGAGCTTTAGGCTGGGATTTTCAAAGAAACCTCAAGGTAGCTTGGCACCCAGTTCCCATTGGAGGTCAGTGGGATTTGGATCCCAAACTCTCCCACTGGTTTATTTGAAAACCCCAGGATAAATTCATAACATGAAAAATAATTCAGATAATGTCTGGAAGTTCTCAGAAGTGCCAGATACAAAGTGAGGCTTCTAACATTCATTCCCAGTTGAAAGGGAAAAGAACTCCTACATATTTGATTTCCACAAGATGAACTACCTACCATAATACTGGACATAAGGCAATGTCATATCTCAATGGCTCTCCCTTTTGCATGGCAGGATCCAAACAATACTGACCATAGAAGATATGAAGCACAAGGTTACAGGGACGGCATCCAACAAGATACACTAAAAACAGTTTGGCTTTGACAAGCAGAAGCTTCCAGTGACTTCAAACAAAATAAAACTCCAAGAGAGTAAAAACAAAACCAGCACAACCTTCACTTAACCACCGAAACCTCCTTTCATTTTACTTTGGTTGTATTGTCACAAAGTTCTTTCTTTTCACAGACTGGTATCCGTTATAATGTACAGAAACAAATATTCTCTGTCTCTGTTGTCTAGAAAGGCGCTTTTTCAAGGCAAAAGAGGGCTGAAGTAAATTTCTCAGAACACACATTCTCTCTCCCCCATTCAGAATAAGAGGATGAAGGCAGTGATGATTCCTTGCCCTTAACCACTGTGATAGAGGAAGGTCAGGGAGCTGTGGCAGAGTGTTTGAGGGGAGATATATCAGCTCCAGGTTCATTAGGGCATGGCTCCCTGTAGACTAGGGAAGAAGGCAGCAGGTTAATTAGGAGCACCTGCTGTCAATTAAGGCCTTAATAAAAACCCCTGCCTCAGGCAGACAGGTGTGGGTGTTTGGAAGGAGTTTGGAGGCGTTGGAGCACAGAGCAGTTTGGAGGTGTTGGAGCACAGAGCAGTTTGGAGGTGTTGGAGCACAGAGCAGTTTGGAGGCGTTGGAGCAGAGAGCAGTTTGGAGGCGTTGGAGCAGAGAGCAGTTTGGAGAAGTGCTGCGGTGAGCTAAGAAAGACCCAGATCCTAAGTAAAGGAACACTTGTCTTGTGTAGAGAGAGGGCAGGAAGCCCCCCACAAGCTGAAGAATAGGAGAGGGAAGTAGTCCAGGGGAAGGAGTAGCTAATCCCAGTGGTTTACCGCTATCCTCAGGGCCCCTGGGCTGGGACCCGGAGTAGAGGGCGGGCCCGGGTCCCTCCCTCTCCCCTTCTCCCCTCTAGGATACTAGTGGGACAGTTAATACCCTGTTCAGAGGCAAGAAAAAGGCTCCCTGAATTCCCCCACAAGAAGAGAAAGTGCAGGACCCATCAATATCGTGGGAGTAATTTGCCACACCACCTACATCAACCAACAGCCTATCATATCTGGTTTAAAATGGGACCTAAGGTTTTAGAACAAAGATTCCCCCTTCACTGTTAGGTTGGCTATTGAAAAGAAAACCCAACACTTATGGCTGGAGTATGCAATAAATATCTGTGGAAAAGGGGAGAGGGGCACATAAGCAGCTAAAATAACTGGCTATTAATGTATGTTCCTTTCCCATCCAGAAATGTATGAAAAGAGTGCTTATAAAAATGAATAATGAACACAACTAAGCAGAGTTCTATGCCTGTAGAAGAAACTTGGGGGCTAGACTTCCTCTTATAATTGTGTCTGCGTCTGCCATAATTCTGTCTTAAGTACAAATGACTGCATTGCTTTCAAAGAACTTGCTACAAATGCTATTTGCTAGGAGAAAAGATAAGTGCTAGCAGCTATAATTCAAAAACAACAAAAGCCGCACACATTCCCTAGCAACACAACCACTGTGAAGAAAGATCTACATTTATAACAACAACAAATAGTGGGAATAGTTCAAACTGTCTATTTCTCTAAGAGCAGAAAGGAGGAAAAATTATCTGGTGGCTGTTCAGTGAAATACACTCTAAGGGATGAAACTAGGGAATGCTTTTGTTTCTTGCTATAGCTGTCTGTGGAAAAGGGATTATCCAGTATCACACCTCTGCATCCAAGGAATGTTACTAACAAAAATCATGGAACTTTGGAGCAGGGGTAGTATTGGAATCTAAAGTCAGAGACCGAACCATATTTTATATTGGGTCTCCGGATCAACTGAACCAAACCCCTGACCTGAGCATGCACGGCAGCTTGGGAGAGTTGGTGTCTAGGGTGGTTGAGCAGTTTTCAAACGTGTGGATCTGAATTTTATTATTCAAACCAACCTCTGTAGTAAACCAAGGTCTCTGGCTACATCTACATCTACGGATCTGGGGACACAGACATTGTCAGGCAAGATGCACTGGGTGAAATGAAATCTGTCTTAGGTAAAGTAGGAGAACAGCCTAGATGATTATGCTGGTCCCTTTAAGCCTTAGAATCTATGAATTCCAGGAGTTTTGATGCCTTGGCTACTCATCCATTTTTGCTTGGAGATGTTTCTGAAGAGAAAAGGAGGCAGTATGGCCTAGTGGATAGAGCACATGACTAGGACTCAGGGGACCTTGGTTGATCTTTCCAGCGTGGTCACTGATCAGCTAAGTGACCTTGGGAAAATCACTCAACTGCTCTATGCCTCAGTTTCTCCATTTGTAAAATGGGGATCATACTAAGTTCCTTTATAAAGTGATTTGAGAGCTACTGAACCAAGTAGTATTAAAGCCCCAATTCAGCAAATTGTTTAACCATGTTCCACTGAAGTCAAGTGGTCTTTTTCCTTCCTTTTTACTGAATTGGGACCTAAAAACAAAGCTCTGATCTCTTTGGAAAAGTCCAGTAGAACTGAACATGGATGAAACTAATAGAAACGCAATAGGCTTCTAAAAAAATTACTCTAAAACCTATAGACCTGCATTGAAGACCTTTTCTATAGATCTTTTTAAGCATCCTATAGAATTATAGCTATTGGAGGAGGCAAGCAATTTTGTATGCCAAGTCTTAAACCCAAATTCAATTTTCTACTTCTTTTAGCAAATCAAAAATATCCTTTTGTCTTGGATTAGCATCAATTATAGATGTGAATGGAAACTGAACTTGTGTAAGAGGTAAATGGATTAAGAACATGGGAAGTGAGGAACACTTTCTGTGGATGTTTATTCAAATTAAAAAGCAAATCTCAATCTCCCACAGCAATTTTCACAGGCATAAGAATGTTAACCCTAATATCTCAATCATATTGCACACTAGCTAGTTCATTTGCCCTGCCTAAATTCCCCTTCCATTTGCAACAAAACAAGGTATTTCTTGTACCCTATCCTAAAGTGTTAGATAGGATTGTACTCAGCGAAACACCTGCCACATTGCACTGCAAAAGACAAAGATTTTTCTCTAGCCTTTAGATACTTAAGCATGTATGTAAATTTAAGCATGTAAGTCACTGGGACTATTCATGTGCTTAAATTTAAGCACATGTTTAAGCACCTTACTGAACTGGGGCTTCAGGTACATCATCTGTTTTTGAGCTTGGATATTCAGGGCCAACTCCTCAGCTGGTGCATATCAGCATAGTTCTACTAATATCAGTTGTGCTATCTAATAGATTTGGCAACTCCAAACTACTGACCCAATCCCATTTCCATTACCTCTTTTGCTGTGACAGAAAAATAGCTTCTTTATTGTATTCATAATTTAAAATTATCCATTTCTACCCCACTTTTATATTTATAACATTCCACATCTCACCCTTAAAAGTTTAAACTGCTATTTCTGCCTCATAGTGTCAGGGATATATTTCTCAAAACTATTTCATTCATGTGGTAGCATTTACAGCAGGCCTGTATTTTGCCACATTACAATTCATGGACACTAGTCAAACAGATGGTAAAAGAATATTTTATTTAATATAAAGCATATGGCATCCAAAAAAAGATTTTCTTACATCAACCACTGAAGGTCAATCAAGCCATCTGACACTGAGAATAACAGCAGCAACAAGCAAAATTAAAATGCTTCATGTAAAATTTGATGGTGGAAAAAGTTGACTGAAGGCCCATGATACCAACCTTTCCAAGGAATGCATCTGTCTTTAATAATCACGGATTTGATGACGACATAGGATCTGTTCTTCACTTTTGGGAACGGATTCAAACTATTTGGACCAATTGCTTAAAAAAAAAACCACCTAAAAAACCAACAGATCGCAGACCATCACCTTACATACTGTAAATCAGTGTTTCATTGATTTCAATGGAACTACACAGATTTACACCAACTGCAGATTTGCTCATATCCTTCAGGAAGCTTTGTCACTGAGACATCATTCTTAGTGATATTTTCCCTTTGTAATATTAAACATAAACCTAGTTCAATGTTTAGCTCTTGCCTTCTTGTTTTGCTTTGTTTTTATTTCCAGACCAGAAGTATTTACAAAATGTCCTATTCTCAGTAAAGGGCCAGCTTCTTTTGTCCACTGAATCTACTTTTGTGCTAACCACCGTAGCACAAAGCAGACTTCAACTCAACTGACCTAAATCCTAAACTGCTTTAGTTCTCTGCCACCAGACTCCTGACCCATGACATAGGGGGCATAGCTGGGGAACAGAGGGAGTAGGCAGGGCATAGTTTACAGTAGCTCTGAGCCTTCTGTAAACTACATAGGGAACTGGGCTAGTGTAGAACTGATGATAGACTCAGAGGGTTGGGGGTACAATAGAACTTCCCCCTCTTCCCCAAATGCACCAACATTCCTTGGCCACATCTGTAGAGTTCCTGAGGTAGCTTGAGAAGATGCTTTGCCTTCCTTTCACTGCTTACTATGCAACACAGATCTGACTGTATAAATATCTTCAAATTATACAGCAGCATGGAAACCACATTCCCTCTCTGTCTCCAAAGCAATTTCATTGTGCCTTTCTCTATTCAGCCTGTAAAACAGTTAGCATTCTTCTGCTATTTTCAATCCTTGAGTGGAGCTAAGGTGACCTGTAATACTGACCTAGTTACAATAAGACTCCAAACTGAAGCCCATTCTGGTAAGATATTTTTGTATCTCATCCTTGCCTATAGAGATTTAAAATAACTCAGTAGAGGTTCACGCATCCCTGAGGGCACAGTTTCAAATCCAAAGCAATTTGGTCATTATGTACTGGAGTGTAGGTACGTGATTTAGCTCTCAGGGGCTTTTCAATCCAACCAGTATTCAACCAATTCAATCAAGGAGGTAGTTTAAATTAAATACAAACTTGTACAATTTAAGATCAAAATGGAGGTTGGTAATGAGGATCTTTAGGGACATCATTCTGCTGCGCGAAGACTAAAAGAATAATGTCCTTTACAATTCTATTGTGTGCACTACATGCATTTAGAAGAATATTCTTTCTACTTTACCCATCATCCAAAACACAGAGATGGATAAAACTAAAACTTTCAGAATTGCCCCTTTCTTTGTCTTTTTTTGACTATAACAATTTTATTTCTAAAGCGCAAACTGCCTAAAATGTCACACAAGCCATAAAACATGGTCAGAGTGAATGGTGATGAATCATTAAATGTACCACGCAGAAAACAAGACCCAAGCACAATACTTACGAGTTTAATTGAACAGGAGCATATAGGGGATTTGAATGCTCAATTCCCATTAAAATAAGTGGGAAAGAGTGTCTAAATCCTCTAAACTGATTTGAAAATCTCAGCTGTCAGGGTTAACTAGTGATTGGTGCTTAAAATAAAACACTTGTGAAAGGGAAATGCTTTCAGATACTGTTTAAAGGCCCAGTTCAGAAAAGCTCATTTAGATATGGGGGTGATACAAGCCTGTCTCCATAGCCTCATCCCTGCTTTGTAGAGAGTAGACTTCCCTGTGGGAGATCAGGCTGATGCAGTCAGTGTACTGCTTAAATCCATCTGTATTTGGTATAGGGCTGAAGGATTATCCTGGAAAGAGATGCTCTCCTGAATTGAGGTTTTAATGTGGAGAGAGACAGGCAAAGGTGAGTATCCAGAATGAGTGATTTTTCATAGATTGGATTGTCAGCAGATGTTGTATTTATAATACTAGAAAACTGATATTTATATTTGAGCAAAGAAATGGCTATTTAGGCAACCCAATTTGTGGGCAAACGTAGGCGTGCAATTGAATGCGTCAAGGGGCCTCAGTGGTAAAGCTCCAATTGACTCCAGTGCACACAAGTATGACCTTTGTAAATTGGGAGCTACGTTACGTGGAATTTAAACAGCAGCTGTTTAAGGCATGGATAAATTGTGAACCTATCCTGCCTTTGGGTTCCAGCTGCCGTAACTTAGGTTCTGCTATTGTAATTATCAGTAACATATTCATAGGCATGTCAACTGTTGATATTCTGACCTGTCTTAGATGCAGTGGTTTTCGTCTTTACATTTCGATGTGTTTTGCTCTGCAGGGATTTAATTAGGAGATCCACTTTAAAGCACCCACTCCATATTTCAGCATCTTCTCTCCAAGAATGACCTTTGATTTGTTGATTTTTGCTTGCTTATGCATACTCTGAAATGCATTTTGCAAGCTGAATTAATTTTCATTTTCAGTTTACCATTTATGTTAAAATTTATTACAGCCTTAACTTCCTCTATGAAGATCAGCTTGTAAAGGAGAATCTTCGTAAAGTTTAATTTAAATCACTCAGTGTAATGTCTGTGAAATGTGTATAATGACTGTTCTTATTAGAGTCCTCAGCGAGGCAAAAAAACAATAAATATACAAAACCAGGAGTAGGTACAGAATTTAAAACATAGTTTTCCTTGTGGAGAATTTAATTTCAGCCCCTAAAAGACCATCAGAGTATTAATTCTGATGTTTTTATTACAAAGAACCAAACCCACTGTTCTGAGCAACCTCAGACTTGCCATTTAAAGCACAGTGGTTCTCCTCCAGTAAGATCGAATGGATAAAAGCAAAATCTAGTAGAAACCCAATGGTGATGTAGAAGGAAGGAGATATAATTCTGCAATATGTTTCCCCTTCAGACTCCTGTCACAAGGGGCCCTCTGCCCTCAGGACAGGATCCCACTGGTCTAAGGATGTAGAGTCAAAGTAATGTCCATAGCATCACCCCTCCTCAAAAGAAAGGACTTTTGAGACAGTGGGAAAGACATACTGACATGCTCAATGTCACCTTCAGCAGGTTCCTGCTCCATATAGAGATGCCTGCCTCCCGTGGGTACATGTGGGTGCAGTAGTCAGCATGGAGGCACGGGTGACGTGGATCAGAGAAATAAGTTCTCAAGTTCACGGGCCCTTAATTGGTGTCCTACGATACATGGGATCTTCTTGAAGATCATGGAATTCCCCAGTGATGGGTGGGACTGAAACCCCACCCAGGCAATGGAACAAACCAAAAGAGATTGTGGAGCCTCCTAGATAAGCTCTAGGGTTTGTGTAGGGGACAATAAGGCCCTGAGACTTTAAAGGAATCTCAAAAACTTCAGAAAAATCTGCCTAATTGTGCACTGCTGCTATGTTAATGTAAGTTTCCCACTTAACAGCTCATCACAGTGAGCGTAGCTATGATTTAGAAGCCCATTGTTCAACTAAAGCATTATTATTATTAATTATTATTTCAAAGTTACTCCTAAAAATCCATATGCAGAGGGGTAGAGACAGAAAGGGCTAGTGTCCCATTTTCAAGGACAGACTTTAAGTGATATAGCTTCTTTTTGAAATCCTAAACATTTTTTTTTTCAGCCAGGGAGACTAGCCAAGAATTTTGGTGGTGGAGGATTAACCTGGACAAATTAGTATGGGCTCATTTCTGCAAATGTGACTCACATTAGGTGTTTGGGAAGGTTCACATAAGTCAATGCTACTCAACATGAGTAAGGTTTGCAGAATCATGCCGTATAGATGTTTTAATCTGCATTCAGAGGTCCTGGTTTTAAACCTGGCCTCCAATAGCATGTCCAATGCTTACAAGAGCACTTAATTTCACCTGCACTTGAACTACATTAACTACCTAATTTGCCAGTGAACAATTACACTTATTAATTGGTGCAACTGCAGATTCAATTCACTTAGCCCAAAGTGTTGCAAAATAAATAGATCTTCTGGTGAAAATTTAGGCCCTAGGAGTATCATCAGCATGGTACTGATGTATGTGTGTAAGCTTAAGCACATGAGATGCCAACAGAACCACAAACATGATTAAGGTTTACACCCATGTTTAAGTAATTTCCTAGATCTAGGCCCAAAGCTCTATTTCTAGAAAGCAACAGTACCGGGAGAAAAAAAAATTAGATTAAGATGGAGCTGCTTTCCCCTCTGTTGTACTAACAAGTTTAATAAATATTAACAGAGGACAGAAAGGGGAAGGAGCCTCAAAAAATATTTGCCATTCAAGCCGTCCGTCCATAGCCTCAGTAGCAGAGCCATATGTTTCCTGTACTTATACTTCGGCATTTCTTCCATCATAAATATAGAAACTACATTAGCTGTTCTGTTCTTTACCATACATCCTTTTGAAAAATTAAGCTGGTATTTTTTCACTACTTTATGGATTTTTAAGAATTAGAGTGAGCAGTGTTTACATGAATTGAATATAAAATCAATTCTATCTTGATTACATTTGACTTCAATAAGTACTAAGTAATGCTTCTTCCATTTAATCAGTGAACAGTGTTGTTGCTATACTATTTGCATTTTAATCAAAAATTCTCTCAAGATCCATCCAACTAGAAGCGGCAAGAATCTCCATCTAAGTGCTCAGAAATTAGGTTTGGGTTTTTAACGATGAATAGTAAAATGCAATGTTGTTTTGCTTTTATTTTATTTTATAACATCTACTTTAATAAATAAAACTGGGTTAAAAACTGCTAGTTATAGTTATGTGTTTACAGACTTTACTTCAGCTGTAGAGGCAAAATCTCTTCTGAAAGACAGAATGAGATCCTTTTAATCTGAACATAATATTCCAACTGCTTGAAAAAGTAATATGGGGCATTACACTGTAGCATTAATAAGTAATGAACTCATAGGTGTAAATTCATTTTACTCAGTGGAAATTATATTATGTTTCTCTTGCTATAGGTCACTGGCATATCATTTGAAATTTGCATCACAATGATGGCAACTCAGTATATCTATATCTATATCTATATCTATATCTATATATATATATAGACACACACACACTGAATTCTAGGTGAAAGGCTAGTCTGTAGAAACAAATAGTACACATGCTCCTATACAATGCATCCTATCCCATGCGATGGAGATGAGGTGTTGAAAGTTGCTTAAGAGAGCTTTGTTTTTCCCATTCCCACTAAAAATTAATATTCAGTTCTCTTAGGTAGCTTTGAAAATCTGAACCTAAATGTATAGACATACAACATCATTACTGAATCCTGGATCAAGGGATGTTACATTTAATGGTATCAACGAAGTCAATGCATGTTTGCTGTTTAGGCCAGCATGCATTCACCCGTTGTTCTTCCTTGCTATAATCTGCACGTTTTGGATCACTAGCTTCCGTTATCACAGATGACCCTTTGTCAAATCCTCATTCCAAATGTAAACTAATTCGTATTGTAGGAGACATTGATTCTCATGCATATCAATAACTACCTGATCTGAAATTGTATAGCAGCATCGTCAGTAGAAAGTATTTAAAGTTCAACATATTGAACTTCTTCAGTAACTTGCAAGAGCTATGGAAAGGAACAGACCTCCTGAAAACATGGGGTCAAGGCTTGGATTCTTTCTCTACCTCGTAGGCCCTAACTCTTCTCACAGCTGAGTTGTGTCATCGAGTAGTGCCAAATAAACATGGGAAACTAGCACTTGGAGCAACATCTTGCCTATGCTGGAACTTACAGAAGGAAGAATATATATGACAATGTCTTATGCTTTGTGTAGGTTTTCTTGGCATTATCAATTGTAAACCCTTTTTTTTCCCCCTTAAAGAAGCTGGTTATGTTGTAATAATTCTCCAAGACCCAGATTGCTCCATCCTTGTTTGTCCAAAAACCTCTTTATTGATTCATTTCTTGGATTCAGTAGTTAATGTTTTCTAATTTATTTCATTACAACTCCTATTTAAAATCAGCTACATCTAATTTTATCAGCAACTTACAGCTCCAAACCTTGTATTTTTAATTAAAAACAATAGTAACCTTGTAAAAACTTATTCAACTACCTCATTACAAGGAATCCTAAGGTCACTTCACCACTGCTAAAACCATATGATACTTTAAATTTAAAAAAAACCCTCACCTCATCACAAACTGAACAAAATTTCTAAATCACTAAAACGTGCCTAACTGTTAAACTTGTTCCATGTGAAATATTCATCATGAGCTAGTGTGAATTAGCACAGGTATATTGAATTCAATGGACTTACACTAACTGAGACTCTGGACTTGTATTGATAATTATTTGCATGATTGCATGATCTAAACAATCTATTTGGCCTATAGTCTAATCTACAGTCATATTGCTGTAAAGCCATTGACTTCACTGAATTTGCACCAGGGATGACTTTGCAGCATTGACTAAAATGAAATCCGTTCCCCATAATACAGTTGTGTTCTGGACACCCAGGCAAAGGCACAAGTGTGAACAAACCTAGAAATAAAACATGCATTTCCACTGATTCAGGGAAGAGCACAGGTGAAATGGATTTTACTTCACTGGAGTTATTGCAAAATTATACTCATGTACCTAGATCAAAATCTGCCCATGACACATTTTGCTCAGCACCTATAATATGTAATATTAAAAATTACAGTCTCCTCATTCCTGTAATGTGTGAAATTGTCTCGGTTTATATCATTTGTTCTCTTTCTGTCTCCCACTCCCATTGTTTATGGTCATTCCCTGCTGTTATATCTAATTTAGAACCCAGCATTATTTATACCCCCAGGACACACTCCGCCCCTCCCCCCCCCCCAGTATGTGTGTAAATATTATTTATATATATATATATACACACACACACACACACACACATTATATTGGGTTGACTCGAGGACAAAGCCGTTGATGGTGATGGTGGCAGGAGGAGAACAGGATTGGGGGGGGGTGACCGTTTCATTGGCAGAATAAGAGCAGCCTCAGAGCTCTGGCTGTAGCCCCACTGTGGGCAACACTTGACCCTGCCTTGGAGAGGTAGCTCTCTGCCAAGCAGGGATTCCCCCATGGAGGGGGAATCCTTGGCTATACTTTACAGAAGCTTTACCGACCCTTCACAGCAGCAGAGAGAGATACAAAGAAGCAGTCAGTATTAGGGGCAGAATCAGTCTCATTTCTCTCTCTTTTCCTTCCCCTAGTTGTATTCTGACCATCTCTGCTTTTATGCTTTGTTCCCACAGATGCTGTTTGAAGAGAAGTATGAAGCCATTTTATCTACCACAGAGCTGTGCACCACTGAGCCTGCTGATGATGTTAATGACCCCGCTGGCTTCTTACAATTCCACTTCTTCATGCCCTACATGCCGCATTGCTATGGCAACATGTATCTGATGTTCTACAGCCTTCATTTGGAATGCAACATACCTTATTTGTTTTTACTCTTCTTTCTGAAGCGTAGCAAGTTGTAAGCCATTTTGGCTGCCATTCCTGAAAGGAAATACACTAGGAGCAGAGCGTATTGAAAGAAACACTGCAGATCGCCAGTCTCTTTTTTAAAATAAGCTGTTTCTTGTCTCTGGCTAAGACATCTTTACTGAATTACCTACCAGCTCCTCCCAAAATTTTCTCTCTGATGCACAAGTCCAGTCAGTCTTTCAATGAACAGAGCATGTAAACTTTATCTTAGGAACTGAGTACATGCCATGTCTTGTAGAATTATATGAAAAGAAGGCTTTCTTTCCACATACATATCTGAAGTCTCCAAGCCCATAATCAATCACTTACATAAGTGCCCTCAGCGGAGTTCTTATTGGTGTATTCAGAAAAATTGCTGCTCAAATGTTAAAAGTGATTTAATTTTGGGCTGTATGAGTGTATGGGATTTTTTTAAAAACTATTCTCCTTTCAGAGGACTGTCTGAGTATTATACGTTGATCATGAATACCCTACACACGGGTCTTTCAACTATGCTTGCCTTCTCATGGCCTTTCACTTAACTATTTGAGAACCCCCTTATTTAACTATGAAAAAAGAGCCCCCGTCGTTACTAACCTGTATGTTTGTTTCATTGTGGACTAAATCAAGGCTACACAGTTTACTTCCATGGTGGCCTACATCAGTCTAGATTTTACTCTGGCGGTCACAGTGGAATGTTTCTGTGCACCAGAACAGTCTTCAGAATGTTAGTCTCAATTATACAGTCAAAATCTGTTGTGTATGATCGCCCTCATTTAACACACATGGAAGGGCTACATGCTCACAAAAGCCTTGATCTTGTTAGTTCTGTTAGAGCAGAACCAACCCCAGGTTCAAGTGGAGACTGCATGTGGGCTCAAATGCAGTCCAAAGCAGAGCTCAGTAGCAAGTCCCATATTCCTTGTGCACTCATTCCCTTACACACAAGTATGAAGAGTGAGAAAGGGGCAGAGGAGACATGGGTTTAAAAGATAAGCGTATTGCACCCAGGAAGCCTTTAAATATCCCTTGCTACTAAGCAGGAGTAACACTACGGAATTCTCATTAATGCACAGTCCAGTTGTCCTATATCCCCTGCCCTGCACATCACTTATACATAGAACCAAGACGTCTGTATTCTGCGAACCAGACACAATAGTTTGCTCACACTGATAAAATGCTAAAGGAAATGCAACTTCTAAAACTTCACTGTATAAGCTACAAGACAGAATTGCATTATAAACATTAATTGCATATTAGCTCAACTAATTAAAGAATAAATGCTGTACAGGGTAGAACGTTCCCTTTGAGAGAAATTGCTGCTTTGGGAAATGAGCCAGTGCTTTTAAGGAGCAAACTGTATATTCAGTGTTGCATCAAGAGAGGCTATGAAAACCACTCTGGAGCAGATCTGAGAGCAGATCACAAAAGCAAGGTGGCAGTGAACGCTGGGAACCTGTTGCCAAAGAGGGGATTTTGTGCCACACAACAATTGAGAAAGTAGGGTAACCAAACTAAAAATTATATTTCAATGATACACGGTTGGCGTTTAAATAAGGAAGAGAGTTCCTCTCCTCCTACAGCTCAGGGGGAGTGGTAACGGGACATGGATCGTTTCATCCTAAAGTTCTGAAGGATTGTGCATCTTCAGCTGCCATCAAAGTGGTACCCAGAGAGTACAACAGGAGCTGGAGAGTTCAGGATCTTACAGAATCAGGATGGACCACTGGAATCATCTTGTCTGATCTCCAAAATTCAGTTACGAGATGACATCACCAGGATGGCGAGACACACTGGTGCTCTAGAAGGCGATAGTCAAGGGTTAGATCAATAAACAATAATAGCAAAACCTACCTCTTGTATAGAGCTTTTCATCAGTATATTTCAAAGCACTTTACAAAGAAGATCAGTACCATGATCCCCATTTTATAGATGGGGACACTGAGGCACAGAGTGGTGAAAGTCCAGATTTTGTAAGGTATTTTAGGCATTGCTGCACTCAGCACCGCAAAGCCTATGTACCAGGTTTAAAAAAAGTTTTTAAGGTGTCTAAAGATGTAAATTTGCAGCTAAGTGCTTTTGAAAATGCCATCGGGCACCTATCTGCATCTTTAGGCCCCTAAAGACCTAGAAAAATTGAGCCTGACATAACTTGTTTAAGGCCAGTGACAGTGCCCAGTCCAGACACTATGTACTAGGAAGCATTGCATCACAGTGAGACTATGCCGTTGCTGATAGCTGTATCTTGAGGGCTAGGATGTGTGTATATAAATGCACACACATATACACACATCCTAATTCTATGTACATACACACACATACAATTCCATTATTCTCCATTGGGATTCTATGGTATCTTTTACCAGTTAAACACTGAAAGGTGACTAAAATCAATTCACTGAATACATTTGAGTGAGAAAGGATTCAAGTGCTGAACTGGGACTCAAGAAACCTGGGTTCGGTTCCCAGCCCTGCCATAGATTTTCTGTGGGATCTTTGGCAAATAACAATTTCCGTGGTCCTCAGTTCCCCATCTGTAAAATAGGGATAGTAGCTCTTGGTCTACCTTGTCTTTTAAGCTCTTTGAGCTTGTTGTCTCTCAGCATGTGTTTGTACAGCACCTAACACAAGGGACCCTCAATGTTGGGTGGGTCTGGAAGTGCTATTATGCTACAATTATGTCAGCAGCAGCAGCAGCTGCCTCCAAGTTGTTACTTCACTTAACATTCTCTATTCTTTCTAATACAAACATGTATTCTAAGTTGGCGGATGTTTTCTTTCACCAGTGATGTACACTTGTATTCTCCTGTAATTTGGAAGATCATGGACCATACATATTTATAATACTGGGTAATAATGGACAATAAAAGCAAGAGATTTCTTGCCAAACACCACAGATCTTTCCCTCTAAGTCACATCAACATTTTAAAAGCAATTTCTATTCAGGAGACTTAAAGCAATTTTAGTTCAAGCTTAGATTCCATTTAGGTTTCACTGATAATCAACTAGTGCATCGTAAACAGACTAATTGCAGTATCATTTTCAGTCTCTTCTTTGGTATAAAATATGCATGAATCTTATCTTTCAAGAATCAAGACCACATAAAGAGCACATTGTAACATTTCAACTACATTAAGTGACAGCTACTTGTATAATCCCTTTTCATGGTCAAGAAAAGTCCAAGTATTTTGACTGAAAATGAGTGTCTAAGATCATAATAGCTGTAAATATTTGATTTCATTTTGAGGGTCTTATGGAAATCATATCCCCCACTAGAGACTTCATCTTGGGCAAGTTAAGATAGTCAGATCTCCTTCGCACTTGAAGACTTGAGCCACAGCTGAAAATTGAAGACTGCTGGTAACAAACACCAGTATCCCTTGGAAGTGCACTATTTGTCCAAAATGCCTGGTTAAGCCATCTAAAAGCAACTCTACTGTGTACAATACGGTGTTTAGCAGTATAGTCTATTGGCAGTGGAAGAATAGATGCAGGGCTTGTCTACACTTGAAACACTACTGTGGCACAGCTGTAGCACTGCACCAGTGCTTCAGAGTAGACACCACTGATGTGCCCATTGGCACAGGTAATCCACCTCCCCAGGTGGCAGTAGCTAGGTTGACAGAAGAATTCTTCCATCTATCTAGCAACTGACTGCACTGGGGGATGGGTTGGCTTACCTGTGTCACTCAGTGATGTGGATTTTTCAGCCCCTGATCGATGTAGCTGGGTAAACCTAACTTTTTTGTGTAGACTATATGCTACCATATCCAAATAAGAGGCAGATCAGGCAAAATAAAGTGATGCCCAGTACTGCAACTTGATAAGAGAGGACTCTAAGTGGAGGAAGGAATAAAGTTAGAATGCTGCACTGTCTTGGCTCTCTGTCTTCCTATGCTTGAACACTGACCAGTCGCTGATGCCAGATTTAATGATCAGGACAAAGGACTCTGATAGGCCAAGGATCTGGTCCAGCATGGTTCTGCAATGCAGTGTCTATGTTCAGATAATTAACATGTAAACCACTTCCCGCTGAAAGGTGCTTTAAAAAGTAAATTCTATTCTATCTTCATTTTTATACCAGTAAGTAACTGCACTACATAGGCAGAATTTTCAGCAGTGCCCGGTGTTGGCCTAACTTCTCCGATGAAAATCAATGAGAGTTTTACCACTGGCTTCAGTGGGATGAACATCTCACTGCTGGCATCTGCAAAAAAACAGAAATTTTTCTAATAGTAGAAATTGAAAAGTTAATTGTCACATAAAAATAAATTTTCTCCATGGATATGTATGTAATGGAATAGTGATACAACACTAATACTCTTTATGCTGCTATAGATATCCCAATTCGAGTTGTGTCACTTTTATGTTGGGATATGGGGGACATGGCAAATGGAAAATACCACATCTCTGTTTCCAGCAAACTCAGGTCTTTGTTGTTTATCATTTTCCCAGTCCCTTTCTACCCTTTACAAATTCAAAGATGCTCACACATCTCAAGTGAATTCCTGTAATTAGATTTCAAGGACTAGCTTGTACTTAGATTTCATTTACAATTATTCTAAAATGTGGAAATTATGAGCAGCATTATTTGGGTTATTGCTTCAGGGGGAGTCAGTTTGAATAAATTGTGAGCAGTAGGAAACTCCACAACAGAGATAAAGATGGCAAGGAATGTAGCCAAAAACTGGTTATGGGCAGAATGGGGAGGGGAAATTGCTTGTGCTATAACTCATTCTATGAATAGAGGATTTATGTTTACAAAATTTCAAGCAGGTAGTGATCACAACCACTAAAATTCACCTAGGATTTCATTCTGAAAGATACTGAGATGAGGGTGCACAGCATTTTGCAAAAGCAAAATATCCCAAATAGTTATTTAAATGGGTGGAGAATTTCATCATATCATTAACTACTGCCATTTTATTTATTTTCCATTCCACTATTTGACTTAGACTATGTCTCCATTTCAGCTGTATCCTAAATAGTTGTCAGATGAAGACAGTTTTAAGATGAAACATTTTATTTGCTATCTGATATTTCTGCTAGTGCTTCTTCGGTGAGAAGAGAAACAAAGAAAAAAAAAAAGCAGAAGAAAAATTATTCCATTCATCTTTCACACATACCACGTTGTCCTGATTCAGAATGCAGTGGGACCTTGTCTAAATAATGAGAGAACAAAACTGTGTAGGAACCTGGAGACATGGCCCAAAGAGGGCCTACTGGGAGGAGCTATGCTATGATAGTACCACTTCCTACCAATGTTTCAATGCATATCTTTCTCTGACTGTCAAAGGAAAAGGAAAGAGAGAAACAATTATTTGTATTTAATGTTAGCTATTATTTTTAAAGTTAACCATATATAAATATACATTTAACAAATAGAATAAGAAGTTAATACAATCAAAAGAGCATTTGTTCAGTAAAGTGACCCAAGGGGGAATGCTAAATTATTTTCCAAGAAAAAAATATTCTAATACTACAAATACAGAGATCCTAAGATCATATGAAGTAAGTAACATTTAAGAACACAAACCCTGATGCTAATTCTAGGCTTTCTTTTCCCCCAGCCAGATGCATATTCTTTCGCTAATGTTTTCTAGTTTCTCAAAAATCTGTTGTATAATTTTATTATGAAGCACTTTTTTATTAAACAGTTTAACTTTGGGGTGTGTTCTGTGCTTTCTGAGGTGAACATGTGTGTGCTCTATCATACGTCTCTGGGGTGCTTGTAATAATTGCTCCTCTTTAATGCATACTAAAGAGCCATCCATAACAATAATTCCAGTAGCTGTCTGGAGCTCACGTTACAATTGTTCCAGGCAGATCTTAATTATATTGGGTAGTCGGATGTTTTAATCTTCTTTCTTGAATATGTGTTAACTATTTATCAACAAACAGGAGAGAGGCAGTGCATTTCACACAGTTCAAAGAGGCCTACATTATCAGATAAATTCATGCTCCAGAATGCGTTTTTTGTGTGCCTACTTTGTGCAGTTACATTACATCCATGATGCATGAATGATCATTTACATGTCTAACTGGGCAGTTTCACACACAATGACTGCAGTTTTGGTGTGTGACGTTGTCAGAATTATAGCATCAGGACAGTATTAGAGAGGTGCAAACTAGCACATAGATGGTGGGATGTTAAAAAATGTTCAGGTGACTTGGGAGCACAAATCTCATCGATTTTCAATGAGATTTCTGCCTCTACAATCACAGATTCATAGGTGGGTCACATAGGTTTGTAAAGATTAGCATTCCCAATGCTAATGTAGCTAATCCATAGGGTTTGAATGGGTTCATTTTTGGAGACATTTTACCTTTAGTTAACACTCCTAATGTAATCCACGCAGACAATCTCCTGCTTTGCAACCTCAGATGCAGAGAATGCTCTGAAAAGCAAACATTTTTCTAGGAAGGTATGAAAAGAAAAAGCAACGTGGTTCCAGAATTTCACTTTACTTTTAATTAAACTAGCGCCTAGAAAAATCATCCAGGACTTTGACTGATATTTTGTGTATATTTGCAGTCTTGCTGTGGTCCAGCCTGTGTAATGAATGCTGTGTAGTCCTTTCTCACACTTAGATAATCCTTGTATATGTACAAGGGTGTATATTTAGGGTGAGGCTGTCAAAGATACAAAGGATATTTGAATAACCAATTCCCATTAGAAATCCTTACCTGACTTTGGACATCTGACCTACAGGTCTTATCCATGGTAAGGTCACACTTCATATTACGGTTCCCCTTATAAATGGTTTATAAGGGACTAATAAGTCATTTATATATATTATATGCATGTTGCAGAAAGGAGTAGCATGTCTGTAAAAGATGTAATGGATGGGTAGAAACTACAGTTATAAATCAACTACCCCTCCCAACTTTTTCACAGTCTATATGCTCCATTATGTCTTTGGCTTTTTGCCTCAGTTCCTGACTTTGCAGGAAATAACCTAATCACATATATTCTATATGCTGACACGTTGCCCCCCCCAAATATTTCTAAAATTACTCCCCTGCCTATAACAGTTGATTAACCATTTCTTAATAATTTAATAACCCTTTATAAACTGTTTTGAAATGGAATCATAAGTGTGGCATGGTAATTTTTCCTGACAGACAATATGCGCATAATTGTTGTATCTGCATCTTAATCTTATGAATATGAAAATAATTTCAGTGGATATTTTTTCCAAAATACATTTGCATAAATCTTGCCCATCCACATAATTTGTGCTTAACAAATAATTAACTAATAGCTGATAACAATCCAGTATGGAATTCCCATAATAAAAAATAATCAAGATTATCTGCATTTTATTTTTATTGATAAGCTTCTTTATTTTTTCATGGGAAGTGCATGTACAACCTAGGGGTGACTATCAGTATCCAGGGATACTAAGGAGATATTTTTTCCCATGACTTCTTCAATAAATTCTATAACAATTCATTCTATTAGCCCTGTCAAGACTGGATGTGAAACCAATTTGGAGTAGGCAGGATTTTCCAGTTAGGGAGTTGGCTATGAATGTCGCATGTGAAATGTATTACCTAGCGATAGCACCATGTAAGTAAACACCCTGTTACTCCATTCATTGGCTTTCTACTTTTAACAACTGCAGAAGAATCTCAATGCAGAATTTCTCTTGCCTTTCCTAACAGTGATTCCATCTTTAGCCTTCACATTGCCCAAAAGATCTCAAAGTTGATAGGGGCTATTTGTTGTTATCCTCAGGAATGTCATTTGCCATTGGACTTAGATTTGAATCTGAACGATGAGTGTCTCTAAATCATGACTGGAGGTCTGCTATACATGCATGCTACCCAATTAAGCATTGCTCATCACCTTATAAGATCAGGTTCATGGTCTCCTGGTTTCATTCTCTTGGCAAATCTATGGAACTGTGCCTGATAAATACACTAGCAGGAGAAGATATAGGCCTCAAGTCAGGAAAGAACTTTGGATGATTTAATTGGGGATTGATTGGTCCTGCTTTGAGCAGGGGTTTGGACTAGATGATCTCCTGAGGTCCCTTCCAACCCGGATATTCTAGGATTATTACAACTCTAAAACTTTCTATGATTATTACAACCGGTATTTAAGTCCTGTTGACTTCAATTGGATTTAAGCATGCGCCTAAGTGCTATCTTGAAAAAGGATTCTATCCTGATTTAGGGCCAATGTAACTTGTGTTTTGGGCTCTCATTGAATGAGTTGTGAACTCGGCAGCCTCTCAATTGAGTAATAAAGTCATGCATTTCTGAGTAGTCTGCCACATAAGGTTTCTTAATGGAGCAATAAAAGTTTAAAACTTTCCTAAGTACTGTATTCCTAGGCCATAAACTCATTGCCCCATAAATTAACAATATATATTTATATAGAAACTTTCCAGGAAAATTCAAAGTTGCTTCAGGACACATTCATAAATCTGTCCAAATCATAAATAATGGCATAATATATTTCAAAGCATACCATAGCTATGTTCAGCAAATTAATGGTGCAAACACTAGAGAAGCAATGACTGAGTTGGCATTCCAGATATAGAACATTGTCTGATGAACAGAAGCAAATAATTCATCGTAGAGTCTCTAGACTAAGAACCAAATTCCTAACTCAGATGCACACCTGTAGCTCCCAAGTATTTCTGTAATACCTGATGTTAAAGGGAGACATATACATAGAAGTTATGGTTTCTAAACCATGGGTCAAACCTGGGGCAGCAGTAATTGAAAAGTAACATCCCTGTAGTCAAAAGAGGGGGGAAACATGATTCTTTCTTTGTTTTGATTTGACTATTGTGTGTTTTGTTATGTCCTAATGGATGGTCTCTGATCATTTAGACACTGGCGCAAACTCCTTCCTGACTTGCATCCTATGCAACCCCATTGATTAGGAAGCAAACTTTGTCCCATTGTGCCTAAACCATTCTTGTAAGTGCTTGATTATTATTATTACCTCTTTTCAATTCAGTGATAGTATCTAAGTAGTTTAGAGGGGGTTGTCTGGGACATTTTTGTTCACTTTCTGCCATTAGGTGGAACAATCAGAGTAGAGAAACAACTTTTTACCTTGGGCCCAGACCACTGTAAAATGTCATTCCTCACCGCATTCCAGGGTAGAGTTTGGTTCTAGGAGCCAGATTCTGATACCTTTTCCAATTATTTCAATGGGACTACTCATGGAGTAAGGTGCTAACTGACATGAGCAAGCGAATCTAATTCTGGCAGCTGGAAATCAGATGGGGCTTCATATGTTGTACAGTTCCCTGTCAGTACTTGCCAGAGAAGACAGATGTGTAGATAATGACAGACACTTTCTTCCAATTCAACGTGTGCGTTAGTTTGTATTTTGTTTTTATCTCGTTTTTACTGAACACTTACAATTTTTCGCTGCCTGGCCTTCAGCTCATATACAGCTGGATTTAACTTTCAGATAGGCATGAGACAATAAATATTCCTTCCTTAAACAACTAATTTTTGCTAAAATTCAGAAAATGTAATAGCAGTGCATTATTTTATGCAAGACAATTACAGTTTGATTCAAAATAATATTTAAAATTGGAAAATGACCTACATGTCACCGTGAATATCTCTGATGAAGACCCTCAGATGCTTCTACATCTTTGCTACATCCGTGAACTCCCCCCCACCAGAACATCTTTAGCCCGCTTTTTTAATAATACACCATTGGACGCAGCGTGATCTTTTTCTACCAGTTTCACAGATGGGCAAACTGAAGGCCAGATCCCAGATGATGACAATTACTGTAGCTCGTTTGAACAGCATTACAGGGGTTGAGAATCTGGCCCCTGAGTTGATATCTGAACTGTCCAATGTCACATATCAAATAAATGATAGATTTAGGCACATAACTCAAGAATGATACTCACAAAGATACTCCTTGTATCTTGCTTTAAACACGACACCAGTCTATGGTACACTGCTCTTTCACCATTCTCTACCAAAAAGGGATCATCCAAAATGGCCATTTTGCTACTTAAATAAATCTAGGCTACATTGTGTCTAGCATACCAGCCCCTAACAAGGGACAAAGCTAAACTTAAACATCCTTATGAGATAGTGCTAATTCTTGTGGCTATAAGGCACAAACTAGCATTGTATGTACTATAACAACCCTGGAAAGAAAAACAATTAACTATCCTTAATACCATTATGATAGTAGTCAGGAAGAACTAAAGCCCATCCCCAGAGATGGGAGGAAAATAGGCATGTTGGGATTGTCAGAGATGACCCATGCATCTCAGAAAAGTGGAAACATTATCACGAAGCTCTCTGCTACAGCAGTAAATGGAGTGCCATCTGTAAAAAGGATGCTCTGTTCTGTCCTGCCCATACATATAGGAAAATCTTATTGGGTCAGATGTTTAAACAAAGGTGCATATATTTGCATGCATGCAGCCTAAGCTATACGTAGAAATATTCGTTGTCTATCCACGGCGATTTTGTGTGCCACTAACTAACCAGGTGCATGTGTGAATGTTGAGCTGCATTTGCACATTCATTATGTAGCCACATACAACTGTACACACCTCTGGGCCATGTTTGCCTTATAAGGCACTAAGTAATACAGGACACACTAGGTCACATATTAGAAAAGTTACAGCTCCCAGGAGAAATAGAGATGCTGTATTCAGACCCTCTAAAAATGTCAAAAGATCATGAACTCAATGATATTTGGCATCTTGCTAGAAAAAGCTTCTAATATTGGGATAAGGGATTTTGAAATGAAATGTTCACTTCTTCCTGTATAAAGGAGGCATATCCAACCCTAAATTCATTGCCCACGTTAAATCTAGCAGGTGATATAAGGATCAGATTCCTATTAAGGATGATTCATTTCAACAGCAGGTGCAATCCTGTCATTCACAACACATCATGTTTTAAGGAAAAACTTCATAAGGGCAAACATTTTTCTCAATTGATTTGTATGATTATATTAAACTCAATGCCAGATATTGTACATTAGATCACAAGTGAAAACAAAAAAGTTCCCCTCCAGTTCATTCACTAATTAAATTAATTCCTGAGAATGACTGAAACCTCTCTGTTTTGATTTATGAACGGTAAGAGTCACAGGCAACCATCAGGGCCCTAGAGGTATCTGTCATTATTGGAAAAAGGCTCTCTTTGAAAATTTGCATTACCGGAGGGATGATTCCTTTGACATATTTATAGCAAGAAAATTGAATTTCCAGGGGACATTTTCTCATTGCTCTAGGCCCTGTGCTGAAGTACCCCTTAATCCATTAGTTACACATTATTGAAACCAAAAGAGATTTCATATTTACAGTTGGAGAGACATGTAGACATGAATGGTTTTTATCCATCAGGTGTTTGGTCCAATATATTTTATTCCCTAATAATAAATCAAGGTTTCTCCCCTCCCACTTTTGGAAATCAGTTTACTATTTTTAGTGGATGACGGCATCGTACCTTTAAAAAAATCAGCATGAATAAAAAAAGAATGAAGAGAGATAGGGAAGAAGCTTAAGCAATGGGAAAAGAAAAAGGGGTAAAATGAGTTGAAAAGATCAGGAGGTTACATAACTCAAAACTTCTAGAGAAGCAAAGATTGAAACAATGGGAAAACCTAAATAAGGCCTTGTCTTCACTAGGAAAAATGGTTTACTTTTAAACTGTCTGATGTTTCTATCCTAGAAAAGACATGGAAATTGTAGTTGTGTGTTCACAATGTAAATCTTATGGTTTTCAAATATATAATTATGAAGATATATGACCAGATGGTTTCCTTCCATCAGCTAACAGGTTAAAACTTCAACTGTCTTGTCTTCAATAGGATTGTAACATGGGGTTAGTAACACAGATTAGCTTTACACATATAAAAAAAACCTCACCCATTTCCTAAACCTGCAAAAGATGAGAAAGGTGAAAAAAAAATACATATCTCAAAAATGATAACAGGAGAAGGAATACAGACTGAACTAACGACTAACCATTTTTCACTATCGTGTCTTAACATCAGTCCTACCTATTCTTGTTCTTAATGCAGAAAGTTGAACATAGGAGATAATAAATTACCAGACATTACAAAATTTAGTGGAACCAATGAGTTGATCTGATCCTTTCTAAAAAGATGTAAGTGCTGCCATCCTGTTGGGTATCTAAGTCTCCCTAGCAATTCAGTGTGTTTCTTCTTAACATACTTATTTTGTAGGAACTATAGTATTGCACTAATCTTCCTAAACCCAATTAAGTTTCTTCATCTAATAGGTGAAATAATCCATTCCTTTCATTTTTGTAAAGCCATAATATCAAATTCAAGCACTTTTAAATTTGGGAGGAGTCCAGGCTCAAAAATCATCCCTCCCCATAGTTTTGGCCCTGGGTTGGATTAAAAACATGTAGACATCTATTTCCCAGCTGTGGTTTGGGTAGGAGCAGGAACAGACTCGTTCTTCAAAACATAGTCTGTAGTATTTGGCTGGAAATCACAGAAAAGGAGGATCGCTCAAGAGATGTCTGGTACTCCTTAATTCTGTCTGGCCAAAAATACTAGCCTTTTCCATGTGACATGAAATTCCCCAGGCGATCAGCAGATTTCTGTTCCTGGAGAAACTGAATATTGAAGGTAATCCAAAGGAGTGTGCATGTTACCTCTCAGACACTACTATGAGTTTGCACGTATAGTTCAGTAGGGCTAGCAATATACAGGGAGTATACTTGAAAAAAAAGAATCCTACTTTGCCAAGATCTCTGCTCTATTCTGTTTCTGATAGGGGCTTCCAACAGGACTTCATATTCTCAGACTCTTTTGCTAGTCACTCCTTCGCTTTCTAGAATTCCTTCCATACCTCAGTGTCATCAGAGCATTATAATTTTTCATTTTTATTTCAGGCTTATTGCTAAAGACTAATTTTAAAAATTGTACCTTTCCTCCTCAGGGCTCTGGAGAAAAGCATGATAAACATAGCGGTCTAATGGTGATTTTGAAGTTGAAGTGAATAATGCACTTTTCAGCCTCATACAGCTCCAGTTCGTACATAATTCATGTATAATGTGCGCACAGGTACAACTAACAGCTTCCCTATACCGTTCGTACAGCACACTACAATCCTGAGCACAGTGGGGACTGAATGATAGTAATTGAAAGGCTAATAGCACATGGCCATTTGTCCCACCTGTATACATAATTAACATGCATATCTGCACAGATGATGTGATCTATTGTCAGTGATTGCTCCGTAACCTGCAACCTTATTTATTATGCCCATTTCTTTACAGTTGCAGCTCAAGATTTAAATGCATGATGCCTTTCTTTTAAAGTCTTAATATTGGTTAGGAACTAGGATGAAGGGATAAAAATTCTTATGACCACTAAGGTAATATTTATTAATTTACTTTTCTTTGTTGACACGAAGTACGTGTAAAGTTGTTCATTCTGTCATTAGCTTTATTTAGAGCTGTTTAAGTAATTGCTGTGCTTTTTAACCTCCACCACTTTATAAAGTGGGCAGTTTCCAACACAACTTGCTTTCACTTATGCAGTAAAGATCAAAATCTGGTTCCATGCAAGGCAGTGGGAGTTTGAGCATTGATTTCCAGCAGACCAAGATTAGGCCCCAATATCTTATCTCAGCCTTACCCCATTCTGCTCCCCTTCTTCACTTTTCATGGGAGGATGGACTGTAATGTCATCAGGAAGTTATGGAAGTCAGGCCCTTTTACAACACACACTGATATTTCTATAGTGACTTGAATGTGATAAATAACCCCAACAATGATATACATTCTATATAACTGTATCTTATCTTACACTAGCACAAATACCCGTCGTTGCTCGGGTCCGTTGGAGGGGGGGGGGGAGAGAGCTGAGCGAGTGGGGGGGGGTGTTGGAGGGGGGAGAGGCAGACAGAGCTGAGCGAGTGCGGGGTCTGTTGGAGGGGGGTATTATTACATCATAACTATGTCACAGAGAACAGCAGGTGTTAACCTGCTGCCCAACTGATGTTAATGGGCTTTAAAGAATTTCACCCCTAGGGGGCGTCAGAGGTGAGATTTGAAAATTTTTCGATTCTTACCCTGATTAGGACCCTAAAGCCTATAACTTGTACCAAATTTCAAGTCTCTAGCTCCAACGGTGTGGAAGGAGTAAGGGAACCTACACGCACGCACGCATACACCATTTGACTTTTATATATATAGATGTGTCTATCACTCTGTCCTTTGGATTAACAGGATGGATGAATTCTGAAGTTATGAGCCAAACCGATCCTAACATAGGCCTAGTCTTATTGACTCAGAATATTTGCTCAAAGAGATGATTTGCTATTAAGAGCATGGGAGGTTCACTTTTGTTTTGTAAATCATGGGCCGAATTCCCTACTTTAAGAGGATGCAACTCCACTGAAGTCAATGGGGTCTCACCTGCTCATGCCAACAATGGAGTTTGCCTGAGATATTAGTGTGGTAAGGCAGACTTTTTTGCAGACTCAGCCTTTTTACATTAATGTCTTACATCAGATGGAATCCTGCTAAACTCAAGTGCACCAAGACAGATCAGGACCATCCCTCAGCCACTGTTCAAGCCTTCTATGCATTTCAATATGCTAAGTGAAGGGGCCAACTTTGTTTTATCATTAACCGGAGAGCCACATGTAGAGGTAATTAACACATGTCCTGCAATGCCAGGTTCAAGACATCATTCCCTGAAATCTTAACTTCAGAAGGTAACACTTCCAGGAATTATGTGAGAAAGACAGAATTTTTTTATGTCAGTATTGCAGGTTGCTGGATGCTTTTGAGGAATAGCGATAAAACAAACCAGATGTAGGAAGCTTTAGGACCAGATCCTCAGCTGATGCAAGCTGGAATAAGTCCATTGAGATGAATGGAGTTGCATCAATTTATTACAAAGGAAGATCAGGTTTGTAATACTCCGGGCTGTATCAATTCACTACTCATCGTCTGAAATACACTCATACAAAATTGTGTTCAGATGGTGCTATCGCCGTTTTTCAGCTGAAGTTGAATATGGGGAGATCTGATCCTGGTGAAATATCTCATCACTAACTGAATAAAAGAACTACTGTTTTTCTGTCACTTCTAAATACCACCTGTCAAGATAGATTTTCCTTTGATTAAGATGCGGAGGCATCCACAGAACAATTACAGATGTCAGATACCATCCTTTGCTCAGCATTCACATCCCTATAACACTTAATTAACAATGTCTTCACTTCCATACAAATTAGCACCTTTTTATTTACCATGACATTTTCAGATAACTTCAGCACTGCAGCTCAGCCTTGATGGTTAAGAAAGAAACAGGGAGGTCCAAGGAATGACAGCACTCAGTACTGAACTGACAAACCGACTATTTCCATGGGAAAGAAAGAGAGTTGCAGGTGTCACTTGAACAAGTCTGAATTTATGGAGGCTTTTGAGACATGCTTCTTAGATATGGCCTGTATGAAAAAACAATAGGAAAGAACCTATTGAAATTGGCACATAACAGAGCAAGATAATAAAATCTTCAGAAACAGTAGAAGACTACATAATAACACCGGGATTCAACAAAGAAAAGTGCCCAGACTGAGGTATGACTCACCTCTCTGGGGGAAAACATTACCTGAACTCTTTTAATAAAATGGACCGTAAAACAATGCATGCTTTTAAAGTTATGTTTAGAAGAATTAGATAAAGTTCCAGTTTCTGCCCTGACCTACCTCTAGTAGTGCAACTTCCCCTGAAGTCAGAGTAGAAATTACGGCAAAAATCTTTTTTTAAAATTCATTGTATGAGCCTCCCCCAAAGAGTAAGGGCCTGATTCTCCACTGATATGCACCTAGTGGGCCGGATTATGATCCCACTGACACCAAAGTAAAACCAGAGTAACTCCAATGACACTGTAGCATTGTATATGGAGACAAGCCCTCAGGAATTTGCCACAGAAAAACAAATTGTGTGATTTGCTACTCAAGCTCTCATTTTAAAATCTAGCTGAAAAAGCTAATGCAATAGACAGAGTAAGTACACAGTTTCCTTTAGATGATTCAATTATTTGTCTAGCTAGAGCATTTCAGAATACACCTCATGAAATCTGAGCTCCAGCAAAAAACCCAAGTGAGCTATTCATGCCCCTTTTGACCCTAAGCAAATCTGTTTGATGCCATTCAGTCCAGGTAGTGTACTAAAATGGAAACATTACAACAGACAGGAGGTTACTGTTTAGGCCTAAGCAGTAGATCGCTGGTAATGAGTCACAGCGGGATTTCTTTTCATTTACACGTAAAGAGAAACAATGCCATTGTTTTCTAATGCTAAGGAGTGAACATAAAAAAGGAGGGAGACGTCTGAAAGTCAATTTGGTGCCAGTATCACTAAAGCTGTATAGGTTCTAATTTTTTCAGCCATCGCAATGTTAGTATTTTAACCGAGCCACCTCATCTTGGAAGGCAAATGCATTGCATTTCTGAATCCCTGAAACCCCAAAGGAGCTAGTTATGACTCAGCTACTGTAATCTCCTTTTTTGAAACTTCATATAAAAAGCGAATAACTTGCTGTCCAAAATAAAGCCAATCAATGCAAAGCTGCCATTGAATTAAAGAAATCTTTTGTGTTTTGTTAAGAACCACTTAGAACCATTGGGCCAGATTCCCTGACACACTCCACTCTAGGGTGACCAGACAGCAAGTGTGAAATATCGGGACAGGAGGTGAGGGTTAATAGGAGCCAATATAAGAAAAAGACCCCAAAATCAGGGCTGTCCCTATAAAATTGGGTCACCCTACTCCACTCCCTTTGCATTGCTCAGTTGGTATAAGGGGAGCAGAGCCAAACCATAACACCATATGAGGGAGGGGGGAGAAGCTGGCTCCTCTGCATTCCTCCCTGCAGCCGTGTGAGTCAGGGCAGGGGGGGGACATGCAGTGGGGCGTATGATGCACTCTAGTTACCCCCAGCTGTCAGGCAGCCCCCTAGGAGCCATTGCCAGCTGGTGCAAGTTAGAGAAGCTGCCCATGCTGCTCTAATCTGTACCAGGACTGGGCGGCAAAATCAGGGAGCTGCAACCAACTTCTTCATTGCTCAGACCCATGTCCTCTGCATTCTGCGAAAAACTACCCAGCTCCAGGACAATTCCAGGAAAGGTGAAATTTCGGGGCCCACACAAGCTCTTCCCACCAGATTGGTACCCAAACCCAAACCAAAATCCTCCCAGATTTGGATTTAAAGACGGGGTGAAATCCTGACCCCCCATTGACTTCAGTGGAGCCTAGATTTCATCTGAAAAATTTAAGTCCCAATGCAGGGGGTGGGAGGGATCGACCGATTTCAGGGTCTGATTCAGGTCTGTGCCTAATTTGTCTGAACAATTGTAATTGCCGTCCTGTTCTGTAATACACAGGACTGACAAAGCATAAACAATTGGATATGGGGCCATTCGTCTTCTTTAGTTGGCCCGGGCACTGTGCTGCTGCATATCACTGTTGGGCTTTCTTAATAACACCGAGCTGTATTCCTGGTGGTAATGTTAGAAGATGCCACGGTGAACTTTTAAAATGTTTACAACAGTTCTATTGTGACAGATATACTGCAGGTCTCATTCTTGTGTCTCAAGGGCTCCTCCCTGCTCACATTTGTCAGAGCAAAGTATCCGTGAACCAGTGACACCTATATCCATTTTATGGTACCTAATATTGGCATTCACACAGCTGTCTGCTCAATTCCTAGGACCTGAGCCTTATTGCACTTCTGCTGGTGTAAATCAGGAGTAACTCCATTAGAGTTAATGACTCATCCCTGCAAAAAACAAGAGAAGAATCAGGCCCAGAGCCTTCTCGTGCTAATCATATTTTATTCATATCAACAAACTCTAAAATGTCATATCACTGAGATTACAACCCATTAAAACCTATGAAAAATGCTTTGGATTTCTAGTAAAGCCGCAATCTCACGATACCAGTCCTCAGCAAAACCATCCATCTATTCTGGTCCAAAGATCTCTGTCTTCTTAATCCCAGTCACATTCTGGGAGCGACACCGTTCCAAAGGAGCCTGCCTAAAACAATTAGGCGAAAGTGTCAAAGTATGTTCAGCCATATCTGCAGGTTAAGGAGGATCTGTCACTTGCTCCCGCCAAAAGTTTTACTTGTATAACAACATTAAAGAAACACCAGACATTCTCACTCACTTTTTTAAGGGAGCCCGAGGGCAGTACTTTTAGTTATAATGACAGGAAGAATTCTCAGCATCTGTTCATCAAAACAGAACAGAGGGATCGCCTGTTGCTTTGCAACCAATAAAAATGATACATTTTTAATAGCTCTGGCTGAGGAATGCCACTGCTGTGCAGATTCAGAAATGTCAGAGAGGGTGAGAAAGGGTTAAAGCTTTCAGGGAAGTTGAACCACTTTTCAATAATAGGGGCAGAAACTTTTCTTGAAAATGCTCAGCTTGGCTGGAATGAGCACTGCTTTCAGCAAGTACTCCCAGTAGGTATAAAGAACCGTTCTTACCGATTACACAAATAGACTGTATTTTCTCTTCCTTGACCTTGCTATGTTTGTTTTGCCTGTTTCTTTCCATATTGTTGAAAACTTGACCTTTAAAAGTCAGTGTGACTGACAGTGTATAGGGCAGAAAAGGACCATCCAGGCCACCTACTGGTCTCACACCCAGGAGGTCTCAAAATAAAGGTAACCAGTCTATCACATATATTGCCTGCATTTTAATGGCCTAAGGAGGACACAGAGTGTCAGGAACAGGATAAACCATGAGGCAGAATTATATATGATTGCTTTCTTTTTAAAATTAATTTGATTTAATCTCATGACAAATTCCAATGGACTGTGTTTGTGTAGACAGACACATACAAGGCCCAATTTTAAATACAACAAACACAGGGCTATACCAATTTACATGAATGGAGGCATTCCAGTTCTGTGAGGAAGAATTATATTAGAATAGGTAGTTTATGGCTGAGACTTTCAAAGCCACCTAAGCATTTGGACTCACAATTAATGGGAATTTTTAAAATTAATAGACAGGCAAATCCCCTAAATGCCTTTGAAAATCTCATCTTACATGTACATGCATTAATAGCCAAACAGCTTAAAAAACAGGCCTTTGGGATCTTAACCCAGCTGTACTGAACTGATCTTGAACCACATTTATGAAACTAGGCCCCAGATAGGGCTGGAAGCAAAAGGTGCTGGGAACTGGGTGACAGTCTGTTCTCATGAGGTTTTCAGCTCAATTATGATCTGTCCCCTTAATGACTATAAAATGAGGCTTCACATTATTTGTCTGCTACTGTATTTTACCCATAAAGGCCAAATCTGCATTCCATCAAAGTCAAAAGGAGCTTTTCCCATTAACTTTGATGGGATTAGGACTTGGCCCTAAATGAATATAGACTCATACATTTTAAGGTCAGAAGGGACCATCGTGATCATCTGGTCTAGGGTGACCAGACAGCAAGTGTGAAAAATCGGGATGGGGGCGGGCAGAATGCAGGCCACAGAACCTTACCCACCCACTCCTGTAATAGATCCCTTACCTCTGGCTGAATTCCTGACGGCCTCAAATCATGGTTTAAAGACTTCAAGTTACAGAGAATTCACCATTTATACTAGTCTGAATCTGCAAGTGACCCCTGCCCCATGGTGCAGAGGAAAGTGAAAAACTCTCAGAGTCTCTGCCAACCTGACCTGAAAAAAAATTCCTTCCCAACTCCAAATATGGTAATCAGTTAGATCAGGAGCATGTGGGCAAGACCCACCAGGCAGCTACCTAGGAAAGAATTCTCTGTAGTAACTCAGAGCCTTCCCTATCTAGTGTCCCGTCTCTGGCCCTTGGCAATTTTTGCTACTTGCAATTGCCGATGGGCCACTTGATATCACCGTCAGTCCCATCATACCATCCCCTCCATAAACTTACCAAGCTCAGTCTTGACGCCAGTTGGTTTTTTTGCCCCCACTGCTCCCCTGGGAAGGCTGTTCCAGAACTTCACTCCTCTGATGGTTAGAAACCTTCACCTAATTTGAGCCTAAACTTGTTGATGGCCAGTTTATAACCATTTGTTCTCATGTCCATATGGGCACTTAACTTAAATACAGTAAAACCTCCATTTAACGGACTAATTCGGGCGAGGGGGTGTCCGTTAAATCAAAAAGCCTGTTATTTAATTAAAAAAACAAAAACGAGCTGTCAGAGCAGCAGCCCGCCCGCCACAGGGTCAGGGCAGCAGCTCCGCAGCCCGCCTGCTGCCGGGACCTGGGCGGCAGCCGGGAGCTGGCAGCCAGCCCTCCCAGGTCCCGGATACCGGGACCGGGCGGCAGCAGGGAGCCGGCAGCCAGCCCGCCCGCTGCCGGGACCCGGGGGGGGGAGCCAGCAGCCAGCCCGCCCGCTGCCGGGCCCCGGGCGGCAGCCAGGAGCCGGCAGCCAGCCCGCCAGAAATGGATCAGGAATGCATCAGACTTGCTCAGAAATTTTGTCCATTGCATCCGAAGTCCGTTAAATCGAGGTCCGTTAAATTGAGGTTTTACTGTAATTCCGCTCCGCAAGTGTGCATGTGTTGCTGGGTAAGAAGGGAAAGGCTAGAGGATGAAAATAAAAATAGATTTGCCTTTTGAGGCCCTAAATATGACCCTTTTCAAGGCTCTAGCAGAAGAATCATTGGGGGAATTTCACATGCATATAAGAATCGTGGCTAAAAGTTCTGGCATTAGGTGTGGTTTACTGTGAGTCGTGGAGCTATGCAGCAAACAACTGAGAGAAATGTTCCTCCAAACTTTAGACCTTAGCCAGCATCCCTTATATAGACATGTCGTCCTTTGAATTTAATGTGAATTTTGCATGCTTAGAGACTGGAGGAGAATAAAACTTTCGCAGCCTCTTATTCAGCCAGAATCAAAGCCCATTAAAGTCAATGGGATTTTTATTTTTGTCTCCAGTTGGATTTGAATCAGGCCCAGAATAGTCAGCTCTTAACATTTACCAGATGTCTAACAGGTAGTAATATTTAGGAAAATACTGGACATGTTGCAAATCTTCCTCTTTGTTTTTATGGCATCAATAAATCATTGAAGGCTTGGATGTTTGTCTAGAACTGAATCCAAATAGTCTTAAACCTAAGTCATTTCGGCATGTTTTTGTCTTCAGTGCACCAAAATTTTTGTTTGAAAGCATTTAACTAAACAACAATAGTGACTCTTTTCAGGCTCAGAGAGGTAGCCGTGTTAGTCTGGAATAGCAGAGGTAAAAAAGTCCTGTGGCACCTTAAAGACTAACTATAAAGTTTTGAAGCATAAGCTTTCGTGGGCTAATACCCACTTCATCGGCTGCTTGCATCCGACGAAGTGGGTATTAGCCCACGAAAGCTTATGCTTCAAAACTTTATAGTTAGTCTTTAAGGTGCCACAGGACTTTGTTACCTCTTTTCAGGCTGTTGCTTGTATATCAGTTAGGGTATGTCCAAAGAAAAACCCACAACTAGATTCCAGGCTCCAGCCCAAGCCCAGATATCTACACAGCAGTGAAACAGCCCAGCAGCTCAAGCCCCACAAGTCCAAGTTGGCTGGCACAGGCCAGTCATGGGGTTTTCTTTGCTGTGTAGACATACCCTTAGAGTCTGCATGATGAACCAAAACCACATGGGATAGGGGTATTAAATTTAAAAAATGGCATGAAAAAAACAGCTGGTTTATCAATGCAAAGTGATATTGATTATAATCAAAGTGGACTAGAAAGATATAATTCTTCCATGATTTCATTGTATGTAAGAGAGCGGTATGATTGCTCAGAGTTCCAGTTTGAAATTGGAGAAAAGCCTGTTGAGAGTCTTTGCATTAAGTTTAGAGGTGAGAACAACAAGGATGATGTTGTGGTGGATATGTACTATAGACTACCAGATCCGAAGGATGAGGTAGACAAGGCTTTCGTCAGACAACTAACTGAAGTTTCCAGATCACAGGCCCTGGTACTAGTGGGGGAATTCGATAACCCTAACATCTGCTGGGAGAGCAATACAGCAATGCATGGACAATCTAAGAAGTTTTTGGAGTGTTGGGGACAACTTCCTAGTACAAGTACTGAGCAACCGACTAGGGGCCATACTCCTCTTGACCTTCTGCTTACAAACAGGGAAGAATTGGTAGGGGAAGTAGAAGTGGTGATAACCTAGGCAGCAGTGACCATGGGATGGTTGAATTCAGGATCCTCACAAAAGGAAGAAAGGAGAGTATCAAAATACGAACAAGGAGCAATGGTCTTAAGTTGTCACCTAAGGGTGACATACTGGCACTACTGAAGTCAATGGGAGTTTTACCATGGATTTCAGCAAGGTCAGGATTTCACCTTCAATGCCTTTGACCGTGGAATTTCATGCTTGCTGAAGTGCTCAATCATTTAGCTTTAAAAGCCTCATCCAAAGCCCACTGACATCAATGGAACACCTCCCATTGACTTTAATGGACTTTGGCACAGGTCCCTAAGGGAACCTTCCATTAATTTTTTGTTTTTTTCCAAAAACAACCAGAAAGGAGCTACTTGATACAGATCATTTCACTTGGAACTGATCCTACAGGTTGTACCAATATATATTTAGCAGACACATTATGCAATTAAAGTAAGTGAAATGTTTTTGTTTTGTTTAAATGTTTTTGTACAGAGACAAAATCTTTGCTCCCGTGAAAAAATGCACGAGGTTGCTTTTTTGGGAGGAGGGAGGGTTTTCTGTCTTATGGTTTTGGAAATTGCATACAACTTAATGGATTTTATTGAGCATTCTTTGGTAATTTCTAAGTTTTCTGACCAATTGACTGCACATTTATCCAACTGGGTAGTTAGTTCCACATGGAGACAACAGATCAAATTCTGCTGTACTTGATATTTGTATCAACTATGTAGAAATCAATATCATTAGTCCAGATTTATACCTTTGTGCTAGAGCAGAATTCAGCCCTATAGAGAAGTGTTGAAGTTAAGCAGTTTTTCAGGTGGAAATACTGCAAATGTTACACTGGATTAATTTGAACACCTGTCTCTTTGGACAATTTTCAAGGTCTTCTTTCAATTTTTTTAGTGCATAATTCTTGCTAGAGCTTGAAATGCTCTTTCCTGGCAGACTGCAACATCCTTCTGGTCTGTGCACCAGTGAGATGCAGCACGGAGTGAAGACTGTTATGCACTATGGTTTTCAAAGCCTCTGAATATAAATGAGAAAACTCCACTTTGAGGATGTATGTACATTTTCACTTTGTAAACTTGCTGCTTTGGAGTGAATTTGGTACTAAAATGAGTTTGTTTGCATTGTAACAAATTACTTTGAGCTTTTCTTGAGGAAAATTACTGTATGCTGAGTATGTCTAAAGCATCCTCTAAGTGTAACATACAAACTATTTTTCTATAAGAAAGTAAGTTACATAGAGTCAGATTCTGCCTCCCTTGCTCACATTGAGAATGTGACCACAATGTAACTACACAAGGACTACGGTGCTTCTCAAAACGTGTAAGGATACCACAACCTGACCCAGAATAGGCAGCTATTTGGGAGTGATTTAATACTTCTATTTGCTTGAAATGACATAACTAAAGGCTCTGTGGGACTCAAAAGATGTAGGAACATAAGTATTGCCATTCTACATCAGATCAGTGACCCATCTAATCCAGTGTCCCATTTCCAACACTGGCTAGTACCTGACATTTCAGAATAAGAGTCAAGAAACCATCTGCTTGGCAGTTACAGAATAAATTACCCAAAAGGAAATTTCTCGCTAACCCCTTCCATTGGAGGGTGTATTAAACCCTGCAGCATGAAAGTTTACATCCGTTCCAAGCTAATGTAACGCTGGATGGTCTCATATAAACATCCAGGATAAACTCTTAACTTTAGTGATATATGGTGGAAATGAGTGCCACAGGCTAATTGCATCTTGTGTGTTCTATTCGTCAAATGGTTTGAGATCCTCCAATGAAAGATGTTATGCAAGTGCAAAACATTATTATTTTATACAAATAACTGGTGATTAATATAGTCTCTTTTTTACATACCCTTTTCTCCACGCTATATAGCCTGACCTTTGCATTCAACAAATGCCTCCGTCACATGAACACAACCACAGATGAAATATTATTAGGTGCCAGTAGTCTTCCACACTTCATAAATTCATAGATGTTAAGGTCAGAATGGACTGCTGTGATCACCTACACTAACCTTCTGTATAACACAACCTGTAGAATTTCGCCTGATAATCCCCCAACAGAGAGCATTATTCTTTCTTCTGATATAATGACCTGATTCAGGAAAACATCTTTATTCATGAAAACACTCAACTTTAAACTTTGAAATCAATGGCACTTAAGCACTTGCTTAAAGTTAACTTGTAGGTTAATTAGATCATACCTCTCAGAAAAACATTCAATTTCAAGACTTCAAGTGATGATGAATCACTTCCTTTAGTAATCCGTTCCAATGGTTAATTGCCCTCACTGTGACCTTGGGTATTCTTTCCAGCTAGTATTTCTCTAGTTTAATTCAACATCCATTCCTTAATGCCTAATCCGAGTCGTCCCCTCCCCTCCCCCCCCCCCCCCATGACCTGCACATCTCTTGGCTTCCTAAAGTGGATGTTGCTTCCTGTTCCATTTTGTTGGAAACTCCCTCAGAAGGAGTCGTGTTTACTGAAGTACTCAACACGGTGTGCAGTATTATGGGGCTGGGGGAGTTAAAGAATAGTAATGACTTTTATCAGCATCAAAGCACTTGTTTGTTAGCAATGCAGCTGGCTTATCCCAGCAACAAAATATACTGTATACTCCAGTCTGGGGGATGAAGTGCTCATTAACCAAATAAACAAAGGCTTTGGCACTCGCTTCTATGGCGTCTCACAAGACATGTAATTAAGGAATCTTTGCATTCTGTCAGTTGCCACCCATTACAGTCTTTTTAAAGCTAATTAGCCAATACTGCTAACAGAATACCACTTTTGGCCAATTGTTACAGGAGATTACTTTTTTTAAAAAACCAACAGCAACCGGATAGATGTACCAATAACTGTCCCTTTGTATTAGATACAGGCAAGTATAAAATAGAGGTTATTAATTTTCAGAGCTGGAGTCCTGGAATTAAGAGATTCTTCCAGGCAGCAAGTGGAGTCACTAATATTTTTGAACTTTATCTGAGCTGGTAATGAAGAGATGGACAGATGGAAGGTTTGACTATTCCCTGCCAAAGGAGGCTATTTTGTTTTTTAAAATTTGAATCTCTCTGAAATTCCTTAAATGAAGCTCTTAGATGCTTAAAGAAATTATGTTTGCTTTAGGTAACTTGTAAATGTTTCTGTCTGTGTGAAGCTGGCATTTTACAGACTAAAGTAGTGTTTTGATTTTATTTCTGCTCCGGTAAGTTGATTCTCCCCACCCGGCTTTTAGTTCATGAAAGCTAGTTCAGATGTGATGAATTGCAGAACTGCTCAGAAGGTCCAAAAATAAAATTTCATCTGTATTAAGGGCAGATTTTTTTTTGATTTGTGCAAGAATAATGCTACTGTTTGCTCAGACTCAAGGCTGTAGCGCTTTCATGAGGTTTATCCAGGAAACATGGAGCCAAATGGCTTATGCCTTAAACCCATGTTACAAACCACTGCACAGCAGATTCTATTTTTACCTCCTGTTTTGATAAGTTCAGTACAGTCAAAAGTGGTAGTTCAATATTTGGAGCAACAAAACGTTGCCTTTTCACAGCACCCTTCCATCCCAAAGACTACACAAAATATAGAGGTGCCAGTTCAGATCCACTGCAAAGCAGTCAAATGAGTCCGTTTTGGGGAGACTTTTGCTCCAGGGCAGCAGGGAAAATTTCTAATCGTCTTGTAGTACCACCCAATTTTCAATCTTCTATGTAGTAAAGATAGGACTTGGGCTTTTAAGGTCTCTTCAGAAAGAGACACAGAACAAACTACTCAATATATCTGCCCCAGAAGAAGAGCTGTACAGGCTAAACCACCCTGAACACGCCCGATCCCATCTGATCTCGGAAGCTAAGCAGAGTTGGGCCTGGCTAGTACTTGGATGGGAGACCTCCTAGGAATACCAGGTGCTGTAGGCTTAACATGGGTGTGGGGCTAGCAACTCCACCCTGTAGGGAACCAACTTGCTACTGAAACACCAACAACAGAGATGGAGTGCTCTGTGGTTGGTGGCCCATACCCTGCCTGGGGGATGATGGGCAGAGAGAGAGAAGAAGAGCTGAGTTGATCCTACCTGAGTTTGAACTTTGGTTGCACAGTGTGTAGCTCTTTCAATGCAGCTGTTAGATGACTAAGTCATGAGATTCCAGCTCATATCAAGACCACTCGTATGGAGGGAGCAGAATTAATGCCAAACCTATAGCACAGATTGTAAGCTGTGGGCATTAATTATATTTGCACTGTACAGTCATCCCTCATACCCCCATTCCCCCCAAAAAAATGTAGTGTAGGAATCTAGCAAACCAGAAAAGATTTGGGAAATGAAATGATTACACTTAATTGTCCATGAAAATTTTAGCCAACTGCAGGTGTACTCAATTAACATCTCATTATAAAAACCTCTTGAACTTCAAATAAGCCGTCAGCCTTGTACAGTGTAAATGAAGGGTATAATTGATAGCCACAGCAATGGTAGGTTAAGTGCTTTAATAACATTCTAGCTCTCCAGAGAAAGTCAGCTCAGTTTCATCAATATAAAGCATCCACGCCAAGGAAGTTTCATAGTTTAAATGAGTTTTCTGTAGCTGCAGTAGAAGAAAGACAATAAAAGTCAGAAGGACATTATGCAGCATGAGCTTTCAGTTTCTGGAATATTTTCCCTTGTTTTACATGGTTTTCAAAGTAAAATTGCTCTGAGTATCACCATTTTAATGTCATTGGATGGGATAATGGGCTTGGCATGTACATGAACTATGAACTACCAGTAGGAGAAACATCTGGGCCCAATTCCAACCTCACTTACAGCAAAGCAAATGTGTCCACTTCAATATCTTACCCCAGTGTAAGAGATCTGACTTGGCCCCTATGTATCTAATCCCAGACCCACCTTGACCTTCAGAAGGTTCAGGTCTGGAACACTCTTGTTCTCAAACCAGGATCCTTGGCGCACTGATTGACAAAACACTAGAAAGAAAATTTAACAAGCTATTTGATCTTTGGCCTTTCACTCAATGTAGTTGTTGAGGCCTTTGAACAACAGAGTAGGTGCAGCAGCCGAGGGCAGAGCTGTTATCCACAAATGGCCTTACTTCCTCTCCTTGAGAAAGGGGAAGCAGTCTCTCCTTGGGTGGTGAGGGAGCAAGTACATGATATTCCAAAACAAACTGAGGAGGAGTCCAATACCTACAATTCCTTTCATTTACTTGCATTTCGGTGAATACCCTCTCCAGATTTCACAGCTCAGATACACCAGTGAGGTGAGCTCCACAAAGTGCCAAGGCAGACGTAGAACACGTAGTAGTGTGTCTTTTCCCATGTCAGTGCAAAAGCCCCATATTCCTGCATTTCAGCTTGGCCACCAATGAGTAGTGCTCATACCCCGTTGCCCCCTTTGAGCATCCTGCAGAGCAGTTGCAGGCAGCCTCAGTGCATGTATATTTTTGCTTGTGTCCTTCCCATACTGAACACCAGGCTCTCGGGCCTTACATTGAGTTATGGGACATACAGTGTCAGCTGTTCTTCTAGGCTTGAATATAGGATGATGCTACACCATGAGCAAGGGGAATCCAGCCTAGCTCACAGCCTCCCTTGGAATTCTCAGCACTCTCTCTTCCTCCTCGGTATGGAGGGAAGCACAAAATGCGGTGAACAATTCAGTTTGAATGCAAAGTATCTCTTAATGACATGGTGAGCATATAATGTCTGTCAAGGAGCCAAGAGAGGCTCCAACATCTTCTTTGGCTGGAATGGGAGAAGATGCAGAGGACGTGGGACAGGGTCTTGTGCAGAACAGGAGGGATGAAGTTAAGAATCACTCAAGGAGAAGGGGACAAGCTCTAAATGGGGGTTAGTTTGAGGTGGAGGGTTGGGACTCTGTTACACCTCAGTTTCAGAATCCCTGATAAATGAAGCTCCTACGAGTGTGTTTCTGTTCAAAAGGTTATTTTGTGAACTCTACATCTGAGGGGAAATTCACCCATAGGAGAGGAGACTGTAATGAGGTGTATGGCCTGCCAAGAGGGAACACTGTAGTTGGCGAGGTAAGCCCGTCTCCAGTTGGATGGAAGGTTAAGGATGAGGTTCAGCAGCAGTCTCTTCAGCTGAATGCTACGGAGTTTACATTTTGAAGCTCTGTGGCTACTGCAGTTCAGCTCTGTCCCATGTTGTTTGATTAAACTATTTGCTTCATTTGCTGGTTTTCAGTCAATAAATATCTGCATTTGCAATTTCCTGGACTTTGAATCTAACCAAGAGCAAGACTCCACAGAGAGGGACAGGTAGATATGAATAGGTTTTGCTTTTTTGCAAAAAGAACCCTACGGGAATTCTCAAAAGACACCACTAAGGTGACACCACTTGTTCAGGGGGCAGCATAGGTAGCTTTCTGATAGCCTTCCATCCCTCCAATCTTGGAAACATCTTGGGGGATGATTTAGAAAGGCCATGTATTCTATTGTATCAGATTTATGGTCATCCAAGACTTCATAATTATTACTATATCATGCACACTGGCCATCTACGTGTCAGATTCTTCTGGTCCCAAATCATATGACCCTACCATTGAAGCTAACAGACAATCTACAGCCATACTAAATTCCAGGCAAGGGAAAACAGTGATGTTTCCATGGACTAGCAGAGTTTGTGGGAAAAGTTTGAAAACAAAGTACCATCATCCATGCTTTGGCCTTTCCTAGTGAACTTTCAAAATGTATCCAACTGCATGTACAACGTTGGAAATACAGCATTTTTTTTAAAAAGGCCTGGCTCTGTGTCAAAAGGAACACATTTTCATTGAAGAAAAAAAATCCAAAAGAATTGCAAAATTCAGTCAGGCCAAAAATCAATTTGCATCAACAAATATCTGAAATTGCTATCATATCCTTGCTTGTGAAAAGCGACTCCCATGGAAATTTAATTAAAGAACAAAATGTACAATTCACAAAAAAACAAAACAAAAGTCCTTGAAGGAACCAAAAACATTCACAGAAAACTTAAAGCATCAGTTTTGTACAGCTCTGCTGCTCTAATAGCTATTTTATTACAAAAGCCAGCAACCAAGCGAGGCCCTGATCTAATGTCCATTGAGTCAATGAAAAGGCTTCTATAACTTGAATGATCAGGCCCAGAATCCATTATGAAGTTCAACACAATAACACAACACAAGAAGATTGCACTCCCACGTGGTGCAGGAAGGTTTGAGCACTTCCTGGCCTACTGCATGGGAACTCACCCCCTTTTTTTTATTATCTCAGCACTGCCATCAAGGGTCACCTAACGGATGGGCAGGAAGATGACCTGGCTTTAGTCTGGGGTTTCATCACTCTCTGATCATCTACGGTACAGATTTGCTGCTCCTTGACAGCATCAGTCAAATCGTGCGATGGCTGCCATAATGCTGTATCTCTAGGGAGACGGGACTATTATTTTACTGCTGAGAGGAGCCTTTTTGTTGTCTGAGGCTTTATGAAAGAGAGAAAGGAGATAGTTTGATATTTGGCATGACTGGAGTTTATTCAATCATTTTTGATGAAGGTTTGCTTGCCCTATTCGAACATTCCTCACAAGATGTATGCGGTCCTCCCCCTTGACCCCCCTTCCGCCCCGCACACTTAATATACGGCATCATGATCTGCTTTCCAGAGAGAAATCGGGAAGGAAAAAGGAAAGTTCTTTCCAGCATCTCTGCAAGAGCTAAAAGACCTATTCTTCTGTTCTATGAAGCTGCACAGCTGCTTTGGCATATACTTAATGCAGAAGCAGCTCTGTTTCTGACAGCCGGCTGCTTATCTGATCTGAGTGAGTGAGAAGTGGGCTGGGAGGGTCTGAACTTACAAGACAGCGTGCTGACACACTCTCAGCACCCCAAAAACCCACTCTCACTCCCCCCCACATACACACAACACACTCCCTGTCACATTCCACTTCTCCCCCCTCATTTGAAAAGCACGTTGCAGCCACTAGAATGCTGGGATAGCTGCCCATAATGCACCGCTCCCCATGCCGCTGCAAGTGCCACAAACGTGGCCATTCCCGTGCGCTTCCAGTGGTCAGCATGGACAGACAGCGGCGCTTCCCTAGTGCACTCTCTGAAGGCTGGTTTAATCCACAGTGCTCTACAGCTGCTAGTGTAGCAACTCTGAGAAGGGATTCTGGGGCTGGGAGCAAGCAAGCAAAGAGCCTGACCTAAATTCATCCTCTTTTCTTTTACACGTAAAAATATTCTCATTCCAGTGCATCGTTAAATAGCTACCATGTTGCATCCCAGCAGGAGGTTGCACTTTAGTAGTAGGTGAAGGGAGAGTCATATATATTATATCCTGGACCTTTGCTTTCTGATCCCCCAACTTGGGCGTGCATACAGGGACAGCTGCAGTCTGGCCCCTTTGCTTTCTTATCACTCAGGTTTCCCTATAATGTACGTAGCTATAGTATTAACTGAAAATATATAGGTGGCTTTTTAGTTCTCTACTTAAATACATAGGGCACTGCATCTGCATAGCTGAATTGAAAAACTCTGGATTGGATGCTTGAATAAAGCCTAAATGAGTGCAGGGATGAGTGGCATGTTTTTGCCAGACAAGGCTCCCACCAGGTAATCACTAGGTGTGGCCATCAAGAGCAAAATTAAATGCGTACCCTTTGCACCTAGAAAAATATCAAGAGACATTTTCCTCTCTGCTTCTGAATTCCCTTGAAGAGAGATCTGCTGGTTGGCATTAAATGTCACTGCTTGCAATTATGTTCATTTTAACTGCAACGGAACGCATTATTCTAGTTAAAATAAATGTCCCAATCTTGGGAGACCCTCTTAATCAAAACTACACCCACATGAAAAATTACCCTTTTCCAGCTGTCAGATAATCAGCATTATCAGTTTAATGAATGGCCTCCTACTTTTATCTCTGCTGCTGCTGGAGCTTCTAGTTTGGCATTACTGCTGAGTGTATCACATGAACTTTAAGGCCCCCAATCCAGCCGTTTTGGAATCTAGCTCACTTCTTCATGTCCTGTCTTCCTATTGCTTCCTGACACATCCATGTGCATCTAATATGCCGGATCATTTCACTCTGCCGGGTCACTGGAAGATCATCCGTGCTCAAGTGGCTGGTGTCACGGGAGATGCTTTATCTTTTGAGGCATTCTACTGCAGTCACAGGTATTGGGAGCAGTGATGTAGCCCCACTTGATCACTACATCTCTAGTCTAGCCAAGTCCAGTGCAGAGTTGATTAAGGCAATGCCATATAGTCCAGGGTTGGTCTTCCCTGAGGGGTAGGTGCTTGAGTGGTGGGAGTCAGATTGCACAGATTACAGAGGCATTCCCTACTCATTTGCCCTAGCTGAACCCTTTTCTGTTTGGGTGGCCGTGGCAAGAAATCTTTTTTGTGTGACTTCAGCCAGCTTTAAAGTTTGTGACTCCTGCTAAACACCTTGTAGTACTGCTTTTGAGCTCCCTGATGTAATGCTACAGGAAAGCACCCTACATTACCCACACAGCCGTTCCACGATCATTCATTTTGAATTCTGTGTGAACCTAGGTGTACCAGCCTCTTGACTACTCACTCCGCTAGTTCACAATTCTGTCCTGAGCTCCAAGAGAACTTCTGAGCAATCCAGACGGTGTTTTACTAAACCACATGGCAATGAGCAAAATCCCATTTTCCATGTCTCCCAATTAGAGCGTCCTGAACTGGAACACCAGAGCAGATCTGGCGCAAAACGTCACAGCTAGAGCCTGTGGGATAAACCAAAACACCAAATCTGGCTGTGCCCAAATGTTAATTAAGATCAGATTTGGTTTCTTAATTTATGGTTCAAACTTCTCCCAGTCATTACAAGACTTTCAACATGCACTTCTCTTTCAGAGAAAAAATTGGGTAAGATTAATACTTCAATGGTGAAGGAGAAGAAGATGAAACCATGCAATGTTCATACATTGAAATGCTTTGGCCCTGGAGTCTGGTGTGCAAGATCCTGACCAGGATCGAATTCAAGCCTAAATAACAACCCATTTCATGACGCGTAGCTGCCACACGTGCAATGCTGCAGGACAGGAGCTAGGCACCATTCTGGAGAAAGCAGAGCTGAGCAGTGCTCAATATCATTTCCCATGATCCACTTTGAGACCTCAGGTCATGAACAGCCTGGGTGCAAGCAGGCCTCAAGACACTCATTTCAATAGCCTGGCACCTACTTACACCAGGAATGCATTTAGCCACTCCCATTTGGTTTGTGTCAAAACAATATGAAGCTTAATCAGGGAAAGTGACAGTTTGGTTGTTGGTGAAGGTGCCCATATTTACGAGATCTCCTTTTCCCACAGCTCTATGAGTAACAGAGCAACCACAGCCACACCAGAACAAACTGCCACCTGCATTCAGCTAACAAGCTAGTGGTGAAAGGGCATTTTCCAAGTGACGCCTTCCCCGGATAGGCTGTTTTAGAAGAACATGTTGGTAGGTCATTGACTAAAAGGAGGTTAATGCTGGGTAAGTGGGTTTTTCACAGCACAGTCAGGAGCAGTTCCCACAGATGCCAAGGTCAAATACAAAGTAAATGGCTTTGAACCATCTGAATTCAAACCACCTGGGCGAGGCCGGGGGGGTGGGAGGGGAAGAGCGGAGGGTTGGGAAGGGGAGAGGGGGAAGAGCAAGAAGGTTTTCTCCAGCCACTGTTAAAGGTCCTGGCCTCTGGCTACATAAAACTGCAAGTTCTCATTAAGGCTTTATGGCCACAAGATTTAATTCTCTGTGGCATCGCAGCTCAGCTTGCTATAGAAGAGAGTGGTCCAGTCTGAGGTGAGTTACAGCAGTCTAAGGGCGAATCTAATGTATGCCACTGATGCATGGTGTTTAAAGGCCTGTACATCAGTGGAAGTCCGGCGGGAGAACTCCGCCATGCCCTCCGTATGCCCTCTAGAGCCACCAATTGTATTCCCCTTTAGAAAGCTATAACCAAAAGGGCAGGTGTGTAACATAGGATCTGGCTCAGAGTCTGCTTGGCTTTCCTAATTTTGATGACAAACCAGTACTTGCAGCAGGCTGACTCCTTAACAAGAACAACAGCTTCCGAAATATCCCCCCATTCTAGGTATCGGTCATCCCTTAGATCTCCCCCGTAATTGGGTCTCACTGTATTCTCTGGTCCCAACCCTTGCTGCAGGAGATAATTTTAACCCTCTTAACATCAAACTCTGACCAGGACTGTTATCTACCAAAATCTACTGAAAGCAGAGAGAAGCATAAAAATATTTGGGTGTGGCAGATTCTAAACAGGAAGAGGTCAAGCATAGAACATCCACAATTAATATAACTTTAAGTCATCATTCCTGCCTTTAAATCCCAGTGTTCATCTCTTTATGTTTTTTTACAGATAAAGAGAGAAGAAAAGCAGCATTTTTGGACATTAATCTTTTTAGCAGCTTAGAGTCAGAGAGCCAAGTGCATGCTCCAAAGGAACTTAAAGAACCAATCATATTCTAACAAACGCGTACCCTTTTTTTTCCTGGTCCTATTGCATGGGTAACAGAGAATTAGGAGAGATCCTGATGCTACAAGATACTCCATGCAGGCTAAGCATCCTTGAAGTCAGCGGTATTCAGCAAAGGCACAGGGGGCCCCCCAGGCAAAGACAGAGTCAGGCCTTGACAGAGTCAGGCTTTGATTGCTCAAAATGTGGCCTTGATTGCTCAAAATGTGGCCTTGATTGCTCAAATGTGGCCTTGATTGCTCAAAATGTGGAACTTTTGAAAAATTCTAATTCAGTGAGTGCGTATAGTACACATACATGGCAGAGAACAAGCGACAAAGTCCAGAGAACTCTATTTCTATATATATCAGCTGGGAAAGGCATGACACAAAGGGAAAAAAAAGATTGTGCTGTGTTTAAGGTCCGTCAACTGTTCAGAAAACACATATCCTCAGAGAAAACATATCCTTAGAAAACAATTTGCTAACAAAATGGCAAAAAATAGTCAACACCCAAATTAGGCTAAATATCTCGAGTTTAGTTACAATTCAGAATCAATGCAGCTATATTCCTATACCAACTTTAAACATACATTGATCTGATAGTACTTTTACACTGAATAGAGGTCATTAAGAAGGTTGTTCCTTTCTTATCGGTCTCTTATTTATAGGCCTGTCGAGGTATCTTGATTTCAATCTGTAATTACTCAAGAGGGTGTATAATAGATTATCTACTGAGGTTCATCAGGCAAAGCACAACAATTGGGAATAAGTCTCTTTCTAAGACCCTTTTCTTTAATCCCATGAGCCACACAGAAAAGAACTGAAAGGTCCCCAGTCTCTTGCTGTCCTGATTAGCGACGTATATGTTTAGGGTATTGCCTTGTGCAAAATATTGAAGCTGGTAGATTCATTACAACAGGGGATTTTTTAAAAAAAAATAGCAGGAGATAAATAAATCTAGAGTCAATTTGCCTAAAACTAATAATCACAAATAATAAATTCCAACATAAAGCACCAATTTATCTTGGGAAATAAGGGATATGTCCAGTCTTGTCTTCTTGGCTGTGCTCTGTGACAGGGAGTATGTTGTGTGTATGTGGGGAGAGAGAGACAGTGTGTTTTGGGGAGGGCGGGAGCATGCTGTCTTGTAAGTTCAGACAGCAGCAGGTCCCCCTCTCCCCTTCCTCTTACACACACTCACAACAGCAACCTTCACTAATGATTTGCTTTGTCCCAAAGCAGATAAGCATGCTGGCTGTCAGAAATGAAGCTTTGAAAGGGGATATCCGCATGCCTATAGCCAATTTCAAAACAATGACAACAGTGGCCACCTAAAGTCAGGGGATTATGGGATGATTTCGGAGGCCAATCACAACACAACACAGCAATGCAACACCTCGCCCACACTGATGCCCCATTTCAGCCGGGGCACTGCAAGCTTTATGCTTCTTGTGGAGGTGGATTACCAGGAGCACTCCATCTTCAGAGTCCAGGCATTCTACGTGCCTTGCCAGTGTGGACACCTCAGGAGTTAGGGCGCTTAAGGCTGCCTTAATTCGCTCCTACTCGCAAGTGCAGCCAAACCCTTAGATGTGTTGTGCACTTGGAAAAAAAGTATTGAATAATTTAAAAATAAATAAAGAATTGGAATTAGAATACAAAACAGGCATGACTATTTCTTTCCGCTGGAGAGATGAATTCAGTTTTTCTTTAATGATGCTGTCATGGTTCAAAAACAAAAAAATGAAAAAGTACGGCTCTGTATAATACTTGATAATTTCTTCATTCTGCTACACAATCTTGTTTTATTACTCATTAGCTCCCGGTCCTCAGTGTAAATGCCACTCAGAAGCATTCACTGATTCCCTAACATATCTATAAAGAAATGGAAATTAGGTGTCTTACGTTTCTTCTGCAATGCAAGATCATCACACTGAAGAGATCATGTGTAGCAGTTTTAATTTTGTTTTAATTTTAACATTGCCATGGCATTGGCAACCTTATTTGAACTTCCCTTGTAAATCACTGACAGCTAAGGATGTTATGTAGCATTGCTTGAATTACATTGGTCATGTTCTTAGGGCCCATGACTCATGGGTTAGGAGAGGATCATGGAACTGGAAATTGCTTTTCTCCCCCTACCCCCATTCCACCATGAGACTTCAGGAACCTACAGAACAACAGACATTAACATTTACCATCTCATAGCACCTGGAAAAACAGGGTCATAAGTCAGTGGCCACTAGGTGCATAAGACTACTGGATACCTATTTCAGACTCTCAGTTATGGGAGAGGAAAGCACTAAAATAGTTTGTCCAAAGAATTATGAAAGACACTTTTAGGTGGTCAGGGCAGATCATTTCCAGATCATAAGCAGACAGAACTGCCCCATCTTTTCTCTCTGTGTGTGTGTGTGTGTATAAGTGAGATACAACCCCAGGGTGATAGTTTGTGTTATGACACAACTGTCATCAGATTACAGAATTTAAGCTGTTTATATCATCACAGAAGAGTAAAAAAGTGACCTATTTTCTCATTTATCTCACTGCACTTGAGACGTTACTAGGAACTTATGCTAACACAGAGCAGTTTGTCCTACTTTCAGGCTGGCAAAATGCAATGGTCAATGAGGTTTACATTTAAAAACAGAGCAAAATGTATTCTCCCTTCTTTTATGTCAGTGTGGTAGACTGGAGATACAATTAGCATATCGATGTCAGGGCCTTTAAAAACCATTCAACAATGCACAGGTGTATAGTGAATTTAACACCCTACATATTAAATCCCTGATGTTTCATGTGTAGAGCTTCTATTATTTTTTTTAATGTTTTAAGCACTGATTGGGTGCACTGCAGGTTCTATGCAAGACTATTTGAACTTAGTTTTCAGAATTGAAATCAACAGAAGTTGCAAAAAGAAAGCTCAGGGCTTTCTACATCAAGGGACTCATATTCAACTGGCCACACCCATTCTGGATTGACTACGGCTACCTAATCACATTTAGGATCGTAAACGACTGCTGTAATAATAAAGCAATGAATTTCAGACTAGGGATTTTGGGGATGTGTGAGGAAAATGTAATTGCCTGTAGTGCACAAAGCTCAGTAAATTGTCAACTCAGTTGGATCTCTTCGTCTGTGAGTGTCATGGTAACAGTTGACAATATGGCAATTCAAGTGCAGGATGTTTTCCAACATGGGGCTTAGTTGCGGGCTCTCTTAGTAGCAGGAACAGTGGTAGGGAAATACGGTGCTTAAAGAGGTATAGATAATGTAGTATAGAAACATAATCCTCTGTTAGAATAGAGTACATTAGTTCACACATTTAAAAAGGTTGCAACCCACCCTCCAATTCTGAGTGCACAATTAATTGAGGGAAATAGAACCCAGGAATCCTGATGTCCAGTTCCTTGCTTTAACCGCTATACCACATGCTATGATCGCTGCACACACTGAAAAGAAAACGGTGCAAATTATACATGCTTCAAGGGCAAAAACAAAGAGCATTGTTGGTTTTCCATCATATTTTGGCTCCTGGAGTATTGGGATGGGTGGAATTAAATAACCCTGGACCCTTTTAGACCCATTGAGCTAATCAGCGCACCACTAGCAGTTTTCCTACCTATCAAGTTAGTGACAGAAGATCTTCTCTCTTACTAAGTGCTCTGTATGGACCTGATCCAGTTCCCACTGTGGTCACATACATGAAAAGTAGAATGTATTAGCAGCAGAGCTCTCCAGCTGCTCGCGGTTGGTCTGTCAGAATAAGATTACAGGGATGAGATTAATAGAGTTATTAACAGGATAAGATCACATATGTCATAATAACATGGAGATTATGCCTATTGTCTCATGAGACAGAGAAGACATGGCTGTACATTTCTCCTTTCATTTTAAAGAATGAGGGAGCATTAATCTGCCAACAACTGCAAAACATAAAACCAAGTTATTGTCAGGCACCCGTCAGGCATAACAACACAATGCGGTTCAATAGAACCAGGTACACACCCTCAGTTACTGTATAATATTCAGAATTTCCTTGGTTTATGTTGGCATGACAAAGATAATTTAGATCAAACCATAACTCTCCTTAAAACTAGATGCCATTTCTCACCTCTTGTCAGCTGGTTCCGTCGCTGAATGTTTGTTTTATATTTACATTCCACATGTTGACATTTCATCATGATTCCAGGTAGCAGTGTGTTTAAAAGACAACATTATACATCAGACTTTTATCAAACATGGCCAATTATGCAAATTCCCCTAAATTTATTTTTAGAGAGAAGAAAGATTGATTGCAGAGACATACTATTACAGAGACAGTGATTTAGGAGGGTATTTCAATTGCTAATGTGCCTCACAATGATGTGGGGTTTGTTTGTAAACTTCAAACCTAGAAAATTGAATGCTCTGTCAACACCAGATAATTATCACCTCCTATCCAAAATGCTAAATTTAATCGAAATGTTCTTTGCATTGGAGTCAACAGTTGGCATGAGCCTTAAAGACATTTTATTATGATTCTGTATGTATGGAAAAAAAGTCATTACAAATCAGACAAATAGTGGTTACCTAAACCAATTTCCCCACATAGCCTGGAATGAAAAATAAAGTGATGACTACATCACATTTGATTGACTCTGGGGAGACTGATGGCTACATCAGAGGTTTCAAACTCATTTGGAGGTGAGGGCTGAATTCTATGTTTAACTATGGTCAGTGGGCTGGGATATAAATTCAGGACTTGGTTACTCCCCTAAATTCACAGGAGTTCTCCCTCAGATGTCCAGAAGAGTGGGTGGACGGAGTAACATACAGATCAAAGGGAGAACATGACCTTCATGTAAATAACCAAACTTTTGTTTATTTGTTCAGTATTTTATTGTCGCATTGAAAAAGATCTCTACCACTGCTTCTGCTCATAGTTTCTTTTTTCCTTCCTCATCCTCCTTTCATGGTCTCTCTCAATCTGTCTTTGCAGGTCTCTGCTTTTCCTCGCAACAACTCCCAAGTTCCCACACCTTCAGTGCCAATCCAGAGGACATGTTCATCAGTGAGGGAATAGTTAAGGTTGACATCAAAGTATAATCACTGTGCTTTGGAGTCAACACCTCAGTTAGATTAATATGGGATGGGAGGATTCATTGTTTCAGGCTGCCTGTAGACTCAGGCATACATCATGACACCAATTCTTACTCAATTCTCATTGGAAGGTTGTCTCTGCAACCAGCCCGCTCAGAAACTTCACTTCCATTTTTAAATGAATACTGAGATTCTGCTCAATCTAAGTATCGCATGAAGACCACATAACTCTATTATGTAAGCCAGATCCGGCCCATGATGGGTCACATGTTTGACCCCAGTAGCCTAGAACGTGCCTGGAGGAGCACTTTGGAAACAGAGAGATTCAATTATGGTTCATAGGTGGAGAACATCATTTGGGGCCTTTTGTTCATTTTGTAAACTGGCAAACTTGCAATATCTGGAGTTAAGGGCTACTGACTCCTGCCTCTTCTTTCCCTAATCTAACCACTTGGCAACCCTCCTGCTCAGATGTTATGTGTTAAGAATCTCACCACAGTCACCTCTCACTTTGTTATCCCCAAATGCCATTCAGTATGCTGTGGGCCAAACTCTGGATTCAATTCCTTCCATGGAATCCCACAGACAGGACTTAACCTTCTCCACTCTAGGGATTTTCTGTTTACATCCACCAAGCCTTCGCAAGTTCTGACATCCCATTGTCAAAAAGAGCAGTTTACAGTAATGCTTTAGAGGAAGGATTGGCAACCTTTGGCACACAGCCCACCAGGGTAAGCCCCCAGGCAGGCTGGGCTGGTTTGTTTACCTGTGGTGTCCACAGATTTGGCCGATCACGGTTCCCATTGACCGCGACTCACTTTCCAGGCCAATGGAGGCTGCGGAAAGAGGCGTGGGCGGAGGGATGTGCTGACTGCCACTTCCTGCAGCCCCCATTGGCCTGGAGCAGCGAACTGTGACCAGTGGGAGCTGCGATCAACCAAACCTGTGGACGTGGCAGGTGTCAAAAACACCAAGGAAGCCACAGAGCAAAGGAATGACGATATATTTCAGTATGTGCTTTGCAAAACCGTCAGATCACTCTGATCTAATTCTGGAGTATCCCCATCTCCCTTCTTGTTTTCCTCTTGGACTACTATCCTGTCATATTTTGGAAAGTTCTGCTTCCACGCGGTGGGTACAATATTACTAAAGTGTGCACTTGCATTCTAGGCTATCAGGAGAAAACAATAGTTTGCCTTCTGTCTACTCCTAAGCTATTTACAGACTGCTTTCCTGGGTTAGCGATGGATATTAAGACTATGACTGAATTCCAGACTCCTATTTACCTCCAATGGGAGCCTAACACCCTTTGATGTTACCAGCCTAAATTACTATTTAAAATGGTCTTTCAAACAAACAAAAAGTACCTAAAAAGCACAACCACCACCACGAGTATACGCCAAACAACATACAGCATTTTAAAAACTGAAACACAATGGAAATATGACTAACTGAATGGAATACCTGCTTTTCTATATTCTTGTAAGCTTTTTGCTTTGTCTGACAGTCCCCAGGGCCTCTGCTAGTGAAAACATTGTCACTTAATATACTTCTGTTTCCAGGAGCTGCATACAGAAGCAGCCATGTATTCACTGCTGTTGTGATAAACACAGTTTTGAAAGTACCAAAAGCTGGGGACTTGTCTCTTTGATGCAACTCAGTTTTTGGTATCTGAAGGGCCATGCAGTAATCCTAAGGATCAGTAATAAAAGGAGCACAACTTTACAGCTGAAGGGGTGGAAGGGAAAGACAGCAACTGGCCATATAAGTTTTCACTTGTAACAAATCCCCTCTTTTATACCGCTGCTAGAAAAAATTCCTGAGCCAAGAACTGACTCTGTAAGGATTCTAAGCAACTTTGCAGAGCATGAAAACACAAAGGGTTTCTTCAGATTTTTTATTTCAGATGCAGTTGTGAGATGGGGTTTGCAGCAGCCCAAGTTTTAGTATGATAAATGAAACTTATTGGCAGGAAGCAGCACTGCATGGATGCTAGGCACACCAGCTCTCCTGTGGCAATAAGCATGGGAAACTAGAGCTACTGAGAGAGTCTTATACAGGGATTGTTTAAAGTATTCTCTCAGAGCACATCGGCTTTCTTAAGGTGCTGACCTACCTCCTATTCTTGCTCCCCACCCCCATCCTTCTCCACAATGGGTTTGAAGGCATCACATGGTTCATGCTGACAGTATAAGAACTTGCATATATGGAGAAATCTCCAAAGGTCAAGGGGGGAAATGATGCCATGGAGAGAAGCTTACAGGCTGCTTCATCTCTTCCTGCAGCCTTGACCTAACCCCACCCACATGCCCGCCCATTCCACCCCCCGCCACACACACACACATCTATACACACACCTCAAGCAGCAGAAATCAGACCATGCTTTTGCAACTCATAAGTTCTCCCTCGTCTCGAAAAGTCACTCTTGGCAAGTCTTAGCTTGCTATCTACAAATGACTAACCAATACTGCAGGTGTTATTTCCATAGATTTTAGAGAGTCAGATCCTCAGCTGATGTATATTGGTTTAGCTTCATTCCTGGAGTTAAATGGACTTACAGCAGTTAAGGATCCACCCCATTGCCTTTATTAAAAACAAACTTTTTTTCCTTTAATTTTGGGACTGACAGATTTCAGTTACATTACTTCAGGACTCTCTACACTCTGCTACGGCTACTTTCATTCTACATAATATCCTCCAGAAATGCTACTGAAGTACAGGAACATAAGATAAATGTTCATTACTTCCAATACACCAGCTGAGAACTTGGCCCCGTGGATTTATATGTGTCATTGGAAAAAAAAATGCACATTTACAGAGCAAGATCTAAGGTGGCTCCTTTTAGAAGGTGACATTTCTCTTAGAAATGTATTTTTATTTTGGATTATAGACAAAATTTCTACCGCATTCATGTTCTCTCGAGGTCTGGGCTTCAAAAGGAAGAGCAATAATCCCAGTAGTCTTCCAGGATAGGCTTTTGTTTTATGCAGTCTCATCTCCTCTGGTAATCATTAGAATAGCTAGACACTTTTTAAAAACTATGTTGCATATACATCATAGAGACTTTCTGTAACAAAGCCCGCAAAGAATATTGGTATTTAAGGGGGAGGATTAGAAGAATGAAGGATGCCTAGATGTAAGCAGCTACACATATCACTCCTTATCTTAAAAAATGAATTACAGTAATTACAGCAATAAATTTAATTTGCAAGACATAGCTACATATGTTAGACACTGTGCTGCTGGATACTGCCTGAATCCAGAATGTTAATACTGCTGATTACTGAGTATTCCCAGATGATCTCTAGGAAGAGGGAAAAAAACATACATCTTTCCAACAATATTGACAGAAGTTTTAAAAAAAAATTATATGCATTCAGCAGTAAGCAACCTAGTATGAAGCAGGACCCTAGATGTGTATTACTAATTGCAGCTAAGAATAACTTCCATGGTTAAGATAATTCTTCCTTCGGTGCTTATAAATAATGCAGAACCTTGATTAACAGCGGTGTTTCCACAGGAGGGGGAAGGGGCATGTTGAACTACAGGATGGATAATAGGACATCCACTTGCCTTACTACTTATGGAAAATCTGGGCAGAAAGGGTATGTCTACATTGTAACAACACACCCATGTCTGACTTAAGCTTGAAGGCCTTGAGCTGCAGGGCTACAAAAAGAAGTGTAGTTATTTGGGTTTGGGCTAGAGCTCAAGCTCTGGGACTCCCAGGGCCCAGGCTCCAGCCCGAGATGACAACTACACTGAAATTTTATATAGCCCTGTAGTCCAAGCCCCGCAGCCTGGAGTCACGGACATGGACCAGATGCAGGTGCTTGATTGGAATGTAGACTAACCTCAGATACTGATCCAACAAAGCACTTAACCAGGTCCTTAATTTTAAGAGCCTGAATTGTCCCACTCAGGACAATGACTTAATGCGCTTAAGTGATTTTCTGGATCAGGACTCTGGATTCCATCCTGAACTTTTCCATCATCCAGGCATATGAAAATGTGGCTACTGCCAGATCCCTAGACTCCAAAGCTACCTTACATGCTTACAATGATTTACACTGAAGGCAGCCTTTGTACATGTTCTACTGTGAATGGAACCAGCAAGTCGAGGTATTGAAGTTAGGCTGACTAGTCTGTGGATTCCTGGATCTTCTTTGTTCCCCTTGTTAAAGATAGGTACTATGTTTGCCCTTCTTCAGTCCTCTGGGTTCTCACCCATTCTCCATGAGTTCTCAAAGATAATTACTAACGGTTCCACCAATGCAATTCCCAAAACGTTCCCTTTCCTCCTCACAATTTCTACAGCATAATGGAGTTAGGCGTCATCAATAAAAAAAAATTGTGGCACACCAGAAAAAGGAAAATGCAGAGGACAACATAAAAAAATTTAATTCCATACCAATAAACATAGGGGTGACCATTTTGAGTGCCTTATTCATGCTCATATTTAATTTAAAAAACCTCCCCTTTTTAATTTAAATGGAGCTGTTGCAGAATTTCCAGTCTACATCACCAGAGTGCCATGGAAACCAGAGTGTCTTTGCTATAGATTTTAGGTCTCACTTTCACATATAAAAGTATCTTGTATTAGATCAAAAGTATTCTTTGGAAATGGGGGGGAAATTATTTATTAAATGTATTACAGCCCCCATGTAAACATTAACATGGAAAAGGACATGAGCATTTATCAAAAAGTGACATACGCAATGGAAAAAAATCACAGTTTGGTATGAGAGCTAATCTAAGCAAGTCAGTTGTGGGATATGAAGGAATAAACTGTATTCTTGTGAATTGCCTCAGAGGTATCACCCCATATGTTCATCTCCATAATAAGGAAAGACTGTCTACAAGACTTCTCCCAGCAAAAAGCCCCTGCCAAACAGATGGCTCTGAACTAGCATGTTGAAAGAGTCTTTTGTCTATGGACACAGAGGCCCTGATCCAAAACACATTGAAATCTATGGAAAGATTCCCTTGGACTTCGGATCTGACCCATAGAGTCGGAGAGCAGAGCATCACTAAAAAGCTTTACTATGATGAATGGTGTTAAATAAGGATATTGTTCAAAAGAACTAAAGAGGTTGGACCTGATTATGGCTACCCATCAAAAGGTCTGCTCTTGTAAACACTTATGCCCGTGAACATCTTTATTCATGTGTGCAGTTTCACTAGCTATTTGTACATAAATGTCTGCAGGACTGGGCCCTGAGAGAGACATTGCAAATGAATTAGATCATTCATAAAAAGATTTCAAAGGCCTGTGCTTTTATAGACCACCAAGCTTCTGATTGGTTTAGTCGTAGCGCACATCACCCAGTCTGAACGCAGCAAGTCTATCGGGAGATAGTAAGCAACTGTCATTCTCCTGCTTTAACCTTCATTGGATGAAATTATTCAATCGACATCAATTTGGCACAATAGCAATAAAGGTAGTATAACAGAACACTGGCACAGTAATATTCCACCCTATTATCATTTAAATGAAGTTACCCAGGATAGCAACCCAACACTCCCTTTGCTATTGTTGTAACCTGTATTACTTTACTTTCTGTCAGTATGTTCTGAAAGCAATATCCATCTCCTTCCGTAGCAACATCCCCGGTGACTCCACTTCATAACGCTATCACTGCATTTCATACCTACCCAGTTTCAGAAGTGTAGAATTCAAGTTAATTCTGTCTCCTCCTGGGTAGTAAATATTAGAAATAAAGAACCCTTGGTGTGACTCATGCATCTGCTCCATTTCACAGTGTTTATCAGCAGTTCATCTGCTCACCCATATGGGCTGTCTCATTTTTTACATGGAATTACTCAATGTTTGAGATCCATGCACTGGCACATTCCATACACTCTAGTTTATGATGAAAATAATTAGACACGTGCACCAAATTTATGCTTTTGGAGCCCTGAATGAATAGCCTCCAAACGTTTCAGTTTTTTGTACACTAATTTATGATAAGGATGTTGGTTGACTGCAAATGCCAGTTTTGAAGGGTAATTGGGCAGCATTTACAAACCCTATTATTTTAAAGCAAAAACAGGTTACCAAAGCTGGGCTAGTTGCAACTTTGACCGCTTATATATTGTACCTGTCCAACACCCTTTTTGTGTGTGTCTGTCTTTGACCTGGGAGCTCCTTCGAACAGAATACCAATATCTTCTTTTCACTTTGGAAAATCCTACCACACTCTAAAGGTTTCTGGAAATGAATAATAACGTGGTTCTACTGAGGAAAGAAAATTAATTCTTCCATAACTTCTGCAGCACAATTTGACCTCTATTGCTCAAATGCCGCCTTGGAGAAGAATTTGCCTCATTTTTACGGATGATTGTGAATGTTAAAATGGCATTTGTGTATGAATTTGTTTACCTATTGGCTGAGTAACAAGAAGGCCAATGAAATGTTTTTCTGCTCTGTCCCACTCTTGATCCCCCTCACTCAGCCTGAAGCCACCAGTCATATGATAATCGGTGCCAAATTATACCAAAACTTGTAAAGTGCCCACAAGATAATTAACTTGGAACAGCAATGAAAATAGTTTTTCTTAAAGCTTTAGCTGGATGGTCTGAAGATGAAAGACCAGATTTCTGTCTTCTAAATTCTCCTACAGCCAGAAAATACACTGTCCCAGAACAAATCTTACGTTTTTTAATTCTTACCTTGGCCAAGTAGTGTCGAATGCATTAACCTCATAAAAACCTCCAGCAGAATTTTTGACTCTAATGTTTGCTCATCAAGTCTTCATCCTAAAAGACATTAAGCAAATGAAAGTCAACGAGGTTAGAAATTATTATTATTAGACTTGTGGAAATGACTAGGAGTCCTAGTCATGAAACCGCAGCCCACTGTGCCAGGCACTGTACAAACACAGAACTAAACAATGGCTCCTACTCCTAAGATCTAACTGCTTCTGCACCATTTCCCTGCTTTACATAAAGTCATGGAGCTTTGAGGGAGTGGGGTTGCTTTTATAAGCTACTTTTAGCTGTGCAGCTTCACAGCGGAAGAGCAAAGTGAGGGAAAGGATCAATGTGTTCCTCAAATCATAGGTGGCATCTCATATTGTGTTTATAGTCCCTACATTTGGACCTTGATCCAGCTCCTCAAGGTCAATGGGAAACCTGCCATTGACTTTAATGAGAGCTGATCTTGGTGTCAGGTGTTACTTGTGTAACAATATTATTGTCTGGACTGCAAGCTCTTCAGGGCAGAGATTGTGTCTAATGATGTATTTGTACAGCAGATTGGGACCCTGATCTTGATTTGGGCATCTAAGTACACAAATAATAATAATAATAATTTGCAGAATTCATCATCATTCTTCTATATCAGAGTTATTCAAGAAAAGGGCATTTTTTATTCTGACACTAAAAATTTAGATTTCTTACCCCACAAAAAATGGTTGACTATTCAACCCCTGGATGTAAAGAATTAAATATGCAGAATGCTTTGAATGGATACATGCACCAGCCATGGATTATACAGTATGTTAATTCCTTTCCAAAGAGGTTCAGTAGATGCTCTCACAATCTGTGTACTTGGAAACACTGTGTTACACGGATTGTAACAGTTTCAGTTAGGTCTTGAAAAATTGTAAAACAAATCAACATTAATAGTAGCTTGTCTTATCAAACTGACAGCGTGAGGACTCAAAACAGAATTAAACAGTCTATTATTCTCCGGCTAACTTTACAAATTACAAATGCAGCAAAATGGAGGAAAAAACTTGTGATTTTTTTCCTAATCTAGTCTCTATTTTGTCCTTAAAATAAACCAGCTCTTCATGCTAATTTGTAATTGTATGTTTTGAAAATGCTTTAGAATCCAGAAAGCTAGACACTGCTGCAAAATACAAAGGCATCATATTGTAGAATTAAACTCTACATCAAGTTCTGTACAGATTTAGATAAAATGGGCCTGATACCACCTTTTAGTTTCTAGGCTCGTAGCGGTGTAACTGAAGGAGAACTCACTCATTAAATATCAGGAAGCCCATAACACAAGTGCATTTTGTTTCAGGTCTCAAATAACTGAATGCTTGATAAAGACAGGAAACTTTATGTTTTGGAGATTGATATAATGATCCAAATTGGGAGGGGGGAGAGGAATTGAGATTTCATAAATAGATCTGAGAGCAGGATACTTTCCCAATATGCCCAACTGTCAAAATCCACACATTATGTATTGTCCAAATTCACAACCTTCCAGCTGACTGGCTTTATGAACAGAGAAAACAATAAGAATATTATAAAGTTCAGCTCAAACAATCTCTTTAGGCATTGGCGCTCCTAGAGCTCTTCCCCCAGGAATGCTCAGCTCACATCCAAGATCATCACTGAAGAGCCACTCTCAGCTCTCTTATTTCTGGGCAAGATAACAAGTCACTGGCCTTAATGAATCAACGGAAACGACCCTTTCTCTTCTGGATCAACATCTTCTGACAGGTTGCCACAAGATCATCCTTCAAAAACATTTATTGTTCGGCAATACTTTTTTTAAAGTATATTTTAGGTCTATAATAAATAATACTAAATTCTTGAAACATATACAAACTACTATCAATTATTACAATACTCTTAGTATAAACTGCAGGCAAGTTAGTGGCTATGCTGATTAGGTATTTTGAGCATCATCCTAACAAGGAATATACAAATATCATGAAATATGATATACAGTGCATGAAAATATTGATGCACAGAGCATTAGTATCTAAAGTCTAATCTAGCTAAAGAATAATCAGCTGTATTGCTTTAACACTGAGGAGTTTTAAAGTTAATATTTAGTTTGTTGCCTGGAAAGAACTGGAACCAGTCCTTGTCCAACAGAATGGTAAAGCTTTTCAAGTTTAAATTAAAAGGGGAGGGAGCCACCAGAACCTGAAAAACATTTTTCAAGTACAATTTAATGGAACAAAAAAACAGAAATCAGAAACAAAGGGTTTTTTTTCAAAGATTCACCTGTCATGTATGCCATTGATTTTCATAAGCAGTTTGCTAACCAGCCAGTGTTTTCTGATCATATTCTCTACACTCACAGTGAGATCATGACAGATACCCAAATTATTATTTTTTCCCCAGGAGAAACCACCACACACTCACATCCAAATTGGTAGTACTAATACCATCTTGCTGGTGGTAGCCAGGTGCTCTTATCTGATGATACTTGACAGGCAATAGAAGAAGAGCCCACATCGTTAAAATCAGAGCTGACTATTGGCTTCGAGAAACTGACTTTTTGTTTCAATTACAGTACTACTAAAAATACATGAAAAGCGAGAAAAGGAAAAGTGGTCCGCCTGTCGCATAGCAGACAGTTCATTATGGGATACAAGATTGATAGCACCTGCTAAACTTCCTGGAACGGTGTCATTTTAATTTAAGCTATTACAAATGTACTTTTAAAAAATAATTTCTAGCAAAGAAATACGTGCTTTTTCCTCCCTTTTGCTAAGAACTGTCCTCATTGTTTAATAGCGTCAAGATTTCGCTGCCTTCTATATTATTTGGTTCCTGGTTTGGATAATGAGCATATTGATGGCTTTTTTTGACTCTGCAGTGAATCACTGGGTTTTAAAGTTCTAAAAGAAACAGCTGGTAGTTATTCCACAGCAGGGAATTCATCTATGTGATATCCACAGCATCACATCCCTCTAGCAAGCACAAACTCCAAACAAACAGTACATCAAAGACTTTAGGGAGGCTGAAGGTAATTTGTGCTGCTTCAAATTTTCAATGATAAGTCTCTGGCAATTATTTTTGTCTAAGAATAAAAGTTTTATAGTAATTAGGTTGTACTGATAGGCTGAGAAATATGAGTGGAGAAAAAACATAATAAGATGGCCTCCTGACTCTCCCTCTCTCTCCATATAAACACACACAAACACACACTTTCTCCCCACAAGGGCTGCAATCTGTAGGGTCTCCCCAAGCCCTGAAGCTTTTATTGTTTAATTTTGAACTTGCATTTTAGCTTCCTGTAGGCAGTTCAGTATGTGACACGAATTTCAGCAGTGCAAAATTGCCAAAAGGCTTTTATTGACTTGAGACCAAAACAAAAACAAAAAACAAGCAGTATGCCCATACCCAGATAGCTCCTCTGAATGATATGAATGTCCCACAAAAGTCCAATTCAGTATCATTTCTAGTTTGATGTTTGTATTTCCCCCATCAATGAAATAAAAAAAAATCTTGATTTTTCTTCTTTTTAAGCAAGAGACATTTAATTGAATGTAATTAAAAATCACTCTGCAGTCAAGAGACATTTTAGTAACAAAGACTTCCTTGATGAGGTTAGTAAAATAGTGATAGGCAAAACCAGGTTAAGAAACATGGTAACTAATGGTCTACAGATCAGAAAAAGAACCAGTCACCCAATCACTCAGTGCCACCTCAGAGCCCTGTCCAATGCCCCATCTCCTGCTATGACAATCCCTAATGCTTCAGAGGAAGAAGATTCTCTCCTACCCCATATGATGCAGAGATGGGAAATCCCTTCCTGACCCTTGCAGGCAGCTGCCTGAAACCATGAAGCATGAGCTTTTAGGAATTTAAGACAAACTGGAAGTGGGCCCTTCAGCTACTTGGCTACTGAGCCCTGTTTCCTACCATCACAGCAGTCCTGTCAGACAATCACACTCATAAATTTGTCCAGCTCTCTCTCAACACTAATTAAGTTGTTTGCCCCCACAACTCCTATTGGGAGTCTGTTCCAAAAGCTCACTCCTCCAATGGTTAGAAACCTTCTTCTAATTTCCAGCTTCAATTTGCTCATGGCCAGATTATATCCATTTGTTCTTATGCCAACATTTCCCTTTAATCTAAATTGCTCTTCACCTTGCCTGGTAAGTAAATGATCCAAGTATGTTTTATTAGGCAGCACTCATCATTTTGATACTGTTTGGTCATTTACCAGCTAACTTGCTTTATTTGGCCTCCCGGACACTAGTGGGAATTATTGTGGCTCTATTTTATACCAATCCCCATGGACTCTCACAGATGTTAAGGATTCTATAGCTAAATTAGTCCAAGACACAGGCCTAAATACATCCAGATGTGCCAGGTACAGACAGCATTCAGGGGGAAGGGAGGGAAGGGAAGGAGTTTTTTGCCTACAGGGCTTTGTTTCCGGATCATCTCTTGTTATTTGTACTATAGCAGGACATGTCCAAAGCACTTCTTCCTTTTGTCTTCACAAAAACAGCACATTGGTTTGTGATGTAACAATATTGTTGCTGTTGTTGTATTTGTAAGCTGCGTGTCGCCCTGAGACACCTCAGCAGACCTTTTGGTTCACGTCATGCTGGTCTAACAATCCTTGCAAACGCCACATCAATTCTAACTGAAGATGGTGAACCTCAAAAGAAGATATAGGCTTGACCTGAAACTTGATTCCATCTCCCTTGCCCACCCATATTGCTGGTGGAGTTAGCCATTTCCAAAAAGGAAGCTGCACTCCTTCAAAGGCTGCAGTAACTTACCTCCCCCAGGAGCAAGAGGGGGATGTGGAAGGAGTACAAGTGCAAAATCAGAAGCCAGGGCCAACTTCAGTTAAAAAAAAAAAATCTTGAGTGCGCCAAATTTTCAAAAACTTGCCCACAGTACCAGCCATCAATAGCAAGATGAATTCTAAAGTGTATATGTGCAGAAGCCAGAAAAAGTCTAGAATGTTACCTTGAGTTGTGAGTATGTCTACACAGGGTTGAAGGATCTGCATCATGGCGTAGCAGGCCCGGGTCAGCTAACTCAGGTTCATGGGTCTCAAGCTATAAAAAAATATTTAAAAAAAATCCCCTGTGTAGACATTTGGGCTCCAGCTGATGCCCAAGCTCTGGAACCCTCCACACGTTCAGGTGAAGGGTTTACACAGCAAGTTTTCACCCCCAGAGCCCAACCCACACAAGCCTGAGTCAGATGACCCTGGCCAGCTGTGGGATTTTTTAGCCTTGTGTAGTAGACATATACATTAGGAGCTGGCTGAACCTCTGAGGGTAAAACACAACTGGGAGAAGGTTCCAAACTGCAGCATGATTTGAGGTGTAGTTATAAAGCAGTGATCAAGTTAGCAGAACTGCATCGTGCGAAGTTTTGCACTGCAGTAGATGGAGCCAAACTCTGATGTGAACATTTAATGTCTGATGGGTTTGATTGTATAGGCTTTCAGCATTACTTCGTTATTTGTATTTGATGGATCCTATACAGATTTCACAGAAGAACTGGACATTTCTCAGCGAAAGAGCAAACGAAGGAGTCTCACATAGCATAACTAAATTCTGACATGGCTTTCAGTCCACAGGGATTATACACTGTCTTGTTCAGTACTTTAGAAAATTACAGGCATTTTAGCTCTCTGGCATATCTCTAACCTGCTAAGTGCTCTCTTGGAATATATTCATTTTCTGAAGTCCCACTTCTTGAAGGGCGCAATGCATTCTCATTAAGGCTTTTTCCATTGATTTCAAAGCTAGCTGGACTGGGTTTATGTGTAGGAGTTAGAGGGATAACATCCCCATGCTAGATAGTGCCTCTTAACTGCCATTGTGCCAATAAGCAACTGACATATCTGATAGGAACTGAGTTCTAAGTTAGATTGCCTGTAGTTTTAAATAACCTGCACATGAAGAAATGCCCCTGCACTTTTTACAGGTCATGTTCTTTTAGTGTAGTGATCACATATGTAGAACTGGGTTGTTTTATAATTTATTTAACCTTTGGGCTCTTCTGACTGTAGCATATCTTTGACAAAGAGGTATCTACAGGCAAAAGGAGAAATGATGCAGGCTTGAAGAAAATTGCCTTGTATGAGGACACTTTACTGCAACTGAATTCCACTATTGGGAGCTTTGAACAGAGAACTATAGGCAATACCCTAGGAGAAAAGCACTCTATGACAAATTACACCACCACAACAAATTTACAACGAAGTTATAACACGGTCCTTTGTCATACATCAGCAGAGCTCAGAATAGAAGGATAACATTTGGGATTTTGTTCAGATTTCCCACACTGACAGTGTGTGGAGGTACAGTGTAATAACTTTGAATCTGCTCCTCCATTCCCACCTTATGACTATTTTCCTATAATGCTGTTTTTATGGTGGCACTAAAGGCTCCATGTACTAGCAGTTTGCCATTTTATTGTCAAGTCAAAAATGCTGATGCACAAAATTACTGTAGGTTGAGCACCTGTTAAATTGGCACAGCCATTTCTGAAACAGGTCTAGTGGTCTAGACGGGGGAAACTGAAAGATGTAAATCAGTCAGACCCGCCATATATTAAACACCCATCTGACTGCAGCAGCGATTAACTAAATCCACAGTGTATGGGTTTGCACCATCCATTTCTAGACCGAGTCAGAGAACTCAATGCTATAACTGTTTCATATGGAGGAGATGGAGGATGGGGACCTCAGTGTGCAAGTTTACTCCTTTTCCCTTTTAAAGGGAAAGCTCCTGTTTATCATGGGCCAGATTACGGATACATTGCTCACATTAGTAGTTCATTTGGCTTCAATGGGGTTACCTGGGTGAGTGAAGCTGCTTTGAGGAGTTCACAATCTGATCTTTGAAAGACATTCTGATCTAATTGCACTGAAGAGGTTGTAGGCTAAGATCAGGGAAGCAGAAAATATTTTCACCTAAAACAAGCAGTTTCCTGAAGGATTATTTTGTTGTGTCATGGGTCAGATTATCAATGTGCCCATTACCTTTATACATGTAAAAATTGTTGAAATGTGTTAACTATAGTAATTAAAACTGATTATAAAAAAGGGGAAGCATTTTCATGATTTTTTTTGTTTTTTTACATATGAAAAAAATTCCCCCTTTTTGGAATTCAAAATTTTTAAAAATGCTTCAAGTTCCAGAGTAGGCTTCAGAGTGGAGGGAGGGGCCTGCAAAAAAAAAATCATAATATATTTTCCAACTTTTATTTCAAAATTTGAAAAAGTTCAACTAGCTGTAATAGTGATAAAGAATTATGAAGGGGAACAGTCAAAAGCGCAAAATATCACAGAATAGATTGAATTAATGCCAAGTGCCTCTAAGGCACTAATAATGAAGCAGCAAAAAAGCTAATTAAAAATAGCCCAGCAAAGAAATAAACAATAAAAGCCTGATTTCTTTAAAGCTGGGTTAGTACTATCAGAGAGAGATACAGGAGTAAGCTTTAGAAAAACAGACAGACACCAAAATAAAAAAGAGAGAAGTGCTACAAGAAAATGTGTCAACCGCTAAACGATGAATATTTTCAACGTCCACTTTAGGGGAAAAAATTGAAAATTTATTTGGCAAGGTTAATAACTTCACTGCTGACCAAATGAGATCAGATGAGAAGACCCAATCATTGTGGGGGGGGAGAGGGGGAGGAAATGGTCAAGGAACAACAGAATTACATACCAAAATAATACACTTGTTTTTAATCTAATCTTGGAAACGTGTCTAGAACAACTTGACAATTAAGTGCTGTCAAAAACATCAGAATTGGGGGAGGGAGGGTCCTCTGGAGACAAAGAATCATTGAACCCTGTTCAGTTTGCTGAGAGTTTTTGCCACACTGTTGGAGTCAAAGCCATCTACTCTGACCTGCACATTTCCCAGATTCACTACCCTTGATAACATCAGTTCAGTGATTGTGTTGGCTACTTGCATCACAGCAGCCCTCACAGTAGATTTACCCACTCCAAATTGATTCTCAGCTGACCGGTAGCTGTCTGCCATTGCAAGTTTCCAGAGGGCCATCGCCTCTGATCTTGGTATCCTTGCACTTCAGGGCAGGGGAAGGCAAGTCACAAAATTCCATGAAAGTGGCCTTATGCATTCAAAAGCTTCGGAGCCACTGGGAATTATCCCAGATCGCAATACAATGCAGTCCCACTAGTCTGTTCTTGTTTCCTGGTCCCAGAATTAGCGTTCCATGGGATGAACCTGCCCCACGGTACTGAGCAGGTTGAGGTCTCTGTATACCAAATCCCAGATCTTGTTTAACTCTGTTTAATGTTGGACAGTGATTGGCCCATATATCTATATATATAAAAAAGTCAAATGGTGTAAGCGTGCGTGTATGTACGTTCCCTTACTCCTTCCACACCGTTTGAGCTAGAGACTTGAAATTTGGTACAGTTATAGACTTTAGGGTCCTAATCAGAATAAGAAATCAAAAAATTTTCAAATCTCACCTCTGACGCCCCCCAGGGGTGAAATTCTTTAAAGCCCATTAACATCAGCTGGGCAGCAGGTTAACACCTGCTGTTCTCTGTGACATAGTTATGATGTAATAATACCCCCCTCCAACAGCCCCCCCACTCGCTCAGCTCTCTCCCCCCCCACTCCAACGCCCCTCCCCCACTCGCTCAGCTCTCTCCCTCCTCCCCCCACTCCAACGCCCCCCCCCCACTCGCTCAGCTCTCTCCCCCTCCCCCCACTCCAACGCCCCCCCCCCCCCACTCGCTCAGCTCTCTCCCCCCTCCAACAACCCCCGCACTCGCTCAGCTCTCTCCCCCCTCAGGTAAGAATCGAAATTTTTTAAAATCTCCCCTCCTCCCCCCACTCCAATGCCCCCTCCCACTCGCTCAGCTCTCTCCCCCCTCCAACGGACCCGAGCAACGCCGGGTATTTGTGCTAGTTCTATCTAAATTATTACAACAGTAAGGGTTTGCAGTACTAGACCCTAAATGTTGCTCTCCCCTGGTGGGGACAGACAGGGGCATTACTGCCTACTCTCCTTCTACTTGTGTTTGGCCAGGGAGTAGCAGTTATCCAGATCTTCTCTGTATTAGGGACATACTGTTTTTGGTTACTGGCAGGCGTGCCAAAAATATTGTCCCACCTAATATTATGCTCACACTGTACTGAGAATAATAAGGCTGAGAGATGTTTGCACTCCAACAATTTTTTGGATTTCTGCTCTTTAATCAAGAGTGTACAGAAATCCTTTCTATCATTTAATAAATAAAATGTACATGCAGAGGAAATAAAGCACAGACATTACTTGAATACACAAATACCATTTTCACAGAGGACTGTGAATCAGCTTCCTTCTGCTGTTACAGTTTACAATTACTTATCACATTAGTTCCTAATTGTCTTTTCAGAGTGCACTCAATTACAAAATTAGAATCCTTATCTTCCTGTAACAGCCACCTCCTAGACGGATCCCCGTAAAATGTGAAAATTGACTAGAAGGATATTTTCCTTATACCATTCCTGTTCATCAAAAGGTTGTCCTAAATCAAAGCCGGAGTGTGCCTTTGTTTTTCCCAGTGAAAAATAAAAAGCAATCCAGCCAGCTGTGGGTGGGAGGAACTGTCTTATTACCCATTTGCTTATTCAGAGACCAGGTGGTGTCATGGATTAACTCTTTGCCCTGCTGCACAAAATCATAACTCATAACTTTGTTTACAAACATGTTAATTCAATGGCTGTAAATATCCTACTAGAGCATTCATCTTAACAACAGTACTTAATGGAACAACAAATCATGCCCTTTCCTTCTCCCTTCCACCCCCACCCCCCCTGTTCCTGGGGGTAAATTCCTGACTTTGTTTTGTTCAGCTGCCAATTTTGCCCCCACACTTTGAACAGGCTTAGCCAATTAGTAAAGTCAATTATTATATGGTCAATGCAATAATACACACTCCTGCATCTGAAATTCCAACTAATGTCTCCCATTGTGAGCGAGGAGCAAAATTCTTTTAGATAAGGTCAAGATAAATTTCCCACTGGCTAATCCAGTAAGGGCCAAACCCAAAGCTGATTGAAGTCAATAGAAAGATTCCCTGGGAACAATGCTAAATGTTTCTCGGGTGCTAAGTGGACTTAAATGCACTGTATGTGTTCTATTCAAGAAAATAAAATCTGGGCACCTTTCAAGGCTGCCAGGATCAAACCTATGTTTCATCCAAAATAGGAGAGCTCTGGCATCCTACAAATTCAAATGGTAATAACCTGTGAAAGAGGAAAGTTAAATATTAATGCTTGTACAAATGACAAGCTTCATACATTTTCAATCGCCTTTATTTGCCTTCCCTCACTTCCCAGTATGCTTGTTATTTACATTCTCTCCTCAGGAAAGACTTAAATAAGATTTGCCACACCAATCCATAATCTGATTATAATACAGTCGGTTTTATTTTTTGTGTCTCTTCGTTTATTTATATGTGAACACTGAGACATGAGGAGCTGAATTTTAATGTAGTATCACGACGGAGAGTCTAAAACAGCTTAATGGGTAGTAGTAGCATTGAGACTACCAGTTAGAAAATCTTAAATCCAGCCAGGACATGCCCCATCTCTCCATTTAGCAATATGGGAAGGTCTGGGTAGTCATTCAGCCTCCTGACTCCTGGTCGTGACCCCCTAGTTGGGAACCCATCCACTAGCTTTGTACTCTGGAGACAGGGGTCCCAATTCTTGTCTCAGGTTACACAAGTGTAATGATTTGTATGGCCTAATCCCAGTCCTTAGTGGACATCATCATTTCCAGCATTAATGTACTTGGTAGTGTACAAATACATGGAAAAATAATCACTTAAAAGATTAAAAGATCTCACGGTCAAATTCCCACAGACAATGCAGAAACACACAATGCCTAAACACAAGCTCAAAGCAGTGCAGATTTGTTAACAGCTGGTTTTGGTGGTGAGCCCTGTGAAATCAATGGGATTCTTCCCATTGACTTCATTAGATTTGGCAGAAGGAAGAAGAGAGAGAGAGAGAGAGAGAGAGAGAATATGGATTTGGATAAAGACTGATGTGGAAAAAGATGCAACGAGGGAGAGATACAAAAGGAGGTATTCAGGAAGGAAGCTTGAGTAAAATGTTGGCAGGGGTTGGGATGGAAATGAGGGCAGAGATGCAAGCGGAGGTTTCGGAGGGTAGCACAGAGCCTTGAAAACAAGGGCAAGAAGCCTGAACTTAAAGCAGAATGTGAGAAGATACGGAAGGGACTGGAATAGCAGAGTTGAGAGCAGAGCAGCAACAGAAGGAGTTAATCGAACTGAGGAGGGCATAAGGAGATGTGCTGAGGCCAGGGAAGAGAAGGTGATAATAGTCAAGGTGGGAGATGAATAAAAGTTTTAGCAGTAGAGATGTGGGGGGGAGGGGAGAGGAAGAGATTTTTAAGATGCTGTAGAGCAGGAAGCTATAGGATTTAGTCAGAGCCTGGCTGTGTGTGAAAGAACAGGGGGGGGAGCAAGAAGGAAAAAAAAAAAAAGATCACCAAAATTAAGAGGGGGGAGGAGAAAAGATAAGAGATTCTATGATTATAAAAGTGAGAATAGTTAAAACCTCCAGCAGGGTTTCAAACTCTGCACTTAGAACTCACCAGGAAGGTTTGAACCTGTTAAGGAGCAAAGCATTAAGGGCCCAATCCAAAGCCCATTAAACTCATTGAGAGTTTGTCCTTTGACTTCAATAGGCTTCAAAGCAGGCCCAAGTCGTCTAGTGCAGTATTTACAAAGGTAATTCTTCATAACAAAGAAATGTCACTCGCTTTCCAGCCACTACAACTTTTTAAATATTGATGTGAAATTATTTCATAATTTCTAGGTTAACTGCATACATTTAAAATAAGAGGGTAATCATTATTAATTCCCCGGGCATCCACTGTGCTCACAGTAACCATTATTAACCTATTTGACAATATCGTGGATTCCTTTGGCATTAATGTGGTTGTAATATGTAAATCCATAGGAATTCAATTGTAAATTAGCATTATTCAATGTACTTAACTTCATTGCATAATTCTGCAATTTGTGCGGAAGGAAATTACATGCTGACTCCGGAGACGTACGTTTTCAGGGCTGCATACGACCTAAAGTGGATAATTTGAACCTATAATTGCATAAATGTGTAAGCAAAATATATAAGACAACCACCAACATTTTGTAAAAAGGAAATACAACACTTGTATCCTTACTAGTGTTGCTCCTTTTTATAAAACTAGCTACTTGCATTAACTACTGGTGTAATATTGCTTTACTTAAAAGCTAGCAGTCTGTTAGCAATCGTACAGTCTCTAATGTAGGATATACTAAGAGGAATTAATTTGATTTTAATTCATCATAAAGTGTCTCAAGGGACTGATCCAAAGACTCCATTTGGCTTCAGGGAGCACTGGTATCCTGGTCTTTTTGAGTCAGCATAACTTATCATTAGAGGCTTGATCCAAAGCCCTCTGCTGTCAATAGAAAGTCTCCCATTTGACTTCACTGGGATTGGACTAGGTCTTAAAATAAGTAGAGTGATTTGTTCAAGGTCACACAATGAGCTGGGATTAGAACCTAGGTTCTCTCTTGGTCTTGTGCTCTGTCCACAAAGGCCCTAATTTAATTATTTCAGTGGGCTTTGGATCAAGACCCAGACTATTAGAAGACCTCAGAGAATGGAAAGGTGTCTATGGCAACAACATGTCAATAGAATACTATAGCTTTGATCCTCTGCTCCAATAGTCCCATTCAATGCGTCCCTCCTGTCCTTCCTGCAGGACTGCCCTGACCATGTAGTGATGGGAAATTGTACGACCACCACTAGTCCCCTCAGTTGTAGAATCCCACAAGGATCAATTCTCTCCCCTATCCTTTCCAGCATCTACCTGTGGCCACTAGGTGAACTATTCAGACAACATGGATTCAAGTGCCATCAACATCTAAGTGAGGCTCAGCTCTACAGATTCTTCACCACATTCACCCATACTACAACCATCAAACTGGCCCTGTGTTTGGAGGAGATCAGCTCATGGCTGAAGTTGAACCCAAGCTAGACTTGATGCAGATGGGCAGAGCTTGCAACCCTGGTGCAGTCTCCGCTGGCTGAGGATACTCTCCCGACCATTGGTCAGTTCCATCTGTGCTCTTGGATTCCTCACTGATGCTGAGGTCTCCTAGCAGAATGTGTGAGTAATGCTTTCTACCATTTCTGCTTGGTTAAGAGACGCCACCCAACCCTGGTGGACGAAGATGGTTGACAATGTTATGCTGGAAAGAGTGGAGCACCCGACAATGCCCCTATAGTCCCACTCCAGGAACTGACCCGCTCAGGACCTGCAGCTCCTTTTATCTGAGACAGCTGGCCTCTGATTGACTGTTTCCATGAGGCTTGTCTAGGCAGTCCTGGAGGACCCACCTCTGCTGCTCCTTCCTGGAGCAGGGTGTATTAGGATGACAGGGCCTCCACCAAGGCCACAAAGGGCCCGGTACACCCTATCACATATGCATAGCCACATTGCTTAGTGCTTTACTGGAAGGCATTCAGACACTACAGTGCTCAGCACAGCACAAGAACCTATATAGAACAGAATAGGCTTTAAATGGAGCTTGACGAGTATGTAGAATTAAGCTTTCATTAATAAATAACTTTCAGTTTAAGTCTGGTTCAGATAGGCATCCAAACATCTGGCTGCTCATCCAAACCATGTAAAAATGGGCTGAAAATTTCATGGGAAATTGTTTATTGATTGTGAGATTTCTATATCTTCTCACCTCAGCCAGAATTACTGTAAGAACAAAATTGTGGCAAGAAGCCAGAAGTGTAAAAAGAACCCCAAACTTGTCCGAACAGTTCACTGTTGAAAGTCTTCATCTGAGTTTGGTTCTAGAAATGGGAGAACATGCCAGGAGAGATCCTGCACCCCCTCACTGCAGCACAAAACTTGAGACTTTGGGGGAGAACTCTGCTCCTGGTTGAAACTGCAACATTTCTGCTTGTGAGCTGCACTCATCTGTCCTTCAGGAGAGCCAAGTCCCAATTTCTAGTCCTAACTATTCAGCAGTGCTGGATACTCAGATAGTATGAAGGATAAGCATCACCTCTTTTTGCTTCCAGAGCCCCTCCCAGCTGAATCAGTCTTGCTCTCCTGGTATTTGTACAATGCTCAGCACAAAGGTTGCAGACAGAATCCAGATTTTCCCCTGGCCAGAAAGGTGATAGAGGAATGGGGACCTATACAAATTGTTTTTTGTAGGGGGGGGGGAGAGAAGGCAGGGGAGATAAAGCAGAAAATACTGGAAAGTAAGAAGAGCTCTGCTCTAACCAAGGACTCAGATGTCCCTGGACAAGGGATCAATCATTAAAGAATGGCCATCTTAGAGGAAATCACAATCTAAAGTATTTCTCACCCCAATGGAACACTACATAACATGATATAGGACCTAAAGTCAGTGGAAAGATTTAGGACTTCATTGGACTAGGTCCATAATGCTGGATGAGCTGGATTGCAACAAGATACAGTCCTCATTTGAACCCAATCCTGCCAGAAATTCACATACAGTAGTGTGTAGTCAAAGTTAGTGGCAGTTGAAAAGGACACAAACAAGTAAATGGTTGCCATATCCATCCATATATCTGCAGATATTTTCGCTTGCTACTATATTATTCTATTGTATGTTGGGTTTGAAATATCTTGTGTTCGCCTTATCTCAAATAAGGAGATTTAAAGTACACAGCATCTTAATCACTCCACCTGCATCATTCAGATAAATTAACAATGAGCAGTCACTGAAGCAAAAGCAGATTTTTCTCAGATGATTTTATGCTGAAACAAAGCTCCGCGCTACCAGAGGGAGTAATGTTTATGAAACATTTACAGTTGGTTATTTTAAATTTAATCCATTTGCCATCCCTTTAAATAACCTTTTCATAACATTTTAACGTTTGGTGCCATTCTGGTTTATAAGAAAATGATGGAATGGTCCAGGTGATCCATAAAAAATAAAGCAATCTTTGGGTTTGTTTTTTTTAGAAGTCTGGTAAACATTCAGAAAAATGAATGCTACCATTAGAATTAGACATAAAAGGGGGAAACAAATTGGACAAATTGCAATTTTCCCCCCGACTTTGTCCCCCATCAAAATTTAAAAAAGAAATTGACTGCAAAACAGAGGGAAAGGGTAGTTACAATGTTCAGAATATGTTGCTCCATTTTATTGTTCAATTCAAATTTCCCTAAGAACATTTAATCAAAATTTCACAATTTATTTATTTTACAAACTGTGGTTATGATCTTGTATTGCCTAATGTTCATATTCTCATCTTTTCTGTGAGGATTACTCACACACTACATAAGTAAGTTAGCTGTTTCTATATTGCACTAAATTAACACAATATTACAATTTATAAGCAAGAAATTAGCCAGGCAGTTTTTGAAATTGTTTAATGTGTTATGCTGTTTCTCCTGGGCACAACCAATGCATCTTGCCTAGAAAGCAGCATACACATTTTGTGTTTACCCCTGAGCAAAATCACTACTGATGTGATCATGATGTGGGGAGTTTGAAGAGGTAGCTCATCTGGAAGTGCACATGTGTGGGAAGAATGAACCTCAATCTAATCAAGGTCAGTAAGTCACCAGTAGTGGAGGAAATTGCTCTCTCTCCTTTGTAGCTATTTGGTTTGTTTAATCTTGGAACTGAAGAGACCATGGATTTGGTTTTCCTGGTTAATTTTTTCTTTTTGGGGCCACAGAGAATGGGGTTCAGAGTGGGGCTGATGAGTTGAGAGAAAATAACCAAAAGGAGATAAAAACAGGCAATTAGACTGTAATCACCCTGCTCTGGCCCGGAAGGGGTTAAAAGCAGCCCTGGAGAGGGCTACCGCTGGGGAAAGCAACAATACCCAGGCTGATTAGAGTAGCAGCCACAGCTGTGGCCAGCCCAACCAGGCCACAGCTGGCCCTGATAAAAGGACTGTGAGCTAGGTGCTCAGACAGGCTGGGAGGGAGTAGGCTGGGAAGGAGCAGGGCCTGGCTGCCTGTGGGACAGGGTACCTGAGGGGGGAACACTGCTCGGGGAATAGGCAAGGGAGCTGGGGAACTCCAGCCTAGCAACTCCTCAGGCTTCAGGCCTGAAGTGAGGCCTAAGGAGGGTACTGGGGGCTAGCCAAAGGCAGCTGGTCCAAAAAAAACCTTGCCCATGATGACTGGCTTTTACACTGCAGTCTCCCCCAGGGAGGAACAGGCTTGGTGATGACTGGCAGTAGCCGTAGAATGAAGCAAGGTGGGGACAGAGCGATGGGGTTCCGTGGGAAGGGGAGACCCAGAGAGAGTGTTAGGGTATTGCCAAGGGGCAGCATCCCAGGAAAGAGGGCACCAGGGTCCAGGAAGGACACAGGGGGCCAGGAGATGGCGAGACACTGGCCTGCAGAGGGAGCTCCAGAGCTGGAGAGCTAATTCCCAGACGGCCAGCAGGAGGCGCCCCAGGGGTGAGTTGTGGCAAGGTTACATGGACATAGAGAACACTTTCTACCTGCCTCAACAAAGCTCCAAAGCAATGCTCCTGCGAATAGAAAAAAATAAAGGAACACAATGACAGATTCTCATCTCACACCAGTGCAGCTCCATTAACTTCAGTAAAGCCAACTGTCTGTTAGCTAAGGCTGTGAAGAGCAGACTCATTTTATCTCTCTCTTTAAGTGGTCTCAATGCCACTAGATGAGACAGAACACCACACTCAGAAGGTGTGGGGGGAGGGATAGCTCAGTGCCTTGAGCATTGGCCTACTAAACCCAGTGTTGTGAGTTCAATCCTTGAGGGGGCCATTTAGGGATCTGGGGCAAAAAAAAAATCTGTCAGGGGACAGTACTTGATCCTGCTAGTGTAGGCAGGGGACTGGACTTGATGACCTTCAAGGTCTTTCCAGTTCTAGGAGATTGGTATATCTCCATTTATTATTAAGGTGTGTGGGTTACACTAGTTCAGTGTGAGCTGGGAATCACCCCCCAGCTTCAAGTGTAGACATACTCATAATAGAATGTCCTCCCTGCAATGAAAGAGAACGAATTGGCTCAGTCCTTCAATACTATATACTGTATATACCGTCAATAAAAGGTGGCAAAATTAAGATTAATACATTGCTCAGCTGACCTGATAATTCAGGTGCACAAAACATGTCATCGCAGCAAATATTCCCCATCCATACAACTGCAGTACTGAAGCTACAGCTTCGCTTTTTTTTTCTCCGTCTCCCGCAATAGTCTGCTTTGTTCTGCTCTTTTCTCCCTTAATGACTGCAGGGACCTCAGGTGTTCTTCAACCTTTACAGTCAACAAAGCACCAAGAGTCCACAATTGGCTCAGATTCTCTCAGTTCTGCCTGCAGCTGTGGCTGTCCAAGTGATGTTGTCATTTTGGACTCTTCTTTTTAAATTATTGATGGCGGAGACGGGCATACAATATTTACTAGATTCGGCTACCCCTAGAGTGTGTAAAATTTTAATCCTGCCCCCTCTGTCTCCTGCACACAAAAATCAATCAGGCGGCTTAATGTTTTTTAACTTCAAACAATATCTATTAGCTGGCATCCTTGCTGTCCAACACAGAGAGCGTCTAGCTGTACTGCCCAACTTCTTTAGGAGAAAAAGAAAGGCCTTAAAAGCTGCTACTCCCAGAATAAAGCAGTACTGTGTGTGCCTAGGAAATGGAAGTGGGTGGGTTTATTTTCTCTGTTAAAAAAATAATTAAAGCGGGTGTGGGTTTTTGTACCTCTGCCTTTTCAGATCAGGCTATTGTAGCTTAAAATGGCAGAACTGAAAGTGCTATTACCCAGTATGCAGGGGAACATCGGAAAGTGTTAGTGGATAGCCCAGTGGCTTCTGAGTAAGTATGTAAAAACGAGACGGAATTATAGATTGCTGCAAACACACACACACACTTTGCCTAAGGGAACAATCTTCCCATACAAATAGCTGCTCTGTGGTTTTCAGTTGAATTGCCTCATTGGGAGGCTTTTAAGCTAGACTTTTTTCCCACAAGGAGCAGTCAAAACAGAGTAAAAACAACCATTTGAGCCTGCTCCTGCTCCGACTGACGTTAATGGTAAAAGTCTTGCTGGCATCAATAGCCGCAGAAGCCTGCAATATAATTTTACAAAGAGGATCAACCGAGGTTAATGATTAAGGGCTTGGGTAAACCTGAAAATTTTTTAAGCTCCTCAGCAAGTAGAGTGTAGTATTTATATTATATACTGTGTCTTAGGGAACCTCTTCAGTTTTCAAGTCCTGGATTTGTCCTGTATAGCTTGACAAAAATCCTACTCCCCTGTTGCTTGAGGCGAATACATTTCTTTGGTCTACCCTTAGTAGTTTTTTCCATACTCATCAATTATGATAAACATGGGGGAAGAAGGGGAACTACATGCCTGGGTTGGTACATTTCTAGGATGATATTGCAGGGCTGAGGCCCAAATAGAGTAGTTACTGGGCCAGATAACAATCCTCTGACCCACCCTGAATAGTACGTTATTTCATATGAAGTCCTTCTGACCTCAGTGAAGTACTTGTGGTAGAAGGTACTAACCAGTATGGGGAAGGAGCCGGCAATCTAGCTCCACAGAAGGGAGGGGTACTGTAGCAGGGTGGCGACTCACCCCTGCGGTGCCTCCTGCTGGTCGGTCTGGAATTAGCTCTTCCAGCATGCAGAGCGCCCTCTGCAGGCTGATATCCCGCTTGCTGCTGGCCCCGTGTCCCTCCCAGACCCCAGTGCCCTCTTACTGAGGGTTCTGCACCCCTGCAGTACCCCCCAAGTCTCAGGGTCTCCCCTCCCTGGGCAATCCTCACCCCCTATCCCCCACCTTGCCTCAGTCTAAGCAACTGCCAGTCACCATTTGCCCCTATTCTCTGAGGCAGACTGCAGTATAATTGCCACTCATCACAGGCAAGGGGGGTTGGCCTGCTGCCTCTGCAGCCCTGGGCCTCGGTACCCCTTTGTTAGGCCTTCCCCTAGGCCCTGCAGCCTGGGGGGTTCCAGGTCAGAGCTTCCCCAGCTCCTCTTGCCTTGCCCCAGCCCTGCTTCACTCTAGATACCTTGTCAAGCTCCCAGCAGATAGGCCTGTCTGCCTCTGTAGACAGAGGAGACTGTCTCTCTTTGTGAGCACCAAACTCTGGGCTCTTATATCAGGGCCGGATGGGCCCTAATTGACCCAGCCACAGCTGTGGCTGCTCTGCCCTCAGCTGCCTTATGTCACAGCCCTCTGCTGGGCTGATTTAACCCCTTTTGTGCTGGAGTGGGGCAGCCACCCCACTACAGGTACTCTCAGGGTATGTCCACACGGCCTTTAAACACCCACAGCTAGTGCGTGCCAGGGTTGCCAGCTTAGGCTGCAGGGTTGTAAAACGACGGTGTCAACGATGGGACCCGCAAGTGGGGAGGTTCCCAGAGGCCAGGGTCCAACCCAAGCCCAAATATCCATACAGCAATTTTACAGCCCTGGAGCCCAAGTCTTCTGAGCCCCAGTCAGCTGACACAGACCAGTTGCAACCTATTTAATTGCACAGTGTTTAATTGCAACCTACACATCCTCTCAGTATACTGTAACCTCAACAATGGGACTGGGATATGCGTCTTTAACAGTAGGTCTCCCTAACAGAGAGCACTGTCTTTCAGTGACAGAAAATTTTGGGGTAGAAAAACTATCCCAAACATTAGAAATTTTTATAGACCTGATCCTGATCCATCGAACTCAGTTGTGGGGCTGGGGAGGTTGACAGAGACTTGGGGATTGGGCCCTATTGTCTTGATTCTGAATTGCAATCTACAAGTATGGATCCTTTACAGCCATAAAGTGCACTGGCTCCAAAGGAACTCTCCACTGGCCTGAGGCCCATGCTAGCAGATCACACTGTAATTCCTAATTGCATACAAATGTTTAATGTACATGCAAACCCTTATGTTTTAACATAACTCCCGGGGGCGGGGGGGAGCAAGGAGCTCATGCCCCCTAAAACAACATGGACTGGTCACTGTTGGAGACAGGATATCAGACAAGATGGACCATTGGTCGGAGTCAGTATAGTCATTTTTATGTTCCTATTTGTTGGGTTTTTTTGGTGAGAGATTGAATTATGGAAGGTAAAATTTGGTCTCTTCCCCTGGCTGGCAATTTGGCCCACTGAAAAAAAGGGGGGGGGGAATAACTGACATGTAAAATGTTTTGTATTAAAAAATGTAGACGTGTTTGGAATATGGATCAGGCAAGTATAAACACGCCCTTCCGTACCACTAACATGCACAGCTCTGTGCCTCTCAGATTTGGCCAATAGACCAGCAACATTCAGTGCTACAAGTACTATATGAATTGCCAAATGGCTTCTGTGGCACAGGTAATTAGTTAGTTAATCCTCTTCGCTCCTAGTGGAGCATAAGGCACCAACCATTCTTCTCCATTCGACTCGATCTTGGGCTAGCCAGTAGACCAGCAACATTCAGTGCTACAAGTATTATATGAACTGCCAAATGGCTGCTGTGGCACAGGTAATACCTTCCTCTTTCAGAGTATTTGTGACAGGTGACAAGAAATACAAGGGAGAAGCAACATAATCCTGTGCATCAGTGGTTAAAATCCTTCTCCTCAAGCCCAGCCCCGCAAACTCTCTCTTTATAGGCCCCCTCAACATTCCCCACTGCTGCAATCCCCACTCCAGGAGCCTTTACATTGAGCTGTTGATGGAAGTGCTACTGAGCCTCAGAAAGGCAGAGGGAAATCAATAAGCTTACAAAGAAAAAAAAAAACCACACACAACCACCCAGAAGTGCTGCTTCTGTAACTCCAGCTCCTGCCTTTCCTCCCCAATGGAGAAAACAAAGACAAATTGTTTGCGATGGGCACATCACTCACAAAAGGACTTGCATATAGAACTCTTCAAGGCACAGTGCTCCCAATGTCTACGGGGTGCCTGTTCAATTATAGCAAAGGAAACCGAAGAGCTGGGTACAACTGAATCAAACAAAACTATAGAAAAGAAAAAAAGAGAGAATGCCCAATTCGTCCCCGGTGCAATGCCACTGCAGTCGGTGAAATGGCATAAGAGATGAATTTGGACTGGATTGTATAAAATCTGCCGATAATGAACAACTTCAGGGGATAGGGAAAATCTCCACTCCCATTGGTTAGTAAAACAAAGATGGAATTACTCTAAATACTTCTTCATTACAATGCAAATCATTGCAGACCTTCCCCATCGTATTTAGTCTCACTCCAAACTGGAGTGGGCAAGGTTTTAACTCATCTTCTAGAGACTTCCTTCTAGAGGCTTTAATTTAATTCATTTGAAATTCATTCTGTTAGTTGATTTGGATTAACTTTCCTCCACATCCCTGCGTAGACAAGCCTTTACATTCTAGAGGTGAAATAACAGCCCCTTTGAAGTCAATAGGAGTTTTGCCATTGACTTGACTGGAGCCAGGACTAGATCTAATATTTTTGACAAATTTTAGGCAATTCTAATGAGGACATTGTTTTGGGTAGGGATAGGGAGTGTACTTCCAGGAGAAGGGCTGTGGAATTCAATTCAGAGGATTGAGTTGAGCTACCTGTACAAAGCAGACTTTAGATTGGGACCTTGGGCAATATTGTCACTTACACCAGGTGCTGTGCAGGGGGACACACCTGCAAACCAAAGTTCTTCTTTTAGAGTTGGGGACTGGATGTTCTACTTCTCCCTCTCTCACCCCCCACAAGCAGGAGAGGAGTAGCTGCTCCCAACATCAGAGGATCCTCAATACTCATGGCAGACTTGTACTCCTATGCCTGATCTTGCTTACCCCTCCTGCGTGTGGAGGAGGTTATACACAAAAGAGCAGGGAGTGTCGGGGGGTGGGGAGGAGAAGTGGATAATGTAATGCAATCAGTATCGGCATCAACTCACTTGCTCACTTGCTCAAGTATCCAGAGAACAGATTGAAAGAAATTAACAATAACGTATAACCTACGTATAACCCCCTGGGGGGGTGGTTGGGGACTCTGGGGGGGCTCTGGGCAGTCTGGGGGGGCTCTAGGTCCCAGGGGGTCTCACCAGATGAAGTTGGTGCAGTGGCTGCAGAACGTGGGCTGAGAGGCGCTGGGGGGGGCTCTAGAGGGGTCTCACCGGATGAGGTCGGTGCAGTGGCTGCATAACGTGGGCTGCTTGCACAAGCGCGCGGTGACTTTGTGGCTCTTGACCACGTGGATCACCTTCTGGCGCAGCGCCCACTTGCGGCAAAACAGCAGCTTGGCCAGGCACTCCAGCTCGGTGGGCGAGGTGACCAGCGCCATGGCCCCACCTGGGCCCCCCAGCGCCGGGCGGGGGGAGGCAGAGGGGGACCTGGGGGGGGGGGATGGATGGAGGAATAAGCAGAACAGGGATGGGGATGAAGATGATGGAGGGAGAGAGAGAAGGGGGGATGAAGAGGATGGAGGGGATGGAGGGAGAGAAGGCACAAAGGTGAGAAGGGAGAGGATGGATGGATGAGAGAAGAGATGGGGGTAGGGAGCAGGGGGGATGGAGGAGGCAAGGGACAGCGAGAGGGAGGGATGGAGAGAAGGGAGATGGAAGAGGAGGCAGTGGACGGAGGGAGAGAGGGAAGGGAGGGATGGAGAAGGGAGATAGAGAGAAGGAAGAGAGGGATGGAGGAATAGAGAGAAGGGAGGAAGGAAGGGATGGAGGGATGGAGAAGGGGATAGAGAGAAGGGATGGAGGGAGTGAGAGGAGGCAGCGGATGGAGGGAGAGAGCAGGGAGGAAGGGAGGGATGGAGAAGGGGGATGGAGAGAAGGGAGGGATGGAGAGAAGGAGGGAAGAAGGAGGAATAGTGAGAAGAGGAGGCAGCGGGCGGCGGGCTGAAGCCGACGGCGGAGCGGAGCTGTCCAGAGCTGCAGCCGGGGGCCGAGCGCACCGGCGGGGGGGCTGCCAGATGGGTTTTATGAGACATAATCATAAAACCCGTCCGCCAGCCCCCCCGGAGGCGCGCTCAGCCCCCGGCTGCGGCTCCGGACAGCTCCGCTCCGCCATCGGCTTCAGCCCGCCGCCCGCTGCCTCCTCTTCTCACTATTCCTCCTTCTTCCCTCCTTCTCTCCATCCCTCCCGTCTCTCCATCCCTCCCTTCCTCCCTGTTCTCTCACTCCATCCGCTGCCTCCTCTCCCTACCTAAGGACTAGTATCAGATGTCAAAATCTCCGATGAGCGCAGTTTGCTCATTGGAGATTTTGACATCTGATACTTGTCCTTAGGTAGCAAGATTCTTCACCTAAGCTCTTGCGAGTCCTGCAAAGAAAGAACCTCCCCCTAGAAAGCAGCTTGGGACCTGCCCCAAAAATGGGATAAAATTGATATTTTTGTCAAAAAGACGGGACGGTCCAAAAATATGTAAAAAACGGGACTGTCCCGTTCAAAACGGGACGTATGGTCTAGATGTAGAGCAAGATTTTTACGGCCTACTTCCTTTGGGAACCATTCACATGTCTTCCCTGCAATTAGACCCCCGCAACTGGTCAGTGTCAGCTGATGGGACTCAGGCTCAGGGACTATTTAATTGTGGTGTAGACGTTTGGGCTCCAGCTGCTGCAGTGAGCTCTGGGACCCTCCCACTTCACGGAGTCCTAGAGCTCAGGCTCCAGCCCAAACCCAGAAATCTACCTCATGGTTAAATAGCCCCGAGCCTGAGTCAGCTGGCATAATAGAGCCACAGATATCTAACTGCAGTGCATTTGTAACCCCTGAAAGAGGATGTCCTTGAGCAGGTAAAAACTACGTCTTGCTTTAAAATTGGAAAAATATCTGAACCAACATTCCCTATCCTACCTCAGTGCAGAAAGCTAGACTAAATAGCTTTTCAAGTTTCAGCCCTTTATTTCTAGGATTCTGAGTTCAACTGAATTTGGATTCGGTGTTCTAGGGGGCCCATATAATCTAGACTAATACATGTAATGTAACTTTCAAATGATATATGAACTTTTCCCAAATTCAGAGAGGACGTCAATCTGGGATTTCAGTTTGGACCCAATCCCAGTTATAATCTGTAGGGAACCTTCCTCCCAGTTATTTTTAATTAGCCTCAGCAACACCCTGAAATAAAACCATAAACAAGAGTCACTTTTTGTTGTAGTTGTTAGACTATGCAAAAAGAATGGTGACAACAGCTAACTATTCCCAGAGCTACGAATATTCTTGCTTCAGTCAGGGAGGATGCTCGAGACTCAACAAGGGATGAAATAACAAAAAACAGATTTCCAAAAAAATAGGGCAAAAATGGATTTCTAGGAACTCAAACATCTATTCAATCATTAAAAACCAAGGGCCATATTCCAACCTTGAATTTTGCTCAAAACTCTTGACTTGAATGGAAACTCCCATTATCTAAAGTATTGACTATGGCCCCCCGAAAGGAAACTATGCAGTTTGGAGCCTGTTCATGACAGAGAGTTATTCTTGATTTGGTCTCAGCTGTTCTTAGAAGTAGGAGTGGTAACTCTGTTGCACTGGCTGAGTTCCACATTTGGTCATTCTAGTCGACTTATATTTGCCCGCATCATCAATTGAAAAATATATTCTTTACTTTCTATTCTAAACAACTGCATAAAGTTGTGGCAAACTGTTGAGGGATTATTATTTGCATTAGCATAGTGCCTAGGAGTTGGGATGCCATTGTGCAGAAGCAGAACAAAAAAATGGTCCCTGCCCCAAAAGATGGTCCCTGCCCCAGAAAGCTTACATTTACCATTTACAGGTGCCTCTGGTGTGATACTTCATTACTGAACAAAATGAATCTTTTATGCGGTATTTAGTTGATTCAAGCAATTAATCAAGCCCTTTGCGATCTGGTCAGGTGAAAGAAGCTGAGTAAGGCAATGATCTAGATCCTCTGTAATACTTTGGTCTAATTTCGATGGCTGGATTTAATATCAAGGTGCTGGGTGGTGTTGCTGACCTCTCATATACGGAGGTCAGACTGGATGATCTGGTGATCCATTCTGGCCTTAAACTCTATGGCTCAGCTGTGTCAACTAGTGCACCATAGGTTTCAAAGACAGTTTACCATAGTTTAGGATCCAGCGCTGTCTCTTTAGTTTCATTTTGCTATTTAATTTTCCTTCATTTGGAGATGTCAATGATGTGACTTCAGGATTTTATGTTGTACCAGGGATGAGTTTTGTTCAACAAGACATGGTCCAAAAATGTCATTAAAATATAAGTCGAATAACATTTTCACCTTAGACCAGGGATCGCTGACAGGTAATTAAAGTAGATATGTTACACTATTTAATATAATGAGCTTGATAACTTCTGAACTTTAAAAAGGTACAGATAAGATGAAAGAAAAAGTTCGGAGTAACCTTTTGAAATCATAAACATATCTAATATATCAGTGTGGGTGTCTTTTCCATGTTATGCTTATTAAAACATTCTTTAATTACCCCACAACAAGATGAAGAATGTTCAATTGCATTCCTTCCACACCGAGTACATACCAGCTTGAGAAATCACATGTGAGACTCTGATTAAATCAATATAAAGGTTAATACCATCCTGAGGGAGCTTTGGTCATGTTATCCATAGGATAACTGAATCTGAACTAGAGTATGACTTTCCCACAGTTTATTGGCTCATTTTAATTAGACAAATGAAATGAATAGTTGGAAGTAGCTACAGGGAACCCACTTCCAGTAGAACTATGCAGTATTTTAATCCTAATTAAGTACATTAGTTGTTCTGAAGTAGGTGGTGTCTGTCTGTCCAAAATCAGGCCTTCTACTTGTGTTTTGAGTCACTTATTCATTACTGCTTTTTAGGAATAAATATTTTGAGCATTAAAATAGGTCTCCTAGATTATGCAGGAATCTCTGAATCCTGAAAGGAAAATTAGAAGGCGTTTACAGAAGAGTGCCTGGGCTGGTGTTAGCAGCAGAGACGAACAGAGCACTTTATCCTAGTCCAGGGATATGTGGTTCATGTGCTGAAATACTATGAAATGTATAGGAGAGTAACTTAACTCTAGTTTAAGAGATTGCGAGAGGAGCTGGAGAGAGGCCAAGGAGTTTTGCCCTTCCATGCTTAAAGATGCTTGGGGACTCCAAAAGAACAATGACAAACCCTAGCTTGGGCCCAGTTGATCTCTCACTTCCAGGCAGGTCTCACCTGCCCCTTTCTGACTAACCCTCTCTGAGGTCAGGCTCTCATTTATACGCCTCAGGTGGCCTCTCTTAAAACCCACTTAGGAGTCACCTCTTCCCACTTAAAGGCCAGTGTCACCTTCAGAGAATTAGTTATCCTTAACTAACCTGCTGAAGTTCTGTAAAGATAGCACTGCTAAAAGCGATCAGGACGATGCAGTGAAAGTACCAGTATAATTTTTCTTCTACAAAAACATTTGACAGGGCTTCACATGAGAAATTAATAGCTGTGAGGAGGTGATGGAATAAGAACTAAGTTAGAGTAGCAGTTCAAATACTGGCTTTAAGAGCAGGAGACAAAGGACAACCATAGATGTTAGCAGCAGCAGAAGTCTGAAAACCTATCTCTGGTTCCATTTCCCACCCCATAAACAGAATGGTTGCTCTGATGCTCTGTCTCCCCCTGGTGTACCAACAAAGCTCCCCTGAAGTGGATAAGACTCAAATGATTTACACCAGTTACAGATCTAGCCCTCTCTCTCCAAATGTGCAGCTAATCATAAATGTGGAAGTCAGTAATAGTCTTTTATCCTGTAGCAAAGATTCTGAAGCATGAATCAAATTAGGGTCCTATCCTTCCTCCAGTGAAGCCAATGGCAAAACGCTGCATAATTTCAATGAGCAGGCACTCGACAGCATCTATTTCTATCACAAGTGTGATTAAAAACTCCAAGTTTCAATGAGACAGTATCACTAGAGAGAAGCAGGAGAATAGATGGAGGCTGGAGGGAGCACATACACAGTAATTAGAGGCAGGGAAGCAGCTAGCATTTGAGATATTGCATAGCTAATTGGGGCCTGCTGGGTCGGGCTTCAAGGACACAGGAGTAGAAGAAAGTAAAGAGTTGGAATTTTTTTCCCTCTGAAACATCCACAAGAATGGTTTCCCAGAGTGGGGAGACCCAGAGGCAGAGTGTGAGGGTACTGCCAGGGGGCAGCACCCTAGGTACAGGGAATTGGGGTCCAGGGAGAGACACGGGGCCAGTGGACAGCGAGACACCAGCCTGCAGAGGGTGCTCTGTGCTGAAGACAAGCTAGTTCCCAGACGACCAGCAGGAGGCACTGCAGGGGTGAGTCGCTGCTCCGCTACAGACCCCTGTAGCCTAATTTGCCCCTGTGATCATAGGTACCTTTTCATTAGTTAGAAAGTTCAGTCTGTGTTTAAATTAACTTCTGATTCCCAAAACCAACACTACCGGTAGCGTGTCTGGGCCATCCACCCATCCTGCTGCATCTCCATGTAGTTCTAGTACTTTAGAGTTGAAGTAAAATAGTTTTAAACTTATGTCAGCCAAGTCCACACAAGTCAGGGCATGGTGGGATAAAGCTCCTTTTTGCATCACACTGGTCTGTGTAGGGCCTCTCTCTACATTGTGTGAAGCAGTCTACTATCCAAGATGGCACGGCCACACCCCCTTTTCCTCTGTTGTCCTCTAAGAGCCACTTTTCTAGCTGGAAGATGACCAAAACTCTGGGCTGATCCTTCCTATGCTGGTTACATCTATTAAAGTTCAGGGCAATTGCACCTGTATTCCCACTCTGTGGTCCTCCAAGGGCACTCACTTAAAGGTTTCTGGTTTCCAGCCATTATCTCTTGAGGAGAGACCTGCACGTTCCTCCCATGTGATGCGGGTTTCCCAGGCTGCACAGCTCCTTCCCTACACTCTGATATTCCCAGCAAGCCAGACTGCCTAAACAATCCAGCATCCGTGCTTTGTTTCCTCTCCAGAGGCTATGAACGGAGTAATTGCCAGCGGTGACAAGTTACCACACAAGCAAGCACATTTATTCTTAAAATGAAAACATTACAAAGGAAATATATTTAAAGATAAGAAAAGAATCTATATGCATGTTAAAAATCTTAGCAGAGGTCATCCCCAAACCCAGCTTCAGGCTCTGGTAGGTGCCCCTCCCTCTAAAACCACAACTGAGTTTTTCCCATGATTAAAAGTTTATGGCTGCATGAAATTCAAAATCAGAACCAGGACTGGCCAGATTACTAGGTGTTTTTTTTAAAACACAGTCTCTAGGAACAGGGAATCAGACAAATATCTTCTCCTCAGATCATAGCTTCAAAAGGCAGGGAGGTTGCATAACCAGAAGTGAGGAATTTGCATTAACTTCTCCTTAGGTATTCTCCAGGAATTCCATTTCACAGATATTGTCCCAAAAGCCCATTCTTATCTGGCACATTTTCAATATAGTCTTTGAACTCCCAGGCCCCACATTGCATCCCTCCCTTTTCCCCCACCTCCCAAAGGTTGCATTCAATCCCCACCCACATACTTGTCAGTAACCAGGGCATGGGCAGTCAGGTCCAGTGGTTAAATCTGTAAGCAGCAGAGCCTGAAGGGGTTGTCAGCCAGTGTCTGTGGCCAAGGGTCAAACCAAGGTCAATAACTGGGGACTGGAGCATAGAGTTAAGCCGGGGTCAATAGCCAGAAGCTGGAGGATAGGGAAAGGAGGCAGGAACTAGGAACAAAGTAGGAACTGTCTGAGCAGCAGGTGAGGAGCAGCCTTGTTGCACAGATAATTTCCTGGCTTAAGTAGTAGGGCTGGGCCAATCAGAGATCACAAGAAGGGCTGGGCCAATCAGAGATCACAAGAAGGGCTGCCAGTCATCTCTATCATCCGGCAACTCCGGTAGTGACTGGTCTCCCAGGATGCATGGTGCATTGACTGGGCTCTGCCAACACTGCCTGGTGGTAGTGCCTGCCCACAGACCTGAGCTCAAGTCCCACAAATCTTCACATCAGTACATTAACTTTGTATTTAATACAGGGAACCCCAGAGATATCTCAACTTAATTCAATAAGGTCTTCCAAGGATATGCAGGAAATTGCTATCGTTGTCACAAGGTCTGCTTTACAAGAAGATTATTCTAGCAGTGAAGAAAAAGACAGTCACATCGCACCAGATATGTGTATACATCATTCCTACTACCTCCTGCTAACAGCCCTTTTCCCAGTAAACTTTGAAAATAAGGATGATCTTGAGTTTCCAAGGGCCAGATGATTCCCCCTAGATCCATAAATTGACTGACTGTGGACCTGTCCCTTAATGCATTGTTGATGCCGTCTCTGCAAAATGTTAACCCTAGACCTCCCAGAAGGCCCTCTGTGTAATTGGAAAGAAAGCCAGGAATACTTGTAGCACCTTAGAGACTGACTAGTTTATTTCAGCATAAGCTTTTGTGAGCTATAGCTCACTTCATCGGATGCGCAGAATTCCTGGCTTTCTTTACGGATACAGACTAACACGGTTGCTATTCTTGAACCTGTGTAATTGGAGAGCCTTACATTGGGACAGTGCAGAAAGGGATGGACCAAGTCACTATATCCATTCACCCATCCTCTTTCAACCTGGGGTTCTCAAAAGTCAGCACAGCCTCTTTGCCTATGGAAACCCCGAGAGACATAATGGAGACAGTGGCATAAAGGGCTATTTCCAATGAAGCTCTGCTGCTGGAGAGCTAAAAAGGCAGAGAATGGGCTTAAGAGATGGTGTAGAGGAGGCTTCCGTGTGGTATTAAATCCCCTGCTCGTCCCAGGGAGGGACAAACCCATCTCCCCCAACTGAACAATCTGGTGGAAACTCAGGGAATCCTTGTGTCCTTTACCTTGCCCAGCTCAGCAATTTCCCAAGAGTTTTCCCCAAGGGAGTGAGCTGTTTGGCCACCTGTCCATTGTAGAAATGGCAAGTGATGGTAGTGACTGAACATGGCAACGCCCATTGACTGTATAGCGCTTTGGGAGGCAATTTAATGGGAAAAGAGGAACATTATTAATAATTGATTTTTTTATGTTTACTGTTAACCACTTTATTTTTGTGTTTCTGCTAAAACACCTGTTTTAATATTCTGCCTCTGACAAGCTCCTTCATAAATATTTATTCTTAACCATATAAAGAAATTAAAGCTCTTAATTAAACCAGCATCATATTTTACGGCAATAAATGCATTAATTTGAATAAACAGCTGCATTTAACTAAATGTGTACACTTTTCAAGAGATTGTTATCATTGTTCTTGATGGGAAAAGGACGGGTGCAACGTGGAAATGGTCGCACAGCACTCACCAGAAAGACTGGTTTCTAATGGCTCGGCTCTAAGGTACATCACTTAAGAGCAGCACTCATGAGGGAGGGACGGAAGGAAGGGGAAAAGAATACTTTAAAAAAGGTTCATTGTGAGTCTGCACTGTGAATGTTCTATCAGCTCTCTACATCAAGTGGATGAATTGGAGGTTCCTTACATTACTTGTCAGACATTTTCCTCCCCAACCTTCAATAGTTTTCAATGTCAGGAAGCTCTAGCTCTTCCCTCACTTATTCGTAACCTATTTTGGAATTCAGAATGGCTTTTAACAGTCTACAAGAAGTCAGGAGAAGTTCATTATAACAGAAATAATTATTTAGCTGCTGAAGTTATTATCCACCAGTTGAAGAAACTAAAAAAGAACAGGCTATAAAAAAACGCGAACATTGTCATATTATTTGTATGTTAAAATTACTGAACTGGAAAAAGCGGCTTTCAAAGGGGCTAGTTGTCAGATAAAGGTGCACATTAGAGGCAAGGTTATCTTCTCCATAGTAATTCAAAGAGAGCTCTGAGAAGCAGACGCACTGACCCCCATACAGATTAGACAAGATTTCGCTTTAATTTAAATGTGTTCTATGTTTGAAACTTTCATAAGAGAGTGCTTTAGAGTGAAATTGATTGTGAATAATTTAACGCCATGGATAAGCATACATTGCAGCTTTTTTTTTTTTGTATTATCAGGAATATATACAGAGGGAAGATATATGTCCTTCCTCACCAAGAAAGCTCATCACCATTAATTCAGTAGCAAGAGTACGCTAAAAAGCTTACAAACATCTGGGCAGCTGATAAAACCCGTAGTAGAGATGGGAAGGATGCTTCCCACCAAGAGAGTTGTCAATGCTGACAAGCATTCTCTGAAGCTTCTCAATGCCACTTAGTAGCCAGAAAGAGAGAGGAGTAAAAAACTATTGGGGCTATCAATCATAAAGCAGACTGGAGACCTTTAACCTTATGTTCCAGCTACTCTAAATACTGCCTAAAGCTATCTTGTGTTGTTTTGTATTATTTGACTGTAAAGCAATTAATAGCCAGGAGAATTGCCTACCTGATAACTTTTCTAATTCATATGTTGCTCTTGAGACTGATCTCCCGAGCCCTTCCTGTGAAATGCTGAGTGCCTTCAACTTCCACAGTGGTGTAGGACACTCAACAGAGGTGAGCAGGAACCATATGGCATTGGTCCTCTAGCAAGCGTGGAGTGGTGGAAGAATTGCAAATGCCACTCCTGTTCTCCACGACAGAGCTGTTATTTTCATTACTCTGCCAAGTTCTTTGGGATGCAGCAATCTGAATTCAAAAGTAGCTGTGTGAAACCAAATGATGTTCTACTGCTGGGATGCCAGAACTGGGAGGGTTAGGGGGCTACTTAAGTGGGAAAGTTATGCCCTTCCACTTTTTACCAGCCATAAAGGTGAGCAACGAGGAAGGAGTGGGGGAGGGGATGGAGATGAGCAAGCAGGGTCATGATCTTGTGGGAAGACGTGGTGTGGGGGCGGGGCCATAGGGGAAGGGGCAGCACGAGGGTAGGGCCTCGGGAAGAAAGGGTGGCATGGGGGAGCTTCCACCACTCCTGTCTACTGCTGCTAGACCTTATTAGTTCCACTATGAATGTCATCCAGGCTATTCTTACATGTTTTAATAAACGAGGCTTCAAGAAGGCTTATCGGGGTGTTCATTTAAAACACAGCTCCTTGCATCATATTTAAACTGTACAATTGGCCTGGGTTGCATAGGAGGATTCTTTAAAGCTTGATTTGGCTAATAATAATAGGCCAGATTATTCCCCCCAGCATCTGTAACCAGAATGGAATCTGATCAGAATAATCCAAGGTGGTGATACAAAAGTAGGACACTCAGCTTCATCTGCCCTTCCCCCAACCCTAAAGCTCTTCTGTAAGTGTAGAGTGAATGAGGCGCGGGGGGAGATAGCCACTCTCCAAAGGAAATACATCGGGAAAATAATGCTGAGTTTGAACTGCTCTAGGCTTATAAGCCAACTATTTTTATAGAAGCTCAAATGGTAGATACAGGACAAACATCAATCATTAAAGAGAAACATGTTTCAAATCATTCTCTGGGAAGGATTTCCTGGTGCTAACTCATTACCCAGCCTCTCTCTGTAGAGCTGCAGGTTATATGCTCACCCTGAGAGCTCTGAAGCACACAGCAGAGGAAAAATGCCTTCTCTTGTTCTTGCCAGGCAACTTCTAGTACAAACGGAATTTCAACCAACACCTGCTCCATAAAGGCAGGATTGTACATGTCCAGCCAGACCACGTCCCCGACACAGGCATCGCTGCCGCAGCAGGAGTCTCTCCGGTCTTTCACAGCAAACAGGAACTATGTTACATTAGTAGGGATGAGTAAGATTGCTACCAGGGAGTTTGGATTTCCTCTACTAACTAGTGCAAATTCTTATTTTAAGTTACTCTAGTGAAAATCAGCAGCAGAGCGAGGTAGGTACCCGTTTTCCCATCCCACGAAAATTTGAGATATTGAAAAATTTTCCCATCCCTCAACAGAACAAAAAGTCAAACTCCCAAAAGTAAAGCAAAATAAATAGGCTACGGTCAACTGGAACATTTCACTTAGAGAATTTCATTTTGATTTCTACCATTTATTAATTTTATTTTAATTAGGTTAAATTTTAAAAAGAAAAATCTTCTTGAAAAGGAAAAACTGGAATGTGCTTGGAAAATGGCTACAGATCACATCTTGAAAATTAAAAACAAAATTTCAAAATGTTTGAGCATTTGAAACATTCATCACCATTTCCCACAAAAGGTTTTGGTTTCAACAAATCAGCATTTCTGGCCAAAAACAAAAAGAGGAACATTCAGTTGAAAAAATCCCAATCAGGTCTAATCAAGAGCAGCTCCGTTGAATTCTGTTAGTAAACAATATTCAGGAAAGAATCCTCTTCATCTGATCTTCAGTTTCCACCCACTATTCTGCTATAATGCACAATGTCCCTCTTTTCTTTGTTTGAAAGGGGGAAAAATGTTAGAAAAGCCCACAGTCCCGTTTTGTTTTATATGCAAATCTTTCTCCCCAGTTAGTTCTGAGTGCTTCCCTTTTGCCGCTTCAGCACTGTACACTAATGTTACAGTTCATCTTTGAAACAAAAAGCTATTTTATTAAAACTCTTTTAGGGTTTAAGCAAAGCTTCGCTGGGGCAGGCAGAGGGTTGAAGTAATCTTGCTAAGCCTTTTTTGAAAGATTAGACATTTTCTTTCCATCCCTGTTCAGCACCTACTCACAGCACAGAATGAAAGGAAAACTAGCACATGCTTGGCTGAACTTGTCATTAACAAGGATGCTTATCTGTAGGAGATCTCACTCTCTCTCGTGCTGTCTCCAAAAGGTAAGGACATGACCACAGACATGAAAAATATCTTATTAAATGTTTTAGTATTTCAAAACATGTGTCAATAATATCCACATAAGGTGAGATAGGAGTCTCATAGTTAAGGCACTGGCATGGAACTGGTGAGATTTGGGTTCTAGTCCCACCTCTGCCACAGACTTCCTGGGTGAGTCTGGGTGGGTAATTAAATCTGTGTGCCCCAGTTCCCCAGACTGTAAAATGGTGATCTCAGCCATGCCTGTCTTATCTGTTTAGATTGTCAATTCTTCAGAGCAGAGATGCTCTCTTATGGGCCTCTGATCTCAGTTGGGGTTTCCAGACTCTACTATAAGTAATAAGGTACACAAAAAAAACCCGATACAATTAGGACAGATCCTCAAGGTTTTGCAACTAGGTACTTAAGGCTGATCACCTAAAATAGTTATTTAGGCATCTAAAGAATTGTCTGGATTTTCAAAGGTATTAAACACCAAGCCATTCCCATTGACTTTCATAGGATGCAAAGGTATACAGAGTACATATATACATACCAACAAGCAAAGAATCTAGAGAGGAAGGATGGTCCACTGGTCCAGTACTATCCAGAGACCTAGTTTCAATTCCCTGCCTCCACCAAAGACTTCCTGTGTGACAATGGGCAACTCTGTCCATCTCTCTGGGCTTCAGTTCTGTACAACAGCACTTCCTTGCCTCCCAGGATGTCTTGTGAGGATAAATACATTCAAGATTTTCAGGCACTCAGAGACTATGGTAATTGGAGCCATAAATACCTCGAGTAGACAGAGATTCTAAACAATGGGAACCCTCTGAAGGCCCAGATGGGCCTGTCATCTGGTGGGTCTCTTCCCAATACACACCCATTTGCAATGGTTACATAGTCCATATTCCTAATTTTAGATACAGAAACGATACAAAAAGATACATAAAGAATATGGAACGTTACAATAGTCATACCTTGTTTTTCCAGGATTCTCTCTTTCCTAGTTCAAAATATGGTACTGTAAGTAGTTTGTAATTCTTTTGGGAGGAAAATATTGTTATAGCTTATGAACATTCTATCGAGCTTTTCCTCCAATCAGCTGCATAGCAGGTTTAAAAATTAAAAATCCCCCAAACCCAACTTTTGTTTTAGATTAAATGTGTTCCCTTCTTCTCGTTCAGAATCTAGCAGGACTGGGCTTCAAATAATGTATCAAGGCCATGCAGCAAGGAACTGGAATTTATACCATACAGCTGAGGGGATAAATCAAGTTCATAAAGCATGTTATTTCCAGCTGGGATGTTATACATACTGTTTTTCAGAAGCCACAGGAGCTGTTTCCTTTTCCCCTTACAGCTGCTTCAATATGCAACAAAATGGTTTAAACAACTGAGCTGATGCTAAGGACATTTTTAAAAGACTGCCATATTTAAATTAAATTTATTTTTTAAAGTGATGAGCATGCAAAGGGAATGAGAGGAAGCTCCCCTTGTTAGGCCATGCTATGTATAACTACCCACAGTACTGCTTGTACCATCAAGAAACCTTTCTCTGATTACCTTATGTTATCACACAGTAAATCTGATGCGTGTTCATTGCAGGGTCACCTTCTGAAGGCTGTGTATCCAGAAGGAAAAGTCACAGCATGGCCAGTCTCAATAGGGGTGTTCGTTGTTCACTGGCACACACTTGGGAATGGGGGTCTGATCCTAAATGTGAGGAGCAGGAGCTGTCACCCCAGCCAGAGGTAGGTTCTACCTGGGACCAGTGATTGGACTAGCCAGGGCAGATACTCCACTGTGATCCAGTCCCTTTGCACCAATCAGATACTTGAAAGCAGCTGGAGTTCTTCATCTGGGGGTTCCCTTCATGTGGAGGAAGCTCACAGTCAGACTAGAACTGGAATAGCCCACTCATGTGTCACCCCCTCTGTGTAAGGAGCCATGACAAGGACCAGATACATGTTATTCTGGCAATCCCTGAGTTGTGGCAATCCCAGGGTAGCAAACAACCCCTTGGGGGGTCTTAGCCAGCTGGTGTGGATGACAGCGCTGCTACTGAGACTGCTGCCATTTATGCCAGGGCATGAACAGAACCATCCCCAGAAGATGGAGAGGCACCACCAACTCCCTGGCAACCCTCTTACCCTCAACTCTACCAAGGGGAAGCTGAGCATCTTGCATTTTATGACAGCTAAGATCCAAATCAAGACTTTAGCGGTCTGTAGGCAGCTGAACCAAAAGGGAATCCCTGTCCCCAAACCCCATAACAGATCCAGTAGGAGCTATGCCAAAGAGAACTGCTACAGATCAGATGGATGACTTCATCAGCTGTGGAACCTCCCCCCTCTAGAGTATGACAAGTAGTTACCACCTTCCGGAGTAGACTGAACGGATCTTTAAAAATCATCTGCTTTTTCATCCCAATATGATTTGTTTAAGTTAACAACCAGAATGGCTTCAAGTGTCAATCCAACCATTCTACAGGCATCTGAAGAGGCAGGAATAAGAATAATAGAGAACTGAAGTGGGTAGGAAGGAATAATAAGTAGGACCGAAGGGAAGAAAGAATGAGCCCCCTTAGGGTTATATTTGGCATCCAGCTGAGAGGTCTATCTGTACAGAGAAGATTTTTTTTATTAACATTGAAATATGAATGATAAAGTAATATTACAAGGCGTTCCTGCTTTAAGTGTGAAAAGAGTAATTATAAGAATTACCCAAATGTTAAATGGTTTAAGAGAAATAACTAAAATACAAATTATTCCTCTCTCCCTAGTGAAATGATTTTGCTCGACAAAACGAACAATTTTTTTGAAATCGTTCATTTTAAAAATGCAAATATTTTAATAGGTTTCTTTTAATATATATGATAATGAGCTCATGGAATGGCAGAAACCACAGGCCAAGTAAGCAGATGTCTTGTCAACAAGGTCTAGAATTTAGAATCATTAGGTTCTTTTAAGAAACACACTTACTCTGACATAAAACTGAAGCATATTATAATATTTCAAATTCACACTATTCTATGTGACACTTTTTCCTCATTAAAATGAAGAATGACACAGCCAGAGAGAAGCCCCACTTCCCCCAGTTTGTATCTGTAGTTCAAAAGATGTCTCTAGCAAATTGTCCCAGACACACAAAATATTAAGCACCTTGAGTGCTGTACAGCATACAATTAATTCACAGCCTCGGAACATTTTTCATATGTTCTGGTGGCTAGAGAAATAATAAGTAGTTGCTGCTCGTTGTTCTGATGTTGTTTCTTTTCTCTCCTTTGCATATTGTCACCCCGTTTAACTCCATTTATTTTTCTGGGTGGCAATTCCTTTACCTCACACAAGTTTCCTGGTATGATACATGAAGAAGCAAAATTTTCTTAATCAAAAGGCCAAATATTCAGGTGGCATTGGCCAAACTGAATGCTATACATATAAAAACAGGATTGTTCTGAATTTGCACAAAATAACAGTGAATATGTTCATTAAAGAAACATCATAAAATTAGGTCCATTTCTAACTGGGTTAGATTTAATTAGCTATGGCATTGGGATATTTAATATTTGGGGAAATGCCATGCAGAAAGGGCCTGATCAGAAGACCACTGAAATCAATGGGACAACTCCTATTGACTTCAATGGGTTTGGGATCTGGTCCCAATATTTTTCCTATTGTACATATGCAACTCCCATTGTTGACATATACATGTGTGCCTATTCAAGGGTAGAATTTTTCTGTCCTGATTTCAACATTTCTAGTACAGTAAAACCTCGATTTAATGGACCTCGATTTAACGGACTTCGGATGCAACGGACAAAATTTCTGATCCATATCAGACCGCGACCCCTCCCGGCTGCGGCCCCGGTCCCCTTCGCAGGCAGCTGGCTGCTGGCTCCCGGCTGCCGCCCCGGTCCCAGCCCCTGGCGGGCTGGCTGCTGGCTCCCGCCCCGATCCCGGCAGCAGGTGGTCTGGCTGCTGGCTCCCGCCTGCCGCCTGGGTCCCAGCAGCAGGCGGGCTGGCTGCCACCCGGGTCCCGGTAGCAGGCGAGCTGGCTGCCGGCTCCTGGCTGCCGCCCGGGTCCCAGCAGCGGGCTGGCTGCGGAGCTGCCGCCCCAACCCTGTGGCGGGCGGGCTGCTGCTCCAATAGCTTGGTTTTTTTTTTATTAAATAACGGACTTTTTGGTTTAACGGACACCCCCTCGCCCAAATTAGTCCGTTAAATGGAGGTTTTACTGTACTTCTATGGGAACATAGTGGGTGTAACTAAATACAGCTGGGAAGTCTGTAATTTCTTTGGACAGCAGCAGGACTTGTTACTCTGTTTTAGATATTCCAGGAAAACTGTGTTTAAAAGGAATTGTACAGCAGGGTCTGATGTAACACCACCATCACCACTGTGCAAAACAGAGGAATCTGCAGGAGGACATATTCTTACCCAACAGAGGCTTTGATGCTGGAGTTTACATGGGTAGGGGACTTCACACCGAACTTTCAGCCCATTCCTTCAAATTAACAAGGGGGGCGGTGGTGTTTGTTTGTTTAAAGGCAGAGTTAGGAAGGGTGGAGACCAATCCCTGGCACATCTCCTGAGCTAAGCAGGGATCCTCAGTGCAAAGGTTCAGCATTGTTTACTGATGATGTAGAAATGAGCATCTTCCTCAACAGCTTCATCGCAGAAGAAAAGTATATAATCAGAGTGTTATTTTTATTACAATAGCACTTGTCAAGGATCCAGAGCTCCATTGTGTTAAGCATGATACAAGGAGATAAAGGAGACCGTCCCTGCCCTTGAAAGCTCAGTCTCCATGTCCACAAAGGATGCAACAGGTGGACAAGAGAGATAAAAGGACAGCATGAGTGACCAGTAGGATACAGTAATGAAACAAACTGAGTTTAACTGGAAATAAGAAGTCACAGGTTGCTCTAACACAGCTCTAATTTCAGCAGCTCAGCCCCCTTCTTGCAGTGCTTGTATATTCTTGGCAGATAGTAGCAAAGACTCAGAAAAAAAGGAAATTTGTATTCCTGATAGGAAAGTGCTGAGAATCCTTTGAGAAACCCACCAAAATGCTGTATTGACATCCTGCATCTTAACTAGAACTGATGCGGGGTGTGTGTGTGTGGGGGGGGGAATCTAAGAGCTTGTCTACATGAACAAGCTGGGATGTGAATCTGCCCCATGCTAGTCTGCCATGGACTAACAGTCCATGTGGACCCTGCTGGTGCACATTAACAGTTCACTGAAATGGCATTAGATCTGAGCACATAAACTTCAGGTGAGTCAGCAGAGGCCAGCTAACCTTTGGCAGAATCACAGCCCACCTTGCTGCAAGCGAATTGTTTGTGTAGTCAATCCCTGAGTTCGGATCCAGGGGATTTTAAAGGAAAAACGGAAAAAGAACAGTGCTACCAATTTTGCAAATTCAGCATCATTTAGAGAAATTCTAAATTTTTGCAGAATTTCTCTAAACTCTCAATAATCTATTAGAAACAAGCTACAGCAGAAGAGATTTGCTTCAGTTATGATTGTTTATTGCAGGACCTGGTTGATGTATATAAGGACCTGATGTACAGCCAATGAAGTTTGGCTTCCCATGATCCAAAGCAAATCTATACTAGCTTTCTATTGAATATAGTGTCAAGTTCAAAGTCTCAGTGCTCAACAGCCTACACAGGACATCTAAAGGTTCACTGGAAGCTTCAGGGAGAAATCCAGTGTCGACAACTCCACTCCTCTAGAATAATGGAACTCAACAATAAGGATGAAGCTCATCTATGCAGGAGACCGAGCTTTTTGGGGGACTGGGATTCCCACGGGAGGTAAAGACCATCACACAAGCCTTTTCTTCCAAGTGCAAAGCACCCTTCTTCAGCCCCGACTTTGCTAATACAAACTCACAGCAACATGTACCTAAAATAAATTAATAAAATGCTTTCAAAACTAAACACTCCACTGCACACACAATTCTCCCTCTGGGGAGAGGATGAGAAAAGAAACCACATGTGACAGATGTTAGTCATATCGCTTAATGCAGCGACTGGAAGGCACTCACCTACTGTGGCGATGAACGTGGTCCATGAACCTATATAATCAAGAAATAGAATAGGAAACTCAATGGTTTGGGGATCCAGCCTTAAGTGTCTGGTTCTTCTGCACAATAGGTAGGGGTGCTCCAAGATAAAAGCAACTTTTAAGCAATCAAGCGCTTTGATTTCAAGGAGTTTGAACTGAGTATTTCTACTCTTGTGGGGGCTGTGCTTGCATAATTTGAATATAGAACCAATTTCCACTGAACATTATAACACCCCCCCCCCCTCCCCCCCCCCCCCCCCCCCCGTGGGAAGGCTGTTGCTCCAGCTATCAGCCCACTACTCAGGCAGGAGACTTCCAGGAAAACTAGACCTATGGTAACCACAACCACCTCCCATACAGTGCAACCCTAACTTCTGTGCTGCTGCTGCCTTTAGTTCTGAGTGCCCAGCCAGCAACCTTACTCTCTGGCTATCCAGCTCTGAAGGCAACACCCCTGCCAGCAGCAGGGCAGAGTGACAATCCCACAATACCCCTACACTAGCCTTGAGACCCTCCTTCGCATGACTCACTTTTGGGTTGGAACCCCCATGATTATGCCACCATGAAATTTCAGATATAAACATCTGAAAATGTGAAATTGACTAATTAAAAAAAAAACACTTTGGCCATGAAATTGACCAAAATGGACCATGAATTTGGTAAGCCCCTGCTCATGATAGTATCCAGAATCCTATGCAAGTTCCTCTAGTTTAAATGCACTTAATGTAACACCTAGCCTCTCCTCCTCCAACTCCATTACATTCTGTGGTTGTGTTCTCAGAGTTTCTTCCTCCTGGATAACTTCTCTTTTCAACCTCTCCCTTTTGCCATCTTTTTCTTGACTGTTCTATCCTTCATTGTCTTCTGACTTTTCTTTTTCTGAATGCCTTTCTTCATTGTTAGAGTATTCCATTTTTTCTGGCCCCACATATTCCACTTTTACCAGTCTTTTTAATTTTTGGCCTCCTGTGCCTTGAATTCATTGCAACTGAGGCCTACCATGACACACACAACAAAGAAAAAATAGCTGCCAATTAACTGAGCACTATCCAGCCTGTGCACTGGCAGGGGTCTTGTGGAGGGGGGAGGGAGGGAGAAGAACATGACCGTATAATTAAAGACCATATCATAATGTATATGCACAAGGGGACCAAATTAAGGTTGGCATTTCCAAACTTTTGAATGTTTGATTTTGCAACCTTAATCATGGGTCTTCCCCCCCAAATATTATCTTTATTCACACACAGAGGGAGAATACATGATATTGTGGGGGATATAAAGGTTTTACTAGCATGAATTTGAAATAGTCACATTAAGCCTGAAGTATGTGAATCATACCAAATGAATTCTCACAGAAATTTTCTCTCATACGTTTCATAGAGTTTTAAACATTATTAGAATTAATAAAAATTTAATTGATTGGCACTATTTCTTCTAAAAATTATAACACCCCAAAAGACAACCTTTACAAAGTTTTTTTCGACATATAAAAATCCTATAATTTTAAAATCCAATATTTGTGACTCCCTTTCCATTAACAATGATAGTAGTATTCAAGAGTCTGAGCCAAACCCACTGAAGTCAATGGAAAGATTCCCATTGAATTAAATATACTTTGGATCAGGCCTCAGATGAGGATCTCAAAGGACTACTATGGGCTTGATCCCACGCTCACTGAAATCAGCGGCAAAGCTCACATTGACTTCAGCAGTGCAGTACTAGGGCCTGTACAAAGGTGAATAAGCATTATCCTGATTGTACACATAGAGAAACTGAAGCACAATAAAATTAAATGACTTGCCCAAAATTACACAGCATGTTCATAGCAGCGCTGAGCACAGAATTGAGGTCTGCCATGCCCTATCCACTGGAGTCATGCCGTTTTTGTACATTATTATATGCCTCAGTAATGTAGAAAATAAAGTTGTATGTGCAGCGTCATTGAGGAAGAAGAAATGAAGAGATAATTAGAATTGCCGCAGTGCAAGGACTCTGCTGTAGGGATACTTGTAATGACATTGTCTGCTTCTAGCAGATGGTGCTGTATTTTGCTTTAGTATTCAGTGAACCTACAAAAGTGGTAGGGGGCAATATCAACTAGGTAAGCATTTTACATCTTTTATTGAGGGCAGCAATTTTCAAGAGAGTTTTCAAGTCATTTTAGGAATCTCTATTTTTTTTTTTTTGCTTCCTTCCTGAATTGAAATAAATGTCCCATATCCGTCAATTAGAAACACTGCAGCATCACTTGTTAAGATGGCATGACCTCTCTTTTACACACAACTGTTTCTATTGATAGAGATGAGCAAGGGTGAGGTTATACATGGCAAAAGGCTCGCTGTGTTGAAAAATATTCCACATTGTGTTGGCTTCATAAATCAAAAGACCTTAACGTTTTTGTCTGTCTCCTTTATACCGTACATTGAAAGTATTGTGTTTCTGGCAAGACAATAAATGTTATTAGTCTGCAAGAGAGTAGAAATAAAATTAATTTCCAATCGGAGAGGCTGGGTCAGGGAGCACATGTGCCGTTCATCTGCTACATCCAGTTAGTATCATTTGCGATGAAGTCAGATGAAGTTCAAATTAGAATCACAAGAGCTAGGTTAGAGTTGTGAGCACAACTTCAACTCATAAAAGCAAACCAGAGAGAGAGCTGAAGTTGAAAAAAATCCAGGTTGACATTCTGTCCTCAACTCACCCTGCTGTGCCTTGGTATTGCAGCACATTGCAGGGGACACAGCGTGGTCTAGTGGACTGAACTGGAAGGTGTAAACTCCTGGATCCATTGTCTGGCTCATTGGGCAGCCCTGGTCACATCACAGCTGCTCTGTGTTACTTACTGCCCTTATTAAAAGGGAGATGTTGATGTTATCAATTATGTTTAGGAGTTTTAAAAGCTCAGGGAGCTAGATGGCCAAAGTCCATTGAACTTCAAATGGATTTGGGAACCTAAATCCCATAAGCTCATTTGAAAATCCTAGCCTACTTGTATATAGTAGTAACTAACTAAAAGCCCAGACAAAACTGAGGTGCCACATTGTGTTAGGTGCTATACAGACATATAGTGAGACACAATCCTTGCCATGAAGAGTTTACACTCCAGATTGTCTTTCAGATCTAAGGGGGTATCTTTTACTCCCATTTTATAGCTGGGAAACTGAGAATTTAAGAGAAATTAAATGACTTGCCAAGGTCACACAGGAAGTCTGTTGCAGATCTGGGAATTACACTCAAATCTCCTGAGTCTCAGTGCCTGATGTTTTCACTGATTTAATTTTTCCAGTCAGTAGAATGACACCACAAGCCACCATGTATAACCAACACTGCTAGGAACCTAACCAAGGGATCTGTTATATAATTGCACGACAGCCAATAAAATAAGTTTGTAGTCTCATTGCAAATCTGTATATTTAAATGTTTTGGGGGAACAGGGGGGGAAGGGAAAAGCTGTTCATGAAATCCCTTGATAAATAAGTACAATTTTGCTTAATATTTTGAGATGAGCTAGACTGTTGACTCACACTGCCATCACCTATTGTGATTATTAGTTATTTGTGTTGTGGTTGAACTTAGAAGCCCCAGGTACACACCCCACAGAACAAAAACACAGTCCCTATACCCAAAGAATGTATAATCTCAGGTACAGAACATCAGCCTCAACTACCTGTAGTTACTTTTTACTGCACATACATCAGCTGACACAATTCTCTTCCTAAACAAAACTATGAGATATCTACAGAGAATGGAGGTTGGGTGTCCAGTGTGACCATCTGTTTAACTCCATCTGTTGTAGCAGGTCAGGTAACCGACTTAAAGAGGAGTGATTGAAAGACTTCATCTGCTTGGAAGGAGGATCAAGAGACTCAGGAGCAGGAAGACTAGGACAACACCACAGGTCTGATTTATGCTGTGTAAGGTCTCACGTACACAGCATAAAATAGGAGTAATGCCACCGATAATGGCATTCCACTAGTGTGAGAAAGAGGAGAATTAGGCCTAATATCACAGGGGGGCTGGGTGGAAAAGGCTATCCAGGCTGGGGAATCTGGGCTCTTACCTCTTCACAATCTTTCTGCCTTTGTGGGCCAGTTGGCCACCTACTCTTTTATTTACTTTATTTATATTACTCTACTATTTCAAGTTCCTTTCATCCATGAGGCCTTTCAACACTGAACCACCAAGTACAGCATTTACTTAAACATCCACCCCTACAGTGTACTGCAGCTCTGTCTGTTCTATATGGGATCTATATCTGAGCCTTCAATTTTCAGCTCCTCGGGGTTATGACCTTTCAGAAACAACCAGTTATCTTGGCTGCTTTCCTCTGTTTTTGAGATGCTCAACTTGGGACACCTTTAAAAAGACCCAGATAGAAAATGCTGGGAACTCAGCCCTCTGCAAATTAGACCCCTTCAAGGCTGTCTCAAGTTGGTCACTCCAAATACTGAGAACCCAAAGTCATTAGTCTTTGAAAATGCTGGCCAGACTGGCACAGAACCCAACTCGTTGGTGCTCAACAGATATAAACTAACACCACCACATTCTACTGTCAGCTACACCCATACCATTCAGTCCTTACGGTCTTAATAAAAACCTCTCAAGCTTTAAGTCCAGCCAGTTTTACCAGCTTTTTGTAGTGAATGAACAGAATTGAGTCATGAAACATTAAGATAAACTATACTGTATTTTTCAGTCCACGTGCTAGAAAGCAGCTTTCGTTTGATACCATCAGGTCTAACTACATAGAATACCAGTCTTTGGTAAGCCAAAGAAGAGCCAGCTCATTCGAGCAGTGAAACATTGACAATCAACACACGTCTAATGATATGCCTTGCTCTGCAGCCCCCTACACTCCTGATTACAACTCAGGCTCAATATTCCCTTATCAAAGGAGCCACTGGAGGGTAACCTGACATTTATCTGGTAGAAAAGTCAACAATGCACAAGTGTAAACAAGAAAAAAAAAGACCTGTTACAACAAGTGAATTAACGTTTGGTCATCGGTTGAACATTGTGTTTCTAGAAGGTCCATAATCTCATATTAGAGGAAATAAATACATATGGCAACATACAAGAGGCCTTCATTTCACTGCACCATCAACCTTAACATTTACTTAGCGGGAGAGAAGCTACCTGTTGTGTTGCTGTGCGGGTTTCCTTACCTCACCAGTTTGTCAGGGCATGAAAAAAGCAGCACAGGGCAAATGACAAGAGAAAGAGTCACACTGGCTGTTTTTTGGCATTTTCAGGTATTTCCCTGAAGGATCTCTAGCCTGCAAGTCAAGAAGTCACTTGTGCAGTAATTAGGCTGTCAGAAGAGCAATCATCCTCCATATTAGAAAGCAAAGTCGCTGTAAAAAGATAGCTGGACAGATGATAGAGTATTAAAGCATTACTGGGGTATTTGGTCAAATGTATTTGGGACCCACTGGCACAAGGATTAACAAAACTGTCCTTCAGTCATGGGTTTTTAACAACAGCATTGTCCCGCAAAGAGAAAATAATCTGATAGCTCAGTGCTGTGATATGGCTTCCAAGCTGAGAAACAAACAGTGGAGAAATAATTGTATTAGCAAACACATGCAAGGCACCTAATGAAGGAGTAAGTTGGTTCTGTCTTCTTACACAACTATATTTGCTTTGTCAGCTAAAGTAAGAGCATAGGAAGAAAATGAAAAGTGATGGTGGCAATGGACACAGGAGGAGAACACTGGAGAAATAGCAGGTGATTATGCATAGTGGTGCCGTGAGGAGGAGTATGAATATTAGCTGTACTCATGGATAATGTTGGTATACTTTCTCTTAAATGCATAAACATCCAGAGCCTCCCTTTTTAAGCTGCCTTCTAGTGCTCCAGAAACAAGATAGCATATTATTGCTTCCAGCTTCACCAGCCTTCTTGCCCTTACCTGCTTTCCACCAAGGAGAGTTTACTATGCAGGACAGATTTATGAGTCATAGGCATGTTTGGAGATTTTTGACTTATTATTTATCTGTGTAACAGTACCACCAAAAAAACCCTCTCACATTTGACTGGGTTCTATTGTACTGCACAAAGAGAATACAAGTCAAATTAAAAGACAATGTATCTGTCTTGTCTTTGCGGTTGTGAGCTCTCTCCACAGAGCTACAGCACTTAACACAACCCTGGCGAGGGTCTCTTAGGCACTACCACAATACAAACAATAAGAAACTGCATCAACAGAGTCTCATCCACGTTGTTTCAAATGTTAGCTTTAAGGCAAGAAAAAACACACCTTTCTGAATCTCTTGAATTTGTAAAATTCAACTAGCAATCTCATGAGAAAGTTTTCTTTTACAATATGAATCCACTAGGGACTTCAACGACTGCCAGTCAATTTTATGTGGATGGTGCTCCAAAATTATGGAATAGGCAGCAGTACAAAACCCTAATCGATACATTTAGAGATTCATCCCATTTTTTCTTGTTACCAGTCTGGCTTGAAATAACAGAACTGATTTTCTCTGTATATTTAGTACTTCTGCATCTGGATACAGCCAGAAATGCTGGGAAATTTAATAATGAAAAAATAGTTGGGCAAAACTTTCTGAAACTTCATGAAAAAGTTTGCTCCAAATTGAGAGGGAATTAATAATGAAGACATAAAACTATTAGACCACCACTTCTGCTTTACTTTCTATCTTTAATAAACTAACACTCCATAAAGGTTTATATTATCTTCATTTTAGAGATGGCAGAAACTGAGGTACGCCACTGCCTAGCATAAGGTCATAGAAAAGGTCTTCAGCAGAGGTGAGAATGGAATCCAGCTCTCCTGACTTCCATACCTCACTTAGATCAGTTCTAATACTTATCCCAACTAATTTGCTTAGAAATGTGTAGGTGATTTTTTTTTCAAATGTTAATGAATAAATAAGTACTATACTTCATATGATAGTTTAGAATTTTAGGAGAAGACTTTCAAAGGCACAAATGACCGAACTTACATTGAAAGTCTATTATTCTTTTATTAAACGACCATTTTAATGAAGGTTGGCACCTTTGCACCTTTGAAAGTCTTCCCCTTCATGAGCTATTCTAAGCATAATTATCTAAGTTATATCTGGGATGCTCACAGATTTGTCGTAAATAATGCTTTTAAGTGTGTTTTGTTACAAGTACTGTATTTCATCATTATATCACAAAATATTCAATCAAATTTTAAAGATGACAAATAGGAATAAGCAGAGTTTATTCACTAATGTTCCAACCCCTCCAAAAATCTACCTATTATATTTATGATATCTCCTAGCCTAGGTCTCTAACACCTGCTGGCTTTATTCCATCTGGGAGACCCCTACACTGGACAAATTTCCAACTAGGCATTAGGAGCAGATTCTAGCTCCTTTGTAATGGGATTTGACTGGCACAAAGGAGCCAGTATGAAGGGGAGACAGGAAGGGGGCAGGGAAAAGAGATTGAGAGAATCTGGTCCATTATTTGTTTCCACACCCACTTTACAGAAGTTACGCTCTGATCATACAAGATATAAATAATTTATAGGCATTTATTCAGTAACTTCCTCAGTTTCAACTTAAAGAGGCATTTTATCAGATTTCTAACCCAGACCCATCTTTTCAAAGGATTTTCTTTTTGGCAATGTACTCTGTCCATGCTGAGTGAAAAAATCTTTCCTGCACCAAATAGTAACTAATACCTTTACAGATTTCAGTAAGGCATTTTATGACGAATGTGGCCACTTCCATAACAGCATCCATCCTGTCCCTTAACATAGCTTTGTGCGTGTGCTAATATATTTAAAGGAGCAATAAAAGGTCTGACAAACCGACAGTGCAAGGAAATTGAGAGTTAGGACTTTTATTAGTCATAAGAACATAAAAACTGTCATAGTGGGCCAGATCAAAAGCCCAGTATCCTGTCTTCAAGGATAATGAGGCCAGTATCACTGCTTCTGGGAGTGTATACAGAACAGGGGCGTTCTCCTCCTGGCTTTTGGCAGTCAGAGGCTTAGTGTCGCATGAGGTTGCATCCCTGTCCACTTTGGCTAAAAGCCATTGTTGGACCTATGTAGTACTTTTTTGAACTTCTGGCCATCACAACATCACATGGCAAGGAGTTCCATAGGTTAACTTTGCATGGTTTGAAAAAGTACTTCCTCTTATTTGTATTAAACCTGCTGCATATTAATGTCTTCTAATGACATTTTTGTATTGTGGGAAGGAGTAAATAGCACTTCTCTATTCACTTTTTTCCACACCATTCCTGATGTCAAGCACCATTATCATATTCCAGATCATCTCTTTTCTAAGATTAGCAGCCCTAATCTTTTTAGTCTCGCCTCATATGGAAGCCATTCCATAGCCTCAAACTCTTTGTTACCATTCTCTGAACTTTTTCCAGTTCTGCTATATCCTTTTTGAGTTGTGGCAACCAGAACTGGAAACCATATTCACGGTGTGTGTGCATTATGGATTTATACAGTGGCTTTGTGATAGTCCACAAGAATCCCTATTGTGCCTAAGTAGCTTCTGGCGAACTGTACATCATGTTAGGTACAGAATGTGCTGCTGCAACATGTAAGCCCAATAGGACAATTTAAGGACAGAATCTTAAATTTACCTTTAAATCTATGAAATCAAAAGCTTTTAGATCAGTTTATTAGCATTATTTCCAGCATTGCTTTCTGAATATTAATTTTAGAGTTTTCTGCCATTTGTCACTCAGGCTGCCATGAAACCAAACCAAATATTATGCCTCCTCCAGCCTTCTCTAACCTCTCATGCAGGTCTATTCCAGTTTGAGATCTGACCATCTACCAAACCCACAGGAGTGGGTTCTACTTCCCAGACTCAAACTTGAAAGGCCCTTTCTCTGAAATTCAGAGGGCAGAGAGAATCCTAGAAAAAAACACTTATGCCAGATTTGGTTGGATGATTAACAAAATGACTCCTGGGTTTTTACTCTTTGTGCGACATTTTGATCCAGGATACATTTTTTATCCAGATTATAAACCCCTTTAAAATTCTTTTATAAGGGATACAATGTCATATTATATCTGAGCATGTTAGTGTAACATTTTGTCCTATTAGTAGTCACACTCAGTGACCTTCTATAAATAACTTGTCAAAGTGCCTGCCTGGAGCCCTGTGTGAAATATCAAGTCACAGAGGAAATATTTCTTTTCAACTTAATGCACAGGACAAGCCTCCTATTAGCTGAATTGGTCATTCTGAATCATTGGGATTTGCACATTTTGTGCAATTGTCCCCAAAATGCAACATACTTAATCATTTCATTTCTCATCAGCTGAAGATCTTACATGATGAAATAGCATATCAATGAGGTGGTTCATCTAAGAAATGTTTGCTGAATCAGACCCATAATTGAGTAAAGTTTGCAAAATCAGGCTCACTCTATTATGACGTTTTATATTTTTAGTTGTAATGCAGTTAAGAAAATATTCTGGGCCATATTCACTAGTGCACCGAGAGTAGGTAAGCAACCAGTTAAGATGTTAAACTGAATCTCCTTTCAGTCTCAGTAGATGTCTTCTTGTAAGTAACCATCTTATCTTGATAAGTGCAAGGGGGACCTCAATCACTAGCAAAGTCACTGTGAAATCCCACCGCAAATAACCTGTGCTGAATATGCAGGATTGGGCAAGTACATTTTCTCTTTAGCCTGTAATTAGTGTCAATTAAATAGCAGCAACTACCTACTTCACTGCATGAATGCTGTTCTACAGTGCTAGGGCTCTTTAATGACCCTTTAAGAGGAATGGTTTTGCTTTAAGGCTTATTCTCTGATTCAGATTTACTGGAAGAATGAGTGAACATTCTTCAAACAGTGCCATGTGACTTGTGCAGAGCTGTGAATCAATGAGCATGGGCCTCTATTCCAGAGTACTAGGGTGCAAATAAGAGTATGTCTACACTGCAATGTAAGCCCAGTGTTTGAACTCAGACTCGACCCTAACCACCCCCCTTCCATCTATACCCGAATTGTGCTAACCTAGGACTCAGACCCAGGGTCCCAGGATGCCATGGGAGATGAGGCTCTGAGCCTAAATAAAGCTGGCACCCAGGATTTAAGCCCTATTGCTTTACCATTATAGATGAAGCCCCACTAGACTCATGCTCTTGGAGTTGGCCAAGAGTATCCCGCAATCCCACAGGCTGACTTTCTTTGTCCTCTGGACAACCACGTTTGGTGGATTGTCAGGTTTTCTTACAGCGCATCATGAACAAAGGGCTACAGCAGCCACATTTTGGGAGGACACTAGAAAGTTTGGGATATGGGCGATTGGGCTTGGGCTCACATAATGCAGTGTTGATACTGGAGCCCCAGGCTGGAACCCAGAGTTCAACAATTCCCAACCTGGGGTTACAAACTAGTGTAGATGTTGAAGCCCTAAATTCACAAATCCATGGTCTGCTAACTTGAGTTCTACTAATCCTGAGCTTCCATTGCAGTGTAGGCATACCTAAACATTTCCACCTACATTTTTAAATTTGAGCAACCAGGTTGTCACCATGGATAGGTTCAAGCCACAAAATTCAGATTCATATTTTAAAATGCACCTCTTACTTCCCAAAGAGTAGGGATGTTTGGATCAGGACTTTAGGATGGGACCATCTTTAGTTATTACAGAGAAAGAAGTTGCAGACAGCTGGTTTCTCCCAAAAGACTGTGTAGGTGGGATATTTACAGAAAAGGATAAAGGTAAACATGCATATAAGATACACAGATAGGTATACTCATGCTTTATGGATAGTATTATACCAAGAAAGGCAGGTTTCACAGGAATTTGATGCAGGATCATTTTGTATTCTTATTGCCATAACTGAGTGCCATCCAAAACCTAGGAAGCTATAAGAGGTAGAAAAACAAAACTTTCTTTTTCTCCCAATAACTTGAAGCACTCAGCCGTTTGGGCAGCTTTTCAGAGATCAGGAAAAAAATGTTTGCTTGATCTCTCTTGTTTCAATCATTGACATTAAGTGGAAAGAAGTTCAGGTCAGTGAATATACCCTCAGTTCACAGTCTGTTGGATAAACCTACTAAGCACTATTCTGACACCACTAGGGGAAAAAATACCCAAACCTTTTTATAACAACTTTGCAGAAAGGAGATTACTGAAGCAATCTCAAGTAATTAAAACCCAGGGCTGGGAAGAAGATCTGTGTTCTTGTCTTGCAATAGAGATTCACCTATTGTCCACGCAGCAGGTCAGAAAGTAAAATTTCAAACCTGGGTGCCTCGGCTGTGGCTCATACATCCACATTTAAACATTAGTAACCAAACGGATATTCAGAGGGGCTGAGCAGGTACAGGTCTCACAGAGGTCATGGACAGATGGAAGTAAGATCTGGGACAGAGAGGATCTCTAGGGGAGAGCCTTAGGTGTGCCCATTTTGGCTAGAAAGTTTAGTCTGAAATTTGTTGTATTGTTATTATTTAAGGGTGAGATTTTCAAAGGAGCCTGAGAGAGCTGGGTGCCAACATCCCACTAAAATTAAATGGGAGACATGGGTTTAGGTCCTTAAGTTACCAGTATAGCCAAACTCTGGGAGGAGAGTAAACAGACCGAATAGTGTGTGCACAGAATGTTCAAGGGACGACGGGAACACCGCCTGCTTTACATCCTGTTTGTAAAGCTCTTTGCAAATCTCAGATATAAGACACTAGAGATGGGCAAAGCCTGGTATTCTAAATCACAGATATTTAATTACAAGACTGAATCCAAAAAGACTGTAAAAAAAAATCCTACCCTCACCACCACACAGTTATGTCAATAATGGAATGTAATTTCATTCAAGCAATTTTCTTTAGTAAGAAAATAATCTATTATCAGCTTATTCCAAGGGAAAAAGAAAACAAGGACAGTGCATAACAAAGAAAGATAGCAACGGGAAAGAGTATTTATCAGGGTAGTCAAGAATCATTTTAATATTTCATTGGTTAGATTACAGAGCATTTAAATATTTCATAGCATAAAAATCACAGGCCTTTTCTCTTTTTTCCAAATCTGAATGGTAATGGGCAATTGATTCAGCCTTATTAGAGTTTTGAATGCTCATCTCTGGCCATTACGACCTAATGCCAGAAGAGCGATGTCTGACTAGTAAAAGGATCTTGTTATCTGATAGAATTAGAATCCTGATTCTTCAACTGCATCCAGAAAGTGCACAGTGCAACTGCTAGTCAGACATTTAAAGGAGTCTCCGTGCCACCTTTATGTCTCCCCATTACAGTAGACTGGCTGTGTGCCAGGCTGATTCCCCTGCTATAAGGCAAGTAAACTGGAGGGCTACTTTACAATTATTCTGGTTACCAACATGGTCAGTGCAGCCAATCTGGCAGTGAAGGACTACCCTGTTTCAGCTAAAATGTGGCCATATCCTCTCTCCTCCTCTGTACCATAGGCCCTCCAGCAACGTACCCAATGTTGGCCACATGAATAGAAAATTCTGCTTGGTGCTTTCGCTCATTAACCAACTCCCAGGTTAGAACTTGATTTGTTTAACTGAGCTGTAGTTCAAGGAATACAAAGCCTGGCAGAACTGCTGGGATTCCAACGCCTGTGAGGAACGTATGTAGTCTGAAGCAAGCCCTTGCAAGTTGCAGCCAGCACTTATCCAGAAGCGTGATAGTTTCAGGGCTTATTTAATAACAAGAACCAAAAAACATTTTAAAAAGGGTGAAATAAATTTTACAAGGTGAACATAGAGCCTCCCAGGCTATAAATTGAGTACATTCATCCACAACATTTTTATTACCATTTAAGGAGTTGGGGTTTTAGGACTATTAAGTTTATATAGATAAATATTCTTAATTAAAGAAAAAACTGGAAAAATGTAGTGAGGGCTCCATAGCAGCAAAGTAAAGTTAGTGAAGTGTCTCCATCTGAAGCAGTTTAAAATGCCATTGTTAAGATTTTATTTAAAGGGACAGATTCTAACCCACATCACTCCTTCAGGCTGCCATACCTAAAATTAATATATCACAGAACATAAGAGCTTATAGATTATTCCTTGCACACTATTTTATTCACAAAATATTTCTTCTAACAAGTGACTATCAATGAAGGGTTTGAATCAGTGATTTATTATATTAAAAACATGGGTTTCCCAGAAACAACACATACACAAAAACCCACAGAGGAAATAGATGGAATTTAGGCTTTTCTTTTTAAACATAATCAAAATGAAAACTTTTGAGGGGAAAAATTAAAGTTTGTTTTTTAAATTTTTTGTTTTGAACTTTTGGGAAAATCCTTGTGTCTCAGATTTTTCTTTTTACCCCTTCCCATCCTTTGTTTTGAACTTTTGGGAAAATCCTTCTCTCAGATTTTTCTTTTTACCCCTTTCCACCCTCCCTTCCACAAGAAAAGCAGCAGGAGGGGTGGCATTTTAAAAATGTGGAGGGAAAATAAACCAAAGAGCACAAGCAATGCTCTCTCAGTTTTAAAACGTTCTTTCATAAGGTGCGAGAAAACACAAAGCAACACTTCTTAAAATACTTTTTCTATTGGGAGGGAGAAAAATACTCAGAAATGGAAAATGTGTTGAAAACACACTGATTGTGAGAGAAAAGTGAGAGAAAATTGAGTTCACTTTTTTATTCCTCACTCACTTTTAGCAATGGATTGGGGAGGGGGCTAAAGAAAGTTGAATTTTTTCCCTCCAAAAGGAAGTTTCAAAATGAAATGTTTAATAAAAACAAAATGTTCACAAAAAAATAAAAGAAATTAATCTTTTCAGTTCTAGTTTTTTAAAACAGCCGAACAATACAATCAGCTATAATTCTAACAGATTGTACAATATTAATTGCACATTTACTTATTTAAAAATTCTCTTGTTAAATCAATGGAAACATTCCCTTGTCTTTCCAATGGGAGCTAGACCAATCACAAATGTATCACTTTATGTTTTCTTTTATTCTTTCCTTTTTAGAGGGGCTGAGATAGATGCTGGTTGTACGAAAATTGTGTGGCGTAAGCATATTCATTTAGAATTATCCTCAGAACCAAATTTGCATTCCTTGCATATCCCAACATAGCAGTGTCTAAAATATTGATTCTGGATATGCAAACAATGTGGGACTGGGCCCTATATAGTCGCTATACATTGATTGTCAGAGGTCAGGTGTATCTTATAACCCAGGAACCAAAAAAAAAAAAAGCCGAAATTTTAAAATTTATCCAAGAAACATGATATTTTAACCAACTGTCCTAGATGCTGAAAGGTGTCACTAGAGCTTTTTGAAAGATTTTCTCCAGCAGACTAAAATGGGGAAATAGTTATTTTGATTACAAGAGACATGCAAGTAAATAAAGAAAAATGGGACAGAATTATTACAAAAATCCCATCTGAGACCCCAAAGTATTGATGAAGCTATTTCGATTGGGCTACTGAGAGATCAAGAAAAAAAATTAATAACCTAAAAGAAAGTCTGGATCAGTTATTTCAAAAAGTGCTATGGTATCAATATCAGTTAATGAGCAATTTCAACAGCTTCTAGCCGCAAGGATAAATCATCTGTCACTTTCAGCAAAGTTGCTATAGAGTTTGGGCTTCTGAAAAGCAGCATAAAATTATGGATGAGCTAACGGAACTGCTAATAAAGCCTGGCCAAATATAGACATATTGTATAGATCAGGAGTTCTCAAACTGTGGGTCGGGGGGTCATGAGGTTATTACAGCAGGGGTCGTGAGCTGTCAGCCTCCACCCCAAACCCTGCTTTGCCCCCAGCATTTATAATGGTGTTAAATATATAAAACAGGGTTTTTCATGGATAAGGGGTTCACACTCAGAGGCTTGCTGCCTGAAAGGGGTTACCAGTACAAAAGTCTGAGAACCACGGATAGATCTTACACTGTGGAAATGACTAATGAAAACTTATTCAGTCACAGAGTTTAGTAACCAAAATAGGCTTCTTCATCTTTACAAGATCTAGGATAGCTAACAAATTAATCAGACAGAGAACTAGATTCTGCAGTTGCTGACCATACTAAGAACAGGATTTCTCTCCGAATTCAATGGGATTCACTTCATAAATAAGGTAAACAGGACTTTGCCTTGATAGATAAACAAAATCTGAACTAATTGGTATTAAATTACTAGTGATAGTCAGCATTGATTTAAATGTAAGCTTGTCAAAAAGGCAACAATTGCTTTCCATTGATTTTATGTAAAGGCATTCAATTAAATGGAATTTTCTGGGAGGCAGGGGGCAGGAGAGCGTTCTGGGAATCAGAGCCATGATTTAGCCATAAAACTGGAATTTGAAGTGTTGTTGTTGCCATGTCAATCCTGGAATATTAGCGATAAGGTGGGTTTGTTGGATTACCTTTCCCACCTTGTCTCTCAAATAACTGGAATGTTAGTTTGTGCTTGAAAAGAAGTATACTGTAGGGATAAACTAATTGATTAAGGCATAATCGGTTACCAGACAATTCATACTGCAGGAAGAGACAATTACTCATAAGTCATTTCTTGGGGACCGCATTGTAATAACCTGAAGTGTACAGATTTGTAGGTATGATATTTACACACAAAGCAATGGCTGCAACAAGCACCAGTGGGTACGGTCAAATTATCCTCTTTCAAACACTTCCGAAGAATAGACTTACTCCTCAGAAGAATACCAGTAAGCTTTGAAACCTCAGCTTTTTAGAGCAATGTAATAATCTCTCCGTATAAAGATACACTTGCTATATCTTGATGGTTATTTATTTTGTATTAGGAAGGGCAAGAATCTAAATGCTCTGTGCATTAAGGAACAATCTGACCCAGGGGTGGGAAAACATTTTGGCCCAAGGGTTATAAATTTGTAAGGAGGGCCGGGTAGGAAAGGCTGTGACTCTCCAAACAGTCTGCCTCCCCCCCATCCAGGCCCCTCCCACTTCCACCCACTGACTGTCTCCATCAGAACCTCACACCCATCCAAACCCCCCTGCTCTAACCCCTTCTTGAGTGCTAACAGTGATTTGTTTCCTAAGATCATCACAGCCAATGCCAATATACTTCAATAAAACCACCCACCAAAACACAAGTTCTTAATACATTTGTAGAGCTCAAAGGATCCCAACCCGTTTATGGCCTTTTGTGCTACCCAAAGATAAACACTGAACACTAATAACTAATGCTGAGGGAATCTCTAGAATCATCTCTGTGGTTCCAGCATTAAACAGTGTTATCCAGCTCTCCTCCCTTCATCACCATACTAGGCCTTCTCCAAAACCCAAGAACCACTACCCAGCAAAATTGGCAGCCAGGGGTTGCTGCCACGTCAGGTGGTGAAGGCAGAGTGTGGCAACTCCTCCTGACAGTTTTTAACCCAAAAAGGAGCAGGTTTTCAACTCTGGGGAATATCAGTGGGAATGATTATGGCCAACTGTTGACTTTTTAGAGATTGTTTAAGAAGTTTGCCTACACTAATTTACACAATATTATGTATTGATAGTATATTTGAGAAGCAAAGAATCTTAGCAGTTGGAAAAGCATGTTATATTTGACATACAGCACCACAGTAACCTTTCATATCGCTCTGCTGAACTGAGCGCCAGAACGCAACAATTTATCGCAGTACATGAAGCAAATATATAGATAGCTGTCTCATATTTCTGCCAATATTTCCAGAACCTATTACCACTTTTTCTTATATTGTACCACTTTGATGTAGTCATTTTCTATGTTCTTTTCTGCATTGGATATGGCATAGGACATAAGCAACCAGGACATTATGCCAAATGTGTTAGTAGTGTTATCTTTTAAAAATACAATGCAATCAGTGTTACTTTTATTTCTACCAACATTGTGCAGTTTCTGAAGAGCACAGACAGTTTGATTGATCCTCCATCTAAAATGTGATCTTGTGTTTGATGCTGTCATTTATTTTGAAATGCAGGGGGGCTGGATTCTGCACATTTTTATACAGTGTTATTTCAGTTCAATTCAAATTATAGATCACTTTTCATGTACTGTAGTGCTGTTCTTACTGACCAAGACATGTACATGTTGTACAGTACTGCACAGGTTTCAGTTAGAATAGAATGAATACGGAAGTCCAACTGTGGCAGATTTTTGAGCTTTTGATCCTTTGTGAAGAGTTGAATGGAACATACAAAGATTTCTCCTCTTAGTTTGTCCTTGGCAAAGAAACAGGCATCCATAAAAATCTTTAGCTGTATTTTTTCCCGCCCCTAAGGTGCCTGCTGTTGTTTCCCATTCTTAAGAAAGCAGGAATGTTAACATGATGCCCCATCAAACTTATAAAACTCAAATCTCTAAATATTTCCATTCCTAATGACCTAATCCAAATATTTATGAAGCAGCAGTCTAAATGGAAACTTTAGCACCTTCTCAGAGAAGCTTATGAACTGTCTTCTGAGCATAATAAAAGAATGACTAATTCTGAAAATATATGCAAATAATGTTTATGTAACCTATGTTATTTTTTCATTTTGGCATGATTTGATTTTTTAAATGACTCCTCATGAAGGGATAAAATGAATTTCCTATTAAATTGATTATTTTTAATCAGAGAGGACTATATGTGGTTTTAAAATATTTAACAGCTCATAAGGGCTTTAAATGGCCACTAAAAAAATTATTGGTACAGACCACAGAATCCATTACAAAATGGTCAAAAAAATATAATTTGAGAAAATGTTGCTGTTTAAACCAATGAGTGTCCTGTCTTCAACATGACAAAGGAGAAAAAACAAAGCATAGAGAGAAAATTTAGTCATAATTGGAAGAGCCATGAAAGCAAGGGCTAGGAGGCCAGGTACATAGATTTGATTCTTCATCTGGCCACCCATGTTAAGTGACTTGTCTAAAATAATCCAGGTGAAAATTTTCCAACAGTGCTCACAGATTGTATGTGTCTCAGGGGAGGGGGACTTGACTGCTTTGCTTTTTAAAGCTAAAATGAGTGGCAACTTGGGGGCGGGCGAGAGATTGTAAACTTCTCTGTGCCCCAGTTGATCTTTCTGTAAACTGGGTAGAATACCCACCTCACAGGGAGTTAAGTGAAATTTTATTAATGCTTGTACAGATATTGGATGAAAGGTGCTCCATAGCGTAGCTGCAAAGAATTGTTAATACGAGTACATTCTGGAGCATGCTGATGGTTTTAGGGCCTGGAAACTTGACTACTTTGGAGCCAATGGAATTTATTCACCTGAGTAAAGGCTCTTGCCATGCTTGCTAAATAAAAGTAATGGTTACTTTCTTTATTAGTTTCTTCTCTTTCAGTAGGCAAACAATTATCTTCTCCAGTGTTTTGTCTAGAGAAAGAATCAGCTTAGCTTTCCTGTGTCTGCTGTTTCTTTTTTCAGCCTCATCAACAGCTGTGATTCTGGATTGATAGTACCAGAGCAAAAAGACCGAGGTTTTGTGATAGGCGTGTCTATCTTTTTATGTCCTTTAAAGAAGAAGGATGAATTAAGAATGAGAGTTCTGGAGTTTGCCACAATAAGGCAGGCAAAATCTGAAGGCTCATTTATGTGAATAAACCACTTCCTTCCACCCAGCCAGACGCAGATAATGAAAAGGGCTCGTTCCTTCATATTACCAAATGTGACACATACTGTAGTGCTCTAACCCCATAGTAGATACAGCCTACAACTGTGTCCATCTGAAGTTTCACTCTTAACTCAGAAAAGTCTCATTTAAGTGACGTCAACACAGAGCCTTGGTCAATCGAGGCTTGATCTTCAATCCCAAGTTCTACTTCTCTGGGCAATGTGTCTGGTTTTACAGCTGTAAAAGGCAGCTGATTTCAGAATAGCAATTTCCCCTCTATGTCCTTGGTTAATTTCATGGAGACACAGAGACTGTGGGCTCCTTGTGATGCTGGATAAATGGAAACTATTAGAACTGTGCTTGTAAGGGAGCATTCAGGAAACATCACAGGCTCTTCATTAGAGTAAATGTCAATATATAGCACAGCCACTAATATAAAAGAGCCAAAACCTTTTAGTAAGAAAGATTTTCTTTTTAATCCCAATCAATTTAAAAAAAAATCTGCCTCATTTAATTTAAACATTTTAAATCTTTCATTTGCGAAGTGAATACTAATTGCGAGAAAGAGAAAGTGCCAGGCGTTAAACTGAACACCTAAGTCAATCAAGTGCATTGCATGCTCATTTACAATTTGCTCATGGGCTCTCTTTTCTGAAGGCACAAGAAGTGCATTGAGGACTATAAATAAGCCATTTTGGGTAAGTACACATAGTGTTTGCATTCCAATTATAGAAATATCAAACCAAGCTGGCGCAGTAGGAAACACAGGACCTGTAATTTAAGGACTTTTCTCTTCCTCCATATACACCAGTTTAAGGCTGACTTCAGTGGTACTAACTCAATGTAGAACTGGTGGAAGTGAAAGGAGGAATACAACTTACATTTGTATTGCAAGTATTTGGGCTGTACTAAGTCTCTGGGAAACACAGGGGGAAAGTAGCATTTTGCAGAATGAGGCCTGTGTGGGTTCACATTTTATAGAGACTCTCAATCATAGTTCCAAAATTATGCAAGATGTGGACTTCTTGTCTTATTTCAGAGGACGTTTTGGTGCAATGAAAAGCTCATAAGAAGAGCTAAAAAAAAATTACAAGATACCTGCCATTAAGACTTCCCTAAATATCAAGATTTTAAACTTTTGGGCTCCCGTGGAACCAAAGCGCAAAATCCTAGTTCATAGTGACTATGATATTAAAGTTCAATATCATACTATTGTTGTCCAATATGGATCCTCTCTAGTGATTACAGCATGTCATTTAAAAGTGTATGCCCACTTCAGAAGCCATCCAAGTCATTTTGCTGCCGCACTATCCTCCTAAGTTTGGAGTCTAAGCCTGCAGAGAACCAACCAGCCTGATCCCCCACTAACTCCAGGGGGTGGTCAGCAACTTCAGGGTTAGTGGTCATGATCTTGGACATTTAAGGCCAATATTCCTCCCTACCTTTTCATGCATGGACATCCTTGCAGCAACAGAAATACGATTACAGAGAGTTAAATCCTGGTCAGCTGACTCACCAAGTATTCCCACCAACACACATAAAAGAGGTGACCACAGATTGGTCCGAAGAATGTATATTTTATCTGGATTAATGGTAATGTTTACATATTTATAAGCTTTTTAAATTTTAAAGCAAGGGTAGAAAAACTGAGCTAACTACCCGACACAGATAATTATAAACACTTCGTGGGGGCTGCAAGACCCCCTCATTTTATTTTCTTAAAATATTTTAACTCTTAAACAACTTTGCATTTTCCCAAGCCAATGTTCTTTATTTCTTGTTAGGGACCAAATTTCCCAACCCTGTAGTTGTCATTGGGCCAAATCTTGGTCACTTAGTCATAGGAGCAGTCCTGTTCACTTCCTCTCATAACTAAATTTACCCTGCACGGAGAACTAGCAAGGATTTCATACCACTTCAGCTTAAATGGGACTTATATGGTGCAGAATGCCTTCTGCAGGCCCTCTACAACAGAGGATGAATTTCACCCCAGGAAGCAGTCCTGCTGATTTTTCAGGGTCAAGATGACCTGTTGAGGATAGTTAAGCAGGATCTGGCACACATATTTGCTGTTTTTCCTTTATGTTTCCATTTAAGTAAATAATGCAACCTTTTAACCATTAGAAATGCTGGAAAACATAAAGAAGTAGTTTCCACAACAGAAACAGTGACCATGTGGGAGCTCTCATAAAGTTCCTCTGTACTCAGGGTGACATTTCAGAGGTTCAGCACGTTTATTCTGCTGCATAAATACCAAACGGATGGCAGACTATTTATATGGCCCATTTCTCACATACCCAGTTCACCAGCGAATCATAATCACATTATTTTTGGATTTCTTTGACAAACTGCCTGACTAAACAGTAGTTTAAAAACATTAAAAATGCTGAAGAAAAAGGTTCTACATTTGCACATACCTTGTTGTCTCCACTTCATTTTCCCAAAAGAAGTCTAGATTGAATGCTCCTACTGTGGTTTTCTGTTATCAAGCCATCCATTTTTTTTTCTTGCAGCTTACTAAGAATTTGGATTGGCACATAATACTTGAAGTTGGGTTTTTTATGATTGTTGTAACAAACTAAAGCAAGAGAAATGTCAAAAATTGGATATGAATTACTAGCATACATTCTGGAGCAAGTTGTTTTGAAAAGAGAAACAGTGAAAAGCTGAGGTAACAAAGAGTCCTGTGGCACCTTAAAGACTAACTAAAGTACTGAAGCATAAGTTTCGTGGGCTAATACCCACTTCGTCGGATGCAAGCAGTGAAAAGCTGACTACCTATTAGCTTTGGACAGAGCTAGTACATATACACTTTCAGCAGCCTTCATGCAAAATGTTAAATATTTATTTTTCACAAACTCTGCATGAATGGCTGCATGGGTTGGCGTGTTTACCCCACACATGCATGAGAGGGTTAATAGGGGCCGGAAGGCCAATTAGGGGCCAGATCTTATTAGAAACAAAGTCAAGCAAAGGAAGAGCAGGGCTCTTAAAGTCTTAAAGAGCTGGGAGAACGCAGTTGCAGGAGGAGACCCAGAGAAGAGGCTGAGAATTCCCTTTCTCTGTGAAGCAGCCTGAAAGAAGGCTGAGGGGCAGAGCAGGCCGACTATTTCAGGGGTGACTGGAGGCAGGAACTCTGAGGAGACATAGCCTACCTGAACCCCTGAGTGAGGGAAAGGGTGTGCCCTAGGTTATGGGTTTGCTTGATGCACAAAAGCCTGTGGTTTCGCAGGAGGTCAATACAGAGCAGCTGAGGGCCACCTACACAGAGGTGGCTGCCAGCTGAGCTGAAGGTTTGATCATTTACGTTTTTTCTAGACTTTGGTAAAAGGACTCTGTGGCCCCAAATGGGGCAGGACTCTGCAAAGTGCTTCTGGCTGGAGGGCCAGGACACGTCTACATCTAGGATAAGCCAAACAGTCGAGGAAACTGGGACAGAAGTTGCTGACCCATCACAGCCAACCGGGTGGGATTTCAGGGCTGAAACTTTGCCACAGTGTGGCTGTTTCTTAACTTTAAAGACATTCTGCCCCTGAATCTAGTAAAGAGGAATAAAAACCCTAGAGCAAAATCTGAACTGTATCTTAGGGCTGAATTCTGCACAGCGCAGCAGCACAGTGTCACATATTGAAACAACTGATAATACAAGATAGGAACCAGATTCCAGATGGAGTGAAAATTTGCTTTGTGTGCACAGGGCCACCACAAGAGGTATGCAGCACTCCAGCCCTTCAAAATTTGTTTCCACTCGGATATGGAACAGAATACAGAAACTAGACGTTTCAAAACATTTTCGGGAAAAATACTGACTTGGACCAAAGGGAGGGGAAGTGGCAGGGAAGAAAAGAGATCAACTCATCCTAGATTAGCCAATAATCAGTGATTAGGGCATGAACCTGGGATGCAGGCAAGCCAGGTTCAAGTCCCTGCTCTACCTGATTCGGACAGGGATTGAAACCTACGTCTCCCACATCTAGGCAAACACTCTTACCAGCTGGCTTATTGGCTATGCTTAGGTATCTCTCTCCTTTCACCTCATCCTAGACCCAAGAAACCTTCCAAATAATATTTGTCACAACCGATATACTCGGTTCAGACAAAACCACATTTTTTTCTTGGAAAAATTCAAGCAGAGAGCCCTCGGTATAGAATGAAAGTCATTCATGACAGTTCTACTATGGGGCATCAAGATTGTTCTGCCTACTGCCAGAGTAAGGTCTTCAGAGGGGATATGTATCTAGGGTCCCATAGTTTGATGGGGACCATGCCTAAGCCTGTGTTTTGTCAGACACAGCAACACCTCACCTCCTTTTTCAACTTTGGCATTTGCTACTAAGACAGGAGGTACTCAGAAGGCATTAATGAAGAGGCATTAATGTTTCCTTGTGATTCCTCAAAGTCAGTCTTCATTGTTGTAAAGGGCTTTCTGGTGGCCCATGGAAGAGTTAGGAAAAGACATAGCATGAGCAGATGTATGTAGCGTAGAAGGAGGAGGAATTACTCCCTTCCAAAATACGGTCTATTGCACGAAAATTTCTCAGAGAAACAGTGAGGCTTCATGTAGTGTGACAAGTTTCCATGGAGACAGCATTCTGAGCTGCCTGCTTTTCACTCATGGGGTCATGAGCTATTATAATTAGAAAAATGTGTCTGCAGACAAAACTAATTTCCAAATATTTACATCTGGTGAAGCAGTTTTAAACTAGAGAGAAGGGAAAGGCATCAAATATAAATGCCAGCCTTTGAAAAAATCAATAAACTCCTTTCTGTACAGTTATATTTTTTCATCCTGGCACCCCTGGGATACCCTTCAGTGATAATACCATTCTGATTCAGAGGTTATTGCAATTATCCTACATCATATCCTGCCTGCGTAGCGATTGACCTGGTAATCTCACTCGATGGCACTGCTGTGACCTAAATCCTCCACTTGTACCCCTTTTTCCAAGCACACTGAGCACTTCAAGCAACTTGGTCCTTTCATGTGTCTTTTCCTCCATGCATATTTTATTTTGATTTAGAACTTCATTCTGGAGGGGCTTTAAAATGGACGGCTAAAGACTAGCAAATGGTCTGAGTTTCTTCTCAACCCCCAAAAATCTATTTCTGGAAAGAGAATCTTGTCACTGTGAAACATTAAGAGGAAAACCTTTAAGGACTGACAGGTTCTAGCCTTAAGGGAATGGGGAATAAAGAAACTGGAGGCATCAGTTGAAGATTTTCTTAACCTTGAGATTTCCCATCCAAACCATATGCTCCAGTTTCTCAAGGGGCATTGTTTAAGGGTGGAAGGAACAACATGTATTAGTTGAATAAACAGGATAGATTATCAGAATATATAAAGTCAAAGCCCATACCCTACAGCAAGTTATAAAAACAAGCAGCCATCTCGTGCCTGTGAAATTTTTCTAGCTCGTCAATAAGACATTATAACATACAATATAGGCTGTTCATAAAAAAAAAACAAAAAAAAAAAACCTTACAACTGAGCATTCTCTCTCCAGAGATTTCTGCTATATACTTTTAAAAAAATCTGTGATCAAAGAAGATGAGTCTTCTAGAACTACAGAAGGTTAGCTGTTTGGCTTCTATAATGAGGGTCAGTAGGCCCACTGTGCCACCGGGCGGTGGGGGGCTATTACCCCTTTGGGACAGCCGTGGTCACACCTCCCCGTTACTGGGGAATTAGGGTCGGGAGGTGCGCCGTCCCTAGTCAGCGGCGCGCCCCTCAGGCGGAGGGGCGCCGGCCGAGAGTCCGCGGCGCGCCCCTCAGGCGGGGGGGCGCCGGCCGAGAGTCCGCGGCGCGCCCCTCAGGCGGGGGGGCGCCGGCCGAGAGTCCGCGGCGCGCCCCTCAGGCGAGGGGGGCGCCGGCCGAGAGTCCGCGGCGCGCCCCTCAGGCGAGGGGGGCGCCGGCCGAGAGTCCGCGGCGCGCCCCTCAGGCGAGGGGGGCGCCGGCCGAGAGTCCGCGGCGCGCCCCTCAGGCGAGGGGGGCGCCGGCCGAGAGTCCGCGGCGCGCCCCTCAGGCGAGGGGGGCGCCGGCCGAGAGTCCGCGGCGCGCCCCTCAGGCGAGGGGGGCGCCGGCCGAGAGTCCGCGGCGCGCCCCTCAGGCGGGGGGGCGCCGGCCGAGAGTCCGCGGCGCGCCCCTCAGGCGGGGGGGCGCCGGCCGAGAGTCCGCGGCGCGCCCCTCAGGCGGGGGGGCGCCGGCCGAGAGTCCGCGGCGCGCCCCTCAGGCAGGGGAGCGCCGGCAAAGAGTCAGTGGTGCACCCCTCAGGCAGGGGAGCGCCGTCAAGAGTCCACGGCGGGCCCCTCAGGCAGGGGAGCACCGTCAAGAGTCTGTGGGGTATACTTCGCAGGCGAGGGGGCACCAGCAGGACTCAGGGTCGTCGGCCGTGGGGAGCTCTGGATCCCCTTCAGCGTCCAACTCTGTCAGCCACGGGGTGCTGCTGGGCTCGGGCAGTCCCCCAGGGTACTCTGCTCTTGGCAGCTCCGGTTCTCCCTTAGCTTTGGCCTCTGTCAGGTCTGGGTCCCCGCTGAGCTCCGGTGGTCCCTCGGGGTACTCCACAGCAGGCAGGTCAGGAAACCCCAGTCCTTCCTGTAGAGGAGGGTTTCTGAGGTCCAGGGCCTTCCCTGGCTCGGCAGCAAGGGGTGGAGGGAGCAGCTAGGGCCCCTGCCCTTTATACTTCCTGTTCCGCCCCTCCTCTTCCTGGGGGCGGGGCCAGCTCGGTCTGGGCCCGCCCACTCTGGCTGAGAGAGTGTTTCTTTACCCTCCAGCTCGGAGGAAGGCCACAGTGCCTCCCTACAGCTTCTATACACACATCTGACCCAGTCCTCCATAAAAACTGACCATGTTCGAAAAGTCTTCATCCCCTGCAAATCCAGTGTACTGTATTTCTCTAGACTAACAAGCACCAACAACTATATCTCCTTCACTTCCTTCCAGCTGATACGTGGAGCCCTTCACCTGGTACTAGGAAAGCTGACATATATGAAACCTGACTGTTCAATCTGAACTTGTAAAACTGACATGGGAATCCTCTGATGGCACCAGCTGGTTCCTGCAATGTGTTTGCTCTTTTAGAAAAAGCTTTGACATTTGATGTTAAGTGCAAAAGTGACTAAGAGAGTTACATGGCTTTTCAGGAGGTGGGGGGAGAGGATGCTACAGCAGCTCTTACAGTGAAAACAATTTTTTGTTTAGTAAAAACATGTTTTCTTCTGGGGTGAGACTTTCAGTCCAGCTTTCAGTCAAGACACTAAGCTCAGCCTCCAGTGAATGGAGATTTTCATGAGCCAATCAATGCCCAAACATACATTTGTCAATCAGCAGTTCTAGAGCCTTCAGTGTAACTAATCACATGGATAAAATTAAGCACGTGCATATATACAGTAAAACCTCGATTTAACGGACTAATTCGGGCGAGGGGGTGTCTGTTAAATCAGAAAGTCCGTTATTTAAAAATAAAAAAAAACGAGCTGTTGGAGCAGCAGCCCGCCCGCCACAGGGCCGGGGCGGCAGCTCTGCATCCTGCCCGCTGCCAGGACCCGGGCGGCAGCCAGGAGCCGTCAGCCAGCCCGCTCGCTGCCTGGACCCGGGCGGCAGCCGGGAGCCAGTCCGCCCGCTGTCTGGACCCGGGCGGCAGCCAGGAGCCGGCAGCCAGCCCTCGACAAATGGATTTCGGATGCATCAGACTTGCTTAGAAATTTTGTCCGTTGCATCCGAAGTCCATTAAATCGAGGTCCGTTAAATCGAGGGTTTACTGTATTTGCAAAAGTCTTTACTCTTTCAATTGACACAACTGTGAGGCTTTATTTGGTTGGGGATTGGTTCTGCTTTGAGCAGGGGGTTGGACTAGATGACCTCCTGAGGTCCCTTCCAACCCAGATATTCTACGACAGGGGTCGGCAATTTTCCAAAAGTGGTGTGCCGAGTTTTCATTTATTCACTCTAATTTAAGATTTCATGTGCCAGTAATACATTTAAACATTTTTAGAAGATCTCTTTCTATAACTCTATAATGTACTAGCAAAAGTGCCCGGCGTTGCTCGGGTCAGTCGGAGGTGGGGAGGGGGCAGACAGCTGACACCCCCTGACCAACCCCAACACCCACACCTCACCCCCCATCGACCCCGACACCTTCCCACCCCCCCAGACCAAACCCGACACCCCCCGGCTCACTTACCCCCCAACCAAACCCGACACCCCCACCTGACCCCCCCAACCACACCCAACACCCCCACCTCACCCCCCGACCAAACCCGCCACCCCCACCTGACCCCCGGAGCAAACCCGACACCCCCACCTCACCCGCCGACCGAACAGTGTATTTAATAATTTGTGTGCTACACAGTGCACCGTGAGCCGGGGGGGTGTCGGGTTTGGTCTGGGGGGGGTGGGAAGGTGTCGGAGTGGGTGAGGGGTGAGGTGTGGGTGTTGCAGTTGGTCAGGGGATGTTGCGGTTGGTGGGGGGGTGAGGTGGGGGTGTCGGTTTGCTTGGGGGGATGAGGTAGGGGTGTCGGGTTCAGTCGGGGGTAAGTGAGCCGGGGGGGTGTCGGGTTTGGTCTGGGGGGGTGGGAAGTTGTCGGGGTGGGTGAGGTGTGGGTGTTGGGGTTGGTCAGGGGGTGTCGGGCTTGCTTGGGGGGGGGTGTCGGGTTCGGTCGGGGGGTAACTGAGCCAGGGGTTGTCGGGTTTGGTCTGGGGGGGTGGGAAGGTGTCGGTGTGGGTGAGGGGTGAGGTGTGGGTGTTGGGGTTGGTCAGGGGGTGTTGCGGTTGGTGGGGGTGTGAGGTGGGGGTGTCGGGTTTGCTTGGGGGGTGAGGTGGGGGTGTCGGGTTCGGTCGGGGGGTAAGTGAGCCGGGGGGTAAGTGAGCCGGGGGGTGTCAGGTTTGGTCTGGGGGTGTTGCGGTTGGTGGGGGGGTGAGGTGGCGGTGTCGGGTTTGGTCGGGGGGTAAGTGAGCCGGGGGGGGGGTGTCGGGTTTGGTCTGGGCACCCACCCCGACACCTTTCCCCCCCCAGACCAAACCCAACACCCCCACCTCACCCCTCACCCACCCCAACACCTTCCCACCCCCCCAGACCAACCCCGACACCCCCCGGCTCACTTACCCCCCGACCAAACCCGACACCCCCACCTGACCCCCCCAAGCAAACCCGACACCCCCACCTCACCCCCCGACCGAACCCGACACCCCCACCTCACTTACCGTCCCACCAAACCCAACTCGGATCCATCGCGGGGGGGGGGGCAGAGCCGAGGGTTTCCGGGGACCTTCGCAGGTGGGGGGGGGCACAGAGCTGATGGATTCCGGGGTTCCGTTGGGAGGGGGGAGGGGCAGAGAACTGAGGGATCTCCGGGGTTCCGTTGGAGGAGGGAGGGGCAGTGAGCTGAACGAGTGCGGTGCCTGTTGGAGGGGGTATTATGACATCATCACCACCTAACCGCCCAGCTGATGTGATTGGCCCTGAAAGACTTTCACCCCTGGGGGACGTCAGAGGTGAGATCCGAAAATTTTTCGACCCTTACCAGCATCTAGACCCCAAGACCCCTAACTGTACCAAATTTCAAGTCTCTGGCTCAAACGGTGCGGGAGGAGTTCGCTGTCATACATACATACATACACACATACATACACCACTTGACTTTTATATATATAGACTAGCATAAGTGCCCTGCGTTGCTCGGGTCAGTCGGAGGTGGGGAGGAGGCAGACAGCTGACACCCCCTGACCAGCCCCAACACCCACACCTCACCCACCCCGACACCTTCCCACCCCCCTGACCAACCCCAACACCCCCCGGCTCACTTACCCCCCGACCAAACCCGACAACCCCACCTGACCACCCCAACCAAACCAAACACCCCCACCTCACCCCCTGACCGAACCCGACACCCCCACCTCACCCCCCGACCGAACCCGACACCCCCACCTCACCCCCCGACCGAACCTGACACCCCCACCTCACCCCCCGACCAAACCTGACACCCCCACCTCACCCCCCGACCAAACCTGACACCCCCACCTCACCCCCCGACCGAACAGTGTATTTAATAATCTGTGTGCTACACAGTGCACCGTGAGCCAGGGGGGTGTTGGGTTTGGTCTGGGGGGGTGGGAAGTTGTCGGGGTGGGTGAGGGGTGAGGTGTGGGTGTTGGGGTTGGTCAGGGGGTTTTGCGGTTGGTGGGGGGGTGAGGTGGGGGTGTCGGGTTCGGTCGGGGGGGTAAGTGAGCCGGGGGGTGTCGGGTTTGGTCTGGGGGGATGGGAAGGTGTCGGGGTGGGTGAGGGGTGGGTGTTGGGGTTGGTCAGGGGGTGTTGCGGTTGGTGGGGGGGTGAGGTGGGGGTGTCGGGTTTCCTTGGGGGTGTGTGGTGGGGGTGTTGGGTTTGGTCGGGGGGTAAGTGGGTCGGGGGGTAAGTGAGCCGGGGGGTAAGTGAGCCGGGGGGTAAGTGAGCCGGGGGGTGTCGGGTTTGGTCTGGGGGTGTTGCGATTGGTGGGGGGGTGAGGTGGGGGTGTCGGGTTCGGTCGGGGGGTAAGTGAGCCGGGGGGTGTCAGGTTTGGTCTGGGGGTGTTGCGATTGGTGGGGGGGTGAGGTGGGGGTGTCGGGTTCGGTCGGGGGGTAAGTGAGCCGGGGGGTGTCGGGTTTGGTCTGGGGGGGTGGGAAGTTGTCGGGGTGGGTGAGGGGTGAGGGGTGGGTGTTGGGGTTGGTCAGGGGGTGCTGCGGTTGGTGAGGGGGTGAGGTGGCGGTGTCGGGTTTGGTCGGGGGGTAAGTGAGCCGGGGGGGGTATCGGGTTTGGTCTGGGCACCCACCCCGACACCTTCCCCCCCCAGACCAAACCCAACACCCACACCTCACCCCTCACCCACCCCGACACCTTCCCACCCCCCCCAGACCAACCCCGACACCCCTCGGCTCACTTAACCCCCCAACCAAACCCGACACCCCCACGTCACCCCCCCCCAAGCAAACCCGACAACCCCACCTCACCCCCCGACCGAACCCGACACCCCCACGTCACTTACCGTCCCACCAAACCCAACTCGAATCTGTCGCAGGGGGGGCAGAGCCGAGGGATTCTGGAGACCTTCGCAGGTGGGGGGGGGCACAGGGCTGATGGAGTCCGGGGTTCCCTTGGGAGGTGGGAGGGGCAGAGAACTGAGGGATCTCCGGGGTTCCGTTGGGAGGGGGGAGGGGCAGAAAACTGAGGGATCTCCGGGGTTCCGTTGGAGGAGGGAGGGGCAGTGAGCTGAGCGAGTGCGGTGTCTGTTGGAGGGGATATTATGACATCATCACCACCTAACTGCCCAGCTGATGTGATTGGCCCTGAAAGACTTTCACCCCTGGGGGGGCGTCAGAGGTGAGATCCGAAAATTTTTCGACCCTTACCAGCATCTAGACCCCAAGACCCCTAACTGTACCAAATTTCAAGTCTCTGGCTCAAACGGTGCAGGAGGAGTTCGCTGTCATACATACATACATACATACATACATACATACATACATACATACACCACTTGACTTTTATATAGATAGATAGATAGATAGATAGATAGATAGATAGATAGATAGATAGATAGATAGATAGATAGATAGATAGATAAACTATTGTTGTATGTAAAGTAAATGTAGTTTTTAAAATGTTTAAGAAGCTTCATTTAAAATTAAATTAAAATGCAGAGCCCTCCAGACCGGTGGCCAGGACCCGGGCAGTGTGAGTGCCACTGAAAGTCAGCTCGCATGCTGCCTTTGGAACACGTATTATAGGTTGCCTACCCTGTATGACCACACTCCTCTCCTACTTAAACAGTGACCTCTCCAACTTGAAAGCTATACTATGCGATATAAAGTTACTGGAGATATCTGAACACCAGCTATGTGGATTTCAGGAATTATTATGGAAAAATCTCAATATAAAATTTATTCTGAAGTGACTAATTTTAAATGCAGAGAGTTTATTAACATTTTACAAAACAAGCCTTCCAAAAGTCAAAAAAGCAATTTAAGTCACTAGTGTACAATTAAAAATTAAGTGAGCATATGATAAATGGATTTTGAAACTTCTAGAGTTTAAACATATATATAGATACTAGCACAAATACCCGGCGTTGCTCGAGTCCATTGGAGGGGGGTGAGGGAGGAGAGAGCTGAGCGAGTGTGGGTTCCATTGGAGGGGTGGAGGAGGGATAGAGCTGAGCGAGTGCGGGGTCCATTGGAGGGGGGAAGGAGGAGAGAGCTGAGCGAGTGGGGGGGCCATTGGAGAGGGGGGGGGAGAGAGGTGAGCAAGTGCGGGGGCCATTGGAGGGGGGTATTATTACATCATAACTATGTCACAGAGAACAGCAGGTGTTAACCTGCTGCCCAGCTGATGTGAATGGGCTTTAAAGAATTTCACCCCTAGGGGGCGTCAGAGGTGAGATTTGAAAAATTTTCGATTCTTACCCTGATTAGGACCCTAAAGCCTATAACTGTACCAAATTTCAAGTCTCTAGCTCAAACAGTGTGGAAGGAGTAAGGGAACGTACATACACGCATGCACGCACACACCATTTGACTTTTATATATATAGATACATCTCCCACTGGACTTCCCAGTCATAGTATCTTTAATCGTGTAAGAGCTTGATCCTGCAAACTCTTACTCAGATGAGCCAATTACTCCAGGGATCGACAACCTTTGGCATGCGGCCCATGAGGGAAATCCGCTGGCGGGCCCGGACAGTTTGTTTACCTGCAGCATCCTCAGGTTCGGCCGATCGCAGCTCCCACTGGCCATGTTTGTCGCTCCAGGCCAATGGGGCTGCAGGAAGCAGCGAGGGCTGAATCTGCAGCCGCTGCAAGTAAACAAACCAGCCCAGCCCACCAGCGGATTTCCCTGACGGGATGCCTGCCAAATGTTGCTGATCCCTGCCTTACTTATACGTATAGCGTTCAATGGGACTTCTCACATCAATCGGGACTATTCACAGAGTAAGACTTTGCAGGATTGGGCCCTTAAACCATGAACTCTTTGGACCAGAAACTGTGCCTTAGCCTTCAAAGTACAATGCAAACCTCTGCTACTGTATAAACTATACTTCTTTTAGGATGATCTAACAAGAATTAGAATCAGCTGTCACTGCATCACTAGAGTGGGAACTAGTCAGGTGCCCCTGGAATGTCTCCATTCTTGGAATGAGTCCGTTGAACCCATTAGAACCTCTGTTGTGACATGACAGGTGACCTATCTCTGAAGATAGTGGTCATGGACATTTACTGCAAGTTTGTTCCATCTTTGCTATCACTAGTGGAGCTGAGAAAGTGGTGTATGACAACGACCAGAAAAATTATACTAGAAAGCTTAGATCCAATACATTTATTTCTGGTTTCTTAACTCATCTTCATTCTCACTTGAACTCAGTTCTGTGCCATGGTGCATTAATAGGAATTCCCCTCTCCCTCTATATGGCAGCTGTTAGATTGGGGGCAGGATATACTGGGGTAGAGAGATGGATGTTGGATGTTTAGAGTGCTCGTATACATCTGAGATCTTCATCAGAATTTAGTGGCCAGCAGGGGGTACTACCTCCTGGCTCCAGCGCCAGTGCACACACAAGATGCAGGAACGCCGACAAAGCTGCCAGAAGCATGTCACACCGGAAGAGACACTTAGAATAATTCCAAATAGAGTACGGCACATTAGGTCTGAAATTAACCCTTTACCTGCAGTTACACTCTGACAATCCATTCAAAGAGTGGCATTGCAAGGTTCCGTGTCCATAGCCTGTGAAAGACCCCAGCTCAAATCAGTGGAGTTTGTGAAAACGAAATGTCATCCCCCTGCTGAAAGGTCATTCTCAGTTCTGAAAAAGCCAAGATGCATTCTTCCCCACTACAGCATCCCATCGTGATTAACACCAAACACTCACCAATTTGCTCCCATCCTGAAAACCATCACACGGAAGGCAACAAAGTAATAAAAAACTGTGACACTGTACAAGTCTGGCCTGCAACTATAACATCAGGCTTGGAATATAAAGGAAAAAATAGTCTCTCATTAAGGCTTCAGTCTCCAACTATATCCCTGTCCCTTTAAGTCCCTGGCCTGTTTCTAGGAAGAGGGACTTGGGCTTCTCTCAGCTTTGGGTCTTTGAAAGAGCCTAATGCCAAACCCCTGGCAGGTTCCTGTCAGTCTTTCTAAAAAGACAGAAATGAGAAACCAAACAGATATCTGCAGGCCCCTTCAAGCAGAGAAAGCAGTCGGCCAGCCTCTCACTCAAGCTTGCTCTGAAAGGCTTCTGCCTCCACTCCCACATTGACTGGAGCAAAAAAAAAAAAATCCAGTCTTCTTCCCTCCAAGAGCCCCTTCTCCACGTCCTTTTCCTGTTTAAACACCCCAGGGACCCAACCCTTGGCTACTGCTTAGCTGCAGCTGAACTCCCTGTCCCCACTCATGGAAGTTTCGCAGAACCTGTAGCTGCAGACTTCCTTCTATAGTGACTCAGGGATTGCGGTGGGGAATAATCAGAGCCCACTCTCTGTGTTCTCTTCTGACACCTCGTCCCCATATAGCTAATTCATGCCAGCAGAAAGGTGGCTAAGATTGAGGAGGAGAAGCATCATTTGGGGAGTTCTGTTCCCTGTGAAGGTATCTATTTATAATGTAGCCATTCAATGTTCCTGTGCTGTGTGAACAGTACAAGAAAGGGGGTGGTTTTCAGATCAGAGACAGTGAGGGGGACCAGCCTGGTTTGTTTCTAATTTATTGCGGTGCTGTGACAGCCCTTGTAGCACAGAATGAGGTGCCTCTGGGCTTCAATTAAAAATTCTGTGGATGGGTGAGCTGGAAGAAGCAGCCTCACTGTCTCTACAGGGCTAAACGGACTAGAAAGAATATGGGTTTTGTCTCTAACATAAGCCTGACTCTCACACAGAGAAAGCAGATTGTAAAAACTGTCTCTTTCCTCCAGCAGCCACTTTTCTGACCGTAACCATATTTTAAAACTCAAGCCCACTTCAGCACAGGAGGCGCAACTGATCTAGAGCAGTTTCCAGCTTTTAGAGCCAAAAGCTCCATTTTAAGCAATGTGTATATTTCCTTATGCTTGGTGCTTGCTCTGAAGGCTCCTTGATTGATACAGTGGGGTAACTGTATTGAAGGGACTCGAGAGATGGGTCAGCCTGAAGAGGGCTCACCCAGATTAACACTAAGACCCCCCCCGCCCACACACACACACACACACACACACACACCATCCTATTCTCTCACACACCTACCTATCTGGGAAGAAAGATCTAAATAGTCTAAACTTTTGCCAAGTTTCTCCTGACCATCCCTTATGCACTGCATGGTGGTTTTTTTTGTTTTGTTTTGTTTTAAATGAAATTAGAGCAGTAGCTCACGAGAAAGTTTGAGCCAACTCAGAAACTTATGAACTGGAACTGATTTGCTGGTTCCATTTCAGTAGGTTTAATGAATCCTGGGGAGGTGTTTTTACCTCATTCCATACCACATTGTTTTTACAACAGGGCCATGTAATAAAATTGCACAGAAACATATTATGGCTCACAATTTTAAAGTTTAGAGAGTGAAGCAAACTTTTCTCCCACCCTCTCTGTAAAGATGAAAAAGGAAAGGTTTTTTCTTGGTCTTCAAATATTAGATTTTAAAAGATATACACAGTCTCTCACTGGAAAATATGGGGGAAACTGTTGCTGGAATGTAGAATTTGACTTTATATTGCTTTCTACTGACTACTCCTATATATCTAAAGTTACATAAGATACACTTTATTAAAGTTTAAGCTTGTGCTTAAAACTGGCATATTTTAGAGTAAAGAAAGATACTTTGTAATTTAAACAAGATCAGTTAAGGTTAAACCATGGTATCTTAATTAACTTTAAAAATTAAAGCTAAACTCATTTTAGAAGGTAATAAAATACCTATTTTCTCGTAAGATCAGAGGATTTTTTGTGCCATTATGGAAGTTTAACATTTACAGTACAAAGTAACTCTGCCATCATTAGTAGCAAAACAACATATGCTATACAGAGACAAAGGAATACATGACCACTGCCCCAAGGTAGAGTTTACAATCTAAGGCATAAACCTGCAATCAAATCTGTGTGCCCGTGCACCCAGATGGAATGCTGCTGACATGATTATACCACAACAGATTCACCTGATTTGATCCAACTGAAGAACAGCTAAATTAGCACAAAATGCACTAGACAACCCCACACCAAAGCTACAATTCTTTTTTAAAAGGGAGGGCAACAGTATTTTTATTCAAATGGCTTAGCATGAACAGGCACGGTGGAAGAAAGTTGGTTTTATGAAGGCATCTGAACAAAGAGGGTCAAGTAAGGGAGAAGATACAGAAAAACAGTGGGAGAAGATTCAAGGAGCTATTATGAACCTTGGGAACAGCTGTTCCTTACTTAGAAGCAAAAGATGCACGCAGCCAGGTCCTTAATTATACAAGTAGGCATAGTTCCACTGCCTTCCATGCAGCTACAGTGATTTACACCTGTAACAGGGCAGAAGACTCCTTTTCCACCTTGGGATTCCTCCCAAACAGCCTTTAATGCTTTTTTTTTTGGTTGGTTGTGACTTCAGAATTTCATTGACTACCTTCACTACACCACCACCACCTGGGTAGCACATGTACAGCATCTCCTAACACTCTGCCCTTTCTTTAGCATGGAGACCTTTCTTCCTCTGGCCTCTAATAGCCTTCCCCATCTTTATACTTCCTTCCTGTTCTTTTAACTAGCCTTCCCAGCTGGTGGGATAGCAGCTTAGCTCATCAGTCTCCAGTCTGCTTAGGCAGTTAAAGTACTCTCCTCCTCCATCAGGCCTTTCCTGGTGGAGCTAATTAATACTTAAATAATCAGAGTGCTCAATCAGCAACTAGCTCTCCCCACTGTTGCATCACCACGTTAAGATTTGGGAGCGTATTGCAAGAGAGAGAGGAAGAATGGGTACATTTTGCCAAACACATACATGAATATAATTTCTTACAATTTTTCAAGTGCTGCACGTTTCGGTCACAGAGCTAAAGGGGAAATGATAACAAGGCACTATGGATCCTAACCTGCTATTACTGAAGCCAGGACAAAACTGCCATTGACTTCAATGGTGAAAGATCAATCCCCATAAAGATATAAAACATTAACAGATCTCTCTTTAAAAAAATGATAAAAACGTGCACTTGCATAGCAGATACCATTCCATGAGACTGTTTGATGCTGCTTAAGTCAGACTAGACTGTTTAAAGATTTCTCCATGTCACTGAAGCCTTAGAGAGAGCAGCTACTTCTCTCGAGAACAGGGGTTATATTTCTTACTTCTGAAAGGTGATTTCATGCTTCAGGAAGTAAAGAAAGTTTGCACATTGACAATATAAATGCAGATGGCTCCCATTATGACTGACACCAGAGGTAGTGTGAGTCGAGTGTCATTTCTATTCCCAGTAGACCACACCGCCAAGCAAATTAATGGCTGTTTAGGAATTAGAAAAGTCAGAGTTCTGACAGCTCTGTCTTCCTCCTAAAATTGGTTGTTCAGGAGCCCTCCTTGAGGTCTGGTCAGTCTACTCCTTGAAATTCTCTCTTTTAATAGACACTGAGAGCCTTCCTGAGAGACAATCCTCCGTCCCCAGAACATCTCATGAGAACACAGTTCCCTCCCTCAAAGGACAGTAAGTGGCAATGAAAGAAATTGACTAATAGATAGAACAAAGAGTAAAATCCAGAGTCAAAGAGCTATTAATTTCACAGATCTGTCAAGAGACACTGTCCCAGTACAAATTGTATGTCATGAAATGGGGCCCCTTATAGTGAATATCATCTAAAGGAAGAAATCTGTTGGGGTTTTTTTTGCATGGTTTAGAAAAAAATTAAGTGATACAGATATGTTCTTAGCAGGTGGGCTTTGCACTATAATATTTGTCTGCATTAATGAAAAAGGAATTTGCCAATACAATAGAAAAGCTAATGAGCTACAACACAAGATTAGGACAAGGGATAAAGAGTTTTCAAGTCAGCCCTTTTCCCTGAAGTATATTTTTATACAATAGCCTTTCTTCTTATTGAATAAAGACCAGAAGTTAATTACTGTCACATAGTACTGTAAGGCAAGTCACCTTGTGCCAGCATCAGGTTGCAGCTGATGCCTCAGTTTCCATTTTGCTGCTGGTCTTCCCCAGACTGGTAGAATGATTTGATTTTCTAGCCAAATCAATATGAATCTACCCAGAACAAGCCAATCTTTCTACAAGGGGTTTTCCTCATTTCCCCACTTTATTAGGCAGTTTCCTCCCACCATTTCTGGAAGCCCCAACCCTTAACAGGGATCAGTGTCTACAGTCAGTCTCTACTCACAACAGTGCTGTGTTGTATCACTGCATTTTTCATTTTCTTACTTTATCCCTCTCCAGGGTCCAGCTACATCTCAGCTCCCCATAGGCCTTTCCCCTTTCTGAAAGTATTCCACTCCTCTCCTTCCACGCTAAGGAAAGCTCTCTTATATCTTATTTCCTCTCCCAGCATGCATTGCAGCCCAGCCTACAACTCCCAGACATCCTTCAGGAAACTACAGTTCCCAGAATTCCCCTGTTCCATGCCAAACCAGGATCTTCTGCCTTTAGTCAAGCCGGTGGGATTTGAACAACTAATTTCATAAGGTCCCTTAGGAAAAAAATGCTGCTTTAGCCTTTTAGAATCATAGAATTCTAGAATAACAGGGTTAGAAGGGATCTCAGGAGATCATCTAGTCCAACCCCCTGCTCAAAGCAGGACCAATCCCCAACTAAATCATCCCAGTCAGGGCTTTGCCAAGCCTGTCCTTTTCCAACACCTCCCTAGGTAACCCATTCCAGTGCTTCACTACCCTCCTAATGAAAAAGTTTTTCCTAATTAAATAGAAAATCCAACGTAAACCTCCCCCTCTGCAATTGAGACCATTACTCCTTGTTCTGTCATCTGCTACCACTGAGAACAGTCTAGATCCATCCTCTTTGGAACCCCCTTTCAGAACCATCCTCTTTGGAACCCCCTTTCAGGTAGTTCTTCTCTTCTGCAGACTAAACAATCCCAGTTCCTTCATCCTCTCCTCGTAACTCATGTGCTCTGTCAAGCCTTCAAAATGCACATACAAATATACGCTTAACATTATCAATGCTATATTTTTACTCTCTTATTCATTACTTTTACAGTAAATGAAAGAGGTCCATGAACATTTGACTTCAAATAAGAGGTCACCAACCTGAAACAGTTAAATATGTAGACAAGAGGAAAAGCAAAACTTAAAACACTGCTTGATTCCTAGTAGATGTTAATAAATTTCAGTGTAAGATCTCCTGAAAAAATGGCTTTTTTTTTTTAGCATTTCTGTTTCCTTCCCTCCTCCCAAAATTGGCAAATGCAAAGACTCATTAAAATTCATATGGGCAGAAGAGTTACACCTTGTTTTTATTAATTTTCATAAAGAAACCATGGAAAATACAAAAAGGTAAATTTACAGTTTGTAGGTTTCCAGTGCCACATGCTTCATAGGGTCACCAATAAAATTATGCAATTTTCTAACTTCTCAAAGCTGCAAGACCAGACAATACAAAACCAGACAATATTACATAAACTTAGCATGTTAGGGTGGGGGTAACAGTAATAAGATAGGAGAAGACATACCTGAATGGGAAGAGAAGAAAATGAGGGACCCGGTGGACGGCAGGAAGCATGAGGTCTGACATTCTGATACATCCCAATATTTATCCAAAATATATCTAGAAAGGGGATCTAAGTTTCTTCCAATTCATACAATTGCTCTCTAAGGCAATAAGCTATTCTTGCTTTGGCCACTAATCAGACAAGGCCAAATACCACTGCAAAAGCCTACTTTTCCATTTCTGTTTGAATGCTGGGCAAAGAGGTTCCAGATGGTTATTTTATCCAAAATGATTTCCGACATCCCTGCTATCTATTTAATCTCTTGCCTCAACGCGTTTATCTTTTTTGCTGCATTAAAAGAAAGAAGCGATCAAGGTATGTGCTAGAGAGACGTTTTGTGGCATTGCAAACTAAAAGTGAGAGCTCTTTCCATGCTCATGGCTTCGACAGCAGTAGACCCGGGACTTTGTTTCTGCCCTCACATAGACATAGCATCTGTCTTTTAAAACTTATTGAAAACATCTCTTGAGATTTCCACTGGATCAGTTTTACTGCCAGTTCAGAACTCAGCCTCATCACACACTGTTTGGTAGACGAGAATTGTGTTGCGGCTCTTAACCTCAATCATGACTGGGTCTTTGGTCAACACCTCAATAACAACAAACAGTAACTGTACTGTTACTACCCCTGTTTCTAATAATAGTCAATGGGCCAGCTTCTAGCCCTTGTTGTGGTCTATTTATGCTATTCCAGTGATGTAAAGAGGTTACATACTATGAAGCACTGCAGAATTTCCCCAGTGCAGCCATGACATAGAACCAATGTAGATAGCTTTCTACAGCTCTCCTGTGCAACCCACAGCTTAAGGACATTCTGATGCAAGGTAGGAGATCTGTGCAGGTTTGCAGGGGAAGGGAGCAGCCAGTTTACTTTGTGTTCCATCTATTGTGGGCTGCAGAACAGCCCATATGTTGCTATACAAACTAGTATAAATGAAAACACCTTCGCCTTCCCATCCCCCCACTTCTTTACTCTGTCAATCTGTTCCAATGCTTTCTTTCACTCTCTCTTCTCGTACCTAATTAAGGCAATGAGACACATACAGCATTGAGGTACAAGAAGGATGCAAACCCAATAGAAAAATTATGGTATTTGCAAACATTTTTAAATAAGCCATCAGACACTCATCTGGCAGAATGCTTCTAAATCACTCACTGCTGCTGCTCCCAGAAAGCTTTGAGTCCTAAGGGGATCTGTACACTTAACCTACATTTGTTTTTCATTTGGCTTTTTCAGTTCTTCAAGTACAGAGATCCAAATTAAAGGATGCTTTATCCAGTCCATAATCAAGACACAAAACTTTGATGTTAACTGTTCCAGTGGAACATTAGAAGAACTTTTATCAAGACATGGAGCATCAGAGTCTTAATTCCAAAATTCTTATATTTATGCAATTAGTGCATGATAGAAGTGTATGGTTCTACTCATTACAAGAAGTCTGAAAGAACTGTTAGGTGTAGGGGGTCATTTAGCAACATTTTAACAGCTCTTCAAGGGCTTCTTGGCCTTCTTCCTAATGTCAGTTTGCTCAACACAACAATCCAGTAGTCACAGTGGGTGCCATGTCCTGGATTCATATATTTTTAAGGCCTGAAAAGACCATTATGATGTCTGATCTCCTCATTAGAGATCAGCTAGTCTGATCTCTTCATTACAAGCCATAGACTTTTACCAAGTGATTTCTGCCCTTTATTGCACAATCAAACCCATTACTTATAGCTGAGCTAGGGCATGATGGGTCAAATATTACAAAGCAATTGCTTTCCTCTGGATTACTGGTAATAATTTCCATAGCAGCCACAATAGCCTCATGTACATGTTTATTTTAGAAGAAAGCTGAAGATTTTTACTTATGTATTTTGCATGACCATCACCAATAGGAGCATGCAGAAGAGCTGTACAATCTAGGCCCCTTGATGTATATTTGTAAAGAAGTTAAACTCTCGAAAAAGGGATAAATTGAGAGCATGTGCCACTCAAACCCTGTTTGAGGCCATAAGAGAGACTCAGTTGTGCGTGAGCCTTTAGAGGACTTCTGTGCACCAGGTTAAGCATTCCACCACATGTAATCAGAATAAACATCTATTGTTACTCAGCACATTGGCGGGAGCTCTTGTGGAAGCCCCATGATAAAATTTCACTAGGACTCTGAAGGGACGGTTGGGATGATTTCCCTGTCTCTGAGAATAGTCATGCCCTTTCTGACTATTACATCATCCCAGGGATGGCTTCTTCGGTCACTTATAAAATCTTATGTAGAGCAAATCTGTTGCCTTTTGAATACATCAGACATTTTTAGTGAGGAAGATATCCTGCATTTCTCTGCCACAGGTCTCCCTCACATTGGATACACATTTACTTCAAATTACACATAAGGCTATTCTGCCAACATACCCAATTATTTTTAGTAACAAATTATACACATTTCCAGTAACGTGCCCTTCACAGAAGTCTAGCAGGTTTGTGTTGCCTCCTCCTTCCTTGGTGGTCGTTTATTGTTGAAATGAGAATACAAAATGAATAGGTCCCACAGTCCCTCAACCCTTCTCTTTGCAAGATGACCCAGTGCATTTGCAGTACTGGGATACTCATAGATTTATAGGTCTAAAGATGGCATTTCAGAGGAGTCCCTTGTTGAGATACTAGCAGTACATCGTTGGCTATAAAGTTCCTATTATATGCAATGTGTGATTGAAGATTTTGAAGACAACACCAAAAAGGTAGAGAAATGGCTATAAACCAAGAAAAGAAGAAAACACTTTCCCAGAAAGTGAACTTGTGGTAAAACTCAGCATGAGGGCTACCTAGCTCTTGGATAACATATAAATTACAACAGTTGCAATAGATGGGATTAAAATAATTAGAAGGGATGCAAACCCTCATGCTTCAGGCATAAGGCCAACCATTATTAACTGACATGGTTAGGAAAAACAACTTCCGCTATGGGCAGGTTAGTGCATAATTGTGGATGGTGGGGTTTCCTGCTTCTTCCTCTATAGCATCTCATAACAACCACTGTCCAAGACAGGATATCCAACTAGCTATTCCACTGGTCTGAGCTAAAATTGCAATTCTTTTGTCCTACATTCCTAAACTATTTATTTAACCTTGTCCTACGCACGATGTTAATTACAAGGAAACAAAGTCAGTGAAGCAGAAGGAAAAAAGAACATTCAAGTGAATATGATCTTCATGTATATCTAGTGAAGCCATAGTCCCATGTCAGGAAACACTGAATTGATGTTTTGGTGCTAGACTACCATTGAATTCTGTACAGCAAAGGGAATTCCATTTGCTCAGTTTTACTAGGATCACTCAAATTATTAGTTACAAAAATGCTAGGTACTGGAGATTCTGACTGCTCACCAAGGGATTTCTTGACAGAAAATTAAGATGAATATACATTTAGGAAATTTCTTCTTTGAGGCAAGGAAGAGGGATTACAAATATGCATATAATATATTCTACTAGAGCTTAGAAATTTTTATCATTGGTGATGGACTTATATTAGCTGGTGTCTTGTGTAACAAAGTGTATATCATCTCATCTCACCTCAAATCAGTTAGACCAACTCCAAATTATTTTAACAAGCAGGACTGAGAATCATTGTATTCAAACAGAATAAACTCTTTATGCTCCAGTGCAGCAACAGTCATTTCTACCAGCTGAATATCTGGCCCATTAGATCTGGGCCACTGTCCAAGTGTTCCAGTGGCCTATTTGGGAGCCATCCAACTCTGTATTTTAGGATGGAATATGTATAGAGAAGAAGGAACATTGAAAAGTTCCTCCAAAGCAGATTTAGACAACCTCTTTAGTCATTTTTGAAGTGATCCACATTGTCTATCAGACCTGGATGAGAAACGTTCACTGATGAGAATGTTGTGATGGGTTGGACCCCTTAAGGTGCCATCTGATGTGCTGGGATATCAGTGAGTCCACCTGTTCTGCCATATAGGGTACCCCTTTTACCTGTCTTGCTGAGTCAGGCATTAAGTTGCCTCCAGCACATACACAGGCAGGGCCACACACAACTGCAGAACAACACAGATACTGAGATCAGCTTTGATAAGCCTCATCTTAAGGGACTTGCCCTGGCACCCAAGTGTCCACCTCTCCTGGAGTGCAGACCCAAAGGTATATTATGAAATCCACCTCTTCCCTTAACGTGGAGGAAGGTATGCACAGTTTCTTCCCCCCTGGCAAAAAAAATATTATGAATTGGACAAATGGGGTTATATTATGAACAAGAAATAAGTTTATTAACTACAAAAGGTGAATTTTAAGGGGTTATAGAGATAGCAAACAGAACAAAGCAGATTACTAAGCAAACAAAACGTGCATACTAAGCTTGTTTCACTAAAGAAATAGTAATTTCACACCCTAAATACTGTCATAGATAGATTACAGAAAGTCTTGAAAGGCAGCTGCACTGGCCTTCAGCTTGAAATTTCAGGTATTTCCACTCAGAGACTGAACACCCTCTCAGTCTGGGTTCAACCCTCCTCCCCTCAGTCAGTTCTTGCTTTCAGGTGTTTTTCAGGGTCTCTTTGGGTGGGGAGGCAGAGGAGAACCATGATGATGTCACTCCCCTGCCTTTACAGCTCTTGTGTATGGTGGGGAGCCTTTGTCTCCCAGGGGAAGAACACTGGCATTCCACGGGGTGGGTTCAGTACCAGGTGACTCAGACCCATGTCTCTGCAGGGCTGTGGCATCCATTTCTCGTAGGCTGTCTGGAGCATCCGCAGGAAGACTAAACTCTTTCAGTCCATGGTTTTTGCTAATGGGTCATTAGTCCTGTCTGACTTTTCCATTGTTGTACTTGATGGGCTAGTTGGAGGAGATACCCAAAGTAACACACTTGAAACTATTCCTAACTTGAGATACAGAAATGATACATGCATTCATATCGGATAATTACATTCAGTAAATCATAACTTTTCCAATTATATCTTACAGAGCCATCTTGCATACAATATATCTCATTTATGTCATTCATATCATCAGAATATGTTCATAAAGAATATGGAGTGAAATATCACAAAAGTCACTACTGCTCAAATGTAGGTGGCTAACCTGACGCTTCCTAGGGTCAATGAGATGGTTGATAATTTGTCTAGCACCTCTCTCCTTTCACAGGAAATCCTTTCCCTCCCCTGTCCTTTTTCTCACCCTCATATCCAGGCATTTTCTTTAAAAAATTAGTTAAAAGATTTGATAGTCTGAACAGATAGTCAATCTGCAGCTGGTGTAAACTAACATAATTTTAGTAGGGTAATGTTAATTTACTCCATCTGGAAAATTGAGCTGAATATGTTTAGGGGAAAATATTTGGGGAATTAAACTTCTTTTAAGGTGGTAGTGACATTCAGATCCATTTTTCATTAACAGGCTGAGAAGTGGTAGCAGCAGTGGTAATTTTTCACATGAAAGGCACTATCGATCAAGTGACAAAGAGTCCTGGGCACCTTAAAGACTAACTAAAGTATTGAAGCATAAGCTTTGCATGCATCCGACGAAGTGGGTATTAGCCCACAAAAGCTTATGCTTCAATACTTTAGTTAGTCTTTAAGGTGCCACAGAACTCTTTGTAATTTCTGCAATTCCAGGCTAATACGGCTACCTCTCTGATTCTATTCATTGTGTTTGTTCCTTTGGGACTTTTCACGCGAAGAACACACATCCCATGAGGCTTACCTTGAAGACCAAAACCATTCACATAAATGTGGTTTAAGGGAGACACTAATAAAGAGATCTGGACTCCTTAATAATTAATCACTCTATTTTCCAAGCCTTCTCATTTGTTCCCTTTCCTCTTCCATCTAGATTTCCCAAAACATTTGACAGATAAAGGAGAAGGAGAGTTAAGATGTTAGTAGATGTGCTATGACCAGTGCCTATCCCCTGCTGATGATAGCTGTCAGATTGTTACCTTGTTCTTTCCACCTCTGCTAGTTGCATCCACTTCTTGCCTCCTCTCTTATAATTAGATTGTAAACTCTTCAGAGTAGGGATGCTCTTTTGCTGATGTTTGATAGTACCTAACGCAACATGGCTACCGCAATATAAAAAATAATCTACAGCTTCACATACAGCAGAGTGTAGAATCTCCTATACTAGTTATAACCACTAGAATCAATTAGGATTATCAGAAAATATTTATATAGTGCATAAAATTAAGACAGCATTTCACAAATACTTGAATAAGTCATGTTCAGGCAAAGCCATCTACCTAAACATTGCCAGTACTGTAGAATTTCCCTTATACATCGGTACAGAGAACATCAGTACTACCCAACGGGGCATTTCCCCCTCTCCACTACCCCTTTCTGATCTCACTCATTTTTCTCCAGAAGCTAATGTTGTCACCGTTGCTAAGAGAAGACCTCACCAAGTCTAGAAAGCATACAATAGCCAAAAATAAAATCTGTAAAGAATAATGGATGCCACTCAATTAAAGCAGTGCAACTTTATGGGTAACATCCTGGCCTGTGGAAGTCAATGGGAGTTTTACCATTGACTTCAGAGGGGACAGGATTTTACCCCGATGCACTGAGAGCTTCAGGAAACTCTGCAGCACAGTCAATTAAAAAAATTGAATCTAGTCCCAAGACGGTAATACATGCAGATAATATGAGCCTCCAGGGATCAAGACTTACGGACGAGTTAACTGATTTGGACTACATGACTGCATGGGGTAAGTTATCCATCTTTATCTAAGATGAACAAATACAGCTAGCTTATTCCCACAACAATGCCTTCTAGTCCAGACCCAGTATTTAGAGAGGCAAAGCTAAGTGAAGCATTTCTGGTAATAGCGTTCACTCTGTGTGCTCCACATATTGCAGTCCCAATCACAATAAGCAGTAAGCAAATCTTTAGTCAGAGGCCCATTGATAAATCAAGAGCCTGGGTTGCCACAATTCAATCTAAATTGGATCTTTCTTTGGAGGATCAGATAAGTTAGAAAGTATTCTTGCTTACCTGGGCAGATGGAGTAATATTGTGTGTGTGTCCTCTTCCACACACGTATCTTCAGGAAGGACTACCATGCTGTGCCAATCTCTGAGCAGAAATGGGGAGAAACAAAATGATGCTTTAAAGCAGCCTGTGAGGGAAAAGCCTGTCTGCCTTATTTCCCCCTCTGCTTTATTTTGGCAGGTCAGGCATTTGTTTGTGAATCACTGTGGGCTATCTTCCCCAAAAGATGGAAGGAGTGTAACTTTGCACTAGTGCAGAGAGGGAAGGTGGGATCCATACTTTGGACAGAGAAGCACCATACTTCTTTAGGATACTGACATCTTATTTATCCCATGGTCCAAAGGTTTAAGGAAGGAAACCAGACTATGGAGGTAAGTGATGAATATTCATTGACTTCCACATGCATTTCAACCCATGTTGGTGCATAATGTACGAAGATCAGAGAATTATAGAAACTAGACATGAAAAAAGACTTAGTAGACCATCTCTGCTGGAATTTATCCACTCTCTATAACCAAGCTAATTTTAACATGTACATTTCTCCCTGAGCGATTTTAAAACCTTCCCTTAGGAGGCTTTTAGCAGCACTTCACTCACATTTCATGCATGTCCAACCGCATGCACGCAATGTCTACAAAGCCCATCCAAAGGATGAAAATGTCAGAGCAAGGGGAATGACATTGCAAGAAACAGGGCCTTTTTCATTTGACTGAACTGCTGAGAATCTGAAACACACTTTTATTGCAGCACAGTAAAAACCTAGTGACAGATGGTATTAATCAGTTAAAAATAAATCTTTTATGCAACCAGCTTTTACATTCATTCAACAAGCCATTAAATCCATAATATTTTGTGTGCATGTTGTGCATTAAGAAACAACAACTGCAGTACATTTTTCTTAACCCACTAATGTTGACCTACAGTCACTGCTAGATATAATAGGTGAAATCTTGGCCCCATCAAAATCAATGTCAAAACTCCTACCTTCAGTGGGCCAGGACTTTACCCACTGTAATAGAGGTAGCCAATAGAGATGGTCTTGGTCCAGAATTCCAGATTCAAAACATCCCCAAAACCTGAAGATGTTCAGACTGGAATCTGAACTTTAGTCTAGTTGCTAGTAAGAGTTTTTCAGGTCATCCCCTTTGCATCACAAGTGACTGATTATGGTGGCATCTTATTGAGTTATGTGTATCTTAATGTGGTGCATCTTTGTGTACCTTTGATTTAGGGTGGAGTTCAGCTCTACAACCAAACAAATAAAAGTCAATGTACTTAGTTTACTTATTCCATTTGGGCCTGCAGTTAGCAGCCTTAGACCCACTTTAACATGTAATACTGTAAATGAAATGTTCCTGATGAAGGTATCACGTGTTTAGAAAACATGTTATTTCACGAGATGCCTCCATGGGTGGATGTAGATAACACGCTGTATATGGAGACAATTTTCTTCTTCTAATACTGCAACATAATAGTTGGAATAGGGTGTAATTAACCAAAGAAAGAAGAGGAATTGAGTAAGTCAAGGATAAGGCCCCCAATCAAAATTCTGTTCTGCTTACTGTGCCACATACTGCTCTCAGTCCCTGTGCACAATTGCTGTTTACATCAAAGGGAGTTGATAAAGGCAATCAAGGGCAAAAAGTGATCCTATTTAAAATATTGATAATTAAGGTCACGCTTTAAGCCAAATGCATGCTAATGAAACAGGATGCTTAAAACAGATGCCTCTCCCCATAAAAGAATTCTATACATAGCAGATACCATTTTCAAGAAAGTAGCAAATGCAATTTAATCTGACTACACCGGTAGCATGAAACTGCCAGCTGAGAAAGCAAAATTCCAGACCTTTAAAATAAATTAACACCTTTCCAGGTAGCTAAAGAGTGCAAATGCTCATGATTAGAATTAAGTGGTATGTAAGCACATGTGCTGTTCTTCTGACAGGTTCTTTCTAATTTATCTATTATCAAAGGGGTAGCCATGTTAGTCTGTATACACAAAAACAAAGAGGAGTCTGGTGGCACCTTAAAGACTAATAGATTTATTTGGGCATAAGCTTTTGTGGGTAAAAAACCCACTTCTTCAGATGAATGGCCTCTGTGTCCATTCCTCAAGTGAAAGAGCTAGAAATCCAAAACAACACTAACTATCACAATTTCATAGCACTGTAGTTTAGTTCTACCACTAGACCAGTCATTCCATACTGTTCTCGCCCAGCCCAGAACTGCTAAACATTTCTGGAATGTGTGGTCTTAGGAAAGAGCACAGATGTTGCAGTTTATTGATGAGCCATAGGGGAAGCATGTCATTTGCAGAAATATTTGGGCATAACATAAAAACAAAAGGCACAGTTCAGGTAAGGAACCAAAATGACATAGGAATGCCAAACCTCTTCAAAGACATAGCCAGGCTGCAAGTCTGAATAAGATTTCTACCTAAATTCCCTCTAAGCTGCACGGTTGTGTGGCCACCCAGCAGTCTATCAAGTGCTGTGCACTTCAGGTGCCCCTCCCACCACTGCCATGCTGTTCCTGCCCTCTGCCTTGGAGCCTCTTTAAAATCTACTAATGAAGAGTGCTATATAAGAGCTAAGCATTATAATTATTATACAGGTCCTGCTGAAACAAAAGCATAGAGGCAGGCTAAGTTACCCAAACTTTTAACCTCAAAAGAGTTAGGCTTGGTTTGACTGGCGGAATCATCTCATTTTGTCTGGTTCAACCACCCCCCAATCATCATAAAGGAATGTAGACAGCACATGGTAGGTTTGATCCTGCAGTACATTCATTGTTTCCCAAGGCAGACGTGCTCACTCTGATGGTGCAGTTAAACAGAGTCATCTCAATGTATGCGAATTAAAAAGGACAGTAGAAGAAGATAGCTCCTGTGCTTTAGGATCCAGAGACCTTTGAAGTCAATGGGACCTTTCCCCTTTGAGGATCAGGCCCTAGAATAACATTGTGCCTGCTGGAATCAAGTGAAGTCTAAAGAGGACTTTAGATGGGCAGCCTTCATGACCCTGCAAGTACCTTATCTTCTGAAAGAGAGTTACTCTCCTGTTTGTAACAAAATTGCTATCACAGCTACATATGTCGATGTCTACCTCGGTCTGCAACGTTCCTCCATAACTGTTATTCAGGATATGGTGATCTTAAATTACTTATGGACGTCATTCATGAGTATCTTTTTGCATTTAAAAAAAACAGGAAAACTAATTCCATACATAATTTTTGTATTCTTGAATGACATCCAATGGAATAGAAGATGAACATGTCTATTGAGATTGTTATAAGACGTTTTCATGCTTTCTGCAGCACTCTCCCCCACCCCCCCTTGAGAATTTTTTACTGGTTTCCTCAGGTTTATTTAAGAGAGATTTTATAAGGGAATGAAATATGTAGCAGAACTCTGCAAAGGCTCAGTCTGCGGCTAGAGCAGAATTTGGAGCAAACACAGAGTCTGAAAAGCCAATCAATGATAAGGAAAACAAATATATGCAAGGTGAAAAGATTGACATGTACAACAACAAGAAAGCACAGAACAAAATACAGCCCTGATGCCCTGCATAGGCACCAGGGTACAACCACAAAAATCCAACGGCAGGATCACGGCACAAATCATCACATCCTTCCCCATGGGAATGGCTCACTGTCTAAGAATACAAAGAGATTTCTTCAGGAAAGAGTCAGCATTGCCCCCAAATTAAACAGAAAAGGAAGCCACTGTTCTCCCCACAACCTGGTAAGAAAGAGACGAAGCAAAAAGAAGATAAACACAGTGAAACCAAGGAAACAAAAAAACAGGGTCAAGCAGTTTCTACAAACAAACAGTGTCCCAGGTCCAGGAAACTAACTTCTTCCTCCCCTCAGTACAACTAAAAGCCTATCGTCAACACCCAGACAGTATTTGCGCCGTATGCACAAATCACTGCTTGCTTTAAGCATTTCAAAGATGACTCCAGTACAAAGGATTTTCACTTCAAAGCCACAATAAAAGAAAGCAGACTATCAAACCAGGGGCCTCATGCCACAATCCTCGGACAGTGGAGACTCCCCATTGACTTTGCAGAAATTTGGAGGTGTGCAAGGTTTACACAATCTGGCCACAGCAGGGTTCTTGTCAGCACAAGCATCCTTCTATTAAAACATAGCTGAAGGAAACAAAGAGAAGAGGTACCATTTCCTCCAAATACTATCCCCTTGAAAATAAGGAGGAGGGGGAAAAAAACCAAGGCAGAGAAAATAGCTGGAGGTAGAAGATTCCCCAAGTCTCTGGCTTTTTGATATTGGATGTCTTTGCCATCTGTTTCAACCTGTTCAATGGAAAGAGGTTACAAGATTTTACTAAAGCTGATTCCCCACTTCCAAGATCCCCTATATATTTAAATATATATTCTACATCATCCTTGGCTCATGCAGGAATTATTCAGCCCCTTTAAAAAGAATTTGAAAAACACTTAGATGGTGCATTGCTGAGTGGCTAATTGTCTAACAGCCTCTTGGCACTATGATGTATTATTGATGTATTTGTTTGGCAAAAAAGCAAGAGGACATGAGCCACATGAGGGGCAAAGTCTTCTGCAAAAAGTTAACTTTTTCAAAAACAAACCTCTGCAATGAGGTGAACAAACAATTATTTTTTGAATAAGAGGAGCAGTGTTATACTGGATCAGATGACTAGTCCATTAACTGTGCGCCTCTGGCATTAACCAATATGTGATGTCCCAGAGGAAGGCCAAAAAACCCTACAATGCACCTAACCAGTTATGTAGTACTAAGAATTTAAGAACATAAGCATGGCCATACTGGGTCAGACCAAAGGTCCATCCAGCCAATATCCTGTCTACCGACAGTGGCCAATGCCAGGTGCCCCAGAGTGAGTGAACCTAACAGGTAATGATAAAGTGATCTCTCTCCTGCTATCCATCACCACCATTCCCCCCTCCCCCCCCCGACAAACAGAGGCTAGGGACACCATTCCTTTTGCACTGTAAGTACGAAAGAGAAAAAACAATTGCTCTCTAACCTTGTGGTGATTAGACAATATCCTAAGCATTAATTTTAATTGTCCTCTCAACTTGCACAACTGCAAATCATATTATTGTCCATAAAATACGCTGGATTTATAAGTGAAAATCTTCTAGCATTTGGATGAAATAATCGGGGCTCAGCAGAGAGTTAATGGTATTTGTAAAAGTTGCTATATAAACAGACACGGGACCTCAGTACATTAAATAAGTTTACGGCACTGTGATTTCCCCTCCTTTATTAGAAGTTTAATCGTGCAAGGTGCTAAGCATCCTGGCCTCTCTCAAGAGCAGGGCCGGTGACAGGGGGGGACAAGGGGGACAACTGTACCGGGCCCCGGACTTAAGGGGGGCCCCCGATGTAGTGCGGATGCTCGGACCTCTGCAGAGGTGCGGCGCACGCGCTGCGCGGCTGCGGCTGACCGCATGCAATCCCGGGCGCCGCCAGCCACCCCAGCGCTGCGCTGTAGCGCGGCAAGCGCCCGCACGCACCACATGGCTGAGGCTGACGGCAGACTCCGACCACAGTGGGGGCCCGGGGAAGCGCGCCCGGCCGCCCTGGTGGTGTGCGGCGCTGACGGTGTCGGAGCAGAGCGGAGGCGCCGAAAAGGGGTCAAGGGGAGCCGGCCTCGCCAAGGTAAGGGGGGGCGGTGGCTCCGGGGGGGGGGCCTTTGGGCAGGTGGATGGGCTCTGCGGTGAGTTCACCTCTGCCTCGGGAGGTTCATTCATCGGCGTGGCTGGGGGGGGCCTGGGGGGTGGGGGGCAGGCAAGTCGGCGGTGGGGGGGAGCACCAGCTGGGCTGGGGGGGGTCCCCCCAGCCGCTGTCAGCGGGGGGGGGGAAGTAGGAAGCGCCGCCTGGGCTGGGGGGGGCCCAAACGATCAGAGTAGGGGGCCCCAAAATTTCTGTCGCAGGCCCTACTCAAGAGAGAGTATTTAAGTGCGTGTTTAACTTTAAGCACAAATAATTCCATGAGTTAAGCACGTGCTTGAGTGTATTTGCTAGAAGAAGGCCAGAATGCCCAGTGCATGGCAGGATTGGTGCCAGATGTACTGATTAGGCCAATTTATGCTATATTCATAGATAACCATGACATATAATAAAAATTCAATAAAAGGCTGTGTTTCATAAGAGCCAGAATCTAATACTATGAAAATCAACACAAAATCCAAGGGCCACGTTGCACTATTGATTTTGAGTGCGTAGCGCTATTGAACTAAATGGGATATTCCCCCCAAAAAAATCACAGCCAGTGTGGAACAGGGTGTCCAGCACCGTCTGTGATTTGGAGTGTTGTGTCATGAATAGGGGCAAGCTTTATGTATGCAATGGCATAAAATCCCTCCTTGTCAGCTGTACTGAATCACTTTACCTGTAAGGGATTATGCAGTTCAAATAATCTAGTTGGCACCTGACTAGAAGGACCAATGAGGAAATAAGATACTTTCTAATCGGGGGAGGGGCGGATTTTTTTGGTTTTTTGTTTGTTTGTTTTTTGTTCCTCTCCCATCAGAGGAGAAGCCAAGCAGGTACAACATCTCCTGAAAATATACCTGGAATAATCCATATAAAACTACAAAAACTGTGAGTAGGGCAAGGAAATGCGTTAAGTTATCTTTTGTTTTGGCTTGTGAATTTTCCTAAGCTACAGAGGTAGTTTCATTCCTGTTTTTGTAATTGTGAAGCTGAGCTCAGAGGGGAATCCTCTGTGTTTCAACTTTTTTATTAGCCTGCAAAGTTACCTTCCATCCTGATTTTCCAGGTGTGATTCTTTTACTTTTTTCTTTTAAATAAAGTTCTTTTAAGAATCTGATTGATTTCAGTGTCCTGAAGACAAAGAGTCCGGTCTGTGCTTACATTGATAAAGCAAATGGTTGGTAGTTTATTCTCAAGCCTCCTCAGGAAAGAGGCTTGGGGGGATATTTTGGGGGAATAGGGATTCCAAGTGACCCTTCCCTGAATATTTTGTGTAAATCACCTGGTGGTGAGAAATAGCTCCTAGTGAAAGAAGTTCCATAAAGTCTTTGACCCAAAGAGTTCACAAAGTCAGGCTGGCAACCTCAGCATTGTTGAACAGATACTGTCTTTAGTGGGTATGCTCAGGTCAGGAAGGTCTTGTATATATTTTTGATGCTGTTTGAGGAAAGTTTCTTTATCTGAGTTCAGGTGGATTACTCAGTGAGGCCAGTTCTGATCTGACCCTGTATATTTTTCTGATACCCAGATACCTGTATTGTTTAATTATTTTCTGCACGCATTTCACTTTAAAAAATAAAAAACTACAGTCGTTAAGGGCCTGAGATCCAAACGAGCTTCAGTGGCCTTTGGTTCAATCCCTATTAAAAGCGGATATGAGAGCAAATGACATGGACCCCAAGTTCAGGATCATTTTTGCAAATTTTCCCTTACCAGGTCATTTGTACAAAAGCATCTGGTTTAGAGGCCAATCATCCAAGAAAAGAGATTTTGGCTCAAATGACAAGTAACAAAAAATTCAGTTTATGAGGCCATTGGACTTCCATTTGTGCCCAGTCTCAGCCGCTGCAAGCATAGCCCTGCTGATGTCCACAGAGCTGCACCAACTGGCACCCAGTGCGGATCTGGTCATGAATGTGTAACAAGTTACCAATCAGGCATTTAAATCTCAGTCAAAGAGAGAAATTTACAGAAAATGCTAATTGTGGGGAACATTTGCAGCTGGCTCCCATGAAGCACAGACGGCAAATGACACTGCAAGCTGTGTGTGTTTGCACTGCAAAGGAGCAACGAGCAGATTGTCACTTTTTTTTTTAAGTGATCTTGAAATGAAATAAGATTGATGACACATGAATTATGCAGATGTGGATGTGGATGAAGTGATTTGTGGGTCACATCCTTCTAGAAACCCATTATACAGTTTCCTTTAAATAAGTAATCACAGAAAATTTTACCTCTACGAACTAATCGGGATTATTTTAGCACCCAAAGAAATCCCTGTTGTTCCTAATTGCAAAGATAAAATTAAACAAATCCTCAAAGTTCATGTTCTCCTGATTATGGGAACATTGCCCTGCCTATCATTATGAATTTCATGGATGCTACTATGGTTTTTTGACATTTCTTAACATAGCATTCCCAAGAGTGCTGCATGTGCTAATTTCCTAGTGCTGCGACTTTATTCGCAAAAGCTTCCTAACATGATGTCTTCAGAATTTAGCAGAGCCCTAACTACATTTGTTAGTGGGCTAAGGAACATACCACAGATTTGTTTTTTTTGTGATTTTCCTAGGATACTTTCCTTGTTTAAATTTCTTGGCAATGATGCGCCAGATTTCAAAACAAAACCAGTTAAGAATACAAAAAATATTCATGTGAGCTTATAACAAGCTATATTTTATCTTGTATCATTGTATTGCATCATTGATTTTTAAGCTGAACTCATCGTCGGGCTCAGTTGATTTATGCTAAATCAAAGTTAGCTGCTAAACTACTTTTTACTTTCCTTTTTGTATCAAACTCGCTGAAAGGTGCAACCTTTGAATGGGCTTTGAATGGATGGTTAGTAGCCCAAGGAACTTAAGGTGCTGTGTAAAGTTTTAAAATAGAATGCCATCAGACCAGATTTTCAGTTGGTATAAACTAATCTGATGTCAGTAATGAAGCTACCACATTTATACCAATTGAGGACTAGTCCACTTAATTGCTTGAGGAACATTTTCCCAAAGGCAAACACATTAATTGGAAGTGCTATAAGTTCAAAAAGGAAGCTTTTATAGGTAATCTAAACAAGACTCATTACCATTTTTTGAGATAATGACATCTATGAGGAAGTGATTTTTATACAGAAATTCAAATGATATTAGAACAAAAGGCCTGTCCCCATAGCTAGAGGAGTGAGAAATGAAATATTCCACTGATCAACACGTACATCCTGTCTCTCAAAATTAAAAATAAATGCAAGAAGGTTAAACAGAAAGGTGGCCATAAATGACCAATCTAACAAGATCTGCAAGATTTTTCAAAGATTTCTCTGAGTTTCAGAAGACAAATGTCAATGTCAGAAATAGTTGGCAATTAGTGTTTCATCTCACATTCCTCAATTAGTTTTATCTGAGCTCATTATATATCGGTATATTTCAGTGCTTTTAAGAGAACATATTAGCAGACTAATAATCTCACTGACTCCTATTCAGATTCTTACTTTATCCCCTAATATACGGACAAAAATATAAGAGGGACAAATCGCTATTTAAAGCAAGGGGTCAGGTCAGAAGACAGCTGCCATCTGTAGAAAGGTCTCTTTCAAAATATATATATGCAGATGTGGCTTACTTCTATTGAAATCACAGCATGCAATCTATGTGTATTGCCCCAAAGGGGAAGATTATGAAAGGCACAGGGAACAGGTTTAAATTGGCAAATTGAATCCACACAACGCTCCCTTAAAATAGCAAAACAATAAGCAAAACAAACTTTTGTTAACATTTCAACACATTTTACTTTTCATCCAGCTCCATAGAACATGATGTTTAAATGAGAACTGTTCATTTTCACTTCCTTTGGCCAACACATATCAAAAGTTATTCCAAAAAAATGACTTTACATCAGCAGCACCTTTTACCATTTCTCCTTACATTTGGAAGATTTTGCTTCAAAGGACAATAGATTAGAGAAGTCGAATCTTTTACGGATCCAGAATATTGTGATGGGTCAGACAGTTAGCCAAATAGGAGGTTACCCAAATCAATCCAAGGATACCAATGTAATAAATAAAGAGACATGCATGGGAACTGTATGCTTGTTTGCTGGTGTCTGGGCTGTAAGCCACATCAGCAGGGCATTTAAGGCATCCAAAGTTACAGGGAGGCAGAGACACAATTACTGGTCTGGATTGCACCCTAGAACATCACACTACTGTATCAAAAAATTCCTAATCCAAACCCATCAAACAATGTCCCTCACAAAAATAGGCTGGGTAAACAGATAAGGCAGAGCAAGTTCTAATCGGCATTTTAACGTCAGGGCAGGTCATTCCTCTTATAATCATCTCCAGTACTCCCATTGTCTGTATTTATTAATCTGCAGCAGAATGGGCCTCAAATGTTCATTCCCACCTTGAAAACCAGAGAAAGGCAAAAAATTGCTTCCAGCCTGATCCCTATAGCTGAATGTGCTGATAGTCAGCACAAGCAAAGGGCGAGCATATTGGTAATAGATGGAAAGAGAGTTTGGAAAATAGTTTTTGATCAGCTTAACAGAATGACCAGAATTTATTCGTCCAACAATAGAAACCAGAGTCAGAAGTTTAGTGTATTACCACTTGGTACTTGGATACTGTGGTGACGAGGGCAGTATAAGAACCTGAGTGGAACAAACTCCATGAGTAAAACCTGGGCTAAGGGCAGGTCTACACTACAGCCAGGATCGACGCTCTGAGATCAATCCACCAATGGGCGATTTAGTGGGTCCCACTAAGTTGACAGCAGATCGCTCTCCAGTGCCCAAAGAGAAGAGTAAGGTAAGTTGACAGGAGATTTTCTCCCGTCAACTCCCAATGGTGTAGAACCCATGGTAACTCAACCTAAGCTATGTTATTCACATAGCTGGAGTGCATAGCGTAGGTTGGTTTACTGCGATAGTGTAGACATAGCCTAAGACTCTAGGATTTGGACCTATAAGCAGCACTCACTTAGGGTTGTGCTTATAAGCAGCAATCTCTTAGGGTTGTGAGTTCAATCCTTGACGGGGCCATTTAGGGATATGGGGCAAAAATGGGATTGGTCCTGCTTGGAGCAGGGGGTTGGACTAGATGGTCTCCTGAGGTCCCTTCCAACTCTGAGATTCTATGAAGCACTGTAGCGGGGTGATACCCGCTCCCTGCCGGCCAGGGCTGGAATAGCCCTGGAAAGAGGGTTTGTGGCTGGGAGCCTGCTAGCAGGCTTAAGTGGAAAGCAGGCTCAGCTGTGTGGCCATGCCCCAAACATTCCAGGCTGTATAAAAGCCTGGGAGGCAGGAGTCAGTTAAGTCAGTCTACTCTGTAGGCAGCAGGAGACAGGGCCTGGCTGCAAAGTACCCGGACTGGGACAGGGTGTGGGTGAGGCAGCTGGGAGCCAGGGAGCCTGAGCTCTAGGGAGAGGGCCCCAGCTTGCTGAGCCTAGGGAAGGCCTGACGCACGGGGTACTGGGGATTGCAAGGGGGCAGTCTCCTCTGCAAGCAGAGGGAGACAAGGCCTGGCTGCTGGGAGCCTTTAGCAGAGTACCCAGACTGGGACAGGGCGAGGGCAAGGCAGCTGGGAGCCAGGGAGCCTAAGCTCTAGTGAGAGGGCCCCAGCTTGCTGAGCCTAGGGAAGGCCCGACCCAGGGGTACTGGGGGTTGCAAGGGGGCAGCCCGGGGCTGGATAAGAGCAGCAGGCCAACCCCTTCTTGCCGTTGATGAGTAGCCATGAGACTGCAGTCAGCCTCAGAGAGACTGAGGCAGTGGTGACTGGCAGTGGCCGTATCTGAGGCAAGTTGGGGATTGTGGGTGTTGGGTTCCCCAGGGAGGGGAGAGCCTAAGACCAGGGGGGTACTGCAAGGGTGCAGCACCCTCAGCAAGGGGCCCCAGGGTCCGGGAGGGGCATGGGGCCAGTGTGGAGAAGCGGCCGTCGGCCGTCAGAGGGCGCTCCAGGGTCAAAAAGAGCTAATTCCCAGACGACCAGACGGGGGCGCCGCCGGGTGAGTGACCGACTCCGTTACAAGCACTTACATTTTTTGTAGAGGTGAAACGAATCATGAAGATATATCACGTATGACCTCCCCATGCCCAGTTGCTGCTGCCATAGTGTTGCAGAAAACCGCATATGTTCCTTCTCCAGCTTTTTCAGAACACTCCCTTTTTGCCCCTGACATTAGCCCCTTTTTATCTTGCACCCCACATTTCTCAGTTGTCCTTTGCAGGCAAGATAGTAATTCTAGTATAGGACTTATATCATCATAGAAAAGGATTAGTGGCAACATGTAGGGCCAGATCCTCCACTAGTTATAAGCCAACTTGGCCACTTTGAACTATGTCAATTTACACCAACTGAGGATTTGGCTCTTATTACAGATTTGTGACAGTGATGTTCTTCTACAGCTAAAGAAAGGGGAAAATAACCCCCCAGTGCTGTAACAGGTATAGCTATCACTGCTGTGATTCTGTAATGAGTTCCATAAACTGTTGTTTCAGCAAAGGATACAGAGCTACTTCTAGAAGCTACAGTGAACCCCAGACAACCTTCAGCTTCATTTATCAACATGCTTGTAGGCAATTGAACAGTAGACAATGAAGGATAATCTGCATCGGAACATTGCAATGAGAACTGTTAAACTACCAGTGTGAATTTACTGGCTATTGCTGACTGTTGTCCTTCATGGATATCAGTTTGTTTCATCTGTCTATTATAGCATATGCTTTTCCTTATATAGTACAGACCCTGGGTCAGCACCCTTTCTCTCATTGGCAAAAGGTCCCCATTCTGCAAAGACCTAGCCACATGCTTATCGTTACGCATTTGATTACTATCATTGATTTCAAAAATTACTACTCACAATATGCAAAGTTCAGCATGTGTTTATCGTGTTTGCAGGGTCACTGCCTTGGGCCCCAATTCCAGAAGGCATTTAAGCATGTGCTTAAGTCCATCCTTATTCAGGACAACACTTATCCATAGGCTGAAAAATAAGAATAGGCTTAAATTTAGGCTCATGTTTAAAGTTAAGCATGTGCTGCAGTGCGGTCCTGAACAGGAATGCTTGGTTGAATCAGGACCTCCAGCACATTCTTAACACTAAGCAGGTGCATAAAAATCCTATGGATTCCAATGGGATTTAAGCACCTGTGTAAATGCTTTGCTGAAATGGAGCCAGAATGCCTTACACGCGTGCACACACACACAAAATGGAGATTATGGAATAGAAGGTTTAAATCCTAATAAAGTGACTGATGAGGACCTTCCACCACAAGCTCGACAAAAAAAAAATAGATTAGTGTAGATTCCCAGGTGCCTCTCAAGCAGCAGTTAATCTCTTATTATTTGATTTTACTTTTTACATTCAGGAAGCCAAAAGCTTCAGCGCTCACAATCAGGCATTTCTTTTTTCAGATATTTTTTAATTGAACTGGCCATCTTGTAAAGTTACATTTCTCCCTCCTCTCCCCCAGGTGACCTTACCTCCTTTATTTTGAAAATAGAGATTTCTTTTGCTGCTTTGTGCAAAATACAGCTGTGCTGAGCCAGGCACTTCCGTTTCCCAGAGGATTTCAATAGTTCAGAGAGTGGTTTCATTCTAATTCAGAAGAAAACTAAAATATCTGAAGTTCCCCATGAAAGGGAAGAGACTCTAGAAACCCTGGGGATGCCCACAAGGCTGGCTGCTTTGTGGCCAGGGAAGCTTGGATCAGGGCCGGTGACAGAAATTTTGGGGCCCCCTACTCTGAGCATTTGGGGCCTCCCTACACTGAGCGTTTGCCCCCCCCCCCCTCCCCCCGCCAAGGGCTGGCCCGGTTCTTGATGCAGGTGGGCGGGGGAAGCGCTGCAGCCGGGGGTGCCTCGGGGCGGCTCCTGGGGCGCGGGACGAGCAGCCGGCTGAAGGGCTCGGGAGGCAGCCAGCCGCGGCGCCGGACACAGCCAGGAAAAGAGCAGCCAGGGAGATGCAGTGCCCAGGGGAGACGACTACGGGTAGAGCTGTGTACCGGTCCCCGGACTTCAGGGGGCCCCCCTCAAGTCCAGGGCCCGGTACAGCTCTACCCGTAGTACCCCCCTGTCGCCGGCCCTGGCTTTGATTAACCAAGGGGCCAGACAGGAAAGCTGCCAGAAAAATCAGACACCTGTCCGGGTTCTATCTGTACTTCAGCAAAAATCCATCTGTCACCATGAAACACTCCATCACCACCATACTCTGACCAGACAATGTTTGGTTGGAATATTTCTGACCATTCTAGTACAAAGTACATTTTGGACTCTTCCTTTGATGTCATCAGCAAGTAGTAAAACCAGCTCAGAAAGGAACTCAACAGTAATGAAATGGAAAGGCAGTTTTTAGGTCTATCAACCTCATTATTCCCTGGAACAAATTTGCATAAGACAATATGAACAGCGGCTTAGTTTGAATAGTCACCCTTTCCAAATACAGCAGGGAGCTACATCAGTTTCAATAGCAGGCTCCCAATCTAAACACTCAGGTTCTCAATCAGATGTTCCGAATGGGCCTGACACAGGGCAATAGCCTCCTGAGCTCCCTTCATGGCCACTTTAGGGCCCCTTGCAAACTGCACACAGGCTTCTGGGTTAACTCCACACTAATCTGGGTCTGGTTTAATAACAGAAACTGTTCTAAACTATTCTTGGGGTCCCAAAATAACGTCCATCACTACACAAAAGTTCACACAGTAAAACCTCGATTTAACGGACCTCGATTTAACGGACTTCGGATGCAACGGACAAAATTTATGATCCATATCAGACCGCGACCCCTCCCGGCTGCGGCCCCGGTCCCCTTCGCAGGCGGCTGGCTCCCGGCTGCCGCCCCGGTCCCAGCCGCTGGCGGGCTGGCTCCTGGCTGCTGCCCCGGTCCCAGCCGCTGGCGGGCTGGCTGCCGGCTCCCGGCTGCTGCCCCGGCCCCAGCCGCTGGCGGGCTGGCTGCCGGCTCCCGGCTGCTGCCCCGGCCCCAGCCGCTGGCGGGCTGGCTTCTGGCTCCCAGCTGCTGCCCCAGTCCCAGCCGCTGGCGGGCTGGCTGCCGGCTCCCGGCTGCTGCCCCGATCCCGGCAGCGGGCGGTCTGGCTGCCGGCTCCCGCCCCGGTCTCGAGAGCAGGAGGGCTGGCTCCCAGCTGCCGCCCCGGTCCCAGCTGCTGGCGGGCTGGCTGCCGGCTCCCGGCCACCGCCCCAGTCCCGGCAGCAGGCGGGCTGGCTCCCGGCTCCCAGCTGCCGCCCCGGTCCCAGCCGCCGCCCCGGTCCCAGCCGCTGGAGGGCTGGCTGCCGGCTCCCGGCTGCCACCCGGGTCCCAGTAGCGGGCGAGCTGGCTGCCGGCTCCCGGCTGCCGCCTGGGTCCCAGCAGCAGGCGGGCTGCGGAGCTGCCGCCCCGACCCTGTGGTGGGCGGGCTGCTGCTCTGACAGCTCGTTTTTTTTTTTATTAAATAACGGACTTTTTGATTTAACGGACACCCCCTCGCCGAATTAGTCCATTAAATGGAGGTTTTACTGTACTTTGCTCATCACCAGAGCTCTTTTTCTGGCCCACACTGTTCACAAACTGTACTCCCTGCCAGGGCCGACGACAGAAATTTGGGGGCCCCCTACGCTGATCGTTTGCCCCACCCCAGCCCAGCTGGCACTTCCCTCCCCCAGCTGACAGCGGCTGGGGGGCTCCCCAGCCCAGCCGGGCCCCCTCCCCAGCCCAGCCCAGCCAGCCCCCTCCCCAGCCCAGCTGACAGCGGCTGGCGGCAGCGCGAGCCGCCCTTGCTGCTCTCCCCCCCTCCCCCTCCACGCGCACTGTCTCCCCCGGACTGCGCCGGTGCCGCCAGCCAGGCTCACCGCTCCTGCCGGGGACGCACGCTCGTCCGCTCCGGGGGAGAGCCGCACCGCCTCCCCGACCTTCCCCGCTCTCCAGGCCAGGCGACAAGGGGGGATGACTATGGGTACAGCTGTGTACCGGGGCCCCCCTAAAGTCCGGGGCCCGGTACAGCTCTACCCGTAGTACCCCCCTGTCACCGGCCCTGCTCCCTGCTCTCCCTAGCTGGAGTTCTGCTTGGTTTCAGCTTCCAGGCCCAATCCAATCAGGGTCTCCCCAACCGTCCCTTCTGTTCCTTGGGCTCTGTTCCGAAGAGGCCTTTCTCACTAACTGCAGTTGCCTGATCTCCCCTCCCCAAAATTTCCTGACACCCTCTGTGGGGAAAATCAGCTAATCTCGCTCATGTGTGTCTCTTAAGTAATCAGGGTTGGTTAGTCTTAAGCCACTGTTCCAGGGCCACTGCTCCATTCAAATCAGTGAGATCTTTGCTCCTGATGTCAATAAAATCATGAAATGGCCCGGACAGCAGAGCTCACTATGTGAATGACACCAGAACTGGAGTCATGCATAACTGATAAGGTCTCCCTCTGGAAGTCATTTATTTCCTTGCATTTTTAGATGACTTCATATACCCTCTAGAGGACAAGATATTAGTTTAATTGCAGGATTTAATAGTCAATTAAACACAAAAGAAATAAATGTGTTAAATCTAAAGGATGTTGGATTTGGCTGGTTTGATTTTATCTTTGTACTCAAGAGGATTATATTTTTATTTTGAAACAGCATTGGTCTGCAAAAGCCTTCACACTGTACCAGTATAAGGCAGTTCAGCTCATCAGATTCAATACAAGCCCAATTCACCATTTTCGTAATGAGGCTCTCAGCAACGGTTGGCTTCTGAACTAGGATATCTATGCTAGCTTTCTAGGCAGATCATTCGTGTAGTTCGCGTAGTGAGGCTCTGGAATTTGGAGAGGTTGTGGGGTTTTCAGTAACAGGGCTTAAGTCAGCACAAAAGATCACCTTGGCTTGTAACAATCACTGACAAACTGAAAGCCATGCAGAGCTGCAGTCTGTACAGGTGAGGCCAAGCTGTGTTTGAGACACCACGTACTGCTTAGTTGTTCTTTAATACGGCTCAGAAAGAGAAAACTCTGACTTACTGACAGAGTCCTAGTATAGATGGGGAGAAAGACCGCACAAGTCTAGTGCCCCGCTGACTTGGTATATGGCAAGTCAAATGGCTACTCTGATGCCTATCTATAACTATGGGAAAATACATACCAGTGTAAGTGGGATGGTGTGACGCTAAAGCCACATGGTCTATAAAGCACTCTGACATCCTCAAATAGAAGGCATTATGGAAATGCGACACATTTTTATTATTCTTTTCATTCACTCAAAGAAATACGATACGACAAAGCCAAAGGGATCCAGAACATAAAAGAGTCCAGACTCAATTCTCATTAAAGCCAATGGGAGTGTTTCAGCATGAGCTGGAGCCAGCCTGAAAGACACTGCAACAAGCTTTGCACCAAAAATCCAACACTTCCAAATAGAGCTCCTCCTAAAATTCACACAAGGATTGCTTTAATTTGCCCTGGCTTTGACTCATTCTTTGCCATGGAGACAAGCAGAAAAGAAAGGGAATTGAGCTTCCAAGCCAAATTCATTGTTTGACTATAGAAGAGAGGATGATAAGAGAGAAGAGATGGTCCATCCCCAGGAGCCTTCAGAAAGAGAAGAAAGGAATGTACACAGGGCTCATCTACAAACTAGTTCTGCAACCACAATGAACTGAACATTTCATACCATCTCTCCAAAATGTCCCTAAGCCCCACACTTACACATTCCAGTGCTTAATTGGCTTGAGTGGAGTTCACCTGTGTTCAGGAAACTGGTAAGCTGCGAGATTGGTTCACATTTCAAATACAAGTGTATTTACCAGATGCCCCTTCCCAGTTCCTTCGGCTCAAAAAAACAAACAAACTTTTAGAACAAGTGGAGTTAGGAGGACACAGGAAACCTCAGTCCTCTTTTCTGGAAACAGGCCAACCTTCCACTTTTTGTGCACACTTCATGAACTGCTAGAGGAAGTTCACCCATTGTAAACATTTGCTTTACATTCCTCTGCTGTTATTTCAGCTGGGAAAGACAATAAATGATTTGCTAGCAGTTCACCAACTGACCATACATACCTGCCTTAATTCTAAGAAAAAGATACCTTTTAATCAACCAGATACATTACATTCTGCTATGCAATGAACACGTGAACACTTAACTGAGAAAATATTTGACTCCCTGCCAAAATATTTGTGTCAGTTGCTTATATCCAATGCTAAAAGTGCCAAGTGTAGCGGTATTATCTATTCCCTCTCAGTCACTCAAGTACTACTATGACAAGGCAGCATCTTAGCACATAATGTACTGTGATCAGTCACAAAGTGATTAAACAAAAAAAAGTTAAATAACCACAATAAGCAGCCTCCACATCCATAATTCCTTATCTTTACTGTCAAATTGAACATCTGTTTCCCCCTCTTTTTCAACCCTTTTACCGTCTAATTCTAGTTTCCTACAGACAGCACCTTTGAGACATATACCAAAAATTAGGTACTAGACCATTATGATCTCATCTTTTTCATTGGTAGAAGGAATAACACTCCTGGACAGAGCTGAATGAAATTGTGTAGACAAAAAGTGTATTCAGAAAAAAAAAGTGGTTTTGGGTTTAAAAAGCCTGAAATCAAAACACATTTTGTTTGACATGAAACAATTTTTTTTAGATTTTTCTCAACTTGTAAAAAAAAATATTAAAAATTTAATTTTGATTGGACCCAAATCATTTCCCCCCCAGAACGGATTTGGTTTGCAAGCAGTTGTTCATCCAGCTCTACTCCTGAATTCCTGTTTTCCAAGTGGAGAGAGGATCTAGTTGTCAGCTAAAATGAACATTTTATATGATTGTTTAGAGAAAGTGGATTGAGCCCTTTAAATAAAGTCGAGGTTGGATGATAAAGTGTGAAACTGTCAAAGGTGCTGAAGGGGAGCTCCTCAAGGTGCCTTTGCAAATCCATGTTTTCTAGGAACATAAATCCTGCTCTTGAATGATGCAAATGATTATGTATAAAACTGAATATGCATTTAGAGGCTTTAATGTTTTTAAAATTAGGGAGAATAAAATTAAAAGATTGTTCCTGTCCCAGGGATCATAATACTTACGGTACCTATTTTTAAAATGAGGAACCTGAGATCCAAAGTTAAGTGGATTACCTAAAGCCAAACCACAAGTTAGCAGCAGAGCTGGATTTGGAATTCCTGCCTCTCAGTCCCACATTCATGTCCCTAGCTGTTCATGTTGAATTTGGACCAAGCAGAAATATGGGTGGTGGACTATATGTATGTCATCCTGTATCCAACTTTTTACACTACTAATGGACACCGTACAAAGGCACATTTATTTTAGCAGGATCCTTACCAACATGGGAAACAGAATCCATTAACATGTTCCACTCCATGGTGCCTAATTAAGATGCCGCTTACTAGTTGGCTGTGAGCTGAACACTGAAATAAGCACATCTGTGAGTGAGGGCATACTTTGAAGTGCTTGGTAATTGCAGTGCTAGTCACCTGAGTACCATTAGCTAATATTAATTTATATAAAGAAAGTTGGCACCTTAAAGTCTTTAATAGAATGGCCAGAGAGATTGAAGTGATCTCCTACTGTTTTTTGAATGTTATGATTCCTGATGTCAGATTTGTGTCCATTTATTCTTTTACATAGAACTTTATTCTTTGGCCAATGTACATGGCAGAGGGACATTACTGGCACACGATGGCATATATCACATTGGTAGATGTGCAGGTGAATGAGCCTCTGATGGTGTGGCTGATGTGATTAGGTCCTATGATGGTGTCAGTTGAAGGATATCTCCCTGGCCATTCTATTAAAGACTTGAAGGTGTCAATTTTAAAACAGAAAAAACTTCCAAAACAGACTCCAATTTTATTAATCTCTCTGCATACAGAAGCTGTTCCATACCCCTAATAATTTTTGTTGCCCTTTTCTGAACCTTTTCCAATTCCAATACATCTTTTTTGGGATGGAGCGACACAGTATTCAAGCTGTGGGTGTACCATGGATATATATATATAGAGAGAGAGGTAATATGTTATTTTCTGTCTTATTATCTATCCTTTTCTTAATGATTCCCAACATTCTGTTAGCTTTTTTTGACTGCCACTGCACACTGAGTGGATATTTTCAGAAAAAGGAAGAAAACAGCACTAACCAATCTGCATGTTATCAGAGACTACATCATCAGCAATAAGTACTGTCCATTTTCTGACAGTTATAGTGCGTTCTTTCCAGTTCATAGCGTGAAAGATACAACAGCTTGTTGCACTGGTGGTATTCTCCCCTCTGGGGATAGGTGGCTTAGTTCAGCAGAGAGGAATTAAAATATCTTTTGACAGAGTATATAAATAAATATGTTGAGAGATGAGAAGGCGAGAGAAAGCCAGAGACAGACAAACCAACCGAGGATACTAATTCAGGGAAGCACTTAAAAATGTGTTGAGTTCTCTCTCCTGAAAGGAGATGCCTTCTTGAACTGGAGACAAGATAAATAATGCCTTTCTAAGAGCCACCTCAACTAATGAATCAAACTTGTGAATCAAAGGATTCCATCTATCTCATGCAAGGCAACACAAAGCAAGCATCATTAGAAGCTTGATATTTATAACACGGTTAATAAAAATATCACAGTCAGTTAGGTATATGAATAGTTTGCTGGTTTGTGCCCTAAAGTCATCATTCACAAACTGCATTCTCATTTTCTAGGATAGTGAAAACTCCTTAGGAAAATCTTTCTGGGCAAGTGGAAACCACCATGGGAAATCCTAAGGACACTGGATTTGACACTAGATTGTAAACTGCAGAATGAAAAACACTCTATATAAAATAGTGAGACTGATGGCAAGGTTAAGGATTTCTCTGCATAGAATGATAGCACTCAAGCATTAACTGGAGCACTTGTCAAAGATAATGGTCCAGATTCTCTGTTGTGCCCTCTAAGTGCTGCAAAAAGGAGGGAACCCATCAGGCACAAGTTAGAGAAGCAACAGCTTCGATCCCAGGAAATGTAGACATGTCCTTAGTCTCCACTCTACTCCACTCAGGTAGTGCAAAGACAGCTAGCTGAGTAGGTCAGAGACTCTGCCCCAATTTGCGTAATCTCCAGAATCTACACATTATGGTATTCCACAAATATTACACTTTTTGGGATATTCCTGAATCTATTGGTATTGGGAATTAGTTCACATTTCATCTTTCTCTTTTTGTTAGAGCCACTGGTTCTCCTTTAATAAAATAATAATTTTAAAACCCACAGTAAGTGTATCGTATACTCTTAAAAAACCCTCTTCTTTTGCTAAATACTATTTCAGTATCTACAGATATTACAGTCATCTTGGCCATACAATGATCAGCTGACGCACAAGGTCTGGGAAGGAAAAGGTAATATATCATTTAATACCAAAACCACTTTTCTTCCCTTATATCTCTAAAATAACTCCAAATCAACACAGAAAAAGTATTAACTTTATCGTCTGCTTTCTCACTGCAGCCTCCAAACCCCAGTATAATTTCCCACTACGTTTTGTTTTATTAAAGATAAGTCTTAGTTTTGCAGTGATAACACAAAACACTGGTTACAGTTTCACCTTAATAATTAAAAAACAGAACTCATTTCATCTCAGTGAAGAACTGGATTCAGATGTTTTAATCTCTGATATTCAGGGAGTGATAATATATGAATGCTACCTTGTGTTCATGTATTTTTATAAACTATTTCTACCTAGGTGATTCTTTTAAACCAAAAATTACTCTTACATTAATTTTATATTATCACTCAAGAAGCTCAATAGTTTTGTTACACTTAGTCATTGTTATTATATTCATTAGTGTAGCTCTTCCTAGCAATATCTGATTAATTATTTTGTTTTCTTCTCTTAGCCCTTGGCTATATTACAGCACAACTTTAAGTAAATTCTGTTTTTAATCAGTTTAAAGTGAGACACAGTCCTGTATGAATACTCTGCAGTCCATTTGCATCTGGTACCGGCCTGCACCATCAGTGCGTTACTGATCACCACTCACAACATACACAGATTCAGTTAGTCTGGCCAGCAAGTAGAGGGGGGAGCAAAGACTAAACCCATTCCCTATCCCTCTTCACCTACTTCTCCAGAAAAGGAATATGCAAGTAGGATCCCTGCTTACTTACTCACACTTGCATCTAATGTGTGGGCAGCCCTCACCCAGGGCTACAGGATATAAGGGGTACTCTTATTCCTTTGAATGGGAGCACAATCCAAGTCCAGGGCAAATCCATGGAGAGAAAAATCATTTATCACCTCTTATTAGATCAGCTGCTCCATGTCCCTGATACACATAAGTCTTTCCTGGCTGTAGCTGCTATGATCCTTTCCTCTGTAAAAACTTGATTTTTCCTTTGATGGTAGAGAAAACATCTAGGGAATCTTTTCATTGTCAAGAAATTTTTTTTACAGCTATTAAAAATGCTTAAAGATTTCTAACCTGTGCCTTGGTTTTTCTACAGTGAACAGTTAAGGCTGCCTCTGTATTTCACTGCTTTAATGATTCATGACTACAGAAGCTGGGGGGGAGGAAAGGATTAGTGGTGAAAAGGAAATGTTTCAGTATTTTTAATTTTAATCACAAGGAAACAAGAAAAATGAGCTATGAGCATTGTGTAATTGTAGTAAATCTTGAGAAATGAGTAGTGTCCAAAGAACCCAATTAAGTGTCATAGTTTTGTCCATCCGGAGGAGAAATCCTACGCATTGGTGGAGAATAAAGTTTTCAACAGGAGAAAACAAAGTTTAAATTAATCTGACACACAATGATACTTTCAGCTGCCTTTCTAATGGATTCCTCTCATTAAATCAAGAGGAACGTTTGCCCAACAGCAGATTCCTGGGTAATTGACTCTTACACAGAGATAAAAGTTAGCTTCAGCCAGGCAGAAACTAGCTTATTCATAATAGCATGGTCACCTTCTTTTTTAAACTGCTCTTTGAAAGGCCGCTGTGTAGTCTGGAGCCCTGCAAAGGAATTTGGAGACTTACCCTGTTTATGTGAAATTCACCTCGGGCAGACGGCCAGAACAAGGTTCTAGGGCCCTCTTAAATTTCATTTTGTGCAAGCCGTTTTGCTGTGAATATCGGAACAGTTTTCAGCCAGGAAGATCTCGCTGGGAATAACCCTGTTGCTCTATAAGGTTAGGTCAATCATTAGAAATCATTCGAATCTCTAGCAAGACTCCTCCCCAAAAATGACTAAATGTGCTTTTCCAGAACTGTGCGGAAAGGATGGCAGGCAGGAGGTTTGGACGAGTTGTGATGATAATGGTGGGCTAGCAGCCTCCCTGGAGTAGAGTTATGGTTGTGATGCACTGTCTATGGTGTCTGGTGTTTGTTCTAGTAGATGTATAGTGGGGTTCTTTTAGTATTGTGGTTTGTCTCCCTGAGTGTAGCAGAATAGTTTTCCCTTACTAGTCGTATTTTTGGGGTTGGGGTTTGTTGGTTTTTTGCAGTTCTGCGTTAAGGTTGGCCTGCACATAACACACCTAACTGCTACATCTCTCTCTCTCTCTCCGCCCGTCACCCCTAACTGCTCCATAATGTAGAGTTTTTTAATACGGATACAGAAAGAGATTTTTCAAATGGGACCTTGATATAGGGTTTCAGATTCTCTTATCTCTTGTAAGTGTTCCGTGATGGTTTTTTATTGTTAATGTTACAGTATTTTAAATAGCTCTTCCAGTGTCTTAACTTTTTTTGCATGAGTTGGTATGAGTTAAGGAAAATGTTCTCTCCAAAAAGAAACAACAAGATACCTTACCATCAACTCCTGAAACTGTAAGATAAGAATTCTCCCCAGAATATTTGCAATGAGTGAGAGAATCTTTGCAGAAGTCCAAGTTCATTCACTGAACAGAAGATAAGTGCACTCGAATTTTCAATAAAACAGGGAGGGGGAAAAGAGTGAAAGAGAGAAGTGACCTTGGGCAAGTCACTTCATCTGTTTGTGCCCTTCCATCTTTTGTCCCGTCTATGTAGATTAGAAGCAATTAGAAGTAGGAGCTGTTTCTTACCATGTGTTTGCACAATGGGGTCCTGGTCTGGGTTTGGCCCTACAGTAGTACAAACAAACAACTTGCAAATGATCCCTAACTTTTCTAATATATTAGCTACAGTCCTGATTCAAGAGATCATTTCAGAACATGTTTAGCTCCATCCTTATTTGGGGAATCATGTATTTAAGTCTCATCAACTTCAATGACATGCTTCAATGTGAACTTCTGCATAAGGGAAAATACTGTAGCACTTACTGTCTTTGTAGCAGGACATATGACATATAAATACACATTGGCAGGAAACGTAGATCTTCTTTCTCCATTCCATTTCTATTGATAACATGTCACTTTCAGACTCCCTAATTTTGTTGGGTCAAGAAAATGTTTGCCCTCTTCAGTGTGGATAAGACACTTGCCATACATAAGCTTTCTTAATTTAGGATTAATGTTTCTGAAGCCATGACTAGTTATTGCTTCCTGCTGAAGTCATAGAATTCACTGCATGGCTGATCTTGGCTCAAGGGATTTAACCCTAGGTTTGAATTTAGCACATGTTCACAAATTCAGAGCTCTCCAAATCCCAGTTTAAAACAAATGTTCTTTGATTTCCAGTTAGGGTGACCATACAGCAAGTGTGAAAAATCGCGTGACAGGGGGTGGGGCATAATAGGAGCCTATATAAGAAAAAGACCCCAAAATCAGGACTGTCCCTATAAGAATCAGGATGTCTGATCACCATATTTCCAGTAAATCATCCAAGAAAAAAATTGTTCCTAGAACTTGAGAGATATATAAGACTTTCAGTGAGGTCTGAATAATAAGAGAATGTGAAACTCTAGTGGTCAGGTCTCCTACATCCTATACACAGCTACCAACAAAGTAAGCAGGAAATAAGGGGGGAAATGTATTCATATGGCTTAAGGATGGCTAGTATTACACGCATCAGCTTTGGATTTGGTATGAACTTCTTTTCTCTCTGAACTGGAGCTCGAAAACGAGAATCCATTATATCTCAGAACTGCATAGCCACGCTGCTCAAATCCTTCTTTTAATAACAACCTAGAATTGTATTTCACAAGCAACTGGATTTCTAAAGCTGCCACATTAATAATTTATCAGATACAAAAAAGATGGTTATTGTCATTAGGTTTATATGGTAAAAATTCTGCTGGGAAATTTACATAAGAAGAAACTTCATAAGAAACTGAATGCTACCGCGAGGGCAAGAAGAATATAAAATACAAAAGGTCATTTTGTTCAGTAACCTATTGGGCAGGCGGTCATTTTAAATGTTTTTCATGCACAGAGCCAAAGATCAAAGTATTAATGGAGACAATTACAGAGCACCACTCGAGAGAACTGTAGCAATCAGTTGCTAAGGCTACAAGGTTTATTGTAAAATAGTGTTTACATTGAGAAAAGCCCTACTGATTTTCCTATTGTAAATTGTTTTAACCTTCCATGGCCCTGCCTAGGATTACTGTACATTCCCCTAGGAATGGGATCATTGTTTCATAGACTTTCCCCTTAAAGACAAACACTAGCTTTGTCCATTTTTGCCATTAACACAAAGAAGTCTATTCACCAGAATAGTTGCTTTATTTGCATATGGTTTCCACGGACTTTGCTATTAAAAAAAAAGACAATGAAAAGCATCATCTTCTTTTCTCCTGTTCATTAAATCTTTACTCATCCACCCCATTCTGCACCTTTATTCATCTCCTGGGTGTCAACAAATCAAGAGAGAGGCCTGGACTTAGTGCAAAAGAGGGATCTATTATTATAAGTTTCAAAGGATGGGTATTTCAAAGAATATTGCCTACGGTCACTTCTGATATAGATTCCAGACCTTCATGTTGGATTTGTATTCAATCAAAGCTAAGTTCAAAAGGAGCATCCCATTATGGGGTACATATGCTATCTCTCAAAGAGAGCTCATTATTAAAAGAAACCTACCCAGCAATGTACCATAGAACAAGAATCAATTGTACGTTTGCAATTAAGAAGAAAAGATTTCAGGCATTCACAGATAAGTGGTCGGTAAATGTCAGAGTTAGGAGGTGCTCATGTTTTTGTACCAATATGTTTTAGTGACCATTTGGTCATTGTGATGGGAATGGGCCTGCATAAATTCTAGTTGTTAAAATATGATCATTTTTTATTCCATTTTCAAATGAGGACATTATTGGCCAAAAGCAAATTTGCACATAAATATACAATTGCAGAGCTCACAACATTTCTCTCTCAATTGAGGCGTTTCCTTCACACTCACACATGCTGCAGAAAATAGTTGCATTGCAGAGTTTCTGCAAATGGTATTTTACTGGCTGCCACCACAGGCTCAATAGTGGGAGAAGGTAAAATTGCTGCAACAAGCACTTCTTTATGTGTAGCTGAAACCCACCAGCCAAGATTTTAGGTGGAGTCATCACTGTATTGTGCTGACACAGTCCATGAGAGTGGGTCATTGAATTGTGACTCATCACAAGCCCCCTTTATTTTGTTTGTAACCACAGACATAGGGTGACCAGACGTCCCGATTTTAAGGGACTTGTCCCGAGTCCCGACCAAGCTATGGTCGGGACGCCCTCTTGTCCCGATATTCGGGACCTCGTGCCGGCAGGCACTGCTTCCTGCTGGCAGGGCGGCTGATTCACTCGCCTGCTGGCAGGAGCACTCAGCTGACTCTGCGGGGGAGGGGAGCTCTGCTTACAAGCACTGGCAGAGGGAAGCAGAGAGCTCCTAGCCACCCCCCTCCCCCAGCCCCTCATCAGCGATCATCAGCCCCACCTACAGCCACTGCCCCAGGGCAGAGAGCAAGCGGCCCCCTTCGCCCCCCACCTGTCCTGAAGTAAAATGTTCACAGGAAACCAAAATGCTCCTGACGCTGGTCTGGATTTATGTTTTTTCTGCAAAGTCATAATTCGGCCAGGGGCTTTCTGCCTCCCCCTCCCTCTGCCAGTGCATGCAAGCAGCACCCCCCCCCCCCATACCTGGCTGTGGCTCCTCTCACCTCTTCCAGCCCCACTGCCCCAGGCAGCTTTTAAACGGCCAGGTCCCTCCCCTCGGGAGAGGTCTCTGCCATGGAGCACGCAGCTGCATGCTGCAGGGACTGGGCTGCTTGCAGAGGGGGCAGCCCACCCACCCCCCATCCCCCGCAACCCGGCTCCTGTCCCAATCTTGACGACCCCAAGAGCCAGAGGGACCTGCCTGCTGGATACTTCCTGGGACAGGAGAACAGAGCTGCCCCAGGTAAGCATCACTGGGACTCCCTACCTCAGCCCCTGGCAGGTCCCTCTGGCTCTTGGGGGAGGGGGCTTTGCATGCTTACCCGGCTGCAAGCCCCGCTCCAGGCTCCGGCAGCTCCCACTGGCACTTTTCCCAGCCCCTGAGAGCCACAGAGCTAGTCCTTTTGGCTGAAGAGTCTGTTGACTCCCCATGTTGCTCTCACCCTAGGAGCCAAAGACCTCCCAGTAGGGCTGGTGAATGTGGCCAGAGAAGGGAGCAGGGTGTGATGGGATGAGTGTCTGGGAGGTGGGGACGGGGGGGGGGGGGCTGGGCAATGAGGGAGGTTTATATGTTTTTGGGTGCTAGCCAGTGGGGGCCCATTGCGGGGTGCTGGTGGGGGACAGCCCTTAAAACTGCCTGCCAACAAAGCCAGCACCTCCGCTATCTTCCCCGCCGTGCCGCAGAAAACCTCCCACAAGGTGCAGTTTAAAACCACGCAAGGCACAGCCGCACAAAAGCACAATTGGAAAACGGGGGCATGGTTATATGGTAAGCAGGTGGTGTGGCCGGGACCAAAGGTCGAAGCCGGGTGCAGGAACAGGCAGTTTGGCGCCGCTGTTCCCCGCACACAAGCAAAAAAAGCCACCCTCTCCCCCTGAAGTTCGAGTCACTCGTAGGGTGCCACCCACCACCCTTTATAAACCAAGTCCTGCAGGGCCGTCAGGTCTTCCCTGCGTGTCTGGGGGAGGGGAGGGCGCAAAATAAAAACAATAACAATATAGCACTATCCGATTATTAAATATATAAACCAAATAATAGTATATTTAGCCCCTGGCCCCGTGGTTTCTACAACCCCTTTTTCAGCTTACTAGGGCTGTGTGCCCCCTCATGGCTCTGATCAGGGCTGTGCGCCTGTGCCTGTTGTGTCCCGCCCCTCCACTCATGCCCCGCCCCCTCGTGTCCCGCCCCCCCACTCTCACCCCTCCCCTTGCACCCTCCTCATCCCCCCCCCCCCCAATGTGTCCTGATATTTCACTCTTCCAATCTGGTCACCCTACACAGACATATTTAAACTGTTAAAACAAGAAGGAATTGGCCTGCTTTTCTACTGACCCAGTCCCTCAAAATAGCATTGTGAAGTTGGGGCTACAGGGAATGTGGCACCACATTTTTTCCATTTGACTTTAAAATACAGGACATGTAATCATGCTGGTGGCACCATCCCCAGTTCTGGGGTTGTCCTGGCAATATGGTGCCTCTGTGGTTGTGTGACGGGTGAGAGTTCAGTAATGAGAAAGGAAAACTACCATATATTAATCATCAGACATCAAAAGGAGTTAGGTGTCTACATTCTTTTACATCGCTGGCCCCACATAGGTAAATTTAATCAGAAACTGTAAAAGGAAAAATGTACTCGGTACTGAGCTCCATCTCCTCAGGTTTTGAGCCAAGTAAAATGTTCACAGGAAACCAAAATGCTCCTGACGCTGGTCTGGATTTATGTTTTTTCTGCAAAGTCATAATTCGGCCTAGGTTGGTTCAAATCTCAAGATCCTCTGAGCAAATTTGGCCCTATTTTCAAAGGGAGCTGGGTCTTGATAGTTGAGTTTATTCTCAGTTTTTGTGACACTCAAATTTGCACATCATAACCCTGAATGAGTTCTGAATATACTCTTGCCTCTCACAGCGCTTCGACGCAGTCAGTGTATTACCCGGGGTTTTGCTGAATCCAAAGCTCTTGGTGACTTTACTCTTTGTGAGGTAGTGGAAGGAAATAAATCCATGGGGACATGGCCATCCAGCCAATAGCTGATGCAAGCAGGCAAAACAAAGTGCTTTCACTCAAAGCTTCTACTTTATTTAGTCTTACACACATCCACAACAGGCTAGCGGAGCCCCCCAGATTCATATTTACTCAGGGTCTTGTGGAGGTCTTGAGGGAATAACTACAGATGTCCAGTGGCCAGCTTTCCATCTGCAAGGGATCTTGAGAGGTGTCCAAGTGCTCAAGTGTCCACTGAGCCCAGATTTCTTCCTCTTTTGATTCCCAATTTGTTAATATTCTATACCTTGTTCATAAAAAATAAACCCTGCTGAGCAGAAGCTAAGTTAAAGGTGGAGTTTTCAAGCCTATAGTTTTTCATCAGTTAACCAGCTGTATTTCACACAGCAATAGTTAACTATTGCCAGACTTTCCATCTTGCAAAACTGCATGCTTCGGAAAAAGCTCAAGTCAGGAGTGTACAGTGTCATGTTTATTCCTCATGATCACTCACTTCCTCCTCCTCTTCTGGTCTGTTAGTTGTGCCAAGGTTTCAGTGGCCTTTCTAGCTGCTTTCAGCAATGAGCATAACAGTGGTTTAGGCACGTTACTGGGTTAACAAAATTTCATCCTTACAAGTGCTGGTAACAAATAGAAAAGTATGACAGTACAATGAATGTTTTTTTCATGTTTTCGATTAACACTCTTGCATTGTGATAGTACCCAGGACCTGTACCCAGTACCCGGGACCTAGGCAATGTTCAGATACAGAACAAAAGGGTGGTCCCAGTTCCCAAGAGTTTACAATCTAAGTTGCATAGTAAAAAGTATTTTTGGAGTGAAGGAGCCATAAGAAGTAGGTACCTGAGAATTCCCCATTAAATTAGAAATCGTTATTGTTGCTATAGATCCATTGAGAACAGAACAATATCTTGTGTACAAGTGCTTTTTCATTTGTACTGTCAGACAGTTTGTAAGTATATTATGGGTGGCCAAGATTGCATTCATGTTTTTCTTGCAAAAACTTTATTAAATGTTGTTTTGACTACTGTAACCTCACCTACCTTGTCTCTCTAATAACCTGGTTCCAACACAGCTACAAGACTACTGAAAACAAACAAAATTCATTTTAAAATGTAGTATCTGAATGAGCCACAGTTGATTCGAAAGTCACAATTCATTTTTTGCCTATTTTCCCTCTAATTTTTAAGGAGTTACTCAGAACATATAGAGCACTGTATGGCTAGCAGTGGCCCACTTTCAGTGGGATGAATGGAGTAATATTAGCATAACTCCTATTAGCATTAATGCTTGTGCAGTTAAATCCCCAGGAGTCACTCTGAAAATTTATCCACAAGAGTCCTTTAAATTCACTAAAATACAGTAGAATCTAGAAATGTGCTTAAAGCCCCAAAAGTAATGTGTATTGCCAGCGAACAGGCTAAACTGCTGGTTCGTGGGCATTGCAGGCAATGCACCCTCAATGTGATTGCACCAGCAACAGAAAAGGAGCAATTCTTATGACTTGTGTCATATCACATCAGATGAGGTCAGGTGAATTTCTTGGGATTCCATCATATGTGACCCCCGCAAAATCACATGCCAAGCGATGTGATAAGAATTTCTGATGATGTACTACGCTCCTGGGAAAGCCAGAAGTAAAGTGAAGGGCCATCCTCAATGAACTAAGAAATATGTGACAAGATATGCCTTTTTCATTTCACAATCAAGCACATTGCAATGTCGATTAAATATTGCCAAAGAGTGAAATCACCAAAATAAAATAATGGATCATAAGAACAGTCAGCAAAAGACAATGCTCAGCCTGTTCACTCATCTTAGTTGATCTTGGAAATGGGCCCAAACGAGACAAATACTTTCACACTTTGGAGGTGTTCAGCTTCCGAACGAGAGCCCATGGCCAAGAGCCATCCGGTCAAATGCAGGCAGAGGTAACGTCTGTGCAGCTCCAGTAGATGTCAGCGAAGCTGGGCTCATGCATCCAACTAAGGTGACCATTTAGTTTAAAGAAGCTCACTTTGAATGGTGAGGGGGTGGGGAAAAGGGGCAGCAGAGGTGCATAGTGAAATTTAAACACATGAAAACATATTTAAGCATGGGAATGTGGAGAGTCAGGGGAGTGAGAGGAAGCTGGGGTGTCAGGGATAGCGAGGGGGGGTCAGGATGGCTGTTCTGCACGGGTAGTTAGGGGCAGCAGGACAGAGCGGGGAGGTCAGCATCTGGGGAAATTGCAGTGGGTACTCCTCAAGGGGTGTGGGGAGGTTGGGGGTGGCTGCTCTGGATGGGGGAGTGAGGGGAGGCAGGGGCAGCAGGCTGGAGGAGGGAACAGCTGGAGATGCCAGTGATAGCAGGACAGAGAGCAGGGTGAGTGTTTTGCGGAACAAGGAAAGCTACTGAGACGTGGAGTGGGATGGGCAGAGAACAGCCAGCTCCAGGTGGGGACCTGGGGTCCAGCAGTTCACATCTCTCTTGTCAGTTGTAACTGATCCCAGCCCTGACCCAGTCACCCTGGTTCCAGCCCTGGCCCAGTCACGCTTGTTCCCACCTGCTCCCTGGCCCGATCCTGGAGGCTGTGGGGGGTTGCTCAGATCTGGCTCTCGCCTCCACTCCCAGTAACCATGAAGTCTCACCTGGCCTGAGCACATGTAACAACTTGCTTAACAACAATGCACAGGAATGGAGACATAGATCAACCCCCACAATATTTCCATAGCAGCGAATATTTCCAATATCCCTTAGAGCCTGGTTTTAATGGACACTTCTCTAGCATAGTAAAATGGCCCTAAAGTGGAACTGAATGACATCTACCTCCCCTTTAAAGCCAGAAAGTAAAGAAGAACACGCTTATTAAAAGTTTTGCTACTAGGCAAGTGCTTACTGAAGATCCTGCAAACTGTTTCTTATTTATTTTTTTTATTTATTTTTATTTAGAGCTGTCCTTGCTCACACAGGTGTACTCCCACTGATGCAAATAGGACTATTCACATGAGTTAGTGTTTGTCAGTTCAGGCCTGTAGTTTGTAATATAGTTACTGTGTGACCCTATTTATGTTTGCTTGATTGTATTAAGGACCTCATTATCCAAAGTCAGAAGAGTTGCACACCTTTTTTGCAAGTGCAATTAATGTGCCTGCACACACAAATCATATATTTGCACATCTGGCCAGCTGGGTGGATGATTGGCCATTTGCAGATGCAAAGCTTTAACACCATGTAAGGGTAGGTAACTGGGGCTCCGCCCCCTTCCGCCGGTCCGGCGGGCAAGTCCTACCCTCCCCTACGCGACCGTGCGGCCCTAAGGGGAACTAGCGGGGCCGCAGGGTCCTAACTCCCACCTTCGCGCCAGGCGGGAGCCGCAGTGGGTCCACGTTAGGGCTCAGGCCCTCAGGTAGGGCCGAGCACTGTCCAATAGTGAGGGGCTCAGGCCCTCAGGCAGGGCTGAGCACTGTTCAATAGTCAGGGGCTCAGGCCCTCAGGCAGGGCTGAGCACTGTTCAATAGTCAGGGGCTCAGGCCCTCAGGCAGGGCTGAGCACTGTTCCACAGTCAGGGGCTCAGACCCTCAGGCGGGGCTGAGCACTGTTCAATAGTCAGGGGCCCAGGCCCTCAGGCGGGGCTGAGCACTGTTCCACAGTCAGGGGCTCAGACCCTCAGGCGGGGCTGAGCACTGTTCCACAGTCAGGGGCTCAGACCCTCAGGCGGGGCTGAGCACTGTTCAACAGTCAGGGGCTCAGACCCTCAGGCAGGGCTGAGCACTGTTCAATGAGTCTGGTCCCTGAGTCAGGGTGAACAATAACGAGTATGCGGAGTCAGAGGGTTCAGGCCCTAAGCAGGGACTGAACAATAGTTCGGGAGCTAGTAGACCAGGTATTGGTGTGAGGGGGGAGACTGCTACCCACCAATGGGGTGGCAGGGGGGGGCGCAGGCCCACCCTCTTCCACTGCGCCCCAGCCCGGGGCCCTAGCAGCGGAAGGCTCGCTGCAGTCAGTGGGGATCCTGACCGCAACACACTGACATTGGCTCAGGGCCTTCCCCCGGGCTACTTCCCCACTCCCCCTCCCAGGGTACCTGGGCCGTCTCTGGGTCCTCCGCAGGCCCCAGGTTCATGGGCTCCTCAGAGTCGCTATCGGGCGGCAGGTCTGGCAAGTCCTCCTCCGGATAGCAGGCCGAGTCTGTTGGCGGCTCCTCTGGGTAGTAGGCGGACGGCAAGTCCAGCGGTTCCTCCGGGTAGTGGGCGGACGGCAGCCTCGGTAGTTCCTCCCAGTCGCGGGCGGACGGCAGGTCCAGTGGCTCCTCCGGGTAGTGGGCGGACGGCAGCCTCGGTAGTTCCTCCCAGTAGCGGGCTGGCGGCTGGCTCAGCGGCTCCCCGGGGTACCTGGCAGGCGGCAACGCTGGCGGCCGCTCCCAATAGCGGGGAAGCGGCGGGCTCGGCTGCTCTCGGGCCGGAGCCCGCCCCGGAGCGTCTGGTCTCCCTGGTGTCTGCCTCCCAACTGAGCTCTGAGGCAGGGCTTTTCTACTTCCGGGTCGGCCCCTGACCTTCCGGGGGCGGGGCTTAACAGGGCCTGGCTCTGCCCCTTCCGGCTCTTGCCAGGGGTTATCTCCCTCCCGGCCAGCAGGGGGCCACACCACCCCTTTACACACCAGCAAAATATAGTTATGTATAGTTGGGATTTTGCCTGATGCATTCTTAAATAAGTGTAATCCCAGATTTGATGCTGTTTAATTGGTGTGTAACAGACCCTTTCCCCTCACTGGAGCAGGTTTTATGATTATTATGGTGATTACTGAGTTGATCGTTTACTTCCAAGATTTAATTAGTACAGAGCAGTGAAACTATTGACCTCAGGAGGCAGTTACCATGCGATGGCCCATTCTGTAAGAACATAAATTAAGCTTGGCACACCATGTATCCCATCTTCCTGCCGTGCCCACCAAACAGCTTCAGCACAGATCACGGAGCCAAATTTCTCTGCCTCTCCAGGATCTTGCTATGAAGAAGTAAACCCAGCATTGCCACTGTTTATATGACACTAGTGTAACAGCCAGTGTACACGGGCCAAAGTGCTTAATGCTGTTTGTCTGGGCCGTCTCTATGGCTCGCGGCGGCACACGCGCGGCAGCCATTTTGTGCTGCTGAACTACAACTCCCAGCAGGCTGTTTGTCCGGGTCGTCTCCACAGCTCGCGGCGGCGCACGCGCAGTGGCCATTTTGTGCCGCCGAACTACAACTCCCAGCATGCTGTTTGTCCGGGTCGTCTCTACTGCGCATGACGGCTTCGGACAAACATCCTCTGGCCTTTTATTATATAGGATTGGGCAAGTCACTTTACCACCCCACGTCTCAGTTTCCCCGTCAATAAAATAGGAACAACAAGTAGTAGTAGATGCAGAGGTGGCTTTGAGGAAAGGTATCTCCCAGTTGTGGGGCTTGCTGAAGGCAGGACTGACCCCTTGCATCACAGAGAACAGTTCCAACACTGCTCTAATTTATGGCCACATCCTGACGGGGGCTATTCCAGCCATCAGGGATTGCTGAAGGATGGTAGTGCCAGTAACCCCACTTTAGCCTTCAGCCACCCCGCTACATTGCCATGGGGAGGTTGTGTAGGGCTGTGACAGTGGCTGTACATCACCACAGGATTTCCTCTACGCAAGGGGAAGCCCAGCGGGATCGATCTGGGGCGTTTTCAGTTGTTTTGTGCCCCTTGAATGGTGCAAAGCAGCAGAAACGGGGCCAAGACAGCTAAGATTGACCACCTCGCGTTTCTAGGGCTAGAGCCACAAAGGGATTTAAGTGCTTATGTCCAAAATTTAAATCCTCAAAACTCATGCGTAGCTGCCTCCTAACCAGGTAGGCGCAGAAATTACCTAGGTGCCTAAGTCAATAAATTCCCACCAATACAGTCCCCAACATTTCTTTCTGTGGACATGCATGCAGCCACCTAAGTCCCAATGCCTGTCACCTAGCTCACATCTAAGCCCTCACATGATTCATCAATGAGGTATCACCCCATCAATTTCACTTGCAGATCCAGAGCCAGGGTATACTCAGAGGCCACATTAGAGCAAGTCTACTGGATTCAGCCCCACCCAAAACAGAGGAGGAGAAGTCCTTTCACCCATGCTATGAAAGACCTAGGTTCAAATCTACCTTTCTGAGGGGAGCACTCAGAACACTGGACTATGGAATATTCTGCAAGGGGGGGGGGGTTTCTCAGTCTCTCCTCTTGAAGCTGTTCCATGTTGTATGAGACACTTTACATAGTCTCACTCCCAGGCTGAATATTAAAGTATTTGATACAAAGTGAACTGGCTTCAACAGATAAGATTGAGAAAGACCCACCCCCAGAATATACCATAGCCTAATGGTTTGGACAGTCGCCTAGAAGGCAGGAAACCTAGGTTCACAGTCCCTTCTCCACATCAGGAAGAACTGGGATTTGTGGGTCTCTCACATTCTGGGTGGGTGTTCTGGCTACAGGGCAGGGAAGGTTTTTGTGAGAAAGGGCGGGCCTGGCTTAGGAGGGCTCACGGCTGTAAAGCCCATGGGGAGATAGGCGCCTCCCCTCGGCACCTAAATCCCTTTGAAGGAAGGATCTTCGGCCACACTCTACTTCCTATTGACTACTTTAGACTCAGCATGCAGCTTTCATCAGTCCTATTCTTAACTGTCTAACTCTCCCCATGGGTTGGCTTGGGAGCACGGGGCTCCTATCAAAGGTCTCTGAATTGCACTAGGCAGCAAAAAGGACACCTGAAAGGCTTGGCTTTGCAACATCAAGCTTAAGTCCTGTGTGTGGATTTAGGTCCTAAAGTCTAAGGGACTGAGAACAACCGCTGCCTGAACTCACATATTGGAGCTTTTAACTAGCTGCAGCTCCGGCTTTTTTAAACACAAGAAGTCAATACCGGGACTGCCATGTAAACTGCAGGCAGCAAAAGATGATTCTGCCAACATTAGTTACAAATGAATATTTGGAATGCACGGGTGCCACCTTAATGGTTGAATGATTGTTTTGTTTACTATAAAATTTATTTGTACTGTTAAGATTGAAACTTGCCTGGAACACCCCATCACAAAGCCTTATTGCTTGGGACTAGGCAAGACACAGGTAAAGCACAAGATGAGTTGGGGGGACTCCTGACAGGTCGTTTCTACCTTTAATTTCTCTGATCAGTCAAACCTCAGTCTCCCTGCTACGTATCTCAACAATTGTACCAATCATTGGCACTTGCATTATTTTCATGGGGACACCTGTCCCCCAAGAACTGATTGGAGATGCCCTGCTCCTAACATAAAGGCCAAATAACAGCAACTAGATGTTAGCATGACCCAGATGCAAAAGGCCCCGTTTTCCTATTCCTGAGTATCTAAAGTGACTCAGTCCCCCCATGCAACGTGCTCCTTCTGCTTAATAAATAAGAGTAAGAATTGTTGTAAACAAATCTTTGAAGTGGAAGGTTGAGTTTTATATCCCTGGAGTCATTATTTTATGCAGTCTTAGCAACTGCACTTATGTGTTGAGGCATTTCATTGTTTGTTTGATGTTTTCTCACATCTGTGGAGGGTGGTGTTGGTTCCAGCCATGAAATGCAAATTTGAAGCACTGTGTTTGTTGCTGCCAGAATAAAACTTGAACAAGCAATACATATAAATGATATTGATGCTAGGACTTTAGGAAAGGATTTGAGATTGTGGTGTTTCGAGTAACACATAGGAGTCTATAATGCTGCATTCAACAGTATGATTTTCATAGCTTTAAAGTGGCCTCAAACTATTTTTCCCTCCAAATCATTTAGTTACATGCTGGGTAGAAGTTTATCATCATAAAACCAAGATGCGCTCCCTATTCTGCCAATTAACCAAAGGCTTTAATCAGGATTGTGGCCCCAATGTGCTAGACACAGACTGCCCCAAAGAGCTGACAACCCCAGGAGACAACAGCAGATGGAGAATGGGGGGGGGAGGGGGGAAGAGAGAGAGATTTACACCCAAATAGCTGCAAAACAATATGGCCATATACATGTTTGCTTTTTCCTTAATTAAATAAGTAATTATTAATATCACAGTAGCACTTAAGAGCCCCAGTCATGAATCAGCACCCTATTCTGGTATCTGACTGGCCTCATGGCACTTCAGAAGGCGTGTAAAGGAAGAACAATGTTTAAACAATCAGTTCAGGGAAAATGAACTAGGGCGGGGGGAGCGGGGCGCATGGGAAAAGGTGCAAGAGATATTCATGGGGAAAGTTCACAAGTGAGTGGCGTAGTCTGGCATCCTTGACAGAGCCTTGACTAGCTAATTTTTCTTAAATTCAATATAGGGAATTGGGAAGTAATGTTGTGTAATTGCAATGGCAAAAATGAGAAAAGTTTAAAGAGCATCACTGTGCAAAACTAGGGTGACTAGACAGCAAATGTGAAAAATCGGGATGGGGTTGAGGGTAATGTGAGCCTATATAATAAAAGACCCAAAAATCATGACTGTCCCTATAAAATTGGAACATCTGGTCACCCTAGTGCAAAACCTAAATAATAATGGCATGCATCAGACGAAGTTGGTATTCGCCCATGAAAGCTTATGCTCCAATGCGTCTGTTAGTCTATAAGATGCCACAGGACTCTGTCGCTTTTGCAGATCCAGACTAACACAACTACCCCTCTGATACTAAATAATAATGTGATTCAAGAGGACACAAAAGTAACCATAAAGTTAAGCATCTAAGTAGGTAGGACTGGGATCTGATTTCAAGCAATATTCAACCTAAGGGGAAAACAGATAACGGGAGGGAGGTGAAGAGTAACAATGATAGGAATAGGAAGCAATAGGCTGATGAAGGTCCCAATTTTGTAATCCACTGCCTATGTGTTTGCCACTGTGCCCACACAGAGCTCCACTGGAATGTATGGCAGTGATATGCAAAAGTAGGGCCCAAGCGCCGAGTTAGGCTCCAATCCTGCAATCAGAATACCTACCTACCTAGAGCCCCATTGACTTTCATGCTAATTGCAGAATGGGGGGCTTAAATCATACAAAGCGGGAATAAAAACAAGTTTTAAGATATAAATGAACAAGGACTATTTCTGACATCACTAGTCCCTATTGACCATCTGCCTAGACATTTTCAGCTAGCAATTTACCATCAGCATCAGTGTAGATGTGGATTTATATGGCAGGTGAAAGAGAAATGAATAGTGAAAAAAAATGATGGGAAAGCAGATAAAAAATGTGTTACAATGAGAGAGAGAAAATGTGAGATGGGGATTGCAGAGGAATTTACTTCCAAGCATGCTGCCAACTTAAAAAAAGAAAGGAAAAATATATCCCTCCAAGAAGAAACAGCAACATTATGAGAGGATGAAAAAGTAAACAAGCTTACAGTTGGTGGCAAAATGGATGATCTATTGTATGAATGTTCCCTAAATGTCCTCCCATACAGGAAAACATTTACAATGCTGTGTGTAGCCACCATCCAAAATGGCCTTGCGGTTATAGCTGTGTGAATAACAGATTTTTCAGGTCACTGGCAATTCCGAAATATCAAAAAACGTTGTTTCGAGTCAAACTAAAAGTGGAATTTTTGGTGAATCAAAAAGATGGAAAAAAAATCACCATGTGCTGACCAAAACATTTCATTTTGATTTTGAGCATTTTTTAAACTTTTAAATTTTTTTCCGGGTAATTAAAGAAAATTTCAAACTAAAAGGTGATTGTTGATTGAAAAACACAAAAAGATTTCATTTTCAAAATGTCAGAGTGAAATGTTTAGACTTTTTCAGATTGTTTTCATTAGGTTGGGGGGTTTTTTTAAACCAAAATAATTCAGCAAAATTGACACAAATTCACAAAAATTTCGGTGTCACCAAATCAGCATGTTTTGCTAACAAAAATTTCAGGTCAAAAAATTCACCAACCAATGTACTCAGAATCAAAATGACAGCACCCAACGAATGAATGAAATCAGATGGCTTCTGCTGAAAAGAGAAGCCAATGGGTGGAACAGAGAAGTCAGCTTTCCAGTGAGGGGGAGAAAAATTAGATCATGGAACAGTCTTTAAACTCAGGTGAATTTCCACCAAGAGAGAACTACATTTTCTTATCAAAACAGAAATCCCTTTAGCAGCTGATCGGAAATATACAAAAAGATAATTTAAAATATCCCATAGGTGAGAGGTTAAAAGGGAGCGATATTTATACCCCAGTTCTGGCCATATGTCAAACAACTATGATCAGAGGTAGGCATGCAACAAGAGTCCGAGCCCCATCATGACAGCTGCTGGACAAGCATAAGATAAAAAGCAATTTGTCCCCAGTAATTTGCAATCTAAACAGAAGACACAATAGATAGGTGTCGAGCACAATGGGGCAGCGCAGGAAGAGGGGGGACAGCAACAGGAGCACAAGGTTACATATAGTAGCTACATGTGGAGTTTGTGAGCCATATGGGCTTGACCCAACCCCCTTTTGAAGTCAATAGAAAGAATCCCTTTGGATCCGGCCCTAGATCTGTAAAGAGATTTGAAGAATAGCACTGTTACATGAGCACTCAGAATGATGATCAGGGAGAAAATATGGCAGAAGTGATGTACCTGGGTGTCTTTTTAACTTGCTTGAGGAGCTCAAAAGATCAGTAAGACAAATGTCAGTGCCTAGGGGGCTATTTAATTGGATTTGGGGGAGGATACTTAAGAAAAATACCCACTGACTTAATACAGATGATGAGCTGATGACGTTTGAAAAAGCAACAGATCATTTGTTAGAAGACTTTGCATCACACTATAAATATTCCTAATCAGATTTAGCAAAGAATTGGACCTGACGCACACAAAGATAAATTAAGTTTCCTACTTTGGACTGCAGCGCACATTGAAACCATAACTTTTCTAACTACCCCAAATTAGGGCTGAACCCATGTTTGTGGATTGCAGTCATGCTCAGCCAGGTTACTTCTGAGATTCATGGATCAGAAGGGACCAGAGTGATCATCTAGTCTGACCTCCTGCATGGCAAGCCAGTTCATTCCATCCCTTCATTCCTGCATAGAGCCCAATAATTTATGTTCAAACTAGAATAGATATTTTGGAAAGACATCTAAGCAACTGATCTCCCTATAATACAATCTGACCCAACAAAACAGAGTAACGTCATTTAGAACTGTACATGCAGTGCACTAAGATAGATATAAAACGCGCATCTAAATCATTTTCTGCATGTCACCTCCCTGGACTTGGGTATATCTATATTTCTCACCACCCATCTCAATGTAGGAATACATCAGGAAATGTTAATCAGACCCCTGCTGTTTCTAGTTCTAAAAACAGCCAAGCCTCTGAACCAGTTAAATGTAAGGACACAAAATAAGTGCCCACACAACACACACAAAAATTGGCAGCCTCTTTTTACAACGGCAAAAGCATGTTTACTTCAATGCTGGACAAGACAAGGAAAATTAATTTTCTTACAGGTAAAAAGCATGAAGCAGCTAGCTCCATTATTGATTTCAGGATCTACATCTTAAGGTATTAAACTCTTAGCACAGGCTGCAAGTCCAAAACTGCCCAGTCTAAGGGAGAAATAGTGGTTTGTATTCATTGAACAAATGCTAAGTGACAGTGATACGGTCAATCTTTGTTTTATTCTCATCCACACACAAATAACAGGACAAATGTGCACAAATGGAAAACGAACTTCAAGAAGATGGGAGCAGACACTGGGAGAAAGGATTCCTTGCTTGGTGGATTTATGTTGTTTGTTTATTCACCTCCTGATTCTAAACATCATGAATTGGTGGAATGGCCTTTAAAGCAAAACTGTTGCGTTATTCATGACACAGTGAGAGCATACTGTGGAGAAAATAAAGCAGTGATGAACCTTGAGTACTGGTCCCGGATAAAGAAACAACCAAATAGACTCATTGGCGTATAAGAAACAAGAAAGTGTGATTTATGAACCATGGCCACCTGATATGTTGTCAAACAGACCCACCTTTCTCCATTCTAAGGACAAAGTAATGTTTAATATCCGCTTAGCTAACATGTTTTACAACACAATGTATTTTCTCATTATTGACAATCCTTAAAAGATGGAACAAACTATTCATCAAATTTGTCCATCTTTTAGCATTTATCGTGCCCCTAATTGGTGCTGCTGCTTCTTCGTATGGCTGATTTAAATGTAGAGCAACAACTATAGTTTTCTATTTAGATTGGGAAACCGGGTAATTGCACCTGGATTAGCAGAATATATTGCTGTAATACCTCCTTCGTATTTATGAACTGAGTTATATATTCCATGATCTGTTCTGGGTGACCACAGTCACGCACTGGAGAGTCTTTAATTTTCCATTTGTGCAGCAAGTATCTGGATCTGCCATGATTTGGGTGGATATGGGTTAGGGTTGCCCATGAGCTTCATGGGAGATCAAAGCCAGGGATCTTCTGCATTGGGTCTTTCACATGGTGTTTGTTTATGACTTCTTCTGAACTACTTCTGGCTTTCCAAGATTCATCAGGGTTGAAGTTGCATTGTTGAAGGTTAAATGCATGGGTCCAAAAGGGTTTATGCGACTTGAAGTGGTGGTCAGGGACATTGTCTGATGCTAAAGCCTTGGAGATGTCCTGGACTTTAGCAAGGCGTGGGAACATGGTTATTTCCCAACTACACTACAGAATGAAACCATGCTTTGAAAAAGTTGAGAGTTAAACATCCCAGGTCCTACAACAGGATTATAGCTACAGAATAAACAGACATCAGGCAGCAAAGGCACTTCAGTCTGGAAGTAATTTCACTTCCCCCAAACCTTAAAATTCAAGCTACAATTAAGTAAATAAAGATGAGTCAAGGGATAGACATTCAGAAAGTTTTCCAGATAAATGATTTCCTGCATAGCTCTGCAGGCAAATCTAGGCATGATCTTCTGTCAGACATGGCTCCATAGTGAGCAGCTGTACAAAGAAGTTGTTTACCGTTATCTAAAGCGCTGGGGAATGCTTTCACACCACACAACTTGAGCATGACGTGACAAAAGTGATAAGTTATACAGCATCTTATTTCAGGGTGTCTACTCAATGTGGAGCTAATTGCATATCCCACAGATTTTCCTTATGCTTTTAGGGTTTGTATAAAGAGAAAGCAATTACGGTCATAGTCACACTCTGTGTTTTCATTCCTCCAATTTTGTCTAAGTTAAATTAACTCTTTTGCAGTTGAATAGAAAATAATTTTAACACCATATAAAGCATGCAAAGTAACCACGGAACTTTGGAGAATAATTATGGAAAGCATCATTGCAAGTATCTAGAATTTACAGCTCCTTAAGTTGAGTGAGGTGGAAACTGGCTTATAAAATTTGCCCAGAAGCTGTATTCCTCAGAAAATCACTCACTAACAAACTTTCCTTGTTTTATTTTATCTATGCTCAATGCGAAATTACTGGGTGGAATTGTAGAGAAGTGATGACTCACCAGCACAGTGCCTCCTGCTGGTTACCCTGGGAATTAGCTTGATTCTAGTTCAGGAGACCCTCTACGGGCTGGCATCTCACCTGCTGCTGGTCCTGTATCCCTCCTGGACCCCGGTGCCCCTTTACCTCAGGGTTCTGCCCTCCATCAGTAACCCACAATCTGGGTCATCCCTCCCAAGGGAAGCCCCCAACCATCTAAACCCACCTTGCTTCAGTGGCTATTTCCACCCAGGCTGAGGGTGGGAGGTTTCAAACCCTGCAGATGAACTTTTGAGCTCTGGGGCTGCACTGGCCAGGGACAGACTTTTGGGTTGCTGGACTCAAGAACCAAAAGTAAAGGACATGGCCCAATTTGCTTGGGGTGGGCCTTTTCACTCATGGTTTGTGTTATGAATCCTGTTTGTAATGTTTCCCCCATCATAATGCTACGTTGTTTCTCTCTGTTATTAAAAGGCTTCTGCTATACTCCGACTCTGTGCTTGAGAGAGGGGAAGTATTGCCTCTTAGAGGCGCCCAGGGGGATGGTATATATTTTTCCCAGATCACTGGGTGGGGGCTCGAGCTGGTTTTGCATTGTGTTATTGGAACGGAACCCCTAGATACTGAACCCGGCCCTTGTTGCTGCCAACTCTGACAAGCAGAAGGGGTACACCTGCATGTATCTAAGGGCAAAATTGACCTCTTCCCTCACAAAACCCAAGTCATCAAACTTTGTGCGGGGAGCTAAGCACAGAGTTAGTAATACCCCCTCTCCCACCTATACAGACAGAGCAGGGGGCTGCAGGACACAAGGACTCTTATAGCAGTCACTGCCTTACCGTGACAGCGACGCAGAGTTTTGGGCCCATGGGATCCATGTACTAAGTGCAAATCTTGCAGTATCTACCTAGTACAGAGTCTATATGGTATCTCTCTTATAGAATCAAAGACTTTCAGAGTTGGAAGGGACCTCAGGAGATCATCTAGTCCAACCCCCTGCTCAGAGCAGGACCAATCCCTATTTTTTGCCCCATATCCCTAAATGGCGCCCTCAAGGATTGAACTCACAACCCTGGGTTTAGCAGGCCAATGCTCAAACCACTGAGCTATCCCTCTCCCCTGTACATTTCAGAATCCGCCTTGCACAGCTACTCCACACACTCAAGCCTCATACAAGTCAATAGCAGTTATGTGGTGGGCTCTACACATCTGGGTATATTTCATCCTGACAGTTGATTTGCTGTGGGACACCCTTTGTCCTCAATTACACCCACCCAGTCCCACTGGCTCAGAGCAGGCCTCGCCCGGATAGCCTTGTGTTCCAGAAATAGGCCTAATTTGATACATGCTGGGAAAGGTGAATTAAACCTGCTCAGGTGTTACCTCCTTGCCTCATGGGACCTACACAATACACACTTTAAAAAATGAAGGGACGAATCATTTTATACATGCACCCTCTCTCAGACAAGACTTTATCACAAGGCTCAGTCCGGGGCTGGGGGGAAGGTTAATCCCAAAGAGAAGGTAATCCTTCTCTAGCCCTTCAAATCTCAACCTCAATACTGTTGTCTCTCAACAGTAGGGTTTGTCAAGGGACCAGGATAATTCTGGTCAGGCCACATTCCTAGGCCTCCTCCACTATGCCAATGCTTTTCTACTCCTTGTAGCTGCCTTCCTCGTGCTTCCTGTCCCCTTCCCCCTTGGTGCCATGGATTGATATACATTCAACAAACCTAGACACATGGGAACTTGCAGTGTGCCAGGGACAGCTGAAAGCCCAAGGCAGTAGCTTCTAACACGGCAAGGGAGCCAGGCAAATAGATCAGGGTTAGCAATAATGTTAGGCTATTTCTGTCAGTTGTCAAAAAAGTAAAATAAAAGGATCTTATTGCAGCCAAACATACTTCCAGAGATGGAGACTACCCCACAATGGCTGTACTAAATTCGCTCCGTTGTGGTTATTCCAAATACACCAGCACTTCTCCACACATTAGTTATCCTTCTTCTAACCACAATGCCCAGTGAACCCTACATTATTGACATAGCCATCTTTTAGTCCTGTCCTTTAACCAGGGGCAAGAATGTAATGAAGGAAGCTAGGAACCACAGTCAATAAAAGAACTAAAGTCCACAGCTTGTATAACCACAGCAAGGAAAGTGGCTTCCTCAAATACTCAAATATATTAGATTAAGAAAACTATGTTAGCAAAAAGAGATCCTAGAAAGCATTGTATACGAAAAGGATATAGGGATCCAAATCCTGGTTCTCTTGAAGTCAATAGCATGACTCTCACTTGTAAAACAAATGTCCCAAAGTGAATCACTAAAAGAAAACTCCTTCCTCTACTGAAATAGAATTGGTCTTTGAAGACAAAAATGGAAATGGCAGGTACATTTAGGGCTTGTTCCTGCATGTGGATATATGGGTATCAGAGGGACGCACCCCACTCATGTACTTATTGCCTACACCACCACTGACTCAGACTTTCACTACACCCCATGGGTGGCATACCCAAACACACCTATAGACTGACGCTTTAAAAAACTCCCACACCCCAGTCTGGATCTATGCTGGATATGTGATATGCATGTGCCTTGTAAACCCTGTACCTGTTACCTACAATCACCCATAACCCCAGCCTGACTCCAGATGTCCAGTACCTTACCTCTCAATCTGTGTATGTTTTCATGTTTAACATTAGCTTTAATAAAAATTTTACCTCTTTCACTTATGCACATGTGAGCACTAGATGCCAAAAGTCTCTTCAGTGCAAGTTGACACTGATGCTTCTTTAAGAAGCGCCCATCAATACAAAACTGATGAGATGCTATGTGTTGCAAATGGGCAGAGATGGAAACCCTGATCTGCCTGGGACAACAGGCTTTCAAACGTCTTCCAGGAATGCAATCACCATGGTTACAATTGTCTCTTCACCTCTCACATCACTACCTCCTGTCACACAATCTTCCTCATTTAAATGAAACATGTTACGTTACTTATTGGAGGCAGGGCTCAAATTAAGGTTGAGGACCCACAGGTATATAGCACACCTCACCTCCCCAAGGCTGTACTCTATTTTCCCCCATGCATTGCCCCAAGATTAATGCCATGAAGTTGCTGAATTCAGAACTGCAATTTATCTAGCAGGGGTATGACCCCCGGTGTCAGGCAACTGCTATCCCACTTTGGCCTACAGAGGGAACATGAACCACAGGCACAAGTAAGAAGCTGCCAGCACCAAGATCTGCTGGCAACCAAACAGCAGGGTTGGGGTTTCCTCCCCTGCTCCTTCAGCCTTCGTGTCCTTCAGCCTCAGGAGGAAGGCACTCCTGGACTCCTCTTCCTCCCCCACACCGTTTCCTCTCTGTCTCACATTTCTGTTGGAGATTCTTATGACCTTTGGCCCCTGGAACTCACTTCTTGCTCATGGGAAGAGGGCATTCTTCCTGACGCTGAAGGAGGGTAGCCCTACAAGCAGCACAGTCTATGGGAGAAGCCTCCTTAGTTTGTGCCCTATTAATTAAGACCAAAATGGAGCAAAGCTTAACATTACCTTTCCTTAGAGGTTCAAGTCTACTTCTGGTGTTGGTCCAAAAGTTTTTAACACGTGGACGATAAATGGCTTTTCAACAAAACAAACAGGTTGGCGAGAAAATCTTTGTTCTCGGGGGGAAAAATGGTTTCTCATCAAAATTCAATTTTTATTACCTTCAAAATTGTTCCTGGAAAATTTGTACAGTGTTTTGATCAGCTCTAGTCATTTCACAGTCTGTGGGAAATCTCCAGTAGCTGAAAGCCAGCTGCTTTCCAACGCCACCAGATTTAGTACGAATAGAGAGAGCAAAATCGGATGAAAAGAAAATGAAGGGTCTGTTTAATGTATCTAGTCAAACTCTACAAAACTATCTGAAACAAGTCCCGTGTGGCTGCAGGAAAGCCAGCCTTCTCTTGCCTTTCTAGAGCAGGTATCCTTTCCTCCCATCGGACTCTCTTGGCAGGCAGGATGTCATCCATACAATGGCTTGACACTCGATTGTCATTCATCCTCCTCTGATTTACCTTTCCATTTACTTTGATCCTCCCTCTATAACATCCCCTCCAAAGGTATTTACTCTTCCAGGAGGAGGTGACAGATCTTCATGAAAAGTCCATGGTCTGTATCCAACATACATTCAGGATTGTGTTCACTGCTTTGCATAAATAGCTTCCAGTTACCTTCATGTACCATTATTACACTTAAACTTCTTTCCAAGGTATCTCCCTGCTGCATTTTCCCATATTATTTCCACATGAGCATCAGCCAAACCCAGAGCTGTCCGTTCTTTATTTTATCTCAACAACCATGCTTCTTGCATGTTAATTATCCTGCCTGGCTGTGTTAGCTTGAATCCAACTGGCTGTCTTGCTATTTGAGTTTAAAGAGACATAGCTCACCTCCTTATCGTTCTCTCATGACATTATTTTTACTCTCTATCAGATGTGATTTGCTGACAGATTCACTCCAACCTGTCAGAAACATGATCACCAGGATGGTCATGTAAGCTGAATACATATGGGGCACCAATACAACCAAAGTGGAGTCAGGATTTTTATTCAAGTAAATATTGATGAGTAATTTTTGAGATATTCTGTCAGCACTATTAAATATCTTTGCTCTATGGATGAAAAAGGTTGTTGAAAAATTGGAAGGAGTTCAAAAAAAGAGATAGAAAAATGATTCAAGGCCCGAAAAACATGCCTTTAATGAGAGACTGAAGAAGCTCAATCTATTTCGTTTATCAAATACAAGATTACAGTGATTTGATGAAGTCTACAAGTATGTACACGGGGAACCGATTTCTGACAGTAAAGAGATCTTTCATCTAGCAGGGAAAGGTATAACAAGATCTAGTAGTTGGACGTTGAAGCTAGACAAATTCAGACTAGAAATAGGGAACACATTTTTAAACAGTGAGGGCACAGACTATGGGAACAAGGTCTATAAGGACATGATGAAATCTCCATTACTTGTATCCACTAAGTCAGTGATGGCGAACCCATGGCACGCGTGCCACTGCCGGCACGCCGAGCCGTCTCTGTGGGCACGCCGCTCGCGAGCCAGATGTGGCTCTTTTGAGCCTGTCATCTGGCTCGCGCGGCGCTCTCTGTCCGCGAGGCTGGGGGGCGGGGGAGGCGGTGCGGCGCGGCGCTCTCTGTCCGCGAGGCTGGGGGGCGGGGGAGGCGGTGCGGCGCGGCGCTCTCTGTCCGCGAGGCTGGGGGGCGGGGGAGGCGGTGTGGCGCGGCGCTGCTGTGACCGCGAGGCTGGGGGGCGTGTCGCTCCTCTCCTTCCCTCGCTGGAGTCGGGTCACAGCAGCGTGACCCAGCGAACAAGTAAGCGCCGGGGGGGGGGAGGTAAGCGGTGTGCAAGGGGGCGTTGGGGGAAGGCTGGGCTGGGAGCGGGGGTAAGCGGTGTGGGGGAGAGACCGGGCTGGGTGAGACTGGGCTACAAAAAATGTAACGTCTTTTATGCATCTCTGCTCACAAAATATTTAGGATTTGTCAGTGCATTAGTGTTAAAGTGGCATTAAAAAACTTCTGCTATTATAACAGATGCAGAATATTTTGGAAATGCATAGCATCTACATGTGTTATGGTCTTTGTAAATATTTAATTGGCATAGGCACCATTATAGTCACACCAGTGTTAAGAATTCTTGGTGGAAACAGCCATTCCACTGAATTTCCTATCAGTTCACACGCAGCTATTCTTGACTGCTTGTCTCAATTTTGATTTCAACAAATGCTTTTTAAAATTCAAAAATATACCCTATGAATATTAAAAGAACTATATACAACATACAACAGTTGGGGGGGGGGGGTTGGAGGAAAGAAGGTTTGGGGGGGAGAGACCTGGCTGGGTGGGTCAGTTGGGGGGGGTTGGAGGAAAGGAGGTTTGGGGGGGGAGAGACCTGGCTGGGTGGGTCAGTTGGGGGGGGTTGGAGGAAAGGAGGTTTGGGGGGGGAGAGACTGGGCTGGGTGGGTCAGTTGGGGGGGGTTGGAGGAAAGGAGGTTTGGGGGGGGAGAGACTGGGCTGGGTGGGTCAGTTGGGGGGTTGGAGGAAAGGAGGTTTGGGGGGGAGAGACCGGGCTGAGTGGGTCAGTTGAGGGGGGGTGTAGAGTTGTTTTTTTTTGTTTTGTTTTTTGTTTTTTTCAATAAAAAAATGTTTAATGGAAAGCTCTGTTATTGTGTTTTTCTTTTTAAACAAAAGCTGTTAATTAGTTTGAAAAACTGTACGAATTGTTTTTTCTAAACTAAAACCTCGTTATTCAGGTTTAATTGCAGTGTTGGCACTTTGAAAAAAACAAGTCGTTTTGGTTTGCAGTTTGGGCACTCGGGCTCAAAAAGGTTTGCCATCACTGCACTAAGTCAAGACTAGATATCTTTCTAAAATACATGCAATCGCTCAAAAGAATCTATTGTCTAGATGCAGAAATTATTAGGTAAGGTTGTTAGGCCTGTGCTATGCTAGAGATCAAATTAGATTATCAGGATGATCCCTCCTGACCTGACAATGTATGAATTAATCTATGAACGTGTGTATAAGAAGGAAATATTCAAACGAGGCTCAGGCCATGCCAACATGCTGCCATTCAAATGAGAAGTAGATAAAGGGATCAAGCTAGGCAATATGTGAAATGGAGGGAATGAAACCACACATTTTTGTTCTTCCCCCCCCCCCCCAAAAAAAATACTCAATTGTTATTTTTTTTGCATTGATCCAAATGTGATTTTTTTCAGAAAATTGAAAAAAAATGGATTGGATTGAATAAAATGTTTAGTTCAGCCCAGCATCAAAGGTTTCATTGTGATTTTGAACATTTAAAAAAATAAATAAATAAAATGAAAGGAAATTTCAAAACCCAAAGTTGTTTGGAATTTAAACACAAACATTTAGTTTTAAAAATGTCAAAAATGAAACATTTTGGCTTTTTCTAAAAAATTGTGTGTCTATGGGTTTGGGTGTTTTGGTTGTTGCTGCTGTTTTGTGCATTCAATTCAGCAAATATGACATTTGGGGGTCATTGAATGTATTTTCCAATTAAAGATGAAACATTTTGCCCAACTCTAGCCCTAGCTACAATGACCTGTTTTCCTTGGTATTTGCAATATACTTCAACTAGTGATGTTAGCATTAGGGAAAGGTGACAAAGTGACAGCCCTGGCAGCCAGCATCCTTCTTTTATCCACAGAAAAGGTTCAGCAAAGGGAGCAGCAACGCAATCTTCCCAATCCTTCCCCTCCACTTTGCCTTCACCTGAGGTGGACAGATCAGCTCTTGGAGAGGAGAGAAGTAGTTCATGTTCAAAAGCCATTCTTTCTCTGCCCTCTCAGGGCGGATTCCAGTCGGTGCCAAGTCTAGGGTGACCAGGTGTCCAGTTTTCACCTAGAATAGCTGGTCAAAAAGGGACCCTGGCAGCTCCAGTCAGCACCACTGACCAGACCATTAAAAGTCCAGTCAGCAGTGCTAAGGCAGACAAGTCCTGGCACCGTGCTGTGCTCCAAAATCTGGAGGGGGCAGTGCCTGCAGGAGAGAGCAGCGTGCAGAGCCTCCTGTCTAGGCGCCAGACCTTCCGGCTGCTTCCAGGGCACAGTGCAGTGCAGGACAGGCAGGCAAGCCTGTCTTATCCCAACTGATGGGAGCCGCCCAAAGTAAGCCTGTGCCCCAACCCTGAGACCCAACCCTCTGCCCCCAGGCCTAAGCCCCCCCACCAGCTGGGAGCCATGTCCTGTACCCCAAATCTCTCATCCCCTGCACTCCAACCCCCTTCCCCATTCCAGAGCCACCTCCAACTTCAAACCCCTCAACCCCAGTCCCACACCAGAACCTGCACCCCCAGCTCTCATGCTGTCTTGCACCCTGCCTCAACCCATAACCCCATCCTACACTCTGAATCCTTCAATCCCATCCCCAACCTGGAGCCCCCTCCTGCATCCCAAACCCCTCATCCCCAGCCCCACCCTAGAGCCTGAACCCCCTCCAATGCCCCAACACCCTGCCTCAACCCGCAACCCTCTCCCTCATTCCGAATCCTTTGGCCCAACCCCCCAGCCTGGAGCCCCCTCCTGCACCCCAAACCCCTCATCCCTGGCCCTACCCCATAGCCCGCACAGTCAGATCCCTCACCCCCTCCTACACCTCCACCCCACACCCCATCCCAGTGAAAGTGAGTGGGGGTGGGCGAGATCGACGCACCAAGGGAGGGGGAATATAGTGAGTGGGGGTGGGGCCTTGGGGAAGAGGCGGGGCTAGGGTGTTCGGTTTTGTGTGATTAGAAAGTTGGCAACCCTAGTGCCACTTGAGGTAATAACATGTATTCAGCTAAAATGTGTATACACTGTTTTTCCTACACACACACGCAACCACACACGAGCACATTTCTAAGCACAACATAGGTGAGGGTGTTCGTTCCCCAGCCAAGGCACGCACACCTCTGGTGGAGCTGACGCCCTCACATTAACCCGCGCCTCAGCACGGCCAAAGTGTGCTTGCTTTAGCTGAGGAACACACACCCTATTGTAAGCTATTGCCTCCTTCGCAACATGTTGAGAATAAGCCAGAAACCCGCCTCTCAGCCCCTCTGCACTGAGTTCTCCCTGTTTACTTTCAGCCATGAGCCTGGGCGTCTCTTGGTGGCAGCGTGTTTACAGAGCAAATGGCCAAGTTCAGAAAGTTCAGCAACCCCCACATCTCTATAATTACCTTGTTTTCTACAGTCTGGCCAGATGCGGGATGAACGTTGGTACTTTCCAGCAGCTCTATTTTCATCTTGGCATCATCTTATACCAGGAAAACGTGTCAGCACTGGGCACCGCCCTGCAACAGATGACATCTAATCTGCCCCTAAACTAATGAGAAAGCAGCATGTTTACCTTCTTCACCAGCTTTTGTAAACAGCTGCAGCAAGTGCTGCTGTCTCAACATCCTGTCTGAATAAAGGGCCAGATACCCAGCTGGCGTAAATGGGGGCAGCGTCAGTGAAGTCAATGGACCAGGGCCCATTTATATCAGCTAAGGAGCTGGCCCCAAAGATCTACATTCACATTTCCTAGCTGGACCCGGTAAACCACGAAACACTTGTCATTTGGAATTTCAGTTCTGATCCTATTTTCTTGCTTCCTCAAAGAGATCATTAAAAACAAATGTAAAAAAGCCAAGTTGAGTCAAAACTCAATCACACTGATGTTTTTATTCTAAAAGAGGCAGGGGATGTAATTTTTTCCCCCAGTTTGGCATCTTTTATTATTGTAATCTTTAAAAATGACTGCTTTTTCCATTGTATTAATTTATTGTTATTCATTCCTCAGATGCCTGTCACAGGGTATCGTGAATGCTGCCAATCTGCCAAACAAAGCAAGCCAAGAAAAAGAAATAACAAGTAAGAAGAAAGAGCTGATAAAAAAGGAGGCAGAATGGGCGAGGAAAGGGGTAGCTCAGTGGTTAGGGTGCCACCCTAAAGCTCAGGAGATCCAAGTTAAATTCTCTGCTCTGCCACAGACTTTGTGACACCTTGGACAAGTCACTTAGTCTTTCTTGGCCTCTGTTCCCCATCTATACAATGGATATCATACCACTGCCCTACCTCTCAGATGTGTTGTGAGAATAAATACATTAAAGACATGAGGCACTCCCATGGGGCCATATAAACACAAGCATGGGATAGAAATACATTGATAGGGCCCAACATGTCAAGCCTTGAGTATAGATAACAAGGGAAAGAGGGGATTCCCCAAACTGAGATCAAGCCTGCTGCAGCTAGAATCCGGTCACAGGATGGACAGCAGAAACAATCACCCCAAGAACAACTGCCTGTAGGCAAGAGAGTTGCTCAGATATCTTGCACAATGATTACAACAGGCTGGTGCTACTTGGACTCAGAGAACAAGGGATTAAACTCAACTCAACTTCCCTCTCTTCTTGTACAGATATCCATGGTGCAGGTAGTTAAGTCAATGGGCTTGGCTTCAGGACACCTGGGTTCTAGTCCCAGTTCTGCCACAGAGATTGTGTGTGACCTTGGGCAAGTCACTTAAACCTTTCTTGGCCTTAGTTCCCCCCTTTGTTAAAATGGATACTACTACTTCCTTCCTTCCATCTCGTCTCTATAGATTATAACCAGATGCACATACCACACCCTTTTCCCAACCTCTGTACAGTTGACAGGAAAGAAAAGAGTAAGGCTGGGGCAGCCTCCATGGAGTAGAGCCAACGCCCAATATCCATGCAGGACTCACAGAGCATGCACAGTTCTCCCCCTTGGGAGAAGACGAGAGAAAGAACAAACCTTGCATGGCAGATGATAGCACATCCCTTAATGCACTGCCCGAAGGTGCTCAGATACCACAGTGATAAGGGTAAGATAAGAACCTGAGTAGACTAGAATAGACCACAGCTGGGGAGTAAACCCTGTAAGGAAGGGCTCCTAACCTAAGGATTATAGCACTGAACTTCCAGCTGAAGAGATGTAGGTTTTGCTTCCTGGTTGTATTAACTTATTTTACTCTCTGTCATAAGCGAAATCAGTGAAAAGGCCTGGTGTTTCTTTCCTGCTGAATTAGCCTTCCAGTTTACATGACTTCAACTGGAACCTGAACTGATTCTTCTTCTTTTTAAATACCATAACTGCAAAACGTTGGTTCTTAAATTTTTTGCCTCACCCTGTTGGCCCTGCAATGTTCCAAGCATCACAGTTATTTCCTTGATTTATACTGGTTCCTTTCTTTCCTTCCGTGAAGAGACTTGGCAGAATAGAGAATAGCCGAACTAACTGGCTGCCCAAATAGCTGCCGGGAGCACTACAAACTCATGCTGCCATATTTTAATTAGTTTGCTTATTGGGGCACAAGGGAAATGTTTCCATTATGAGATATTGCATTTGTTCACAGTGGAAAAGATTTTGCTCCTGGAAACAGTACATAAAATGTTTGGTTTCTAGAAGAAAGGATGCAATTGATAAACTTAATAAACTATTACAAGTATGTACTGTGCTTTAACGGTCTCTCTATGGTTCCTAAGGAAATATGAAAAGTAAAACAATGAGAAGAGAAATAATACAATGAAATCAAATAAGAATGAAAAGAGAGGGATGAAGGTGCTTCTGTATGGGTAAAGGGTTTGACACCGGCAGATCAGATGCCAGCTTGTTCCAAGGCCCCTCACTGGCCACTGACAAATGCATAGCAGAAAATAAGTCTGGCTGACCCAGGCTTTAGTATTGTTAAACTAGATATTAGAGTTATAAAAATGTGCTTAGTGTTTAGACTTTATGAAATGTTGTGAGTTGCCACATGCAAAAATCTCTCTTACAATATCTGTATCCCATGTTATAAGGTAGCATTTAAGTGTTTGCTCTGAAACGGTAAAACCCCACAGTCAGGAAAGCCTTACCAGGTGTGAAATACTAGTCTCCCATTAGAGGTGTCATCTCTGCCCAGCCAAAGACCTATAGACACCAGGCAAGCCATTATAAAACGGATTTAGTTGATTGCTTCCCCCACACCCATGAAGAGAAGATATGCAGGTGGACTCATCCCATCAGCTTGAACGTTGGAGGAAGGGAATGCAAATCTCTGACAGGAAGAAGCTGTATTTCTCTATGCTGCTTGGACTTTGAGAGGGCAAGATTTCTAAACATAAGTAAGGGATTCCCAGCTGCCTAGCCTGGGTTAGTCCTAGAGGATATACAGATTTGCATATTACAATAGCTTCTATCACCTTTGAAACATGACACTAACTCATTTGTGTGTGTAGTTATCTACTTTAAGCTTGTAAATAACATTTGGTTTTTTTAGTTAATAAATCTTTAGTTAATATATTATGGGATTGGCTACAAGTCTTGTCTTTGGTAGAGGATCTAAGGGGCAATTGACCTGGGGTAAGTGATTGGTCCTTTGGGACTGGAGTAACCTGAATATATTGTTGTGATTGTTGGTGTAAGACACCGTCTACCACAAGGGAAAGCTTGCCTACATGGCAAGATAAACCAAAGTACCCAAGGGGACTGTCTGTGACTCCATGTTGAGGCTGTAATAGTGCTTGAGGAGTTCATACCTGATACTTGTTTGGTGAAATCTAAGTATAGAACTCCCAGCTAATGTGGGGTTTGTGCCCTGGTTTGTAACTGTCTGCCTTGAGGTTGTAACTCATGCTCCTGAGCTATGCCAGACAGTTTGACAGAAGGTATTTAGGGAGAGTATGTCATCACGGAACTGTAAAAAGATGAGTAAAGCCCTTTCATCTAGCATGATGATAGAAATAGTTTGAGTGGGAAGCTGGAGAATAAAAAATGCAGTTTTAAAGGCCTCAACTTTCAAATACCAGCCTTTCTTTGCATCTGAAAAATTGCTTATAAACACATTTGCTCCTGTACTGTAGTGGTGAAAACACCTATAGGCTCTAGCATTTGTGCATGTACTGGATATAATCTGGCATTAGACTTTACACCTGAAAAACTGATGCCCCAACAAGTTCCATACATGAAAATCCTAAAACTAGAGTGCATAAATACACATAGGATTATTTAAAGCATCTACATAGGTGTTTCCACCAGCAAAGAGAAGGCACACGCCCATACCCAGGCCTGTCATCCCATGTGTACCGCAGGGAACCCGGGACAAGGCCTGGCTAAAAGTTTATCTGAAAATATGCAAAATTGCTGCTCCTTTGAACAGAAGGGATTTAGAATGTGCCTCAAAGAGTGACAGTGGAAGCGTTAATACTACCCTATCTACAGCTAAGTCTCTCTATCTTGGGATTTTCTAAGGCACCAATTACTGTGATATCTAAGTACCAACAATGAAGACCCTATTCTCAAATAATATGAGCAATTTAAGACCAATTTTGATGTCAGTTCTCTATGGAATGAATGCTCCCCTACATAGCTCACACAAAGGGAGTGGGTTTTTTTTTAAAAAAGCATGGAAATCCTGCTGTGCCACTTGCGGGCTAAGCACTGTGTTCATAGCTCCATGGCCAGGAACAGGTTACCCAAGGGGAAGAATGCAGACAAGACAAAAGAAATATTAACTCGTGCCTACCACATTGCTGCAATCGATGTGAAAAAGAGAAGGATGAAAGTGCTTTACCCCCACAGGAAAGAGGATGAATGAAAGCATTGACCTTACCAGCATGACAAAAATAACCTCAAACCAGAAAGTGACTTCTTGGCCATTTTAGCCCACGTCTAATTCCCAAACCGACTTTACATCAACATGAGGCATGTGGTATAGATGTCACCAAAAAGGTGACCTGACCCTATAGCAAATTTACTGCTGGTCTGTGTGAAAGACAACACAGTTCTATGAGCAATGCCATGGTCTTACCATGAGATTACTGCTCAATGTACAGGTCTTCTAGCTTCATCTATATTTTACTGTGCAAACCTACCCACTGGGGCCAGGTACAAACAACAGCCCATATTTCTTTTATGTTTTAGCTCCCTTCTGTGTCTCTCACCTTAACTCCACGAAGGGCGTGATGCTGGTAAACCAGATGCCAGATCTTGCCACGTCTGTAGACATCAGTTGAGCATTGACAAATTCCTAGCTGGAAATCAGACTAGCTCACCTATAGGTTAATATTGTTCAAGATAGGTGTTAGACTTTTAAGGACGTGTTTAGAGTCTATAAAATGCATGTAAATCACTACATGGCTTAATCTCACATGTAAGTCTGCATTCCATACTGCAAGGTAAAATATAAGTTTGTTTTATAATTGTAAAAATGCCTTCTCTGAACTTGTGAACTCAGAGGGGAGAATGGACTATCAAAATTAAGTGGGCCATCGCAGAACAAAAGCTTTGTTAATTGTCCCATCCACCCATGGAGATGTACATGCAGGAGGCCTTGTCACATTGGTCTGAATACTAGAAAAGGAATATAATAATAGAGTCGTCTTCTATTTGCTGTTTGGACTCTCCCAAGGGCTGGCGCTAAGACACAAAAAGCAGATCCCCAGGACTGACCTGGGTTAAGACCTAACAAGACATTCAGTGCTGACAGATTACCATATCTCTGGCACCTTTTGAATCACAAAGTCATTTATGAAACTCATTTTAAACTCATATACGTTGCCTGCTTTAACCTATAAATAACTTATTTATTTTGCCTAGTTAATTAGTTATTTTATTACAGGACTGGCTACAGGCATTGTCTTTGCTGTGAGATCTAAGGTACAAATTGACAAGGAATAAGTGACGGGTCTGTTGGGACTGGGAGAAACCTGAATATTTTGTGATTTTTGGTGTCAGTGACTATTTATTTCTAAATCCAGCTTGTCTGGGTGGCATGAGAGATTTGAGAGCCCAAGGGGACAGTCTAAGACTCTATGATAATACAGTTATAGTGATCTAGTTCACATTTGTTACTGGGTTGGTAAAATCTAGTTACAGAAATTTGCTGTAGACTTCTCCTTCAAGACTCCAGTGCTATAGCAATTGATTGTGTTAGAACATAGCATAGAAGGCACTTGAGCTCTGCAGGCGTAATGAATTAAGCTTCTCTCTCCATCATCCATGAGTGCACCAAAGGACCAACAGCAGAAGAAGGGAAGTCAGATGCATGAGAAGTGTCAGCATCAGGAGAGATTAATAGGGTGAGAGTGTACTGAGTTAGTTTCCAACACTATGAAACCAACCTATGTTTCTTTCTAGTTGATGGATACTATACAATGCTGCATTTCTGCAAATGAACTTCAAGATGTTTTTTAAAAAGTATCTTAGGCCAAATTTACAAAGCGTCTAAAGATGCCAATCAACGCTGTAGCAATCAAGGACTCACCAGCATGGCACCTCCAACTGGTCGTCTCGGGAATTAGCTTGTTCCATCTTCTGAGCACCCTCTGTAGGCCGGTGTCTCGTCATATCCCTCCTGGACCCGGTGCCCTGGGGGGGTTGGTGCCCCCTGGCAGTGCCCCTTTGTCTCTGGGTTCTGCCCACTGCAGTAACCTCCAGAACTGGGTCTCCCTTCCCAGGGGAACCCCCAACCCTCTCCCCACCTTGCCTCAGTAGCTACTGCCAGTCACCATCTTGCCCCCATTCACTGGGGCAGACTGAAATCTGTAATGGCCACTCATCATTGGCAAGGGGGGGTTAGATCAACTGCCTCTGCCTAACTCTGAGCTGCACCTTCGCAATCACTGTACCCCTTTAGGCCCTGCACAAGGGCCTGCAGCCTGGGGAGTTGCCAGGCTGGAGCTCCTCTGTTCCTCTTGCCCTATTCCCCAGCACTGCTCCAATTGTACCTCTTGGGCCTTTAGCAAGGCCCACAGCCTGGGGCTTTACCAGACTGGAGCTCCCCAGCTCCTCTTGCCTTCCCTCAGCCCTGCTCTACTCTGAGTACCTTCGTCTCAAGCAGCTAGGCCCTCTCTACAGCTAGAGAGAGACACTCCTCCAGCTCCTGACTGACAGCCCTTTTATAGGGCCGCGCCCCTTTGATATTGGGGCATGGCCCCAGCTGCGTCTGCTTCCCCATTCAGACTTTTCCAGACACAGCCCTCCCCAGGGCTTCTTTTAACCCCTTCACGGCCAGAGCGGTGTGATCACCCCGCTACAGACAGCTAGTAGGATTTACTTTTGTGCCTGAGTGAGTTGGGTATCTAACCAGTGTCTTCAGGTGCCTAAATATATTTGTCAGTCTGGCCCCTAGTGTCCATAGTTCAAATTGCTATGTAAATATGTGGTAGGTCAACCCCTACCCAAATGTCAATATGCAGTCACTTAATTTGAGGTGTTTTATTTTTATGGTTAACATTCAGGAATCAGACTTACACTGCTTTGTGGAAGATCTCTAGTTAAGAAATACACATGCCCCACATCAACAGGCAAGAAAGATGTTTTAGAACATAGAATCCTAATAATGTAGACAATCTTAACTTGCACTTGCATTATAACTGCTAAATATCATTATCAATATAAATTTTGGTCCCTAGCAGTGAATCTCTACAATTGCACCTCTCGCAGGCACTGCCAAGGTATTTTAATTTAAAAAATAATGTATTTTGCACTCATAGTGTCTGGAAACAGAGGACAGATTAATCCTAATATCTGCCAGCAACAGGCAAAGAGCAAACCCACCCCTAACCCTGCTATCTCTAGCCATGGGTGACATACGGTAAGTATCCATGGCTACAGGGCTACAGGACTACAGCAGGGGGAGGGGGGGCAGGGAGGGAAGGGGGGCGAAGAGAGAGGAAAAGAGAAAGTGAACACCTTCAGCTTGCTTTGCCTAAAATCATGGCACATCAGCTCCGGCAAGAGGCAGCTCATTTCAGCGCCGAGAGGCACATCCTGAGAAAGGCATAGAGACCCAGCCGAGGCCTCTATGCAGGACCTTAAGCCTGGGCGGAGCCCCACTGAAGTCAATGGGACTGTGCATATGCCTTAGACTTGGCACACATGCACACCTTCAAAACAGAACCTGTTCCCATCTAGAGATACCCCTCCTGCTGTTTACATGATGTGAACATCAGCAGAAGGGTGGTCTGGTATTAGCAAGCTTTAGAACAAGCGTTTCCTCCAGCATGATGGCCGCTGGGCTGAAGAAGCCTGATAGGAAGAGTGGAGGACGAGAGAGAAAAACACAAAAGAAAGAATTGCATGGAGAATTATCCTTAGAACCCAGAAGGGCCGCTATTCTGAGGTGTTTTGTAATGTGTTTGGGGTATAGAACAGCTGCTTTGCTAATAACATTATACGGGATCATGACAGAAAAGAGCATTAGCAATATTAGACTATAGGAAAGGGAAGAATTATTGGCTGTATACTTTTTCCCAAAGAAAAACATAATGAAAAGGGTTCAGCTGAAGCCACCAAGGCACCTTACAAATCATATATATTATAAATCAGCAAAGCCCTGAGGCATCATGTTTATATAGACACTTAAATTTAAAATCAAAATACTCAATCTTCGTTGCTAGGAACAGAGATTCAATTACTTTGAGCTTTACAGTCTGAATAATTTGCAGCATAAAACTAAGTTTTGTCCCCAAGGTATTGCTCACTTGCGGGCCATTTAAATCACCTAGTTGCACGAAGCAGACAAAACAAATTAATCCCCAAAAGTAACAAAATTAGCCTTTTATCTGCGAAATCTGATACAAATTGCAAAGCAGACGAGTGCGAAAACCATTCAACGTTCATCACGTCATGAAGCCTTCATCATCTCTATTCCACCCCCCTTCTTTAATTCTATAAAGCTCTCCAGACAAAGACAGGAAACATTTTATTACTAAAACTGCTTGAGAAGTCGATCTTAATACTCTTATTGCTGTCTCGTTGAAATAGTGCTAGACAAAAGCATAATGAAATTTCAAACATAATGTGATAGAGGTTATTCTGATGACAACTGGGAGGTTCTTCAAGACTTCTATAATTGGAAGGGTTTTTTTTAATATTGAAGTCGGAGATTGGCCACATAGGCCCCGAGCCTGCAAGTGATGTTGCATGAGCAGATCTCTGTGCCTACAAACAAGTCTGTTGAAATCAATTGGGCTCCACACAGCGCAGGGGTCTACTCACATGCAACAAGTAGAAGGATTCGGACCAGAGCCGCATCTGAATTCTTCTAAAGTTTGGAGGTCTTGAGATCTGGAGTTCGTCAAATCTGACATCACAGTGACATGCTGCAGTAACCAGCATGGCAGAAATGTTATTTTCTTTCCCACCCCTTTATGCCAAATGCTACACAGCCACCTTGCAAAATTCTACTCACCCTGGGCAAGTCATTTTTCCCCTTGGTTTCAGAGAGCAAGGAAATTATCGAAAGTCTTTTTACAATAAAGGCTAGGCCCAGAAAACTTGGTTCCTGAGCTGCCACATTTTGACAAGGTTTCTAGAAATGTTAGATATACTAGGATCACCAGAGCAGCAGCCAAAAGTCAAAGCATTTCTCTGATGGAGAATCACCAGCCTTCCCTTCCCCTGTGGAATCCAGATTCACTTATCAGACTACAGTGGAATACATTATCATCAATCATTTTACTCATCCCTGCCAATTACGGTGAAGGATTATTTTTCTTGGCAAACTAATTCTGTCACACGTATAGTTCTGCATCAGATTTTCCACTCCCTCTATCCCTATTTTATCCAGATGATTCCCTCATTATATCTCATTTGGGAAACAGTTGTACTTTATATAAACAATGTATTTCTAAAACCAGATTATCAAGCAAGGTAGGCATTCAAAACATGCACCTAAGTTATGTGGGTTGATTAGTGCAACTGTGCTTGCAGCCACTTGATTTGTTGCATGCAAATGGACATACTGATGCATGCACTTAATCATGCATGTGAATGTGCCCATAACTGTACATATTCATTGTACAGTAGACTCTCGATTATCCAGGATGATAGGGAAAAAGATAATTCTGGTTAATAAAATCCCGGATAATCACCATCCATAGGAAATATTGTGAGTGGGGGTTGGTTCACCAGCCACCCTGTGCCGGGAGGAGGGGGTGTTGGTTCTCTGGCTGCCCTGCATCCTGGTGTGGTTGTTCTGTGTGTGTGCTTGGGGCGGCAGCAAAGCCAGAGCTGGCCCTGCGAGTTGCGCATACTTTTTTTGACATCCTGGTTAATCCACATCCTGGTTAATTGAGAGTCTACTGTATATACAAACGTGCAGTCCGATCCAGCACCCATTAAAGCCAAGGGAAAGATTCCCAATACATTCAATTGGAGCTGGATCAGGCCAAAAATATGTTTGAAAATGTAGCCCTTTATGTGAATCTGATGCTCATGAGAGTGAGGGATTAATACTGGGTGGAGCAAAGCCAAGAAAGAAGCTGGTGCATCACCCATTTCTCCAAACAATTCCTCCAGTGCACTTCACACTTCCGTCACTCCCCTAAATTACAATCCTGTGCTGAGACTGTCAGGTATGCTTAAGTAGGTCTCACTGGGCAGTGTTTCTGTGATGTGGGCAATGTTGATTAGGAGGTAAGGTGAATCTAACCATATGTTGCTTGAAATCTGAACCAGGATTTGAATTCCATGTTCAGATCTTGAGGTCAGACCTTTATACCCCGGCGTAACTCAGGAGGCCTGTCCAAAGATAAAATTAAGCCATTTGCCTTCTTCTTGATCCTGAAGCTTCTGGGCATCACATCAGACCCAGCTGGGTGTCTCCAACGTGTCAGGAAACCAGTCATACACATATCCAAGGATTGGGAAAAGGATGTCATAGGAGCCTCTGTTGTATCCCTGTGCTATGATTCTGCCAATGGCCCACAGCAGAGCTTGGCCGAAGGTTACTTTTGTGCTACATAATGTCTGACCCCCAAGTCTCCAGAGGCCGAAGGCTAGTGCACTAAATCACTGTGCAAGGCCAGCTGCCATAACTATCCATTTTATTCAACTAAACTCACATAAAATATAGCTTGATATGAAGAACTTGGCCAGAGTATTTAATAAAAGGCTGAAACTGTTCTTTTGAGGTCAGATGGCACTTTAATATTCTTGCAGGAAAGAGAGAGAAAAAATATTGAATAAAATTTACAGCATTTTGTTCAGATAAAAGTTAGAGGACGCTCAATTTATGGGTGATGTTTTGGCTCAGAGCAGCAATAAGTGTCAGGTCAATAAGTGATTTTCTCTCTTAACTTGGAAAAAAAAATCTGACTATCCAAAGTATCAGCATAAACCATACAAGCAGGAAGAGCAAGTGTGTGAAGGCAAAGGTTCCCACTGAAGAAATATCAAGGGGAAGCTTTATTCTAGATAGCTGGAAAATGTCAAAGCAAAGCAACTTATTTATGTGCAGTCTGTAAATAAAATATAGCCGTAGAAAATATGAAAATTGAGTTTGGAATAAGTCAGGCAGCCATTGCCTGACAAACAAGCTGGTCTTTTCAACTCAACACACTTGTCATGGTCATCAGCAGGCATGTGAGCCTAATTCAATTAAACGGAATATTATGAACTCGAGAGAAGCCGAGCAGTCAGAAATAATAACTAAAAAAAGTAGAAGAGCTTTAGTACAGCAACGGAAACTAACTCAGGAGAAGCCAGGGAGACCTAATATTAGACAATTTGGAGTGCCGGAGAGGAGATGTATGGGGATTGCAATGTGTAAATGGGCAGGGAGCACATTGCTCATAGTTTTCACTTCTCTGGTGCCTTCCATCATAGTACCCATAGGACCTGATCCAACTACACTGGAAAAATTACCATTGATTTAAGTGAGTGGTGGATCTAGCCCAAACTGCTTTAAAATTAATATAATTATTTACTATTTGTATTACAGTAGCTCCAAGAGGCCTTTTGTCTTAAATAATTAACACAAAAGGCTCCAAGTGAGGTCAGGACCCCATCATACTAAGTGTTGGACATACACATAGTAAAAGACAGTTTGTGCCCTGGAGAGCTTACAAACTAAACAGAGGCAGACAGAAAACGGGGAAAGTATTATTAGCCCTATTTTACAAATGAGAAACTAAGGAGCAGGAAGAGCAATTGATTTGGCCAAGGTCACATAGGAAGTCCATGGCAGAACCAAGAACTGACTCCAGATCTCCCAAGTTCCAGTCCTCTGCTTGAACCACGAGACCATCCTTCCTTTGTTAAAAAAGTATTTAAAATTCAGTCTACCCAGCATCCCACTGTGCTAAGGAAGTATCATGTGACATATGGGAAAGTTGAGGTACAAGGAAACTAAAGACAATGGGAGCTGCTGGGCACTCAATGCTTTTGAAAGTCAAGTCACTGACCCAGATGCCTAACTTTAGGTACTCAATCTTTTAAAATCCTGGCCACGACTCACGATCCTTGCACTAAGATTACTACTGTAGTGGTTTGGACTGTTATTATGAAATAGGCAGTATCTTAAAAAAGTACAACGATACAATTGCTCTCTTGAGACAGTTTTTGGATGGAGTAACTCCTTGATACTTGAGGGTGACTCAGAGGTTCCTCAAACTAAAAGAACAAGAAGATGGAGAAAACCATAGAGGGGATCTTTCTGGTTCACCTTTACTAAACTAGAACGTAGTCGCCAAGCGGGTTGTCTGTAAGATTGAATTCCTTCTCTCCCAAGTGTGAATAGGCAGCTGCTTCGTATTAGGGCTATAATGGAAGTGCTGTATAATAACGAAGGGGATTGGCCCAAGGAAGCTCTTACATAGCTGGGAAGTTATTGCCTTCTCCTCTGTCAAGAACATAAATGTAACTGGTAACCCAGGCCCAGGATGTATGGGTTTTACACAGGCCCACAGCCAAGTAAATCTGATGTTTCCTGCCCAGATGCCACATCTCTTGAACTGCTGTGTTTATCAAAAACATTTTTCCATCATGGAAAAATGTCAAGATTTTGTTCTAAACATCACAGAGAAAACAATGCAGATAACAGGATTAAACAACTTATAAACAGAACAGCTGATAGATTTTTGGTCTGGCAACAATCACAGTCTGAGATAAGCCCCTTCGTGTTCCTGGAAGTATGCTGAGGATTGCTTTCATCAGCCTTAAAGCGTCATACACCTACCCCAAGACCTACAACTCCAGAAGTATTGCCACTGATAATTACCGATTTATGATCACAGCCCTGATGAACAGTTTCCCTGGACATATAAGATGTATTGCATGTATCCTGCTCAGAGCACTAATAAAAATCAGATTAGTAGGATATGCTTTTTCAGTCAGAATACAATATGCCACCACACAACAATACCATCCCCTATCTATTTTGCAGCCTGCTATTATCCAGTGGATTATGTATCATAAAGAACAGTCGGCAATACCATTAAATAAATGAGTTCTGGTAGAAATTGGGTGATAGAGGTGACCTCTGCTCTGTTACTTTTCATTGTGGTTGTAGCATGGCAGGCAGAAAGTCACAACTCATCAAGAGAGCAATGTAACAAAATAGGTGAACTAAATACAAAACTACCAATGACATTAGAAGCAGCCTGGTGAAGAACCATCAAATCGTAACTGATACTAAAGCAAAGACTAAGGAGAGATAGCAATCAAGGACCAAATTCTGCTGTCAGCTACTCCAGCAAAATCCCATAAAACGGAGTGGCTTAACAGGGCAAAATTTCACTCCATCAGTTTGTCCTCAGAAATGGATGATGACATTTAAAAAAAAACTCAATACTGAAGTGTCTTGAATATATAAGTGCAACTTGTCGGAGCCCAAGCGAGTAACCAGTTCCCTGGTGGCAGATCAAGTCATCGAAAATTCTAAAAGGATAGGTGTTGAAAAGGAAGCTAGTCTTGGCTGATTTGGTATATGGGCCTCATATGGTATGGTAGAGATTGGGAGAGGGTGTGTTGAGAACTTGACTTATGCCTCTTTATTCCATGCATAATAGAGGGCCTTTACCACTACCCTTCCATCTCTGGCAGTCTCTTGGTGCAGTCTTAGATTTTTCTTATGTCACTTTCCACTTCTGTTGTGTGTTTCCAAGGGTTTTTTTGGTCTACCCTATCACCTGATGCCCTGGGGATCCAGTCCAATGTCCATCTTGTTATGTTGCTCATTTCTTTCCTCCACGTGTACCATTTTCATTCTATGATTTCCTGTCCTGTTGGTTTCTGATTCATCTACAGCAGCTGTTTATAAAATCTTGGTGTTTAGAGTGTTGACTTTGCAGTTGACATCAAGTTGGTGTTTTATCAAGTGTATAAGAAATAGCAGTAAACTGAAAAGCAAAACATTCAGGATCTAATTTACCACTGCTTTACTTCTATTACCCACCAGGGTGAGACATCGAAGCTAGTTTTGTGTGTCTCACTTAGCTGGAATTTGAACCTACAGTGGACGACAGGTTAGTAACCCCAAACCTTTGCACCATCTACCACTTCTCTGTAACTTGTTTATACATTTTTCCACTGGGAACAACAAAGGAATAGCCGTCAGTGGGAGGCTTATGCCCGAGAGAAATTACCTGTGATAAATCTGACTAGGGATCACTCTAGAGGTCCCGGCTGTCTTGGATGCTACTTCATTCCTAGTCTTCAAAACCACAGGGAAATTTATTATAGGGGAAAGAAAGATTAAAGTCATGTCCTTGAAAGCTAAAGAGAAAGTGGTGGAACAATCAACTAGAAAAAACAGAGAAACCTATCTAGATGGGGGAAAGGAAGGACAATTTTCACTAGAATGTCAAATATTTCATTTACTGGCATAATGACTCGAGGGAAATGTAGGTTCCAGGGATGTAATAAACCTTGATTGCTTAAAATACATCCATAGCTTTCTGAAAAGTCTCCCAGCTGAGTTACAATATTTGCGGTATCACGAAGAGAGCCAATGGTGGACAAGAGAGAACCAGCACCACACAATTGGCATCTACGTAATCTCAGGGTAGGGTAAGGATTAAGGCTCCAATTCAGCAAAGTCTCCCTATTCAGCAACGTAAATGCACATGCCTAGCTTTCAGCATGTTTAAGTCCCATTGACTTTAGTGGGATTTATGCATGTGCTGAAATGTTCTATTGAATCTGGTTAGTAAATGCATTTAGAGAATGAGCTGCCTCGTGTGTTGAGCTGGTTCCATCCAGATCAAGATTGAGGTACATATTAGCTTTCATTGTAGCTTTCCATACTGCTTATGTTCTCTGCATAGATATTCGTCAAATTAGTTCTCCTTGGGATAAAACCAGTGAGTTGAATGTAAATTGAAGACAGTTCATTTCAACTTTGTTGTTTCATTTCAACAGTATCAAAAGTTTTATATTATTAGTGATTATATTCATGTTATATATTATGTAAATTGTATTCATATTTTAATATACTAGAGTCAAAATGAGATTGACATGATAAAGTCGAACAAGAAGTTGTTACCTTATCTAAATGAACTGTTTCTACATTATCAAAATGAAATGATTGAACAGTATTGAAATGAAATGTTGCAATGGTCCCGGATCAACAGTTTTCTGAATCAAAGGGGTAGCCGTGTTAGTCTGGATCGGCAAAAGCAACAAACATCCAACAAAGTGAGTATTCACCCACGAAAGCTTATGCTCTAATACATCTGTTAGTCTATAAGGTGCCACAGGACTCTGTCACTTTTGAAGCTCCAGATTAACATACTAACTATTAACATGGTACTAAATACCATGCAAGGCACTGTATTTAACTGTATGGAGTTTACAGAATGTTTTTATTTTGCAGAAAATTTTGAAATTTGTTCGGATTCAGAATGAAATATTTTTCCAATATGTCAGAAGTTCCCATGGAACAGAAATTCCTGTTGCCAATCAGCTCTAATTTACTGTTCCTCTGATAAACAACAGAAGCATATATACTTTTCTAAGCCATTGCTTTTTTCACATGTACATTTTGTAATGATTCTGGGGCGGCCCTGACCTGTCTGAGAGAGGCCTCTGTGCTCACTCAATAGTGCCATCTAATGGAAAGGTAACTGTAAATGCTGCAAGACAAACTGTTGGACCCTTGTGTGAGCTGCTCTTCCATCTCAGAGACCTGCGCAGTCATCAAAACACCCCCCAAGGGACAGAAATGAGGAGGGGGGGGGTCACCTGAACAGAAACTCTCTACTCTTTCCTGGTTTGCGTAACTGGAGATGTGTGTGATTTCTAAGGAACTGGAATGGCTCTACCCAAAAGATAAACTGGGATACTTATAACCATATACAGTATTGTTGAAATACATAACTTATTTTCCAGCATTATTCTGCCACCCTTGCACTGGGCAGAACCTATTTGAAAAACTGGGCACTACTCAGTGAGAGCAGCACAGGCAGAATTTGGCCCTGAAAGATTCCAAGTGTGATGTACACTGAGGTACCTCTTTGCTCTGTGGCACAGGAACAGATGGATATTTTCAGAGATGATTTATGAAGAGAAACAGGAAAATGAACTTCCATGGGGCAGCCCGCTTTTAAGATTAAAAAGAAACCTCAGGCAATGCTTTTATTAGCAGTACATTGGCCACAGGAACTGGAGGAGGGGGGCGGAATAAAGCTGCATCACGCATGCAGCAGCTGCAGACGTAGGTGTATGGAGAACTGAACACACTGCATTAAGATAATTATCTAAAAACACACAATCAAGTCAAAACATGTCTGGTTAAGCGGGGGGGGGGGGAACAACTGCATATATTCTGCTGCCCACTTCCGTTGGTCAATCCCCAGAAATAAACAAGCTACAAGATGCATAACATCAACACTCTGCTTCCTCTCTCGTAGGATTTGTGGTTGATCCCAGAGACCACAGAGTAGAAATACCGTACTACGCACACATCTATATTTAAGTCTATATTTGGAAATAATGAATTAGAGCTCCGCTGATTAGTTTGTTCCCTCACAAAAGCTGTAATTAGGTTAAGACATCCTTCCTGACTTTGACTGACAACACATGGCATGTCTGATAATCAACAGCAACAAACACCATGCTCACCCGAGTTTAGTGAGAACCTAGACAGGAAATGACATTGACAACGACCAAGCAAAAAGTGACATAGGCCTGATTTGTGGCTGTCAGCTAGAAATGCTCAAAAGGGGAGGAGGATTGATATTTTACTAGACATCTCCAGAGAGCGGAAGGAAGTAACAACAGGTAACTCTGCCTCCGACACCACGGAGAGAAAAAAGATTTCAATCATGAAGATAATACACTAGAAAAATATCAATGCAAAGAAAAGCGCCACAGAGGGAAAATAAAAACAAAGAGCTGAACAAAATCCACCTCCAAGTGACATATTAACAGTTTGGTAGGGAAAAAAAATCCCTTAGTAGAAATTACAAAAGTAAATCCCTTCAAGATAACGCCTCCATTTTTGACACGTCTCACTGTCATTTGATGTATCAGCTAATAAGGGAGGGAGATTTCTGTCCCTCTTTTGCACAGGTCTGAACTAGAGATGGCATTTGTTCATCAGTGTGGCTAAGGAAGGATTGCACAAAAGTTATGTAGCATTATGAATGGGAGATGCGCTAAACAGGATTATTTTTAAGAGTCACGCTCACTGGGCAAACTGCAAGTTACACCCCTTTTTAATTCACCTCAGGGTACCACTTAGATGACAGCCTGGCTTCCTTCACCACACCCTGGGCAGAACCAGAAGGTCCAACCATTCCAGGACTCGGTTTCTGGGCAGCAGCCACGCTAATCCAACAGCGTCGAGCACCTGAAAGTCCTTTTTCTCGGGGGAGCTTGTCACAGCAGTTGATGAACAGGACTCAGAACCAGCATCCTCAAAACAAAACAGCTTGTAATCACCAAAGGGTTCACAAGATTTAGGCAACAGGTTAATACCACAGAGTCCCATAGGCATATTTTCTTACTATGGAGAGGTCTGGTAGGTCCAGCTTATTCCCACCTCAAGGTTGGGAAAGCCAGCCTGCTTGCTGCCATCTCTGTCTGTCTCTCGCTTCTCAGCCTTGGCAAAACAACCTATGGCACCAGGGCTGGGCCCAGGAGTCACCTCTTCATGGCAATGCACCCAGATACAGTGTTTGTGGGGATGCTCCTCATCTAGGCCACTCATTTACCTTTCCTGCTTGGCTCCCCTCGCCACCCTTTTCCTCTAATTCCTTAGCAAGTAACCCCTTAACAACAAACACAGGGAGGCGTGCACTACATTTAGAACATATAATTCAGCTATTTCCCAGTTTGTCATGAAGAGTCACACTGCAAACAAGCTTATCTCATGAAATTTTCCATTGTGCCAAAAAAAGTTTCATCGACAAAGGTTTGGCCAACACACTGTATATGGAAAGTACAGTGGGTGCAAGAAGAAAAGACTCCCAATCGACTCCAATGGGCTTTGGGCCAGACTCTTTAAGTCTATATTAATTACTCAACCTGCCTTTGTACCAAGGACCACATTGTGCCACATCACAGAAGCAAATGCTGCTGCGACACTCAATGTAGGCTCTGATTTAGCTCTCTATTCCTATTCAGCAAAGCACTTGAACACGTTTAACTCTAGGCACGTGCTCAAGTGTCCACTGGAATTCATCATGCACTAAAGTGATTTGCTGAACAAGGATGGACTTAAGCATGTGGTTAAATGCTTTGCTGATCAGGGGCCATAGACATTGATCCAAAGCCCAATAAAGTCAATGGGAGCCTTTCATCTGATTTCAATAGTCTTTGGATCAGGTCTCTAAGTTAAGTGAAGGAATCCCAATTTTGGAAGATGAATCTCCCTGTGTGATTGCTCCATCAATCCTTACTCACATGAGCAGTCCCATTTACTAGAACTCTAAGTGACTACGCCGCTAGTAAGGCCATTGGGTTACTTACAGACAAAGGTTACAACATTAGAAGATACCTAAAAGCTGGTCTTTTTTCTAACAGTGAGATGCTAAGGACAAAATCTATCCAAAGAGAGGTTTTGCATTCATAAGATCCCAGGTTACAAAGCACCCACTTTGTTATTTTTTATTTCCAAAACCAAAATTCAAAAGTACCTTCTACAGCTTCTTAGATGGGGCTTCAATTTCTTGCCCTCTTGCATGTATGAATGTTTTCTCCAGGTTGAATATTTAATTATTGTAGTTTAATAATAAAGCCGTGGCATGCAATTGCTAAGGGCAGAAAACTGCAGCCCCTCCCTTTGCTTTCCAAAGGATTATAGGATTATAGAATGTTGTTACAAAATAAATCGTTCCAAGCCATTTTTCTAAAACCTGTTGTGCTGTGGTCCACTGAATCCATTCTCTCCCACCTTTGTTTTTCTTTATTAGGATTCTATTTCCTTTCTATAGCTAAATTTTTAGACTCTCGTCTCATTTTTTTTAAAATGCAGCATTTATCATCCTGAAGGTTACATCCTTCCAGATAGTGGAGTCAATGGATAAAATTTGTAATAGCACCCAGGGGATGTATGAGCCCAAGTCTCATTTTCCTAAGGGACATAGGGTGGGATTTTTGAAAGCACCTAAGTGAGATAGGTTTGGTTACTGTTTTAAAATCCTCTGTTTATTCCAACTGCTAAATAAAACATGTTGTTTTAAGGCTGCTGGTCAGTATATCACTCATCACAGGGCCTTGCAAAGGCATGAAACCCAGTTTCACCTGTACGGCAATACACCTTGGCTACCCCACAGGGTAGGGAAGCCAGGTCCTAGTCTAAGACCGAACAAATTGTGAGATTCCACCCTAAGACAGGGAAGGACAAGAGACCAAACACCTGAAGTGGGCACATTCAGGTCTTGTCTACTCTTCCAGGGACGTGTGGTGTGGCTACACACCACAGTGAAAAACAGGCTGTGGCCACACCGCAGTGTGTAGTCACAAGAGGCAGTGAATGGCTCTGGCAACGGAGAGTTCCCCACTCCTCTCCCCTGCCAGTCTTTCCCTGCAGTGGGGAAAGTCTCCAGCAGCTGAGAGACAGCAGGGGGCTACGCGGCTAAAAATAGGTGCCGCTTGGGTTATTTCTGTATTCTACTCACCTAAGCAGAGCCTCACTGTCTATAGTGGTATTTCTACCCAAGCGAGGGGAAGGAGGGGGGTCATGCAATGTTTGTACTCTCCTCTCAGTGTCTGTACCCTGAGTGTAGCCATACTTGCAGAGAGACCAGAAAGGGAGCAGAGCTGCAGCTAGCATTGCACCCTAGAAAATCGGAATGAGCCACCAGTATGTGCAGTAGATGAGATCAAGATCAGGAGTACGGGAGTCTTGACTCCGCTCCTAATGAAAGAGCAGACTCTTAATTCATGCTGAAGGCTGCTAAAGGTCACAGACACAAGACACTTGTTTCAAACCTTTCCCGGTGCAGCGCTTCTCAGAGCAAAGAGTATCTCATTTCCAAGCTCAATACCCAGGAGGCCCGGAGATCGAGGAGAATGAAACTGACACCCAGGAAGTGGGCTGCTGGTTTCAACATTAAGCTAAAGAGGGGATATCACCGGCGATTAAATGACATCCCTTCACTGCTGAGGAGACTAGGTTTTGACAACAAATGTTGCTTTTAAAAAAATGCTGCCTAGTGCAAATGCTGCTTGACAAAGCAGAGTTTGAAACTATGTACTAAACAGGTTCCTCACCCAGTGAGATATGTAACAGAGCAATATGGCATGACAGAGCATGTGTTGCTTCTCTTATTGTGTATCTTTTGAATGTGCCCCAGGGTGTCCCTTTAAAAATAACTTAATGAACAGGATTACAAATGTATACTCAGACTCCAAATATTCACCTTCAGAACTTGCTAATGAAGGGGAAACTTCCTTTGTTCAGAAAAGCAATCTGGAAATTACCAAAGGGGGAATTTGCTTTCTGGATTAGCTGCTAGCATGATCCAGAAAGCTATTTATACCAGAGAGAGTTATTCTAGGATTTTTGTTCAGAGGGGTAAGAAGGAAGCTAGCAAACCTCGGGGGGAAATATCTCTGCTACGCGCTGTGACATTAACAGAAGGCCAGAGCTAGCCCTACATGGCAGCAGCTTCTCTTTGCTGTTAAGAAAATCTTAATGACCATTTTTGGCTTAAACCAGAAGAATCTGTGGAAACCAGCAGAATCGGTGTTGCTTCTCTTTTCCCATTTCAAAAAAATATATATAAATTTACCCTTATTCCAGGCAAATTTAGAGAGAGAAAAAAAGTAAATGAAACCAGGCAAGGGACCATGTGCCAAACTGGAAAGCCCCTGCCTGTCCGTTACAGAGAGAAGGCTAATCTACCTGACCTTCACGGACCGCGCCATTTACCAAACAACTGGCACTTTTTAATAGTGATTGAAATATTGCAATTGACAGAAACAGGATCAATGGTGAGCCATAGCTCCTGGTATTGTTATACATTCGCAGCTCGCACCCTGATTAAAACAGAGTAAGATAATTATATGCTTTGAACCTGTTAGCCATGTGTGACCATAACCCTTACCTGCTTCAGGGCTTTCAATTTCATCACGGCTGTTTACTTGTCAGAATACACACAACATGGAACTCACGGATCCCACAGAAATACTCAGGGACATGAGTGATGCTCACAGGACCATGTACAGGTCCAAAGCTTAATCCCATCAGATTTAAATGCCACCTCAAGGGTTGAATCCTGTCCAAGTAGCATCATTGATGCAAAGGGGGTTCAGAGATTAAACCTACCCATAAGGATAACTGGGGCTCACCTTCCCGCGGTACTGAAGAGGAATACACTGGGGACTGACCTTTGCTCTTCCTTATAGCATACATTAGCTAGGTGCGTCCTTGGGGCCAGGGCACATGAGCGGGTCATATTTCTCCTAGCATGTGGGTGCTCCAGGGAAGAATAATGCCTTGCTTTGAGCATGGGAAGGTTAATGAGAAAGAGGAGAAATGGATCCATACCCACTCCTCCTTATAAACACCAGCACAACGTACAGCAGGACTTGAGCTCAGGTCTTTTTCTGTTCATGACTCCATAAAGTGTGTTAAGCTGCTCTTGTTAAACAATTCTAGTTCAGCAACTGGAATGATGACTTGTTGCATAATAAGGCCCAGATTGTCTAGGAAGTTCAATGCCCCTGGTCCGGGCCAGGTATTTAAAATCAATGGTCAAGTTTAACAGTTCATAGAAACACTTTTCAAGGCGATGGAGCTGAGTCCTGAATCACATCGGTGATCTGCTGATTCCTTGCTCTTTCTTGATTTTTGCCTTTGTCTTTGGAGTGAACAGACAATGCTATCTCACAGGCTAACTTCTTCCTAGGGGGCCAATTCTTTTTGTTTTATGCTCTGTATAGGTAAAATCCCCTACCCTTGTTGAAAAGGCCTTTCCCAAGCCCGACTCTGCATCTGGACACCTGAGCTCTGGAGACATTTGGCTCCAGCGTGCAACTCAACTTTATGAATTTGGTCACCTAGGACTACAAATACTGTACCATCTACCCTCTCCCCTCCTCCCTTTCATTTCCATCAAACTTCTAGTGTAAATGCAATATATTCCCTCTTCTCTTCCCTACCCACCACAGTAGCAGAGAACTGCACAGTTGGGGCTAGATCCGTAGCTAGCAGAAATCACTATAGTGCCATTGATTTCAAAGGACCTAGGCTGAAACCTACAAGCTGCCATTCAGTGTTTTACTCCTTCCTTCAGTGCAGTTTGAAATCAGAGAATCTGACTAGACAAGCTATTTGCTGTATTTCAGTACAGCAATTCCTATGCTCCCAATAGGAGAGAGAGGGACAATAACAACCTTGTATGTAGATTTAGTTTCTCTCTCTGCTAAGAGTTTATGAGCTTTAAATGATGGAGAGATTCTATAATTCTCAGACAGTACAAGGCTAAGTAAGGACTTACTGCTTTGCATTATTCAGTAGGACACATACAATTAGTTCCTTATGTTCAATGTGGTGTTCACAGTAGTATCGGGTTATCATAAAATATAATTATGGGAAACTGTAAATATGTGCTCCTCCCTCTCCTGCTGGAAAACAAGGCCACCTCTGGTATTTCAGAACAAGTTTTGTATACGTTTGTACTACTCTGGGGTCAGATCAGGTGCCAGAAGAATACCGTCTTGTCTCATCTCCCTTGAGGGGAGGGGAGCAAATTTACCTGGAACTTCACACTCTTACGAAAAGTTAATGCATTTACAACTGGATCAGCTTTGGGGAAACTATCACCTTGAGTTCAGATGACAACTGTTAATATTCAACATCCCCTAGCTGAAAGGGAATGAAGAAAAGCAAGGAAGGGTTAGAATGATGAGGATACATGGAGCTGTTAAATGCCAGTACAGCAAGCAGAGATACTGGCCCTCTGGATTTTTTGAAAGCTTCTAAACACAAGTCTAAAATCACAGCCAAACTCACGCATGGCTTTGAGACAGGCATGGATCAATAAAGCCCATTGGAAAGACCGTCTCAGGTGGTTTCTCTTGGTATTGACACCATTGTCTCTTGGGAGTGGACAACATCCACACTGACTAAATTGGCCTTCTCCACTTGTAACATTGGTTCTCCACTTGTAAGGTAGCTCCCTTCTCTTCATGTGCCAATATATATTTATGCTGTATCTATAGTTTTCACTCTGTGCAGCTGAAGAAGTGGGTTTTTTACCCACTAAAGCTTATGCTCAACTAAATCCAATAGTCTTTAAGGTGCCACCAGACTCCCCGTTTTTGTGACTAACACTGCTACCTCGCTGTTACTTTGTCTCAGGTTGAAAGGTGAAACCATTTTAATCCAGTTAGAAGCTTCCAGGAGCAAAATTTCAGTGCTGAGCCCAGTGCCTGAGGATTGGCTTTACGCTGTGGACTTGTCTACAACACCTTGAATTCATCAGCACCAGACAGGTGTAAATTCTAGTGGGCTCTAGCTTTTTCAGGTCCTAACTGGCCTGTGAGAACTAGAACTTGCCTAGTGAACATTAATGGACTGCTGTTTGAAACTGGACTACATTAATGTGGATGAAGGAACTTTTGGTGCATGCCAGCACACTCCAGTTAGTTTGCAGTGCTAGTGCACAGTCCAGTTAGTTTGCAGTGCTAGTGCACAGTCCAGTTAGTTTGCAGTGCTAGTGCACACTAAAATTTACACCCCTCTAACGTGGACTAAGGCAAAATATGGACAAATCCTGTTTTCTTTCCAGAGCAGTATGGCCTAATGAACAGGCTCAGCAGATGCAGGTTCTGTTCCTGGTTCTGCTGCTGACTTGCTACGTGGCTTTTGGCAGGTTACTTCATTTCCCCGTGCCTCAGTTTCCCCTTCTGTAAAATGGGGGTGAACAATACTCACCTCCTTTATAAAGTGTATTGAGATCTATTGATGAAAAATGCTATCTAAGCGCTAAGTAGTATTATAAATAATAATTCCCCAGAGAGTTTTTGATCAATGCTACCGACTGGTCTTTCATTAATCATTCAGCCAGAACTTTCTCGCCATAACATGCCTGGCAATAAAGTACCATCTAGTTCCGCCAGTGGATCATTCCAAACAGCATAAATCCCAGAGGAGTCTCTGGGAGAATAGTTAGTTCCTTCTCCTGCAGAGTATTCACCTGTTTTTCTTTCACTCTTATGTAATTGTCCATTTTACGGGGTGTTTTGCCTGGGTTGAGATAAAACACCCTCTATTCAATTAGCTGGCTCTCCTTGAACTATTATTTTCTCTCTCCACGTCCTGTGGTAAGCCTGGAATTCTGAGATAGTGCAGACCACAGCACACACCCATACTGGGAGAGCTCGCTGCGCAATTAGTCCGAAACGCACACAGTCCAAAGGAAGTGTATTTATAAAACAGACGTTCTTAAAGGGGCCTACTTCATCTTTTCAACAGTGACAAATTCAAAGACTTCAGTTTTCTGACAGAGCCCTCTTTCTCCAGTTTATCTTGATGTTTTAGGGGAAAACGGTTTAAACAAAATCTGGGGTGCTCTTCTGCTTCCTTCCGGACGAGCTTCCTGCAAGCGAGGATGTGATCATGCTAGTATTGGAGCCAGGAAGTGCAACCAGCCATACTCATAACAGCGATACTGATGATCTAGAATGTGATGAAGTCAAATGTTCAAAGTAAGCAGACCGGAAATAAATCTCTCTCTCGCCTCACTTTTATTAATACCATCTTTGGTGTTACTTGGGAAGCACAATCCTTTTTTAGCCATAAATATGATTTTCAAGCTGATAGTGTCCATTTTACAAAACCTACCAGAACATGACAGAGTAAATAACCTTCCATTTATAAGGCAGAAAGCCTGATAGAAAGAACTTGCATTTCAGTCCATCAGCAGCCTGTGCGCAAGGGCAGAAAGAACCGTCGTTTGATTTCATATTTGGGAGAAGACCATTTACATTTTCACTTTGTGAAATCCCTGCTGTGTTTAACTGAGGTGGAAATTTAGAATTAACATAATTATACCCATGCAATGATCTTCTCAAAGCCATGGAATGCAATTTACTAAATATACACACATGGGAGCTAATCCATAGTCCAGCAAAGTCGGTGGAAAGGCTCCTATTAACTTCAGCAGAGTCGGATCAGGTCCATAGTGAGCAAAGCATTGAACTAGGATTCAGAAATGATGACAAAGAGAACATAACTTCTTATGTCAATCAACCCTAAAATTGGCTGCAACACATGTGTAAGGACACTAACTCAAAAAAAAAAAAAAAAAAAAGCCACCGTACAAGAGTGTTTGTTATAGGTCCCATGCTACAAGGAGCTGAATACCTCCTGTGAGTATATTCACAGGACGTGGGATTGTGGATCAATGGCGGGGGAGCACCCACAGATCACCAAGTGTTTCCTGCCTCATAAAAGGAGCTGTTCAGGGGCAGGTCAAGTTTTGGAAAGGTTCTTGCTCTCTCTAAGGCAGTTTGTCCATCCACACATCACGCAAAAAGGAGAGAATAAAATATTGTTAGAAACACATCTCTTTAAAGTTTCTGTTTTCTCACTGCTAGAAACCTCCCCACCTACTTGTCTGTGGAGATTATAATGATGCCCATTGCTGTAGTGTCTAAGGCCCACAAGTACTTAGGTGCCTAACTTCTACTGGGGGAGTTAGGTGCCTAAATACCTTTGAAGAGCTAGGCTTAAGAACCTTCCGCATACTAGTTCTAGCAAAGGTCCCTCTACGGTCCCTTCTGACTCTGAGATTCTATGATCCATGTTTGAGTCTCTGGCATGTCTTTTTATCTGAATTGTCCACTGTATGGTGCGTAGAAAATTGCAGTTGCTCAGATCTTCCAGCAAATTTCTGTTTCACTTCTTCAACAAAGCCATTTAACATGATCGTTTGGTTTTTGTTGTTGTTGCAAATTCCAGAAAAGAAGAGGGGACAATAAACACAACATTTTAAAACCCTATTTGCTTTGCACTATAAGGAAAGCTTTAACTGTCTGAGAATTGTTCAGTACCTTTGGCTAACATGCGGAGATTGTACTTCCTAGCAAAGTTGCTAGAGAATGTCAAGGTGAAGTCATTTGTATTTTCAAAGCACCTAGCAGGAATTTAGAGATAGCAAGAAGATGATGAAGGTTACAGAAAGGGCCTATATTCATAAATCACATTTATTAACATTAAAAAAACCCTGATAGAATTTCAAAAGAAAAATAATTCATATTTAATTTTACAACAAGCATTTTATCGTGAACCATAACAGTAATTTTTAGACCGTGCAGGTTTCATGCACTAAGGCACTGATTCAGGAAAGTACTTAAAGATGAGTTTAAAATTAAAGTACCTACTTACGAGCTTTCCTGAATAGGAGTGCTTTTCTACATCAAGAATCCAAAGAGGTTTGATCCAAAGCCTTTGAAGTCTACAGGAGTCTTACTACAGACAACAATGGGTTTTAGACCAGGCCCCGGATTACTATTACTCTTTATACATAGTGTTGGTTTCCAGGTACAGTTGAGAGCACAGCTGGAAGACAAACAACATTTATTGACCACCTTGACCATAAACATTCCTAGGAAGATTATTAATTTTAAAAAGCAATTGTATGATTAAAAATGCAAAGTAGGCATTATCAGTTCAGAAATCAATAGCAAAAGGGATAAGGAAGAATATATACTAGCCTATTTTACTATTATTCCAGTTTTCCTTTTAAAACATATACTGTGGTCTGACTGATTAAAATCCCTTTAATTCCCCCTGCTTTTACAGTCAATTAAATTTCACTAGAATAGGGAGAGGAGCAAAGCAACAATGCAAAAATCAATTACCTAACAAGATGATAATGAATAACCATGAATTTTTTTATCTCATATGCAATTATTTAAACGGAAGGAGCATTCTGATTGGCCAAAAAGTGTGGCCTTTTTGCATTACACTAAAATAGACTGCCTCCGCCAATCAGAATCTGGAGATGCTGTACTGTTACTCAGAATAACTCAGAAAATATGATTTCCTGCACTCTGTATAGTCATTGCACAGTTATGCAAAACCCTGTGCTCTGACTAAAATGTTGCCGTCAGCCAGTGAGAATCTAGTCTTTTTCTTAATCATATTGTTTAACAACCATATGCTCAGCCTGACAATCTCTTCTCCGATTGGCTAAAATCATAAATTTGCATTTATGGGCTCCTGTACTCAGAAATGTTAACTGGGTTGCCACCAACAAAAATGCCACATCAGCCTTCGCAACCTTCAGCAAATCCCAAAACACACCAAAACATATGAGGGAATTTAAAAAACTTCCCCAACAGGGCAAGACAATGGGTCTGTTGAATAAGGAAGTGGTCCACAAGAATTGAACGTGCTTCTACTGGGCCTCCAACCTGCCTCCTCCTCCACTTGCTCGTCCACATGCACAAGACAGCTCGGTTCTTGTTCCCAGGGCACCTGTGGATCAGATTTCCCCCTCTCATAGCAGGGGTGAAAGGGAAGGAAAGCTCTCATGTTTCACTCTTGGTGTTTTCTCTACACAGTCCCTAATGGTGGGAGGAGCTACAGTGACTGTTATGTTTGGAGGCTACACCTCTCCAAACCTCATAGATCATGGGGATCTACCTGACGAGGAGATCCAGTCTATGTGGAGTTAGGGACCATCATGCAGATATGGCCTCTGCTCCATTGCCGCCCCCCCCCCCCATCATCCGGGCAGTGCAGCTGCAGCAGGAGCCAGGTTGTCATTGGCAAGGTTACATAGAGTAGCCGCGGCAGATGGAACCAGGTGGGAAGTAAATCCTGCTTCCAGCTCTATGATCTCCCACATGGATTTCCACTTGGAAATCCAGGCCCACTACAGGGGATGAAGCTGTGTGAAGCAACATCTCCTTTTTCCTCTAAGCCCACCCACCGCAGAAATTGGCAATACTCCTGTGGAGGGTTAGCATCATAGGGCTGAGGGGTAGGCTGACCATATTTCCTTGAGACAAAAACGGGACATTGGGATGGCAAAAACGGGACGGGGTTGGGGGGGTCTCACCAGATGAAATCGGTGCAGTGGCTGCAGAACCTGGGCTGAGGGGCACTGGGGGGGTTGGGGGCTCTGGGGGGGCTCTAGGGGAGCTCTGGGCAGTCTGGGGGGCTCTAGGTCCCAGGGGGGTCTCACCAGATGAAGTCGGTGCAGTGGCTGCAGAACCTGGGCTGAGGGGCGCTGGGGGGGTGGTTGGGGGCTCTGGGGGGGCTCTAGGGGGGCTCTGGGCAGTCTGGGGGGCTCTAGGTCCCAGGGGGGTCTCACCAGATGAAGTCGGTGCAGTGGCTGCAGAACGTGGGCTGAGGGGTGCTGGGGAGGCTCTAGGGGGGTCTCACCAGATGAGGTCGGTGCAGTGGCTGCATAACGTGGGCTGCTTGCACAAGCGTGCGGAGACTTTGTGGCTCTTGACCACGTGGATCACCTTCTGGCGCAGTGCCCCCTTGCAGCAGAACAGCGGCTTGGCCAGGCACTCCAGCTCGGTGGGCGAGGTGACCAGCGCCATGGCCCCACCTGGGCCGCCGGGCGCAGGGGAGGCAGAGGGGGCCTGGGGGGGATGGATGGAGGAATAAGCAGAACAGGGATGGGGGATTAAGAGGATGGAGGGAGAGAGAGAAGGGGGGATGAGGGATGAAGAGGATGGAGGGGACAGAGGGAGAGAAGGCACAAAGGTGAGAAGGGAGAGGATGGATGGATGAGAGAAGAGATGGGGGTAGGGAGCAGGGGGGATGGAGGAGGCAAGGGACAGCGAGAAGGAGGGATGGAGAGAAGGGAGATGGAAGAGGAGGCAGCGGACGGAGGGAGAGAGAGAAGGGAGGAAGGAAGGGATGAAGGGATGGAGAAGGGGATAGAGAGAAGGGATGGAGTGAGCGAGAGGAGGCAGCGGACGGAGGGAGAGATGGAGAAGGGGGATGGAGAGAAGGAAGAGAGGGATGGAAAGAAGGGAGGAAGGAAGGGGTGGAGAAGGGAAATAGAGAGAAGGAAGAGAGGGATGGAGGGATAGAGAGAAGGGAGGAAGGAAGGGATGGAGGGATGGAGAAGGGGATAGAGAGAAGGGATGGAGGGAGCGAGAGGAGGCAGCGGACGGAGGGAGAGATGGAGAAGGGGGATGGAGAGAAGGAAGAGAGGGATGGAAAGAAGGGAGGAAGGAAGGGGTGGAGAAGGGAAATAGAGAGAAGGAAGAGAGGGATGGAGGGATAGAGAGAAGGGAGGAAGGAAGGGATGGAGAAGGGGATAGAGAGAAGGGATGGAGGGAGCGAGAGGAGGCAGTGGAAGGAGGGAGAGAGCAGGGAGGAAGGGAGGGATGGAGAAGGGGGATGGAGAGAAGGGAGGGATGGAGAGAAGGAGGGAAGAAGGAGGAATAGTGAGAAGAGGAGGCAGCGGGCGGCGGGCTGAAGCCGACGGCGGAGCGGAGCTGTCCGGAGCTGCAGCCGGGGCTGAGCGCGCCGGCGGGGGGGGGCTGCTGGCCGGGATTTATGAAAGATTATGTGCAGTTTGCTCATCGGAGATTTTGACATCTGATACTTGTCCTTAGGTAGTAAGATTCTTCACCTGAGCTCTTGCGAGTCCTGCAAAGAAAGAACCTCCCCCTAGAAAGCAGCTTGGGACCTGCCCCAAAAACGGGACAAAATTGATATTTTTGTCAAAAAGACGGGACGGTCCAAAAATATGTAAAAAACGGGACTGTCCCGTTCAAAACGGGACGTATGGTCAGCCTACTGAGGGGAGAAGAGAGAGCTTTCAACCTGGGAGTCGATTCAATGCAGGATACGGTTATTAGCTCCTCTCCAGGAAGCCCCCTCCAGTTATCATAAAAATAATGCATATCTCCATGGATACATAGCTTTCTTGGTAGTAATTCACCCATGAAAAGACAAGAAAAACAGTCAGGAGAAAGCTTTGATATATTTTCTGTTCTTCCTCCTCTTATTTTTGATTCAATCTCGCCGAATAGGAATTCGCTTCATGTTTTAGGCATCATTAGGAGCCTAAAGACTGTAGCAGCTTTTAAGAAATTGGCCACTTAAACCTGCGTTGCAGTGACGTTATTGGTGAGATGAAGTGCAGACGGCCCAGCATAAGAATGGTCAGGTCCTTTATCCAAAGTTAAGAATGCAGTGAGCACAAGAGGACAAACCAAGACAGGTTCAAGTTCTAATCCTAACTCCATTACAGGCTTACTGTGCAAAACACTTCACTCCCCATGCTTCCGTTTTGGCACAACAGGGACCCTTCTGCTATAAATGGATGGAGTTCCCATCCTCCTCCTTAAAGCATACACGCTCTGGGCAAGACATTCAGCATAACTAAGGTGAGGTGGCTCAAGCTATCTTTCTGCTTCCTCTAGATCCTGTGGCCACGGAGGAGAGAAATGGTCTCCAGGATAATTTAGAGCAGACTTTAGGCTGCTCTACGCTACATTGGCTGCAGCAGTCCAATCTCCTCCCCATCCCTCACCCGAGTTTCCTGGGCCCCACAGAAATGCTCTAACCCTTTTTAATCCAGAGATAACTAAGTCTATTTGATAGTAAAAATCAAAAGTACTTTCACCATAGCTCCACGGAGGAATCAAACACTTGATAATTGATGCCCTGGGCACTTGGAAGATGTAAGAATAGAATGTGAAATAACATTTTTGTCTTTGTTCTTTGTTCTTTTTTGGGGTAACTTGGTATCAGTTGGGAAATTCAGAGTATCGTTACAGAAATACCAGATGTTCAACCAAGACCATCTTGTCCTGAATATTCAAGCCCACTGAGTTAATGCAGCCCTGCCTGCCCCAGCTCACTCCATGAAAAATTGCTCCTGAAGCTCCCGGCTGTTGCACAGGGTGAATCCTGGGGTGAGTTTCTTCAAGGTTAAAATGAAACTTTCAGCAGAATTGTAGTAAATCCGAAAGGTGTTTCCTTGGGCTCAGTCTTCATACAAACTACTTTAACTCGCATAATGCGATTGGGGGGAAGGGGGTGCGCGCGCACACAAATGTGAGAGGACTTTGTCGTGGAAGACTGAACACAGCTATCACCTTGATCCTACAGCTGAACCTGTGTGAGTGGGCTCCACACAAGCCCCCACAAGGCTGTGGGTGCTGATGCAATTGCAGAATCGGGGCCTATAGCTTTCACTATCAGCTATTCCTATAACAACATAAGGCCCCATCTTAGACTACACCTCCCAGTCCAAATGGCCAGTCAGTCTGGGGATCTCAGAGAGTGCAGACCAGACAAGGAGTCTTTCCACCCAAGCAGACTCATTCCTACAGAAGCCTTAGCTCTGCAGTATCTCCAACAGCTATTTGCATTCTCCTCATAGCAGAGAATGGACCATGGATCTAGATGGTCACAGATACACCATCCCAAAGAGCAGAATTGTGGACACTACTTCCCATCTTCCCTTCCTCACCTTTTGCATAGGAGAAATACGCTTCTTTAGCTGGTCTGGGGTCCTTTATGACTACAGGACAGAGGAAAAGATTTGGGGCTCAATCCAATGTCCGCTGAAGTGAATGGGAGCCTTTCCACTGATTTAAAAGTGCTCTGGATTACACCCTAAAGTCCTTATTATCCGTCTGACACATAAGCACCATTATTTACACACTAGAACCAAACTGTCTTCTGAAACAAGAGGAGTGCATTCAGCCAGTGAGTCTAGCACTTGATCGACACAGAATTGCACCAGGGTTTTCGAGCGTATTTTTAATTGTGATGTAGTTAAACCAGCATAAACCTTTGCAGAGACACTCTTTATTCCACCTAAACCTGGCTAATACCACTTTTCCTTGACAACATAAGATACAAGCCAGGGTTCAACAGATTTAAGAGTGCCCTAGTCTGCGCGATTTTAAGTCCATTTAGAACATGGGTGTCCAACCTTTCCTGGGCCACACTGGAAGAAGACGAGTTGTCTTGGGCCACACATAAAATACACTAACACTAACGATAGCTGATGAGCAAAAAAAACACAAAATGTAGAATAGATAATGTACATATCTAAGTAATAAAACTTCATTATTTTTTTTTATATTTTTTATTATAAAAGTAAAAGAAAAAAGGGCAACATAAAACTAGTGGGATATTTGACATTGTTTTTGAGACACTAATGCTTCAATATCTGGTTCGATGGAAGTAGTTGCAATTCTCAGTGAGTTCTCAAGGTGCTCATCAGATATTTTGGTTCTAATTTTACTCTTCGTGTGCTTCATCCTTGAAAATAGCTGCTCACAAATGTAGGTGCTCCCAAAAAGCGATGACATGAATAAGGCATGATTGTGAAGCGAGGGATATTTTTCTCTGGGAAGATATGTCTTATAAAAGTCCAGTAAAGAGACATGATCAAATTTTTCTTTAAGTTGAATGTCAGATTGCAGCTCTATGCATTCCATTTGAAAATTGGCAGGTAACATATTTATGTCGACTGAAAATGGAGTCGCAAATATACCAAAATACTGATTATTTTTCCAGAAATCTTGAAACCTGTTCTCAAATTCCTGTATCAAATCGAAAAGCAAGTCTGCATATTTTTCGATGTTCACAGGACCGTGTTTAGCCAACGTGTCGAAATGCATAAAATTGTTTGCCTTAATTTGAGATTGCCATAGTTTCCGTTTCATTTCGAACGCTGTTATGGTTTGAAACATTGTATTGATAAGTTGGTTTTCACCTTGAAGACGCATGTTTAACTCATTTAAATGAGCGGTCAAGTCTACTAAAAATGCTAAATCTGTGAGCCAGTTTTCATCGTCAAGTTCTGGCACAAATATTGTTTTTGATTCTATAAACGACTTGATTTCATTTCGCAAATCATAAAATCTTTTCAACATTTTGCCTCGACTTAGCCATCTTACTTCCGAAAAGTAAATGATGTCCCCATAGTCAGCATCCATACTTTTAAGAAATTCCTGGAATTGGCGATGATTCAATCCCTTGGCCCTTATGAAATTCACGGCCTTGATGACAATTTGCATGATGTTATCCATTTTTAAAGCTTTTGCGCATAAATTTTCTTGGTGTACTATGCAGTGATATTTCATCAAACGTAAGTTTTGGGTGGCAATTGCATCGTCTTCTATTAATTTTACAAGTCCCTCTCTTTTACCTACCATTGCCGGGGCACCATCAGTAGCTATACCAGATATGTTCACAATGGACAAAGAAAATCACTTTAATGTATTTTTCACTGCTTCGTATAAATCTCTTAATTTAGTTGTGTCTTTTAATAGCACTAAAGAAGCCATTTCTTCAGTGACATTATATTCGTCATCAATATCTCTAATAAAAATTGCCAATTGAGCTGTATCTGTAGCATCAGTGCTTTCGTTCATCGCCAAAGCATAAAATTTAAAATGAGCAGCTTTACTCTCCAAACCTCTTTCGATAGATTTTCATATTTCATCAATTCGCCTGGCTATAGTCTGGTGAGACAAACTGATTTTAGAAAAATCCCCTTTTTTTATCAGGGCAAATTATATCTGCCATGTTTTCCATACATTGCTTAATAAACTCACCATCAGCATATGGTTTTGATTATTTTGCTATCAGATTTGCTACCACATAACTAGCTTTTACAATAGAGTCCGTTTGCGTTGTAACTTTTTTAAAAAAACTTTGTAGAGATGATAGACTTTTTTTCAGTTCTGCTATTTTGTCTTTACGACACATTCCTTGATACACACTAAATTTCGCAGCATGTTTTTGCATATAATGCCTTTTCAAATTGTAGTCTTTGAAAACTGGCACAAATTCCCTACAAATTAAGCAGAGTGCCTTAGTATTTACCTCGACAAAAAAATAGTCATCTGTCCACTTTTCGTTGAACAATCTTCCTTCTTCTATAATTTTTCTTTTTTTGGGTTCTGTTTTCTTTTGAGACGCTGTGGAAGCCATGCTGGAATTAAAAAAATAATAATAAATATGCAATTATATTTACTTTTATTATGAAAATTAATAGATAGAAAATTAGAAAGCAAGGTTTAATAATCAAATAAGAATACTTACATGTCTTCTAGATAACAATAGACGTCTATCGTTTACAAAGGTAGGTTGAAATATCGATAATCGCTGCGTTTTACTCGCCAAATCGCCACAAGCACACGTAACGACTGCACCTTTCTTTGGTGTCAATTCGACTGTCTGCACATTGGAAGCCGTACACCGCCAAAAAACTTAAGCCACACATGCGTACAAATAGCGAGAGCGTACGGCACTGTAGCGGGGCGGCACGGCTCCCGGCCGCCCGCGCTCAAGACGGCCCCCGGCCGGGGCCGGAGAAAGCGACGGTAGCGCCGCAGGAGCCCCGCCCCCAGTGCAGCGGGGCGGCGCGGCTCCCGGCCACCCGCACTCAAGACGGCCCCTGGCCAGGGCCGGAGAAAGCGGCGGTAGCGCCGCAGGAGCCCCGCCCCCGGCGCAGCGGGGCGGCGCGGCTCCCGGCCGCCCGCCCTCAAGACGGCCCCTGGCCGGGGCCGGAGGGAACCGGAGGTCCGCCACTGGAGCCCCGCCCCCGGAAATCCGGGAGCAGGGGAGAGGGAGTTCGGCCGCCCGCGGACCACGGGCGACGCAGTTTCCGGCCATGGCCGGAGGCGGCCGCAACAGCGCCGGGTCAGCCCCGCCCCCGGGGGTCAGGGGGCGGACCCGGAAGCACAAAAGACCGGCCGCCCAGCTCAGAAGGGCGGCCGACACCGGCACAGGGAGCTGCCCGAAAAGTGGCTCCCCGCCGAGACCCGCCAGATCTGCAGCCTCCCCATTACTGGGAGAGACCGCCGACCTTACCGCTGGGACATTACCCAGAGGAACCCTTGGACCCTCGCCTGGAGGACCGCCTGAGGGATCCGCCCGCCAGCTACCCCGGGGGAAGTCACGAGCGGCCACCGGACCCCCGCTGGGACCAGACGCCGACCTCACCGCCCGACCTTTGTCCGACGGAAAGACCACCGACCCCAGCACCCCCGCAGGCAGCTTATTACCCGGAGGAGCCCCCAGCCGAGCACGCCAGTGACCCCGAGGACCTACCCGACCTGCCCCCGGACAGCGACCCCGAAGAGCCAATGACCCTAGGTCCCGGGGAGGACCCCGCAACAGCCCAGGTACCCGGGGAAGGGGGATCCGGAAGTAGCCCGGGGGAAGAGCCGATGTCAGTGTGTTTCGGCCGGGACCCCCACTGACAGCAGCAGAGCTCGTGCTGCCAGGGCCCCGGGCTGGGGCGCAGAGGAAGTGGGTGGGCCTGCGCCCCCCCCTGCCACCCCTCCCATAGTGGGTGGCAGTTCCCCCTTCCCGACCGCGGGACCTGTCGTCGGGGGCCGCCAGCTGATCCACCCAAGGGCCTAAGCCCAACCGCCAGGACTCGTGACTGGGCCAACCTAGGGCCTGAAGCCAGAGCCTGAGACTCTTAGTCAGTCCGCCCGAGGGCCAAACGCCCGGGCGACCGTGAATCCCGCCCCCGAACGGCACGGGGAGAACGGGCGACCCCGCTAATTCCCCTTAGGGTCGCCAACCCCGCCGCGGGCCCAGGGATTCCTGCCAAACCGACAGGCAGGGCTCGCGCCCCGACGACGCGACCCCTACAGGCACGCAGCGGCGTTATGCCTAGTTCACACAAATTCTTTGTCACAATTCATTTTACGCAACATTAGAGTCCTCTCGCTCTTTATTTTATTAGTCAATTTTATCAGGTTTTCTTTTTTTTTGGTTGAACTGTTTGCAATTATAATGCGAATTACGAATAATACTCCAGTATTTGTGGACGTAATCTCATAACGTTGTAAGTTTACGATTTTGTGTTGGGCCGCATTCATAGCCGTCCTGGGCCGCATGCGGCCCGTGGGCCGCAGGTTGGACAAGCCTGATTTAGAAAGTGATTTTAGTCAAACCACTGCAACTTGCGTGTGAAGACAAAGTCCTTGCAAATCATGGCTAGAGATAGCTTTGGAGACAAACAAGATAGTAAGATTTGATGAGGCATTTTTCTAACAATAGCAATGGACAGAAAAAGATTGAAGGAGATTGATGGGGTGATGAAAATGACGACATAAGCGCTGCATTAAATTTAGTGAACAGCTTTGCTATGTTACCCATAAATGGATTTTTTTTTTATTACCATCTCCACTCTGGTGTCTTTTGAACAACATATTGTATTAAGGCAAAACACTCTATTTCGTTCCCAAATTAGTTGTCTTAGAAGCCTGGAACACATAATAAAATCACTCTCACATTGGCTTGACCATGTTGCTTAGTTAATTTAACACAGTTTATCTCGCAGTTCACACTGAGAAAAATGTAATTAAATGTTTGCTTGTTTTCATTAAGATTTCTAATGCCAAACTGCTTTTTTGTGAGTGTGTAAGTGTAAAGTGCCACTACTTGTGTATTTCACCTAGCATATTGTGGTAGCCTTCAGAAATTGTAAAGTAATAATGCTAATATTATATCATAAAAAGAATACATCTTGTGGATAAATTTATGCTTTGTATTTTGACAGTTGCAGTGTGACCAGTTCTCATGACTTTATTTTGAACATTTGGTGTTTTTATTAAGGTGCCAGCTCTTGGAGTCATGTGAATATGAGACCTTTAGCTCTCATTCTTAAAGAAAGGAAAATAAACCTACATCCCTCACAGTTATGGAGATAAGTTTGAAAAATATGACCATCGTGCAAAAATGTATATTTTAAAAATCTTTTTAAGTCAAGCTCAAGTCTGTAGAGCCTGATTCGTGATTTCTGAATGTTTGGACCTTGCAATACTGTGTACATTTACAATATAAACAGAAAAATCGGGGTCCTACATCAAGGGAATACTGTAGAGGTTCAGTTTGATAACAGCCAACATTTGACCGGTTTATACTTTTTAGAATCTGGTGGAGACAGACCTGGAGATCAAAATACCTCTTTGGTATTTTTATCTGACTGGATCAAAACTAACTGGGGTGCGTGTACATGTGCTGCAATCACAAACCTCAGCTACAGTGTAGACATACCCATTACTTCCAATTGCAGAAGTGTCCATGCAGCGGTGAAAATGAGCCAGCACGGTGTACCAGTAAGAACCGGTACCGGTCTGTATGCAGCTAGGGTGACCAGACACCAAGTGTGAAAAATCGGGACAGGGTGTGGGGGGTAATAGGAGCCAATATAAGAAAAAGATTCCAAAATCGGGACTGTCCCTATAAAATCGCAACATCTGGTCACCCTATATGCAGCCCACATTAATACACTGCCATGGCAGTGCTTTAATGTCCCTGCCCCTTTTGCCTCTCCCAGAGATGGCCCTGCTGGTAGGGTCTGTACTGGCAGGATCGCCGACAGGGGAGGCAAAGGACCCTGCAGCACTTTAAAATCTCTGCACCTTTTCCCCTCACTCAATCTGGCACTTTTCACAACCCCTATAAAAAGGAGACAAAAGAGAGGAGACTCAGAGGAAAAAATACCTCTTTTAAAATTATGTGATCACTGAACACTCAGGTAAAAAGCCTAGTAACAGCCAATGTTTATGCACAGTATGTTGCACTATGCATCTGAACAGTGTTTACTCTTGTGCTCCGTCTGATAGCTCTGCAGCAGAAATTAACTATCAAACACTATTTTCAGAACTGTACCAACATGACAGATAATGGTGTGCAAACAAAGGAGTGAGCACAGAAAGCCACGTTCATTTCCAGCTGTTAGAGACATGAAAGAAACTAACAAATGGACAAAGCAGGGTGGGAGAGAGATTTTATTTTGGGGGGGTCCCTAAAAACATATTAAAAACTATGAAGAGATCTTTTAAACACACACATACACACACACTATAATGTTGTACACAATGGTGTCTTTTGGAACATAAAAGGAACACCTTATGTGTACACCTTATCCATAGTGGAAAATCCCATTGAAATTTTGCAAATGGTTCCTGCTACTCAAGGTTGGCAGCTATGTTTTGGAACTGAGCAAAAAGTCTAATGGTCTCCTGGTCCCTTGGATTGCTAAAACACAACAGTAGAACCCAACAGAAACTAGTAGAAACCCATTGAAGAATTCTCATGGCATTTTTGAAAGATCTGTTATATTTCCTTTCAAGAGTGTTCCATAACTTTTGTTCACTTGCACTATAATAATAAACCGAATTACGATCTCATATCTTTACACAATAGTAATACTGAATATATTGCCTTTTGTTCTGAAGGCCACAAACCAGCTTCATCTTATTACAGAGTTTTCACACTTCCAAAGCCAACTGAAGCCGTTAACATCACTGAATCAAGCTCATGTTTCACAGTATACACAGTCCTTCACCTTTTCAGGTTGTCGGTGTATTGTATCAAAGATTTCCCAATTTAGATACTCACTGAGAACGATATACAAAAATTCATAATACTAAAACAAGGGGACAGCCATTTAGATTAAAAGACAACAACATTAAAATTGATCAGAGCCAGTACTGTTACCCCAAATATAATTCCCTTGTGGAACACATCACCACAAGATATCACAGAAGCCAGGAACATAGACGGTTTCATTACAAAGCTTTGATACGTCTATGGAGAATGAGGACATCTATAATCACATCTGATAGGAAAGTTGTTTTTGCTTTGTTTTTTTCAAGCAGCACCACCCCCTAACTGATGATGCTGGAAAGAAATAACTTCTAAGGGTATGTCAATTCTATAACTTTCCTCTGTGTGATTTCTTGCTCTGAAGCCTCTAGTACTGGCCACTATAAGGCACAGGATGAAGAAGATGGACAATTGCTATGATCTGGCAAACAATTCCTATGTTTATATAGCTTTCCACACATCTAGTTATTTTCACTTTTCTTCCCCGGACATCTATTCTCATTCTTGTTTAATTTTCCCTTTTATAATGTTAAAAAGTTTTAGTTCCCACCCCCAACTCCCTCAGGAAGCATCAAACACACACAAAATGTTTCCAAAATAAGATTCTGTGTGGCTACTTGGTTTGGGGTCTTATGTATTGTATTTAATACTTATACTGCAGAAAGCTTCTGGGATTAACTGTCCCATTTTCAATCACTCTGTGGGATCGAAATAAATAGCAGGCACTATTGCTAGTATGCAGCAATGTATAGGGTTTTGAAGAGAGATATCCCCTCCTATTAAATTGAGTTAAGGCAAAATGTTTACCTGAATATGAATGGCGTGGAATATTTTCTGCCATAATGATCCCTGGACTTATTTCAAGCATACTCCTCTGCAACATCAATAAATAAGCTATCCTCCAAAGCCTCTTTGTGCGGTGACCTTATTTCTTTCTAGTCAACACAATCAACATAATGTTTCTTTTCTGTGTGAGAATTATTGGGGATACTCATCAGTAGTTACATCTGTTTACTCCAGTGGTTCTCCTACAAGCCCTTTTGTATGGGAATAATGCTCTTTTGGCCCCATCTCCCTGACCTCCTGATTTCGTCTTCTGCAGATCACCACTCAGTCACAAGACACAGCTTTTTAAAGCAATATACAATACTTTCCAGAGCAATTAAAGCAGACACTAAGCAGGCTGAAATGCCACATGGCCTGCTAGAACCTGCAACCCTGGGATGTAGAGCATACGGCAAGAGGGGAGCAGCAAGGTGAGGATTTTTCCGTACTTGGAATTGGCTCCTGCAACACAAAGCTCTTCCTGGCCCTTTCTTGCCTTCCATGCTCCAGGGAGCCAATCTCCAAAATGCCAGCATCTTTGGCTGGCACATTGTGTCTTTTCTTAGTGCCAGCAAAGCTTTGCCAGAGGGATATCACAGTATAAAAGCCATTATACTGAGACCTCATCACATTTGAACCTGCCAAGTTCAAAGCCACAATGCTCAGTATACTAGATAGATTTGCATCCTATCCCCAAACCTTTCGCCCACTGTAGGCTAAGGGATAAATTCAACATTAATTCACATCAGTGACACCCCACTGACTGTGAGCGAGTGGAGAAATCTGGCTACATAGCGATTTTACACCCAAGATTAGGCAACTGGTAATAGGCTTCTAGGGTATTTGATTCATTGTAGGGACCATCTGATCTTAATTAGAAGTCAATCTGTTAACACTACATATTGAGTGGTTTACCTCCTTTTCTCGTTTTGACATATGTGCCATATGGCTCAAGTCTTCTCTGTATACCGGTAGGAGCTCTCCTAGGTGAAATATTATGTTTACAACTCCGTGACACAATAAGTCTAAATTACTTACATGATCAACCACCGAACAATGAAAAAGCTTCACGCTTGTTTTCAGGCACACGTTGGTTATTTTATCAGTTGTTCATTATCACTTTCCCACCTGGAAAAATGCTGCCAAACATTTGCATCCCCTCGTTTGAAGATGGAGCTAGTAGAGATTTCCATAGCTCTCCATTCTAGATCACAACTGCATTGAAACGAGCTTGATGTTAATTTTAGTTTTGAAAGTGAGTAGATGTCATTAGTGAAAACAAACGGTCTATGCAATATGGATGTTTCTCTTTGGAGACCATCAAACTAATTTCCCACAGGCCAAGGAAGAGCCCACAGCTGAAAATCATGCTGGTTACTCATGTGAGTAAATACTACTTGAAGGGAGTAAGGGCTGCAGAATCTCTCCACACACAGACACTAAGGATGAGAATATCCCACATTAGGGTGTCTGTGACGCACACACAGGATGAGAATATCCCACATCAGGATGTCTCTCTCTCTCTCAGAGAGAGAGAGAGAGAGAGAGAATATCCTACATTAGGGTGTCTGTGACCAGGAGAAGGGTTAGGGATGTATAAGGAAACGGAAGCTGGATCCAAAGTGCACAGAGGAAGGGTTGTGTCCTCTATCCCTCCCTCAGCTGTCAGTGGAATTGCTTTGTTTTCATTAGTTATGTTTTTGTGTTCAAACAATAACTGGTGCCCTGGGGCAAATGCTTAAAAGTTCTTGGGCATGACATCTGTTTCTCTTCCTGGGCTGGTGAAACTGCCGACCAGCCAAAAGCCTCTTTTTTTTCATTTCAGTCATGGTGGTTTGCTCTGAAAGGAATCGCTGTCTCTGGGCTCTGAGACAGTTCTGAGGTGGGATTTGAAAGAACACGGGTTTGTCTTCACTGCAAACAAAAAGGTGGGTTCTTAACTCGGGTTAAACCAGCAGTGAAGACGAGGCTTTTAACTTGGGTTAGTAGGTCGAGTACAAGCTGACGCTTGGCACTCAACTTGAGCTGACGGCCTGAGTTAAAAGGCCAGTTGCCATCTCTTCATTGCTATTTTAACCTGAGTTAAGAACATGCTGCCCCTCGCACCCACCAGTGGAGATGTAGGCTAAGTGGCACACTGGGCTGGGAAGAGAATTTGATGGTGAAGGGAACATACAGAGGAAAAAAATAATTCTGATCATTTTTAAAAAAAAACACATGCTTTTTGCACACCCTCGCAAGGGGCACATGTGTGAACAAACGTAAGAGAAATCTGGTTACAGAAATTGCATGATCCCACCGTGAAATGCACCCTCAGGCAGTCAGATACCTTGCAAAAGCAGGGGCAATGCCTAATCAGAACAACAAATAGAATCTATATTGAGCCCAGAACCGGTGTGAAGGAACTAATCTCTCTGTTCAAGCAAATAAACTCAAACACTTCCAAGAAGTCTACTGGGCTGTAGCATAGCAAGGATTTCAAGTTATATCATTGCATAATTCATTGGTAATGAGTTTCTCAGCCATCGTTATGTCTCTGTCAGATGGTAATAAAATGGAGTATTTGTCTCTGTTCTTGGTTCGCTTGGAGACTATGCAGATATGCCAGTCCTCATTATATCTTGATAGAAACAAAACCCATTAGCATAGGTGCTGTAGATTTTAATAAGGGAGACGCATAGAAACTAATCCAGGTCAGTCATAATGAAATGGTTGCACCTAGCTGAAACTGATAAAAATCTAATTATGTCCATATCAATGGACTGTTTCAGAGATGCACAGTGTTGATCTATTCATTGTAGCAATACATAATGGGTTTTGCTTAAATGACACTATATAATTGGTAGGTAAGGAATGATAAGCATGAGGTAGGGGCTGCATTTCAAGTGGGTGTCAAATTGAATGGAAGAATTTTTCTTTGGAAAAAAATTGTTAGTTTTTAAACTCTACTTTTTATTAAGATCAAACAGAAAATGTATCGTAGAACAAGACAAATTTACTCTTCTGATATGATGTAACGGCTCTGTCCAGGGCATGGATTCTAAAGGTGAGAAACTCACTGAAATCCTGGGTGTTTGTAATACAACTAAGGCCAATTGAAGAAAACTGAGAGCCCCCTGCACAGCCATTCTTACTTAGCCATCCCTCATCCATTTGGTGCTGTAAGCAGCTCAGACCTCTGAAGAGAATAAGACTAACAGGATAACCCCCCCAGGCCCAGCCAAGGCTCCCCACTCAAGACGAGGTGGGAAAGTCTCCCAGATGTTACCTCCTCTGGCCGGAGTCAGATTGTGTCCTGGAGTCAGAAAAGGGAAAGGCTCAGTCTCTTCTTTGAGATACCCCCTCAAAGGAAATGCAACTGCTGCCATGAGACTGCTCAGACTGGGGTCCATTGTGCTCTACTTGACTCTCCCGAACTCCCATTAACTTCCAGGGATGCTTACAATGCACACGGAATGGGTGTTTGGGCCCAAAACTGTGCAGAAGCAATTGTATGAGTTCAGCCACAAACCTATATCCTGATCTTGCAAGCTCAGACATGCAGGCAACCTCCCGGACTCGTGTGCAGCCCTTTTGAAGGCAATGGGATTAAACACGTGAGTAAGTGTTGTGCTGGACTGACACTACAGAGTGCGAGACACAAATAATAATAGTTTGGCACCATGTCTCTGACAATAGCCAGCAGCAGAGGATTCAAAGGACCTCCCTCCAATTACCCAGGTTTCATTTATGTATTTCCTTCACTTGCTTTACCCTCAGGCTAATTTATTTCAGCTTTTTGTCTCCTGTTTTTTTTGCCTGTTATGCCTCACTGAGCGGCTGATCACCCTCTCACATCTTACAGAAATATTTGACTCCAACCATTTAGCCTAATATTGTATGCTCAGTACTGAATCCCCCCCTCACTCAGCTTTATTTCTCCCATTTGTGTACCACTTAAACATTCTCTTTTCTTTCAGTGCCACCGCTGGGGAGGATGCTAAGTAGGCTCTCTGGTCTTTCCAGACACACAATGCATTAGCTCCCCAAAGGTAAACGAAAGGCAAGAATACTGCAATCCAGCTTATATTGGGTTGTGGGTTTTTTTTAAATAGTTGTTTAAAATTCAAAGAAGCATTAAATAATAATATGATTGGGGGAACAATTTTCACTTAAGGGAATTTACAGGGCCATTTTTCAAAGTGAGTGCAAACAATGGTTTCTGGGAAGCAATCTCCCATTTTTTTGTATTGTGATTTTTTTTCCATCTCTTTCACATCAGAATACTCCAGGCATGTTTGCAAAAAACCCATCGCTATGTTCCAGAATCTTCCTCCTCCTTTCACTCAGAGAGGCAGGGGAATACATACCCTGCACATTTACTCTGTGGGTACGTCTAGACTGCAATAGAAAACCTATAGCACTAGTCTCAGGGCCTGATCAGCTGACTCGGGCTCAGGTTGCGGGGATAAAAATAGTAATGGAGATGGTTGGGCTCAGGCTGGACCCTGGCCTCTCAGACCCTCCCCCTGCACAGTCTCAGAACCTGGGCGCCAGCATGAGCCCCAACATCTACACTGCCATTTTACAGCCCCTCAACCCCCATGAGCCCAAGTCAGCTGCCTCAAGCCAGCCACAGCCATGCTATGGGTCATTTACTGCACTGTAGACATATCCTAAGCCTCATTTCACTCCTAGAGGTTAAGTGACTTGCCCAAAGCTACACTGCAACACAGCAGCAGAGCTGGGATTAGAAGCCTTGCATTCCTTGATACCCAGCAGTGGATAGCTCAAAAGATTGTATAATAAGGCACTTCAGAGGTCTAAGCCTATCTCCAACACTGACTCATCATGTAGCCTTAGACACATCATTTAAGAGCCGTGCCTCAAACTCCTCATGTGTAAAATGGAGATAATACACATCACGGGGTCATTGTGCTGGTCTTAAAAAAACCAAGTAAATAAATACATTTCAATCGGGTATCCTATGTTCTCCAGGCTTCTTAAAAAAAAAAAAAAAAAAGTGAGCAAGGCATGAAAAATCCCCAAATATATGGAAAACGCATCTCTCAGTTTATTCATCACTGCCATTACAATCATAACAGCTCCCCCATAGCCAATCATTATCTTCCCATATACGTTAAATCCCCATCCTGCCACCAAAACTCCTCAAAGAAAAAAAAAAGATGGGTGTAGTGTTTTCTACCAATTGAATAAGTAACCTGGTTTCCCTTCGTATTTATCACAATCCAATCACATGGAAAAACTCTCTCAAGAAGCTTATGTGTTATGGAAGAGAAAGCTATAGGTTATTATAATGAACGTGAAGTTGTATATTTCCTGCATCAGTTTAGCGTGTCCACCTCTTCAACAAATGAGAGGTAATCTGGGCCTGGGTTTCTGGCTATTGGGATGGTGTTGCACTTTAAGATCAAATCTGGGATTTGGTGCATCACCCACTGAGATTAGATTAAGTCATTCTGCATCACCTGACATCTTTAGTCCCCAGGTTACTCTATTGGAAAGTTTAGCTGAACGTTGATAAATAAACCAATTATAGATTTCAACAATCAGGAAATAACCTCACAGATTTATTCAACAGCTCATTTCTCCCCCCAGTGCAGCCGACCCATATATAATTTACGAAAGGCTGTTGTCTTTTTTATTATTTATTAAAAGGAGGCTATTTAGAAGTTATCAACAAGCCATAGAAAGGTATTCGGCAATGTAATTGCTTGGAACCTTCTCTGCCTTTCTGGTGTGACATTTCTCACCTTGAAAGGGACATTTGCATCTAGGAGGTGAACCAATTTCAAAACTCAATGCTGAGAACACCTGGAATAGCTATTGCTCATCTTTACCAGGCACTGACAGTTTTAAAACTCCTGAATACGGAGATAGCTCTGTAATTTCCTAAGGGAGCCAACTATAGTGAGAGAGCATTGTCTTCCCATGATAGCAGGTCAAATCATCAGTCCATAGGCTGATGCATCCATAGCTACAGACAAGTGTGATTGATAGAATGGAGTGTGGGAAATCCAGCTTAAAATATTCAATTTTAACCAAAAAGTACTGGCCTTTTCTTTTTTTAAAAATGGCAAAAAATTCACCTGGTGATTTTTGAGAAAAATGCATCATTGCATTATTACAGGGAATGGCAACCTTTGGCATGCAGCCTGCCAGGGTAAGCCCCCTGGTGGACCAGGCCGGTTTGTTTACCTGCCATGTGTGCAGATTTGGCCAATCGCCGCTCCCAATGGTCGCAGTTCACCTCTTCGAGCCAATGGGGGCTGCTGGAAGTGGCAGCCAGCACATCGTTTGGCCCACGCCACTTCACCATTCCAGTGAGGGCTGTGGGAACCGTGGCCATAACACCAAGTTTAAAAAAGAATCACAGCAAGCGACTGGGATAGACTGGGACACAAGAGATGATGTCAAGGATGGAGTAAGCAAGGAAATTGTTCCTGGAAGGATGCAGGAGTCGACACTGATACAAAGACCAAATTATTCCTTGGGAGTTTTGCTGGGAATTAATGAAGAGTTCAGGCCAAAGTTCTTTCAAATCCAGGAGATGCAGAGATGGACACCAGCAGAAGAAATATTCTGAAAAGGAACAGCGGGATCTAATGACCAGGCAAGGAAGTGAATTTTGGATATGTGACGTGGTTTTCTTTGGTCAGGAGAAGAGGCTGTTCAGATGGGGCCAAAATTGAGCCTATGGGGAACTCAATCTGGATTCAAACATGGTCAGGAAAAATGCCTGGGGAATCTCAAAATCCAGGGTTTGGATTTCCAAAACGATGATGAAATTCAAATGCAGCAGCAGACAACTGACCTTTTTGGAGACTCCAGTGGCTGCATTGCTGCAGATTGAAAATAGTTGTGATGCTTCAGAAACGCACGCTGGGGTAAGAGGGTGAAAAACTTGAGGGAGGAGCAAGAGTTTTGAAGGAGCCAAATTGCAGACACAAAACAGGAAAAATCAAAAGAGAATTCAGATGTGAACTACACCCAACTTTTACAACCTAAATCCTGCCAATATTTGCTCAGCTGATATTCAAAAGCTTTTCCATTTGGGTCTCAATTTAGTTATAACTATTAACTAGATTATTACATCCATTTTGCTTGTATTCTCCTCCACTTAACAACCTTCCTCATAGCCCCAGAGTTGTTCACAGGATCAGTCAGGTATGTCACCTACTATCATGGGGCTCTGTCTTGGCTAGCAATTCCAGATACTACGACAATACAAATCATTAACAATAACAATAATAATTCTGAATTCCTTCATTCCCGAACATTTGAGATTAACCTACTTGTCACAAGCTACTCCCTCCTCCATAGTTTTATATAGAAAGTAAACCATCCCAATGCCCATTCTACAATATTGCTCCATATGTTCCCAACACTCAGTGTGTTGCAGGTCATGGACAACAGAGATCCCTTGCTCTTCGGACAAACCTTTTAAGTTTCTGTCACTCTATCCTCACTAAAATGTTTCTTTGGATCAGATTATCTACCACAAATTCATATTATCAATATAATCCCTTTTCTATCTTTAACACCACTGTGTTTCTGCTCATCTGTCGTCACTGCAGGTCCAAGTTACCATGTAGTGTTTCACTGGGAATTCCAGCATATATGACTGACTGTCTGTTCGTGCCCCTTCTATTTTTCCTGGTTAGCTTTTTGGGCCCAGCTATGGGTGCACCCCTCACTTTGGGAAATGTTGTAAGCAAAAATCTGATGGTGTAGCAGTTTGTGTTATTCCCTAATGAACATGAGTGAGGCAAAAATAAAATTAACAAATGTCCCTGGCCCTCTGTTTTACATGTCATTTCATATTATAATGCAGTCTGGAGGGGGCCTGCATGGGTTTGTTTCTGTTGTTGTTTAGGATTATACTGCCTTTAAGGTTTATTTCATATCTCCGTCTTCTGCTCTTTTGTGATTAAATGCATAAAAGCAGACAGAATAATAATTACATAATTTATGTTCATATGCTTCCTCCCACTGGCAGGCTGCTTCTCGACTGAAATTGTATTTGATTCATGAACATCTACCTATTAAAGATTGGGGGACAGATATTGCAAATCCTGATGAGAGATCACAAAATTATGTTTCAGCTCTACCACTGATGTCAGGTCCATTTGCACTTTTATCACTGATTCATTCACTCCTGCTTTATAATCTAGTACGTTGGCTGTTAGTATTCATCCTTGCTACTTTGCAATAATATTCTAAAGGTATAGAGGTGAACTGTGCCACTCTAAACACGTGGTTTCTATCCAGTGATTCAGGAAAAACATGGAGATAATTGTTACCTAAATCCTACAGGTGTGCTGACATGGATGCCCTAGGAAAGATTTGGCGGCTAAAGCAATTAACTCATGGTGGTGGTTCTTTGTTGAGAAAATTCTGCCACCTTAACCCACCTAAAGAAATCAAAATGAAAAGAATTATAGTGAATGTACCAGCGATAGCACTTTTCCCATGTATTTGTGTGGTTCCTTTCCCAGGATGGCTGATACTGAACATACATCTATTATTATTATTAACTTTACAGTAGTGTGTAGAGGTGTCATTTGAGATTGCGGCCCCAATGTGCTAGGCACAGTAAGGATTTATAGTATGAGAGTCCCTGCCTGGAAGAGCTTATCAATTAAAAGACAATGGGTGGGAGCGGAAACAAAAGCACAGAGAGAGGATGTGACTTAGAATCATAAAATAGCAGGGTTGGAAGGGACCTCAGGAGGTTATCTAGTCCAACCCCCTGCTCAAAGAAGGACCAGTCCCCAAATAAATCAGCCAAGTTTTCTGCCCTAGATCCCTAAATGGCCCCCTCAAGGATTGAACTCACAACCCTGGGTTTAGCAGGCCAATGCTCAAACCACTGAGGTAACAAAGAGTCCTGTGGCACCTTAAAGACTAACTATAAAGTATTGAAGCATAAGCTTTCGTGGGCTAATACCCACGTCGTCGGATGCAAGCAGTGGAAGTGTCACTGCTTGCATCTGACGAAGTGGGTATTAGCCCACGAAAGCTTATGCTTCAATACTTTATAGTTAGTCTTTAAGGTGCCACAGGACTCTTTGCTACCTCTGCTATTCCAGACTAACACGGCTACCTCTCTGATTCTTCAAACCACTGAGCTATCCCTCCCCTAGGTCATAAGCAGACCGGTGGAAGACTAGAACTCAGGTCTCCAGCACCCCAAGCACATCCCTTCCCACTGGACCTCACTGCCTCTCACATGCCACAAGTATTTACTCCTGGGGAATTCATTTACAATTCACTTAGTTCCTTTCTTAATTAATTAACTTGCCATTTTCATGCCACTTTCTAAGTGGGGCTCCATTTAATCTAAATTCAGCATTAGCAAATGGCAATGCAAGGGTTGAGCGCTCATAAAGTTGCAGTGTTCTTCAGCAAATGCAATGCTCTTCTTTGCTTAATTGTCATTTAAAAGTGACAAATTAAGGCTAATTTTCAATTCAAGTAGATGGGTTGATGCTTTGTCTCACTGCAGTCCAGAACGAAGGGTTATGACATTCACTGATAAGATACGCGAATGGCTCCTGGCAAAAATACTGTAATTTATGGTTCTCTCTTACTTTATAAACAGCAGGTCTGAAAATTGGTGTGCACCCTCAGCTCTGTCCTGCTGTGATGAATACATAAGGTCACAGAGACAGACCCTTCGTAACCCAGCATCGAGACTGATTGAGCAATCATCTAAAAATGAGTTTCTTCACATGAGCCTCTAGTAATGCATTTCTGTGATTAAATCTACAGTTAATAAATTGGCTTTCACACTTAAAACGGATTCCCTTTGATAGCTATGAAAGAGAGCATGTTTCATTGATGCACAAGTGTGTTGAACGGAAAAAGAAAATCTTAAAGCTGCCATTTTTGGGAAAATGCACAATCAGCACTAACGCGGAGATTTCTTTTGGGACTGAATCTCCTTAGACGATCTGACAAACAGAGTTTTGTGTCTGTGAGAGCGGTGACATTTCATCCGAATGATTTCATTCAACGTGGAGATTAGAATTACAATAAGTCAGGTAGCATATGTGTCACCTGCCAAACCAGTATAAATGAAAACAGTGACATGAAGCTAAACTGAATTTTTTGGATATTCTTCCCTGGAGGAACGGTGTGCTGTCTGAAAGCTGAATGTTGAACTTATGAGTTTATTTTGCTAGCTCCACAGCACCAGGAGTAACAAATATTTCATCTAACATGATTAATTAAATAAGCACTTTTGAGCATTCTGTAATGGAAAGCGATAAACTAGTCCGTTCTTTTCTCCAAGCTTACTGTTTGTGAAGGAATGAGTGGTTCAGAGGGATGGTAATTGACTGCAGTCTTTTACTGCAAGGTTACTGGTTCAAATCCGGACCACACAGACTACTTCTTCACTGCAGAGTTAACTTGAGCTAGCTACCCTCGTGTTAACTCCTCGTGGGGTAACCTACCTCAAGTGAGAGCAGCCCACTGCAAAATAAGACTCAGTCTTCACAGAGTGGTGGTGTTAGTGCCTGAGCTTTACCCTAAACCCCTCTCAGGAGGGCTAGTGCGAGTCACAAGCACCATCACACACGACGGCAGGGTTTATGTATGTGGACAAGGCTCAAGTTAGGGGCAACACTCAAGTAATAATTCGTGTTAACACTTCTGTGAAACAAATCCTGAGGGAATATCTTCACTGCAGTTAACCTGGGCTCTTACCTGACTTTTAGCCCTACAATCCACATAGAAAAACTCTGACTGGGGTTTGGAGGTGCTTTAAGCTGTGGGTAGCTTACATGGTTGGGGTTATTGTTTAGTGCCTGGACTCCACTTTAATTCGGGCTGAAGCCCAACTACTTTGCCGTGAGAATGCAGGCAAAATCACTGAGGTGCTGGTAGTCCTCCAATACCCTTCCTCTGAAAGGACAGACCTGTTCTTTCATTAACAAATAATGGGCGGGGCAGGGGAACTATAGAGCATCTCAGCACAAACCCCCATGGGATACGTCCTCAGTGGGCACAAAGAGTGAGGACACATCTCTTCATAGGCAGTCAGCACTGCTCCAGAAAAGATTGCTCCATGTCAAGAGCTTTCAGTGTCCACCCCAGGAGGCTCAAAGACTAAAAACAAGAGTGATGTATCTCCAGAATAAGAGAACAGGGTGAGCGGAAGTATTAAGACTAGGAAGGCTGTAGTGCCTTTCACCGGAGGATCTCAAAGTGTCACAACGCTCATGTTAGCTAACTAATGCTCCTATTCACAGATGGGGAAATCCAGTGAGATTAAATCACTTACCACAAATCAAAGAGAAAATCCACTGATAGAGCCAGCGATAGAATCCAGGCGTTCTGACTGCTAGTCCTTTGCTTTAAGACAGACAATTCTCTCCCCAGTCCTGCTGGAGCGGAGAAAATGAAAAAATGTATACATGATATTTTAAAGGATTATCTTTAAAGTAGCAACCCCCCCCCCAATTTACACCATTTTAAGGCAGCATCCATCATTTTCAACCCCGTCTTTATGTGATAATTGCTATGCTTATTAAAGAAAGCAGGGGGAAGTTATTATACACACTGACAGAGGCTTACCACATTCATGACACAGCCAGACCTCAATTAAAAGCTCTATGCAACTGTGTATTGCTGCATATGATGCCGAAGCACATGTCTGACCCATTCTAAAGTGGCTTGTTGAACTGCTCTGAACCGATCAGAACTCTTGCTGAATAAGCGGATTTCATTCTTTAATGTCAATGTCTCACAAATAACAACACTGGGAAATGGAGGGAGGCAATAATTAATGTGTTAACATCAAGAGAGACGAAGAGCCTGCAAAGGTCTCTGTCCTTTCCAGATAACAGACCAAGAGACCTTCCTTAATATAACTTGTGAAGTAATGGCTCATTGTGGCTGGAATGAGGGTTAGCCATGATGGATTGATCAAGGCGGAATACTGACAACAGCTTAGTGACTCTGGACAAAACTCAGATCTTTAAAACCATTTTTTTTAAAAAGAAGCCAATGAGTGCGGCCTGGCCATTAGAGCTTAGAGCTCACCAATTCTAAAAGTGACAGCAAATGTCACCTCTAAAATATATACATGTCCACATCACATTTAAGAACACAAAAATCAGATGGGTGGAAAAAAGAGGCTCTTTTTATTATCAATCTGTTATGACATCTGATTTCCTAATGCTGGATTAAATAGAGATATCCCGCTGACACTGAGTAAGAAACAAGTTATGTATTTGCACAAAGTGCTAAAGAGGTTCACATTGTTGAACACAAGAAATAGAGTTTCTGTCCAGAAGTGCTTATAAAGCCAAACAAATACAGTGCAGGAATACAGGAGGGGGACACATACACTAGTGATTTCTTCTAAACTGGATATGCAGCAGCACAGCAGTTGTTTAACAAGGCCTGGCAACACTGCACAGCTCTTAAGAACAAGAATTGAAGAGGATAGCAAATGAAAGAGTAAAATTTAGCATGGCAGAATGTAATGATTCAACTGGAATTTAACCATGACCACTACCCTTACGAACAGTGTGATGGGCTCTTCCAGGACTATACAAAGTCAGGAGGAAGTTTTACATCTAAAATTCAAAAAATGGAATTTCCAGTGGCACACTTCACTGCAACTGAGAGATGTGATTGCAGTACATGTGGACATACCCCATCTAGCTTTGATCAAACTTGCCTGCTAAAAATAGGGGTGAAGCCCCAGCCCCAGTATAAGACTCTGGGTGTGTATTCAGGAGGGTAGCCCATGCTGCCCTGGCTTCACTGCCTATTTCTAGGAAGCTAGTTCGATTAAATTAGATTGAGGACGCCTATACGTACTGCAATCACACACTCCAACTGCAGTGTAGACGTATCCTCAGAGGGAAGAATGACATCTACTGAATAACCATTACTCTCTGAAGCACCCAAATTTCCCTTTGTGGACTTCCAAGCCAACATCTTAAAAGCGCATAGTTTATGAGAGCTGCTCTGAATCAGAACCCGAAGTCTTATGCCTGAAGGAACATGTTAGAATGTACATCTAGATGTTGCTCCCCAAGGTATAACTAGAAGTGGACATATATTAAAGAAGATCTTTAGTCCATTCTGGTTGATCATGTTTGGAACAAAGATACAGAAGTGAAGGAAGAATGCAATGTAGTTGGTTTGCTGGCAAGATTTAGCCTTCTCCATCATTTCTTAAAATCGCCAGATAAATGCTACACTGATTTTCAGTGAATGAAATGGCTAGTTTTTTGGATTTCACATTATTTTCAAACTACTCTCCCAGAGCCAACTACCATTTTACCCTGGGTGTTTGCTGAAGATCTTGCACATGTATCTGTAAATAGAACACTGAGTGAATAATAATAAATCACATGTAGCATGGCTTTGCAGGTGCTCTTTCAAACCTTTCAGAATGCAAAATGAACCCTCATGGACCTAATTTAAATACTCATTTGTGAATGTGTAGGTAACATTTTTCATATTTGGATTTTGCTCTCTGAATAGTTTCCTACACCACAAAGGAACATTTTAAGCATCACATTTGAAACAGATCACAGTTCTAAAAGAAACTGTATTCTACTGTCATTACAAAAACAGAGGTTTTATTGTCTGCTGCTGAAATGCTTTGAGTCATCTTCTTCCAATAATAACTAATCTCTTTCTCTTTGGATCTGACAATTTACAGGCAGCCCAATTACAGGGGAGCAAAGCAACATAACAGATCTGGAGGGTGGATAGAAACAACCAAGTAATGGTAAATTATTTCATTTTGGAGTATAATTTACTTAAGCAAATTAACTCTGATAATCTACTTTCAAAGTAGGCTAGAGTAATAAATGGCTGAATTTCAGTCTCAAATAAAGACACAAAACCAAACCATTGGTAGAAAACTCTCAAGAGACTTGAAAAAATATTGTCAACTTCAACAACTATTTATTGCCTGTGCTTTCATTTACCATATTTCATGGCAAATTTTCACTAGAGTGACCTCCTACAAACCCACAGAAATTACATACAAAAAACTGTGTTAAAACATGAAGGTTACAAAGTCAAGCATTCAAAAAGTTAGGAAATGCCAAATTCAGCCTCCCTAAGCATATGCAGCATTATGATAAACCGTCTTTATTTATATGATCACATGCAATATTTTTTCCCACATGACCCCTGCCTCAGTCAGTGCACAGAACAGACCTGCTCTGTGGATGAATCAAGCCTGAGTAATGAAGGAGACTTGTCTGTCAGACCCCTGCCTAACTTGTGAGGAAGTTGGAAGGTGTGTAGTGAATGAGGCAGGGGATTACAGGAATAAAACACAGTCACATGATTAAGGCAGTTGAATGCTGCCCTGGAGAATGGGATTCCATCTTTGCTTCTGCTGCAGAGTTCCTGTGTGATGCTGGGCAACAAACCAAACCAAGTATTCTGGCCAATCCAGAGGTTCCTGGGCAGACCCAGCGCTGCAGCCAGCTGCAAGGGCAGAGCTGGGGGGCAGGGAAGCAGTTGCCAGGCTGCCCCCCAGTGGTGCCCTCTCTATAGGGCACAGGCTGATCCAGCGGTTCCCCTAACTAAGAGACTACTGCAAGCTCCAGCATCCCCCGGGGTATTGCTGGGGTGTTTTTAATGTGCAAATTAGGTAATTACAACCTCACAAAATTATTTTATCAATCAGTTTTAAACATTGACTGAAATATATTCATGGTAAGACTAATACTTATTGGTTAACCATTTAATATTTAACATCCCTAATATTAACACCGGAGAGGCAACCTCAATTTTGGCATTTGCTAACTTCTGAATGTTTGACTTTTAATAATGACTTTTAATGTAATATGTGCAAAATATATATATCATGTGCATCCTTTTATTTTATTGATATCTATGTAGATGATACAGGTGTGATTTCTGGGAGAAGAAACCTTAAAGGCCATAACATGCCTTCAGAGATAATCTACAGTTGATGTATTTGACTTCTAACTATCTGCTTAGCAGCATGAGCGTTGCTTATAGATATCTCAAGCGTAGCTGCACAGGTAACCTCTAATTACTATCACAGAAAATGAGATGCACTGATAACAGACAATCATGTAACTTGTTCTTAACAATAATCAGGAGCTTCATTCATTGTACAATGCCCATACATAAAGTTACCTGCTAAGACAATTACTGATCACACAAGATAGAAAAAGCCTTCTGGCTTAAGAATCTCTTCCTCAGGAACAGTCATCTATAAAAAGAACATTCATTGTGACAGAATTGTTTTAATGTACTGCTTTGGGGCCAGCACTGGTGAAAATGGTATACACCTCTCACAATGGTGGAAACTCGTGTTACAAAAGCATGGGTAAAAAATCTAAGCACTCAATCTTCTCACAATTTGACTCTCAGGAATGTCTCTGAAAAACCTTTCCCTTTTCCCCCACCCCAAAAGATATTTCCTTTCAGGAGCATAAATATTCTGTATACATATGTCAAGATGCCTGGAGTAACTCACAGCTAAGAGGTCCAACTGAAGTCAGATTGCCAGAAAAGGGGCAGATGTCCCAACCGGGGGTATGTTCTGTAATTAGATTTCATCAAACCAGTAACAATAGTGCATTCCTGAATTACTGCATTAACCTTACTATGGAATCACATTCACCCTTAGGCTTCACAGCCTCTCTCTTTGCCATCCAGACAAACTGGACTTTTTGATGAAAGGTTTTTAAAACTGAAATTCACCACACATTAGGTTATTTCCAGTCCCAAAGGTCCTGTCATTTACCCCAGGTCAAAATATATTTCAGATTTCACCAAATGTAATGCTGTAGCCGATCATTTAGTAAACTCAAACGAAAGATGTATCAATTAACCAAAAGTAATGAGTTACAGCAAGGTTAAAGGCACACAAAATTCCTATTATAGAGTATGTAGTCCAAAATGATTACAAGGACGGACTTTTTACACACACACACATATACACGTTTCTATGTGTTTATGTTAGACAAGGCAAAGAAATGAGTCTGGAATGGAGACAAGAGCAACAGTTGTGCTAGGCCTGAACACCATGGCCTTCTTTGCTAATTTAGTGCGACAGATTCCCCCTTTTAAAATCTGCTGATGCACTCAACCTAGTAGCAGAGGAGAAACACACAGAGAAGCCGATTTAGCCATCTCTGATCCAAAAGCAACTGTTCCTTATCTCTGTTCGGCTTCCCTAGTGAATAGCAGTCTGGCCCTTATTTTGACTGGATAGCAATAGATGTACCTAGGTGGCAGCTGCACCTGTCTATGAACTGCCATCCTCCTCCAGATGCCACCCAGGATGCTGCTGAGCCAGAGAACTGAACTCAGTCGAGTGACCGGGAGAATCTGCAAGACTCCCAGGACTCCCTGGCATGGGGACCGGGCCTGAGCATCCAGGAGGAGAATGATCAGCCTGCAGAAGTCCCTGAACCCCACCAAGAGCTTGTCTCCCAAAACCCCATGCAGGAAGTCTCCCCAAGAATAATTTTCCCTTGCTGTTCCCCCAATGGCAGGGAAAGGGTAAGGATATGGGTACAGAGATATTAGCATATGGCAATTATTCAGACCGGTTATGTTTTAAATTTATTTTCATTTTTTTATTACATGTTCCATATAGTACTTTTAATAAATGTTATAGCTTTCTTGACTTGTGCATGGACCCGTCTTGCTAAGCATGATGGACCAAGATGTTTCCAAGTTTGGGATTGTTTGATTCACAGCACAAGAAATGGAATGTCTGTCTATCCCACACCCCTCCTTCCCCCATAGTCAGAAATATCTGAAGTCCCAAGAATACATGGGAAGGATGGGAAAAGTTTGTGCTTTGTGCAGAAAGAAGTACTAGTTCTCGGTGCAGCAGAAATCTACTGCACAGAAAATAAGTAGATAAATTATTACAGCTAAGTTCACATGCAGAAAATCCGAACACAACTCAAGTAAATAAGTAAATCAAGTACTGAAAAGAGGAATCAGCCAGTAATTCAATGGTCTCTCTCTCACCCATGCCCCCAAAACCTGATCGGTTTCAATCTTAGGAGCAATTAGTGCTCTAAGTGCAGTTTGCACTGCAGGCAAGGAATAGTTTGAAAAAAAGAATCTGCACTCCCCTTTCCCCCCAAGCAAATGGTTATAAAGGCATTAAGATAGATGAGTGCTCCCAATAATACAGGTTTGTAAACAACTGTGAATAGTGAAGACAAAAGCATTGCACAATGATTGCATTACAACTCAACTGCCACCTTCCACCGCACAAACTGAACTCTAAGGTTTTAATTCAGTGGAGGTGGCCTGTTATAACAGTCTATAATGTGAGAATTTTCACTGCAACGAATGGCTAACGACTTTCATCTATAGGGAAACAAAACCATGAGTAGGTGATTTTCCAGCAGCTGTACGGGCTGGGAAGCGTCCCACAGCTCAGGCAGATATACGGCATCTCTGATTTTCCACACTCACTGTAAACCAGGAATTGTGAACCAGGGGGAAGCTGGCTGGCTGTGCAAAATTTGTAAACCACTGTTCTGGGTCCACTTGGGAAAGAAGCAGTCCCCTTTGCCCTCACAACCATGATGGAGCTCATAATAGGCAATGAACCATGTCAGCCACATTTCTGCACCCATATGGCTTGTCTGAATTGATCGTTCTGGCACTGGAGGTTTGGAACAAGCTCTTCACACAATACCATGAAGATCTGTTTCCTCATTCAGCAGTTCTGTAGCCTACGTTGGTCATTCCAGATTTCCAAAACTATACATTCCCACCATACCATGCTGGTTCTCCTGCACCAGAAGTGACTGTACTTCCAGTGGCATACCATGGTAATACCGACATTCATCATATCTGTACCATGTGAGCTGAATGAACTGTCATTCACCCTTAAGGTCAGCCATCTTCAATATGTCAGAACGTTCTGCCTAAATCCATCCAGCATCTCACCAAATTGCCTAATCCAAATCTCCCACCATACTGAGCAGGAGCAGCACCATATCGTCATCCCATTGCTTCTACCTCTTCCACCCAGATTGGCTGGGAATAATAGTGAGGAGAGATGTGATCAGGGACTGCATAGCCAAATACATCAAAGTGGGGGGACAGTGCCAACATCTCCCTTTCTGCACGGAACTCTGAAATACTGAGGTAGCGCTAACGATGGGTAACAGCAGCAGCATGAATGTAGGTATACACATTTAAACAGCGCTATACGGGGAGTCTTCAGACTTATGACACAATTCGTTCCTCGGAATTGCATTTTAAGTCGAAATGTTGCAAGTCAAAACCACTTTTCCCACAGGAATCAATGATGTGAAGGGGGGGGGGCGGGGTTGGCTTCTGAACCAAGGCTTCATACAGTATTTTCAACATCATAACCCATTTTTTTGTACTAATTGAATTATAGATGACTAATGTTGCAACATGAATACAAGTAGGTAAAGTTCCCCAAGTATGCAGCATTGGAATGAGTATTGCAGTGCACCAGGATGGCATCAATATTCCTTTTCAGGTAAATTGACTAGATATTAGTCTGAGAACTGTAAATCCCTGGCCACGAGTCATCTTCAGCTATAATCTTGACCTCTGAAACAATCACTCAAAAGTTAATTTTATAGTTGACATGAAATGGTTCAAGTCTCATTTAAAACCATATTTTGGGAGACAGATGGCTAACAAATTAGTTGATCCAGGAGCTGGCAAGAACTATCTCCATACTTACAAGATGATTTTTTCCATGTATACATTTACTATTTGCAACTTCCCCAACGCACAGCTCAACAATTGTAGGAGTAAGAGGAAGTTACTTACCTGTAACTGGAGATTTTCAAAGTAGCATCAACGGTCTGCGCACGAACCCTTGTATTGAACATAAGAAAGGACGTGCTGGGTCAGACCAAAGATCCACCTAGCCCAGTATCCTGTCTACCGACAGTGGCCAATGCCAGGTGCCCTGGAGTGAGTGAACCTAACAGGTAATGATCAAATGATCTCCTGCCTCGTGACATTGCCTCGTGGTTTGGCCAGAGGCAATAAAGGGTAGGACAGACTGACTGTGTCTGAAGTTCCTTCTCTACCGTAAACTTACAGAGACATCAGCAGAGGGGAAGGGAGGGTGAGACTGGAATACAGATAGGGACCACACATTTCAAAGAACCTCCAGTTACAGGTAAGCAACCTCCTCTTCTTCTTTGAATGATGGTCCCTATTCCAATGAGGGTGACTGACAAGCACTACCTAGATAAGAGGGCGGCGTGAGGATGATGATGGAACCAAAGAATGAAAAACCGCTGCACCGAACAAGGTGCCCATCGCAGTCATGTACCAGAGCATAGTGAGAGGAAAAGGTGTCCACCAGACTCCATGTGGCTGCATTACATACGTCGCAATGAGCATGTCATTGAGTATGGCTGTGGTTGATGCTTGCACTCTCATGGAATGCGTTCATATCCCATCAGGCGGGGAGTGCCCTTACAAGTGACAGCAGGGCACAATGCTCCCTAAGATCCACTTAGAGATTATCTGGGTAGAAATGTCATGTCCCTTAATTCTCTCTGCTATGGTGACAAATAGACCTGGACACTTCCTGATAGGTAAAAAGCCAGGGCCCTACGCACGTTCCTTGTTTGAGGCATGTGATTTTGGAAAGAAGGTGGGCAGATATCTGGGTTGGTTGAGGTGGAATTGGGAGACCATCTCTGGCAGAAATATGGGTTGAAGTTGCAGTGAGACCTTCCCCTTATGGAATGTGGTGAAAGGGAGATTGCCAGTATAGCTCCCAGCTCACCAACCTTCCTCACTAAGGTAATGGCAACAAGGAAAGTGACCTTCACAGGTGAGAGAGAGAGAGAGAGGACAGGAGGCCAGTGATTCGAAGGGAAAGTTCACTAAAGAGGTAAAGACTAGATTGGGGAATGATAGGCTAAATGGACAGATATTTACAGCTTTCAGAATCAAGTGGTCAAGGGGTGGGTAAAAATCAAATGTCCTTTCACTGTAGGATTGAAATCACTAATTTCAACTGCACACAGTCTGATAGAGCTAAGAGTGAGTCCCGAGGTTTTCAGATGGAGGAAATAATCTAAGAGTATGGGGATGCCCTTAGCTTCAGAGGCAAGACTTTGCTATTGGGCCCAGGAGGGGAAGCCTGATAGAATCACATTGTGGAGTACTTTTGGCTACTTGAGAGGACATCTTGCACTACCAATGAGGATTCTCATGCTAATGGAGGTGTCCATCCAAACCAGGCATCAGGTGTAGTGTCCATGGGTCTGGATGACTGAGTCTGTTGTTGTGTTGTATCAGCAGTTCTCCACTCCTGCTCCAGACACTTCAAGGTTAATTTGATATGCAAAAAAAGGAAACAGAATTGGCGAGGCAAGAACAGAGCGACTACAATAGCTCTTGCTCTCTCCTGCCGGAGTTTGTGGAGGGTAGAGCAGGAATGTGTGTGTAGGGGGAGCGGAGGCGTAGTTCATCCGGTCTGACCAATCAACGACCAGCATATCAACCAGTGTGTGGGCAGAGTCCTCCTCTGGAGCAATATTGGGTGAACCTGGTGTTGGTGTGTGATGCAAAGAGGTCTCTGATTCATGTACCCCCAGCAACTAGAAGTCTGTGATTATCATGTAGTCCAACTCCCATTAGTGGTCAGTTGCAAAGTTCCTGCTGAGAAAATCTGCGATCACATTCTGGGTGCCGGACAGGTAGGTTGCTGACAAAAGAATATGTTGTGCAATGCACCATTCCAAGAGGCAAATCACCTCCGTACGCAGCACTGGGGACCTCATACCCCATTGTTTGTTTATATAGTATACCATGGTGGTGGTATCTAACATGACGAGGACGTGACAATAGTGAATAACCGGTAAAAACAACTGGCATGCTTTGAATACTGCCCAAAGTTCAAATATGTTTATGTGCATCCTGGTCTCTCACATGGTCCAGGTGCCTTATGTGTTGTGATCTCCAGTGTGCATGCCCTTAGTGACTCATCTGTTCCAACTATCATGGTCAGTAAGGATGGGAGGAAGGGTGTCCTGGAGCAGATTTGTAGTGGGTCTGTCCATCACCAAAGAGGAGAGAGCACCTCAGTGGTGCCCATGGATTGATGCATAGGACAATAGACTCTTTGCAGTCATAGCTGTAAACAGCAAAGGTGCAGGCAGGTGAAGGGCATGACATTGCCCTAGGAAGAAAAATGCTGCTTCCCCTTTATTTATTTTTTTAGCAGTTTAAGTTTTACACAGTACTGTATTTGCTTTTTTGGGGTGGTGCGGTGGGGGGTGACTCTGCTGCTGCCTGATAGTGTACTTCCGGTTCCAAATGAAGTGTATGGCTGACTGCTAAGATGCTACTATACAAGGACAAGTGTGGACTGTCGAGCAATGCTACTTTGAAAAGCTCTGGCTTCTTCTGGTGCATAATCTTCAGTGGAATACAATACAGTCACTTAAAGAAGAGCTAGTTATATACAACTCCCATTAATACAATTATCTATGTTCAGAACGCAGGCAATTTTTGCTTCATTTATATAATTACCCAGGATGTCGGTCCTTTTCCATTTATTTCATTTTCCTGTACCTAAAAGTACACTACATTGACATAAGTACCATAGAACATTTTACAAAATATTTATTTTGAAAAAAATCACCCTGTACAAATTTAAGCATAACATTCTCAACACTGCAGGTTTATAAAAATGCTAACAACAGAAAGACTCAAATAAAACATTAAAACTGATGTTTTTGAAATTGCAAAGAAATTGAAACAGATTCTTTCTGAGGAAGCTACCGTATCTATAGAAGTCTAATCAAAAGTATCAGACTGGTTCATTTTATAGCTCCTTTTGCTTTTCTTTATACCATTTACATCACATACCTGTATCAATGGATGACTTTCCCCTCCTCTTTATAAACTCCCTTTTATACATGGTCAAACATTTAACTAAATATCCAAAATTGCTTACACTTTCACTGTACATAACTTGGGCTCCAAGAAAAGCCAGCAATTTTCATCGTTTTTCTGAGTGCCTAACAAAAAAAAGTCATCGCTATACATTTTTGTTACAAAAATCTCTGTACAAACCAACTTAGCCAATGCAAATTTCTGAAAGGATTAAAACAGATAGTATTTAAACAGTCCACATGTTCCTTCACATGTATAATGAAGAAAAATTTAGTAAAATTTCACCAAATAAAATTGAAGATCTGGGAATACTGGTTTCTTAAAAGTGTATAAAAAAGTTTACATGCTGTAGATTTAGGATATGCCATTCCTAAAATCTGACAGTGCCAGTATTATAGCACTTGTTATCAAATTCTTCTGTACACAATAAGTCTCGCCCCCCTTTTTTTAGCTATTTGTGGAAGTTGTCTTTGAATAATAAATCAGCACATTTCTTTGTACATGAAATACTGCTGTCATTAAATTCACTTAAAACAGTATAACTGTAATATTTCTGTAAACATGATTAAAATGAAGACTGATGAAAAAGGCAGTGACAGTTAAGCCATGGTTTGAAATGAATTCTTCACATTTTCTTCTTACCAGGATACATGGCTCACAACACAAGAGCAGCAAAAAAGAAATCTAAATTTCAAGTTACAGCCAAGGATGCCAGGCAGGATCCATACGACAGAGATTATCCAAGCTATTTGCAGCTGCTACTAGAGTGTTGACTTTGCTTTCTCCTCCTTCAAACTGAGCAAGATTATGTAGTCGTGTCATGATAGCAGTAACAGCTTTCTGAACTAGTGAAACCAGCTGCTGACTGTCCATGTTTTCAGGCTGCCCGGCTGCTGAAAGTGGAGAGGAAGTATCCTCTTGTGTTTTCTTGTGCCAAGCAATTATTTCATCCCGTAGCACAGTTTTCAGGATGCCATCAACCTGCACGAAGGAGAAAATTAGATAATTATGTTTAACTAGAAGAAGTGTCAAGGGACTATAGATTTTTAACTAAATTGTAATAAATTACATCTTGACATTTTGGTCTCTTTGTAATCTTAACCCTTTAGTGGCTGGTTGCTTCAGAGGACTAAGACTTGCAGTAAGCTTTAGAAGTATTATTTAACAAATTATTTTGCCCCCTGGAGAGGTGGTTTTTTTCAAAATGAATTTATAAAAGGCTATGAAGTTTCCTCTACAAATTATTTTTCATAGCTGAATTACAAAACTAAATACATTTTTACACACACACACTATTTTCTCCGCATCACACACGCATTTTTGCCAAACAAGAACATAAAGGTTTATTTCAGGAAAAATATTGTTCTAGAACTGAAATAACTAGCTGAATGATAGTCAGCTATGACTTACCACTAAAGTCTGGAAAGGAAATTCTGGTCCCACATCCTACCCACCTACGTAAATGCAGCATATTTCAGCTGAACATAACTAGTAGTTATTGCCCCAAAGTTGTAATTTCTTGTTTTAACTGTGGATTGCTGAACTGAATTTTTAAAATTTCAACTAACTGGCATCCTAAGGACACCCTATTGTTATTGAGAGGAAAAACACAAGAAACAGTTTTCTATTTTCTCTCATCCCTTAGCAGCTTGTTTCTTGATAGTAAGGTATAAATGCCAGCAGGCTGAGCTTTTGACGCCAAGAGTTATAGTTTATAAAACCAAGTCTTTCTAGGCATCCCAGGTATTTCTGCTTGTAACCAAAACAGTATTTTGAAGGGGAGGGTGGGGAGGGAGGGGAAGAATTAAAGGAATTCAGCTTACTAAGGTTAAAAACCAAGCCAAATTTTCAAAAGTAGCCAATGTTACTAGGTGCTCAATTTGAGTTTTAGAAGTGCTGTGCTTCCAGACCGCCAAATAAAGTCAACGGGACCGGTGGGCCTCACCCAGGTGGCCTCATCCAAGGATCATGAGGAAGTGAGTCCACAACTTTACAATGCTAGCTGATGAATGTGGTACTGGGGAGCATCTAGTCAGAGCTGACTTAGCTCTAACTTCTGGCCGATTCTGTCAGAGACCTAGCCCTCAAAAATGAAGGGGGCCTTCTTTCTGGCTAGAAGATGTCAAAGTGTTTGACTTCTTCTGCTGCTTGGGTGGTACTGGAGATGAAGAATGGGGTCTTTTCTCTGGTTTACTCCAATGCAAGGATACCACCAAGTCTGATGGTGCATTCCAAGGCGAAATAGAGTCAGAACTCCAGCATACCAAGAATACCGACCTATGCGGTGTTCAATATAGTGCAAGTGTGATATGCCTGTAAAACACTATTTAAAGATAAATATTGTACATACCTTAAAGTTTGGCTGTGCAAAACAACGAGCTACTGCAATCATTGATGCAGTCAATGGACCAGACACGCCAATGGTTGTAAGGAATTCAGAAATGTTTGGTGTGAGACGGAATGGGACAGGCCGATTGGCATCCAAATCACCAGTAGCATCATTAATATCAAATCGGAAGTATGCCACATTGAGCTTGCCAGTGTCCTAGATTTTAAAATGAGACACAGGTATGAATTTTTATAAAAGGAAAGGAAAATCAACGTATACAAATCACTCTTTTTTATTTTATTATTATTTTTACTGGCAATACTCAAAGCAGAGTGATACTTTAATCCATGTGCATCAGTGAAATATTTCTATTTCCCTAGCATAAATGTAACAAAGATGGAAGTTACATATAGAAGAATTTAAAAAATGGTTAATTTCCTTTCATAGAATCTCAGAGTTGGAAGGGACCTCAGGAGATCATATAGTCTAACCCCCTGCTCAAAGCAGGACCAATCCTTATTTTTGGCCCATATCCCTAAATGGCCCCCTCAAGGATTAAGCAAGGGTTAGCAGGCCAATGCTCAAGCCACTGAGCTAACCCTCCCCCCAAATACCACCTTGCTCTCTTGATCAAGCAATACTTGAAGAACAACAATGGGTATCTAGGATTTCAGATGTATACTATTCTCTTACAAATCATGTGTAGAATGAAGAAAAGTAAGAACCATATTAAATTAATGGAATCAGAATATCAGCCATAAAGAACAGGTTCTTTTGTGGTTGTGGTGGGTGAACCAGTAGGGGCAAAAAGATAAATCTTCATTTTGCTTGCGTCGCAGCAAAGCACTGCATTGTTCACTCTGGGTATGCACCTCTGAGCCATGGCCAAGTAGTGGGAATTCATTAATCTTTTAATTGCTGTATAGAGTATAATTCTCCAAGCATTCAAATTACATTGAGACATACCATCTTTGCTCTACTAAGTTGGCAAGTCTCATGTTGGGTGCTTATGATAAAGCAGAAAAACACTGGCAATGGGAGTTGCAATTTGACATGATACCAATGCCAAAAGGGGGGTGGGAAAGAACGGAGTTAGAAAATGAATTATTTCCAAAAAGAATATAAAGCTCTAAAATCACTTGATATTTGACACAGGGAAATAGCCAAGATAGTGCTTGTGAAGAATGGAAAAAGGGAATCAGACTGTACACACATCTACATGAATATTTGAGAGTTTTTATGATGTTTTTTTGAGACCCTTTTTGATGAACAAGAGTTGTCCTTCCAAAAGCTGAGAATTTAGAGGGTAATGTGTATGCCCACTGATGGCACTTTTTCTTATTGCATATATTTTGTATAATCATGTAGTGAAAAATGAGTCCTACAGAAATGCTCTGTGGATTACACACGGGGTGCATAAACACTTGCAAAAAAACCCCACACCAAATCCACATAATGTATAGTAAATATATAGTCATTTCAAAAATAAATTACAAAATTTCAGTTTTATCCAAAAAGATAAAATGTGGATTTTCAATGAAAGCAATATACCTGGGCAATCTGTAACATCTCAGGGTTGAGTCTATTTAAATGAAAAACAAATTCTGCAAAGCCAATTAATGCCAACTGAATTGTGAACATCTTTCGAAACGTCCAGTAATCTGTGGCATTTGGGAATGTATGTAAAGCCCATTCCTTAAGCATACTGCGAGGCACCATGTTACTCTGTACTTCTTTAAGTATATCCCGAAGAACCTAAAAGCAAAGCAAATTTAGTTAAGGCAAATGATTTTTAAACCACTATCTATTGATTGGTCAATTAAAAAATAAACTAATGAAATGTTAGTGTTAACTTTACTAAACTACCACCCTCTTCTTCCCTCGACTGTTCCATTTCAAGGTGGATCATGATTCTAAAGGAGATACATTCATTCCAATATTTTTTCTAACTCTTTTATAAACAAACATATGAGAAATTTTTTTAAAGTGTATATCCTGAATGGTTTTAAGGGCATTTCAGAGTTATGTTGAGAGATGTCTCCTTGCCTTGAGAATGTCAGATGAATTATTACCATAAGGAAATCGGAAAGCTGCTTACAAATTTAACAAGAAGCAAAAAGACCAAATAGTTACTATACCTTCTACTCAACATCTCAAGAAAATTCAGGAGTGATCCTACGGACATTCAATATACCATCCTGCTGCAATTACATATAAAAGACTGATAGAGAAGTACTTAACTCTTCATCTTCAAAAGCAAATTTTCTAGCTGTAGCTTCGTTAATATAACCAGCATCAATTCACTCCTACCAAATATCCCATACCCCACAATCAGAAAATACCCAGATAGTGTTTCTTTCCACTCTGTGAAAGAGGCAAAGAAAACTAATTGGGATGGACAATTTCACTCCAAGTTGAAGAAGCACTTTACAATGAACTCAAATCCTTCCTTCAGGGCCTGACATTTATATTATTTGTTACTTGTATTAGTTATTTCCAGAGGTCTGGAGCCAGGTGGGGATCCATTATACTAGGCACTGTACAGATGTGATCAAAAAGTCCCTGACCCAAAAACTTAACTCTTGGAGCTTTATCTTAAATTCACTGAAATCAATGGAAAGACTCCCATTGACTTCAATGGGTTTTAAATTAGACCATTGACTTAAGATGAAGGTTAACAAATCATCAAGGAGGATGGACAGCATAACAGTATATGAGCATATTTGTCATAGACTAGCTTTGAACACAATAGTTTCAGCTCATTAGCCATTAGCAGCTGTCGGTGGTCTGTAGGCTACTGCAGAGCAAGACATGAAGGATATGAAGAGGATTGCAGAACGGCAGAAGCGATGAAATTGCATCTGGGACATATACACAGACCTACAAAAACTGTTTTATCTTTTTGGTTAGGGGTTTGTAGGAGGAAATGAAGGACATTTTCTCAAGTAAGTGGAACTGGGAGAAAAAACAAAAAACACAATATTTGGAGCAAAGCTGTATGTTTGGACAGTGCTTAGCACAATCTGGGTGCTTTCTCAATAGCAAAACTGAAGAAAGGCTTGCAACTATTTTTGTAATTTGACAGTGTGCAGTAGAGTTCTCCCCTGGATGTAAACATCTGCAAACTACTACCATATTTAATTACTGTAGCATATACTAGCCTAATTAATTAGAAAAAGAAATAAAGTTAGAATCTGTTCCATTACATTCAAAAGAGAATCATCATCATACTGGCTTCAATTAAATGACTGTTAACAATGAAGTTTGGTAACCTGAAGGAATCATCCTCAAAACAGAAACAGATGTTACAAAATACAATGATGTGTTATGTAACACAGAAAGGCTGAAAGACTTTCTTGCAACAACACATTCATAAGATAAACATAGTGTGCATTTCCGCAACTAATCTGAAACTGGACTGGCATGGTGCAAGACATATATATTTAAATTTTAAAAAATAAATCATTTAATCTTTTTTTTTTTTTAAAATCAGCACTGGATGGTTCCTGGGAGTTACAATAGGATATGGAGCCCTGTACTCAGCAGGGGACAAATATGAATTAGGTTCAAGTTGGTGCTGACCGAATATACTTTGCATCTGACTTTGGTGAAATAAATCCATGGTCTCAGTTCAGTTTCTAGTGAAGAGGCGCCCACTTTCCAAAACCTGGCCTCATGAATGACATTTGTACCCTCGTGCAAAAAGATAAACCTTTACTCAGAGACTCAGATACCATAGAAAATCTGCATGGGGAAACTTACACCATATCTACCAATATTGTATCTGTTTTCATGGAGCCAGGAGTTCTGCTTCTGATGCTCTCAACTGATACCTTTCAGCAGTACTAGACATCGGACTAGAAAATATTATAAATACCATGTTTTTATCTACACTAGCTAGAATTACACTTATGTAGTTAATAAAGTTGAATAGGTAGTGAGGCTTTTTTGAGGGCTTAAGTTTCCTGAGATTCTTCAGAATACTGATCAGATAATGGGATTAATGAGATACCAGGTAAAAAACACCACCACCACACATGCAATGTATGTAGCAAATATGAGAAAGGAAAGGAAAGTATAATGTCACAACGCCCCTAAGAAGTGAGTTTGAATAACAGTAAACAAAGATTCAATACCTGATGGCTGGCTTGGGTCCCTCGTGCTTGGACTGTCGCCAATCTGTCATAGTAACGAGAAATAGGGTTGTCATGCTCAATGCCTTTCTTGGCACAGCGTTGCTTATAGATCTCCACCAGGGAGAGAGAAGAGGGATTGTCTTCAACCAGGCGCATCTGTGGAGAGACTGCTACAACACGGGGGACTAGAAATAAATTTGGGAAAAGGAAAAAGACAGGAAGAAAATAGTTAATACATAATCAAAACACTAAGAAACGGGAGAATTAGCATGCAGATATCAGCCCTTAAACACTGCTGTGATAATCAACTGAAGTATGTCAAGTGGAGATTTTTATTCCTCATGGCACATTCAAGAACTTGGTTAAAAAAAAGCTTAATAAACGAGAGAGGCATTTTCTTTTTCACTTAATGTCATACCATGCAAAGAAATTTGAGTGGGAAAAACATTTCTGTATCACGCTGACAGGGATGGTTGAATCCCCTACAGCCACACCATCTTAGTAAAAACCTTGGGATTCAAAGTTCATCCTGGGTCTCTTATTTGCAGAAATGAAGAGAATTTTTGTTTCGGACACTAATCTACCTATTGCAAACACATGATTTTGGTATCCGATTAAATCACTCTGGTCTCACTCTAATATATAAAAAAACAACTCTAAAGAACAAAAAAGATTAATAGAACATGGAGGTGAACCCACAGCTGGAGAGAAATAACTTTGCAAACATCTGTGAAGAACAGACCTTCACAAAAGATTATTTATACTTAGCTAAGAGATACAAAGATAACATTTTCAAAAGTTCCTATGTGATTTAGGAGCCTAGAGTCTTCGGTACTTTTAAAATTTTGCCTACAGTCCAGTCAAATATTTTGCAGAACTGAGCCTCACTAGTTTTTCTAAACACACACAACACATGTCTCCTATTTCCATTCTTCACTTCTTCTAAGAAAGAAACTGACTAGAGCTCTTTTGTAGCTAGTTTTACATTGATGATATTATTGAGTTCATTTGGCAATCTTGATCTTTCGGTCACCAGGTAGGTTGTTTCACTGCTGGCATTGGAAGTGTCGAAATAATTGATCTCAGCTTACTTGTAACAACGAGTTTTTCCCCTTCACCCCCAAAATCCTTATTTCAACCGTTCTAAGTGGTTTCTTCGGTAACTTGAAGAAAATAAAAAAACAACCAACAACCCAAATACCACTATAATTTGTGTTACATGCAGAATTGTCATTAATAAGCTGCTTCTTCTGTTTTGCCTCCATTTAAACCTCAGGGGAAGAAACTTAGCCTTCTTTACTTGTAGGCTCTGACAAAATGTGTAATAACACAATAGGAGGATGTACTGATTTTTTTTTTTAAAAGATTGTAGTTTAAAATTAGTCCTTTGCAAATCCACCATAACACTGCATTTATGTTATTGTATATGCTAGATGTAAGAGTCTGCTTCCATATCCATTAAGTGTAGTAAGATGAGGCCAGAGGCCTGAACTGAAGTAAGGGTCAAGACATTGCTAAGCAAAGTTAGGCTGTGAGCCAGAGGCAGGTCAGAAATTGGCAAGAAGAGGGCTGCTAGAAGCACTAATAAGAGGAGTGTGTGCCAGGATGGCACCAGAACAGCTGGGTATGAACATATCCCACACAGATAACAAGGAACAGGCAGACCCAGCCTAAAAACAGTATAAAAGGACAATATGATGGATAGGCAATATGAAAGGACAATACGGTGGATAGACAGTATGATGGATAAACTCGTTTGTTTGAACCAACATATACCAGGGGAGAGGCAGCACCCTAATGTGTAAAGGGGCTGTACTTCAATGTGTCAGGAGTGGTAAGTAATCTGTTCTGCACCTGTGTGTAAATATACGTCCCGGGGTGCACATCTCTGTCCAGCCTAGGGGGCAGTGGAAAAGTCCCACCACTCAGTGAGCTGTGTTCATTGTCAGGGGGCACATATGTACTAGCAGACCCGTCAATATCTAATCCGGCGAGCTAGAGACTGTTTCATTTGACAATAAACCTGGCCGGGTTCCTCTGTACCTTACTAGAGTCTGTGGTCTTTGGGGTCTTCTATCGGGGTCTGCTGTGTCAGCTATCTGTGCAGCACACAGAGGGAACACGCACGCAGCCGACTTATCAGACAAGAGCAGAACACCACACCTGACGTGTCCGACAACATTAGGTATATCTTTCAAGGGGTTTATCCGCCTTTTTAATTGTCATTAGTACGGAGCATGACACACAGTTGTCTTCCCACATATATTAACTAAATAATCCCCCTAAGAAGTTAAGACACTGCACACATTATTTTGCCTGTTCTGTGATAGATTATATCAATGGTTAGGGGAATGCATACTCCCTACATATGTCCATACGGTGATCTAGACCTATATACACAGTATGCCTTTTTGATAAGAATTCCTTTGCCTGGGAATTGAGTGGGATTTTTCTCTGTGTGGACATTAAGGATCACATGAAGCTAGGTCTTTTTTGCATTGTAATTATTTGCAGTTGTAATTAATGTCACTTAGTCATCTAAGTTCATGATTGCATCTATATCAAGTACATATACAATTAATTAACAGCAACTGTGGGTGCAAAGAGAGAGACTGGGACAAAAAACTGGCTCAAAAGACTCCGGGACCCATGCTGAAACAGCAAGTCTGCCCCACTGTCCTTGACTAAAAATTTCCCTTACCCTCAACTGTGAGACAGTTGGTTTCACTCTCCATCTCTGATTGCATTAGAGTGGTGTGGTATACAGAACTGCTGCTTATTCAGAACTGCTAAGTGCTTCACAATCTTCCAAGATGATGGGTATTTATATTAATATATAATGTATTAGTTGGCTGGCAGCTGGAACTTGCCAACAATTTAATTGATCAAAGACATTATATTTGCATTAGTGTTCAAGTCACACGCAGATCAAGTGAACTGTGAAGAGTCAATACTCTCAATAAGGAGTGTTTCACAACTTCATCATGACGACTGTATTATTTATTATCAAGACAAAAAATAAACAAAATGTACATACAGAGGGGAAGAACTGACAATACCTTCCACTTTTAACTCTCTGTTTCTGTCTTTTAAATGCTTAACTTTCAACTTTCCTATATGCAGTGTTTTGTAGTTGTCATCCAATAAAATATATTACCTCACCTACCTTGCCTCTGAACTTTAACACTGCATGAATAAAGATGTGCATGAAAGAAGATTTTTGCAATTAATAAAAAAATTTACAGTGTGAGTGTAAGAGTGTGTACCCCAGTCTCTGTGCTCTTGAGTACAGAGAAAGGGACTCTTTTATGCCAGACCACTAACTTTAACTGCCCCCACAGCTCCCACACTTTACCAGCTGGAACTTGGGGACCCCTAGCTGCCACCACTCAGTAATCACCCCAAGACCCTGGGGTGGGGGTACTTGACACCCAACTCCCTCGATTTCTCCCCCTGAGAAATCGGGACCTTCAACGCTGTTTCCTTCCCGTCTGTTACCAAGAGAGATAAGAAACCGCCCTGAGGCTTTACCCTGTGAGCTTTTCTCTTAGACACACACACTGCCCTGTACATGGGGACTGGGATAAATCCAAACTAGGATTTCTTTATGAGAAGAACCAAACCTTTTTATAACTAAAAAGATTTAATAAAGAAAAGAAAATACAGCATAGAACATAGGCACAGTACAGCTTACAATTTAGAGTTCTCTAACTTCTTATCAGAAATGGACAGAGACACCCCAATAGGTACAGACTTTATGCAAAATCAAAATATCACTCACAAGTAGCTAAGTAGGAATATAAGAAGGAAAGTTGAGTCATCTCCACAGCTAGAGATGAGCTCCCGGACCCTTGCCCATGTTGCATGGCAAACCCAAATGAAAACTAACTCTAAAACCCCTCCCTCCCTCTCTCATGGCAGGGAAGCTCTTACATCACTTGTTCTCAGGTAACATTAACCCTCTCCAGCACTTTACACTTATGACAGTGAAGGAGAGATCTAACTGAGGAAACAGTGGCAAGACAGCTACTGGTTTATTCACTATTGTGCCCAAACATTGCCATGGACTCAGCCTCCAAGTTAGCTCTTTCAAGACCAAAATCATACATAAAAATATGCACACAAAGAGGCCTATATTAAAGATATCTGAATTACTGAACTTACATTAGTTAGCAATTGTTTAGCAGTAAATGTTATGTAGTGCCAATGAAGCCTTTTATTTTAAACCTAAGAATCAATGAGCAATGGCCTCATGGGTAGAATATGGAAATTATACCAAATTCAAGTTTTACACAAGAAATTGTCTTCCAGATACTTAGCACCTTCCCATTGCTTTCGGATTATCCAGAAGTGGGTGGAAGTGGTCTGGTATTCACACATCACCAGTTTAAAATAAAACGGCCCAGTAAATGTCATTGGATGGGTTTGCATATTGCCATAGCAGTGGATCCTTTGGGACTGTAGCGGGGGTTGTCACCCTGCTCCCGCCCTGAAGGGATTAAAATAGCCCTGAGAAAGGATTGCCCTGGGGAGCTAATAGGATAGGCTGATGGGGGAAGCAGCCACAGCTTGGGCTGATAAAAGGGCTGTGAGCCAGGAGCAAGGCAGTCTCTCTCTAGCTTTACAGGGAGAAGGACCTAGCTGCCTGGGAGCTCAGGGTGCAGGTAACAGAGCAGGGCTGCATGCTTGGCTCCATGCGGAGCCAGGCACCCTCCACGCTCCCCCGGAGCTATGGTACCGTGCACACAGGGCTCTAGGGGCGGGGCTGCATGCTCCTACGGGGCAGGAGCCTCATGGTAAAGGGGTGGGGGCAGTCAGGGGACAGAGAGCAGGGTGGGGTCCTGGGGTGGTGGTTAGAGGCGGGGGTCTCTGGAGGGGAGTGGTCAGCGAGCAGGGGGGTTGGATGGGGCGTGGGAGTCTCGGGGGTCTGTCAGGGAGCGGGGTGTGAATGGGGTGCCGGGAGTCAGGGGACAGGGAGCAAGGGAGAGTTGGGTGGGATCTTGGGGGGGCAGTTAGGGTGGTGGTCTCAGGAAGGGATGGTCAGGCGACAAGGAGCAGGGGGGCTTGGATAGGTTGGGAGTTGGGAGGGGGAAGTCAGAGGACGAGAAGTGAGAGGGGGCCGGATAGGGGGCGGGGCCAGGCTGTTTGGGGAGGCACAGCCTTCCCTACCCAGCCCTCCATACAATTTTGAACCCCAACCTGGCCCTCAGGCCAAAAAGGTTGCCCACCCCTGGTTTAGAGAGTTGGGTGCTCCCCTGGAAGGGGACCCAGAGCGTGGGGGCACTGCCACCCCAAGGCAAAGGGGCACTGGGGTCCAGGAGGGACATGGAGGCCCAGCGGCAAGCGAGACACCTGTCTGCAGAGGGTACTCCATGCTGGAAAAAGAGGTAACTCTCAGAAGAGCAGCAGGAGGCGCCACACCAGGGAGTCATCGCATCGCTAGTGGGACATAATGCAGAGGTGTGCCCATTCACAGATGACTTTGCTCCACACAGTATATGTAACCTCTTCTAAAAGTGTCCCAAAATACCACACATTCCCCTTTCCCCTCGTACAGTGGAGTCACAGTGCCTGGGAACCCTCTGCGTTCACCAGAATAGGGGCAGGATTTACAATTTCATTTGATATTGCACATATTTAAAATTTTAGTTTAAATAATTCATTCTTGTTTTGTCACTTTAAAGGAACATGATTTTCAGAGACACAAAGAATTATAAAAAAATCAGCTCTTACTGTACCTGTGAAAAATAAATGCCTCTTTGTGGTTTCTTTTCTTTTCTCTAAGCAGGGGTTCAAAAGGCGAAGGAGCTGTAATACTCGCTCTTCCCTGCGAGACTCTGTCAAGCAAGCATCATTCATTACTAGGTATGGGTAAATCTTTCCATTATGGCCTCGGATATAGAGTCTTCTGGCTGCAGTATTGTGCTTCTGTACTATCTCCACTCTGGGCATAAATCTATCAAGAAAAGGAACAGATAAAAGCATCTGAGCTTTCAAAGTCTAAAGCTTTATTTCTGTCCTCTGAGATGAAAGCAAGACTTTAAAAAACAAATAGAAATGCCGTATTTAGAGGTACAAAGAGAAACCTGGTTAGCTCCTGAGCTTCTGCAGAACTAACCCTCAGCTATGACTTCTTTAAAATGAGATGCATCCTTCTTATAAGCTACATTTTTAATACAGCTCAGCAAAGATTTGTATTGTGTTGGGTTTTTTTAAAAAAAGAACATGGTTATGAAGAAAGTTTTCATCTTTTCTACATTTAAGAATGAAGCTTTTAATTCAAGTTATTCTCTTGACCAGATTCTGATAACGACAACACTGATAAAAAAAAAAAACAGAATACCTCTACTGACTAGTAGTTAGCAGAAATTCTCTGGATTTACACTAATGTAAAGGAGATTAGGGTGGAGGAGAATTTTTTTAAGCTCATTGTAATTTCCCAGTAAAACCAGCATCTGAATCTAAAATTAGTACTGTATTATGTTAAGACACATGAATGAAACATGCCATTGTATTGAAATGACTTAATTAAATATCTAGAGACACACAAAGTGCATTTCTGTAACTCAGATTGATACCGCATCACAAGAAGTAAGGGAAGGGGCTTTTTTTAAACCTTTATTTTCTCATGCCAGGTCTACGCTGGGGGAGAGTGGGGGGTGTCGACGTAAGATACGCATCTTCAGCTACCCAAATAACGTAGCTGAAAATCGACGCATCTTAGATTGACTTATCTGGGTGTCCTCAAGGCTTCAAGTTGACCGCTGCCACTCCCCTGTTGACTCTGCTTCTGCCTCTCACAGTAGATAAATCGATCCTTGGTAGACTGATCACTACCCACTGATCCGGTGGGTAGTGTAGACGTACCCTCAGTTACAGCTACCTTTTACCCAATGGTAGTTTACCTTGCAATTTTGATGTAATAATGTGTCGGCTTTGGCATAAGGAACTCTCCAGGAATCTCCACTTCTGCGGTTTGAGCTGAGAAATTACTTAGAAAACGACACTTTTCTTCTATGAGGAAGAACTTTGGAAGCTGCTTAGTTTTTGCTTCTAGGATTTTGATCCACTTCTTCAGTTTAGATATGAGATTGTGAAGTTTCATGGAGCCTGGTACACTGAAGTCAAAGTCTAAAAAGAAAATTGTAATTCTTTTTATCATTCTGAATGCCGTACAGTATATTTAACTATCAGATATTTCAAGTTGGCATTTTAAAAATTGTTCTTTCGTCTTTGTGCCCTCAAGCAAAATATTTTTAGGTGTATCATGCATAGCACACCATTGTGCATTAAAACAGATCTACAGTGGTAACATAGAAGAAAATGCTAAAAACGGTTATTACATACATGTGAAAAATAACTACTACAATTAGCATTCTGAACATAAAAAACATTACTTCACAAGGAAGTCAGTGTATAAAACACGTGAGTGGTTACTAAAAGCAAATGATGAATAACACAAAAAGAAAAAAGCGAACATGTTCAGATTAATTTTGAGGGGACAGAATGGGAGATGAAACTACTTGTGAAAGAGATCAGACCATCTTTGTTACATATGAGCAGAGTACATAGCACAACTGGGCTAGGGCTCTAAGTGCTACAGCAGTACAAACAATTCCACGGTGCATATAGGTATGTTACATTTAGTTGCACAGGTTCTGTTGGGTATTTCATCTCTGTATGAAGTCTGATTTTGAAACCCGAAAATTATAGCCATATGTAGTAAACTGTACAATACAGGACTTAAGGTATGTCTTCACTACCCGCCGAATCGGCGGGTAGCAATCGATCTTCTGGCGATCGATTTCTCGCGTCTTATGAAGACGCGAGAAATCGATCACACGCGGCGCCCCCGTCGACTGCGGAACTCCAGCTTGCCAGGAGGCGCAAGCTGGAGTCGACGGGGGAGCGCGCCGCCGACCGCCGCCGCCATGAGGACGAGTGGTAAGTCGGCTGCAGATACGCAAACTTCAGCTACGTGATTCACGTAGCTGAAGTTGCGTATCTGCAGTCGATCCCCCCCCCCCCCCCCTGTAGTGGAGACCAGCCCTAAATCCACCAAGCTTTGTTGCTTCCTTCTCCTGCACAAAGCTATAGACCAGGCTCGGCAAGTTTTCACAAGTGGTGTGCCAAGTTAACTGTAATTTAAGGTTTTTAAAATATTTAAGAAGCTTCATTTAAAATTAAATTAAAAGGCAGATTTTATCAGTTCAGTGTGATCTTTGCCCTTGCTTTTCCTTGCTGAGTTTTCCAGTGTGGGCCACAGCAGGGGGCAGCTGAAGAGCGCTGGGCCAGCCAGGAGCAGAGCCCCAGGCTGGCTACCGGAACCCCAGATTGTCAGCGGGTTGAGCGGGGCCAGCCGCCAGGACCCCAGATTGTCAGCGGGCTGAGCGGGGCCAGCCGCCAGGACCCCAGATTGTCAGTGGGCTGAGCGGGGCCAGCCGCCAGGACCTCAGACCGGCAGCGGGTGGAGCAGCTCAGCCCGCTGCCAGTCTGGGCTTCCATCCGCTGCCTCCTGCCAGCCGGGCTCCCAGCTACCAACCTCGCTCAGCCCACTGCCAGCCAGGGGTTCCATTCACCTAGGCTGGCAGTGGGCTGAGCGGGGCCGGCAGCCGGGACCCACAGCATGCCATTAAAAAAATCGGTTTGCGTGCCACCTTTGGCATGCGTGCCATAGGTTGCCGACCACTGCTCTAGACAAATCCATTTGTTTTCCAGCTCTTTTGCCAATACAGATTCTCCTAATACCTTACTGCTTCATGGTCATTGGGACATTAGAAATAATACTGTGAACACTCTGAATACTGTTACTGTACATGATTAACAGTCTATTTGGTTTTATATAGTTCACCAATTCAGGTATCATGGAATGTGTGTGATATGGATTAGGGTGGATTAGTAATCTCGAAAGTCAGAAGTAATTCCAAAACAAGCAACATGTCTTCTTTAGCTTTACTGTGTTAGAAATGCACTGCACATTTCCTCACAGCTGTATAAGATTCACAGTTATTGCAGAACAATTTCTGCATGTGAAAACTCCAATACGACTCAATACAACTAGAATGCTTGGGGAAATTATTGGTTAATCTCAGAGATGACATAGTACTTTTAGAACACAGAAACTACTATGAAGTCTGTTATGCATGTAAAATATTTTTCTAGGTCTCCAATATAACTATTGAGCATTTGAGAGAAATAAGTTAAAGTAACAGAGTATAAAACCTGAGAGGAAAGAGAAATTGGATCACAAAAATCTGCTGTGAACATCCATCTATAATGCACTAATGATGAAATACTTACATGCACCCTATCGTAATTACAAACACATTAGGAGCCAAATTTTCAACCAACCACAACCACAAAAAGATGGGTCAAAAAACAATGCATTTTGTCCACAAATCTGGTAACTTTCTCTACAAATAAATTTTACAGTACCTAAATACACCTTGTTTTTGTGGGTGTACCTTTTGAACACACAATAAAACAAACTGGCCCTATATACTTTTAGCCACAGCTGAGAGAGAGAGAGAGAAAGAAAGAAAGAAAGAAAGAAAGAAAAGGAAATGCACAATAATCACCCCCTAAAAACCTGACAGTTGCCATACATCTCTTAGGTTTTTAACGGGTAACCATTACACACACACACACACACACACACACAATCAATTTAATGTATTCCAAATAATTCCTGCTACTTTTTAGAGATTTTTTTTTAAAATAATTTTCTTTTCTATTCTGATTTTTAAAAAAATCAAATTGAAAAGAAGTTTATTTTCTTTGTATCGCCATATAATGGTGTTTTACACTCTGCTGGCTTTGTAGCAGCAGCGGCTCCAAATTTATTTTCAGAGCACCATTGGTATCTACAACAATGCTGATACTCCAAAATATTGAGTGTGAGAATGTCCTATATTAAAAAAGACTTGCATATTAATTTCAGTTTCTTTCAAAACATAAGAAAAACTCATAAAGGACACGTGCAGTTTCCAGGTTAGAAATATTACAAATAATTCTGCTAGATTCTAAAAACTCTTACTGTAGTTAACTGACGTTCCCTTTTCTGTTTTTATATAGTATGTGCAGCACAAATCTGGTAACTACAAATATTATAATAAAAATACCTGTTTATAATTCCAAGTCTACCCTCTAGTGAGCAATATGAGTAAATCACTTTACAAAAAAGTGACAATAGGACTGCATTATTTCTTTCTGTAACTCCATGAAGTGCAGCAAAATTTCCCCAAATTACAACTACAGCATACTAATGACATGCAAATAACCAATGGGGTAAAAATATGCTATTGTATTAATTTATTTTTACCCCAAGTCATTTATTTCACTATAGGAATGATTCCAGTTTCGGGAAATACCTATTTTAGATTTTTTTTAGTTTCATTTCTCAGTAGCAGATGGGAATGACAGAGTGAGCTCAATTAATTAATCTTTTTCATCCATGTCACATAGGCTCCAACAGAGCCCATCTGAGAAGAAAATAAGGAACTTCAGCTGTAAGAAGGGGAGGAGAAATAGCACTGACTTCACTATGGTGAAAGAATTTTGTACTTAGCTTTGCAGACAGCTTAATTTAGACAGATAATGTTTTATTTATCTGTTTGAACCACTACTAAAAGCTAAGTCATGCTCCTTGAATTCGTTCAAGATTTACCAATTCAATGAAGAAACCAGTCAAATGTAAAGTGTAGACAATATCGGGAAAATACTGAAAAATGTGGAATTACCCATAGGTAACACCAACGTTTTATTAAACACATTTGCCTATCTAAATTAATACTTCTGGATCACAGGAAACATTGTTTTTACAATTACTAGGATAAAAACAACAAGTTACCACAATTACATGTATGTATTCAGGTTACTAGGAGAAGTTTGTCCAGATAGGCAATGTCAGAATCCCCTAGCACGCAGTCCTAAGAAGGACTTAACCTTAGTTATGAGAAAAGATGCTGTGTGGGTAAGTTTTTGTCACGATTATTTTTAGTAAAAGTCATACACAGGACAAGGGCAATAAACTAAAATTCACAGAAACCCGCAACCATCTGCCTTGGACTTTTATTAAAAGTAACGGGGGAAGGACTGGTGGGGGGTGATCACTGAAGCACAAACCCGACTGGGGCGGAGGAAGAAAGGATGTGTCTAGCACCTGCAACAGCTAAGAGTGCCAGGGCCCGCACTGCCCGCAGCTCAGACATCCTGGCAACTGACAACTCTAGGGTCGGCAGTTCGGCTGTTCGGAGCCCACAGTATCTGATGCCTCGGGGCCCCTACAGTGGCTTGGGGCTCCAAGACTCCAGCCCCGCCACTCAGGGCATGTGGCTAAAGTGAAAATAGGTCTCAAAGACACAGTCTGTGATCTCTGGACAAAATCTTATAGTTACTCATAACAGAGTCTGAAGATATACATCAAGGGCGTAATCCTGAACACAGTTTTATTCTTTCCAGTAATTCAAAAATCCTTAACCAACTAATCTGAAGAAGTGGGGAAGGTGGGTGCAGTGTATGTACATATACAAAACAATTATCTTACCAAACCAATTACTACAATAACTAACTTTCTCTTTTGAGAATTACCTATATGCATCCCCTTCTCTGACAAACAGCAGTGATCCACCAGGTGAGAAAGATTTGAGAAATATTAAAGTGACTGAAACACTACTCTCCCAAGCTGGGCATCAAATTTAAATGCCAAATCAAAGGAATAATGATATGAAGAATGCAGAATTAGAAGTAAATACCATTGCGTAATTAAATATGGGAGACAGCAAGAAAACATGCTCTGGAAGGTGGCTTAGACCTAGTTGACCATGGTCGGTCATTCCCAAATGACTGACGCCTACCAGCACATAACAATCATGCTGATCTATTTTGACACTCTTTTAGAAGAGATGAAGGATTCATGATAACTGAAGTATGAAGCCTGAATAGAGAGATAGAAGGTTCTCAGATGCCACAGTAGCAGGTGAGGGTAATAAAAAAGGGGGAGCGGAATAGAACAATAGATATTTGCAGTAAGGGTGCCAACACCAGACCCCACTGACCATAAGGTCTAGCCAGCCTGATTCCTCTGAGAGATCTTAAGGACTTGAGGATTTTCAATGAAAGGACCCGAAAACCCAGCAGGTGGGACACTGAGTATGGCGACACCTGTCACGCTGTGGTGCTGAAGTGAAGTCCCTTGTCCATACTGAAGGGAAAAACACCTGTGGTTTCTGTTGTTTTCTTGACCCATGGAGTTTAACTGTGACTAGATGAGATCTAGACCAGACATGAAATCTTTCTGGAGGTCTGTAGAACCACAATCTCCTTGAAGGACAAATCAAATGCAATTAACATCACCTTCTCAATAGCCAGACTATCAGATGGAGATAGCATGGGTCTGAATGAAGGATGAGACTTCCTCTTAAACCCAATGCAAATTTTGCACTTGGATGGAATGAGAGTCTCCGAGACACTGGAGACAGGTAGAATGCCCATCACTCCAGGAGAAAAATCTGTTGCAGGAATAGCATGACTTGACTCCTGGGACCTTCGGCATACCCCAGAAGTTTGGCAGAAGAGGAAGGCCAAGGAATCAGTCCTGTGTAGGAATCCTCCTACCACACAGACTTGTGGAAGGAAAAGGAAAAGAAAACTAAATACTGAGAAAAGAAAAAGAAAAGAAAAGAAATAAACTAATGGGGAAGTCTTCTAGGAAGCAGCGGACACAGTTGTTCTGTCTTGAACCACAGGCATTGAGAAGAATGAGGGGCAATTAGATAGCTGCTTTCAACTACCTGAAAGGGGGGTCGAAAGAGGATGGATCTACGCTGTTCTCCGTGGTGGCAGCTGACAGAACAAGGAGCAATGGCCTCAAGTTGCAGTGGGAGAAGTTTAGGTTGGATATTAGGAAAAGCTTTTTCACTAGGAGAGTGGTGAAGCACTGCAAGGGTTACCTAGGGAAGTGGTGGAATCATCTTCCTTAGAGGTTATTAAGGTCAGGCTTGACAAAGCCCTGGCTGGGATAATTTAGTTGGGGATTGGCCCTGCTTTGAGCAGGGGGTTGGACTAGATGACCTCTGGAGGTCCCTTCCAACCTTGGTATTCTATGAACTTAAATTTGGCTTTAGAAGCTTGGATGATAACAGATAAGAAGGAAAATAAGCTGAACTCCATTTGCTTGGATATAGATAGAGATTTTGAATGAATGTGGAAAAGGTATGGCCAATCCTTGGAGCCTCCTGGAGGTATCTGACCTCTTTTATGTTTTTGCAGGAAGAAAGATGCACCTCAACTGTTGGAAGAAGAGGTTATGGAACCACAATACATTATTGTGTATGTCTTTTGGAAATATATCTGTCAACATTAACCTAGGAATAACTACAGGGAACACGGTTTACCTTTAGATATATTCTTAACTAATATACACTTGACTTGTATATTAGTCATACAAGACTTGAAAAACAGATGTAAATATCCACACATCATGTAAATTCAATAGATGTTGAGAATTATCAATTCAAACATGGTCACTTCTAAGTGTGACAGAAGACAGACCCCGATTGACTCAGAATGAACAGGCCCCAAGCACATAAGGAAATGTAGGCATGATGTACTAATTGTTGTCCAGAAATGTTAATACATTTGCTGTGTCCAGTAAAGTAATTAAGTTTCTATTAATTTGATAATGTAGCTTCTACCACTATTGCAAATTAATCACAAACCTAATTTCATTTTCTGCAAAATTAAATTATAGAAGACTCCACAAAGCAAGCATATTCACCAAATTAATTTCATCTACTTTCTCACACTTAAATTTGGGGTTTAATTCAAAATTAAATAGATTAAAGCATAATCTAATCTAGTAATAACTAAAATAACTATTTAATCTTATAACCACTCATGCTTAATCATAATCATAAATTTTGATGTCTGCAAAAAACAGGCAAATTGCTTATTCTTAAACTGAAATTTAAGAGAAACACTTTGTATCTTGATTACTTTAAAATGTTCTTTATTTCATTAAATAGCTCCAGGAAAAACTTCTCCCTTTGGGTTTGTTTAAACGCTGATGCATAAATTTTTGTAAAAGTTGGACAAGATAAAGCTAGAAACTTTAAATATGCCACTTATAAACCTTGATATTGTGCAAAGAAAATACACACAGAATAAAATGAAAATATTATCAGTATAAGATATTTTTATACCAAAGATGGACACTACAAAATAATTCATCTTGTGTCTTACAATCTTTCTTTTAGAGGGTTAGGGGAAGGGGATATTTTTGTTTGTTTTAAATAACTACTCCCTTCTATGTTCCTCTTAGAATTCTAAGTCTAACTTCATAACTATTGTCCTTTAAAGCCTACACAAATTAAGATCTCCCAAAAATTGTAACTGGAAGGAAACAAAGCATCAAGAGAAATTAATAAAGACTAATATAATATTAAAAAACACTAAAAACAATATCTTCAGTGACTAAATGTGTCCTAAGAGCTGTTGCAATATGTAAATAAAGGTTTTCAAAAATAAGAAATCCTTATCTACATTAAGTATATTTTGTTTCTCTGTAATTTTCAGACAATTAGGGACATGTGAAATGCTTCAACTACTGATTCCTTCCCTTGTAGCCTTTATCCATTAAATTTAATCACATGGTTCAGGACTTCCATTATCTACTGTCATGCAACTGCTGTGCTTCAAAGAGTACATCATGCAATACATAATGTGCACAAGATATGTAGGTCATATCTGTGACTGGGAGCTACTTTCACAAGAATATCAACAGATCACTTATTTTCACATCATAGTCAGTAAGATGTTTGAAAAACCACTATAACCCTAACTTTACTTGCTCAACTCAATAAAGCACTCAGAAATGGCGCTGACCTTGAATACTGAATATAGTAATTTCCATAATTATTTATGAACATTAATGTCTAAAATTTTAAACTAAATTTATCAAAATAGGCTTTAGAAAAATAGTTGAAAACTTAACTCTACATTAAAATACACCTTTCCAATTCAGAGGTTTAATATTTTTGTTTGAGTTTATATTCTACTATTCCACTTTATCTGATTTTTAGTCTTCTTTCAGGATAAACCAAGGAAGTGTCGCTGCAACAGAAGCAAATTTCTATGACCAGGGAAGCCATGAAATCCCCTCCCATGAAATGTCAAACTTCTATATCTCATATACAGACAACATCTGAGTGGCCCTGATACTTTTGAATGTTTGTTATATTAAAACTGCTTTGTAAGCTTTTCTGGAGTAAGTGACTCACTTTCAATTCAACACCAGAGACACATAAAATATAATAATTCTGCTGTCAAATAAATATATGAAATACGTAATAAGCTACTTCCCAAAAGTATCCTTTTTATTAGACTTATTGTTATGGATTTATCTAACACAATTACGTGAATTAATAGAGAATTTTATAAACTCGCTATTCAAAATTAATATTACTCATCAAATGTTGATAATTTTGGAAAACTGTACATAATACTGTTCGTTGGACTTTTGTGATGAAAACTGCAATTACATTTTAAGTGACTTACATTGTGTGCTTTTAGTATAAATAAGGACTATCTAGCTATTAATAGTTTTCATCTGCAAGAGAGTTTTGCCATTCACCATACAAGCAGTCAAAATGTGCTAGGCCTTTGTTGAAGTCCTGTAATGTACTTATTTTTGTAAATAGGAGTAATTTGACTACAGTTATGGCAAGAATGGAAAAACTACACATTCTACTACAAATGTTCTTTCCACAGTGCCGTGGTCTAATTTCCTTGCATGCATTTTTTACTACTCCAAAGAATAAAGGGGTGGACAGACACTAGACTATTGTACATTTTTCAAATGACAAAAATTTGGTTTGTTCTATAGTAATTTTTCTTTCTCAGAAGAGTAAAGACCATTTTTGGATCTGAACATTGGACAAAATATTTTAATTGCAGATTTGTTAATATAAACATGAACATATGTTATAAGATCTCACCTGTTGTAAACTGCCCTTTTAATTTCTGAAATACAGGGTCTTGAGCTGTAGCCTGTGCTCTTCTAGCCAATGACTCTGAAGCTGCACTGGAAAACATAGTGGAGACATTTGACACATTCTCCAGTCCCACTCCAAAGGTACTGACCAACTTCTTGACAAAATTTAGTGTATGGGGAGTGATTTTGGCATCTGAAACCGCTCCACTTTTCTCAAAGGCAACTGAATAGCACTTTGCCAGGCCTTGCTGCAGCTGTCTCAGAACCTAACGTAAAAAAAACCAAACAAAGTAGTATATGATGTTAGGTCTTTTGATTTGACAACAAAACAGACACTACTACTACAATGCAGTACTAGAATACAGCAAAACCAGACTACATTTTCTAATCGTAAAATTATCCTTTACTTAAATCTAGATTATGAATCTTATTTATGTAGGGTCTCTTTCTGCTTCCATTTCAGTCACTGGAAGCAACAGCTGGCCCTTAAGTCAAAATACAAAGAACTTTCTTTATTTGTAATAGTGCCTGAGATGCTGTTTAGCAGAAGAATCATCAGATATTCAATAGGGGCCAACTACAAAGAGTTGAAGCATTGAGTCTTACTACTGAAATTTAGCAAATTACACAGATATAGCAAATAAGGTGCATCATAAAATGTACTTTGTTCATTTGACAACTGTAATTTAAATTCTCAGTATTCTGGAGCACATTAATAAACATGAGGGTTTTTCATAAAATAACTAAGTGTTAGTAATATGAGACCTTATTAAAGCCTATGTTATTAAATCTTTTATGAGTAGAGGTAAGAAATAATCATTTTGGGAGGCAAACACACTAAAGTGGATAATCTAGTCAAGCAAGATTCCAGTGTATTTCATATGCTGTATTTACTTTTCAAAATACACAGATCAAATTTAATTTAAACTTTGTGAAATCGATCCCAATTCTACTTCACAAACTACCACATCTAGAGGGAATCACAGAGAAACATAATGCGAGAATGTAAAGTGTTCCTTGCAATACAAGATTCAGCTGGAATCCTACAAGAAGAAGAAATATTTATCACACTAATTATTTCAGAGAGATTTTTTCCACAGCATCTACATCACTTCTAAAAATATAAAAATAATTTAAAGTTGCTTACATCTAAAGGCAGAATTGTTAGGGTTATTTTTTAAACAGCCTAGTTTATTGTGCACCAATTTACTAAACAAAAATCTATAGGAAATGCTGTCAGATATGAAAAATAAATAATCTAGAAACACATTATACATCTCAATTTGATTTGGATTTTATGCATGTAAAGTAATTCTGAATAGTTATATTAAGTCCAAATACCTCTTCATGCCAATTCTCTCTGAACCAGACCATTTGATCTACGATGCCTTCCAGTGAGGACAAAAGTGTTGGATGTAGTTCCCGCTGCATATGCATAATTCGGCTGCAGCGCCACATAGGTGCAGTGGCTCTTATTGGCCCAGGATCTGATGCAGAATGAGACTGATTTCCTACTGAACTTGGCTGCTGTTGTCCAGAATCTGGGACAAAACCCAAACAGCATAATTAACTTTCAGAGAACTATGAAAGAGATGACTGCCTGGTATTAAAAAAAATAATACTTTCCTGAATTTGCTTCCAAAGGAAGCTGAAGCATATTTTTTTTATAATTCAGTAGAAAATAAAAGATTAAATCAAAACTGTTTAAAAAATAGTTCTGCTGAAAATGGTATTTCATTGTTTCATAAAGGTAAGAGCAAAACATATTTTTTTTAAAAAAAAAAGAGCGAAGACTTGTACCTTTAATCTATTTGCATTGGTTTGTTCAATCCATTTTCTTTTAAAGTGAAAGGCAAAAGTTAAGATATTCAATTCATTTCTGCTTTCATGAAACCTCGGAACAACAAGTGATCTAGTATCAACAGGTATGAAATTTATCCGAAGGAACACCTCTTACTAAAGCTAATTTCTTATATGAAGACCACTGAAGATATTATAATTAACAAGTGAATTTCAGGGTATAAGCCTCCAACTTCCTAAATGATGAGATGCTGTTTCAAATGATACCGTATGACTTAAGAGAAATGTTTAGAAGTTTAAAAAGTATGAGGTAGAGTCAAGAGAAAAATGATCAGCTATCTATTACACATGCAGTGATATCATTATTAAGGCAGAATTTTGCATGCAGAACATCCAATGCTGCAAATTAATGTAATGAAACCAACAAAAAGGCAGTATACAACTAATAAAGAAATTAAATGTAATTTTAGTATTATTGTATGTGAACATTTTTGCCTCTGTAGAGCAATACACCCAGGAAAATAGGACGTTACTTAAATAGTACCCTTTAAAATGTGTGCAGAAATTAAATTGAATTGTAAATCAGTGTAACAGGTGGTTACCTAAACAATGCACTTATAACCCAAAACAACTAGAATAAAAGGAAAGATTTAAATTGTTCAAATAGTTTTATTGGGAGCTATTTTTGAGAGACTACATGGGCCAAAAGAATAAGTAGGTATTCTTGTGGAATTGCTTGATATGGTAACGTGTCACAGGAATTTGTTCCTGAAAATAGCTGGACATATCCCGCATCCTCCCCCCCACCTCCCCCCAACAATAGCTCAAAACCCCAAAATGCTTCTATTTTCTTTGCACTCACATAGTTAGTGTCCTTGAAAATACAGCGTGACAGCAAATTTTAGCATGCATTTACAAAGGAAGTTAAATTGAAAGTAAAAATTTAGAGAGCACATGTGGCAAGAAGTTTATCTTAAACACCAGCATGTGCACTGAAAGCTACATTCATCCAACAGGGAACAGAATGCTATGTGAACTATGCATCCAATCAAAATTAGCCAAAAAGAAGCACAGCTTCCTGGTTAATATTGTGGACTGGGACTCTGGAGACTGGGTTTTCAGCTATTACTCTGACATACATACTGCGTGAATTTAGGTGACTCTCTATGCCTCAGTTTCCCCATTTGCAAACTCAGGATAACAGCACTTCTGTAACTCACAAGGGTTTTATGAGGATAAAAATCCTTTAATGATTGTGCAGCTCTCTGATATTACAGTATGAGGGCACACAAGCATATAGAACTTAATATAATGAATATATTCAACAAAATTGTAAGGTATTCACAGATATTTGCACACAAGACATATGCTACACCCAAACAAGTTTACCGTTAATTATTCCCTTAGCTCTAAGCCTTGATAAGTAGCTATCCTTCCTAGTGAACTTCATTTGCTAGGAAGTCAGGGAATCCCCACTGGAAGAGAAAGTTGCAACTGCCAATTGAGCACAGGGAATTTTAGGACTAACAACTCACCACTTTTGTAGCGCTCTCGTTGTTCTATCTTCAGTGTCAGATAGAGGGTCCTGATAGGAAAGTAGACAGCCTGGGGATAGACTCTTCCCACCTATTTGAACATAAACACATAGGAAATAGTATTCAGCATTTAGTTGGTTTACAAAGAGTATCAATAAAGAATATACAAGGACTCAAGTATATAGCTAAACAAGTGAATTTCAATAATTTCCTGATTTATTTAGAATTTATCATTAAAGCTTATTTCAGCAACAAAAAAATCCAAACTACAAGAGGGTAAAATCACAGAAATGACATGGTACATCTCTGTACACTGAAGTAAGCGATATCTAATTGGGATTCCCACAATTGTATTGCCTAATAAATCTGGAAACAGCCTAATGCAAGAGTACCTGGTCAGCTCAAAGATCTTACTCATGCACATAATAGAAGAAAACCAGACATCACAACAACGGTTAGTCTTTAAATTAGGCCACAATTCCCAAAGAACCCAACGCCACATGGAAGCTGGGCCCATTAGAGAGTAACCTTACTCCACATAACTGTAGCACTGAATGTGAAAAATAACCACTTAATGTAAAGGGATACCACTTTCACCAGACAAAGGATTTACAGTTCCTACAGAAAAAAGCTGAGTACACATTAACATGCAGCTGTTGCCTTTAAATCTATAAATCTGTGTCCATTCAATGAGTGAACAATGTACCTAATTTGGCCATATGATGTAGACAAGCACAAGATATGGCAGAAACAAGTTTTTCTAGCCATATTTTTTCTTAAAAATATGTTCAAATAATCTTAAAATGTCCATATGAAACTAAACAGAGATTATCGACATGATGTATATACTTTCCATGATGTCAATCCAGGAATAAATGATTTTATGAGAAGTTTATCTGTGGTAAAATCTCAGTTCCAATGAAGTTCATTTTTTAAATTTCTTCTGCAGCCTTAAGGCCAAAAATTAATAATACATAAAACTTTTAACACAACACCTTTTATCCTATTATCACAAAAGGAATTTTTTTCAAAAGCATCTAAGTGATTTATGGACCTCAGCCCAATGACTTTCAATGGGACTGGAGGTCTGAAATCACCTAGCACTTTTGAAAATTTTACTATAAAGATCTTTATAAAGACTGAGCCTCAACAAATTGGTGAAATAGGTTTTATTCTAAGGCAAGAAGTGCATGCATCAATCTTCAGTAGACAGCTCAACTCTTGTTTTGAAAGACACACCACCAAGATGCAACTAAATCAGGAAACATGCCCAAAAATATTCTGTTTCCTCAGGCTGCAGGGAAGTATCTCTCTCTTCTAAATCTCCATTTTATTGTAATTTCTGCTATTTTATATTTCTTTTTAAAACACAGTAACTCTCTCTTCGGACCCTAAAAAAGGTTAGGGCAAGATGGAAAGAGAGTCATGAGAAAAGGGACGATTTATCCCTTTGCCAGCATCCAGGGGACTGTGGAGACACTAGCCTGGAGCAGCCTAGGCTACAACACAGCCAGTTATCATGACTTCATATATTAGCCTGCATCTTAAAAGGGGTTTTCAATCATGTTAAGATACAATTGTGCTAGCTCAATCAAGTTAACACACATCACCCTTTTTGACTATCAGAACAGGGCTTAGGGTAAGAAGCCTACTCTTGATCATGAACAGCTAACATACTTTAAACTTGTCTATACTAAGTGCTAACTCATGTTCGAACACTAAACCATCAAAATCGAAAACATGTTAACATATTTACCAAAAACAAACAAAAAAATCCCAGGCAAAACCAATCCTCCCCCCAACCACTTTTTTTTCCCCCTAGTCTAAACAGGATCCTAGTGTCAGTAACAGCTTTCGCCAGTTTCCTATGGTGTGAATTAAGAGTGAGGTGGCACTATGATAGCTCAGTTCTGCATCCAGGGCCACAAGAATGGACGAAACCCTCTTGTAGCCTGTCCAGCAATCTTTACAAGAAAAAAGATCCCGACACCCATTTTACAGATTGATAAACTAAGGCACTGGAATTTAAGTGCTTTATCCAAGATTATATAGCAAATCACCGGAAGAGCTGAATCCACAAGTTTAGATGATTAGTTTAAACCCCTCAAACCTCACTGTCACTTCTCTAATCATTTGGCAATGCCATCTCTGAATAAAATTCCACATAGGCTTTTCTTATTATTCTCGCAGGGCTAGGTATTTTTTTAATTTTTAACCAGCATCTCAAACCTCCTCTACTCCCCCACAAAAAAACCAAAACACAAACCCCACCAAAACAACATCAGGGTTTTTAAAATCACTTTAAGGCAAAACCAGAATTCTCCTCCAATTTGTAATCCTGCATTATATGCATAATTTAACTGTGCCTTTGCAAACATGGGCAATTATGTTCACAACAATGTAACATGGAGTACATCTCCAAAGGGAAAGTTGTAATGTTTGTTGCAGACATGGTATACAATAGTAGTTTATTTAATCTTGTTTTATCAAAAATTCACTTTGAAATTAACATATCCTACTTACATGGAAAAAATGGAGAAACGTTCAAAATTGTACACAAAGAAATTTTGAAATACCAAAACTTCCTCATTTTGCTTTAAAAATACTTATAGTACCTAATCTTACAAAAACACAGTATGAACAATGAAGTAGAAGAAATTCTCATCCATACCAGACATCCACCCTACCTGACTAATGAGGTTCAGAAGAAGCTTGCCCTCTGAGCCAACCAAGCATGTTAACAACTGTGGAATCCAAGCAAGCCATTGGATAGGTGGGACACCAATACAATACTTGTCTACTGCATCTGCCAGTGTATTCTTATCATCATCAAAGCTCAGAAGCCAGAGAACCTAAAAGAAAAAAAAAAAAAAAAAAAAAAAAAAAAAAGACATTTCAAGAGGACATCTGAACTTGTACCTTTCTAACATTAAGTATTTTCAAAAGGTGATGTATGGAATCTGATCACTAGTAATTTACATATTTCACCCATAAATGTTTAATTTTCTAAACATTAACCAAAAAGTTACAGAAGAAGAAAGCCAACCGTATTACACAAGGCAAACTACAGTAAATGAAATAAATAATCAAACTGTCATTTACAGATGTGAATCTACACAGTCTGTGGAATCCACACAATCATTAGACAAATACATCTATTGTACTTTATATTAGAGAACAAAAAACTTCCAAAAGAAATAAATAAATTCAAAATGATACATCCTCAGAAAAATCCATCAACTGTATGAATAAAGATACGAGATGGAGGTACGTTACACAAAATCATCAATTAGCTGATTTTATTTATGAAAATACATGCTAAGAGCATTAATTGAATAGAAGCATTTTGCTTATGGATATGTTAAACGATTCATAGTGGCAACTGCATCTTCAAGAGATCAACTTGCAAACTACCTCCCCTCCACAACTGCATGAAATCAACTCCTCTCCCATTTAATTTCTGAAGCAACAGACTTCTGTTTACATGAAAAAGTAAAATATGCAATATATATTTTACATTATTTGTGATATTTTTTTTTTAATCTTTCAATTTATTTCACTTTTTATTTCACAGTTAGAGAGTCTAACTGCCAGCTAAATCTTTGCTATTAAAAGCTTAAATTGAATCAAAATGCTCAGTTTTCCATTTGATTATATATGTAGCTTTTTCAGAAGGAAAAAATCCCTGTAGGCATCATCCAGCCAATCTTCAGCAGTTTGAGGTTGTTCACATTTCCAGCATTTAGAAATAAGTCTCTCAGCCATCAGCAAGTTTTCACATGTGAATTTTGTTTTATGTTTGTTTCACTGTAATATCATAATATTTTAAACTTGGAACCATTCCGTTTCTATAACTAATTCTAGATGATCAGTGACATGTCTCTCATCCGTTTAATTTTGGAGGAAAGCCCAAAGCTCATGTAACAAAGTGCTGTAGCTCTGAGAACAGGGAAAAACTTGCTCCTCAGTCCTTTATGAGGAGTACACTAGATATTACCTCAGCTTGCTTTCACCAGGAGGTTTGTGCTGGAATTGTGCTGAAAGAATTTACATGAGAGAAACTAGAAGCAACTCAAAGAAACCAGAGACATTCTGAATACAGGAAATGAACTACCTTAACATCAAGGGCTTGTCTTCACTTGAGCCGGTAGGGATCGATCTTTTGGGGATCGATTTATCGCGTCTCGTTAAGACGCGATAAATCGATCACCAGCGGCTCCCCCGTCGACTCCGGAAGTCCAGCTCCTGAAGAGGCGCAAGCTGGTGTCGACGGGGGACCGCGCTGCCGACCGCCACCGCCGTGAGGATGGGAGGTAAGTCGGCTGTAGAGACGTCGATTTCAGCTACGTTACAAACGTACTGAAATTGCATATCTATAGTCGATTTCCCCCCCAATGGAGACCAGCCCTTAGTATAGGAGAAGTCAGGGAGAGGGGGAGGGGAAAAAAGAAAGCATCATCCCTGTTTTGCTGTCTTCTATCAGACTGTGTACATTCTCAGCTCTTTTTGTAAACATTCAGTTTTTATCACTGCAAAAATATAGCTTTCACAACATAAGCTCATAGAGAATGGTCTCCAGTCAAAGAGTCTCAGCAGAGATGGTGTCTTATTCCATTCATCTACTTACAGTGAAAGTCTCAAAGTGTAATTTGGAACTTAAAGGTTATTATTATTAGGGATGAGCAAATTCACCTTTTTTCTTACAAGGAAATTAAATGCAAAATATATAAGTAAACGTAATACTGAGCATGTGTAGTTAAAATTGCAAAGCGGGAAATGCAAAAGTTAAGACTACAATTTTACTTTGGCTGTATTACACACATTTTCGGGGTGGAGGGGAGGGTTCTGACTACCCCATGTCCATTCATAATGTGTAGACAATGAGCTATAAGCTAACTTTGATTCTGGAATCTGAATGTTTGTATTTTCTGAGTTTTTCTAATTTTAACTATGTAACCTTAATGCTACATTGTTGTTTGTATTTGAATTAAAAAAAAAAAAAACAAAAAAAAAACCACCCCAGGTGCCAGTTATTTCATTAGAAAAGACATCTGAAGTAAAATTTGGTGATTTGCCAACATAACACCACTAGTTAACAGCAGGGCACAAAGATAGTAATTGTATTTGTCTGATGGGCTAAAAATAAAAAACAAAGCTCAAGAAATTGCAGAAAGGATGTGTTAATTGTATTTTAAAATCTCTTAGATAATACAAATAAAGTTCAACCACAGCTTAGACTATGGCAGCAGTGATATTGTTACCACCTCTGGTGGATTCAGAAGAGCCGTTCCCCTACAATTAAGTAAAAGAAAGAGGTGTTGGTGTAGAAGTTGAAATTCAAAAGAGAAAATCTTCAGTATTATTAATTCTGTGTTTTCATTTGTTAAATATTCAGCTAAATTAAAAAGAAGAACTCAAAGCTCTTGCTAATAATTTTTGTCTTATATTGTAGAACTGGGTTGGGAGAACAGCAATATTCTCCTGCACTTTTGCATTCGAAGGTAGAATATTTCACAGCAGAGAATGTCATCAGTTTCAGATTTTTCCATGAGGGTTCTTAAAAGTAAACAATTAACAATTAACTGTGAAGATGTATATGCACAATGAGAGCTCGTTACCATGTTATGCACAGTGTTATGCATTTGTTGTGCACAATGTTATGCACAATGAGAGCTCGTTCCCATACCCCCAAAAGAGGAGAGCTCGTACAGAAATATTCAGGGGTCGGCAACCTTTCAGAGGTGGTGTGTAGAATCTTCATTTATTCAGTTAAATTTAAGGCTTTGTGTGACAGTCCGGAAGGGGTGGGGCTTCAGGAGGAAGGGGAGGGGCTGAGCGGCTCAGCCTGTCGTTCTGGGATTTCTGCCGCAGGCTCCTGCCAACCGGGATCTCAGTCCACTGCCAGCCTGGGTTCCCCACATCCAGCTTAGCAGCGGGAGCTGAGTGGGGCAGGTGGCAGGATCTGAAACCCCAGAGTGACGGCGAGCTAAGCACTCATCCCACTGCCACATTGGAGTTTCCCCTGCAGGCTCCTGCCAGCCAGGGTCAGCGCCCACTGCTAGCCTAGGTGTAGGGAACCCTGGCTGGCAGCTGGCTGAGACCCCAGCTGGCAGGAGCCTGCAGGGGAAACCCAAGAGCGGCAGTAACCTCCACTTTTGGCACGCATGCCATAGATTGCTGACCCCTGTTCTATCTTATTGACTAGTTTTAAGTCAATAACTGTTGTAAAAAAACAAAAACCAACAACCCCTTATAATTGGTATTACTAAATAATATAATATGGGCAAATGCAAATTCAAGATGATTTTCAAGGGCAAGACATCTCCTATGCAGATTTCTCATTGCACAGTGGACTGGAAATGCAGCTGGAGGAGCTAAATTTAGTCCCTACAACACTCCAACAGTATAAAATGGAATTTGGAGAGCTGGAGCCCAAGATTATTGATGTAGTTGCTCTGTGCCTCAACAGCAGTAACAGCAAGAACTATGCAGATTGGGGAGGTTGATTTTAAGATCTTATACTGGTGCCCTTCATCTGGACCCTGATGGCTCTGATTGGAAGAGGGGCCAAAAATAGTCTCCTCGTTTATGGTGGGAGGGCTGGAATCGTACAGTCCATGATGCATACTGCATTAGACAAGAGTGGCAGGCAGTATTACTTACTTTCTGAGGATTATTAAGCAGTTAAAGTTGTAGCATGTGTGTAAACCAACCAAACATGTGATGCATCTTAATCATCTGTGCTGTTCTCATCAATGATATTCCAAGGAACAACTTGTACAGCTGCATAGTAAGAGCCAATAGCCATTTTTAAAAAATATATATTTTCTAGGGCTTACCTTTGCTAAATATTTTCTTGATTTGCTCTCATTCTGATGTCGACATGCATGCAGGTAGCAAGTAATGGCAGATACTCCTAGGTGCAGTTGACGTTCTTTCACAAAGATATTCTCCAAGTAGTCACCCCACATTGCCCAAGCCTTCACTAACACGTCGTGCATCTGCACAGCTGCAGAAAAAGCTTTGTTTGCTTCTTCAGACCTGCAGGATTATAGTAAGTGACTCACTTGAATATTTATTTTACCTTAATAAAAACTTATCTGTGTAATAAGAAGTGACACAGTAATAACAAACATGGCACTCAACCTGATTATTTTCTTAATATTGAACTGCATTTTTATTATTCAGTTCTCTAGTAATGAGGTTTTTTCCCCCATATTTTTAACTTTCCATGAGCTTTCTTATGCAAAGTTGAACGTTTATTAAAACAAATGTCCCATAATCGCAACACTGAGATATTGTTAAAAAGTCTATATATACAATCACTTGGAAAACTGAAAAAAATCTTCCTATTAAAAAAAACAAACCCAGCCTGTATTCTCAAGCAAACTCTCCTAGCAAATAATGAATAGGGAATTAAATATAACAGCCTTTCTTTAGAATTCATCTGATCCTGCCACTTATCCTCTCATCCCTTGAAGTCATGGTCAGCTATCTCCTAACGATCTTCAAACAATGTCTGAATTAGTCTTCTACTACAAAGAGGAAAATAATTACAATTCACTCCGTTTATCACATGTATACAATATGTCCCTTGTGTTTAATTTCAGGGTGGGAATTCCACACATCATTTTTCTGCAAATTCTCTCTCATGCTTGTTTACCTAGCAGCAGGGGTGGTATAAAACTACCAAGACTAGTTGATTTCATTTAACTAGGCCACAGGCAAAGCATTTTGTCCACGTCTGATCTTTAGTGGGGATAAAGAGAAGCAAAATCTAGTTTCCCACATTAACATTTTCCCCCAAAAGCGCTTCAGTCACAACTGAGACTTGCTCCCGTGCTGCACCTGTACAGAGTGATTCTGCTGTCTCTCTGAAGCAGCAGGGGAAACTGATTAGGAGCAAATCACTTTCACTACAGTTGCAAGGCAAACAAGCAACACTTGTTTGCAATACTGGTGGAAAAAAATGGTGGGGGAAATGATACAGGAAGGGTGAAGGAAGGGAGCAGCCAGAAATATTTCTCCATGATGAACAGAAAGGCAACAGAGGGAGGGAAATTTGGGATGGGGAAAAAAATTGGGAGTATGTGAAGGACAGAAGTCGAATTGGTAATGTATTAATACCACATCCAAATTCCTTGTCCAGCACATTCAGGATTGGAGATGAAACTCTCAAACAAATGTGAGGGATTTTTCCAGAAAAATTAGGGGAAGAGTGTGGAATTCCCATACTGAAATTAATAAAAGCAACATGAAAGTGACTCCTTCCACCTTTTCACAGTCAGAACTTATGGCTTTCCGGAGAAAAGGTGAACAGGGATTGAGGAGAATCACAGATCTCTGACATACTTTAATTTCAGGAGAGGGAAAAAGTGAAGGTTTTAGCAACTAAAAGTGTATTGAATTCACAGTCATAGATTCCAAGACCAGAAGGGACCACTGTGATGTCTGTGAACTACCTGGATAGTGTAACACAGGTGATAGAACTCCCCCTAAAATTGATAACCTTAAGACCTTAAATATTTCCCATTCTGTATAAGATTGTGCATATGGTGCCAATTACCCCAATATAAATTAAACTCTTGAATCTGCATAATATGGTGCACACACTAAGAACATTCCAAAAACAATTTTAATAAATAAGAGATGAAAGACCTCACTTCAGCATCAATTCTTATCCCTCTTACATATGTACTGCAACACTGAAATGAGGAATCTTTCAAAGCATTTTGGGCTCCTTTGATATAGAAGTGCTCGAAGATAAATACATTCCCTCTTACAAGGTAAGTATTGGAATGAACAGTGCTATAGTTAAATATTACTTGTGTTTCTCTATTAATAGTGAACCTTAAAAATCTCATTTTAATACAAAAATATGAATATTCAGTTCAGAAGACCACCCAAATTGTAATGATCTGTAGCAATACAAAAACTAGTGACCAGCATTAGGGAAAAATCATGAGGTAAATTAAAATAACCTTGCCTGTCAAATAGCTTATTAAAAAACTAATTACCCTCAATATTACACAGCCACTTTATTTTCCTCCAATAGCTTTCCATGTCCTAGGTTGTAGAGTCTTGGAACAGATTACTATGAGAACAATCTGATAAATGGCTCTCTATCACTACTTTCCATTTCTACCAACAGGCTTTGTCCCCAGTCTTCCCTTTCTCTCCTCTTTCCTGTATTATCTATCACTCTGACACCTCCAGTGAACCTTTATACTACCTCTATCACCTTGTTCTCAGAGTGGGCCGCAAAGGGGGATGGTACACGCACAAGTGACCTTTAACTTCCAGTTCAGTTTACAAGCAGCAAAGAATTCGCTCATTCGCTGTGGCGTGCAATGCGAAACTGCCACTTTCATTTTGTTAATGGTATGAGACTAATACATTACTGAAATTCTACACTTAATTTGGTATATTTCTGCCCCCCCCCCCAAAAGAGAAGAGTAAATATTTAATAATTGCATTTAAAAACTTACTATTCTAACCCATAAATTTGCTTAGATTATAGACAGACAGCATTAATTATTTATTTCATCTGCCCCCATTAAAAATTTAAACTGCCTATCTTTCAGATGAAGTGTAAAACTAAGGCCCATTTGTGGCCATTAAAAATCCTCTTGCACTTCCCATCAAAGTAATTACATTCTGCCTGTTTAAAATTCCCTGTAGTTTCCATCAGAGAAGATAGTCATCATTTCCTGCCTTGATCAGTTGCGGAGTGTTGCAGTGTACAGTTTAAAAGCGGATCAATTTCACTCAAGGAGTGGCTACATTATACTGGTGAGTGAAGTGATTCTCCTACATAAAACATGCAAGAATAATGCCCTTAATAAGCTGAATTTTACTGAAACTGCGTAAGTACCACAAGACAAAATTTGACCCATAGCGTGAAAATTAGTCTGCCTTCTGGATCAAAGATGCCATTTCCTTCCCAATAGCAATAAAGCACTTATTAAAATGGAGAACAAATACAGTTGGCACACATCTGTTTGAAAGGAGGCCTTAGAATAGAATGCTTTTAATCTGCTACAGGCAAAACTTTTGCAGTGCATATCAAGCTTTCAATATGATTATTTGAAAGGAGTTTGTATATTGAGCTGCCATATTGTGTGATTCAGACGACTTAAGACACTGAGCTGTATCTCACCACCAATGTTTCTTATTCCTCTAATAGCTATTGTTTAAGAAAGTGATGTACAGTGAACGAAAACAATAATACTTTTGCTCAGCAGACAGCTCTGAGTTTTTGGGTTGAGCAGGATTTTTTCATAAGTGAACTATTTTCACAATGTAATTCTCTACCCAAAAACTTATTTAATCATATTGATGTCTCCTTTTTGGCAGTTCCCATCTTACTAGGATATATTATTTGTCATACAAGACAAACTAGGCAGAGAACTTCTGAATCCTAACCTCAGATTGGCCACTGACTCACTGTGCAGCCTTGTCAGTTAACTTTTACCTTTTCTCAATATGTAAAGGGGCACGAGGATTACTTGACCTAGTTTTTCCACAATGTTTTGAAAAGGTAAAGTGACGTGTATTACTACTAAAAAAACCACACAGAAGCTAGGCCTCAGTATGGGTATTCATTTTTATCCTGATTTTCTACTGGTTTAACATTTGAACAACTTTGCTGCTTAAATATTTTGTTGAAATATTTATGTTGCACTCATCCCAGATGCGTGCTGGTATCTCATCCAACAAACATACTTACTTGTTAATCTGAGCCAAGAACATTCCCTTCAGTGCATAGAACTCAGCCGTCATCTCCTTGGTGAAATACTTCAAATTAGTAGATTCAATAACCTCCAGGCCCTATTAAACAAATTTTTATGAAAAAGCCTTGTACAATGAATTCTGAATCAATAAAAGGAAAAAGCTGCCTAAAAAGCTTCCAAAATAGAAATTCTCTCGACGTTTAAGCAACTGATAAAATTTTTAAATAAATAAATAAATGCTTTATAAAAATCTAAACAGATGCAGAATTTTCAACTTTTCTTGACCTTTATGCAAAATTCTTTATTGGGTCCTATCTCTTGCACTTGTTAGGCCTTTTCCAATTTTAAATTTCGCTAAAGCGAATACTGTATCTCAGATTCTTTTGTTTTCTATCACATTCCATTTTTCTTGTCTATTTAACCCACTGGGTTTCACTTTACTATCCTGACTTTCATCACACCTACAGTAAGTCTCTCAAAACTTAGTTTAAATCGTCAATTAGTCTTGTGATTAAGTCTCCTCCCCATTCCCCCCCCCAGCACAACTGACGGCAGATCAAACCCTCAAAATCCCCAGCAACTTGTCTTGACACAGATAATATTAACACACCTGCATACACTCATTTTTGCCCATGACTCCTGCCAGCTGAAGGTAGCATTTGACTTGCTGCCGAATCTTCTGAAAACAATCCACAATAGGCACAGTAGGGATAGTATGAATACGACTCAATATGTCCAGCGCTACATTAACCAGTCCTTGTTTCCGAGCTATCTTTCCATACTGGATAATGGCTGAAGCTGAAGCATGAACTCCCAGCATAGCATTATTGGAACTGGGATCATGCTGAGAACTATTTTCATAGGCAGTTACAATGGCTATAGAGACAGAAAGTAAAAAGTTAATAATTATAAAACAAACATTATAAAGAGAAAATACACATGAACGAATGACTTATGAAAATGGAAATTTAAGACTTTTTTTAGCTTTGAAAATGTATGTTTTAGATGCAAAATATGCAATATTTAAAAACAAAGTTCTATTTCAAATTGATCATTTTAATATCAACATCCATTATATTCTTGAGTGTTTGAAACTAGAGAATGGACATACATTTACAAACAAATATTTTTAAAACAGTGGGTGGTCTGGAAAATTACATGATGAATGCATGCTGGACCAGGCAGTTTTACCCTGGTAATGATGTTGTCTCCACATGAAAATGCTGCTCCAATGGGATAAGTCATCTGACACAATAGGTAACCTGTTCCTCCAAGTCTTTACGACAGTCTTCATATCATGCAGGCTGTTATTCCTCCCTAGATTAGTTGGTTGCAACCCTGCATTTATTTGTGCTGCTTCTTGAAGTTCGATGATTTGCTGTGCTGCCTAGAAGGATTAAGGAATATAAATTATAAGACATACAGTCTTGGTCACTAAACAAGGCTTACACATACAGCGATCCATCTTACACATACAAGGAAGTCCATCTTAAGCAGCATTACAGAACCATAAGGAGCTGTCCACCTTGCTTTATCAGATGAAGATATCCACCAGTAATTTGATTGTTAAATCACTTAGTACACAGCTGAGCTATTTATATTCTTATTTTGCCAAACTGGCTATCGATGAGATATCAGAGGATTTCATAACCTCTAGTGAAGACACACAGTCAACAACCAATTTAATTATTAAGCCAAAAAAATCAAAAGGTAGAATTTTGACATGAGAATTTATATAAACACAAGATCACTGACTTCCTGAATTACCAGCCTGGAGACTCAATTCATGCCAGTGGTGATGTCTTAAAAAAACAGATTTAAAGTACTTCCCTGCACTCTTGGGCTCAAAATTCCAGTAGGGTGATTCAGACATTCATCTTTTCCAGAAAGGTAAATCAAGTACCGAGCACTTCACTCTGTGCATTCCTGTCTTTCTGAGGAGACTTAACTATTAACACTATATATGTTCTGAGTGGACATTACTGATTGTAGCTATTTTTGTCTATAACAGTATGTGTTTGCGCCAATACCTTTGGAAAAAATTCTTGGGACTCAACTAAAAGTTCAGGTAATCAACTAGCATGGCTTTCTCACATAGGGTGGAACTAACAATAGAACTTATTATTTTATTTTGTCTAAAACCCTTTCAACAAGTCTTGCACATACAATTTGTGCCTGTAAATACTAGGTTTTTTTTATGAAAACCAGAATCAGTAGAGGTGGTGAACCTGCAATTTTTTGCATCTTCTCCAAGTTTTATTTTGCAACAGTATTTTTGCCAACATCCCTAATCCAAATGACAACAATGGCTGGCTGGCTAGTTGCCACCCTGTAATCATCAGAAAGAAAACGTTCAACATTTATTTAGATTTTCATATGATTTAATTATTATTACAGCTTGAAAACAAAGTAATTCTGACCGGAAGCCTTCTCAAATGCAGTTTGAATTTATCTCAACTTTAGAAAACCAGAAAATAGTAGATAGCACTCAGTTTATGATAAGGTAGCAGGCTGGAATAAAAAGTACTGATCTTAAATCAATTGAAGGCAAACTTTTCATAGAACCTGTAAAAATAGTTACTGGTCCTTCCTGAACTCCACAATGAAAGCATAACTGCATAAAATATGGTCTATGCTTGCTTAAAACTAAGAAAAGATTTCGAAAATGTTAACATCCATAGTATTTAACCAGTTTAAAAAGTGACTTTTACTGCCATCCAGCATGCTCATATCAAGCAAAGGAACAAACAGAAGATGGCACCAGTCTCACACCTACAAGAAACAGCAGACATTTTGTTGAACTTCAACAATCTACAGAAAAGACCGACAGTCTTTACTGGAATTTAATCATCTATAGTACAATTAAACCAATATACTATTCTCTAAGCTACTTCTCGATAAAATTTGAATTCACTGTTCATCATCCCAATAAAATAACTGTTCAAAAATCAGTCCACATTTACAAAGTCAAATCTCTTGAAACAAAATAAATTAAGGAAAGTAATATTTTCCCACAATCATCTCAGTATCAGCTTACACAATAGCTTAACCTTCATCCTACTTCCATTTATCATGTAAATTTAATTTTCTTGCAGGTATTTAATCACACACTATCTGATATAAAAAAGTAATTACTGCAATGCAAATTCTTTGGTTTGTACCTTCATCATTCACTGCCTATTTTATCATTTCTACACTGGGGATTATATATAAATATATATATATATATATAAAATTTAAAAATACTAACTTTAAAAGGTTTCATATATGTGACATCAGTTAAATATTTTATTTAGTAACATTAACCCTTTCATGCTGGAGGGTCTAGGCACATCCATTGCTAGCCATGAAAAAAGCTAAATAAATTCCCAACTCTTGGTAGCAAGGAGTTAATTCAATCAAGCCATCCTCCAGATGCAACATCGCAAAGAAATGATGTGTTCTGCTACTATTGATCAAAACTGTACTCTGACACTCATGTTTTCAGATATAGAAACCTTATGTATTCATTTACTAGCCATCTGATGCAGCATAAATGATTAGGAAAATTCAGGGAAACAGGCTACTGTGTAGGACATGTCCACAGAAGCATAATGATTTCAGTTATGTATTATAGATAATTCAGATTTAAGGTTTTGCTATGTATGAATTATATCCAGTACTAAGAATAAGGAAAAGAGACCTATCGGAACTGTTGCAAAAGCATAAGGGAGGGCTTTATAATGAATGCATTGCTTGTATATGGTGTCAGATTCTTAGTATAAAAACAAAGTCCAATTTATGTGTAAAACAGGTACACCAGAGGTAGCAACCCTTCAAGCCTCCTGGCAATGCCCTGGCAACGTCTTACTCTCTTTTGGATGCACCATGTCTATATGAGAAGGTAGCTTCCAAACCCAGTCAATTTAGGATTTTCTACTAAAATTGCCAACAAAGGTAATGGTGAGTTTTAATAACATTAGGATTTGTCAATTAAAAAATGAACAGTTAGTGCTATCTTTGTGACACTATTGCACAGGGCTGTGGTTGAAACAGTAGCCTAGATGTGAAAGTAAAATTTTCTAAATAGTAACATGGGCCAATTTTTAGTAACTAGTAGACTTTGTACAACACAAAAATAGGGGCACAAGATAAATTTTTCAGAAGCCTAAGGAGTCTATGTCAAATTTTACTAAGAGGCTTTAGGCATTTAGGTTCCCCAAAGCCAATGAGACAGAGTACTAAGGGCCTAAGTCACTTAGGCATTTTTGAAAATTTTACCCACAGACAATAATTATTCATACACTCACTTTTTAGGCAGCTTAGAACTTGAGATATTAAATGGAAAGCGAGAGAAGTACAAGAAAATCCAAAACAAATCTTCACAGGTCCCTTAAATTAACCCCTTCCTAAAACTATCCTTTTCAATGACAATAGCAAACCCAAAAGTTCTGACAGCCTCTTCCAAGTCTCACTTCTCAAAACTTCCCAGAATCTTGGCTTCCCGGGTTTATCTGTGACCAGAATGCATTCAAATACTCAAGAGTGTGTGATTAAACTGGAAAACACAAAATTTTGTTGCTCATGCTGCCTAGTATAAATGGGGCATAGATATCTTCAGTTTCAAAGACATTCAATTTTTAACAATATAAAGTGAAAGAGTTCTATTAGTATAAAAATATCTAAATTCTGTCCTTAGCAGCTTTTTTCTTTAAAAAGGTGTGGCAAATTGCTGGCCACTATTATGATGAGTCCTGCACTTTCTCTTCTTGAGGGGGGTTCAGGGAGCCATTTCTTGCCCTTGAACAGGGTATTAACTGCCCCACTAGAATCCTAGAGGAGGGGGAGTGGAGAGGGAAGGACCCAGGCCCACCCCCTACTCCGGGTCCCAGCCCAGAGGCCCTGAGGATAGCGGTAAACCACCTAGATTAGCTATTCCTTCCCCTGAGCTACTTCCCTCTCCTACCCTTCAGCTTGTGGGGCTTCCTGCCCTCTCTCTACACAAGCCAGGTGTCTCTTTACCTAGGGTCTGGGTCTTCTTGGTTCCAAACTCTCCTCCAAACTGCTCACTGCGCCAACTCCTCCAAACTGTTCACTGCGCCAACTCCTTTCAACTATCTGATTGAAGCGGAGGGGGGGTGTTATATTGTGACTGGCGCCAGCTGCCTTAATTGGCTTCAGATGCTCCAAGCAACTTCTAGAAAACTTGCTTCCCTCTATAGGGAATAAGGTTTCCCTCTAACACTCTCCTGCTGCTCGCTGGCCATGCTGTATCGTGGCATATGGCAAGTTCAATGTCATTATTTCTTGCTTTGTGGTTTTTCCATAAGAGAGACAGGAACAACAGATCAATAACTCAAAAAAACATTTTGACAGCTAAAATGTCGTCCATGCTCCGCCGTTAGCAATGGCATGGATTCATCCAAAAAAAAAAAAAAGTATTTGTTGAAGTTCTAATATGTTACACAGGCAGCTAAAATCATCTGAAAAACATATCAGGTTTTGATATTTTATACTGCAAGATGTGAGATGGGAGTGTTTTTTGGCTGTGGTGCAGCATCTATGCAAATTGTGGGAGAGTCAGCCACCACACCAGTAGCCTTCTGCCTAACTAGAAGCTTAGCTCTTAAAGCTTCAACATGTGACATTCCTTACCGAGTTGGGTATACTATCACCAGCACCTGTCATTCCTCCCTCTTTCCTCCCCCCTCGGACTATTATGACTCATACTTGCTGTGTTATGTTGAACTTAAATTGCCCACTCTTCAGAGGAGAGACATTTTAAATTTGTGCAAAATGCCTCATAAAGACATTTGAGTGCTTAAAAGAAATGTTCTCAAAAGGTTTTCACAACCCTTTCAGGATATGACAAGAAAGAAAGTCTTTCCCCTAATTTTTCATGTGGCTCTTATTTTTGAGTAAGGTGTATGACAAGGAAAAAGAATAAAAATATTGGTTTTGAACAATGCCTGTAGCTCTTCATAATCTGAAATACCAATAAAACTAGGTTTACATAAGGAAACAAAACAAAATAAAAAAGCTCCACAACACATACACCCCAGAAACTCTAGCATTCAGTGCTGTCAAACCCTGCAGCAGGTTCTGGAGTAGGTCATTAAAGATGACAAGAAAAAGGACTTTAACAAATTTTAAACACTGAGCCTTTAAATAAACACTGAGCCTTTAAATAAACACCCAAGCTTGAGGTCCTGTTTAACAAGGGAGGGAAAAAACCCAACAACTTTTGACTTCTATTATTCCAAAGAAAGTACTCTTTGCAGAAATGCAGATAATAGCATGCCTGCTTCTGAAGTCAAAATAACTTCTGTTAAAAACGATTCAAGAGTTGGCAGCGAGCTCAGCTTTAATCTAGAAATAGGAAATAGAAGAGATAAAAGATAGTATGTTTTAAGTAGCAAAACAGCACAGAAATGACAGTTTGGCCAGCTGCTGTGTTCTATGTGCTTGGTTTTCCAGTTGAAACAGCACTTGTTTCTGTATACAGAAGTGAAGGATTGGCACTCATACATGAGACAGCATCAACATAATTTCTTAAGACTATGTACAGTGTACTGCAGTTCCACAAAAAAGTAGGAAAGTCTTATGCTATAAACATTTTCTTCTTACTTTTAAATGACATCTTTGACATTTGTCAGAAGAGTTATGTCAGTTGATGTAGGTGGTATTGAATTGGTTGTTTATTTTCTTGCTGGAGGTGCCTACAGTTTGGAATTAATGAATTGCTCCTCACTTCTCTCTCTGCACAAGTCAGTGGAATGCTCCACTGCTGGAATTTTAGGTCCAGAAACATCCCATTTCAGAGGCAGCCTGCCTCCAGCTCCATCCTTCTTTTTATCCAGAAGGATGTAGCTGATTTCTTCCTGCAGTAAAGGCAGCTTACTCCCAAGATCTGGAACATTATGATCCCCAGTCTTTGGTGGGATTGTTCTACCTTTCATACTGCTGGCACTATCCACTATATCTGGGGAACAGCTGAGATCACCTCTGTGCAGGATACAAGCATGCACCTTAGTCTCCAGCATACACGATGGGGTGACTCTTACATGAGCCAACACAACACAAGGGATACTTACATCAACACAAGGGATACTTTGATGTAACCATTGTCAGCGCACCTATACTACACTGCTCAAGCTGTCCCATTCTAGAGACTGTAGTTTAGACATGCACTCAAATACAGAGGTCTTCCATCTGCCCTTTCTTTGCCTCCTCTGCAGCACTAGGGGTGCACAAGGAGAGACAGTGTGTGTGCGGGCCTAACAGACACTACTACCAAAGTTCTCCAATCAATAGCCCAGGAACGCAAATACCTACAACAAAGCGCGCACAGGAACACTACTCAAAGAAGGAAGAGTTTCTATATGAAGAGAGATTAAAAAACCTGGGACTGATCAGCTTGGAAAGGAGATTACAAAGGTACCTGTGAATTTAGGTCTATATGGAGAATGTGAATAAAAAAGTATGTATTTCCTCCTTTGCATAACACAAGAACCAGGGTCACCCAATCAAAAAAACACATGAAAGTACTTCTTCATGCAATGCACAGTCAACCTATGGAATCTGTTGCCAGGGAGATGATGTGAAGGCAAAAACCTGACCGAGGTTCAAAAAAATTATTAGATATGTTCATGGAGAACAGGTCCATCAATAGATATTAACCAATATGGTCAGGGATGCAACCCCTGACTCCTTGTGTCCCTAGCCTCTGACTGCCAGGATCTGGGAGTGGAGGACAGGGGATGGATCACTCAATGACTGCATGTTCTATTCATTCCCTCTGGGGCACCTGACATTGGCCACTGTCAGAACACAGCATACTAGGCTAGATGGACCATGGGTCTGACCCAGTATTGCCATTCTTAATCTCACCTGCAGAAGGGGAGTGTGAACATGTGACACTACATGAGGGAGCCTTCGCCATTCTCGAATGGCTAAACTGCTGGCCATTTCTACCAAGCGCTCAATGAAGTTAAGCTGCTGTTCTTCAGGATGACAGATTGCTAGATATCCTCTGTACATGTTGACTTTCCACGCCATCTCTTTTGGACAACTCAGCTCCACCTAATGGTAAAACAGAAAATTAGCTACGAAACATCTTTTACATACACATGAGAAAATCTGAAAGCAAACAGAAACCTTAAATGGACATACAACATGATTTTTAAATTTGATTTTTTTTAATTGACTGATTTCTAGAAATTTCAGTTTCTGAAAGAGGATGTTTTAAATAGTACTTCCTGAAACTAAAAATCTCTAATCTGTGGGATTTTCTGTTCGTCTGTTGATATTCATGTCTTCTCAGCAACATAAATTGACCTTTACATGTCAACATATTGCACAGATACTAGACTGCCTAGCTGGTCCTCTATATCATTAAATTTTTTAGGAGACTAAGTAGTTGACAATTTTTTAAACGATCTAGCACTAATTATATGTTTATGTCAAAACAATATCTGCATACAGGGGTTCAGTCAAAAAGTGACTAACTTAAAATAACCAAGGAATAACACAGGAGTGGCAGAAATATGACAACTAGAAAAAGCAAAGCACAATTTAGCCATAGTGTGTAAATATTTTGCAACAAATTTACTGAAAGGTTGATTATTGCACACATCTGAGAAGATCTGACTAAATAAAGACTGTACATTTAAATTAGCTCACAAATATTTGCAAACACTCATTAGCATTCAGAGCAGAGAGTAACGGCCTGATTCTGTGTACCTGATTCTGTATACCTGATTGAGCACTTAATCTCCCAGTGCAGTCCTCCTTTGTATTCACATACTGTTTAGAAATCTCAGCTACGTTGGCTTTGTTCTATTTTCATTAGCTTAAAAATATCTAAGGCATCACTTTCATTTGCTAAAGTAATGCATCAATTACTTTAAATGTTGCTTCAGTTTATCCTCAACTAGCTTTTAAGCCTGAGCTTGTAAAGGGAAACCGTCAGGTTGTAACCCTACACTTATAGAATGAAAATTGTCTTCTTTTTTTTTTATTACACAATACGCTGGATCATTAAACCGAATGGTAGTGTGAGCAAATGGAAATGAGTCTTGGGTCCTATATCAAGGGCCACTTGTTATTTTAAGACCTCAATTTTAATAGATAGATTATTAAAACAGTTTCACGAAGGTTTAGGAAAACTGATATATATATAGCTGCCATCTTTTCTGATCGCTCCCAATGGATCACAAGTGAAATTGCATAAAATACATTTAATATAAGCTATTCAAAGTCAGATTCAGAAACATCAGCCTAAAAGAGTATCAATAAAATGAAACCAGTAAGTCTATCAGCAGAGAGCCAATTATTTCTTCGCATCCAGCTATTTATGAATACATGTTTCCTGACACTATTACATGGATCTGTCTAAAGTCACAGAAGCTCAATTTATAGCTTCAGTATGTTCTCTTTAGTCCATTAGTAAGTGCCCCATTACTGAAAATATTTCATTCACACAACTCCAGCTAAAACATATCTGCAGTTGCTGGTGGTTGTCATTTCTATTTAAACTGAAAGCCATCAGAAGTAGAACCTGTCAGACATGATCAATTCACTCAGCTACAACTCAAGGCTTAAAATCTACAGTACAATGTTTTCTTTATTTTGCAGCTGTAGAAAGCTTTCCACAAATGTGTTCTTAGAAGTTCTGTGTAATTATTCAAGAACTTGTGCATACTTGAATAGGACAGAATACATTATTGATTTAAAAACAGCAACAAAACACAGATATAAATTACATATTGAACACTTATAATTTGCTCTTTTTGGACAGATAACTGTTTATCACGAAGTAACTAAACTACTATTTAAGCCAAATATTCATTTCCAGTCATCAATAGAGTTAATACCAGAAATTGAAATTTCTAACACTGTACAGCCTGACAAGCTGTATGAAAAAAGCTTTCAACTTACTTTTACAAAATATGTGAACAGTATTTCAAAATCAAAGTAAAAAGAATTCAATAATTATTACAGAAATGCATTTGTACAAATATACCAGAAAAATGTAACCTTACAAGCATACATTGTTGCACAACACAGATGGACACTTAATAATGTCATTTAGCGTATCCTAGGAACCTTAAGTCAGGTGATCACCACCCGCCAATCTGGCAGGTAGTGATCACTATTTCTGGGATCAATTTATTGCGTCTAGTCTAGACGCAATAAATCAATCCCCAAGTGCTCTCCTATTGACGCAGGAACTCCACTTTTTCGAGAGGAGCAAGCGTAGTCGACGGGGGAGCGGCAGCAATCAACTTAGTGCAGTGAAGACGCCGTGTTAAGTAGACCTAAATACGTCGACTTCAGCTACGCTAGTCATGTAGCTGAAGTTACGTATCTTAAGTTGATCCCCACCCCTCCAGGGTAAACCAGGGCTAAGGGATTGAACTTTAAGACCAGAGGTTGCCTAATAAGGGTGATTTCTTGTACATGCTTCGATGTACGTTACTTTTTATATTAGGACACAAAGAGTGTTTAAAAATTCCTCAAAGTTTTCTCTCAAGTAAAAGTATCTACCTACTTTTGCACTATGCCTTCACAGAGGAGTCACTTTAAAAACTAATAATAATAATAATAATAAAGTCTAGTAGCCATTTAGCTGTATAAAAATCGGCCAAAATCTCTATATTGCTGACTTCTGAATGCTTTATAAAAACAACACTTCTTTAGATACGTTTTCTATATACAACATGCCTCCTGCCTTTTGACTGCTCTACAACAGTCAAATCTTTACAAAGTATTCATTAATCAAGCATATGGATAGCAAAGACCACAATCTCTCGAGTGAAACCTAGAAAAGGACAAGAGGAAGGTTAAGTGGTCTTCAAGTGCATGTTGTTCAGCAGAACGGATTATAACCAGAACACAATAATGAACTCTAATGAATCAGGAAGGTCAATAGTAGGCAGCCGCAAACCATGCATTTTACAAAGTATGGTGAAAAATAAGACCACTGCACTCCTCTTACATACCTGGTTCCTTATCTTCAAATAAAGAAACCTAGTATCTGTGCCACTTAGTGAATTTAGAAAATCTGAGGGATCCAATGCATTAAACACATTTTGAACATGCAGTCTGAAGACTTGTTTGATTTAAAAATCTTGGCACATCAGACATTTTTAAGCTTATCTGCAGTGGTATTTGAAAGGTACAAGATGAGCTCATTACAGTAGCTCATATCAGTAATACTAACTTGACAAAGTTATACCACACTTTCTACCCCAGGTTCCTATTACCAGAAGTTTGTCAATTGGTGGTGATTGCTTCCAGGACAAAAACTTCAAGTCTCAGGACAGGGATGATTTAAAAAAACCTGAAAAAATTGATCAGGCATTCGGCCTCTTTCCCCACCAAACTACTACCTCCTTCATATCTCAACTCCTTGCCTCCAGCCTCCTTGCCCAGCCAGTCCAGTTCACCCTTCCAAGCTCTTCATCCATTCTTTCTCTCCTGTCTCCCCTCATTGGCTCCCCAGACCTCTCCCCTAACTCCTGGTTCCTTGCCTCTGTCTCTTCCCTCCTTGGCTCCTTGTTCCAGTCTCTTTGCTCAGCCAGTACAAATTCTCCCCCAATACCCTATCTCCTTGCCAGGGCAGTTGCTCATCCACCCATTCCCCACCACACTCATTCATAGTCACAGTCTTCTTGTCCAGCCAGTCCCAGGTCTTTCCCCTATCTCCACAGCTCCTCATTCAAATCTCATTACCCTCCTGACCCATGACTCAGAGTCCTATTCCTCCCCACCCATGCCCATCCAGTTCCAGTCTCACCAGACACCTTGTGCTAATATATATTTCTTTGACACCCCCCTTAGTCTGGCGTTTGTCCCCCTTGCATTTGAATCAGATGACTTTCTCCTTCATGCTGTATGGGTGCCAGCAGGGGGTTCACTGAGCGCACAGGATAGGTGTTCAATGTCCAATCCAACTCCAGCCCAGGGGAGATTAGAGCAGCAATACTCAGACCTCAGTGGTTCAGGAGCCAAATTAACGATCAACATTACCCAAGTATTTTATCAACTACAATTGGTTAATAATGTAGTAAACGCTTCTTGATAGGTTAATAATTAAATCACACACTCTTAGTATGTGCCGCAAAGAGCTGCAGGAGACGCACTGAAGAGCCACTTGCAGTTTGCGAGCCTGAGTATCGCTGAATTAGAGGGACAATCATCTTCATTCCTGTATCCCTGGGCTGAAGTAGCTCAGTCACCATTTGGGGATGGCAGACATGCAGTCTGACCAGTGCTAGGAGCTGAAAACAGGGTCTTGTAATGGGAAGCATCAGGCAACCTTAATAATAGGTGGTGCTAGCAGCCCTGCCTATAATATGGTTATTTAAAGGGTAGTTTTAAAGTTTAAAAGTTCAGTGGCTTTGCTGTAAAAAAAAAAAAAAAAAAAAAAAAAAATCAATATTTGAGACTCATTCTGAAATAAAATTAAGTAGACTCAAAAAAAGACCAAATAAAAGGAGAAACTCAGTTACTTCAGACATCTTTTATAATTTAAACAAAGTGGAAGAATATTGACACGGGAAGCAGTCCTCCTCCAATAGGTCACACTGTATAAATATCTCTTCTGAAAGCAAAACAAATATACTAGTATGGCATTGCAGAGCAATAAAATTTAAGAAAAATTAGAACAGGTATTTGCCAAGCATGTAATTGCAATATGTCAATCACAGCATATAAACAGCCTGCAGCTTTTGCAGTTTGCAATACTTGTTTCACTAAAATATCTGTTGGCATTATCAACAGCCTGTGACAACAGCAAGTACACTCCAAATCTCAGGCATTCAGTATTTAAATCTAGCAAATAAAATTTCATGTGTGGCTTATTTAATTCTCTCTTTCATCGACCTAGCACTAGTCTCTGCCAATCCTACCAGCATATTAATGACAAATGGAGGTAGAGGGATGTTTCTTTTGTTGAAGCATCTTGTGCATTACTAATAATTAATGCAGGTTTTTTTAAAAAATAACGTGGTCTACATTAAAATATATCAAAGTTTTAGGTTTTCAGCATTATGCCTTGAGGTTGCTTTTGAATTCTACTGCTGCAAGGTTAACAGGATGGACAAATCTATTTTCCTCATCCCTATCTTTCCCTTACCATTTTACACGTATTTTTATGCCTAATTTATCCCGTATCACACAAACCCACAAGTTTTTATTTGCTGTTTAGGTTCCCCACCCACTCCCCCGATATATTTTTTATGCAGCACTGTAAACGCTTTTGCAAGCTTCCCCTTAAAACACTACTGGCATCAGCATGTTCACCAGTCACTTGGTGCTTTTAATAATTGACCTTCCCATCCCAACCTTCACCCATCCTGGCGATTGCTATCCTATTATGAAAAATCAATTCTGAATCATAAGGAAGCTTTGTAAAGAGACAGAAAAACAGGGAAAAAATAAAAAGGAGAGACCCAAGTTAGTCTGTTGAAACAATATGCTCTGGTTGCCAAAATACCCAGCTGTGCACTACATAAAAGAAAATCCCCAAAGAGGAGTTTACTGCATCTGTAAAATGAGTTGTAATGCTGACTTTGAAGAAATACAATCATCACAATGAACAATGAAAGAAAATCTTATCTCTGTGCATTCTCAAAAAAAAATATTCACCTGCACCAGTGCCTCCTTCATAGCAGTCCAGTTTGAGACTCTCCATGCACATTCGAGCACTAGATAGGGATTTATATGGCCCTTTGACTGGCCATACTCTGTCAAAGGTTCCCACTGGTTCAACTCTTTTGAGCAGCTACAAGAATGAACACAACATGTTAGCAAGAGTTACTTAAAAGTGACTTTAAGCATTTTATATCAGGAGAGCATCTGCATTTGTGTATGTTTGAAAAATGTTTAGAATGCATTGCAATGGTTGTAAATAGACTACAAGGTTAAAAGAAACAACCACCTCCAACCAATCAACCATAATATAGATGTGTATCAGCAGGGAGAACTGCACTTTCATATTAAGTGGGAAAACAATTCCATGTGAAATCTGTTTCCACAAACAGCAAATTATACTTTTGCAATGTTTTACGTATAGCAGTTCTGAAGTCTGTTAAAGGAGTAGCAGTATAATATTTTATTACTGTAGTGGGCCCGGGTGGTCCCCCTCCGAGTGGGAGGGCGAGGGAGCCGGAGACACGCCGTGGAGGGTGGAGCCAAGGCGGCCCCGCCCCCCTCCCCGGAAGTACAGAGCCGGACCCGGAAGTACAAGAGGCCGGCCCGGCAGCCGAGAGGAGGTCGGACCAGGGTGGGAGAGGAGGACGCCGCCCGACTGGCTGCCACCCCGTGGGGACGCCGACCGGAGTGGTGGCCCCGACCACGCTGTGGAAGGCGACTGGCCCGGAGTACCGGCGGTCGCATATCCCGTGGCAGAGGACGACGGTCCTGAAGCACCGGCCGCTGCGTCTCCCACCGCAGCGGACGACTGGCTGGGAGTACCGGCTGCCACGTACCCCGAGGAGCCCGAGATGGACTGGGCCCCTGATGCCTGACGAAGACCGTGAGTAGACTGTTGGTGACTGGCTGCCTGCGCTAGGAAGCCCAAGCCAGAGCCAGCCCATTCCTAGACTGTTTATTCCCTGGCTGCCTGAGCTAGGAAGCCCAGGCCAGAGCCAGCCTATTCTGGGACTGTTTAATGGCTACCTTGGACGGGAAGCCTAGGATCGAACCAGAGCAGACGCGGGACATCCCCCCGGCAGAGGGCGCTCCAGAGGCTGGAAACGCTAATTCCCCAGACGACCAGCAGGAGGCGCCGCCGGGTGAGTGCCCGCTCGCTTACAATTACCCTAAGTTGTTCTGCACCTTAAATGTACTGGGCTTAGTTTATTTTAGTAACCGATGTTTTAAACTACTAGAATACTACTTTTATATTGCTTTGTAGCAACACTGTTCTGCTCCAGTTTTAAAATCTTACCGAATCCAATGGTCTTCCCAGAGTTGATACTCAGGGAAAATAGCTGGGGAGGCATTATTTCGTTCATGTTCCTTTTTGGCTTTTTCCATTGCTTTTTCATATGTTTCTTGGGCCTTTAAAAAAAAAAAAACCACACACATCATTTTAGTTTTATATTTGCTCTAACCATATATCTGATTGCATTTCATGATGATTTTTTTGAAGACACACACATGATTTTAAAAGTCTCTTTAAACACCTCTACCTTCAAAACCTATAATAAATTAGGGGGGTTAACTTATTTTCCTATTTACAATTTTATGCTTCTTAGTCAAATTAATGATGTATTGTGGGAAACTAGGATTCCATGGTACCTTGATAAGATATGTTTGAATATAGCCTAAACTAAACTAAAACTTCATATAGAAGAAGTTTTATTTGAGACATTATCCTTAACTCAAATGATTTTTCTATTTATTCTTATTACAGTAAACCCTCGATTTAACGGACCCCGATTTAACGGACTTCGGATGCAACGGACAAAATTTCCGATGCATCCGAAATCCGTTATTGGGGGCTGCCGGCTCCCGCCCCAGGGAGCCGGCTCGGTTGACAGCTCCCGCCCGGTTCCCCGCAGCAGGGACCCCTGCGGGAGCTGTCAAACCCCCCCGCCCCCCCGCCCGGCTCCCCGCAACGGGGAGCCGGGCGGGGGGGGCGTGCGTTTGAGAGCTCCCGCCCGGCTCCCCGCAGTGGGAAGCCGGGCGGGGGGTTTGACAGCTCCCGCCGGGCTTCCCGCTGGGGGGAGCCGAGCGGGAGCTGTCAACCCCCCGCCCGGCTCCTCGCAGCGGGGAGCCGGGCGGGGGGGGGGGCATTTGAGAGCCCCCGCTCAGCTCCCCCCAGCGGGAAGCCGGGCGGGGGGTTTGACAGCTCCCGCCGGGCTTCCCGCTGGGGGGAGCCGGGCGGGGAGCCGGGCGGGGGGAGGGGGTGGGGTGGGCCAACTCACGGCTCCATATAACGGACTAATTTGGGCGAGGGGGTGTCCGTTGTCACCCGAAAGTCCGTTATTTCATAATTTTAAAAAATTATTAAATAACGGACTTTCGGTTTTAATGGACACCCCCTCGCCCGAATTAGTCCGTTATATCGAGGTTTCACTGTAATAACAAAGTACACATTTTGTGGGCTTTTAGTATGCTTATACTGATAGTTAATCTATATAAAACAAAGTTTAACAATGTGCTTATATTTTACAACTACTACCTGTTCAAAAAAGCCATGTTGTTCATACGCAATAGCAGTTGCTGTCTCTGGAAATTTACAGCGCTTTTGCCATAGTCCAGCCCACATATCCTCCTCTTGTAACAGAGAGTAAAGCTCAGCTAGGGAGTCCAGTATTTCCTAAAAAAAAAAACCCACAGCAAATAACCACAGTCATCTAATGTCAAAATGTTGCTCTAATTTTTGTGACCAATTTCTTATTATGCTTTACACATTAAAGCATGTTAGTTGGCGTATTTTAAAGTAAAGTGTATGATAAAAACCACACAACATCCTGTAAGAAAGAAAGACAAGAAAACAATTAAGTTCTAAATATGACATTTTAAAATTTTATGTATAGCACTCCACTGTATGATCACCCTTTGAAAACCCAAGTAGTAAGTGGCCTGTTATCACCGGATATACGAAAAACTAACAATGCACCATATTATGTAATTCAACTTCTCTCAAAACTTGCCCATGTGTTGACCTGGCTTGTGTCCACTAGTATATTAGGTCTTTTTATGGTAATTAACATGATATCTACACACTTTAGCACTCAGTGTGGACACAATTTCATGTCAGCTGGTTATGGTCACCCTAGGTCCTCTCTGCCTTTAGAAGGCTATCATAATTTAATTAATGTTATTCCTTACCTGTTGAGGAGGGGTTATGCTTTCCTGCTCATAAAATTCTGTTGTCTGCTTAGGTTTAATCTGAAGACTCAATCCTTTTTCAAAGGCTTGATGTTCCAGCATCAATGTGGAACGGAACCACAGGTTGTGAGTTTTACCCAAGTACTTAAGCACACAGGGCCTGATGGGAATGGGAGGAACACACTGTGACATTGCTTCCACAAAACAGTTTAGAGCACTCGGTTGGCAGTCTCGCTGCACTTGATGGCTACCACTGCATAAGAAAGGGCTTATTTCACCTGCAAGAGCCTAGAATTAAACAACAGAAACAGTAATTATATCATTCAGACTATACCAACACTTAAACACTCATATTTAAAGTCTTATTAATACCATACAGATCAGGGAATTTTCATATAGTAGTTAAAACATGAAAAAATAAATTCCCCTTGAAATCTGAAGGGGTCAATTTCTTTCAAAACCAACCAGTATTAAGACACATAGTTGGAGGAAACACTTGAAATGGATTTTTTTTAAGTGAGGTAACAAGTAATTATGGCAGAAAATTACAATCTATTGAAACACCACCTACTCCCAAAAAGACACAAAAATGATTCTCACATGCTGCTGTCTATCAGATAAGATTTTCCACAACCGGGAGAAAAGCTGGATCCAGGTTTTCTCTGCTAATGGTGTAGAGATATGACACAATTGAACAAAGGCACTTAATAATGCTCCAGTCTAGAAAATAAAGATAAACAATTAGGGATGCAATGGAAAAAAAGAGACCTTTCAATGAATTTGCACCATGAAAGAGTTATTGTATGATACAGTCCAGCAGCTAAGCTTCCCCAAGATGCGTGAAAGCACTTACATTACTTGTTTTCCCAAGTGTTTCATAACCAATAAAAATTTTCAAAATTTCCCTTAGGTGGAAAGAGAAAACTACTGTGAAATAAATGTAATCATATTTCCATGTTTATTAAGACAACAACTCATGACTATCACAGCTACAAATAAAGAAGTTCTCAAGGAAGAGAAAAGGATGACCAATGGGGTTGCTGACTATTTGGTGGTAAGACAAAACAAGCAGGCTAGATATAGTGATATCAGAGTATCACAAAATAGCGCTTATCTAACAATTAGTTTCTTATGAATTATTAAAAGTCAATGCTGTGTTTATAATCTGTTACCACGCATTACTAATTGATTTAATCCTTTCTTGTGTTTTTGTGGCAGTAATTTTCTTATCTAAATGCAACAGATATTTAGTTCAATTGTAAATGCAATAGGTGTATCTGGCAAAACTTTAATGTATATGTACTGAAGTTAGGAGCCCAATCACCTGATTTTATCCACTAAACGCAGAGTTTTCCAGATGCCCTGTGTTTACCCACATTTGGCCCTTGAGACTTAGTACCAGCATGATAGCACATAATTTCCACTGACAAAAGTAACTGGAAAAGCAAATATATTAGCAGTGGATAGGACCAGGTAAAACTGGCTGCAAAGATTACCAGGAGAAAGCCAAATGTAAAAGTAGGTAGGCTCTCATTGTCAAAAGACTTATGAAATATACAGTATTAGCATAAAATACAATGAACAGTGGAACCAAAGAAACAAAAAAGAATTTGTGTGCATCACAGTTTGGGGATTTCAATATTTCAGCAATGGTTTTCATGCTATGCGACCATTAACCTGTACCAACCTTCACTTCTCGAAGAGAGTCAAGAAACTTGTCATGCCTATTGGTCAACATGTGTAGCTGGTTGCCTATGTCTTTCTCAGAAAGTTCTTTGGTTTTGGGCGTACTCGTCTGATCTCCTGGAGCCAATTCAATGTCAATCTCCACATCCTACACAAAAGTAAGGCCAATTATAATGCTGATACTTTCAAGGAAACAATTATCACCACTTCATTTCTGCACAAATACAAAAAAAGGGTTCTACTCATTATTTCAGCCCTTGTTACCTATTATTGTCATTTTTTTTAGGATTTGAGAATTTAATTCTCATTGGTATGGGGAAAAGGGCCAAACCAATCATCTAGAATAGAGGGAAGATTTAAAAAAAGAATTAACACAGGTTCGTAGGGGTAGTAAGTCAAATGGTAGTAAATTATTGTTTAAAATGTAATTACAATTACATCTACTTAACTTCATTATTCATTTACACTAGATGTGCTTCTAGAGTCACTGCACAACACTTTACACACATGTATAGCAATTCAGATTAGCATTAAGATGTGTCCCATAAACTGTACTTGGTGCGACATCATCTGATGCAAAATAAAAATATTACCTCTTCTTTGGATTCGCTGTTTTCTCTTTCTCGAGGCTCTTGTTTGACATGGGTTACCATAGCAAACGCTGCCCGATCATGACTGTCAGCAAGGTTGATTACATTAGTGATAGATGGAAGCATGGCTCCCTGACAGCTTGTGCCAATTGTAGTATTTCTTTCACACACTGCCAACAAGAGCTAAGAAATTAAAAAAACAAGGCAAAGGTTTTAACCCAGTGTGTGTGTGATGCATTTAAGAACACATATCCTTGATTTATTTTCATTACACCTTTTTCCTTGTCATAGGAGGACTCTGTCCTTCTCAAAACAACAGTGAATGGGGGAGAAGGACAGGGGGTGGGGGGAAGAGACTATGTTTAAAAGCTTGAACTTCCCTTTAGCAATTGAGTTTGGATATTAGGCTGGTCTGAATGAGTCAGAATTTTATCTACTTTTCATCAGAGCAATTATTTCTACTAACTGGTGCATGAGCAGAAAGCAAAGGACCAACTAGTTTCTTTCACTTTTTTATTAAAAACCTATTGCTGTTTGAGAGAAATTCCCCACCCTCCCCACGTTTCTGAAACAGGAACAAATTCAAACAAATCTTAAAAGAACAAAGATTTAGACTAAACAGTACAACAGAAAGGAAACGCAATTACATTCTCTGCTGTATATGTTCAAACACAAAAGGGTCAATAAGGAAGTTAAGATGGCAACTAGAGTTGCCTAGCAGTTGGAGAAAACTGTACAGTGCGAGTCTGGGACATGGAAATTTGGCCATTAAGCCGCACCTCTCCTGGCAGTATCAGAAAGGCCACAGATTGAATGGGCATGTAGTATCTTGTCTTTGCTAGATGTGTCCCTTCTAGATCAGAGCTGAGGTTAATCGATGGGGAAGAAGCTTGAAGCCCTGCTGTTCATGCCACATGTATTCAGAGAACAAAGTTCAGCTCATCACCTTCTGTCACTGATATGAGATGGGTTATTGTGCCTTTACATAAGAATGGTCGTACTGGGCCATTTAATTCTTTGAGGATGCCATTGGATTATAGCTCCAACAGGAAATGTATTGCCATATGTTAGACAGTAAAATTAGAGACCCCATAAGGACACATGGGGAATGGGGGTTTTCTGCATCTGTCATATTTTTATGGATTTTTTTATTTTGTGTCTAAATCTACATCGATATATATAAAAGTCAAATGGTGTATGCGTGCGTGTATGCATGCGTGCGTGTATGTACGTGCACTTACTCCTTCCACACCGTTTGAGCTAGAGACTTGAAATTTGGTACAGTTATAGATCTTAGGGTCCTAATCAGGGTAAGAGTCGAAAATTTTTCAAATCTCACCTCTGACACCCCCCAGGGGTGAAATTATTTAAAGGCCAATCACGGCAGCTGCTGTTCTCTGTGACATAGTTATGATGTCATAATACCCCCTCCAACGGACTCCGCACTCGCTCAGCTCTCTGCCCCCTCCCCCCTCCAACGGACCCCACACTCGCTTAGCTCTCTGCCCCCTCCCCCCTCCAACGGACCCCGCACTCGCTCAGCTCTCTGCCCCCTCCCCACCTCCCACGGACCCGAGTTGGGTTTGGTCGGAGGGTAAGTGAGTTAGGGGTATCGGGTTTGGTCGGGGGGTGAGGTGGGGGTGTCGGGTTTGGTCTGGGGGGTGGAAAGGTGTCGGGGTGGCGAGGGGTGAGGTGTGGGTGTTGGGGTTGGTCGGGGGTGTTGGGTTTGGTTGGGGGGGTGAGGAGGGGGGTCGGGGTTGGTCGAGGGGTAAGTGAGGTGTGGGTGTCAGGTTTGTGGTAGTAGGTAGGGGTGTCGGGTTTGGTGGGGGGGGAAAGTGAGGTGGGTGTGTCAGGTTTGGTCTGCGGGGGGTGAGGTGTGGGTGTTGGTCAGGGTGTGTTGGGTTTGGGTGGGGGGGTGAAAATGTGAGTCGGGGTTGGTCGAGGGGTGAAAATGTGAGTCGGGGTTGGTCGAGGGGTGAAAATGTGAGTCGGGGTTGGTCGAGGGGTGAAAATGTGAGTCAGGGTTGGTCGAGGGGTGAAAATGTGAGTCGGGGTTGGTCGAGGGGTAAGTGAGGTGGGGGTGTCGGTTCGGTCTCTGCCCCCTCCCCCCTCCAACGGACCCCACACTCGCTCAGCTCTCTGCCCCCTCCCCACCTCCGACTGACCCGAGCAACGCCGGGTATTTTCGCTAGTAATATATACAATTTTCCACTAAAAAACATGGCTTACCTAAAAAGAGATGTAGAAGATTCCTGCTGTTCCTTGTCACCCTGAAAGCTGCTTTGATCTTTCTCAGATGATGAAGTTAATAAAATGACTGCTTTGTTTCTGGTTATTTTATACTCAGATTTTGATATACAGGTCATTTCAAAGAAACTGGTGACTTGATTATGTTTTGTTTTAGATAAAGTGATCAGAAACCAGGTTTCACATCACAGCAATCCCCCTTTAAAATCTCTCTCAGCAACAGTTCTGACACTCCATTCTGATCTGTCTTTTTGGAGTCAATCTGTCAAAAAGATTCCTCCTCCAGTCATTTTTTGCTTAAAGAAATTCTGAGCACTGACTAGGCTTTTCTCAGATAAACTGAAGCCTTAAAGCTTTAAAATACAGCCACTAGATTCACTGTCAACTGGATTGAAGAACATGGTTGCAGAGATTTCCCAGGCATCAGCTTTTCAATATTTAAAAGCTTATTACTTGTTTTAAAATGTTCTGAGCATCAAAAATGGTACCCTAGATATGGGGAGTTTTACAGGGCTATATCACTTTTCAAGATGCACACAATACATCAGTGGTTCACAAATGGGGTCACGGGCCAATTCCAGGGGGGGTCACGAACTGCCAACGCCTTTGGCGGCATTTTGGCAGAAGCTCCAAACACCAGAGTGTGTCCGCTGAAAAACCACCGAAGTGCAAGCTTCCGCTGTCAGTGGCATTTCGATGGACACAGAGATGAACGTAGTGTGTCCGCCGAAATGCTGCCAAAAGTGGATGAGTTCAATTCGGCAGCATTTCAGCAGACATACCTCCGGGACACGAGAGGACGTGACATACCAAAAAGGGGTCCCCGAACACAAAAGTTTGAGAACCACCGATCTACATAGTCATAAGGGAAAAGAGGAGCAAATATCATTTCTAAACTTACATTCACAGTTCTCATAAAAATGGTTTTCCTACCTCGATGCATTGCTTTATCCAAAAGTGGTTTCCCATTGCTTCCCAGTTTTGAGAACAGGTTACATAAAGTAGGCGTTCATAGACACGACGCTTCATGGAATTGTCAAAGACCTCAAAAAATTTGGCTCGGATGAGCGGCTGAGCACAACGCAGCCCCGAAAGGAATGCAGGTTCAAGTTTAGCAGTAAGCTCGCTTCCAGAAAGATTCTCATCCCTAGGAAGAATGCATAAGCAACTGATACTACACAGGCCTTTGAAAGTGTCACCTCTTGATTTAGCCAGAGGAGATTTTCTTTTGTTCTACCAATTTCTGGAAGATGTTAATATCTAGAGTCAAGTGTGGCTTTGTCTACTACCAAAAAAAAGCACAAGTTTCTGTGACATATTAAAAGTCCCTTGAGGACATCTCACCTGGAGTCAAATCAAAAGAACAAATACCACAATGGCCAAGAGACCCATCATGTCCAATGGAGGTCACTATTTATCTCTCTGGATTAGCTCTGCAAGCTTAATGTTATGGGCTCAAATCAGTAATGCAACATTTCAAAGGTTTCTCTAGGAGTCCATTGTCCAGACTGGGCAAGCTGGAATTTTGGGTGGTGGAATCACTTCTGGGCCACAGCAGTTTATGCAAACTGCTTGTAGAACATCTTACACTCAAACTAGAAGTTCATGTGTATATAATGTTAATCATTGTAGACAATATTGTTAATCAGGTGAAATACATGCAGGGGCGGAAGTATAAGAACATTTAAGAAAATATTCGTACATGACAACTCCCTTGCAATCAGCAGAAAATTGATGGTTAAGTGTCAAAAACTTTGTCTTTACTAGGAAGTAGCCCTGATTTCAGTCATGAGCATAGCCATGTAAGTGCACACTTCTACTGTGGACAAGACAATCTCTGATTTGCATTGGTGGAGGTTATTTCTGCTTGAAATGTCCAGGTAAGCTTCACTGTTGAAAACTGCAGCTTCCCTTATCTACAACGAAGGGTTTGCACCATTGCTGCTAATCTGCTAGCTGTCTACGTATGCCGGAAAACAAGGTATATGTTTAAAGTACAAAATTCCTTAGCGGACATTATAACTTACTAGAAGTGTACACACTATCCTTTGGTGGGACAATTACTGTAAAATGTTTTTCTATATAGGGCTAAAAGATTCAAGCCTGGCTAACTAAGTAACTAGAAAATATGCATTACAATAAACTCCAGGAGAAAAGCTTCATTCAAAGGGGAAAAGAGGAACACTGCACTAGCAATCAATACTCTCTCTACAACACAATCACTATGAAGATGCCACAGCCCCTTTTCTTTTTGCTTGGGCAAGGGCTGTAAAAAATTTTTGTATCTGAAGATCTAATGTGAATATGTAAATATGGTCATTCCAGTCTCAGTGAAATTAACTGATTGTGCATTTTACAACAAATCTAATATAGCCCTAAAAGATGGATGGCATGTTATAAAGGTCATGTATGGTACAAATTATGAACCAATAAGCTGCAATACTTGATTAATTGCTATAATTACCTATAGACATAGTTAACAAGGTCTAAGAACTGGGCATTTAATTCAAGGTCTTCTGGAAAACGCTTTTCAATGTAGGTCATCATTTTCACTAGCAAAATGGACTTCTCCCGGAGAGTAGGTGTCTGTTAAAATAAGACATGATTAATTTTCTCAATTCATCTTGAAACACAAGGAGAAATGGCATGTTCAAAGTACATTTCAGCCACCCTCTACACCATTTTTTTCATTCCTACGCTACTGAAAAATGGCTTGACACAAGGTCATGCTTTCTAAAAGCAAAAAACCCAAAAACTCTAAAGTATTTATAGTTCTAGAATAGATACTATGCTGGAAAGATAAATGGATGCTATGGCTAAATAAAGAAAGTTATGGGTGCTTAAAATCATTAAAGAATAAAAAAGTTTAATTGTTTAATAGCTAATGCCAATATATAAATCCATTGTACACCCATACCTTGAATATTGCATGTCGTTCTGGTCAACCCAATCTCAAAAAATGATATTAGAATTGGAAGTAGTACAGAGAAAGGTAACAAAAATGATTAGGGGTTTGGAACATCTCTCACATGAGGAGAGATTAAAAAGGTTGGGACAGTTCATATTAGGAAATGAAGAGATGACTAAAGGAGGATATGATGGAGTTCATGAATGGTGTAGAGAAAGTGAATAAGCGTTATCTACCCTTTCATCTAACACAAGAATCAGGGGTCACCCAATGACAGGTTTACATCAGACATAACGAAGCACTTATTAACACACCACCAGTCAACCTGTGGAAACTGGGTTCAAAAAAGAATTACAAGTTCATGGAGGAAAGGTCCATCGACGGCTATTAGCCAAGATGGTCAGGGATGCAATCGTATACTCTGGCTATCCCTAAACCTCTGAATGCCAGAAGCTGTGACTGACATGTTTTTTTAAAAAAAACATACATCGTTTTCTTAGCAAAGCACCATTTCACATAAAGGGAAAATGTAGCCTATAATGTGCTGAACATTTTTAACCCCATTTCTTCCTTGGGAACACAGAGAGTGTTCACAACTTATAGATTTAGCTCCTTACAGAACCCTCTGTCAAACACTGAATAGAAAACGCAAGTTACAGGTTTTCACGCATTTTTTATTGGAATAAGGATTTTCACTTGATTTAACTTTTCTATTTACCTGATTGGCTGCCATTGGAGAATTGTTTTTCACCCACTCTTCCACTATTTTTACCACTGCACGAAGAATTTTAGCATCAGCAGATTTTTCAATGAGAGATGTCAGAATAGCTTGGATAAAGTTTTTCCTCATCTCCATGCTCATCACAGCAAGACGAGTTTTGACAAGATCCAAGCTCAGCATTACCAGTTCACTTGTACCTGCTATGGATAGAAGTGCATAATATTTTTCATCCGTCATTTCATATGCCAGAAAAAATGGTTTCAGTGTGAACTGCACAGAAGAACCTTGGAGTTCTAACTTTGCTAACAATCTGTGAAGCTGATAACTGCTAACTATCACCCCTTCTCTCAGGCAACAGATAGGTAAGCCAATGAACACATTACACAAGAAGCACCAAGTCACAGAAATGCAGGGCTGGAAAGGATCTTAAAAGATAATCTAGTCCAGTCCCCTGAGCTGATGCAGGACGAAGTAAACCTAGACAATTGCTCACAGGTATTTGTCCAACCTGTTCTTTAAAAATCTCCAATCACAGGGACTCCAGTACCTCCCTTGGAAGCCTGCTCAAGTACTTAACTATCCTTATAGTTAGAAGATTTTCCTAATACGTAACCTAAATCTCCCTTTCTGCAGTTTTAGTGGATTACTTTTGCCCTACTTCTAGTGGAAATGGAGAACAATTGATCACAGTCATCTTTGTAACAGACCTTAACATATTTGAAGACTCATCAGGTTCCCCATCCATTTTCTTTTCTCCAGATTAAACAGGTCTAGTTTTTTCAAGCTTTCCTCATAGGTCGGGTTTGCTAAACCTTTTATCATTTTTGTTGAGCTCCTTTGGACTCTCCCCAATTTGTCCACATCTTTCCAAAAGTGTGGCACCCAGAATTGGACACAGTACCCAGCTGAGTCCTCACCAGTGTTGAAGAGAACAGGACAATTGCCTTCAGTGTCTTACATATAACACTCAAATTAATATACCCAGAATATTAGCTTTTTTTGCAATTTCATCACATTGTTAAATTGCATTCAATTTATGATCCACTATAACTCCCAGATCCTTTTCAGCAATACTATCACCTACCCAGTTAAGAAGGGTGGGTAATGAATGATTTTTTAAAAAATAAAAAAAATTAAAATATATTTTTTATTTAAATAGGTTTTTTTATTTTATTATTTAAACTATAATAAGTTTATTTTTAAAAATAAACCTTTTCAAATGAAAGCTAAATGTAACAAAATATGTTGAAGCCTAATTATAATTTAGTTGTATATGTGAAACATATTTTGATAAGAGAAGTCTCTATATCCAAAACATTTCAGGTTTTGTTTAATAAAAATAAAATGTTATATGTGGTTTTGTGTTTAATTAAATTCCAGTTTCCATCCTAATGCAGCATGACAAATCACGAACAAAAAAGATAATTATTTAGCAAATAATATCTCATTCACCATTTTCTAACCTACTGAAAATATTAAGCTATATAATTGCTTAAATAAATGTATATAGTTTGCTAGGTAGCAAAAAAATTACCAAATCTAGCATAAAGGTTCTATTTAGTTGTAAATCAACATGTTTTAATAGTTATATCAACCAATGAGAATTCTTTAGAAAATAACGAATACAAGTGGAAAAGTTGACTAAATCAATTATTTAAATGGAGGCGTCTATGTGGTGATTTAAATTGTCTTAATTTAAATCAACCCATCCCGCAGTTAAGGATAACATGGTTAAGGGTCTCTTTAGGGGTGCAACTTTATGGAAAATTCTAGGAAACTATTAAAGTAACAACAGAAAATGTTACCATGGATACAAATCCCTATAATCACATTGAACACAGTCCATCTATGTACTATCCTCAAAACAATGGCCCACAGTATTCAAAGGAGAGCCTTCCCCTTTGGTCTTGTCCATGTAAAAAGAATTCAGTTGGAAAGGTGGTGATGAGGCCTCATTTTAATAATACTCTGACAAATATTATAGTATACCAATAAATCATAAGGTATAAATAATGGAAGCTAAACTTGTCAAAATGAAAACAATATTTTGTCATGCAGTATTCTTATTCTGTTAATTTCCTGACTTGCTTATCTGCCAAATTTAATAATTTGCAATGAGTTACTCAGGGATTAGTCTCAATTCACAAGGTTCTATTTTGTGTAATTAGAATATGAGTTATAAATCTAATATTGGAAGTGCTTTTTCCAAAATATTTTCCTTGGCAGCTTTATCATTAATTGAAATATTTTGTTCTTTAATAGCATTGTATTTCTTTAGCAGCACTTTTGCATTTTGTATTAACTCATGATTTGGGTCATTTGATGACAGACAAAATTCCATCTACTGATAAAGTCACCACTGTAAGAAGATAACAAGGGCACCATGTGGAGCAAACTAACTTCACAAATAACTGCTTCACTACTATTAGCTTACACCTATTAAATTATGAGACACTGAAGGCAGAGAACTGTCAACCTATACTCCTGAAGAATCCAATTATTTTTAAATATACTGCATTTCAAACATTTACTAACCAAGTGATGTTTGACTCAATATTAAGTTGCAGTTTTGTTCAGCACGTATTAAGAACACACAAAATGTTTTTTTCTGCCAGTTGATACTTTCAACAAGATTTCTCACTTTTTCTGAATTATTTTCAAATTATTCAACACACTATGGAATTCAAAACTTTAAATACACAGGCAGCTAAAACCACTCTAAATCGCTGCATTATGATGAGATTACATTACTTAAAACCTTTATTGACCTGCATTATTACCTGTGGTTGCTTCTGCTGTTCCTGATGCAGCCTGTGGATTCAAATGTTCCCTGACCATCTTCTGTAGGGATCGCATGAAGACTGAAATCAGTCTGTCTATGTAGCTTGGATTGTTAGTGCATGCAGACTTCAGAATCATTAAAGTACCTAAAATAGAAATGAAAACTCTCAGAAGACAACTAAAATTATCATTCATAATTTTGGTAACCAGATGAACATAAGAACGGCCATACTGGGTCAAACCAAAGGTCCATCTATCCCAGTATCCTGTCTTCAGACAGTGGCCTATGCCAGGTACCCTAGAGAGAATGAATAGAACAGGCAATCATCAAGTGATCCATTCCCTGTTGCCCATTCCCAGCTTCTGGCAAACAGACGCAAGGGACACTATGCCCTATTTTGAGTAAACTAAATAATTCTGTACTTGTCCTATGAAAGGACACGCAGAGTGCTCTACTTTTGGACAGTTGTGTCCTACCTTGGATATGCAGCTATCCCTGTTACAAAGACAGGAAATCTATGTAGATGTATGATGGAAAAGGCTAGGCTCTCTCAAAGCATTCCTTTCTACTCAGTCAGAAGCTCAGTTTTGCAATAGAAATACCCCAAATATATCTAATAGTTGACTCTTGCCTTGTTAAATGGCTTTCTTAATTACTTGGAACAGTGTCAGTTTTTAAATACCACAATATGAAAATAAAACATCATATTTGTTGGACATAAAGATGTAATCCTCCCAGAATATTAATTACTTTAATATATCAGTTGCCAAGTTGATAAGAAATCACCGTAATTAAAAGGGTACATACTTGAACTACTCAGGAGCTGTCATTTAGTATTACACACACTTCGGAAGTGTCTGTATTAGAACAAATTTGTATATTTCCTCTCAAACTGTATATTTGTTAACAATGCCTGTGCACATATATTAGCTATAAATGTAGAGACTGATGCTCCTCTGAAGTATGTTGGTGTTCATGCACAGAAGTTGATTTTACAAAATATATAGCAACGCCTTTCCTCACGCAGTATACAAATAGACTTAATTTTGTTCCTCCTTTTCTGCCCCTCAAAAATTTGCCTGAACTTTAGTATCTTTTAAGAGTCTGGACCTCTTTTTTAGAAAGCATCAATAAGATATAGACTGACTCAGGGAAAACAGTGGAATCTAACCTTGGAGTGTGCTCTGGACAAATGATAAAAGTCTCTTTTTTGGTTAGTGTGTTGTATAGCACATCCTGACACCTGACAAATAGGCAATTCCCTAAGTGAAATTACACCTGTCTACACAGATCACAAAGTAGGATAGTGAAGGACATTTGCCATTTAAAGCAGCAAGCTTTTCTAACTCGTGCAATTTCAAGTCTGCATTATTGACAGAACCAATTCTGTGCCAAACTTGGTATGACTAGCTAAACTGTTTAATCGTTCCAACATATCTCAGTTGTAGTCAAGCGTTTAGACAAGAACCAAAGGGAGATTAGTTCCCTGGTAAATTAATCAATGTAAAGAAATAGTGAACTAGGAATGCGTTTCAGCTTTTCAAAAATGTGCTTAATAAAAATACATTCAGACATGTTACCTTTGAAAAGAGTCTACTGTGTCTGAGATTCTTCACTAATTCAGAATCTAAGTTCTATATAAGACTCTTAGGTGATTTAAAACAGCTAACATTATGATGCTTTGAACAAACCTGTGCTTGTATTCAAAAGAAAAATACTGGACAAAACACATTTAAGTGTATTGACTTCATTTTTTTAAACAAAAAACCATGATCTTATGCCCCAAAAATAGTAACTGCAGGATTTTGGCTGCTACAACTGAAATTTCCAATAGCTTTTCCTTTACATCACTGTTAATTTAAATGCCTTTTCTCCTTCCTACATGCCCTTAGTAACTAAGACACCTTTACAGCCACCAGTATCCATTTTCAATACTTATCTTCAAGCCAGGTGCTTGAGAAAGATAGAATGCAATGAGCCCTGTAGTCTTATTCCTCAAGGCTGTCAACCTTCATCCCAAGGTCATGCCTACATCCAGATTTCCCACGGCAGCCCACAGCACTATCTACACAGCTATCAACCCCCTTACAGAAAATAAAATAAAACCTAATGACAAAGAACACGCTAATTAGCAAGCCAATCTATAGACATGTATGAGAAGAACGAGAAACTCACCGAAGAGTTGGGAAGGATTAGCATTAGTGGCTTTTTCATAATTAGTAAGTCCTTCATAAATAACCTTCCCAACTGCAGCATATAGGCATTCCAGCTCTTCATATTTTGACGCTACACTTGAAGTACCTGAGACAGAGTTGACAACATAAAACCCAAGTTCGTTTTATAATATTATAGTTATTAAAAGTACAAGGGGCTCTCTCTGAACCTTCTGCACTTGCATATAAAAAAACCTGTATCTATTATACAATCACCGTGGCCCTGTATTGGTATCACACTTCCCCAGTATGCTCATCAAAATTTTCCTAGCAATAATATGGTCTCAATTAATTTAGTAGTGCTATGACAGGACTTATCCTTGTCAAGTGTTCCATGTTACCTAAAGCCTTTCTTTACACCCAATTTCCCTTTCTTGTCTTAGGGAAATAGTGATGTTCGACTATTGAAAAACAGCATTTTTCAAAGCAGAAAAATGGTTATTGCAAAAGACATTAAATTTATAGCAGGCATCTCTTGAGTCAAAGTAATGACTGCCACAGGTTATTAAATTTTTATGTCAATGGATAATGATGTATTCCACATGATTACTTATTTCAACTTTTTTTTTTTTTTTAAACGGAGGTTGAAAGTGCAAGGTAAAATGGACCATAAAATGCAGCACACATAAAACAAGATTAGCATATTAAGAAATGTCTCCCTGCTCCCCCTACCAAACCACTTAAGTTATGCAGTGATAAAAGAAAAAGGAGGAGGAAAATACCACATACTCGGTTCTGTAGGGAATATACTCATTAAGCGAGAGAGTAAACTGTGGACAGCCCTCAAAACCTTGGTGTTTCCACATGTCATACAAGCTGCTACTCCTCGTTGCAGAGGTTTGAAGCTGCTAAGGATAGCTGGAGACTGCAGTACAGTTAATAGGAAACTTAGGACCTCTAACCCAGTACAAATGTTGGCAAAGTTGGCCTGATTGGGCTGTTCCTAGATGAACAAATATAGTGGAAAAAACAACAAACAAAAAAGCATTAGACTTGCAAAGGAAGCACTGAGAACAATGAAGGAACAGCCTCCATGCTCTTAATTCTGGTGCCGGGTGTCTCAGTGGCCCCCAGCTGCCAACAGGGGCAGTTGTAGAGATAGTCCAGCAGTCCTAGGCTGGAGCATGTCCACCACAGACAGAATCTTCAGCAACTTTTATAAGTCTCTGCTGAGCATGTGCAAACAGATCCATAAGCTTATTTGTTTACTTTTTTTTTTTTCTATCGATTTCATATGTAGAATTTACATTACATGTTAGAACAAAAATAAGTTTTAATGACTACAAGGAAACTAAAATTGTTAAACGAATACTAGCATTGCTACAAATGTTTGACAGAAAGAATTTAACATTTATTAACGTGCACTTCCATTCTCAAATGTTGACTTTTACCTAACTCCTCATCAAGAAAAATGACAAAATTACTCAAAAAAACCTCTATAAATCAATTTAATTAGTTCTAATGACAGTGATTAAACTAGTAATTACATGGAACAACATTTAATTTAAAATTCTCTACAACATTGTGCTACTATCTTCAAGATATAGTCTAAACCTAAGATCTGCATATTATAAGTAAAACAGATCTCTCGGATACTGGCTAATCAAGAAATAGGTAAATTGTTAAAGACCTTCAATATCTTATTAAGCCAGTACTCAATTATGTCCTGTGTTACTGAATCTTAAAGCTCTACAGGACTGGAATGTAACTTACCACAGTCATTAGCAGTTTATCAAACCACTGCAGTTTGAGTTCTGATTTCGGCCACATATCTGGTCGTAAAGCTGTCTTCAAAAGGTTAACACAGCGTCGAGACAGCAATTCTCCAGGAGATCCAGCAGTGTTTGAGTTGTCATTTACCTAGCAATTAATTAAAATTATTGCAGAATGACAACCATTTATAACCATGATCTTTAGAACTCATTAATTTTTACACATCCTATGTAAGCATATCATTGTCTAGTTTTGGAAAGGCTTAGCTAAACTATATCAACAGAGTCACGATACTGTATTACACAAAAGGCTACTACTGTATTTATATACAAACTGTTTTTAAGATGTTAAAAAATTCTCAAAGGAATGTCAGGTTGCAACAATATTTTAAAATGTATTATGCTAAGAACACAGCTGAGCAAACAATTCACACAAACTATTGTAACTAATTTAATTGTTCGTGCTCACAATTTATCATTGAGCAGTTTAAAGTTCTTTAGTTTATTCACATTTAAAATTATTCTGTGGGTAAAATTTTCAAAAGCTTTCAGTGACTTAGGAGTTTACATGTCACTGAAAGTCAGTAGGACTTGGTTTTCTGGACCATTGATCATATGACTTAGGCATCTAGAAACCTAAGTAATAACTGCTCTAGTTTTATTCAAAAACATATTTTTATATCTCATAAACCAAGTCAATTTCTTAAACTTCTTTACACCTAAATGTCTCATCAGCTATACAGACACCTCACACTATAACTACAAATATTTTTAATAAAAAATTATATAAAAATCAGCACAACCCTATGTTTTTCCTATGAACTTTTCAACCCAATTTCCAAACTATTCAGAAGACGACAGCCATTGTTAAAGTTTATACATTTATCCCAGAGGGAAAATAATGCTGTATAATAAAAGGTTATTTGCATATATATATTTTTAAACACTAATGAAGCCTTAGTACATGTATTTCAGAATCACCTAGTACCTGGCAAGCAATTCTAATGAGGAAGTTGACCACAGTATCTGTATGCTGCTTGTCAATTGGCTTGGAAAGAAGTGCATCAGCTCCTGGCAACGACTGAGTACGTCCAAATACCTGTGCACACAATTTTTGTTCAATAAAAGAGATGGTAGATAATAAATGGTAGAGATGGTAGATAATAAATTGTGCTTAAATAATATTATAAAGCACAACTATGAATGAATATTGATTTAACAGTGAGAAGGCTACAAAATTATGAAAGAAAATGAACATTAAGGTTACTAAACCAGCAATTTTAAGTTTATAAGAACAAAAGGAAACTGAATATTTCTTACTGCACTTATTGCCCCTGTAGCTGTCCTGAATCGTTTCACCTCTTGACCAGAATCAACAGACAATCCTCTTTTAACAGAAGATGTGGCAGAACTTGCTCCTTCTCCACTTGTACTTGGATCCATATCTGAATCTGGCTGAAATATCAGATATATACACATTTGAAAAAAGTCGTGACAACATGTTGAGGGTCACCAAAACTGTTACTATTCCTACCTGTTGATCTTTAATTCTCTGCAATTCCCATTTGATGACTACTTCAGCAAGGTCCACAGCCAGTTTTCTTTGTTCAATGGTAACACTGGGAGTGAAGCCCAACCTCTGCATGGCACTAACCATATGTTGCACCAAATGGTGTCTTACGGGGTAATAAACCTGTAGAAATGGATTCATAAATGTGTTACATGTAAACTAGTTATATTCTACACATTCCCTACCACATGGAAAACAGAATGGTAAATTAATTGCCTTTAAGCCCAGAGTTGGTTGCATCTGTACCATGCTTATCCCTCTAGAATTAAGATAAGAAGCTGGTACCTCTGGTAAAACAAACATTCCTGCCCAGATTTTCCCTGACCAACAGGTAATCCAGACTAAGTACAGCTACACTACAGAGTGTACAGCAGTACAGCTGCACCAATGCAGCTGCGCTGCTGCGAGCTCTCTAATGTAGCTGCTCTAAGCCAATAGGAGAGAGCTCTCCCATGGGCTTAACTACTCCTCTCCCTCAAGAGGCAGTAGCTAGGTCAGTGGTAGAAGCACTCCTTCCAACATAGCACTGTTCACACCAGTGCTTATGTCAGTGTAACTTACGTCGCTCAGGGGTGTAATTTATTCACCCCCCTGACCAGCATAAGTTATGCTGACATAAGCTGCAATTCAGACATAGCCTAAGAATCATACCTATCTAGTGTTCCATTTTGGAAACAAGCCACTTCAAACTTTTTTTTTTTAATTGCTTTTAAATGTTTTACTAGCACTTCAGTTGGCTCCCTATGTACACTATTTCATACCATGTGCAAGCTAATTTTAAAAGTGATTTTGGACCAAGACCAAGCTGACCCTTTGCTTAAGTTAAATTGGTATTTTAGGTATCTGTGCACTTCTGGGAACCTGACTCTTTAAACGACCATGTATGGGTGGAGGAGGCTTTAACAAAACACAATACAGAGAAAAGAGAAAGATGAAACAGTGCAAAAGCCAAAGTTAGAAGAGGCAGGTATTTCAGAATTGGCCGGATATATTGTTACATTAACGAAAGATGTTTTCAGCTTTAATGTTTGTAGTACGCACATGTGCATTGAGAACCATCTCCTTTAAATATCAGTTCTCTGCTGTATAATTTGGATCTCACTAATTTTTATTTAGTCTGTATTATACCTCCTAGGCATCTAGGATAATTTGTCCAATTACATACCTTAAAATGCTGTACTATTAAATGCAGAATATGGACCAGTTGTGGAACTGTATGGCCCTCTTCTACAATGATTTTTCGTGTCCAATGAGTCAGCATCTGATGTCCATCCTCCATTCGAGCAGGCACAGCTGGAGTTAGAATAGCCATTGCTTGCCTGACTATTGCTCGAGCCTCCATTGCATGAGCTTTTAGAAGACTGTGAAAAACCTAAAAAGGAGTGATCCTCTTAAACATTGTAGAAATCTGTTTTTCTAAAGAATAATACAGCTCTTTTAAGACCTTTTTCCTTGAACAATCAGCAGTTTCACTCCCTTGTCCAACCTGCTATCCTGTTTTCAGTGTCTGAAGCTAAGTTTTCTTATATTCTCTCCCCCATGAATCCCTTGACCTCTTTCTCAAACACCATTCTTTAAAATGATACTGCTAATGCCGATTTTAAGAGACCTCTAAATACTACCTGCTTCTTCACTGCCTCACCTCCCTTACTCCCCCATCTCTAAGCTCTTTAAAGTGTCATCTGTGCCCACTATCTTGAATTGCCTTTATCTCTCTCCTTTATACCTTCAGTTACCTTTTACTCTCTCCATATTCTAAAACTGCCCTGAAGTTACATTAGAACCCCTGCGTTTACCGCGGTCGAGTTTTTTGGACCCCGATCGTCGTGGTATTGCAGGGCTCTACTGTACCAATGATCTTCTCACCATTGAGTGCAATTCTCATTTTTCATGATCTTTTTGCTGCCTTCATTACCAGGAACAAGCCCCTCTTCCTGCTTAGCTTCCCAAGCCCCTCTCTCACCTACTGCCTTCACCAGTTCCCTTCTTGTAGATATTCCACAGGGTGCTGGTCTTTGGCCTGCTCCTTCTATACTTGCTCCCTAGGTGATCTTATCTGCTCTTATGGTTTTAGTTATCACATGTATAATGATTATTCAAAACTACATCTCCATCCCCCATGACAGGCCCTCCAGTACAGAACAAAACAACAGATTAAAGAAAGCGTACACCAGAAACAGTACTTATCAGTATCCTTTTAGCATATTTGTACATATTTGTACACAATACCTGCAACACTATCTTCTTATGTATGGCAAATTTTGCAATGATGTGTGCTAAAAGCAAATGTCCACTGTACTTGCACGCTGGGTCCACACATGCCTTAGACAAGAGACAAGGCCAGGCAAAGGTCATCAGGCGTCGTAGTTTGCTGTTCCGGTTCTTGTTATTGTCATGAATGTGATGTGGGGCATGTTCCACAAGAAGTGTTGCAAATTGCAAGAGATAAATTCTGAGTGAATCCAGCATGTCTGCCTGCTTTTCTGGGTCAAGTACCTAATCCCCAGAGTGGAGGGGTAGCAAGATGAGAAGGGGAAGGGAAAGAGAGAGAAAAGAAATATCTTCATAAGTTCTGCACACATTACCAACTACAAGAGCAAATATAGTTCAAAGTCTATAAAAACTACATACTTTTACAGGTTAGTTATCTACAGCAACAGATAAGATGACTTTTAGAACAATGTACTTCTATCAACAGCGATCAGCCCTCTTCAAAGGAATGGGCAACTGTCCATTTCTCATCTATTGCCCAAATGATCTTTGATGACACTGTCTGCACATACATTTACATTTAGGGCCAGGTTTTCAAAAGTTTTCAGCACACAAAACTGAGACAGATTTTCACAAAGAGTTCAGCTCCCACTTTGGCAAAAAATGAAGTGAACACAATTTTATAATAAGGGGATCTGAGCACTTCTGAAGATCTGGACTTCAAAATATCTTCAACAATGACTATCTTATATTTGCTCATTGGTATAATAATGAGGCTCCTGGTGGATATTCTAGCTCCTGGTGGATATTTTTCCACAATTCAAAATCATTATAAGGGTCGGTATAGTTGATCGCTTATATTTAGAGAAGGCCTGGCCGGAAGTAGCAAGAATCATTCAAATGAGGATTGAAATGTCAATCAATTTTGGTACATTTATTTTATTTTCGTTTTTCAATTCTTTAACGCTAGCAGGGATTGATACCTTTGTTATAAAAACACTGGTGATACTTTCTGGGTTATCTCCTTCTGGGTTGGGTGGTCCCAGAAGTTGTTCTCCTTCTGCCTTTTCAAAACTGTGCAAGAATGCAGGATTCAAGATATGCTGCAGAACCTACAAACCAGGAATGAAAGAAGTTAATACTATGCTATTAAATTCTCCAAATAAAACAATTACTTAATAAAACTAGCTGGATTATTTCAGATTACTGACAAAACCAACGCACCACAGCTCCAGAACCTCTTGAAGTTCTCTCTTTCAAACGTACATAGACTGCATGTAAAAAAAGCTTGAACAGATGATCTTTGGGGGAGGAGGGGAGGGGGAGGACACAAAAGTTGGTTTCCTAGAAACAGCAGATTAAGGGTTTGTCTACACAGCCTGCAGGCTGGACTTTGGGTCTGGACTACAGAATTCAAGCACACTGTGCTGTAACTACCTTTTAGTTCACACCAGCTGTGTGCCACACATGGGAGTTCGAGCACTCTGCAATTTACACCCTGTAGCCCAAACTGCAAGGCCACATAGACATAACCTCAGAAATGCTCAACTTTGAAAGTTAGAGGAATTGCTGACTCCATCTATTATTGGTCTTCCACGTATATGGTATTTTCACATAATTGGCTCTGCCAATTACAGAACTCTTTTTGACATTTAAGCAAGCAAGGTTTGTTGTCCTAATTCCCAAGATGAGAACAAAACCTAAATATCAGCCCATTTTGATTTAATTGCTCTACTTACTTTGGCTTTCAGCTCATCTCCAAAGTTTGGGTCATTGAAGTCTACAAACCGGAAGAACAGAGCCCGTTTTTGGGAAATACTATAGTTTTTGGGGATTTCTTCTTCCATGTACTCCTTTAAGAAAGTCATATTGCAGAGAAAACGGCCTGTAAAAGCTCGAAGCAGCTGGAAGAGCAATTCTATATCACCATAATTCCTTCTGAAAAAAGGAAACAATTAAAACCTCTTGTGAGAAACTAGTATCTGTCTATTTTGTCTGATGACTTGGTGGAGTCATCATCATTGCTTTTAAACATACACAGTTAAAAACCCCAGGAGTTGCTGAAAGTAGCCTTGGTTTCAGTTCTAACGGCAGCACAAAGGAGCAACTTTCAGTCTTTTCTTCCACACAGCATTATGCAGCCGTTTTATTTTGAAAGTACCGAAAAGATGTACACAAATGGAAAAAAAATGGTTTGATCAATAGTTCTACGTACTTGCAGTAATTCAATAAGCAGTATGCCAGTAGTTTAGGCTCTTTCCAGTTTGTTGCAGCCATATTCTCCTTACGATGTCTTTCTTGAAAAGCTTCGCTTACCCACACGCGTCTTAACTGACTCACTAAGGAATGCTGATTTGCCAACCAGCATTCATCATTCTTAACTATAATACTTATGATCTGTCAAAAAACAAGACAAATACATCTATTAGATATATCTAATAATAGCAATCAGAAAGACAAGGTGGGTTAGTCAATATATTTTATTAGACCAATTTTTGTTGGTGAAAGAGATACTCTTTCGAGCTTCTGGTCTGGGAAACAGGGTGTCAACGGACCACTTCACATTGAATGGTCCCTTAGAGGCTTAGAACAGTGATTATCAAATTTATTTGATTGTGTCCCTCCACACACATCATTTGTGTCTATAGTCCTTTACACCCGTTGCCCCCGTCCCCCCCCCCCGCCTACCCCCCATCCCCCACCGCTGCTCCTTCCACATAAGTACATATACCACTGCCCAGTTATGAAGGCAACTCAGAGAGCAGTGGCTGCTGGCCAGGCACCCAGCTCTGAAGGCAGAGCAGTTTCTCATGCCCTCCCAGAATATCTTCTGTGCTCCCAGCCTCCCCAATTTGAGAACCTCTACGTTAGCTTAGCATAAGTAGTTTGCACATGTGCTACTTGTTTGACCTTATATTTAACTGACACTCTTTGTACTTTTCCAAGACCAGAGGAAGAGTTCTGTATAACCTGAAAGGTTGTCTCTATAAAAAAATATTACCTTTGCTCACCTTCTCTCTCAAATACAAGGTGGAACAGACTGTTTAGCACTAGTTGTTCAAATAGATTTCAAGGGACCACTCGAGGTGAAGTGGCCCATTAACACCTCTCCAATCACCTGGGGTGGGGTGGGGTAGAGAAGAGGGGGTGCAGTGGGGGAAAGCTGTGGGGAGGTTTAGTGGGTTACAGATTGTTGTAATAAGCCATAAATCCAATGCCTCTATTAAGTCCACGATTTTTAGTGTTTAGCAAAGTTATACATTTAAAGCTCCCAAGCTTGAAGGGACCTTGTAGCTTAAAATTTACAACTTTGCTAGACACTAAAAATATGAAATACATGTTAACTACTTATGCTACACAATCTGTTCCACTTTGCATTTAGCTGACATGGAGTATGCCTCCCAGACCTGAAGAAGAGTTCTGGGTAAGCTCAAAAGCTTGTGTCTCTCACCAAGAGAAGTTAGTCCACTAAAAAATATTATCTCACCCATACTGCCTCTCTAATATCCTGGGGTCAACACAGCTACAATGCTCCATAATAGCAATCTTGATATACCGGGACACATTTGAAATTGATTTAGGGCTAAATATGGTTCTACAAAAATTGTCCATAGAAACACTGCCATTAATTTATTTTCTTTTTAGCTTCAATGGAAGATATATTTTTTTAAAATTTAAACAACGCTGTTCAGCATTGGCAGCGTTATGCTAGTAAATGAGAAACAGAAAAGTCAAACTGACTATTTTCTTTAAGCCAAGTAAAATGCAACAAGTAACTGGCAGGTGAAAAGTGAAATTAGATTTTTTAAAACTTTTACAAAATGTACCAATACGTACGTGGCATTACTCAACATATCTATAGTCAGTGTCCGTCTAAAGAACTATGAGAAAACAGCAAATAAATACCTTGATAGCCTGAAACTGAAGATCAAGACGCATTGTGCTGGTGCTTGGTGATCCGGGCCTAACAGCAGCTTGGGTGCCACCCGGTAACAGTAAAGTGATAAATCTATTTGGATTAGCTGCCAGGACATCTCGTAAAGGCTTCGCATCTTTGTGTTTTAAAAAGCTCTGGAGAAGAGCAATCAACCATTATAGGAATAAATTTTAAAGAAAAAATACTAAAGGTTGTATCATCATACAGTCGTGGACTCGCATTTAGTTTACCTCTATCACTCAGACTTAATGCATTTTAATTTTGTGACAGAATTTAATACTCATAAAAAAGTACCAAATCAACTGTCCTTAAATCCTATATTTTGTCTGATATATCAGATACTACAGTGTCAGAATAATGGTAAAAAGGTACATGAACAACTTCTAATTTATCAAAATTGGACTATTGTTTGCAGAAATTACCATGAACATTCTGCTCCACTGTGGATCGTTTAAAGTCGCTTCCATCATGAACAGCTCAACAGTCTGGGATGGATGACGTGTCAGAAACTTTATCAGTGGTTCTCTGAATGGACTGCCCGCCTGAAACATTCATAATGTTTTAATTAAATTATTTCTCTTTATTCAATTTATCCATTCCTCTCGTGTTATTTTGCAAAGATAGAGCACTGAATTTAGCATGTGTACTGGCGTAAAATGAATGTTAGCAACCACAACTGCCCCAAGGTCTTAAAACAATCAAGTATTTTCAGTCTTAAAAGATGAGAATTTGTTACAAATCAATTTTTATACCAAATAATCCTACACAGGTGGAACAATTAAAAAACCCACTTAAAATGGGAGTATTATAAAAGCAATAAAAGAGGCAATTAGCAAAATTAAATTCCACTTTTACCTCTATCAACATAGCCCGTTCTGTTTTCATCACGACTTCTAGCAAAGGTTTAACCAGGGTCTGAGGAGCAGCTGGGATCAGATGAAACAGGTTTATGATTGCTGAACAAATCTTCATTTCCTACAGATAAAAATAAAACATTATCAAAATAAACTAACACTTCCTAACTAAACGTACAAACATATTACCACAGATCTTACCATTTCTCTATCTATATATTAGCACAGCTGGCAAACAAAAGCAAGGACTTAACATATAAGCAGCAACTACTTACCCCAGTACATGGAAGGAATCTGTCCTGGGGAAATATTTTTCCCCCCATTTTGGTATCACATTTTTGTAGGCATATTTGTTTGTTTCTTTAGTGATATTTTAATATTAAAGCTAGACTATGTGTAATGAGAATGGTGATGAGGGGAGTTATGAGGACTCATTGCACCACTATGCTGAGTGGTTCACACTTCAAAAACCCAAACTAGCAGCTCAAAACAATTTCCCATACACATCCCACAACAGCAGAAGAGGAATGAAAGAAAAGAACTCTCCCATCACTGTTCGATGCATGTTGCATGTGGCTGGCTATTTTTAAAACAGCTTTGCTCTCCCATCAAATGTTTATTCTTCTAAATGTTTGAGCAAATGTCAGGATTTCTTTTTTAAATTGTGTAGTTTAAATTTGTTTTATATTTTCCTAGGGCAATGAACTGTATTTTCTATTCCGAGTGGGAGTATTACTTAATGTATACGCTCACTCTGAATAGAAAATATAGTATTCAGGGAGCCATAGGAAGATTTAAAAAAATCAATTTCTAACAGACACTATGCACATGTTTGTAGTGGGATATTATTGGTGTTTTTTAAACTGAATTTAAATATAAAGAATTAAGGCCCCAATCCTGTAATCTGATCTGCACAAGCAGGTCCTTGGGGCTGCCTACACAGAGCACACTGCCGGACTTGGGCTGAAATTTATAAAATCCATTGAAATATTAGCTCCCTTGGAAAGCACTTAAAAGTTCTGCTCCAAACTTCCTAGTACAAAACATGCTGAACATCCTTCACAGCAATGTTACTAAAACAACTCTGCCACAGACAAACATAGGACAAGTCACAGCACTGCACTCAAAGGCACAATGCACTCTGCCCATTACATAACAATACAGCTAACATATCACAGCAAAAACCAAACACAACAACAAAGAACCTCCTGGGGCCTCCACTGAATTTCTCACCTCTACCCCTTCCACGGCAGGCTGAACCAAAACAAAAATTACAGCATGAAAAAAAAAAAAAAAGAAAGAAAAAACACAAAAATGTAAAAAAAGTATATGCTATTCTTCAGATTGCAGTCAGAAACTGACTTTAATAGGGTTATGTTCTCACCTCAAACTGACAGAATGGAGACAACGAACATCTCCCGCACTCTGAAATGCTCTCCTGAGGATGGGGAGGAAAAGTATCTTTTTTTTTTTCTATTTGTACATTGTTTACATATAATTTCCCATACACTTGTGCACAATAAAAATATTAGGGATGAACAAGGCAGTGGTAACAATATTCAGATATCTTCAGAGACAAGTATTGCCCACGCAGACAACAAAAACCATCAATGCTTAAAATATCAAACTACACAAGTCCTTTTAATGGACTTCAGCCCGCCCCCAAAACAAAAATTCAAATTTTCACCTAAGCAGCATTGTTGATGAGGGGGGGGAAATTTGTTGCAACCTGCTTGACCAAAAAAGTTACCTTATCTATTTCATATACAGACTAGCTTTTTTAATTAAGCTTTTAAGCATCAGATCCATTAATTAAAAATTCATTTCCCCTTGGAATTCAATTTTTTACAGCAAGTCACACATAATCAGGGCTATATTAGGCTACAAAAGGGCTGTTTTAAGTGGCAAGGATGAAGGATCAAAAAAGCTAAATAATTCTGTCTCCCTTACTTTATACCTGAGGTTTACCTTGACAGATCTTACATCATTATAAATCAGCTTTTAACTGAGATTTTTATCCTTTTTAGTTTACAAGTATCATTTGTTTTCCTTGAAAAATGCAGGCCCTGTGGAATTTTTCAGTAAAATATTTTATTAGGAGGCAAAATTATTAGTCTTGTCAGCTAATCAGTGTTCAGAATTCTGAGAACTGCATGACAACACAGGTATCAAAGCTAGAGTGCGCAAAAAGAGCATGGAGTTCTATTCACCACCTCACCCCAACTTATAGATGAAGAGAGAAGGATACAAATTGATTAAGGTAATTAAAAAAAAATAGTGCCTTAAACCACCCTTGTGTCCTCTCACCTAGCAAGCCGATGTGCTTATTTTTCTCAGTCTGTAACTCTCCACCGAAGCTAGCATTTACAATCTGTTTGTATAATACAAGGCAATTCAAGAACCATGTCACACTAACAGAAATTTGCTTTTAATGTGAACCAGTGGGTTTGTGGGCTCCAAAATTTCAAAGAAGAAACAAATATTAATAACAACTACAATTAATCCTCTTGACTAATTGACCTCAGTTACAAAAACATCTCATATATGGATGCATGGATAACACCTGCTATGTAAACTGTGTGAAGATCAAAGTGCATTTGCTTCAATTTACTATTATTTGTAGTATTAAGGATTCTTTAGATGAACATCGAATAAGAGTAAAATTTAAGACTGAATTATCTTTTTACATCAAAGCTTTTATAATTTAAGCGTTCTCAGAAAAACACTATTTGAAAATGTTGAACATGTGTCAAACATTCACAATTTTGTTTGAAATAACTTTTTCTCCATCACAATTTTTTTTGTTTGGGGAGGTGGGGGAGTGTGTTTAAAACACAAAAAATACATAGAGACAAAAGATTGTGACAGAAAACATTAAAAGCAAAAGAATTCACAGCTGAGCGAAATATGTCTAATATGTAGGGAGAACTAGACAAAACCGTTACAGTGGTCACCACCATGGACTGAAAGACTACTACTATAAAAGATTCAATTATGCCTATAATCAGGTGTGGGGAAAATGGATCTCAATGCAAGTCTATAGAAAGCCATAGCAGTGCACTGGATTTAATAAATATTAGTATTTTGGCAAACATGCATGCACAGTGGCCTACTTTTAAGACTTAATGTAAACAAGAAATTAACCAAATCTGATTAATTCAGATTTGATTTTGTAGTCATCACTTCTGAAGTTAAGTTAGCTTTTTGATGGGATGTGAAAAAGTAGTTAAAAAATCATTTCAATCTACTGATTTCCTGAAACAAAAACAGCCAGCCCAATTTAGTTTTAATCTGAAACAAAAAACAAAAACAAAAAACAGATTCCTTCCTAGTTTGGAAGTTTAAAGACAGTGATAAATCTTTACCCCAAGTATAAATTACTAGTATAGTTCCTAATAGAACTGCAGACAATACAAACTATAGCACTGAATGTGATAATTATTCCTACTAGTATTATAGAACACACTTTGCAAAGAAACTTAACTCCCAAATTTCAACAAACTATCACTTCCCAAAACAAACCACCTGATCTTAATTATTAAACAAAATTTTAAAATGTAGCTTTCAAAAATCATATTTAAGATGGAAGGGGGAATGTTATATGTAGTATAAATTTGCTGACAAAATGATACGAACATCCAGCATATTAACTGAAAACTAAACTATAAAACCAAAGCTGTAGTATTTAAAAAATTAACTATTGAGAAATATTGGCACTAATCATGTAATCTGGTCCATATAAGCATATCCCTCTGAAGTCAATGACGGTCTTCCCATACAGACCTCATTTCAGGATTAGGGCCTAGGAAACTGCGCACACAGTATGAAATTCACCTCACTACACAGGATCCTACCAAAGATCCTCCACACCATTTCAACTTCAGGGCAAAAGTTCTGAGACACTTGTACATACACTATCTTTGAAAGGTGAATTTCAGTCACTGTAAGTACAAATTTAAAATGTGAAGGAAAAGCTTCTCGTATTAAAATTTGTCACACACAATTCAAAAGAATAATTTTATGCAGCCTTGTAACAAAAACCTCAGTGGATAGCCAGTTATGGTAACATTTATGATTGCATGATTTCTGTATTTGATAAAAGTTTATACTGTTTACTTCTGCTTCTCCCTCCCCCATAAAAGAAACCATTAACTTACATTTCCATCACTCCTCTGTCCTCCTTTGTGTGTAATTACTACCACTTCCATCCATTTACGCAGGTGTTGCTGTGGGGAAATCCAATATCAGTATGATTACTCTAATTTTACAGTTCCAGTTATGAAAGCCACAGCAAGATTTTATACTAAAGTGGACATATAGCCTGATTTTTGACGGAAGAAAACTAAACAGCTATCAGTAGTTAGTTCAGCTCCCTTGATTGAAGAGGTTAGCTTGCTGTTTGCGACTCACTGGTCTGCAACCTACTGGTCTTGTAAGACATTCACCTGCTTCTAAACTGCCCAGGTACCTAGAGAGGCCAAGAGAGCTTTAAACCTGTGCTTGATTGGAAGGTTGCAAGCTTTTCTTTTGACCTTACTATAATTATCCATACCTTTGTCACTTCTAGATTGGAGTACTAATACATGGGGCTACATCTGAAGTCCATTAGGAAACTTTAGCTAGTGAAAAATGCAGCAGGTCTCCTTTCCTACAGGTTCTTTCCACAGGGAGTGGATTACACAGGCATAGCAAAATCTAATGGCTATCAATTCATTCCTCATGTGGTATCGTAGCAGCTGAGGTCACCTGAGGGTGTTAAAAGTCCCCAACTCTGGAACTACTTCACCACTTCATCTGATGGAGCCCCAATTCACTGACCTTTAAGGCCTGCTTAAATGTAAGTTTACCCAATTTTAAAAAAAGGGATGGATATGAAAGTGTGCATGTGGGTTGAAGGAGAAGATATTTATTAAGTCTGATAGGCAAAGGGGAATGGGTGTTCATATTTGGTCACAGATGTGTACATGTCTTAATGTACAAATCATATAAATCAATGAGTATTAGAGCCCCTAGCAAAAATGATAGAAGCAACTTTTTTAGAAATCCAAATACAAAAGTTATAGGCAAAACAACCATCATTTTAGCATTCAAAGAGATGCCAGCTTGCCCACAAAATGTTATCCTACTGAACAGGAAAAAGCAAGTTTCCGAGACAATGTTTACCATAGTATCCTGGCAACCCCTCGTTTAGAGAGAAATCTGTCCAAGGAGATTTCGGTATAATTAAGTTCGACTTCATTAGAAGAAAAAGGGTTGTTTGTTGTTTTCTTTTTCAATTAACTAAGCCTCTTTAGAAATGATGGTTTTCATCAAATTCTAATCATGCAAACATTTCAAAACACAAATTAATATACATGAATTGTAAAGCATGGAAACCTTTTGTACAAGTCTATTCATTAAATCATTGTTAAACTGCTCTTTTAATCTTCAATTTTATGGATGTCAGTTCTAGGAACATTTAAAAAAAATTAAAGGATTGGACTTACCATCATCTGATCACAGAACTTGTCATTAAAGGAGTTTGGAAAAAGTCTAGTGACAGAAGTCAGACGGTTCACAACATTCAGTGTCAAGCTTCGATAATCTCCCAACATCATGAGTAATGGTCTCATGTGTGTGTGAATTTGATCTACTTCTATTGTAGCTCCTTCCAAGAACTGCAAGGAAGTAAAGCATGGAATCACAACAGAAAAAAAAGAAAATTCAGTTACTTCTGTACAGAGACTTACATAAAGTAACTCTAAAAATATGAAATGAGTTCTGCAAAGTTCACAATAAATTGGCTGTACAATAAAAATGATTCAACAAATGTTTGATTTTAAAAAATGCTTTTGGTGGCAGGATGCAGACTTGTGAAGAAAATGTTTAATCCTGATACATTGCTCAGTTTACAGAATGTGCTGCAAACAAGAGATTAAGTTAACAGGATTTTATAAACTACTAGCAAAAATACCCGGCGTTCCTTGGGGTATTTGTAATTGGAAACTGGGATGTAAAAAGACTACAATGTTTTTTATTAATACAAATTTTGTTCAGAAGTCTCATTTTGTCTAATTAATTTCATTCTCTTGCAGTTAGATGTGGTTTCTCGGATACATTTTCGCTTTTTATGCGGCATAACAAATAGGGTCCTTTTAAAGAAAAAAACAGTGTATTTAATTATGTTTGCGCTACACAACACTAAGCTCTCTGGTTATCTGTATCATTACATCATAACTCAGAGAGGTAGCCGTGTTAGTCTGGAATAGCAGAGGTAACAAAGAGTCCTGTGGCGCCTTAAAGACTAACTATAAAGTTTCGAAGCATAAGCTTTTCGTGGGCTAATACCCACTACTGCTTGCATCCGACGAAGTGGGTATTAGCCCACGAAAGCTTATGCTTCAAAACTTTATAGTTAGTCTTTAAGGTGCCACAGGACTCTTTGTTACCTCTACATCATAACTGTCACAGACAACAGCATGCGTTAACCTGCAGCCCAGATGATATTGTGAGCTGTGTAGTTGATGTTAATGGGCATTGCTCGGGTCCGTTGGAGGGGGGAGAAAGCTGAGTGAGTGCGGGGTCCATTGGAGGAGGGGAGGGGGGAGAGAGCTGAGTGAGTGGGGGGGCCGTTGGCGGGGGGGAGGGCAGAGAGAGCTGAGCGAGTGGGGGGGGCCGTGGGAGGGGGCAGAGAGCTGAGCGATTGCGGGGTCTGTTGGAGGAGGGTATTATTATATCAGAACTATGTCACAGAGAACAGCAGGTGTTAACCTGCTGCCCAGCTGATGTTAATGGGCTTTAAAGAATTTCACCCCTAGGGGGTGTAAGCGGTGAGATTTGAAAATTTTTCGATTCTTACCCTGATTAGGACCCTAAAGCCTATAACTGTACCAAATTTCAAGTCTTTAGCTCAAACGGTGTGGAAGGAGTAAGAGAACATACATACACGCACGCATACACCATTTGACTTTTATATATATAGATTGTTAACTGTGAAGTTATAAAATTCTGACTGGGGAAAAGTGTATATAATCATTCAATTTCCTTCTCATTTAACCAGCAGTTTTAAAAATGCAACAGAAAAAAACATCTTACCTGAGAGGTAAGACACTCAGGCTCTATGTTACAAGCAGAACCACATGTTTTGGACCCTGATCATAATAAGCTAAGTGGTGTACATACAGCATATTTTTTTCACAACAAACCAAGCATCAGTGTGTGTCTCCACCGATCCATGTTGCCTAACTGCATTTCAAAGGAGCATTACAGGAAAATTTGGGCTGCAAATCTATAAGGCCATAGCAGATGACAGCAACAAGAGAAAAAGATACACAGAGGGGCACCAGAAGTACTCTTTAGGATATCCTACTGCAAAGGGAACTCGAGAATGGAAAAGAATCACCCAAATCAGATCCACAAGCACAGTCTGGAGGTTTTGCCTATATTAAAAAACAGTATGCACAACAGTTTATAGGAGGACAACTATGTGCTACAAGCTGCCACAGTCCACTGAAGTAAGGACTGTGGAGAATCTATATTTAGGCCCTGCCATATCAGTAACTGGTTACAAACTCAGTTAAAGCTGTAAGGCTAGATTCTCATCTGAAATCCTAAGGCCATTCTTCACTGCCCCAAGAGAGCAAAGGGGTTGGAATCTGGCCACAGTTGGCTAATAGAGATTTCCTCTGGTGTACCTGAACCCCTTGCTAGCATGAAGCTGGTGAAGGCAGCTCCTGCACCAACTATTCCCACACTCCCACCACAGTAGGAGAGATATGGGGCTTTAGAACAGGTCAGGAGATGATCCTCTACCAATGGCAAAAGTTATTTAAGCATCTTTAGCTGCTCTAACTCTTGCCAGGGCCAGCCCTCACAATCAGAGAGCATAACCAGCTCTGGCATCACCACAGAAAGGCTGTCACAGGAAGGAATCTGATCAACAATATACACATGACCTACAGATATGTGGATCATTGACATTACTGGTGTGAATATTTATCCTATACAATATGCTCTGAACGCCTGCTCCTCATTATGAAGTAGATACTGACTATGAATAATAAACACTTACTAAATAATAATATATTTGTATCAATTAAAGCTATGTTAAAAATACATCAGCACAAGGTAAGCATAATGCTAATGTTTTGGATTGGGAGCAGTTTGACACATCCATAAAATTTTGAAATAACAAAGCTGAATATATTTAGTCCATATATGCTTCCTGGCTAAGAGCCTGAATGCCTGGTTTCCACCAGAGGAAATTTTTATGGGCAAGATCAAATCCTCCCCAAAAATATTTCATAGAAACAATGAAAGCAATTTAATTATACTGCTGCCACCCTGGCACAAACTGAGCAGCCATTAATCCCACTAGAAATACTGCTTCCTTGTTACACTGATTCTTAGGAAAAGCAGACAGAAAGAACCACACAAAGCAGCAGGGTTTTAATATCACTAACCTTTCTCATACATGCCTCTCCTGCCTCCTGCAGTTCATTATTCGTTGAGTTAAGTGCCTTGAAAAGTGCAGCAATGATTTTCTCTCTAGACTGAGGTAAGTAATTACAGGCAGCTAAAGCATCTGTAAAAATCAAAATATTTTTGTGATCCTTGTTAACTTGAAATACAAAAGGGAAAGGCCTATTTTTCTTTACATTTGTTTTTTTTCTCCTGAAATTACTGGCAGCTTTAACATTTTTGCCACAAGCAACAGACATCACAAGAACAAAAGACTGACGTTACTATTAATACTATTTTAAATTTTCTGAGTGTTATTCAAGGAAGTAATTCTAATCCTTAGGAACTAAAAATCATTACTATAAATAAGTGAACTGAGGAATACCGTTACTGGAATAAAATGGTCAGCCAACTTTTACTCTCCAACACATGCAATCACACTGACTTCAATAAGGTTATATGTATGTTAACAGAAAGCAGCATTTTCCTTTCTTGTTAACAACTTGTTAATAACTTTTTAATCCAGAGTAATAATGTATTAACATTGTTGGATATAACATACTAGCGAAAATACCCAGCGTTGCTCGGGTCCATCGGAGGCGGGGAGGGGGCAGAGAGCTAAGCGAGTGCGGGGTCCGTTGGAGGGGGCAGAGAGCAAACCTGACACACCCACCTCACTTTCCCCCCCAACCAAACCCGACACCCCTACCTACGACCACAAGCAAACCCGACACCCACACCTCACTTACCCCTCAACCAACCCCGACCCCCCTCCTCACACCGCCACCTTACCCCCCCACCAAACCCAACACCCACACCTCACCCACCCCGACACCTTCCCACCCCCCCAGACCAAACCCAACACCCCCGGCTCACTTACCCCCCGACCAAACCCGACACCCTCCACCTCACCCCCCGACCAAACCCGACACCCCTACCTCACTTACCCTCCGACCAAACCCAACTCTGGTCCGTCGGAGGTGGGGAGGGGGCAGAGAGCTGAGCGAGTGTGGGATCCGTTGGAGGGGGGAGGGGGCAGAGAGCTGAGCGAATGCAGGGTCCATTGGAGGGGGTATTATGACATCATAACTATGTCACAGAGAACAGCAGCTGCCCAGCTGATGTGATTGGCCTTTAAATAATTTCACCCCTGGGGGGCATCTGAGGTGAGATTTGAAAATTTTTCAACTCTTACCCTGATTAGGACCCTCAGACCTATAACTGTACCAAATTTCAAGTCTCTAGCTCAAACGGTGTGGAAGGAGTAAGGGAACATACATACACGCATGCACACATACACCATTTGACTTTTATATGTATACCCTGTTTCCCCGAAAGTAAGACATCCCCCGAAAATAAGACGTACTTCCAGTTTTGCCTCTCGCTGTAATATAATGTAATGTAATTTTGGGAGCAAAAATTAATATAAGACACTGTCTTATTTTCGGGGAAACACGGTAGATAATTATTAGTTACTTTTCCCAGAGTAAATATTTATGAAGTTCCTCATTTTCAGATCATATGCATATTTTCTCTCTCTTTTAATTCTGGCAATAAAGCCACATGTCCCTACAGAAGCTCCTGGCTTGCTTCATATTTTCATGTTCTCTCTCTCAAGGGAATTTATTGCTTGTGAGTAGGCTTGCCAACCCCCCGGTTTACCCAGGAGTCTCCTGGAATCGGGCTCCATCTCCGGGAGGTTACTGAAGCCAAAATAGGAGATTTTAAGCCGCTAAAAATCTGGCGGTGCAACTGAGCGAAGGCAGGCTCCCTACGTGCCCTGGCTCCATGCCGCTCTCAAAGGCGACCAGCATATCCCTGCAGCCTTGGGGGGGGAGGGGAGAAGAGGAAATGGGACGACAGAGGGGTTCCGCACACATCAACTTTGAAGCTCCCATTGGCCAGGAACTACCTTTAAAGGGGGTGGAGGGGAGAGCAGGGCCTTGCAGAAGGGTCAGGGAAAGCGCGAAACTTTGGGGAAGGGGCGGGTGAGGGGCAGGGCAACAGTCTTTGCCCTTGTGTGATTAGACAACTGGCAACCCTACCCTACTTGTGACAATTATCTGATTCATAGATTTGAAAACTAAACCCTGTTCATCCAGAGAGCAGGTACAGCATTGGCAATGGAAGTGCAAGCTCCCATGTGCTGTTCCCATCATCTCCCAAACTATCATCTGGAAAGAACAACTTCCAAGGACTTCAGTCTGCTGGATGATCTACAAAAGCACCTGCTGCTATTATAAGGAGAGTGTCTGTCTACCACAAGCTATATTTACATGTTTTAACTTACTTAAAGCTGCAATTCGAAGAGGTACTAGTGATGGAAGACTTTTGTAACAGGGTAATTTCATTAAGGCAGCATCTTCAGCCTCACACAAATTCAACAGCTGAAAGTTTTAAAAAAAGAGGTTAGCCCAGTGATTATTGCGAAATAATCTTTTCAGTCACGTTTTCAGCATGGCAATTATTCTCTCTACAAAGCTCTGCTCTCAATTAGCTGCCTTAAGTTATTTTCAAATATACAGTTAGTTTCATACAAGAGCCTGAAAATACAAGATGTGCACAATTCAATACTTGAAAGTGTCAGCCTGCACAATTTCTAGGAACCATAGTTAGGTTCAGTGCTTTAATTTATTAGTCTACTGGACTGGGATTCAGAAGACCTGGGTTTTATTCCTGGCTCTTCTGTTGAACTGATCATGAGCAAGTTGCTTCACCTCTCTGTGCCTCAGTTTTCCTATCTCTAAATTGGCTATAAGTGATACTAACAACCATTGTAAATGCTTTAATCTCTATTGATGAAAAACACTATATAAGAGCTAGGTTTTATTAGGATGACTCCTCTACCTGATTTATCTGAACTGCTCTCTGTATCATTTTTTTCAACTAAGAACAAGAACTAGGTCATTACCTAGCTCTTTCCCAGGAGACTACCTTTATCAACAGATCATGTTTTATTCCCTAGATTGAGTCTCATGCTAAAGACCAGGAGGATGTAGAGATTCTGCTGAGTTTGTCTATAGGCCCTAGTTATAGAGAGATAATCACAATGACCTGAAGCAACTGCTAAAGCAAGGTAGGTGAATGGTCTCCAAAAAACCCACTATGGGGATGCAAGTGAGTTTTTGAAGACCAAGGAAGGAAGTTAAACTCAGGAAGCAGAAAATATTTTTGGTAGCAGAGGGGTTTTGTCCTGAGTGAAACACTGTTTAAGGAGGTGAGAGGCTAGTACTTAATACCTAGAGGCGGAAAAGGGTGCCGCTTAATATACTTGGCTTTTTAGCCTCTTCTCTTCCACTGCAGACACACCCTGCACCCTTCTCCTTATCTGTCTAGATGCGCCACCAGCATGCCTCTCTATTGTGCAAGTTTGGTGTTGGGACCTTTCACAAGCAAGACGTGTGCAGAGACACTGCAGAGTAAGGAATGGACCACCAGGCAGCTAGACAATTACATTGAAACTAAGGTAAGCCCTAAGACATGGAGAAAGTCCCCAGTTTTCTGGACTGTCTCATAGTTCTGATAGAAAATTCAGTTACCTTTATTTTTAACCCTACAGATTTAATTCAGTGGAATGTCCTTTTAAAAAATATCCAAGTACACATTAGGCAAATTAGCTGAATGTTTCTAAAGCACAAATCAGTACTAAGGCTGAGTTGCACACAAATTTATAACCAATTCAGTTAAAGCAGTTAGCAATATAAATTAAACCAATAAACACTTTAAAATTAATATAACTGCCTATATGCTAGGGCATTGCACCAATTTTGTTAATCAATGTGAACAGCGTGTGTAAAGAAGGCCTGAAATAGTTTAAACTGTGAATTTTCAGTATCAGTTTAACACCACTCTGCACTTCTCTAAGCTATTGTTTTAATTTACAGATGCAGGCAGACAGCTCTTCAGGCTTGATTACATTTACAGCTTTATAGCGGTTTTGGTTATACCTGCCCTCGTATACAGCAATAGGGATAGCGCTATAGTGTGTCCACACTGAGACCCACCATCAGTATAGCGTGGCCACATTTACGGCATTTGCAGCAGCACAGGGAGTGGTGCATTATGGGCAGCTATCCCAGCATTCAGCTGGGTGCAACGTGCTTTTCAAACGAGGAGGGTGAGGGGGAACGTGTTGTGTGTATGCGGACCGAGAGAGCGAGTGGCTTTTCGGCATGCTGAGAGTGTGTCAGCAAATTTCCTTTGAAATACAAAGCCTGCTAGTCCTTCTCTTTCACATAAGCTCACTCCATAAACATTTGCATTGCTGATTAGCCAAGTTAAGAGATAAGCTCTGAAAACCTACGTCCGCATTCCTCCAGACGAGTTCAAAACAAAGGGAAGAGACGTCAATTGCCTTAAATGGCTTAGGGGTGTCTCCAAAGATCACTCAAAGCAATGTATTGTTAATACCCATTCACACTGGAGATAATACGGAGCACTCAATATACTACAGCTGTTAATCCTCGGGGAAGGGAAGATTACTAGGATCGGTATAACTGTGGATTTATAGCGCGCTACGTGCCTCGCCAGTCTGGACGTGTAGTGAGTTATAGCACTCCTGAAGGCTTCATAGCGCTATAAAGTGCCAGTGTAATCAAGCCCTTCATCAGTTCACATTTCAATGGTTCTATTCTCATTGAGAACTAAAAAGTTGTTTTTTTTTTAATTAAAGCTCAAATTCAGCAGAAAATGCTGATACCCACAAACAGCAGGGTGAGCCTCAACATACAACATGCACAGAAATGCTGCATGTTTATTTCCACTATCCCTACTTATATTGTCAGTGCTTAGATCATTGCTACAGGATATAATATAAATACCTTCAGTTTGAAATATCAGAATGTACAAAAAGGGAAGTACCTCGGTGTAGAAAACCTTGTGTTCCACAACATTTAGATCCATTGTAAACAGTCGAGGCTGCAGAGTTGTGCAAAATGTGTTCCCCTCCATGAGCCCAATCTGGGCATTTGCAGGCTGATGTCTAAGTAAGTGCTTTTTTGGAGGAACCATGTCTTGGAGAACCTACAAAATATCATTTAGAATAATAACTTGATTACAGGGCATACATGATTATATAAATAGCCTATAAAAGGATATCACCTTTGCTCATGTTTCTACCCAGCTTATTATGGGCTCTCTCATAATACCTCTTATCTACTCCTTATCTACCTGAGAGATTCTGACTGACTAATTGCCATGATTAGATGTCATCCCTGTTACATGTCTGAACTACAATAGGGAGATCTCTTATTGAAGGAGGAGATCCTATGCAGATCCTTTTGGCCTATCAGAAGCTCAATTCTGATAGGCCAAAATTTTTGAGGGATCCCATGTCATTATCTTCTGAGTGGACAAAAAAGGTGATTTGTGCCTGCACGCAAAATTTGGGGAATTTAACATTGAGAGGGTAGGTAGGGAGAAGCAGAGCAAAGTCTGTATGAACCATATGCGGAGGATAACATGAGATCCAGTCTTCAGTTTGTACCAGAAGGATGGGACAAGGTCTACTCGACAGTTTCAGGAACTAAATTAACTGGAGTAAAATATATTTAACTGATTCTACCCTAACAGCCAGACATTATACATATAAAAATCCAGGTAACTGTCCAACTCCGAAATGTGCTTGGACTAATAAAACCTAACAAAGCTAAGTTGGCTTGTGTGATGGGCTATACGAACCACACTAGATAACAAGGGGTTAAGGAGCTGCTCTGGGTTCAGACAGTTCCGCCCTGCCACACCTGCAAGACATGCACAGGCTGGAGGAGAAGTTAAAAGAAAAGCAGAACAGCTCACTTGTGGGCGAACTAGCAGAGCAGGGAAGAAAACAGACCATCAACCCTCAGCTCCTGAGGAAAGGACAACTGACAGCGAGAACTTCCCCAACAACTACTGCCTGAAGAACACTCACTGAGGGAAGGGACTGCCTGATCCCAGTACAGCCCTCTCTTACTAACTAACATCTTACTTGTGTTCATTCCCCTTGCCTTTTTTTTTTTTTTTTTTGTGGACTACCCTGAAAGGCGAGACACTTTGAAGTGACCCTGGCCTACAAACCAAGACACAGGAAGAGGCAGGCTGCAACAGAGGTGAGACAGCCAGCAGCAGCAAACCCCAGCAGAGAGTGAGCTACCATGTCATGCCAACCCTGAAGTAGGTGCAAGTGGTGAGGCTACATAGTTAGGTTGTTCTTTACCACATTAAAAGCTTTTCAAATTTGCTATAATATTCAGTTAACAATGAAGTTTTAGAACTGTAAACTAGACCACAAAAGACTGTGCAAATCAGCTATCACCTTCCTATGGGGAGCGACAACCCCTTACAAACTCACCTCCTTGTGTACAATATGTCAGAGGATAAGTTTGAAAAAAAAATAGCTGAAAAGTAGGCTTCAGAGAAAGTTAGCTTCAATGACTCATTGCACCACTGGAACATTAATATAGGGAAAGCTATTATGCTGGACTGCTACTGTGAAAGCCATGTGAAAAATATCCAGAATTAATAGTACTTAGAGCTTGTTTCAATAATGTGAAAACCCTCTCAAAAAACATTTTGCAAAACAATAACCTTAAGCTATTTTAACATACTTTGGTGTCTTAATGAATCTCCTTTGTGATTATCTCACCTCTTTATGTGGCTCCATAATTACAGTAACGCTTTTCCCAGTGACCTGTGCAAGCACTTGCAATGAATGCATGGCTTGCTTTCTTACAGTGGAATTTGGAGAGGTTACTTCTCGAACCAGGTCATGTGTCACATGATGGAAAGACTTTTCCTGTGCTGCTAGAATGTCTTCTGTTTTTTCTTCATCTTTTAAAGGAGTGGCACATCTAATCAAAAGCTGTTCCAGTGTGGTCTTTGCCATGGCAACGGCTCCATTGGAAACCTAAGTAGTCATGGATTTGTTAGTGCTACTGTTATGCAAATTGCGACCTTTATGAATACTATGTTCAGTTACGAATGGCTGTTCTGCCAGAAATGTAAAGTTAACACACCTTTTTAACCTTTTCCACCTTTGATCCAAAGATAGCAAGTAGAGTGCTATGTAATTTCATAAATGAAATCCTAAAGCGAGAACACCCTGATAGCTTAGCCAGTGAACAATTTAGGTTTCAGAAAAGGTCAAGAACTCTATTCTCTAAGCATCTACTACTAAACAAGAGCTACATTAAAGCTGATTGGTAGCAAGATAAACATTTTACCAGATGTAGAGTTTAAAATGAAGAAAAATATTTTTTGTCCACGCAAATAGTATATTTAATTTATTTTGTTGATTAAAAGTCTATAGGTCAAATTTAACTCAGAGGTAAGCAGGTGCAATTCCAACAACTTCAGTGGAGTTGTAACCAATAACACCAGAGCTAAATTTGACCCAATGTGCTTGAAATCTTCACTAGGTTCAAATAAATAGACGAACATATTCAACAACTGTTACAGGTACACTAAACTGTGAAGTAATAAAACTCAGATTAGCAAGAGTTTAGTTTGTACAAATAACATATGAAGTTCCACACTTTCCCAAACACTCACTGAAATCATCCATACATTAAATACCTCTCCAGTTAGGTCCATCATGACAAATAGCAGTGCCTTGAGGAAAGTCTGCTGGTTCTGGAGGACCCAGATTAGAGGCAGTCGTTCCATGAGGAATTTAATTGACACCACACCTCCTAATTTAGCATACCAAGCTTGTTCATAACAGCAAGCACATAAACGCTCCACAATGTATGAAAACAAAGGAAGCTGACAAGCCTAAAAATAATAAAAAAACCACCATTTATTATTTAAATCAATTAACACATCCCATTTCCAGTTTTAAAGAGTCCAAGAGCAGTATTAAACAGGCTAATACAATTAAAGATTATATTACCCTTTCCTTTGAACCCAGAATAATGCTTGCAACATCGAATATCACAGCTAGAGCCACTTCCCCTATCTTGCAGAGCTCCTTCTCCTCATATGCCATACAGATGGCTATGGCATCAATAAGTACCAAAGGATCCATGCCTTTTGATCCGTTTTCTTCACTATGAAACATAGCTGTGCTGGGCTGGCTTCCAACCTGATAGCACTGCAGCAAAAAAGGACCTACAATTTATATGTGGGGGGGAGGGAGGGAAGAGAACAGACAATGAATACTTCAGCATTAACAGTCTTTAAATTACATCGTCCTATCTTCTCTGATCAGCCCATTGCAAAACTAGTGAAAATTATGACTATTTGCATGTAAATGGATGGTCATCATTTTTTGTTTGTAAAAGAAAAAACTTAATGAAAAGGTTTTCTTGCCTTTAATTTGGTGACTGTACTTCACTATGAGATTAAACTAAAACTAAGAATATTAAAGTAAAATTACATTTAAGTAGTTTGAACAATATAAAAAGATACAAACCAAGGTTTATTAAGTTACATATTATAAGTGAAAGATACTGTATTACTCTTCGTTATTTACACAATTCCTTTTCTGATCCTTGAAAAATTAGAAGAAAACCAAAGTGTACCCAAATTCCAACATGGGTGGGAAGGAGGGGATGGAAAGTCTAAAACAAAAAATTTGCATTTAACATTACAAATGCATTCTACATCTGTGGAGATCAGAGATGTACATAGCTCAGTGTTTTCAAACGTGGTCTGATAATTATAACTTGTGGACATTTCACTACATTTGATTTTTGTATATTTAAAAATATAATTAAGTTATAACTTTGTAAGTATAACTTACAAAACTATTTTTAAGAAGTTGAAACTGTTAAGTAACAGAGGAGAAAGAGTAAGCATATTCAAATAGGTGTTGTAACAACAGAATTAAGAAACAAAACTAAAGAATTTAATGTACCAAACTTCATTAGAATTCCTTTTTTATGCAATAATTTATTGCAAAGGACTAAAACCTCCTTCTTCTCTTCCCAGACAGCTCATGAAATTTTTATTCTGCATTTACTCACCACATTGCTGAGCTACTGCCACCATTGTGTAATGGCGAATTAGGCTGGCTACAAAAGGCAGAGCACTAGGTCGCAGATCTTTGATGACTGCTGACATGAATGCACCTGTCAATGCCTGTTCAAATGTTTTGCGGGCAGGAGTATCCTGTGCTTTGTACCGATGTGAAATAATTACACTGGGTATGGACTTCTCAGTAAAGCTGAAAAGACAAAATTATATCTATATTATAATCCTAAACTGCCATGCCAACCATTCAACCATGACCATCAAGGACTTAATTTACAGTTTGTTCCTGACTTCTGAACCCCACCCCCTCATTCTGATAAAGCTAGACCAGTTCATTTAATCCATTTTAATTTTGGCAACCACTGGCAACATGATGGATGGCTCAATTTCATCATGAACATTTAAAGCCAGTGGTTCAGAAGAGACCACACACATTCCAAATAATATGTATACAGGCATCACAGTGGAATTCAATTATAGAATGGCATTTTTGATATTTTCACACTTTTATTTTATTAAGATGACATTTCATTTTGATCTTTAAGGTCTGAAATTTTATTTATCTATTAATTCACTGCCCAATAAAACCTATTTGCTTCAAAGTCCAAATAGACTTTTTAAAAGTTACATTTATGTCAAATCTAAACTATATTACATCATTATAAAAACAAAATCATGCTTTTTAGCTACATATTATTTGCACTGAGGGAATCAATGCAACATATACATTACACACACACAGATGGCAAAAGTAACTTAATGCAATGATTTTATTATCCGTGATTGATTAAAGTGGTTTAAGTTTAAAACTACCTAGAAAAGCAACTACTTAATTTAAAAAAACATAGCCCTGGAATTTTCAAAGATCAACTTTATTAAAAGTGGTTTTATATTTCTATGGAACACACTCACTGAATGTCTAACTACACTCTTTTTCCACTCATGCTTTTGTCCAGAACACTGGACATATTTTTCTATACAATTTAAAAATAAAAGTAAGAGTTAAGCAGCCCCTAATAAGAAGCCTTCCATTAGGACTGCTAATGGACGAGAAAAGAAAGCAAACAGAAGGGTTTTGTTTAGCAATTGTGGAGAAAGAAAAGAAAGGCAATCTGACACAGCCGGAAGGATTCATTCCAGGAGGTGCAGAAAGTGGGCACGCATAATGGGGAAGGGATTGTCTTAGTATACTTAGATTACTAGGTAGAAGATTGTTTGATGACTCTGGCCCCATTCTTATCCATCATCTGATTCACCTTCCATCATCTACCCATAGTGGTATGTCTACACTTGCAGACGCATGCGGAGTACAGACAAAGCACACCAGCTATTACTGGTATAAACAGCAGTGTAGATGCTGAGGCACAACTTGGGCACTGAGAGTAAAGAAGAGTGACCTTCACACAGCAACCTTAAAATACATCCCCTACAGTGCTTGGGCATGTAGAGAGCTGCAACTTCCATGCCTACACTGCTATTTTTAGCAGTGTGGTGTCTTGCTGCCTCCCTCCTCCTAGAGCCTTTCACTGAGGTAAAGGGGAACCATTTGAGCTTTTTACTTCACTGAGAAAAGGTTCCGCAGCTCCCACTGGCAGAGCCTTTCCTCGCCACAGTGAAAGTCTCTGGGAGAAGGGAGCTGGCCAAAGCTTTTCCCTGCTGCTTCCCCGCTGCTGGTGCCACATGTATCTACAGCCTGGATGCTGCCTGCCCTTCATTTCAGTGTTTAGTTACAGGTATCTGACATACTACTACAAGTGCAGACAGGTCTATGTCAGCCTCTAGTATCCTCCTCTAACAGATTCAACCATCTCTGTTCTGGGTCCCAAGTACATGGCTTTCTTTAACAGAAAGTGGATGGGGGAGAAGAGAGGGAAGGGTAGAAGCAGATGAACATGCAAGCTGCCACATGGAGGCAGAAATTAGGCAAAGTGCAAGAAAATAGGTTACTAGACTGCCAGGAAGACCTGTTCTACTGAAATCAGAACAAAAATCTGTTTCCATGTTAAATAATGTACATAGCACCAAAAATTTACCCAGCTTTCTGAAAAGAGAACTGTTTCATGTGCCAAAGTGTTGACAGTTTAAGATATTATTGTACCAAAATCACTTTAAATTCTTAATCACTAAGAAAGGATATTAGACGGAAAAGATAAATTCTACTATAGTGCTTTGACTATTATCTGCATTTCTGAACCCTGAAGTTTCTGGAATATTCCAACCAACAATTCACCAATAGGACATGCACATTGTCTTAAATCATCTCCTAACTTATCGAACCGATTCACCCACCCACCCCAGCTTTTTTTTTAAACTAGGGGTAAGGAAGAAGTGTCAAGGTATCAAGAAACTAACATCCATCATCTATGGTAAATAAAACAAAATTCTAGAACTGTCCCTCAAGAGAAGGGAGGCCCATGCCTTTGGACATTTAAAACGAAAACTCAATTAAGTACCAGAAAGCAAACTGCAGGTAACAATCCGATAGTGGACCTGTATCGTATAGACTCAATTAATTCCTGCTTATAATTATACTCTTTTAAGTGGACAGTTCACATATTACATAAATATAAATGTATTAAAGGATCATTATACTTTGGATGTGCAAGGAGCTGGTATAAAGCATGTTTATTATCATCCAGGCTCATCATGGCTACCAAGAAACACTTGATCACTTCCCAAGCCTGCCTCCGATAATATGGCTCTGTGTTAGCACTCTTCAAGCAGTCCAGAGCAGTCTCAATTGCCTGCAGTGAAAAATGAGACATCATCAATTGAGCATTAATTAATCATGTTGCTTATAATAAATAGGCTTGTAAGGGTACCCAAGTCACTCAAATACCACTTCTGCTACTCTTTAAACCTCTTCAAGTTAAAAAATGTCACATTTATACATAATGTACATAGGCTTGAGTGAACCTGAAATTGTTATGTTTATTCTGGTTTCATGTGAATGGGAAGCTCATGATAGAGCTCTGCACGGATACAAAAATTTAATCCGCATCCACAACAATGACCTGTGATCAGCATTCCACCTATTATATATCATCCATATGTGCACCCGCATCAACAGCCCATCTTACCGTTAGAGACCTGTGCAGATATAAAAATTTGGATCTACATCTGATACGCAAAGATGGTAAAAAAGATGGTTACCTATGAATCTCCATCCTTAGAAGTTTTTAAGACCCATCTTGACAAAGTCCTCGCTGGGATGATTTAGTTGGGATTGGTCCTGCTTTGAGCAGGGGGTTTGGACTAGAGGACCTCCTGAGGTCTCTTCCAACCCTAATCTTCTATGATTCTATTAAGGCAACCACATCCATAGATGCAGATATGCACAGACCCACCCTTGAGCCCACACTCCCAACTGGAGCCTTCAGACCCCTGAACCCCAACCCTCTGCCCCAGTTCTGGGCCTGTAGGGGGGCACGCAGCCTGAGCTACCCGAACCCAGCCGCAGCCCAATCAGCCTGGATCCTGGAACAGCCCGGCCCAGCCCCGCCCCAGGCACTGCTGGGGTAGATCGCCGCCTCTGCTAGGGCAGGGACAGCTATCTTGCAGCCCCAGACCTCCCACAGCAGAAAGGAGTGCTTCTCCTTCCTCAGGTAGGTACTGCTGCAGGGAGAGAGGGCTGGAGGAAGTCCTCTCTCCCCACCGCAGCCCCAGAGCAGCCTCCTATACCCCAAACCCTTCATCCCTGGCCCCACGCTAAAGCCCACAGCCACACCTAGAGCTCTTGCACCCCTACACCCCAACCTTCTACCCCAGCCCATATCCCCTCATCCACAGCCCCACACCCTCACCACCCAATCCTCTGCCCCAACCCAGAGACCTTCATCTCCAGCCCCACCCCCCTAGGTGGAGCCCTCAGATCCCTGCACCCCAACTCTGAACCCCCTCCCCCACTCCAAAGTCCTCAGCCCCTCCCCTACCACATGAATTTTGTGGTGTGACACGTCACCTTCATACTAGTGCAAATAACAAAATTTATTCTGCATGAGTAGGAAAAATTAGGGGGAATACTGCTGTGTGTGGGAAGTGGGGGGGGGGGGGGGAGACTCTCCACAGATTCTCTCTTCATAGATAATTTGTTCCTTTTCCACCCAATACAAAAAGTCTTTACATCATACTTTATAAAACCTGCATTAAGCAACTGCTAACGGATCCAAACACTATTTATTTAATGGAGATCTGTCTTTTGCCAAAGAAAGAAGCACTTTACTCAAGACATTAGAGGATACTTGAAGTTGTCTCTTAAGACTAGGCCTTTTATATTTTATAGTTAAGTCTTTACAAGTGCACATACCTTTATATTACATCCTTCCCTGAAACGGAAAATCACACCCAAATATAAGAAAGACATGCATCAAATGTGACCCATGTGGAAAAATCATTTGGGGGGCATGAAATAAGAAATTTCATTGCTTAACTGATTGTAAAATGAAATCCAATCATCCATGCTTAAACAGTCAATATGAGATTAGGTAGATAAAAATGACCTTTGAAGGCCTTTTACTATAGACAAGGGATATTTTGTTTTTTTCTAAGGAAAATCATCTTTTCATCTACTGAATTAACTAGCTGCTCTATCATCTTTTAAGCAGTCTTATCAAGGTCTCAATGAAAAAAAAAAAACTGAGTTCTCACAGATCATTGAAGTGGAACTTTTCTCATCAGGGAACTAAAAGGAAAGATGGATTTCTTACGTTTTCAGCTCATTCCAAATTTTCTAAAATTCGACATTTATTTCAGCACTGATTAAGAGTACTGTAATCAGTTTTGTTTCCTGCTCAACTCTAAGAAGTTGACCAGTGCACCGTCTAATTGATGAAACAGCTGCGAAACATAAATGCCTTTGGATACCATGCAAATTCAGCTTTCTAGAAGGCTAGACAGAAGTCAGCATTAGTGAGGTTGGTACACACTAAAATCTTAAAACAGTTACATTAATATTAGTATCAGAGGTGTTAGTCTGGATCTGCAAAAGCAACAGAGTCTTGTAGCACCTTATAGACCAGGGGTGGGCAAACTTTTTGGCCCGAGGGCCACATTGGGTTTACAAAATTATATGGAGGGCCGGGTAGGGAAGGCCCCGCCCACAATCTGGCCCACTCCCACTTCCCGCCCCTGAGAATCCCTGACCCATCCAACACCCCCCCACACCTTGTCCCCTGACTGCCCCTTCCACAGACCCCTAACCACCAGGACCCCACCCCCTACCCAATTCTCCTGCTCCCTGTCCCCTGACTGCCCCAATCCCTATCCACCTTCCAAACCCCTAACCACCACCCCAGAACCCCCCCCCCATCCAACCCACCCTACTCCCTGACTGCCCCCTCCAAAGCCCCCCCCCCAACCACCACCCTGGAACCCCCCCATCCCCCCTCTTACCACAGCTGCTGGAGGGGGGCAGCATGCAGCCCCGGCCCCCAGAGCACTCCCCTCGCCACACGGCTCTGGGAGAGGGGCCAGCGTGCAGCTGCGGCTCCGGGGGAGGAGGACAGTGCGCAGCCCCAGCCCCCAGAGTGCTCCCCGCGCAGCGCGGCTCTGGGAGAGGGGCCAGCATGCAGCTGCGGCTCCGGGGGAGGAGGACAGTGCGCAGCCCCAGCCCCCAGAGTGCTCCCCGCGCAGCGCGGCTCTGGGAGAGGGGCCAGCGTGCAGCTGCGGCTCCGGGGGAGGAGGACAGTGCGCAGCCCCAGCCCCCAGAGTGCTCCCCGCGCAGCGCGGCTCTGGGAGAGGGGCCAGCGTGCAGCTACGGCTCCGGGGGAGGAGGACAGTGCGCAGCCCCAGCCCCCAGAGTGCTCCCCGCGCAGCGCGGCTCTGGGAGAGGGGCCAGCACACAGCAGTGATTCCGGGGGAGAGTTCAGCATGCAGCCGCGGCTCCTGGGAGGGGCCACCGCACAGTTCCAGCCCCCAGAGCGCTGTCGGCGTGGCTCCGGGGGAGAGGCTACCGTGCAGCCCCGGTCACCGGAGTGCTGCCCCTGTGGCATGGCCAATGAAGGGTGGAGGGCCCGCAGCGGAGCCCGGGCTGTGCAGCTCGGGGAGAGGCAAGGGGCAGCCCCCCGCCGCGGGCCGGATGGGACAGTGTCGCGGGCCAGATGTGGCCCGCGGGCCGTAGTTTGCCCACTCCTGTTATAGACTAACAGATGGTTTTTGAGCATAAGCTTTCGTGGGCAAAACCCACTTAGACGAATGTCCACCCACAAAAACATCCGTTAGTCTATAAGGTGCTACAAGACTCTGTTGCTTTATTATTATTAGTGTGGTTCTACTATTTAAAAAAACAGCAGGAAAAGAAACCAGAAAGTTCTAGTTCTCCAGCTAACCGTATAAAATTATGAGAACTGGGAGGAAAAAAAAAAAATAGTATACACAGAAAGGTAACCCTCAATTGTGCTAACCAAGCTTTGGGCATTTTCCTGTCCTCAAAATCTAAAACAGGCTTACCCTAACAAATTGTTTTTTATGACTCCTTTGGAGTAAATCAGAGTTCAAATTAGAGGGGAACCAAAAAGCAGCTGCAAAACTTGAACTAATTTTGCAAGCCAGAAGAATGGTACAAGAAGTTCAACAAATTCTCCAACTCCATCAAGGCTGGATCACCCCCAACGGTAAGGGAACTCCAGTGAATCTTAGGCAAAATATCAACATCTCTTCTCTCTTGATAATTACATATTGCAAACAAGTTCCTGGCTTTTTTTCCCCTGCGCAATGAAAGTTAGAAAGTATCCCGACAACACATGAATTGTTATTTGCTAACGAAGAACTGATATATGGACCAAGAAATAACAATCTAAGTATGTCCTCTTTGGCTAGATACAATGGTATAAAATAAAAATAATCCTTTCATTGTTTTCCATGTGCTTGAAAAAAATATAAACCCTGGTAAATGCACCAGGAATCCATTATGCCACTTATATAATTAATTCAATAAAAAGTGTTTAAAAAGAGTCAACAATTCATCACTGATCGCGTATGTACTAGGAGTTTTAATGAGGATATTTCATAAGCAAATATTAACAGTGCAGAAACTTTACTGGAAGAAAACCAATGAGGAAAAAAGGGTAAGCTTACCTTTTCCATTGGAAGCTGAATAGAGGCTTTACAGTCTGAAAATTCTACTGTAATACTGGGTCCTTGAATTTCCGTAACTATATATTGTAGTTTCTGGGATTCCTTTAACATCTTCCTGTTACTTCCACCAAATTTACCAAGGACGCGATAAGCCACATGAGAAATGCTGTCAGCAGGATTGCGTAATGTACGCCATAATGCCTTCAGATAATTTAAATGTTTAAGTGTGCTATATTTAAGAAGTGATACTTCAAAATATTATTAAAAATTAAACCTGCGCATTTCTATACAATAAATTAATTTTTCTCTCATAATGAATACAATCTTTTTCTCCAATAGCTTACCAGATATTACAAGAATTTCCTCTTTTTGGAAAATCAAATGTTTCCATTATGTTGCATTTAAGTAACTAGTCTTTTACCTCTCCTTCTAAAAAGCAGTAGTAGCTTTTCTCAGTATAACAAAGAAATGGTACAGTGCTCAATTACAATTTAGATTTCATGGCTAATACTGGAAGGGAAGCAGGATATACAAAATACAAGCTAATTGAAGTAATACAAGCTGAAGAAAATTTAGGTTAGTGTGCTACTTAATAAGAAAGCTCCATACACATAAGGCTTGAAAAGTAAATGCTATATTTGGAATGCAAGGTATATTAAGCTTTTCCTGCATGTGATGAAGAACATCCCATTTTAGAGGAAATGCCCAGGTTTAAACAGGATGTAGCATTTCAAGATAATCCTCCATCTAAAAAGACGGAAACCCTGAAGTCATCCAAATCCCCTTTAAGTAGCAAATCATGGCTCAAATCTACATAGTTTAAAAAGAGCAGATAACACTTAAGTAATTAGTTATTTTCCAGTCCATTACCTAAACTTCATCATCTTCTGTATCTATTAATCTTATTGTACTTGCCACCTTGCTAGAGAATCTCGATTCTTGGCTTGCAAATGTTTTTTTTGTTTTGTTTTGTTTTTTAAAAGAACAAATATAGGGGAAGATGTACCAAAATGTTATGTCCTGGCCTTATTTAATTTAAAGCTTTTCATAAGTGCATCACCCAGCTTGAAAGTTCTGCCTCTACTTTGTACAGACCTAATGGGAATGGTTCTCAAACACAGACCACCCTGAGATTCAGCAATCCTAAATTTCAAAGCAAAGGTTTAGGGATATTTAAGTGATAAGTGACCCCTAGTGGTCTTAGTAAAAACTTCCTATTTACCTGCATAAGCTCCGCTCGAACTGGCTGAATATGATCATACAGGAAGTCTGGCTGTAAATTATCCACACACAATTCAAGAGTTCTCAACCCTTGGCTAACCAGGGTCTGAGAGCCATTTAGCGCCGACACCAAAGGATCCATCAACATTGGCAGATAAGGAAGGAGGGAGCTCAATCGAACTGGTACAGTGAGACAGAGTTCTACAAATAGATCTTTCATGTGCTGCTTGTGCAGGCCACTTTGCAACATATTAAGTCCTGAAAAATAGTAGGTTACATATTTTTAAAAACAGACATAATAAATAAATAAATAATAATAATTAATTAATAATGTCTAAAACAGGGGTGGGCAAACTATGGCCCAAGGGCTGCATCTGGCCCTCCAGAAGTTTTAATGTGATCCTCAAGCTCCCGTCAGGGAGCAGGGTCTGTAGCTTGCCCACCGCTGGTCTAAAACAACCAGTACTTTTCCCAATCACATTCAGTGTGCCTTAAGGCTTCTACATTTAATGCATTTGGTAAAGCTGCTTCTCTATATCTATTCCCTAACTATAAGTCTGTTATTCCTATACATATGCAGGTTCAAAGATAACTAATAAGTAGTAGAAAACAGAGTGCAAATACTATGGAAAGAGTTCAGATTTCAAAGTAACAGCCGTGTTAGTCTGTATTCATAAAAAGAACAGGAGTACTCGTGGCACCTTAGAGACTAACAAATGTATTTCAGCATAAGCTTTCATAGGCTATAGCCACGTCAACAGATGCCTAGAATGGAACACACAGTAGGCAGGTATATATACACACACATGAAAAGGTGGAAGTTATCATATCAATTCTAAGAGGCTATTTAATGTAGATGAGCTATTACCAGCAGGAGAAAAAATCCTGTGTAGTGATAATAAAGATGGCCTATTATCAGACAGTTGACAAGAAAGTGTTAGCATACATAAAGAGTGTACATGTGTATGCAAGCACAGTAAAATGCACATTTAACATAATGAAATAACCTTTTAGTACACTGGTCTAATTTGGCTAATTCTAGCCTTTAGACAACAAGGATGCTGGAAGAATTTATATGTTCAGTAAGTATATTTAAAAAAAAAAAAAAGCACATGCTAATCTGAGTGGTTTAATTTAAGAGTTTGAGCCTCCAGTAAAGATAAACTAAAAAAAAATGCAGTAAATATTTTCAAGAACTTTTATGGTGTCCAGAAATAAATAATGTGCACTACACCCTAACCCCTTCACCCTCCCCCCAAAAAATTTTCTGGAGTATATTCCATAAGCCCCAGGTAGTAACTCCATTTGGGTACATATATTTTTCCCAATGCACTCTATGTATGGACTGGTTATATGTAGCTTACATATATGTGTTAACTCAATGGAAAATGAAAATTTCCTAGCTGAAGATGGGTCTGACAGGATTTCACTTTCCTGATGTTGATTATCTCTCTCCAAATGCCAGTGGTTCTACTTGCTCCCCTGCTCAGCATTAACACTTCTGGCTGCTATCTTTTCAGTCATGCATACCGTTTTAACCAATCTAATTTTGTTAAATTAGTTTGTCTTAAGACACCATCACCATTATTATTTTTAATTTGAGAATAGGCAGTTTTCTTTGCAGCTATCTCCCCAAATTGCCACGGTTCTGGCCACATCGCTTTTCTTACCCCACTCTTATTCCTCAGTTTGAGAACCATGCTAACGGAACAAGCATAGGAGAATGCACAATAGGAGGCAGAAAGAGTGAACAGAAAAAGAGCTAAGGTGGCCAGAACCCTGGAGAGAGACGCAGTAAATAGCAAGAGGAAATAAACTAGATTCAGATATTTAAAATACAGGTAAATTGCCAAGAGTCATCATGTGCGACATCTATAACACACTTTTACTCAGTAACAGAACTGTATTTTTAACACTTTTTTGGAAATAAGAAAAGATAATTGTTCTGACCTTGCAATAAGTTTGGTAACAGTGGCAAAAACTCTTGATACAGGAGATCATGACTTCCTCCTCCAATAGATCTGAACAGTGCTCTAAGTAGAAGGAAATAGTTGTATGGCTCCTTGGCAGTCTGTGCAAGTTCCATAGAGCTGTTCACTATCTTGTGCAAATGCGGCTATAAAAAGAAAAGCTTCAAGATTAAAGCATACATTTCATCATCCCTGATTAAAAGTTCAACAGGATAACTGGCCTTGTCAGTCTTATAAATGAAATAATCTTCCTTGATTACCCCAAATATCTCAGATATAGGTGAGCAGCAGAAACACAAGCTTAACAAAAAGAGGCTGCTAAAAGTTAAACATTAAAAATATAGAAAGATTATCTGAATTAGAACTAAGAAATGTATCACTCTCAACCACTGGAGACATGGGTTCACTTTAGTCACAAATGAAAGAGTTTGCTCACTTATCCTGCTACTAAGTACAAAACAAAACACAACCCTGATTCTCACATAATTGGCAGCCTGTGATCCAAAGAACCTTAAGGATGGACTAGGGAGAAATATCAGAGGTAAATGAGCAGAGGACTTGTACAGCACCCTCTCGCTCTAGATCTAGCTCGATCATTAAAGCCTTCATTTTCATGAGCACTAAATTCACTAATTTTTTAAAAGCACCCTATATTATTTTTAATCTCTCTGCAATTAGAAAATTACAATTCTAGTTTAGGTCATCTTAGAATGTAGGGCATTAACAGCATGTGGAAACTATTAAAGATTGCAAGGAGCTATCAGGACTGTCTCATCCCAGGTCTGAATAGTGAAATAATGACAGGTTTTAACAACACCTGAAAGCCCTGTACTCTGCTACACAACTGCTATGAACATCTTTCATCATTCAATTAAATTGTCTACTCAAGGCCACATCATCAATTCTGTTGAAACAAAAATATAACAGAAGCATGGAACTGTGAAGGCAGTAAATCATACCATTTAAATTGGATTTGCAGTTTATAAAATCTAAGTGACCTTGATTTTGATGACAGGTGAGGGGAAATGTAGCACATTACATGCATATTGTTTCAGATTATTGTTGCCTTACAAAGAAGCAAGTTTAATTAGTAATCCATAAGTAAAATTAAACTGCTCTATATAGACAGCACTCAACCAGTCCTTTTATAGTGAATCCCCAAACTAAATATCTACCAATATAAAGTTGTTTATGTTGGATACTTCACTCTTTTGGGGGGGGGGGGGGAAGAGAATGGGAGGAGGAGCAAACAGGGTTACATTAAGATTCGATGCCTTTTTTGGCTATATACACAATAAGTGGTTCTAAGAAAACACTTTACTGTTGTGCTTTTAAGTACAGAAATCACCATATTTCTAAGATGATTTTAATGAGGCAACTTAGACCATAATTGTCAAATTTTATTATTTTAAAAATAATTTTGTTTTCCAATCCAGACTTCAATGGCATTACTTGCACAAACATACTACTCTCATTGAAGCTGTGTCATAATAAAGGCTACAATTAAGAATTACAATATACTGGAGAAGGCTTATTATTAAAGAGAGAAAAGTGATTTAAACTTTTTATTGTGACTACAGCAATAAAGGATAAAAGTACAGAAAGATGCATAGCCTGGCAAGAAAGTCATTCAGCCCGGGAAACTTTATGGGTCTCTTAAGTGGACAACTCATATACTCAATCATAAAGACTTAGAATTTTCCACATCACTTCACAGTTCCCAATATGAGACAATCATTCATGAAAAATATTTCTTATAAGTAGGCCATTTTCTGCATACTGGATCCCTGTCATTAATAGAGGGGTTTTATTATTGAGGTGGGAATTTTTTGGTTTTTTGGGGGGTTTTGTTCTGTTTTGTTTTTATAAACAAAGAACATTTTTCAAATGTTAAAATGGTCATTTCAGTAAAGGCATTTTATTGCTAAAAACAGTGAAGAAAAATGTAAACATAAATTTAAATATTTTCCTTCCCTTGGTCAAAATGAATTTTACCTTCAGCATCTGCTCATTTTCAGCTGCAAATAGTGAAACGGAGCCAAAAACTAGTTTGAACAGCTTGAGATACAGATTGGACAGCTCCACATTTGAGCCCATTTCTGGCAGCCGATCTAGAAGATACTCCACCAGAATTGTAGCAAAAAGGGCAGACGTGGTAAGATTTGCCAAAAAGGAATTAGCAACAATCTGTCAAAAGAAGCAGATAGGACAATAATAATTCCATTATGAAAGGAACCCAGGGAAAGTCAAATTGCTCCAATTTAAAAAAGTCAAATTGCTCCCAGTAACTCAGTTTAAATTATCCATAATTTATCCTTTATCGTGTTCCCTGTGCAATACAACAAACTTTTCACTTAACTTTTATTGCACAAGTATTAATATCACATTGCATTCTAAGGGAATTAATACTGAAGGACAGTAGATGAGACCTCTTGGTTACAGGTTCTCAACCTTGTTCTTTCTGAGGCCAGCTCACTCTGACCCTGCTATAAAAACTCCACCGTCTACCTATGCCACAACAACTGGTTTTCTGCATATAAAAGCCAGGGCCAGTTTTAGGAGGTAGCAAGCAGGGCAGCCCCCCCCCCCCCCGTGAAGTTTCATTGCTAAGGCTTCAGCCTCAGGTGTTGGGCTCAGGGCCCTAGGCTTCATACCCATGCGGTGGGGCTTCAGCTTTCTGCCCTGGGCCCCGGCAAGTCTAATGCTGGCCCTGCTCAGTGGGCCCCTGAAATCTACTTCTGGACCCCTGGTTGAGAACTACTGCTCTAGATTACTACTTTCTACACAACTCAAAAACCCACTACATTCAGCACATGAACAATATAGTCCACTGATACTTTCACTGTTAACTTGAAATGCTTCAATTTAAGCTACATGATTTAAATTTTACCTACACAGTAGTAACTGTAAAAAATAAAATTCATCTTGACAGAATATTCATACTGTTTCGATCTTGACTGGCAGTAGAAATACCTTAAAAGTTAATTTCAATGTTCTGAATTAAAAACAAAAATGAAGTCTGATTTAGAGCAAAAACTGCTATACCTCACTGTTGTATAAAGTAAAGTCTTTTACCTGAAGGGCATAGTTTTTCGAAATTCTTTCCACCAAATAAGGAACAGTAGTTTGAAAGATTTCTTTAAAAGTTAAAGGATTCATCATTGTGAAGACACCAGCAAAATGCTCCAGGACCTCCTTCTCCTCTTTCATCCTGACTGTCTGACAGTTCGCAACTCGAATATACGTCTGGCCATTTCCTGCTATTTGGACCTAGTGCAGCAAAGTTAACATCTAGTTAAGTAAAGTTGTCATGATATGAACAACTTCCCTATGATTCTCAAAATATATATATATATACACACACACAGTGCCTTACATGCAAGACTATGCCCCAGCCTTGTGAAGCTTTTCAAAAAATACATCAACATTTGATATTTTAAGCACAATTATGAAATTAAAAATCACCACGTCAAGAGTGGGAATGGGAAGAGATCAAGATAACATCACATTATATTTGGGCAATTATATAATTTCAGACTAAGTCTGCCTTTAAACTACATATTTGTTAGACATATGGTAAGTGAATCCCTTCATGAATTTTTGAAGACAGGATTGTATTTCGTTCATAGAGTCTACAGTCTGACCTCCAACAGAACACAGACCAACCATAGAATATTGGTTTACAAAATACACATTTTTCCTCAGACTACCAAGCACTTAGTCAGTCTTTAAATTCATGAAATTCTATAGCAGAAGCATTTCAATCATCATAAATTTCACACATATAACCCCAAAAAACCCTAAAACCTAAATGTATAAATATAACCCCATGGACTTCATTTTCATACATGGAGCAAGACTATTCCGTATTAAAAACATGTGGTATATAGAGCTTTTGTGTATAAAAGTGACACAGAATTATGCCCTGGCCAGACTACGTACCTGATAAATATCTAAAGCTTGCATTGCATATTTCACCAATTTTATATAGATCTGCGTCTCCTTTGGCTGCAACTGTTTGTTAGGAATAAACTGTGCTTCTGGAAGGAGGAAAGAATAAGCAAAGCTTATCTCTATTACAAATATAATTTGTATTTTATGTTATAAAGTGCAAAATTAAAAGTGGATGTAATAAAATATTGTATAGTATTACCACCAGGTGCTTTGCACGATGTTATTCCCCATGTAATTGTCTTGACACCACAGACCAAAGTTTTTACCAAGCTTCGGCAATCTGTGACCTGGAATGTCTGCTTATCTTCTCTCTCTTTTTCCCCTTGTTTCTCAAACACAGGGGCTGGTGCTGGGGCCACAGGAGTGGTAGGGGCAAGGGATGGAACGGGAGCTGCATTTGCTCCTGTCGGTACTCCAGGTAAAGCCACTTCAGCTGCACCAAGTTCAGACTGTGGCTTACACTTTTTAAAAATGACAGAAAGCTGGTACCGTGCTATGGTATGAAATTTCAGAACAAAAACCTGAAGTAGAAAAGGAAAAAAAAGGGGAATTGAATTAAATTTTGAAGATTGTTTCTAGTATATCGACATTAGGGTCAAACTGCTTCAGACCAAGACAGCTAGGTTAATAATTATACTCAAGATCCCAAGATCCCTTAGGTCGGTGTGAAAGCCTCCAACTGTTAAACTAACCATGCTGTATAAATAATGTTCAGAGAACATCCAGATTGCATGGTGGTAGAAGCACTGGAGGCCTTTCTACTTTAGCACTGTGACTGCAACTAGCAGTTAGAGCTTCACTGACACTAGCACGGCAGTGGGAGATAGTCACACAAACCTCAGTGTAAACAAGGTTCTACAAAGGAAGTATGCTTCACCCCTGAAAGGTAATGAGTGCTCAGTTTAGCCCATCAAAACTCCCAGAATGTAAAGTTGTGATGACAGGTTCTTTAGGGACACCCATCCAGTACTCAGCTGGAAAGATGGGCATTCTAACAAGGGAACCTAAAGAAGGTTAAACAAAAGGAAATGGGGACACCCAATCTATATATATATAAAAGTCAAATGGTGTATGCGTGTGTGTATGCGTGTATGTATATGCACTTACTCCTTCCACACTGTTTGAGCTAGAGACTTGAAATTTGGTACAGTTAGAGGTCTTAGGGTCCTAATCCGGGTAAGAGTCGAAATTTTTTCAAATCTCACCTCTGACGCCCCCCAGGGGTGAAATTATTTAAAGGCCAATCACATCAGCTGGGCAGCTGCTGTTCTCTGTGACCTAGTTATGATGTCATAATACCCCCTCCAACGGACCCCGCACTCACTCAGCTCTCTGCCCCCTCCCCACCTCCGACGGACCCGAGTTGGGTTTGGTCGGAGGGTAAGTGAGGTGGGGGTGTCGGATTTGGTCGGGGGTAAGTAAACCGGGGGTGTTGGGTTTGGTCTGGGGGGGTGGGAAGGTGTCGGGGTGGGTGAGGTGTGGGTGTTGGAGTTGGTCAGGGGGTGTCGGGTTTGTTTGGGGGGGCGAGGAAGGGGGTCGGGGTTGGTCGAGGGGTAAGTGAGGTGTGGGTGTCGGGTTTGTTTGTGGTGGTGGGTAGGGGTGTCGGGTTTGGTTGGGGGGGAAGTGAGGTGGGTGTGTCAGGTTTGGTCTACGGGGGGGTGAGGTGTGGGTGTCGGGTTTGCTCTCTGCCCCCTCCAACGGACCCCACACTCGCTCAGCTCTCTGCCCCCTCCCCACCTCCGACAGACCCAAGCAACGCAGGGTATTTTCGCTAATACTCTATAAAAGGATGCTGAGGACCTCCAAATAAATCTCAATTCAATTTTCCAGCCATTGAACATAAGCTGAACACCAGCTGGGGACGGAAAGCAATTTCCCTTCAGGTTAAGATACTTCACAAGTTTTAAAATCCTTCCTCTGAATTATCTAGAACTGGACACTGCTCAAGGCAACAGACAAGACTAGATGGTGTATTTCAGTCCAGCTACTCCTGTATGTTATCCTTCCCATAGGGGTGGACGGGAGAGAGTATCAAGAAGCATTTGGCAATATATTAATAAAGATTAAGAGATTGGATGATAATGTATATGTCATTCCAATATTAAACTTCTCAACCAAATCAATACCTCTAACATCCTCATAAGAATATCTCTGCCATTTCCATTTTCTTGTTCACTTTTGGAACGGATACAGTCTACCAAGTTTAGAAGAAGCTTGCAAGACATAGTCTGGATACTGCTAGGTAATGACTCATCATCAATGTTCTTGGCAAATAACTGGACAGCAAGGGAGAGATCATTGAGTGGTAAATGCTGACGGACGTGATGTACCAGATCTGCCAGTGTACTATATGCAAGTGGCCTATAGATAAAAAGGAATACAAAACCTTTACATTGATTATAAAGTATGTTGCTACTCAGATATCATTAATTGTTACAACATTAAAAATGATTTTTAAATATTAAAATTAAAATTGTAATAGCATTATTGTAATACATTCACATATAGCTCTCAATACAATGCATTGGATTCTTTCCTGACTACAATTATACATTTCCTTTTTACTTTACTATAGGAGCACTAATAGTCAAACAAAACTTGTTTAAACCCTAATATTCCCTCCCCAGTTTTTCTTCCTCCCCTCCCAATATGTCCCCAGCAAATGCTCTCTTCCACAACAAATAGCTTAGTTTAATGTTTAGCTTGTTTTAAGGCAGTGGTTCCCAAACTTTAACAACCCATGAACCCCTTTCACTAAAATGTCAAGTCTTGCGAACCCCCCTCCTAAAAATGATTATTTCCAGGGGATTTTCTCCTTTACCTGAGTATAAATTATAAAAGCAGTGATCTTGGAAATATAAAATTTGTTTAGGACACGCATATTACACAATATTATTTATTATTACAGTATTTTTATTACATTATGAAAATGGCAACACTCTTCCAAGATCTCACCTTCGCAGCTTGTGTCACTTTGAATGAACCTGTTATGAGGCTCCTATGTTTCATCAAGGAGTATCAGATGTGAAACAGCATGAAGAACCTAAGAACCTATTTAAGAACCTAACTCAAAGAGTTCTTCCTACACAAGTATTCAGGTCTTGAGCAGTCCAAGCAAATAATGGATGTTACAACAAAGCTTAAACTTGTTCTTCGTAATAAATTTTAAAAACAATACTCGCCGCCTATTTAATTTTAAAAACAGCAAAAAATATCCAATTCCCTTTTCATTTCTTATAAGGGGTCTTAAAGTTTAAATCTCTTCAGTGTGATAGATATGCTTGCTTTGATCTGCTTGGCTTTTGGAAGCCCAGGAGCTCCGGGCTGCTGGTTGGGGTCCCTAGGGACAATTCTGTCCACCATTAGGGAATTCCCCCCCCCCCCAACCCCCCTGTAACATTTTGCAAACCCCAGTTTGGGAACCAATGTTTTAAGGTAAGAGAATATAACTTTTAAAGTGTTACCAATTAGCTGTTTCAGAAACTTTTGTAATTTTTAGGAAAAAACACAGATTTTTATTCTGTTCACCACTAGCACGTGGGGGCACATTTAAGGCAGCACACAATGACCATTCTAGGAAAAATGTACCACAAATCTCTTGTGGCAATAAAATCTCCATTTGTACATGCAAAACACCATTAAGTATGCAAATATAAGTTTGTATTTTCATAAAATCACGGGTTGCAGCCTCACTTAAAAATTGTGCTTGCCATTTGGCAATTGGACTGTATGTGTATCCTACATATGCAGAAATATTTACTGAGATTAAAGTACTAATACCAATGTACGGACTTACAAAAAAAGTTAAAAATTTGGACGACTACACATCTGATAAACTTTAGAAAAATGAAATGCTTCTTAAATCATGTAAAAACTGTTTATGAGCCTAAATCATTAAAGAAACAAATGTCCATCTTAATAACTGAATTTAAAAACAATATTTTAAAGTTAATTCCTCTTGCTTACTTAACAGGACCTAAAATTCAGGTTTCTGTGATTGTCCAGTAAGAAGTCCTAAAAACCACACATCTCTCTCAGCTGAGATTTATTTTTACAATTATTTATTGGGAATTTTAAGCTCACATGTTCCCCTAGTGATTTAAAATCTTAAACTTTATACTGAGGCCAGGATTTGGAGTTTATGCCGTTTGTTGCTCTTTATTGTTTCAGATTCTCTGCAGTTTCAGGAGCCCGATACAGTATGTTTTCCGAGTTCTTATAAGTCACAGAGGACCCTCGCTAGAATGTGCATCTACATAGTGCGAATTCGCGTACAGCGCGGTCGCAGCAACCGATCCCAAATTTAGTAACTTTCATTGAAATCCATGGTATTGTGGTCCCCGCCTTAATGGGGCACTGCGCATGGACCCCAAGCCCCATGTTCTAGCGAGGGTCCGGTGTATATATTCTGCAAAAACTTGTAGAGAAAATCCTCCTCCACTCATCACAAAGTTTCTCTCTCACAACTAGAGCATATGTAAAGCCCTGATTTAAATAGTATTAGGACAGCAAGTCAAAAGTACAATTCTCACTTTCAGCTCTCATTTTGCCTTTAATTCATTCATTTATATTTAGATACCGCACAGTGTTAAACACAATTACAAGTCTTTTCTTTAAGCACATGCAATACCCAAGTATAATGGAATGAATTATTTAGAAGTTTGTATGTTCAGTAAACACTAAATATAAATACCACTAAAACCCACCAACAAACAGATACCACAAATTTAATCTCATACCTCAGTGTCTCTCGAGCTGTGTATCCAGAGCCAATGAGTATAGATTCATCAAATAGCTTGTCCATGCATGGAATAAATTCTATAATACCAACAAAAAAAAAAAAAAAAAAAAAAAAAAACCCTTACATATATCACCAAGAAAATAACAAAACTAATTAAGCATTGCATCAAGTAAATAATGTACTTAACCATGACCAGACTACAGAGAATTTATGTGTGCTTGAAAAATGACTTGCATAATAAAGCAGTATCATAATGACAAAAAGTCTGTTTACTTAACTTTAGGAATTTTGCACTAATTTGCTCCCTAGACGGTATACTTTTCCATGTACTCAAAGCCACAAAATTGGTATAATAAAAAATAATTGCAGTTCTATATAACAAATAAAATAAAGTAACATTAAGTGTAAGGGGTGAAAGTAATTTCTTAATATAGAAGCAATGCCATCAACTTATATTAAGGCCAAAAGCTCTTACTAAGTTTTCCTAAAACCTATTTGTGGCAGAATGGACTAGGTCTGGATGCCCCCTGCCAGAGCAGCCAATCCAGGGCCAAAAGGGCCCTATACAAGACAAGCTGTAGACCAGAGAAATTCAGTTCCTGCTTGGAGCTTGAAGAGGGAGAACCAGGTGCCAAGCTGGCTGAGCTGCAGGACCATGGAGAGCTCACTGGAGGCAGAACCAAACCAACCCAGAGAAGGCTGTCAAAGACTGGATGCCTGGGAGAGTGAGGCTCGAAGGTGGAAGAGACTGGGTACGAGGGGGTCTGGATGCACAGGGGCTGGGCTGAAGGGGGAAGAGCTCCCTATAGAGGGATCCCTCCCCTTGCAGTTGAGGGGTGATGGGGAGTTTGCAGAGCTTCCTGCAGCTGGGGGAGGAATCTGGGGGTGGGTCTGACCCAGCCCCAGATGCCAAGCAGGAGAAGAGGAAGTTCCAACATTCCCATCCTAACAGAGACTAGTGGCTGAGCTCAGTGCAAGATAGGAGCCACCAGCTGGGTCTTACCCAGTCCTGCCCTCTGCCCCAGTGATTTACCTTTCTGCCAGCTGCCCCGGGAACCCGAAACATACTGCTGGGGAGGGTCACATGACCTCTCATGGCTTCCCTATTAGGAAATCATTTTTCTGTGGCGAAGCGAAGAAATCTATGAGGGACAAAATTCTGCGCATGCACAGTGGCGCAGAATTCCCCCAGGAGTACTATTTAGATACTGCCGAAGATGGGAATTGGGGAGAAGACTTCACACAATGTAGATGCTGTACATGAGCAAGAGACAGAAGTCAACTGCTAGACAAGCAGAGAGTGAAGTAGGAAAAAAGATGCAATCTCCATTAGGTAGGAATGCATGAAACATACACCGGACCCTCGCTACAGCCTGGGGTTTGGGATCCAGGTGCAGTTCCACGCTAACGTGGGGTACGCGTTGCCATGGATCCCTATTTAAATATTTAAAGTGCATAGAAGAGAACTAGGAGGAAAGGCAAGCATCAGCACTGTTGCTAGAGAACTCAGATTGAAGAGGAACCCAGAAAAGGAAAAAAGCAATATTAGCAAATTTAGAGTTTTTTCCACAATATCATATCTTTACAATCAATTATCTACTATTGTGAGAAGACATGAAGCCATGAACAAGAATTTCAAATGCGGAGCTGAAATCAGTATACACAGGGGAATACCACAGAGGCAATATGAGACAGATATGGGGGGGGGGGGGGAGGGGTAAGAACTTCAAGACTGTTCGCAGCGCAAGAGTAGAGAAAACTGAAGATCTGAGTCGAGGAAGGGGATAGAGAAAGAATTGTGCTTGATGATGCCCTCTTGCTCAAGAGATCAAGTTGTCAAGACATTTAGCTGAACAAAGAGAGGAAATCACAAGTCCTATTAGTCAACACAAGCAGAGAAATTCTGATCACCAGCAATTAAAACATCCAGTATGGAAACCCTATTCTTAACATAACATACTGTCATTTCTTTTAATGATTAGCATTAAAACCAACTAGATTATGCATAACATACCCTTAAGGGGATTCTGTGAATGGCTAGTTAATTAATGAGATGTCTAAGATTTAACAAGTACAAAATGATATGAAGTTCCAGGAACTTTGAAAATTCAATCTAATGTATTTAGTTTGTCTTTTGAAAGAAAAATGCCACTCACAATTCAAAACAAGCAGCAGCACTAGGGGTAAACCTTTAAATGTGCATGGACTCTAATTTGCATTTTAAATTTTAAGCAGCATTAATAAAATTACATTTTGAAGTCCGTTTTTAAAACCTTTGCCTGGTATTTGCATGCACACAAAGTTTTGCCCTTTTTTTTTTAAACTGATGAATATTGCATTTACTGCAGCAGCAGCAGTGGAGAAAGAGGACATTTTCTCTCTCCCCTGCCTGCCCCTCAGAATATTAAGTTCCAAAAAGCGGGATTTGAGGGGATGGGGAGAAAATCAATGATAAGTACTAGATCATCTGTCACTCATAGGAGCTGCACTTTGAAAAATTTCTTCCAGTCGGATATATTATTGGTTCCCGCATTAGGCCCCTGATAAGCATAAGGAATCCCTCTCAAACATGTGGCATCCAAAATAAAAATAGTTTTAAGTGTGATTACAATACTAAACTCAAGCTTGGAAAACTTAAGGAAAACATTCTGTACTGATTCCTCTGTACCTCCCTCTCCCAGCTCTAGCACCTTAACCAGTGGACCCTTGTTAGCACACATGGCAAGTTACTCCACCCATCTGCACGGACTGTTGTTGGGGGAGAAGGAAAAAAGCTAGAAAAATAAAAGTTGGAACTCTGAGAAGCAGGCTACTCTAAAACTTGACAATCCTGCCAAAAAGAAAAAAAAAAATGAATGAGGAACAAATCTACCAAGAACCAACATTAGTTCAGACTGAAAGAGGTCTTCTGTCTGGAGACGAGAACTGAGCCCATTTAACGAAGCAAGATCATTTTTTAGATGGGCAACTGTTCCCACTGATGTCAATGGATTAACTCGTGCTTTATTTCAAGCATTCACGTCAGTGGCTGCAGGATTAGGGTCTAGGGGTGTATCGCTGTATAGTAGCAACTTGGCAATGCACAGGTTTAGGAAAAGAAGAAGAAGGAAAAAAAAAGAGAATGAGCAGTCAGGCCACCTTGCTCAGTTCTCACCCCACTCTAATGGCTTGTCCTCACTACGGCAGGGAAGCATCGATTTTTTGGCAATCGATCTATCGCGTCTCATTAAGACGCGATAAATCGATCGCCAGCAGCTCCTCCCGTCGACTCCGGAAGTCCAGCTCGTCAAGAGGCGCAAGCTGGAGTCGACGGGGGACCGCGCCGCCGACCGCCACCGCCATGAGGACGGGAGGCAAGTTGGCTGTAGAGACGTCGATTTCAGCTACGTTATTAACGTAGCTGAAATTGCATATCTACAGTTGATTTTTCCCCCCTAGTGGAGACCAGCCCTAGGACATGGAACAAACTCCCTTGCCTGGGACAAAAGGAAGATGTTAAGGAACAACTTTGTTGACAATTTTCCCCAATAACCCCCCACCCAATGAACTCAAAAATCCAATATAGCCCAACTTGAGCAATTTTAAAATCATTACCAATGGTTTAAAAAAAAAAAAAAAAAAAAGGGTGACGGGGGTTTTTGAACCAAAGCATCAAGCAAACAGAGTGGATCTGAGACATTTACAGTTTCTAACCATGTTAAAAAAAATACATACGGCTCCTCAAGTCTGTGGTAAGAATATGCTTAGCAGCTATTAGAAGCTCCTTTCGGAGATGTGCAGTTTCCGCTGGACAATTGGACAGTAACTGCAACATTCCTTTTACCATTTGCTGAGAATATTTAGCCACCAAATCCTGTAAAGTAAATATGCTCAAGTTATATTTGCAACGCAGATTGTTTTAAACAACTGTTTTGTTCTCAGTTTTCTGTATTTGTAGTTCTCTATAGTGTCATCTGGCAGAAATTCACTGATTTTTTTTTTCTTTAAAAATTTTACTTGTAAAAAAATAAAATAAAAATGAAGTTCGGTAGACAATTGTTCTATACACATTTTCTTAGCTGGAAGATTGGTCTGCAGACTTGAACCTAATCCTCTAATTTGTACTTTTTTAAAAAAAAAAACAACCTTTCACTAATAGAACAAACCTGTAAGTCTAAATTTGCTACACAAGTCTCCTGTCTCCCTAGATGAACACTGATCCATACTGTGCCACTCCTCGTCCTCTGGTTGCTTCCCTGCAACAGAACTCACATGATTTTTAACAGGGATAATCGTTAGCATAACCTACCTGGTATATTCTTATAATGTAGGCCAAAAATGATAAGGTTTTAATCTGGGCAGCAATAAAGTCAGCATACAGCTCCTTATTGTAAAGTTTGTGTTGCCTGAAATTGAATTGAACAAGTGTTATGCTTATTTTGTTCTTCCTCTCTTTTTTAAATGAGTTTAGAGCTCATGAATAGTGTCAAAAAGGGCTTCAGTTTGCCGTACAGTCAATGTACCCAAAGTAGAGCACACTTGGGCTCTCAACCCTTCCCTTCTTTGCCCTGAAGGGGCCTAAACCTAGTAGGACCACCACGAACATTTCCGGCTCCTTGCCCATTCAATGCTTAGCCTCGCAAGCAGAAAGATGTTAAATAATCAGGACCCTACATACACTGTGGCACACTGGAAATTCCGTAATAGCTTAATAAGCGTGGGATGGTTTTAACTTATTAAAATGAGCAACTGATATTGAAAAAGCCCTCAGAATGTGAGCACTTTCTAATGCGTTTCAGACCACAATGCAGTTTCTGACTTTCTACAGAATTTCAAGATGGTACATGAGTCTGTACTTGCTCCTCCAGGGAACACCTCCACTTCCCTCAGGTCAAGAACGCTCTCCCTACCTTCGTCTTTCAAGCAATCTCCTACTTCAAGGAATTGGGAAGATGTGGATAGACTGTCTCTTCCTGCTTCCCCTCCCAGAACCATTGGCTGCTTATCAGGCACTCGGCCTCTCTGAAGCAGACAGAGTAGTAACAGATAGGCAGAATCTCAATGCTCTGCCTAGACAGGAGTCTCTCACGGGTCCAAGAAGAGCAAGAACGTTAGTTTTGTGGCAAAATGGTGATTCCATGAGTGTGTATCCTAGTAAATATGGGGCCTGGCAAACACTGCCCACTGCAATAACAACTGTCATGTTGTTAGATGTTCATTTAAAAACGATCTGAGACAGTTCTGATGACAGTCAGGGTCACTTGTGAACTGGGACAGATTCAACCAGTGACCTGGAACAGAAATATTCCAAGACTCTTACTTTCCTGAGAGCCAGGATAATTTTATTATAGAACAGTTTTAAGTCAAAAGTAGCCGGCATTTATTGTAGTTGCAAGCAACCAAAGGCAAACAGGTGTGCTTTAAGATTAAATTTAATCTTTTAAGATTTTGGATCATTTTTAAATGGCAAATTTAGCTATTAGTAAACTACGAACATAAGAACAGCCATGCGGAGTCAGACCAATGGTCCAGCTAGCCCAGTTCCAGATGCTTCAGAGGGAATGAACAGAACAGGTTAATTTATGAAGTGATCCATCCCCTATCATTCAGTCCCGGCTTCTGGCAGTCAAGCTTAGGAAAACTGAGAGCATAGGGTTACCTCCCTAACCATCTTGGCCAATAACCACTAATAGAAAAGTTCTGAAGGATAGGCCCAATTCCTTTTTGAACCCCGTTCAACTTTTGGCCTTCTCAGCACCCTCTGGCAACGAGTTCCACAGGTTGACTGTGCATGGTGTGAAAAAAGTACTTATGTTTGCTTTAAATCTGTTGCCTATTTATTTCATTGGGTTACCCCTTGTGTTACTTCTAGTCAGGGGAAAAAACAAACAAACATGGAGCATGAGTCGTACTTAGATCTATCACCAATATGACCCAGATTCAACTGAAATTGTTTGTTAAGATAGTCTTACCTGGCTTGCGAGGATACCTGTATTATAATAGTGTTCATGATCAAGGGCACAAATTCAGCCACCACATTATGAATGTTCAGTTTGTAGAGCTAAAAAGAAACAACAATTTGAAAACAAAATCAAATACTCACATTTATGCTCAGCAAATTATTTGAGAGCACATCCGAAAAAACAAAGGAATATGAATGGATCATCCTTGTGGTGGCTTTTGCCACAAGATCTTACACCCATTTTCACTAACAACCTAGACAAAGTACACAGACTATCTGAATAGGCAATAATAAAATATTCACATGTGAGATGCTGTACTAACCTGATACATGAGAACAACAATGATGGGAAGTTCAGCCAACACTTTCAAGGAGAGAGACCCTCTGGGAATAATAGAATGCTGAAAGAGGTAAAAATGTTCATTTCTTTCCAAAAGAAAAGTACTAAACCTGATTAATTAATCCCTTCATAAAAATAAGGAAGTTAGTAAAAGGGATGTTAAATAATTAAACATTCAGGGTAAACAATACTTAATTTCAGAGCATGATATTATCTGGAAGTTTTATTATTTAGCTAAATAAAAATTCTAGGCAGATATGTCGTGATTTGTAACTATATTTACATTTAAAATGTAGCTTTGATAAGTACAACTCCAACAGCAAAGGAGTGAGTCAGCGATTTTTAACAGAATATTCTTTCCAATAAACCTGCTACCTTTGGGTAATTTAAGACATAGAATCATAGACATTAGAGATAGTGCCACCTGCAAACCATCTCTTTAAGGGGGTTGAGGCTCAACTGCACCTGGGTTAAGACTTAGCTAATCTCCCGTCTGGAGGGAATGAATACAATAGTCACGTGACAGAGCATGTGACTAAGAACCAGGCCTCCTGGGAAACATAAGAGCAGCCTGTGATCATTCAGGGAGAACAGACTCTGAAGGAACCACTCCATCAAAGAAAAGGGAGCACTAGCTAGAAAGGGTCAGTGAGGTGGCAGAGACCGAGTAACTCTCCAGAACTCCTAGGTAGAAGGCCCAGGAAAGAAGCCTGCTAGGAGCAAGAGCTAGCTAGGTACGCTGGGTGAAAGATGTGGGCTGTTTTGAGCTTTAAAAGTCACCCACAAGGGGAGAATTTTTGAGAAAACATTAACAGTGTGAAGTATGATTGACTGGGGAGGAGAGGGAAACTGAAGGTAGAAGCAAGGCCCCAAGCCAGACCAGGTAAACCCTACCACAGAGAGACTATATGAGCGAATAGGCGCCTTTTTCTTTTTTAAAAAATTTCTCCATCATGTGAGATCACAACTTACTCAGGCCCTGATCCAACTCCACATCAAGTCAATGGGAGTTTTTCTGTTAACTTCATTGGGAGCTGGCTGCAGTCTAAATTATGCAATGTGCCCATTGTAAAAGGAGTATCTTCTGTTCCTACCTCTATGGCTAATAAATTTGAAAGGATGGACATGACTTTTATCTGTTTAATTGGTTTCAGTAAAGATTTTATCTTTAACATATGGACAATTTTACAGGTACTCAGTATTTGAGGTCACCTGGTCAAAATACTCACTGTTCTTGTTTCACTGTCATCCCGTTCAGGATTTACTTTCACCACAATTGTTGTAATCATACCAACCATTTCTGGGGAAGGAACAGTATTCTCTGGGATCACCTGAGGATTCTCAAAGTATCGATTCTACAGACACACAAAGCAAAAGTTTTAAAGAAAAGAAACAGATTTTAAAATTTTATTAACGCTAATGTTAAAAAAAGTATATAATACAAAGGTTAAAAAAAGTGTGTACACACTTGGATACAGTGCTTAGATTACCCACAAATACAAAGTTTGTTTTTTAAAGTCACAGGAGCTGAATGTGTCTCAGTGGACCACAACAAGAAATGACCTTTTAGCTTGAAATATGCTTCTCAGAGGCCCTTTTGCTCTGGATCAAAAGCTCTTGTACAGCCACTATCTCCAGACCTCAGGCAGATGTACAGATGCCAGCTCGGTGTGCAGCACCAGGCCTTGGTTCTGCAGAATGACATCTGGGAAGTTTAATAGCAGCAGAAAAGGCCCGATTGGATAGATGCATCATATCAGAATACCAGAATACCCAGGCTGGAGCGATCACTGCCACCTTGGGTTTGTAATGATATATCTTTGTAAGGAATTTGGGAATGAATGAAATTGAGAGAAACACTTTAGCAGGTTCTTCTCCCACCAAAATAGAAATACAACTACCCTAGATCCTGAACTCACTCCTTTCTGGGAAGAGAACACTGGAGACTTTGTGATGTTGAGGCCTTGTCAGGAAAAAAAAAAAACCTGTAGAACTGTGTGAACATCCCTAGTGATCTACTGAGATGCATCTCCTTATCTCGATAATTATCTAGCTGGGCATCTACATTGGCCCTCTTGTATGTGGTTGTTTTAGAAAGAATGAGGTTTCGCAGAATCATGGCACCAATGTGAGTTTGAAAGAATAGCGTTAGGCAACTCAGAGGCATAATGACTTTTACCCTTCCTCTTGGCTAGTACCAGTAATGCAGATTGTAATACAAGCTGCATCCAGAGATCTCTGCTTTTTCAAAGTCACATTGGTACTGTGATTCTTCCAAAAGACTGAAATCCTGTTCACATCATTTCTCTTTTTCCTAGTAGCAAACAGAAGGCTCAATGATTCAGGGACTCCCAGAATCAAAAGACCTCTTAGTCCCCCAAGCTGCTTCTCTGTTAGCCAAAGCACAAGCTGCAACAAGTTCATAAGCAGGAGCAGGCTGCGTTCAAGCAGGAATCTCACAGTCAAAATCTTATCTTTTCCAGCAAAAACAACATCAAGTGGTCACCACATGCCTTGTTTGTGTTCAAAAAGAGGTATAAATAATATAGTTATTTGAGACAGGAGATTTCCCTAAATAAAAAAAGGTACTTTATATGTGTATCATTCATAGACATAGAGGTGTCTTGCAGGCAGGGCAGATCTCAGCCACCAGACCTGAGACAAAGAAAATAAGGAGTCTTTCGGAGCAGATAGAGGAATTAAAGTCAACTGGCTTAAATGAAACTAGAAAAAAAAGTTACGGGGGAGGACAGACACCACTAACTCTAAACCCCTAATCCTTTCCCCAAGAGCTATAGGGAAGCAGAAAGTCATCGTGCATCAACTCAGTGCCTCAGGCAGTAAGAAGAGAGTGAGTGATGGTTGGGACTACTCCATTTTTATACCCTCATTGTAGAGAACATGAGAGCGTACAGGACACACTGGCAGCTCCAAACGAATCAGATGGCTAGAAGATTCCAGTCTCAAGCACATGAAGCACTCACACCTACAGTGGGATTTTTGTGGACATAGACTTAAATAAACTGAAATTTTACAGACTAAACAATGTTATTAAAACATGGCCATGAGGTTATAGGGCCTAGCAATACTGTAACTGCAACTGTGGAGCCTATGACTAAGCTGCAGTGTCTCTAAGACCTCACATCATGGATGCTCTCTTCCTATGTTAAGAGTAAAGGCTGACTTTACTCCATGTGACTGAACATGGGGAAAAAAAAAAAAGCTTCACACTTCCCATTACTAGGAACATAAGACTAAACTATAGAGTACTAATACTCTCATTTTAATCACTATTGATTGAAACAGTAGTCTCTCTACAAGTTCAACTCTAGTTATTAAGCAGTTAAGAAAAGGCTCAAATCACATCTTTGAGTCAGGGCGCACCTATAAATGCACGCCTCCAAACACTAGATATTGTCTGAGGCATAACAGCTGATTTTTTCAAAATGAAGTTTAGAATTAGGCTCCAAGTAAAAAAAAAATTAAGAACCCCTGAATAAACTAATAGTGACCTCACTTGCTAACGCTAGTTAGATTGTGTTCTAAAATGGAAATTAATCAGAATGTAAGAACTCAATAGAAGTCTGCTAATTTCTCCCTTTTTAAAATGTAACATTTATTATATAGTTTATTTTCTTTAAACAGCATTAGTTACATGTAACTAACTTCGAAAAAGTCATTTTATAATTAGCACAAATTAAAACAAGAAGTACCACTTTCAGACACAGGCAGTGTGATTACAGGGAATAAGACTTACTACTACTTTTGGAAGTTCCTTGTATATCTGTTTCACAAAGTCCAAAAAATGATGAATCTAGGAAGAAAAGAATATTAAGTTTATGGAGGGTGAGAGGGAACAAGGCGGAATCAATTTCATTACTTAAGGATCCTTGTATCAATACTGGAAAAAATGTACTCTAAGAATCTTTTGTTAAATTACTGTCAGCAGATTAATTTCACTTAAGTATGGGGGTGAATCCTCAAAAATTTAAACTGGATCAGGGAGACACTTCTGACTACCAAGCAAGTTTATTGTCAACATTAGACTTGAACAGCAGTAGAAAGACCCTCACAATAATAATTCAAACACAGATACACCATCATTACATGAGTCCAAAACCTTTAAACCCTCTCAATGGTGGGATGGGGGAAGAAGAGATACTAGTTTTGGTTTTCTAGTTCTTGTAAGATACTGTTGTTACTAGGTTTATGAGTACAGTATAAGAACTTAAACGGATTATTGACCTTCTTCTTGTTCCTATTCTGGTTTTCTTCCCCTCTCTTAGAACAAAATACCCCAATTTTTCTCCTCCTCTCATGGATTCCCTCTTTTTGATGGTCCACTTCCATATCCTCAGACATTGGTCCTCCATCTTCCCAAACTCACAGAATCTTCTGGTCCCCCATCCCATGTTGTTCTGCCTTTCAATTCTTATCTTTCATTTTGGATGTTTTGGGCTGCCACCTCCCTTCTATATATTTATTCTTCTTCTGACTTTTCCCCAAGGTCATACTGGTACAATTTCTGCACATGGAATTCTGACAGAAATCCTATCAGAGTGAAACGGACTGAAAGCTAGAATCAGTTGCATATTTGGTTAGAATAGCAGATTATTACTCCACTCAATAAATCTAATTAGATGGCTCATAAGGATTGAGAGCAAAACCGATGCTGCTCCAGAGTAAAACCACTGAGCACGTAAACGCTGGCACAATCTTTGTCTACAGCATTAATTCTCAGGAGAATTTTTGAAGTGCAGGATACCCACAGCACATTCACTCCTATGAAACACTGAGTGCAGTGCATGAATATTTCTGGCATATTCATCAATTAAATATGCCTGAAATAGATCAATTCAGACAGAGAGCATTTACAGTAACTCTTCTACATCACATAATAAAATACAACTCACTTCTTGGGTGATTGGAGGCCGGAACTGTTTGTGTAGTTCAATAATTATTCTCAAACAAATAAGTACATTTTCTTCATTCTCTGTCTGGAAAACATTTGTTTAATTAGCCCATTGTTGTATTCTTAAACGACTTCATTAAAAATATATTTTATAGAGCTCTAATTTAATCTCAGCAACCTAGAAAGTTTCTACCCAACATAAAACTGCCACAAGGAGTCTCTCTCATTTTGAACATGTTACTTATCACAGCCCAGTCTTGTAATCTGTGTGTATGGTTATCCCATTAAAATTTCAGTGGAAATATGGAGTCTAGGCCTCAATCCTGCAACCTGCTCTACTTCGGCCCTTTGCAAAGCCCCATTGATTAACCAAAGTCAATAGGGCTCCTCACAGGACAGTGACCTTTTCACACAGAGCAGGTTACACTGGGCCGCAGTTATCAATAATTTAGATTCTATGCAAGCAAGAATCTGAAGAAGGACTTAAAATGGGCCACTGTTCCTTTCCTCTTTACTTATACAATAAACTCATCTAGGAGAAAAAAAAATCATTACATCTTACATAGAGTAAGATATCAAGAACAGGTCTGTGTCTCAGTAAAATCCTAACAAACATTTCAAGAGTCTACACAAGGGTAAAATAGAACCCACAGATATAATATCTCCAAACATCATACAGTCAAGACTAATCAACTGCCCCTCCCCTCTTGTCCCAGCAGCTCAAACAGTGCAACTATTAACAATGGAACAAACTCATCCCAAAGTGACTAAAGATTAACTAACCTCAAGCATCAGTGTTGTCAGAATCCTACCCTAATATTTTTGGGGAGGAGGAGAAAGGACTTTTTCACTTTGTTAAAACTATGCTTCAGATTTTGAAATAAATAAAAATACCTCTAGAAATCTAAACATCACAGACAAGACATTTTTGGTATGGGGACGAAGATGTTCATTTGTTGGTATTCTATGAATTATTTCCAGAACTAGCTTTCGCAATTGCTGGAAAACAAAAGGAACAAAGACACTTATTAGAACTTAAATAATCAAAACTTTGTAAGGACAATCCTTAATCACTTTAAAAAAAGATTTCTTGTTCAATTTAATATTGTCTTAATGTGTTAATTCACTAAAATGACAAACTACATGCTTTTAAAAAAATTTAAAAAAATCTTAAAATAGATTAAATGCCTATATAAGTACACAAACATTTCTTCTAATGTTCAAATATTTGGATATACAGCGTGGCACAAATTCAATTTGCATTCTTAAACTGAAATTTAAATTAAAAGAAATAAAATATTCTGTCCCTACTTGACAGTAAAGCTTCAACATTTGCCTTTAATTCTGAAATGCAAACTTAGTTGTGATCATCTCTCAGCAATAAAGCCTACTGTAATGTTCACTACTTTTAAGTGATAGAAGAGAAGGTATTAAAGTACATATTTGCAAAACAGAATGGCCAACTTATTAAATAAAGTATCTTACTAAGAGCAGCACAGACTTTTTCAATTCTGCCTCTTCATGTATATAAAAAAACCTATATTCAAAAATAGATTTGATCACCCAGCACTCTCTCTAATCTCACACACTTCTGAATTAGTAAATTCAAACTGCACAAAAAGATAACTGTTGCTTTGTACAAAGTACCTGTGCTGGTTTCTCCTGCAGAAACTGCACCTCTCCATCCTGCAGAAAGGTGAGAAATCGAGGGATGATGTGTTCCAGGAATGTAGAATACTGAGGGGATGATGTTACATTCTAGTTATTAAAAGAAAAAAAATACTTTCTTTGAGCAGAGGAGGAATATTCTCTTTTCAAGTGTGATTTAACCAAGTTATTTGTAAAACATATGCTATGCAGGCTGCCATCAAAACATAGAAGTTATAGGCGGCTTTTTTGTCTTTTTTAAAATGAATCCTTAAAGTATTAGCGATCAACCACCTTCCGACAGAAATAAAGTTAAAACGGACATTAAAATGAACAAATTGAACACGAGAAAAAATACCCCAGAAGCGGAAGGCTAACAGCTTACTTGCATTTAGAAAAACTGCTCAAATACTGTAAATGTTACCATTTCAAATGAAAGGGCTGATGGAAATTCCTGGATGCAGTGAACTCACTTGTTCAATGACATTCAAGCCTTCTCACTCACAACTAAGTGCAGATTACAGTTATTTATGCAGATGTATGTACCACAAATGTTAGAATTAAAACATTTCTTCTACTTTTTATTGTGAAGACTGATCTCATGCTGCTGTTTTGTTTGCTATGAAGTTGGGAACAGTATCAGAGGAGCAAGCGGCCTCCATTTGTAAGTGCTACACTTAATTCAGAAGCCTAGTTTAGCCATCCTAATCCTTACTTGGCAATTCTCAGCTATAGTCAACAAAACAGTATTAGGCAAACTTTGAACGTACACCAGAATGCCTCTAACACAAATATTTAAGTTAGGCATAAATAAGAATGCAGTATTGTATGAATTATAATTAAATGTTTCAGCTGTTTATTCACATACGTCCTTTACATACACACACTTACAGCCAATTTGATTATTTGATTTGCGATAGAACTTAGAGACCCCAATATACTAGGCATTGTATAAAGACAGTCTCTGCCCCAAAGAGTTTACACGGCAAGTGTAAGACTACAGGTAGATACAATAGGAGGACTGCAGACAAACAGTTTAAAACTTGTTAAAATTAAAAGGGCGCTTATCAGCTAAGACTCAGCAGCAGAAGCAGGAACTGCAGGTCCATCTCCTTCCAAAAGCAAGAAAGGAGCTGCCCATCCAGTGCCTCCTCTTCTCCTCAGTCCCATGGTCTCTCCTCTTTTGACCAAACTCTCCTTCTGGTGAGGTTTCTGACTCTCCAGGCCTTTAGAAAGAACTGGGAGAGTGCATGCTAACCCTGCTCCCCCCAGCACACTGAAAGGATCAGAGAAGAGAAGACACCCTTCAACACCTCTGACAGGCATGAAACCCATGATGCCTGCTGGCCCCAACCCAGTGCAAGAAGCTACCACACATCCACAGGTCTGGCTCCTGCTTTTTGATAACTAAGTGAAATTAACAGGACTCTGGTCAATTTCAGAATTGCTCTTAAGGATCTTTTAGGGCAAAACTCTCAAGAATCTAGTCAATTTCAGACTCCAACTACTGCACAAAATATATGAGCACCAGCAGAGACACACACTGGAGGAACTCAGGAGAGACAGGTTCAACAACAGAGGATGGGGAAGGTACTCAAGACCCTTTAGCTCTCTCCCAATTTTGCAGAAGCCATGAAGCTCTGGAATAGGGAAAAAAAGAAAAACATTCTCCCATCCTTCAGCAATTTTTGAAGAATGGCACTCCAAATTCATCCATCACATACTCGCAAAGGCAGATATGAAAGACTGCCACAGATGTCAACAGAATTGGATAGGTATAAATATATATACATAAAATATATGTATTTAGGTAAAGAAGTATCATCTACATTCGGCTTTTCTGTATTTAATACTATCTTCTCTATGGTAGAGCTATATTAGTTTCAGTTGTGTGCCCCTAGGTTAAGCAGCGTTAGGACACATCAGTACTTGGATGAGAAATCTCCATGGATTAACCAGGAGCAACAGGAAGTGGTGCAGCAATTCATTCAGTGGTAATGGCAGAGATTTCTATTTGTACCTTTGGGTAAGACATGGAACAGAGGCCCTCAGCACTGGCCATTAAATATCATGTAGAATTTTTCATTCATGTGGATATTCTTGCCCAAATATCCCAGATTAAATTATATTTGACTAATGTACCTTAGAATTCAGTACTTCTAAATAAAAGCCAACACATAGGAATGGGAGATTCAGATTTGAGTGTAATATAATGGTGTCATTTCTTGAGCAAGTATTGCAAACCTAGCATCTAATATTTCTACCTGGTACCTCTTATGTATCTCAGATGAACATAATATGTATAAACTATCCTCTTCTGCTCAGCTGCATCTTGTGCCCTTCTCTCCCCCCCCCCCCCCGAATTGAAAAGGGTCAGTGCTGTCACCTCCACTTCACTGCAGTCCTCAAGGAAGGTATCCCCACTTGACAACTCATCCTCACCTCTAAACTACTGCGTATCTCAATACAAAAAAGGCACACAGCCCTCTACTTCAAGAGAGCTAAATGTGCACCTGAACTCAGTTAAAGAAACAATTCCACAGACAAATTTATCAGGTTATGCAGTAAACACTGGAGAGGTAAAATTCAAATACATTTGAATAAAGAAACTAATCAAAAACATAGTTACTGAACAAAGATTTTCTGTTAAAACAATTATTTGAGGGGGGGAAAAAACCTCTGGAGGGACACAACCTATAGTTCTCCAGTAACTCTTCTGATCAGTTTCAAATGAGACATGTAATGCACTCTAAAAATGAAATAAGGTTTTTCTTACTTCAACACAGAACCAATGAGTAATGACAGTTAAATTTAAACATATACCAATTATTAAGTAAACAACAAAACAAGACCAGAAATCCAGATTGCGTACACACCGAGAACAAGAAATATTGCATTTAAATCATTCAAGTAAGTCAATTTTGTAATTACCTCAAAATTCTCACTGACTTCTTGCATCATCTTTAATTTTGTTTCATCGGCTGAAAAATTAAATTCAAATGAATAATTAAATATGTGAAAAAAGCCTGACAAATACCATCAAACATTCACAGGTGAAGAAGCAATCAGATCTTATCAGTTTAGCTATCATTGCCCAGTTGTAAAGTATACATTCTCACAATCGCACAATTTCATACTCACACTTCATATTCACACACTTCTCTCTAAGGCTCAAGTAAACAATGCTCATCATTTTGCTTCTTCAAACATCAAGAATCAAAGGAAATGCAAAGTGAATATCATGCAAGTTTATCAACCAACTCTACAGACAATATTACGGAACTCCTTAAAGCAAATGAGTAAAGAAAAATGACATTTCCTTAATAAATGGAAAATAAACTTACGTGTATTAACATCTGTTAGAGCAGCCACAAACTGGAGGTATTTCTTCATCAAAGTGGTTTGATCAACCACAGTGGGCCCTTGTGTCGAAACAAAGGCCATTTTTCTTTTGGATCAGACCAGAGTTTATTAAAAAAATGGAGAAAAAAAAAATCACCCCACCTACAAAAAACAAAACAAAACAATACTTCGTAAGTAGGTCTACTTACTAGTGGATACACTGTCATCTAGATTTATTCCTATGACATCTTATTTTAAAGGGGCACCATCAATTTAAAAATCATAGACTTTAAGGAGAGACGAGACCATTATGATCATCTAGTCTGACCTCTTGCACAACGCAGGCCACAGAATCGCACCCACCCACTTCTGCAATAAACCTCTCACCTATGTCTGAGCTACTGAAGTCCTCAAATTGTGGTTTAATGACTTCAAGGAGCAGAGAATCCTCCAGGAAGTGACCCGTGCCCCATGCTGCAGAGGAAGGCGAAAACCCCCCAGGACTTCTGCCAATCTGCCCTGGAGGAAAATTCCTTCCCAACCCCAAATATGACGATCAGCTGAAACCTGAGCATGTGGGCAAGACTCACCAGCCAGACCCAGGAAAGAATTCTCTGAATTAACTCAGATCCCATCCAACATCCCATCACAGGCCATTGGGCCCATCTACCAGGAATAATCAAAGATCAAGTAATTGCCAAAATTATGTTATCCCATCACACCAACTCTACCATAAAGTTATCAAGCTTAATCTTGAAGCATATTTGTTTACATGTATTTAAACATACAATTGCAACTCATAATATCTAACTGATAAAAAAAAAAATCAGAGAAAAATTGTTATTGAGTCTTTTACAGAATTGCATAGTCAGTTTTCCCGCTATCAAATGGCAACAGGGGAGAGAAACATTTTCAAAGATTAGGAAAAGACAGGGAAAAGACACAAAATCTGGCAAGGGAACTCAGATGTGGGAGCACAACTTAAACTTCTTTTAACAGCATTCTTTAAACTTGACTAGATTTCAAGTTGATAATGTCCTTTTAAGCACCTCTCAACAAGGTTTTGGGGTACCTGAAGCAAGCTTTTCCACAAACATGATCTGAGTTTCCATTATGTAATAAAACTTGAAAGCCAAAGAGTTTCAGCTGGTTTTAGTTTTCATTATCTGTCACAGAGCTTTACTGCTGACCTCATTTCACAATCCATACTTACTTTCTGTCACATCTGACATCTTAATTTGGTTTAGCTTTCAGATCAACCTCTTAGGTGAGGGATAGCTCAGTGGTTTGAGCACTGGCCTGCTAAACCCAGGGTTTTGTGAGTTCAATCCTTGAGGGGACCATTTAGGGATCTGGGGCAAAACCTCTGTCAGTGGACCATACTTGGTCCTGCTAGTGTAGGCAGGGGGCTGGACTCTATGACCTTTCAAGGTCCTTCCAGTATATATTTCTCCATATATATATTTTATATTTTCAATAAAAATACACTGCACTTTTACAGCGCCTTTCATCGTAATATCTTTGCAAATATAGATTAAGTGTCTCAAAACTCCTGTAAAGTTTTGTGACAATTGGTCTACCTGTTTTACAGATAAGGAAGCCCCCAGGGAAGAGAGAGGTTCTGTGATTTGCCCAAAGGGGAAGGCAGCTCATGACAGCACCAGAAAGTCTCAGCTCCTAGCTATTCTTACCTTCTCTGTCTCAATGGCTCTCTCCTGACTGAGAGGGGCACTTTCTCTTTGACTGGACTCCATCTATGCTGACCCCATTCCAGCCAGTGCTCTGGCCCTGTAATTGTGGGAATCCCGTTATGGATTTTTAAAATATGCAGAAAGGTGATATTGCATCCAGCTCCTTCTACCAGTCCCGTTCCCTCTCAGCTCAAAGCCCTTGACAGCTGTGCCACCTCCCCAACCCTCCAGGCCAGAGCTCCTGACCCTCCCTCCCTCCGGGCTAGGGCTGCTCACTCCTCAGATCCCTGCCCCCCACCAGGGTAGAGTCTCCCCACTGCCAGATTCGTGGACCCCCCCCCCCCCAACAAGGCAGTGACTTCACTCCCCCGCCAGATCCCTGCCCCCCACCCTTAGAGGAGGGTGTCGTGCCTCCCTCCACCCCCAGATCCCTTCTCCCTCACACAGTCCCGGGCCGGGCCGGGCCGGGCCGGGCCTCCCCACCCCTGGGCCGTGACTGCTCGGCCCCAGCACCACGCACCCTCCCGCCGGGCCTAATCCCCGGCCAGGCGCCACCTCCCGCGAGTCTGGCCCGTCCCCCGGGCCGTGGCCGCGGCCTGGGCTTTACCTGCCCGCCCCGGCCCCCAGCTCGCGCGAGTCCCTCCTTTGTCGCCTCCAGCCCGAGCCCGCAGCCGGGCGCGGCGCACGGGCACCCAACGCACGACGGAAGCCGCCGAAGTTCAGTTCCGGCCGCCGCCGCCTGCAAACGGCTTCGCTCCCCGCCTCCTCCTGCGCATCGCTGCGCCGCATCTCCCCGACACCCCCCGCCTGGCCCCGTCTCCGGGCGCCTCGGCCCCGAACAGCCCGGGGCTGCCCGTCCCCGCAGCGCCAATGCCCCGGCCAGGCCCCCAGACCTCCGGCCTCCGAACCCCAGCGCAGGGCTCCCGGCGCCGCCCAGCCCAGCCAGCTCCCTCCGGCCACACGCTGGGGGCGGCGCGGCCCCTGGCTCCCAACCCCAAGCCCCGGGCACGCTGCGGGTTAAACCAGCCGCAGCACCCCTCGTGTGATCCGCAGGCCCCAGTGTTTACCCTCGGCAGCGGCGGCGCTTGTCCCTTCCCAGCAGCAGGCCCGCCGCGACCTCCTGGCCACAGCCGCCCCTCCCGCAGAGCATCCGCCCTGCTGCTGTTAAAGCGACAGCTTCAGCGTGTGCTTCAATACTTTAGTTAGTCTTTAAGGTGCCACAGGACTCTTTGTTACCTCTGCTATTCCAGACTAACACGGCTACCTCTCTGATTCTTGAGCTTCAGCTAGGGAACCTGGGCACCCAAGACTGGGTGACAGAAGAGGTTAAAAACGAAAGGCGCTTTGTTCGTCCGTGCTTTGAATACTTAGATGCAGAAGAAAGCTACTTTAGGGTGACAGATGTCCCGGTTTTGGGGTCTTTTTCTTATATTGGTTCCTATTACCTCCCACCCCCCGTCCCGTTTTTTCACACTTGCTGTCTGGGCACCCTCACTTCAAAGGATCAGAACCACTAAGCTTTCCCCCCACTAAAAACATGAGCAGAAAGGAGCTGGAAGATAAGCTGACAGCCTGCTGCTGAATTAAGCATGCAGAAACTCAACTACAGTGAAGGCCTGTTGGTCTGTAATGTGTATAATAATGTTTATCCCACCCCCCTCTCTTTGTGTGAAGTGCTTGGAGATCCACAGATGAGATACCTGGATATATTCTTCCATAGGACAGGACTGGACCAAATAACTGGATTTGAATGAAAGCAAAAACTTCAGCAACTACCCTAGCTAAGGAGGCAAAACTTGTTTCTGCCCAATGGTTTCTTTTGAAAAGTCAGTCAGCTATATTGTACTGATTTAGTGGTTCTTGATTACTATGGTGACAAGCAGGGTATAGAATAGAAAATAGAAGGGAATAGAGTATAACCATTGAAAGTGGCTTTTGGGAGAAAATTCCCCAGATAGTAGTCAAGTTCAGAAATGTTATATGCATGACACACTATAGAAGTGTCTTCAAAGTTAACAAGCTGTACTGCAAGGAACAATCCATTAATACTAAACAGGATATCAAATTTTGTACTGAGCTCATCTCTCTCAGTCTATGCTTTGTACTGTTTTACAATAAAATATTTGTATTAAAAGTAACTCATCTGGCCCAGCGCTAATACAAAATAAGGTCCTCTCCTGCAAATAGCTGTGAGTTTGTAACTATGCATTGGAGTAGTCCCAGTCTGTTCAATGAGTCTACTTACAGGCAAAGATTTATGGGCTTGCAGAATTGGGGCCTAAAATGTATGGGTTTGTATTGCATTATTAGCTGTATGACTCATAAAAATTTATCACTCATCTGTTTGGGGAAGATTTTTTAAGATGGTATTTGTTTCCCTATCATCAGGAATATGATACACGATATGGGCAGAGTACTTCACCTGTTTTCTAATGGGATATTAAGCCATGCACAGATCAGTCTGTTGTACATTTTATACAGTGTTATATACAAAATTCTGCAAGATACACGTGGCCAAACATACCAAAATTCATTTCTTCTATTACCAGAAAACTGATTTTTGTTTTCAACATTTTTGCAGCTTAAATAGCTTTTCATGAAGACCCCATGTAGGGATTTTCTCTGCTTTCTTTTTTTAATCCATTGGTTTATACAGGTGTCTAATATGCCTGTAACAAAACCTCATAACTTTTGTAAATGGGTTAGGGGTAGCCAGGATTTCCCAGGTAAACAATGTACAGAAAAACAAATAAAAAAACAAATAGAAAAATAAGACCGCAGTACCCTCACATTGCCTCTAGGGGGCAGCTTCCCATCTCCTCCCCAGCATAAAGACAAATTCGAGCCCACTTGGAAGATGAAGTCTGGCTATCGGAGCTGAACAGACAGCAGCTGCAGCAGCAGCTTTCTCTTGGCACACTGACTACAAATGGCCCTGGCATTTTTCACCCCGAGCATCCTCCAAGTGACTTGCATGGTACTGTTCCTTTTCCATTTCAAGTCAGCAGCAGGTAAGGTAGATCTGCTCCTTTCTCAATACAGGGCTAATGAAGCAGGGGTTAGTAGAAGCTGTCCTGAAAAGCAATCTTATGCTGCTGTAAATGAGCATGAGTACAGAATGAGCATTTATTTCCATTTATTTTTTCTAGCATTTGCATGAAAATAAATGCTCTATCTGCTCTCACAGCAAGGTTTGCAGTGTCACATTTATCCTATATATGGAAACAGTGCTGCATTTGCAGGGGAACATTAGATGAGAGATTTTCCCATTGCTAATTTCTGCAGAGCTAGGTTTCTGTTTCTCTGAAGAGTGACAAAAACCTTACTCTGAAACTGAAGGAGATGTGCTTGAACACCAGTTATTTATAAGGACACCTTTTTGTTTTCCTGTTCTGCGGTGGGTTGTGTATTCACTCATCCTGCTTGAATGGCTGGAGCAGGTGTGAAGGGAGCTGCATCCCGCAAGGGACACCTTCCCAGTGGGAAAACGGCAATAATGAGCAAGTTCTCTCACAGATCAAAAGGGGGGAGGGAGGTGCAGCTACTTCTGCCCTTTTTAATCTATAAACCTTCATTCACTTCCCACCTGCTCTTCAGGGTGAGGCTTGGCAAATCTGGGAGGAAGGGATCTCAGATAAGAATGAGTCTATCAGCCCTCTTCTAGATTTCCTTCCAAATTGGGATGCAGTAAAGCATCTCTGCTCCCTCACAGCTATTGCACCCAGTGAGTCACAAACGACTAAGACAGCCTGCCTCTCCCTTTGCTCCTTCCTAGCATTGCCGTGTTGCATCTTACATCAAATGGTATGAGGAGAAGTCAGTCAGCAGAGCTGGGTTAAATATGCCACTCTGCCACTTATGCATTGTGTGACCTTGAGCTAGTCACTTAACCCCCTTCTCGCTCAGTTCTCATACTTCAATGAGACCCCTCCCCGTGTCTGTTTGATATCCTCCACTGCTTTCTGTTATTTTCCTCCATTTGTGCTTCAGCAAAATGGACAGTCACCTAGGCACCTAGGCACTTCTGAAATTCCTGGTAGGCACCTATCTGCATTTTAGGTGCCCAAGTACCTTTAAAAATCTTGGACCAAGTTTGTGCCACGGTTTTTTTCTCCCCACCCTACCAAGTTGGTGTAAAAAGTGTGCTCAGGCTTGTACACAGTAACATAGAAAGAGAAAAATAATCCTAAAATGGAAGAAATTGGCACATTCTGGAACAGACCCTTAGCGGGAAGGATTTGTTTTAGCTTGTAACATTTCAGAAGTCAAACAAAGAAGGGGAAGGTTGATTGCTTCCCAGATATGTGTTGCCCCTTCTCTGCATATATACTTTTACTTAACCAACTGCAAGGTCCAAATCTGGATCTAAACTTCCCAGGGCCGGCTCCTTGCACTAGATGAGGAAGCAAGTGCTGGGGGCAGCACATTCGAAGGAGTGGCATTCCAGCCATTCTTGGGCTGCACAATCCGGCCGCCCCCCTTTTTTTTTTCTTCAGCAATCCGGCTGCCCTTTCTTTTTAATTATTTTTTGCTTGGGGCGGCAAAAAAGCTAGACCCGGTCCTGAAACTTCCCCAAAGTTTTGTGGGTATTCTGATCTAGCAATTTGGTTTAGGCCCCTCTCTATTTTTTAACATTTCCAGGACACATTCCTATGGAAATGTGTGTTTTTATTGCTAATTATTTTAATTCTAAATCACATATAGCTAGTTATGGAGCTAGAGAAGAGAGTAATGTTTCTACATATATATTTTTAAATACCAAGGTGCAGTGCCTGTTCAGAGGCTTGACTGTGTTTAGTGCCATTGGGCACTAGAACCACATAATTACAGCGTGTTAATACTTTTTTCACATGGTTGATCACAGGGAGAATACATAATATATATATTAAACACAATGACTTTTGTGTTCTGGTTTTACAGTGCAGTATGATCTGAAAATCAACAACAATGGTCCCATCACAACAGGAGCTCAAGCTACAATTCATGCCAGCTTGAGTATGAAGAATGATGATGTTGCATTCATTAGTGACCTAAAGTCCTATCATTTTAACTGGATTTTCACCCCTCTGACTTTGATTGGGAAATCAGAGCAGCGATTTAACTCAGTGATTACAGTGACTGGTGAATTTTCTGGCGTCTTTCCCATTTCTGTCTGGGCAACTGAGACACACTGTTGGTTATGTCAGCCCATCGCCAAAAGCTTCACAATGCTTCATGTTACAGGTAAAATATCTTTAGAACAGCTCGTTCAAGTCTTCACACATTGCACTGAGGCCAGGGCTACACTTGGGGGGAGGGTCGACCTAACATATGCAACTTCAGCTATGTGAGTAGCGTAGCTGAAGTCGACGTATCTTAGGTCGACTTACCTGGGCATCCTCATGGCAGCGAGTCGACCGCTGCCACTTCCCCATTGACTCTGCTTCCGCCTCTCGCGGCGGTGGCGTTCCAGAGTCGACGGGGAGAGCGCTCGGGGATTGATTTATCATGTTTACACTAGACGCAATAAATCAGTCCCTGCTCGATTGATCTCTGCCCACCAATCCGGCAGGTAGTGTAGATGTCCCCTGAGATAGACGCTGTGTATTCTGGGATTCAGAACAGCATTAGCTACAACCACATTTAATATGGCTTCTACTAGCAGGGCTCTAGAACAGTTTTCTTGACTGATGGATAGAGATATTTTTTGCCATGAGCTGTGGTCACCAGACCATGTTGAAGACTACCTAAGACAAAAAAAATCAGTAACATGCTCACTTACAAAAAAAATTCTTTTCCTCTACTTTGTTTAAGAGGGAGTGTATATTGGTTAGATCAAGGAACAGGGAGTCAGGACTCGTGGAGTGACATCATTGCCCCACTGAAGTCAATGGCAAAACTTTTCTGGACTATATGGGGGCCAAGATTTCCATCCTTGGATTCTATTGCAGGATGTGTGATCTTGCGTTAATCATTTAATCTTTCTACCTAAATTTACCAATCTGTGAAATAGATCTAAAAATGCTTACCCACCCTCACAGGGATGTTTAAACATTAATTATTTTAATCTCTCAACAGGGCTTTCAAATTTGTAGGTAATCCTATTAAAGTGAAATATAGTCTCATTATTCTTCCTTTATCATCATCTCTTGCAGAGTTTATAGTAGGGAATCTTACCATTGCACAAATAGAAGACAACCGCACATTTGTTGAACAAGGTTCTAGTTCTGCCACAGACACTCTGACCCCGATTTCTTTCTTTCTTCATGATCCGAGTAATTATTTCAAGACGGCATCATTCATCTACAACTGGGATTTTGGAGATGGGTATGTCCAGTTGTTTGTTTATTTATGCAAAAGATCCAGATGCTTCTGGTAAGGAAGTGTAACACGCCTACACTTACAATCTTCAGATAGTCTAGGAGCTCACAAACAGTTAAAAATGTAGCTTTGGCTTGGGGTCTGTCTCCAAGTTTTATGATGATACTCAGGTGCTGATGTGTGCTGAGCTTCCACAAAGTGCAGGAGTGTTGAGATCCAGGTTTTTAGGCTAAAGTCCATGTTTAGTTAGAGAGGCTATGCTAGTGCAAATACATAGAGCTGAACAAATAATTCATAGTAAATAATATCTTTAATGACTTGAGCATGTTTTTCTCCTTAAAGAATCTCCATGAGCAGATTGCAATTTTCTCCAGTGTATTTTTAAATACATTTGAATAATCTATTGTATTCTTTTCCTTGGTAGTTATTGAACAGTGACTAGATTATACAATGATTGGCCATCTGTAAATACCGTATTAGTCACATGGTACTATTTCTATTATCTGATTGGATGAGTACATAAGCACGTCTGGCATGAATGTTTGTGCGTGTACATTTCAGGTTTGATTTTTGTAAATAGTAGCCCTTCTTTTACTAAAGAATTTAGTTTGCCTGTGGCTTTAATGACTGTAATAAAAGAAATATTAGGTTATTACCACCCTTTCTAATTCTGACCCAGGAATGATATTTAGGGATGATTGTGCCACTGTTTTCCTTGAAAAACTTAAACAAAGTAAGAAAAGCATACTGGTGGGCCTAATTCTGATTTCACTTTCACCAGTTGGACATAAGTATAACTTTGTTAACTTCTGGGGAGTTAGTCCTGATTTACTTTGGTGTAACAAAGAATATTCAGACCTTCATGTATCTAAAATGTCTGATGCAAGCAGTTTCTAAACAGAGGTGATGCTAATTCTAAATCTTTTCATGCTACCCATAGAACTCAGCTGGTAACGGAAGAACCCTTTGTCTACTATAATTATTCTATGGTGGGGAATTGCAAGGTACATCTCAAAGTTGTAGCTGAATGGGAGCAAATTGACAGTGCCACAGGTGAAGGAAAGATTGTGCAGAAAACAGGAGATTTCACCACCGAGTTGGAGTTGCTGGGTAATTATAAGTGGTGTTGGATGGGCAAAACAGAACTTCTTGCATTGTTGCACAAGCTGTAGTATAATGTAGTTTCTAGACCAGTTATCGGCAACCTTTGGCATGTGGGCCATCAGAGAAATCCGCAGGTGGTCCGGGATGGTTTGTTTACCTGCAGCGTTCACAGGTTCGGCCGATGGCAGCTCCCAGTGGCCACAGTTCACCATTCCAAGCCAGTGGGGGCTACAAGAAGCGACAGCCAGCAAATCCCTCAGACCACACTTCTTCCTGCAGCCCCCATTGGACAAGAATGGCGAACCATGGCCAGTGGGAGCTGCAGAAGACCGAACCTGCAGACGCTGCAGGTAAACAAACTGTCCCGGCCCACCAGCGGATTTCCCTGACAGGCCACATGCCAAAGGTTGCTAATCCCTATTATAGACGATAAGTTGAGCATGATAATTAAACAGAATATGGAGATCTTTAATAAAGCATTGTATTGGGCCTATGGTTTATTAATGGAGCTTTTCAGTTTTTTCAAATGAAGTTTTATTATAATAAAGATAGCCCTTTTTAAAAACAAACATTCAGTGAAAAAACTAATTTTCTAAATTTTTCATTTTTAATGAAATTATTTATAAGATTTTTTAAATCTGAATTTTTTATCATAACTATTATCAAATATTTTCATGTATCCTGGTTTTTAGTAACTGAAAATTTTCAAATATTTTTTCTGTAAAAAAATTTTTTTTTAAATTTAACCCTACAAAATTTAAACCCTGCAAAATTTAAACCGTACAAAAATATTTTGAATTTTAATCATTATTTTTTTAAAAAAATTCATGGCTCTATTTACATGAATTATATTGATTAGCTCTAAATGAGGCTAGTTAATGTTTGCTTTGGCACCCAGAGACCATAGTAAAGGGCAATATATAAATGCATGAAATTAGGAGTAGCAGAATTTAATTTTTAGTTTTTGATAATTTCAGCAGATAATATCAATGTTTATTGTTAGGCATTTTTTTAGATTCACAGATTTACATTTTCATGGTTGCAGGAAATTATTGGGGTGAGGTACGGACAATGGTGGGGTCAGATCATAATTATTTAAATGACGGTAGATGTTGAGATTCAAAAAGCTAATGCTTATAACGGCTAAAACACAAATTGTCAACATTACATTGTTAAAATATACAAAGTAAATATCCTAAAATCAAACTCTAATAATTTCTCAGGCAGCACTTCTACTACTTTGCCTATCTGTGAATTTTAATTATCATTAATGGACATTTTCTTTTGTCGATTTGTGTGTATATGGTGAAAACAACATTTACCAATGTAAATCTAACCTTTCCAAGCCTAAATATTAAAATTTACAATTACTGTAGTTATTTTAAAAATAACTGACAAAACATACTGGTTGATCTGAAGTTATTTTATGTATTAGCAAAAAATATATATACACTGATATGATTAAATATAAGCCAGCATAGAAAAGTGCATAACAATTAAACTTTCACTGTAAAACAAATTGTTTTTGATTTTAAAGCCACAGTTTCATGACTTTGTCACACTGTTCTTTTCAGATGCTGTTAAAAGTATAAATGTCATAGGCTCCAGAGAAACTCGAGTAATGGAAAACTTAAGTTTATCTCTACATATCAATGGCAGGTAAGTAACACACAAATATCCTTTGCTATAAAAAAAATTGTTGTTTTTTCTTCTGATTTCCCCAGTGCGTAACTCATTTAATGCCACAGAACTGATCCTGGAAAGATTTATTTTCTATGAACAAGATATTACTGCACATTACTTGTTAGTGACTCTAAAAATCTCTCATATTGCAATAGCTTGAAGGAATGTAGAATATTAATAAAATGCACTTCTCTTCAGAAAATCCCCAAGTGCTTTATACACAACACAAATGTTAATGAAAATCAAAGAGGATGGTGAGAAGAAAAACAGAGAGCAGTAAAAAGGAAGGAAAATAAGGGGCTTTTTAAACTGCACTTTTCTTCCTCGTTGATCCCTATTACCAAAGGAACCTACATGCCACATGTAGGGCACACTAACCAATAGGCACACCAGGGCTGACCCAAGGGGGTGGTAAGTTTAGGGTGCTGTTTCAGCCAGGTAACAGCAGCCACAAGGTGAATCAGGCAAGAAGTGTCTGAGCAGCAGTAGACCCAGAAGGGGAGGAGTGAAAATGTCAGCTGCATGGGAAAGAACTGGAGAATAGTGAAGAAGTTAGCCAGAGACCGCTGGCTCTGGGGAGGAGAGAAAGATTACAGTGAAGAGGTTGGTCTCAGCCGTCTTCGCAATGCACCATTTTGGTGAATTCAGTGATGCAGTGGGACTAAATGTTCAAGGCTATAAGTATAAGAGAGCGGCACAAACAAGTTTAGCTTTGCAGACGCTCTGTCAAGCTGTGTGACAGTCTGAGTGAAGGAGATCTTTTCAGATAGGGAAGGAGTTTTGCAATGTCTTGTTGGAAAGCTTAACAGAATCCATCATCAACAGAAAGAACAAACTCTGGCTTAAAATTTATCCCACAGCAATAAGTCTTCCTCCAAGTGAGTGAGGCTTGCCGGGCCTGCCTGAGAGAGCTGGCTGGGTTGATACAGCCTTGCCGTGCGCACTGCAAATGGAGGACAGTTGCAGGAGTACAGGTATATGTAAGGCTCCTGCCAGGTGCCCAAACTTAGTGACACCAGGACATCGCTGGTCATTTGCCTGGACATAAGTCATCCTCTGTTGAACCAAGCAAAACGTGGGCATACACATTTGCAGGTGCAGGGCCTAGATTGCATGCAAATTAACATGAATTGTAAAAAAATGTTTGGGCAGGTGAATTTTAGACCCCTGAAACAGGGTTCTAGAATGAACAACCCAACCACACCCTAAAATCTAGTGGAAGAAATAACACCAACATACTAAAAAGAATATGGGTGGTACAAAGGTACACTGAATGATAAATAAAGTGGTCTAATTAAAATCTGGCCTGAGGGGTGGGATTTTTATGACAGAAGCAGAACTCAAAGAACTCAGACTGACTTCTTCACTCAATAATGAATGTGCTGCAGAGTTGGAGGAATGGGATGCTGATAAAAAGGATCACGAAAGGCTAAGTTTATCAGCAGAATCCAAGTCCAGAGAGCAGCAGATGAGCCTCTGCAGAACCATATAGAGCAAAGGTCTGAAAAATGTAAATAAAGAGAACAAGCAAAACACAGCAAAAAGCTATATGGCCAAAACCTGGTGGAAATGGTGATGTATCTTGATGTATTTCTAACAAAGAGCTTTCTTACATTGCTTTAAGATGATGCTTTAATTACCTTTTGCCAAGCCTTTAATCCAAATAGTTGTGTTCAGCTCATCTGTTGCTCTTGTATAGTCTTTTTATGAGCAGAGAACATACATGAAAATCCTGGGTGTGTCACAGAATCACAGACATTAACCTCTCTCATTGTTCAAGGAACAAGAAAAATAACATTTTCTGACCTCTGGGAATGAAGTCCATTTCTGCTTGCCCTAGTTGAGGAAGGGGTGAAAAAGAGAGACATGCTTTTATAATATAATTTTACCTTTTCAGCATCTTTCATACCGACTCTTTCAGAGCTGGCATTTTTACAATTACAGTAGACTCTCGATTATCCAGGTTTGGGTTAACCAGAATATGGATTAACCAGGATGTAAAAAAAAAATACGCATAACTTGCAGGGCTGGCTCTGGCTTTGTTGCCGCCCCAAGCACACGCAAAAAAAACAACCCCCACCAGGGCGCAGGGCAGCCAGTGAACCAACACCCTCTTCCCCTGGTACAGGGTGGCTGGTGAACCAACCCTCCCCCCCATACTTCCTATGGATGGTGATTATCCGGGATTTTATTAACCAGGATTAATTGTTTCCCTATCATCCTGGATAATCGAGAGTCTACTGTATAAATCAAAACTTATAGATTACCTTTATAGCATGGGATGTGGACACTATAAGGAGCATTAATGCATGCAGAAACTTACAAGCATTTTATAGAATCTAAACACTAAACCCATCCTTACAAGCAGGGCTGGCGACAGAAATTTGGGGGCCCCCTACTCCGATAGTTTGGGGGGCCCCCCAGCCCAGCCCCCCCCTCCCCCGGACAGTGCTGCTGCCGCCGGCCGGGCTCTCTGCTCCTGCCGGGGCCAGGCGCGCTTGTCCGGAGGAGAGCCGCACCACCTCCACGCCCCTTCCCCGCTCTCCAGGCCCGGCGACAAGGGGGGACACAACGGGTACAGCGGTGTACCGGGGCCCCCCTAAAGTCGGGGGGCCCGGTACAGCTGTACCCGTAGTACCCCCCTGTCGCCGGCCCTGCTTACAAGTCTAACACCTATCTTAAACAACACTAACATACAGGTGAGCTACATCTGGTCTCCAACTCTGAATCTGCCAGTGCTCAGCTGACCCCTACAGACTTGGCAAAAGCTGGCACTAGTCTACCAGCATCACAAAAACAATACCACGTGATTTAGGTGATCAGTGCCACAACACAAAAGACAAATAGTCAATGTTTGCCAAAAACCCAGACACTGAAAATTATTCCATCAACCCCTGACCACCACCACCCTGTCACCCCACCCCCCGCCCCCAGCAATGTTTTGCCATAAGAATAATTTATGCTAGTGCAGAAGTGAGGGTTCGTTCATGTACTAACAGAACTGGGGGAAAGTCATAGAAGTATTAGGACATTTTCAAATGGTGTAAATCAGTATAGTTCCACTGAAGTCAAGGGAACAACACAGATTTATGCCTCCTGAGACTTTGGTCTATTATCCCCAACAAAAGGTAGGCTGAGCCATTATAATTGTAAGTACTGAATTGTGACGCAATGAGTGTGTGTACTGTTGTTCTTGCCTATGCAATCAGAAACTGTCGTTAAGATTCTATACCCAAAGCTGGCTGCCCCACTAGCATCTCAGGTATTTGGCTGTCAGGTCTGTATAGAATATCCAGGGCTATGTAAGTGTTTTGAAGAAGTGTTCAGTAGATAAATGTATGTGAGGTTACTTAGTCATAGCATTTACAGTTCAGTAATACAGTTCAGTGCAGTATTACTACTTACACCCACCATCAATGTTTTCCAAGTTCTTGTGCTATTTAATCCATGTGATTTATGCACTCCTATTTCAAATAATTTTTTACAAGCCTCTGCTGAATTTCTTCCTTGTCATTTTAGCCCTCCACTCACCTTATGCTGGCTCATAAAGGCCGAATGTATTCCACTTGAAGGGGGAAAGTGCCATCTAGTGGTGATTAATGGCTCCTCCTACAATTTGAGCCATACCTTTCATAATGCAGGACAATACTGTCTCAGCGTGAGAGCGGAGAATGGTGTGAACATGTTGCAGACGTACCATGAGATTAAAGTGTGGCCAACAGGTGAGACTCGAGATGCAGAGGAACTGCCATGTTGGCTCAGACTAGATGTGCCTTTGACAGCAGCCACTTCAGAGGACAGTGCAAAAAGCTTCTTAGTGGACAATTATGGAATAACCAGCCCAAAGATGTTTTCTTCCTAACCCTGATCAGCTAGAAGTTGGCTTATGCCCTGAAGCATGAAGGTTATATGCTTCTTCTTTTTTTAATTTCCTCTCTCATGTAACTGATGTTCTACTCCTTTTTATAATCCTACTAAGTCTCACTGGTACCTTGTGAATTCCGTAGGATAACTGACTTGTGTACAACATGTATTATCCGTTTTAAATTTGCTGCCTTTAAATTTCACAAGTGCCCTCTTGCTCATCCATTGTGAAAGGCTAAACAGGACTTACAGATTCTCATGTCCCTTGTATTAACCTCCTCCTTAAAATAAGCAGTCCCATTCTCTTCAGTCTCTCTCTTTATAGGGAAGTCTTTCCAGGTCTGTAAATATTCTTGTTGACAATGTCTTCCCTTCCAAGCCCAAACCCATCAATCTCTGTTGTACACTTTCTGAGACAGGGAAATCAGAACTGAAACCAGTTTTCAAAGATCTGTAAGGGTCCAGCACTGAACAAATGGTCCGTGCCAGGTGGGGAAGAGAGCATGGCCAGGACAGTTTGCTGGAGCAATGGTGAGGGAATGCCTAAAAATTCCCAGGAGAAGGGGTAAGAGGGCAGTTATATTTCCATGGCCTTTAAGACACCGGATTACAGTGGGGGCTGCAAAGCCAACCCATCTCCCATGCTTGCGAAGGGAGCCCTGGCCACAGCTCTCCTGCCCAGCTCAAGACCATGCACACACACACTCAGGAGCTGTCTGTGCACCTGGCTTTTGTACAGACCATGCAAGGAGAGAAGGAAAGGACCTTTACAACCTCTCACACCACCACCCTCTTCTCTCATAAGGGCTGGCCGCATTCTAGTCCTCAGTCATTGGCCTGAGCTAGCCAGCAAAAGTGCCAGCTGTAATGATGTGAGCACTTGTTAAATAGACCTGTGACTGAGACCACCACCTCATTTCACTGGAGCTGCCGGACAGACAGCAGATGGGAATTACTTTTGGTTGCTACAAAATTTAGGCTGGATTTGAACCAGTGGCCTGGAGGTTAAAGGTGCTGAATCCCCTAGCCAGTTTAGAATCCAGGCAACCGCATTAAGATTTACCAGCCATGTGTGAGGTTTGTTCGGATATCATCTGCTTTACTTCACTAGGAGAAAGAATAGGTAGAATATATTTACAAAGCAGGCTTGATGGGTGGAATCTCTCCCTGCCTTAGCATATGGATTTTGTGATTATCCTGTGTATTCTCTTTTCCTCCACTTCTCTGGGCCCAGAGGAGAGGTGAGGAGAGACTTTACTTCACATTTCTGTCTCCTGCTACTGCACTCTTAGGGTCAGCAAAGGACTGATTCAACTCATGGCATAACTTAGGGCAGGTTCAGGGAGTAACCTGGGAAATCCTCAGGTGCCTATTTTAGAACAGCTTCAAGAACCCTTTGTATCCCTTGTGTAGTTACAAAGTATGCTTAAAATGCTACATGGCTGCAAAGGGAGGATGAGGAAGTCTATTTGGCAAAGTGAAGGCTGGTTTAAAAGCATTGAAAACAATCTCGCATGCACCACAGTTATTCCAATACAGCTGTGCAATTTGATTTTTAAAAATGTAGTGTTTTGGAGAGAATAACCTGTGCCCCAGGGCACGTTGCTCTTTCATTCTACCCAGTCTTAAAGTTTCTTTACGTAGAATGGCCTGACCTCAGTGCATTATATTACACTGGACACATTTCCTTGTGCTCTTTCCCCAGGTATTCACCCGGCTTTCTTTGCCCTGCCATGTATTGCTCTGATTTCAGTGATGCTGGGATTTGTTATATACACGACCTTCCGAAGCAGCTCACAACAGAAGGACCTTGTGGAGGTACAGGGGTAGTGTTGCTTTGCGCTGGGCAAAACATTCAGAATAGGTCATTGGATGAATTTCCATCCTACTCCCCCCCCCCCTTTTTTGTGTGTGTGTGTGTCTTTTTTTTCCTGGTTGCAGATTGCCCACAAACAGAAGGTGATTTTCTCAGATATATTTGAAATTATTCACTGAATAGTCTCACCAAATTATTCTTGGTCTGTCATTCATTTCACAGCGGTTTGTTGAATGAATTAACTGTTAGACATTTGAGCTGTGTAAGCAGTCATTTAAGACACGTGGCATGGCTGTGTCCTTATTGGATGAAGGTAACTCATTGATTCCGGCTGCAGTGCAAATTCTAGTGGGAAATCAATTTAAAATTGAATTCCCATTAGGGTTCTTCAATATTTTCTTGTGCTGAGGGAGGGGACTGATTGCCTGGGGGGAGGTACAGAGGGGGTGTTCACAGAAGGACATATCCTGAGTACGCATGGATGGAAAGAAGGAAGGTGTGATGGTGGGAAAGGAGGTTAGATAGTAAGATAGGACAGGGTGTTAGGTAGAATGGTACTAAGTAATCATATGAGTTTATTTTGTAACCTTCATCCACCCCTCCTTCTATTTTCTTCACGTAAAGGAGTTTTCACTTATCGTGTCATATCTATAATTAATACGCACGCTGCTAGGGTCAGAGGCCATATCCTCCTAGATATTTAGAAAGCAGCTAACATTTTGGACAGTGCCACAATATAAATAATAGGGCTGTTAAGAGAGAAACTGATTCTGGCTCCATTTCTGATTTTTCACTTGCTAGAGTAGCCCTAAATTTGGAAGTGACCTCCTCCTCTTTGATATTGCTTTCCAGGTAGCTGACTTTGATTTTTCTCCTCTGTCTGACAAAAATCCCTCTCCTTCCGATTCCGAGTCAAGCTGTGGTCGAATATGCTGCAGGTCCTGTTTCCTTCAGCCACCTCAAGAATACTGGGAGACTGTCAGGGAGAGCCACAGACTCCTCCGTCCTTTGTACAAGCCAGTCAAACCTTACACAGTGTGAAGAACACAGCTCCATTTGGTTACATTAATGCTGACCTCCAACTTTTCTCTTATGCTGAGTTAAAAGCCAAGCGCTGCATGGATGGTTTATTTTTGCTGGTACATTGAGAGATTAACGATTTATTAGGCCCGATGCTTTAGAGTACTTCATCGTGTAATTTAAAAGGAAAGAACCTGAACCACAATAAAAGTGGCTTCATATATTTGAATTACACAAGTGTATATCTTACAGTAGAGAGCATTGCTGAATCATTTAAATGTAGTATGTTATTCTTATGAGGGATTATTTTATGTGCAGATGTTTGCCAGATCCACTCCCCTTTGTAACCTGTCTGGCCTTCCCCCATCATTCCCCCTCTCCATACTATTTGTTTCAAAGACGGAAATGCTCAAGACCAAAAAAAAGCACTTTTCTCTTTTTTCACAGCCATACAGCATTCAGTTTACCAAGAGACTGAACCAGGTGAAATGCTGTTACTCTAATGAATCCTAGTACTTAAAAGGAAACCTATTTGTTCTCCAGATTGGAAACATTCTTACTCCAATACCCTTCTCAATGAACCAGACTCTGTAATTATTACATTGCTACTATTAAAAGGACCTCAATTTTAGCACACAGTATTCACCAGGAACATAAAAGCTGATGTTGCACTGGGGGAAACCTGCAGATACTAACAACACAGATACAAGGTACTGCGTGAGGACATTACATGACTTAAAGGTTCCCTCCCAATACATTGTTGATGGTGTAGTGCAGTACTAAGGTCTTCTAACCCAGGAGAGGTGCCATCTTTGAGATGAGGCATTAAAATAAGGTCCTTTTTGCCCATTTTTAATCTCTGCTTAGATAGTCACCGAAGTTCCCACTGGCATTCTTCAGAGACAACACAAACAATAGACTAAAACCAGTGCTGGCTGTCAGTGCCCCTCAGAGCAGGTTCTGCCCTTCAAAGCTGTGTGAACTCCCTGCTTAGTGCATACTGGTTACTACTTTTGCTGCCTTCCAATTCACTGCACTACTAGCATTTAACTTACTACTCTACTAGAGCCCTGAAGTACTTTGAAAGTTTTACATAAAATCAAATTCTGTTCTATTTCTTTCCTCTGTTCTCCATCTTCTCACCTGCTGATTTTCTCACTGTTTTTATAAGTACTTTGTTATACGCGGAGTATAGTAAATACTTGTCTAATGGCTAAAGGGAAGGGGATCCAGAATTAGGATTCCTGGTTCTCTTCTTGTTTCTGGCACCAATTTGCAGCGTTTCCTTAGGCAAGTCAGTTCATCTCTCTGATCTTCAGTGTCTCCACCCGTACATGGACTCATACCTAACTCAGAGCAGGTGGGCTGTGATGTTAACTGAATTAATATTTATAAAGGGAGTTGGGATAAGGTGAGGACTAGGACCTTTAAAACTGATCTAGGCAATCCAAGTTCTATTAGCAGGTACGTTCCCAGATAGTGCCCTCCTTCACTCCGCCTCACCCCAATTTTTTTTTAAAGAAAGGCTTTGATGGTGTATTTACAAGTGAACTGTGGAACCTTTGAGTTAGAAAAGGTGTCCTTTGTGTTCCTGTTAGGTGTGCTAATGCCAAAATCTTATCTTCAGTCAGTCTTAACAAAGTGGCTCTACTTAGTCTGTGAGGAAGCTATTGTTCTGCAGGTTTACTGCTTATTCCTGAGATAATATCTATTTGAAAAATTGCCAGAAGATACAGGACTAGTTCCTGGCTGTTAACATACCCCACAAAAGGTTGCACGGTTACTTGGAAAGGAGGCATTTGATTTGCATCACTGAGCTGCCCCATGGTGACCTCAGAGAGCTGTGCTGCCCTCAGCAATTGCTATGCAAAGAGGGAAGTTCAGATCATGGAGATAGCTGATGATGTTTGATATACATTTGCGTCCCTTTCATACATAATACATTATGGGACATGCTAACCCTAGTGCGGGGGGTGGAGGAGAGAGAGTGGATACTTGGAGCCTCTCTTCCTCCATACCCCCAACACACTCCCACTGGAGTTGGCCAGAATTTGCCTGCAAGTAACAGGGGAGCAAGGACTGGCAGCATTAGATACCCCAGAGAAAGGGACATGGGAGTAGGATGAAGGTACAAGCAGGACTTTGCTGGGATAGAACTACTTACACCTGTGATATACTCCATCTTCCGTTCACGCCCAAACAACTCTGGGGATATATGCCTGCTAGCACCACTGCTTCAGCTGTGTACCTCCTCACTCTCCCCTGCACACCACAGCCTCCTCTACAGTGATATGACTGAGCCCACACGAAAGTGATCAGACCAAGCACTAGTTGGGGTGTGGAATCCATCATGTAAAGGAAAGTGGGCACTGGGCTATTCTGAGTTGCAAAGGAATAAGTAAACGGATAGAGTGAAGAACTGGACTATACATGAAGGATTTCAATTACTGAGAGAAATAAAAAAATGGTATCAAGAAAAAAGAATTGCAGAAAAGAAAGCAAGCTCCAGGAAATAATCTGTTCTCATCTTCTTTAGAACAATGCAAGATGGGTGACAAAGAAGCCAGATAATTTCAAAGCTTAAACACAAAGAGTAGGAAAGTGAAAGTCAATGCTGAAAAATATTGGGAAATGCTAATTGCTTAGGACAAATGGAAGAGAATAGAAGGTTTGGGAGTAACAGAGATAGTTCTTGCAGGAAGTTTGAGCAGGGCACTATCATTATTTTTGAAAGTACAGATAATGAAGGGAGTAAATTGGGAGCAGGAAATCTGAATATACTGGCTGTGCTTTTATAGCATCAGGATGATTGTTTGCAGAAATTGAAAAGGGTTTGTCAAAAGGCAAATCAGTAATAGAAGATTTGAATAACCCTAACAAACTGGGCTGTAAGTAAATACACGCCCATGAATATCTTTTTGGGAATGGAACAAGACTGCTTCCTGCACAAAAAAGCTAATCTCTGGGTTCACTAAATGCCGTGGAAATTGAAGACAAAGGGTAATTGAGCAGGACAAAGGGAGGCGAGTAGTGCAACGTAGCAAGAATCCGCAGGACTCATTTTGTTAACCTTATAAATCAGTGACCTGGAAAAAAAAGTGTTCAGCAAAATGATGAAATTCACTGATCTGAAACCAAGAGCAGAGCGTGGAAAGCAGGAGAGCAATTAAGGTCAGATGATAAGCCAGAGTATACGCAGATAAGAAGTTTATGCAACTGAGGGAAGGTGTTCTGTGTAGTTATTTTTTTGATTTTTTAAAAAATAAAACAAGAATAAGGGAAGAAACATTGATGGGACATTGTATAAAATTGCATTGCGCAGCATCCTGGATATCGAGCAAACAGCATCACAAACTGGAACACACCCAATACACTAAATAAACCCAGGTGTAGAAATGTAACTGCTGCAGTTATACGTTAAGATTTTCTTCTTTTATTTCCTGAGTTGTAACTTCCTCTAGTCTGTCGCATGAGTTCTCAGCCTAGGTGCCATGGTCAGATCCAGGCAGGTGACAAGGGGAGGTTAAACCATTTACCATTTATGGTTAAAGGGGAGGGAGTCTCAACATGTTTTTTTCTGTTGTAACATGAGCTCACACTGTCGAAGAGTTGGAGAACCACTGATCTAGTGGATTGTCATGTTGGTTATACCTGGTACTTCATACAGTAGTAGCCATTTTAATTTCCAATACACCTCCCCATGTTACCCCAGCACCCAGGAGGGATCAAGATGGATCATGTATTTTATCAGAGTTTAAGTGCTGGCATAGAACACCTGCAATTCAACGCAATATTGTCACTTGTATTCATTCAGTTATCAAGGAATACTCGGTACCTTGATTTTGCTAGATTTTGGGACAGTTACCCCATTTTCTTAGCACAATGTAAGGGCCAAGATACTAATTGGACTTTCACCTCTGGAGACCTGACTGCATAGCAGACTGCGGCCCTGACTCAAATCTTCCAGAGGACTACTTTGATGAACGTGCTAGAAATGGAAATTGGTTCATCAAGGGGAAGGTGAAGGGGTTCAGAATAATCACTGTACATTTAAATTCTCAGCATTGTCATCAGATAATCAGCCAACACTTTGCCTTGAGTTTGGGGAGCAGATGTCAGTTTCCATGGAAACCGAAGTGGGCCCAACACCATTCAGATGAATTGCTAAAATTCTGCACATTTCAGTTGCAATAACTAACTGAGCACTACAAGGTCTGATTTTTAAACTGTACCTACAGCCTAGGGGATTCTATGGGCTTCAGAGTCTTCTAGGGCCCTGTTTTTAAAACAGTATATGCACATTGCTGGTACGTATAATTACAATACCTGATAGAAATACTGAGTGAGTGTGCAACCACCGTAATTGCACAACTGACAGACCTATGTGAGAAAATGATGTTTGTAGTATTATTGTAGCCGTGTTGTTCCCAGGATATTACACGGACAAGGTGAGTGAGGTAATAGCTTTTACTGGACCAACTTCTGCTGGCAAAAGAGACAAGCTTTTGAGCATACATAGAACTATTCTTCAGGTGAGAAAATTACGCTCACACAGCTCCATCCAAGGAGCTCTCCTTAGTCTCTGGGCACCTCCCTTTAATGTATTTGGCCTCACCATACACCTGTGAGATAGTGCAGGGGTATCAGATGATGAACTGAGGCACAGAGAGAACAAGTATATGGTAGAGCCTGAGCCTGAGTTTTCCAAGTCCCAGGCCAGGGTCCTCACCACTGGGCCACCCTTCTTTGAATACAAGTCTGAAAGGTTTCTAGGCCATAGTGTTTGGCGTGTAAATAAATACATCTTAAGCATCTTTCCCTACCACGTTTCCCCATGTAGAAATGTAACCATTTAAGGGAGTTTCTATCGTCAACTGAGTCCCAATCTTTGTGATTATAAAAGGAAACCCACGCAGCCAGTATTAGTGCTAGCCAGGAAGTGACCGAAAGCCTATTTCATGAGACTTTTTTTGAAGTCCAAGATTGCAAAAACAAACCCCAAATAATTGCTGCAGCTTTCAGAGTCAATAAGGTTGCAGCATGAAAATGAAGTGAAGTCCATGTTAGTTGGAAATTGACCAAGGTCTTTCCAATATCACAGTCTCATGAACCAACAGAGTTGTTTCCACCTGCTTATAAACCAACAAGTGTAATAAATCACCTTCTTTTTTTCCCTGGTTTTGTCTGAAACAGACTCTTCCAAAACAAATATGCAGGATGGTGGAGGATAATGGGGCCAGTTTGTGCTGTGGTGAGCCCTATGTATGGCGAGGGCTCTCCCTGGATGGACCATCTCCTACCCATATGTACAGGGGCAGTCACTAGCCTCCACAGTAGCATTCCCCACATCCCACAGATGCAGCAGAGGGCTCCCAGCAAGCCCAGGGCTCTTCGTGTGGGAAAGCAACAAAGAGCACATGGGCTGGGCAGCAGAGCCAAGGGGGGTTGTGTATTACCTTGGCGGGGGTGAAATGGTTAATGCAACCTCTTGCTATATTATACTTTCCTTAGAATCTGTCTGAATGAAGATGTGCTGACAGCAGGGGTGAAAGTAAGGGGGTATAGGCCGGCACAGCGTGCCGGTAAAAGGTAACCACCAGTATCAGCCCATTCCGCTAACTTTAAAGCGCTGCCCGTTTTGCGCCCCCGATCGGAGGCCCTGCTGGGCCCCTACCAGCAGGGCCGCCCCTGGAGAGGCACAAAAGGGGCAGCGATGACCTGGCAGGGCTGCCGATGTCAGGCGCAAAAGGGTGCTTTAATGTCACTACCCCTTTTGCCCCCCGACCGCCAACGAGGGATGGCGGGGAAGTAGCTGTCCTGGGGCCTTGATTTAAGAGAGCCCTTTAAATCACTGCTGGAGCCCAGGGGGGTGCGATCCAGGGAGTGCCGATGGACTGGCTGGGGGATGCTAACCACAGCCCCGCCCCTTCCACCTGAGGCCCCGCCCCTTCCAAAGGGGCCAGCGTGTGCCATGTGCTGGTAAGAGTTGTATTTTACTTTCACCCCTGGCTGACAGGGAATAGGGGCAGAGCTGCAAGGAACCCAGAGATGCTGCAGCAGCAACATAGGGCATCCAGAGAGATGCTTCTGCACCCCTGGCAGCAGCATGAGATCTACATGGATTCTGGGGGACCCACCAGCTTGTGAGCAGGACCTAGAGGGGCTGGGCAGTGTGCTGTAAGAAAATCCTGCTTGCAGTTAGTAATTTGCACAGCAGATGTCTCCCTAAGCAAAAGAATGCTTGCACTGAATCTACCCCAACCGGTTGAACTGGTAGAAGACATGAGTTGCTATCAGACCATGGGCTGATCTATTTATTTTTATGCATGCTTCACTGCGGCATCTAAAGTAAATATAGTTAACAAAGTCCTGTGGCACCTTAAAGACTAACTTGCATCCGACGAAGTGGGTATTAGCCCACGAAAGCTCATGCTTCAAAACTTTATAGTTAGTCTTTAAGGTGCCACAGGACTTTGTTAACTCTGCTATTCCAGACTAACACGGCTACCACCCTGATTCTTAAAGTAAATATAACACCGAATTCCATTTAAAATGCTCATCATACGCAGTACAAACAGCGCCGGCTTCTGCACTATCCCAACCAATTACGATAAATAACTCTGACAGTCACTAGCCAAACGAGTGCTTGATCCAAAAAGGCGTGCCTTGCGCGTCATTCAGAAAGGTGGTAAGCCTAGGTGATGGGGGATGAGCAGGCAGAGCAAGCTTCACAGATAGGAAACACCTTATCTCCAGCCTGCACCTCCAAGGGCTCTCAGGAGAAGCACCCCTGATGACTTCATGACAGGCAGAGGGAGGCGATCATATTCAGAGCTGATGTATAAGGTGGTGTATGTCGAACCTCCTATACCCAGTTAGATCCCCGTAGAGCTACTTACCATTAATCGAGTGGTGTGTACAGAAGTTTAAGTTGGTGTAACCTACATGCCGAGGCATTAAAGAAAGGTGTCGGAAGGTGCATGTTAAAATAGAATGGAGGCTACTTTAATTTACACCTTGTTCCAGCTCTTTGGCTTGTGAACAGCATCCTTTTAGACTCCCTTACTCAGCAGCAGAACAGGAGTATGTGGGCCCAAGGAATGCAAACGAACACCATTTACATAATTAAATACAACCAATGCATAAAACCCAGTCAGTGGATCAGGATTATGGCCAACTCTATAGCTCCAGGTATTGATGATCTGGTCCAGAACTTAGACACAAAACAATCCCTGTCACAGGTCCAGTTGGCTTCAGCTGTAATCAGGGAACGTAAGCTGGTGGCTCTTGTCCACCTGTCTACTCTAGTCTATAGATGTGCACACCATGAGGTCCCACTTCAGTGTGCAGCCATCTGGTCCAGATCTGGGCCATTAGCTCTATGCTACCGCTGCAGCCATCTGCTGTTAGGCCTACTTTTTAAGTCATCTCTACACAGCCAGTCCAGTTGGGCCTTGCTGTGAGGTCAGCTCTGCGCTACCACTGGTTCAGTCTGCTCCTATCTAGTCCCATAGAATCACTCCACACACATGGTTCAGACTATCCAGGTGGGGAATCCAGAGCAAGATGGAATTCTTGTTCCTTTGAAAAGAGTTCCTGATCTCTAGGGCACAACCCTCAACCTTTTCTTATTGAATTTGAATCAGATCCCAAACCAGAGCCCACTACCTGTAAGCTCAGGGTGACACACTTACTCCAGGGCATATCTTGCACAATTTCTATTCCCTTTCTTAAGTATAATTATGTATTATAATTTCTACAATTAGCTCACAGATTCCAAATAAAACAAAACATAGTATGGGGAACCATGAGAAAGCAACGTTATAATTCATGTAAATGAGTGTGGCCATGGTTGAATTTTCCCTTTGGAGGGACCAGAGAGTTCCATCCCTCTAAGCTTTCAAGCACTGTGTTTACACAATATATTTAAACACAGCCAAGGGATTCAGGCCTGTAATCCCTTGCTCATGCAGGCTATCCTGACTTCAGTGAGACAAGTTATGCGAGGAAAAGTTTGCATGGGTAGGCCTGTTATTCTGCATTAAGGTGTTATGTTTTTTCCATACACAAGAGCAACTCTCTACTTTCAGTCTAAAATGTCTCAATTTAAAATAAGGAAAACAAGAAAGAACCCAAGTGAAATCTCATGAGACAGCACACATCATATGGCCCTTCAAACTTGCTGCAGCAATCTCAGAACAAAATGACTGGACTCAATGCCTGTTAAAATCAGCCCAAGAACCGCTACGGACTTCAATGGGCAGAGCCCTTAGAAATGTAGAAGTGCAGTAATCAGAAATATGCACATCACAGTTTCACAGATGCACCATCTCTGTCTTTCCTGGTTATATAAATCTATTACATTTGGTCTTTTAGGGCTTTTTAAAAAAAAAACAATCTAGAAGTTAGGTACAGAATGTGAACATGACTCACAATGTCCTCTTATCAGAGCCACAGTACATATTTAGTGGTGCTGCAAAAAATGCTGTCGGTTTTTAAAGCCACTCTTATTCCTGTAATACTCTTCTTAACCCATTTTTCTTTTGTTACATGTGAATCCTTTAAATATTTTTGTGTGAAAGCCAATAAAATGTACATTACACAGAAATAATTTATTTTACTAAAATTTAACAAATTTGGCAACCTTACTAACTGCATAATATACTTTTTGCACTCTTTAATCTTAAATTGCATAACAAATAATCTCCAACATAACATGAGATGCCTGATTTGAATACCTGAGCAGTCACTTGTACATTTCTGATTTATGACAATTTCCAGTACTACGTTAACTGTATTGAGACTAAAGATTTGCCCCAGTGTCCAGGGAATGGGGATCTATGTCACAAAAACAACACACTTAATTCAATAAAAATAGTCTAGCACTAAAGATAGAAATTTTGGCCCTAATCCAGCAAAGCACTTATCATTTAAATAGGATTTGTACCAAATGACTGGAGGACAGCTAATATGACACCAATTTTTAAAAAGAGCTCCACAGGTGATCCCGGCCATTACAGGTCAGTAAGCCTGACTTCAGTGCCGGGCACACTTGTTGAAACTATAGGTGAACTCCACAAGACCGCGACGATCGGGGTCCAAAAAAATCTACCGCTCTAAACGTGGGGCATGGTATCGCGGGATTCTACTGTATAGTAAAGAACAAAATTGTCAACCACATAAATGAATATGTTGGGAAAGAGTCAACATGGTGTGACAAAGCTCCAAGTCTGTACTTGTGGGTCCTGCGTTTCTCAGCGGATTTCACTAGCCTCAGAGGCTCACTGTGATCATCCACGTAGCCCTTCTCTCTTTAGAGACGAGGTCACAGTCTTATTGAGCCATTTTAATCATAAGCCAGTGAGGAGAAATTATCCTTCCGGGCACAGTCTCTGTTGCCTCCCTAGTCTCTGTGATTAATTGGGGAAGGTAGGAAGGGGAGAGCCCGGGCCCACCCTCTACTCCGGGCTCCAACCCAGGGACCCTAATAGTATCAGCTAAGATGGCTGACCTTTTAACCATCAAGCACAATACAATTCCCTGGGCTACTTCCCCACAGCAGTCCCTGCTTCTTTACTCTCCACTTCACCGTTACCTCAGGGCCTCCTTCCAAACTGCTCTCTGCTCCAACGCCTCTCAAACTCCTGACACCCACACCCCCACCTGACCAAATGGGGGGGGGGGGTTAAATGGTTTCAGCCAGCCCCTGATTGGCTTCAGGTGTCCCAATCAGGCTAGCTGTTTCTGCTGCCTTCTAGAACCTTCTTAATTGGCCCCAGGTGTCTTGATTGGCCTGGAGTAGCCTTTATTTGGCTATACAGGGAACAGAGACGTGCACATCCAGAGACTGATATACCTGCCTTCCAGCACTCTCCTATACTCTTCTGGTCTGACTCTGTCACAATGGTTTTTATAAAGGAAAACCATGCCTCATCAATCTACTAGAATTTTAAAGACGGTCAAAAAGCATGTGGACAAGGGGAGGTCCAGTGGATATAGTGTACTCAGTTTTTCAGAAAGCCTTTGAAAAGCTCCCTCACCAAAGGCTCTTAAGCAAAGTAAGCTGTCATGGGATAAGAGGGAAGGTCCTCACGTGGATTGGTAACTGGTTAAAAAATAGGAGAAAAAAAGTTAGGAACGAATGGTCAGCTTTCAGAATGGAGAGAGGTAAATGGTGTCCCCCGGGAGTCTGTACTAGGACCAGTCCTATTCAATATATTCATAAATTATCTGGAAAAAAGGGTAAACAGTGATCTGGCAAAACTTGCAGGTGCTACAAAATTTCTCAAGATAGTTAAGTCCCAGGCAGATTCCAAAGAGCTACAAAAGGATCTCTCAAAACTGGGTGACTAGGCAAGAAGTTGGCAGATGAAATTCAAAGTTGATAAATGCAAAGTAATACACATTGGAAAACATAACATGCTTATAAAATGATGGGGTCTAACTTAGATATTACCACTCAAGAAAGAAATGTTCTCTGAAAAGATTCACTCAATATGCTGCAGCTGTCAAAAAAGCGAACAGAATGTTCGGAATCATTACAAAAGGGATAGATAATAGGACAGAAAATATTGTATTGCCTCTATATAAATCCATTCTACGCCCATATCTTGAATACTGCATGCAGATGCGGCTGCCCCATCTCAAAAAAGAACTGGAAAAAGTTCAGAAAAGGGAAACAAAAATGATTAGGGCTGTGGGACAGCTTCCATATGAGGAGAGATTAATTAAACTGGTACTTTTCAGCTTGGAAAAGAGATGACTAAGAGGAGATATGATAGAGGTCTATAAAATCATGACTGGTGTGGGGAAAGTAAATAAGGAAGTATTATTTACTCCTTCTCATAACTCGAGAACAAGGGGCCATCAAATGAAATTAATAGGCAGCAGGTTAAAAACAAACAAAAGGAAGTATATTTTCACACAATGCACAGTCAAACTTGCCAGAGGATGTTGTGAAGGCCAACAGTATAACAGGATTCCAAAACAACTAGATAAGTTCATGGAGGACAGCCATTGATGGACCTATCAGCCAGCATGGGCAGAGATGGTGTCCCTAGCCCCTGTTTGCCAGAGGCTAGGAATGGGTGACAGGGGATGGATCACCCGATGATTGCTTATTCTGTTCATTCCCTCTGGGGCAACTGGCAATGACCACTCTCAGAGGACAGGATGCTGGGCTGGATGGTTTGGTCTAACCCAGTATGGCCATTCTTATGTACACCAGGCATATGAAAAGTGGGGAGGGATATTTAAAGGGAAAGGGGCTTAGATCATACAGTTCTCTCTCTGCATTCCCTTTTCTTCATCTAGGTCTCTACTCTCCTTTGAGTTGCAATCGGATGAGAAGCAAGAGGGGAAATCTATTCACAAGAGGAGTCCCTTGGAATAAAACATGAGAGCACTCATTTAAATTCTTCAGGAGCCATGTCCTTTTTCATAAGAAAAATATGAGAAAAATCAGGTAGGTAGTGCATTCATTTTTTATGAGCAGGAGGACCCGCAGTCATTACTAATAAAAGTACAGGAGGAAAGGACGGATCTCAGAAGGAAAACGTCATCCATTACATGCAGCCCTAGGGATCAAATGACACATACAACTGAGAGATAACAACAGCAGACTACACCTCAATTGCTACCAGAAGGATGCCTATACATAAAGATCTGTGCTCTGTACATTCTGTTTTGTGATCTTTGCAATACAGATTGCCTTAATTTTCCCACAAACTAGTGGCTATATTACTTTTAATATAATTAAAATACTACTTGTTAAGACCTTGATCCAGCAAAGATCTTCATCTTAGGCACAAAGTAACTTTGCACATGTGAGTAGTCCCATTGGACTTAATGGAACTATTAAGTTTGTATGTTTTTCATGATTGTGGCCCTAAATGTGTTCTATTTCACCACAAGATTTCTGCCGCCCTTATTGCAAAAAGTGTGTTTGTATTTTTTAAAAAATCTATCATGTATATAAAATGTTTGCAACTCACCAGAGAATGAGTCGGCATTAGCTTCTAGTTTCCTAAAAAATATCATTAAAACTATTTTTGGTGAAGAATTAGCTAGAAAGATATTCACCCGGGAACACTAAAATAGCTTTGAACTTTTTAAAATTAGATAAAAGTCTAGAGCTGGTAACTGAAACTCCCCAAGTCTCAGCATGATCTGATTTAATTTAACCATGAAAATCAGAGTTTACACTAAAATACTGATAGAATTTCCACCTGATCCATTGCTGTAATAAGGAAAGACTACAGAAGATGAAGTAATGGGCAGATAGAGGCGTGGTCCAAAGTGGGGGAAAAAATCATTGCAAGAATTTTAACCAGCTCTCTGACTGAAAAACAGAGGAAAAAAACTACAGAGATTTTGTAGAAAATAGTCCTTATTTTAAAATTAAATTACAAATTTCAATTTGTCTGTAGTATCACTTTAAGAGTAGACTGCTCAGTTCAACACCAGCTGTAGCTTTCCATTGGTCTTGAGGTGTGTTCCCACTTATACACGAAAGTTCCTTTCCTTTTGTAAAGATGTCTGAGATATTGCCTATGCTTAAATTGGGAAATTCCATTCGAACTGGTGATCACTCTCAAAATGGAAGGTGGATTTAACTGTAGCTCCTGTAGAGTGCATTGTACTAATCGAGCTATGATGTCACAAATGGCATGGAATGCAGTAGTGAGATCCTTATCCAAAAAGAAAGATTACAAATCCCTCAGAAACTGATCTGAGCCACTGACATGACCTGTGATTTAACCAATGGTTCACAGCCCAAGAGCATCCCCCTATTATGAACCTCTTTGTTTAAGGCCAGGTAAATCTCCATAATGCGTCCAGGAACTAACCCTGCCATACTTTCAAGATCCTCTTTCAGAACCATTGTGTGCTATTTAAAAGTTGCCAGACTATCTCAGAGGTGGCTGCACTTCAGTGATGGGTGACAAGAAACTGTCCTCCTTGCTCAGAATTTGCCAGCATGTAAAATGCTTATTAAAGGCACTATAAATGACTTAAACAGGGTTGACTATCTTTTGAGAGCCCCTCATGGCCAGAGGTCATTCTGCAGCAACCCGCCTCTGTTTTCACTTCTTCAGGGCACCTTGGGAATGTCACAGTCCACATTATTTGGAATTCTCTCTCTCATGTGCCCCATTCCCTCACATGCCCTGAAGTTTCCTAAGCATAATTCCCTGTTTCCTATTCCTCTCTGATCTTGATAGGGAAACACCTGACCTCCATCAGGCCCAGTCACCGCTGCTAACATGCAGAGGTAGGCTGGGGCAGTTCCCTCTTAAAGGCCCAATCCACCCTGCGACATCGATCAAATTAAAATAGTAGTTGTTTGCCCATCATGCGCTTACGAATATGAGTTCCCTCAAGATCATGAATTCTTCATCCCCTCTGTATTTTGAGAGGTTGAGATGATTACAGAGATGCACTGTTATTGTTAACAGTTGTGGTCCAGCTGATTTTTACATGACAGAAAGAATACATACATGGAAAGTATTAAAAAGAAACAAGACCTTTTAAAAAGGGACTATCAGAAGGAGAAATCACTCAGCAATAAACATGTCAATAAACAAATAGTTTCAATGTAAGGCTATTGTAAAGACAAGCACTGTCTGTGGAAAACAGACTGTAAAGAGCTCTCTCTTCAGGGAACAGTCAAAAAATGAAGCATGAATGCATGATTAGGGGGGAGATCATTTGGTTTTGGAATTCTCTGGGCAACATCTGCTGCTTCCTTCAGATGCATTCTTGAGAGCTAAGGAAAAAGACAATGGGAATCAAAGCACATACACAAGATCACAGGGAGCTATCAGAGACAGGGGGTTTAGTAATTCATTGGCAGTGACAAGCAGTAGACTAATCACTGCATTGAGACAAGTTAAGTTCCCTCCATTCTTCCTTCTTTCCCTAGAGCAGCACTAACTTGAAACTGGCAGAAATCCAGATCTCAGTGTGGCAAAATGGAACCATTTCAGTGCATGCCGGAGCATACATCAGCCATCTGCAAACCCCGGAGATGTGTGGCCTCCTGCTCTGATTGTTTGGTAATTTTTTTTACAATATCATGATGTAGTGTCTGAGACAGGAGGAAAACTCAAGGAGGAAAAAGACAAGCAACCAGTTAAGAGTCAGTCAGCAAATGCGAGGCAGTTCTATCACCCTACAGCAGCGTTTCCCAAACTGTGTTCTGAAGAACTGTGGTGTTCCACACGATGTGAATAGGTGTTCCGTGAAAGGATCATAATTTTAAAAAAGGGTCTCCATTTTTTTTAATTTTAAATTTTCCATATTTGAAGCCTAATTTACAACTATTTTTGAATGATTATAATTTATAAAATAAAATATATTTGAGCATAAATAACACATTTTTTTATTTGAAAACCAAACTATTACAAAATAATATTATAAGTGTTCCGTAAATATATACCAGGCTAAAAGTGTTCTGTGGCCAGAAAAGTTTGGGAAACACTGCCCTACAGGAGGGGGGTCTTTCTTCTGCCCTATACAGGACAGTCTGGAAGATACCAAGGACCCCATCTGGACAGCAAACTCATCTGCACAGCACTAAGCAACAACCACCTCATATGTACCAGTACTTCATATGTACCAGTACCATGTACTTCAACTTGGAGCATCTTGGTTCCAGACCTGGGTATTATTCAATAGATCGGGGGCTGGAGTTATATTTAGCTCAAGAGTGTGCTCCCCTCCTTTTTTTTTCAGAACAGAGGAAGAGTTTGTGAACCTTTCAGCTAACCGGGGCCATATTCAAGTGTGTAATGAAACCCTTTCATTCGAAAAACGACAACATTCAGGTCTAGTTCATTACACACGGACATGCAGCCTTTGGTTTTGCTGAGCGCATCCACCCAGCATCGAGAAGAGACTACAGGAACAGTTTTTGGAAATCCTCCCATTACTTTCGAAGTCACCTGGCGCACTGTTGTGTCCGATCCAAGATTTCCAACTTCCAGCGAGTCCTTGGGGCTTGTTGCCAGTACTGGGTACATTTTTAAGACAGATGGAGGCTGTTTAGTGCCAATGCTCTTGAGCACCTCAATTTTAAAAATAAAAACCTGAAAAACTTCCACCTAATTTACGCCTTAAAGGTAGCGTGAATTCACAGCAGCTGGATTGCTCTCTCTCTCTCTTTCTGTCAACTGGGAATACATGATGTCGTGCTACACACATTTTTAACAGTGTAAGTTTGGAACGGGTGTATTACCTGGAGTGGTACTAGCATAAGGAGGTTGTGCAGGTTATCCTATTCTGTACATGCTATATAGGTTTAAGAAACTGTTCTAGAAATGTTTAGAGGATTTCCTTTATTTTTTCTCTTAATTGGGACTGTTTTTCATATCCCTCCACCAGTAAAGCCAAATAGTTGCCATCTGTCTAATTATGCAGGGTTCAGATGGAAACATAAAACCCTCTACAAATGACTTAACATAGCTTTTTTTGGGGGGGGGGGGGAGGGAGAGGCGCTGCAAATATCAGTTTTACAGTCTGCTAAGTCTGGCCTTTCCATGGCTACAAATGGGTTGCTCAGTCTAAGGGAGTAGCTAGGAATCTTTTCTCCAGTAGTATGCAGTGCTACATTTTTATCCACAGTTGGATACTGGACCAGGACTGAGTCTTGCAATGAAATTCCACATTTTGGTGGGGAGGGGGGAGGGGGAGACCCATATTAGCCAAAACATTTTTAACCAGGATTTATTTTCATGGTCTACACATGCCCCAAATATATGTGATGGGGTTTATTTCTAAACTGCTTCCTACTTTCAGAGACAGAGAGAATAAACTATAGAGTGGTTTTAGTATGCTACTGAGTGGATCATGTTACTTCTGAGAGGAAACACTACAATCCAAAACCCTTCAAATGTATAGCAAGGATTCAGCATTAAAGATCTGCTCAGATTTACTTACAGCTACTTAGCTTTCTTGCTTTATGTTCAAAAAGGGGGAACTTTGTTCCCTGGAGTCTGGAGAGAAGTGGGGAGAAAATCAATAGCTTGCTGTTTAAACAGCTAAACGAATGCACCGTTGCCTGTAAACACTTTCATGATGAGACTTCAAAACAAAATAACAAAAACATCCTCTAAAGTTAAAGCTTCCATAGCTAAATTTTCGATTTCTGCCTTGATTGAATTTCTCAGTACAGAGTTTAAAGCCACATGCCTTTCATTGTCAGCACTCGTACAAGGGCCATCATGCCAGTGATTTGATTGCAAAAGAAGTAGGTGGATTTATTTTAGTGAGCCGAGAAGAAAGTACACTTCCACATTGCAGGAAAGCACCTATCCTTTACTCAGTAATGTGTACCAATAGTCCACAGAGGGGGTTTTCAAAGGCAGAAAGGGCACTGACGTGTGTGAATCTCAAAGTTGGGTACCTCGCCCCAGTTTTTGCCTTTGACAATCTCCCCTGTGATTTCTGGATTACCAATATGACTTTTATACAGAACATAACCCAGGCCCTCAGCTATGTCAGCACCTGTAAACTTTATCCAACTCTGGGATTGGTTGGGGCTTAAATATTAATTCTGTTGTAATTAGCCCTACCCAATGAGGTTACATTCACTAGAGTACTTGGGTATATCAAATCTTTTCAGATATTCATTGTGCTCTGGGTGTACCACAAGCTCAGAGGCAAGCATGGTAAACTCCACAGCTATTAGTTCAGTAGGCTCCATAAACACACATCCTTGGTGGTGATACCTCGATGATAAATTGTGGAGCCATGTGATAAATGCAGTTTATCACACACCTCTGTCCACCATGCTCTACTCCTTCTCCAGGTCAGATTCTAATATTCCAAATCAATCAATCATCATTGTTTTAAAAACACCAAACACAAAACATCTTTCCTTCTTTCTCCCAAGTAGAGAATTCCTACCTTTCTCCGAAAAATGTACATTGATTCTAGGTCCTGAACGGGTGCTCTGCACTCCTGGACCATTCTGGTCATTATCTATAAATGGTCTGTATATCTGAGGCCAAATAAGAGTCTCACTGACAGAGCCATCCCTAGGAGGATGTGGGGCCCGGGACAACCGCCCCCCACTCCAGCCCTTCTCTCAAGCCCCTGCCCTGCCTATTCCCATCATGCTTCACCTCTCCCAGTCTCGTCCCTCCCCTGCTCCACCCCCTCCCCTGCCTCCATTCCACCTCTTCCCCCGCAAGCTCCCATCCTGCCTCTTTCCAGCTTCTGCCCCCTTCCCCCCGAGCGATGCCAGGAACCGGGGAGTGGAGCGGGGCAGGCTTGGGCCAGGTTGCTTGTTGCTGCCAGCACCAGACTCCCCCCTCCCCCCCCGGCTAACACCCAGGTTGCCCTGGACCCTGCATCCCAAAGTGCGGGGCCCCGTAAAGTGCGGAGTATGGGGCGGACTGCCCTGGTCCATCCTATGGACGGGACAGCTCTGCCCACTGAAGTATGCAGTGTTGCTGTAGCCATGTCAGTCCCAGGATATTAGAGAGACAAGGTGAATGAGGCAATCAGTCTCTTTTATTGGACCAACTTCTCTTGGTGAGAGAGACAAGCTCTAGAACTACATAGCATTCCCACGGAGGTCATTTGTAAAACTCCCATTGACTTCAAAGGGAATAGGAGCCAACCACTAGCAAATCTCTCTCAAAGAGGAATAGGGGCTAGCCTTCTTAACTGTACTATCTGGGGAAAAACAAGGAGTTGGTTGGTCTGGGGGATGGTTTGTTTTTAAAGAACAGAAAGTTTCAGCTGAAATTATATCCACTGCTCAAGTCTACTGCCTCTTCTCAGAGTAATTACATTGCTGGCTGAGACCTTTGTGTGGGGACTGACCCTGGAGCTCCTTGGTCAAAAATCAATCTGGACTGCTTGAATTAAAGGATGGGGTCCCTCAGCTCTGAAGCAGTAGCAGATTTAAACCTTTATATGTAGTCTAGCCACTAGATGCGAACAAAGTGCCACACTGTATTTGCATGTTAATATTTTTTATATTTTCATAAGGGCAGGGCAATATGATACAGTATGTTGTGTCTACAGGTTGCAAGATAGTGGCCCAATTTGGCATTCACCTCCACGTTCAGATGTAAATGAATTTTCCATTGTTTAAAGCCAATGTTGGCAGACTCTCCTCCAGCCATGAACTTTTGCCTATTTCTAGAAGTCAACTGACTTTTTTTTTAAGTTCAGAATTGGTTCAGTGTTGTATGCCTTTGCACTTCTGTGCTCCTGTGGGAGCTAGAAATGCTGAAATATTACCAAGAAGCCTATCCTCGTCGGATTTCCAGCCCAGCTTTGCAGATTCGTGACATTCTGATAGATGACATAAGCTTTGGATAAGTATCTCAACTTTTGGGAAACTCTTCTGAATTGAATGCAAACTCTGAACCCGTAGGGGTTCACCCATCACTTTTAGAAATGTATGAACTAGAGCTGTAGGGAAAGAGCTGGAGATTTTAGTCAGCAGGGATTTTCCGCTTAGTGGAGTTGTATTCTGGGCATTGAATTTTCTTTTTCTGCACTGCTTCAGCATTGTACTTTATTTCACCATCAGATTTGAACGCAGATAATTGTACAGTAAAAACAGTAATTCAACAGGTTATTGCTACAATAATTCCTATTCCTAGAGGATAGATAGTTAAACTTAGTTGCCTATTTCCTTTTAGAATCACATGCAGGTATTGTCATGACTAGTCACTTCTGTTGATCTTGGTTGAATTACCATGATCTGTTGATCTTAAAAGACATAGAAATGTATGTTGAGTAGTCAGGACAATCATGTGCAGTTTATCTAGGCCACGACTCAAACGTCATATTGGGGGAGGAGGAAGTGAGAGTTCTTGATTATACTTATTAATGAACCCTCCTGGCTCATTTTCATGGAAATTCCTAATGTCTCGTCCTACTTTGATCTGCAATACAAAATGCAGGACCTACTAGTAACAGAGATGGGGGTTGGAGACATTTCTATGTTGTGCTTACATGTACTCTTAGTTTTGGATTCACATTTCACATTTTCCAAGTTTCCCTTGCTTATTTCTGATGGATTCAGAGTGAAGCAAAATCATTTTTTTCCTTTGAAATAATTTTCAGACTGATTCTAGGACTAGGAAGGAAATAAAATATACATGTGAACCTTAAACTTTGTAAAGATATGCAGAGGAGCACACAAAATCCTTAGCAGAGCCCAGATAAATAAATACAAAATACACACTGGAGTATGCAGGAAGCCAGCTCTTGGCATAGAAGCATTGCTCACAACATCACTCACATCAGGCAGCATCGTGCAAAATCCCTTCTCCCTGCAATGCCATGATTATTACTGGCTATGATTCACTGTTGACTAGGAAGTGACCAAACAGCTTTTCAATAGAGTATCGTAAACCCACTTCCCTTTTCAGTTCATTTATCAAAGCGTTTGTGGTTTGAATTTCAAGGGAGAGGAAGGGATACCTAATAATGAGCAAAGGGAGTTATCCTGCACGCAGAGAATTTTACTGCATCGAAATAGCGGGACAACTCCAACTGTACAGAGACCCCTGGAATTCCCACTGAAGTCAAAGGGAATTTCATATCTGAGAGCAGAAATGAACCCACTGTATGTGCAAAAAGACATATCAGTGAACACCTATGCAGGGCCGGCCCCCAACATTTTGCCACCTGATGCGGGGAGCTCAAATGACGCCCCCATATCCCCTCACTTGGGCCAAAACTTTGAAAGTTCTCTTGTGCCCTCCTTCCTCCAGCATAGCACTCCATCTCTGTGCATGTAGAGCAGAGAGAATACATATGCACCAGCAACAAACAATTTTCTACACTCTGGATCCTAAGGCCCTCCCCCTCTCTCCTCCCCCCACCACAGTATGGCAACTGAGGTGACCGCCTAAGTTCACCTCATGGTCAGGCCAGCCCCGCACCTATGTGCACTTGGCCAGTCTTGTATCTTTGATGTTTGGTGCTTGTGGGTGGCTTTACAGCACTCGTTACAGCTAATTGTAAGAGCAGCCCTCCCTGCCATGCTTCATAGAGCTCCGGAGGAAAGGGCATTTATACATTTTTAAAGCTAAAGTGTATATCATCAGGAAGGAAGCTTGGTGAAATCTTTACTGACTCCTCCTGGAGCTGGTGCCGAAAGGCGGAGTGGTTTCCTGGTGGAGCCTTCTTTCCCTTGGGCCTCAAAAAGTCTCCGTTTGCTGTGTGATCTAAAACAAACCAAAAAAAACCTCAAGGCCGAATGTTCTCTCTCTTATGGCCATGTTCTCTGGTTGAGTGCGTAAAGTCTGCAAAAGGACAGCAGGGGGCAGCAGCGGAACCTCTATAGTTACAAAAGCACGTCAGGCAGCCTTTGAAGCTAGTTTAGCATGACGTTGGCCATTTCAGCTCATGTTCAGTGCCAGCAAATTCATTAAGGGAAGGCTCATGGTTTGGTTTGGAACCTCATTGAAGTAGGATGATGAATGCCCACGGGCACAGGCATGCCTCTCCCTACTATGAACAAACCGTGACTCATTGTGAATTGCCAGTGTAACAAGTCTTTTCATTACTTTTAATGTTTAAGAGGCATCAGAAAGAACATCCAGCTACAGCAAGAAACCTTGTCTCATTATCTGTGTGGCCTTTTTGATGAATTATAAAGAGCTTGTGCTGCGTGCGAAGCACGTACAGATGCCAGGCCATAGGCAGAACTATTTTTTTCTCTCTTAAGTGGGGGAAAATTTTAGACGATTTGCTGTATGATCCAGAACTAACTTTGTGCAAGATGGTGCCATAGCATGGCTTTTTGACAGAAAACACTCATTCAAAATATTTGCTCTGAACTTTTGGGGGATGCATATCGTTGTGTCTATTGTACTTACACAGCCCCAGCACAATAGTATCTCAGCGCCTCACTGCACCTGTGTGAGACGGGGCAGTGCTGTTATACCTGTTTCACAGATGGGGAAAATGAGGCCCCGATTGCCTGTCTGACTGATTTGCCCAACATTACACAGGAAGTCTGTGAAGGAACAGGGGAGGGCACAAGTATCACGACTCTCCCCAAAAGAGAGGTTTGTAAGGTGCCCTAAGAGCTAGACTCAAATAGTCCCAAGCTTCGAGCAACTTCAGACCCAGACTTTGAAGCTTCACTCTCTATATTGGCCTACACAAAGCATTGCCAAGTTGGTGAAGTAGTTCAGCATTCCGCCACAAAAAGGGAAAATTTTATTGGCTTGCTTGGAAAAAAATAAACTAGAACAAAAATATCAATTAAAATGAAATATTTCTTAGTCTTTACATAGAAAATAATTATCCAAAGTGACATTTTCTCATGAACAAATTGTTTTCCACAAAAGCCCATTTTTCAGAAAGAAAGTTTTTCACGTGGAAAATTTTGGCCAACTCCACCAGAGAGCTTACGACCTAAATAGACAAGATGAAGGGCATTTTTCAGACGGGGAGCTGAATAAAGAGGGGCAAATATTCAAAGAGCCTTCACCACCCCCAATGAGGGCCAGGTTTTCAGAAGTATTCAGCACACATTTAGGCCCCTGATTAAAGGCCATATTTTCAAAAGAAGGGTGAGCCCGTTGGGTGGAAAATTGTCACAATGGGAGTTCCTGGGTGCCGAGCAGTTTTGGAAATCTGGCCTTTATTTAGGTGCCTACATGGGAAATGAACCCTTGAAAATTCTATTGCAGGGCGAGTACGTGACTTTTGCCAGGATCACTCAGGAAGTCAGGGTTAAAGCAGGGTATCAAACCCAGATTTCAGGAGTCAAACTCCAGTGCCTTAACCACAAGATCAGTCTTCCCCTCAGCCTATCTATTCCTGCGGGAGGGTGAGGATGAACAGACAGTACATTTCCAGGCACCACCAATGGTATTTGATGGGTTGGGGCCTGAGCCAGATCTTTCAGAACTCCTGAGCCTCATCCAACCTCAGAGAAAAAAGTGCTGCAGTATTTTTGTTTTAAATTCAGCTTTAGCTCCTGCAGGGCTTCCAGAAACAGAACGGTCACACAGTGCCCTTGCAGCTTTATGGCTCCTTCACTGGTGTCAGATGTAAAGTAAATTATGCATGAAAGCCTTCATGTGATCTTTTACTTTGGTTTTCAGAACCAGGATTGATATGAAGTATAGTAAAATAACAACAAGTTGTATAAAAATGCAGTTAAAGCTGATCTTTTCCAGCTTTTCTCTTGAGTTTGCTTCCTGCTCAGGTTGGTCACACAAAGTACAGTGCTTGTTTCTGACCTCCCCATCTGCTTTTCACAAGGGACAGCAGCACTGACTTCAATGGAAATAATAGTGATATTCAGTGGTGTAAGTGAGACCAGAATCAGGCCCAACATGTAAAATGAGATCTCCAGTGCCACTTCTTTGGGCCTGGTTTGATGGTCTCTCTCGGGTACAACGGAAAAGGCAGCACTTCAAAACAACTCTTTATACTCAGTACATGCCCTGGCATCTAGATCAGTCTCTGCTGCTCTAGGAGAGCTGAAATTGTAATAAGCTCTTTTGACGGATCTACTTTGCAAGGTGCGAGCTTTCTTTCTTGTTGGGAAGTGATCCAGATGCTCAGCTGGTGTCAAATCAACAGAGCTCCATTGGCATGAGTGGAACGTACGCCAATTTACGCCAACTGGGACTCTGCCCCAGCCAGCATATTCATCTCCCACCAGAAACAGTGGGAGCGTAGCCAGCACCATGCAGGAGTGGAGCCCTTCGGTTCAATCCAGGCTCATCTTCCTCCTAGCCATATCCATAAAGCTCGCACATCTAAGTCTATTCGGTGCTATGTAGGTTCTCACACTGCGCTCAGTGCCGCGAGAGCTGAGCACCTCCTTACTAATAACTGCAGAACAAATATAAAACTCCAACTGAAAACCCCGTTATAGCCACAACATGCTCTTCAGATCAGAGCTACGTTTCAGTTGTGCTTGCTGAGATGTAGCTGTGGAAGAGGGTGACCCACAAGCCACATGACGAGTAGCTCACCAAAGTCAACTACAACCCCAGCTCCCGTCTCCTTTTGCCTAGGTGTTTACCATTCTACACGGGTTTTCATTTTCCATGTGCAACACTCCTTCATCCTTCCCTAAATTAACCGTGGCCAGAATCATGGTCTCTTCTGCTCCCCAACCGGCCATCTCCATACCAACAACCAGAACATTACTGTTGCAGTAAGATGACCAAGGACATAATTCCATATTATTACTGATGATGATGACTACTACTAAGCATCCAATAGTTTGCTATGTGTTTGCTGGGTCCTTTTGAATAAAATACTCCCAAAACGACACATTTCAGAATCAAGCTCCCATGATTGGCATGTAGCTCCCATGATGGGCTCTCCACTTAGAGGCTAGTTTCCAAAGGCAGATTAAAGAGATTTTATGGTTTTTGAAAGACAAATGGTTGCTGGGGATCAGGCTCTAAACCCTGAACTATCAGCAGTTCTAAGTTTTTTCCCTCCTGTGGCCCTGTGTTAGAGCAGAAGAGAGTTTCTATAAGCCCATTCTCATAGTTTCAGGAACCTCCTCCCATCGATCCATAAAGAAAGGGTGAGTGAGAGTGATCTCCCCTGGACCTGCTGCAATCTATCTGGAGGTCCAATCCCCAGATTGAGAACTCGTGTGTGAAAGTACTGGGTCAAATTCTCTTCCCACTAGAGCAGTGGTGCTCAACCCTTCCAGACTGCTGTACCGCTTTCAGGCATCTGCTTTGTCTTGCGTATCTCAAGTTTCACCTCACTTAAAAACGGCTGGTTTACACACTCAGACATAAAAATACAAAGGTGTCACACTATTACTCAAAATTGCTCACTTTGTCATTTTTACCATATACTTATAAAAGAAATCAACTGGAATATAAATATTGTACTCGAGTCTGTTTTTCACTTGTGAGCCTTGCCTGAAGCCCAAGCCCCAAGCGGCAGGGCTGACATCTTATTTAGCTTCACCAGGTCTTCTGTGGTGTGGAACCCTGGGCAGTTGCCCTCTTTGCCACTCCCTAATGCTGGCCCCGCACATGCAATCCCCCCTCCCCTTTCAAACCTCTCTCATTACCCCTTTGGGAGCTGCAGTGAGAAACACTGAGCTAGATGAGTTGAGTACCCCGGGTTGAGAACCACCGCTCTAGTGGAGCCTTACATGACTTCAGCAGAATTGGACCAGTGAAACCGAGTGGACAATTTGGTCCAATAAGAATGTTGGTCCCAGATCCACGGGGCAGTCAAATGACAGAACCTCTCATCGGCTTCTTTTGTCTTTTGTTGCACCAAGGCCTTCGGGATCAGGCCCTTACCTCCTGGATATATTGCAAGGAACTCACTGCTTCTATGTTGGAAATATGAAGGGCTGCATCAACCCTGGCAAGCTACAGGTGTTTCGGACCTGAAGTGTGGGACTGCTAAACTACCACCATTTCTGCTGAATTCTCTCTCCCAGCCTTCTGTGTAATTGCTAGACTCCGGTCAACATTAACACAGGAGTAATAGCTGCACTCCATCTTTTCTCAGACTATTAGGCCTTTGATTACCTTCCTCTCCCCCCTCCTACTTTTTCATTTCTGGGATTCAATATTGCCTCCAGGCATTCGGGCACAAAAGGAAATAATTAACATAGGAAAACAAAGCAAGAAAAAACTGCTGAACTATATATAATTATTATGGAGAAATGCTAGAACACCAGGAGAGCAAATTGCCTTCAATGCACATTCAGCTTTAGTCGGAACAACATATAGCGAGGTGGGCTTGAACTGCAAAACTTCTGTCCCTTGGACCTTTCAAAGTCTGGGGGTGCTTGAATTTGGGGATTTGGATCGGTGCATTACAAAGACGGGCCAAATGCAACACATGGATCTGCATACAGATTTGGCTTCTGAATCCCCACACTAGACCTTTTTAGATAAAGGGCTTAAGTACCAGAAACAGCATTGATGTACAATTATTGCAAGTGACTTCAGGAAGAGGGGGGGCGTTTGAACATGACTCTGTCATGAATATTTGTAGCAATTAATGCAGCATTAGACAGAACTTCTGGTCTTGATTTAGATTTGACCTTTACTTTAGAGTTCTATGTAATTACAGATGTAAACAGCTAGAAGAGAGTCCTGGTGACACATGCAATATAATGCTCTCTTAGCCGCCAAATTCTTCTGCTATCACCAATCCAGTAAAAAAGATCTTGTGTGGAAAAACCACCCACATATTTCTTAAACTGTTCTAATAACTGAGTCCATGTGGACTCTTTCCTTAACCCACTTAGGGAAATAAAAATGCAGAACTTGAACATTGTCTTCACAGTCTTCAGGCCCTCCATCTACACCTACCATTTCTTCCAGACCTTCCATCCTTGACAAGTACTGCTTCCATCCTTGTGTGGATCTGGGTTTTGCATGGACCAATGTGCCTTTACACAATATTCTGGAGTAGTTCTGTTCTTGTCAAGTTCAAATGAACTTCAGGACGGTTCCCCTCACCACCCTATTTCAGACATGGAATAAATCAAGCCACATTATTCTGGCAAGGCTCCCAGTGATGTAAGTAATGTCTGACTAAGAACTGTAGAATTTGACTCACTGATAATAGTGTAGAAGGAAGTGGACTAGAAGACTTTCTAGGTCTCTGTCCTCCCAATGCAGTTTTGTTCTCGGCAGCAGAGGGAGCCTGCAGTCCTCTCAACTGCCATCTCACTTACACAAGTTTATCCTTCTCAATCAGGGCTGAGGGATGCTGATAGTGCAGGGAAACTAGTAGTGCAGTAGCCAGTGCTTATGGAGAAATGCTAGAACTTCAGAGGGCTCAAATAGTGACTAAGCAGTGATTAAATAGTGGATTGCATTCTCTAGAGCTCTCAGACAGCAATCCATGGAGCATCGGTAATAGAAAAGCTGAAGTAAATTAAGAAATAGGAAAAAGAATCCCAGCAAATAAAACACAAGAATCCTTTTTTTATTTGTGGTTTTTTTTTTCTCTTGATACACTGGGATCCAGAACACTAAGATTTCAACATGCTAGTTTCTTTGTTTCTAACCACCCCATAATTTTATCTTATGACATGCCTGACCCACTTTTCAGTAACGTGGTCAGATGATTTTATGGCAGAATTTAAAAAAAAAAAAACCAACAAGCTATTGAGAAACTTTTATGTTACATTTCTGTATCTGTTACCATAGTATTAGTCATCTCACTAGGCAACTGAAAATCATTCCATGGATTTTTCCAAATACCCACAAAAGAAGTAGCAGCCAACTAGAACTTTTTTCAATAAAGTTTCCAAAATTTGTCAAAGACATTTTTCTCTATTATTTGCTGAAAGCTGAAGCCAAAATAAGTCTTCACAAAAACAATATCACCATTTGGATGGGAACAGAAAGATGTGTCTTGTTTGTGTGACCACGGGCACAAAGCAGCCAGTGATTTTGGTTGTCCAACTACAGACATCTGGGGCTATGGACCCAAAATAGTTAGAAATTTCTAGATCAGAACTACCACTTGAGTTACACCTTTGGTAAGTGCTATACAGGTGTGATCTGTTCAGTTTAACAAGTTTCTCTGTGCAGCCAGGCGATGGCATTCTGGTCCTGCTGAAGTCTTGGAATGGTTTTCTGGTGTAGTACCAGGTAGAGCACATTGCAATGGTCCAGACTTGCCATAATGCCGGCAGTCACAAAGGCAAGGATGTCAGCCCAAAATAGCATAGAAATATAGCAGCAGACAACAGAAGAACTGAGGTCCAGCTAGGCAGGACCAGCCCTAGGTGTTTGTCACCCAGATGGAAAATATTTTTGTTGTCACCTTGCACCCAAAAGGCACAAGCAAAGAAACCATGGGAATTTTGCACCTTGAGTAGCCACCCTGATCACCTGCCCCTAAGCCAGCTAGTATTAACAGTAAACTGACCACGTGCAGCAATGATGGGAGTAATGGGGAACTCCCCGACACTACTTCCTGAGAGAAAATTCCTTCTCACATCTGAATCTGTTGATCATTTCAACCCTGCCAGTACATGTCAGCAAGAATGATCGCAGTGCCTATCTCGTTTCTTTGAGACCCTGAGAGACCATCAGCACTCCAGAAACTGAGTGCTGAGTTTCTTGAATCCCTGTAATATGGCTTCTGCAAATGTCTTCTGGGAAAGAGAATTTCAAAGGGAGATTATCCTCTAGGTTAAAAAAAAAATACATTGTACTCTAGTCAATTTTTTTTTAAAAGAAGGTCAAGAGTGCCCATCTGTTTTCCTGTTACTGTTTACCTCATATGATCTCCAATGCATCAAAACACATGCTTAACTCCACCCTTATTAAGCAGTTTGGTGGAGGGACAGTATTTTTTCCTGACTTTGTACAGCACCTAGCACAAAGCATCCTGGTCCAAGACCGAGATTCCTAAGCACTACCAAAATGAGAATAAAAATACTATTACTACTAACCAAAAGCATTGACTTTTATGGGGCCAAACATACGTTCAAGTCATAACCATAATTCCTTACTCTGACAGAAATCCTTTTCATTCCTGCATAAGGAATTACACATTTAAAATACATGCTCTGACCCGGTCAGAGATTTTATTCTGTAACTAGCAGAAATACCCGGCGTTGCTTGGGGTATTTGTAATTGGAAACTGGGATGTGAAAAGACTACAATGTTTTTTATTAATACATATTTTGCTCAGAAGTCTCATTTTGTCTAAGTAATTTCATTCTCTCACATTTAGATGTGGTTTTTCCGATACATTTTCGCTTTTTACGCGGCATAATGAATAGGGTCCTTTTTAAGAAAAAAACAGTGTATTTAATTATGTTTGCCCTACACAACACTAAGCTCTCTGGTTATCTGTATTATTACATCATAACTATGTCACAGACAACAGCATGTGTCAACCTGCTGCCCAGCTGATGTTATGTGAGCTGTATAGTTGATGTTAATGAGCTTTAAAGAATTTCACCCCTAGGGGGTGTAAGAGGTGAGATTTTAAAAATTTTCAATTCTCACCCTGATTAGGACCCTAAAGCCTATAACTGTACCAAATTTCAATTATCTAGCTGAAACGGTGTGGAAGTAGTAAGGGAACATACATACATACACCATTTGACTTTTATATATATACTAGCAAAAATACCCGGCGTTGCTCGGGTCAGTCGGAGGTGGGAAGGGGGCAGACAGCTGAGCAAGTGCGGGGTCCGTTGGATGGGGGCAGAGAGCAAACCTGACACCCCCACCTCACCCCCCCGACCAAACCCGACACCCCCACCTCACTTACCCCTCGACCAACCCCGACTCACATTTTCACCCCCCTACCAACTCCAACACCCCCTGACCAACCCCAACACCCACACCTCACCCACCCAGACACCTTCTCACCCCCCCGACCAAACCCGACATCCCCACCTCGCCCCCCCGACCAAACCCAACACCCCCACCTCACCCCCCCGACCAAACCCGACACCCCTACCTCACCCCCCCCCAACCAAACCCGACACCCCTACCTCACTTACCCTCCGACCAAACCCAACTCGGGTCCGTCGGAGGTGGGGAGGGGGCAGAGAGCTGAGCGAATGCAGGGTCCATTGGAGGGGGTATTATGACATCATAACTATATCACAGAGAACAGCAGCTGCCCAGCTGATGTGATTGGCCTTTAAATAATTTCACCCCTGGGGGGTGTCAGAGGTGAGATTTGAAAAATTTTCGACTCTTACCCGGATTAGGACCCTAAGACCTATAACTGTACCAAATTTCAAGTCTCTAGCTCAAACGGTGTGGAAGGAGTAAGCGCACATACATACATACACGCATACATACACGCATACACCATTTGACTTTTATATATATAGATATAGATTTGGAACTTCTGGGTATGTCTACATAGCTTAAAATATGCCGCAGCAGTGAGTCTCAACGCCTGGGTCAAGTCACTTGGCCTTGCAGAACTCACATTCCAGGGCTAAAAATAGCAGTGTAGACGTCCCTGCTCAGGATGGTGCCTGGACTCTGAAACCCAAGTCCAAGTCAGTTGACCCAGGCTCTGAGGCTCGCTGCCACGTGGATTTTTGTAAAGGGTGGATATACTCTCTGTCACTTTTCTTCAGGGTCTAGAAATGAAAGACATGGCAGTGTCTGAGCTCTTTGGCCATCTGAATTTCTTTGTACACCATTTCAGCCCAGATTTTCAGACCATGTGGATGTACAGTGGCGTGCAGTTACTGAGCATATGCACACAAAACCAGCTAATTATGGCAGGGAATGGCTAATTTTGACCATTTGCGCATGGAATTGCCTGCGATGTATGAGCAATCCAAGACATTATGTGCACAAATTGGACTCCCATTGCTTGTCTGAATTTCCTGAAAATCTAAAATTAAGTGGACAGCAATGTACAGTAATTACCAATGGTACTAATTAACAGAAGGTGGTGAATTAGGTCCTAGTCCTGCAAAGATTTAAACACTTAACTTTAAGCACATGAGAACTCTGATTGAGTTCAGTCAGATAACTCACAGGCTTAACTTTAAATACGTATGCAAGTCTTTACAGGCTTTAACTTTTTACTACCTCATTGCATATGATATGTGATGGCATGACCTTGGCCAGCGCATCAGGGACTGAACTGGGGATCTCCAGAGTTAGAGGCAGGAGCTGCTACAGCTTGAAATAAAAAGTCAGGCTGCGTAGGTGGAGAGAGACTTATAATGTACCCTCACCTGTGGGTTATATATACTCATCCAGTACCAACTGAAATACAAAATTAATTGTTGACAAATACATCAGCGTCAACATAACATTAATAATGGGATAGATCATCTCTGAACATCCATGTTATTTTAGAGATGTCATATTAGACAGCAAGTAACAGTGTTTATAGACTTCAAAGCAGTTTATATGCAGTGCTACTCTGTCAAAAGAATTTTTCTATGTCAATCAGGCTGCAGCTTCGGGGAAATACAAGAAAGTTTTAACATATTCATTAATTAGTGCTTAGCTTTATTTGAAAAACACATCCTTCACAATATGTCATGTTAATATGCCATAGCATTGTGAGCATTATTGTTTTTATGCTTATTAGGCATATCCTGCTAGAAGAAAGCATTTTAAATTAGATAAAATCTTATACATGTTTAATGCGGTGTTCTCACAATTTAAAATGCTACTCTATTAAAATAGCAGGGAGGGGAAAATTGACTCAGAGCAAGGATGTGAAAAGAATAGATCATGAGTGAAATGAATAATAGATTAACTGAATAATCATATTGCCTCTAATATGAAGAGTATAAATCACAATAATTCTGTACCATCAGCAGAAACAGAGGACAGATTTTCGAGTGCAAGACTGTTTCAGTATATAAAAATAATTATATATTAAGAGCTAAATATCATAAGTGACCAGTATTAATGGGACATTCTGTTGCAGCTGATGGTGCTTATTCATTCCAATGCACAAGAAATGCTGCTATAATGGAGAGACTTTTTAAACTTAAGGACGAGACTAGAATGATTTTCCATTAAGAAATCTTAACTCCGCACCCTTAGCAATGCCTCAGAAAGAACCACAAGTTCGGTTGATTCCTTATCTATCTATAAGAAACAGTTTCATCACATCAATCACAGCAGAAACTAGAATGCCTCATCTTTCAGTACAGACATGAAATGATGGTGCCAACCAAGGCCTTCTTTACAGGCATGCACAGTCCACAGAAAGAGGCAAACTTTACAGATCCCACTAGCCAGACCCTCTCTTCATGGAGGGACTGATCCAAAGCCCACTGATATCAGTGGAAAGACTCCTGTTGACTTCAATGGGTTTTAGAATCCGATTCCACATGCATCAAGACACAAGATACAATTGTCATTAATATATATCGGAGTATTTACACACACCACTCCCTAGCCCGAGGCACACATCATTAAAACTCAGAGAGGTAGCCATGTTAGTCTGGAATTGCAGAAGTGACAAAGAGTCCTGTGGCACCTTAAAGACTAACTACCGTATTTTTCGCCCTATAAGACACACTTTTTCTTCCCCAAAAGGGGGGGGGGAAGTTGGTGCGTCTTATAGGGCGAATGTGCGCCCCGGTTCCCCCCTCCCCGCCGCGGGCGGGCTGCCGGGAGCGTCCCGGTTCCCCCCTCCCCGCCGCGGGCGGGCTGCCGGGAGCGCTCCCGGCAGCCCGCCCGCGGCGGGGAGGGGGGAACCTCGGCAGCCCGCCCGCGCGGCGGGGACGGGAGAGCGAGGCGCTTTTTTTTTTTTTTTTTTTTCCGCTTTTTTATTAAAAAACGAGGGGGCGTCTTATAGGCTGGAGCGTCCTATAGGACGAAAAATACGGTAACTATCATTACAATTATAGACAGTAGTGTTAATTAAATGAAAACATCCAAAGTCAGCACAGTGATGAAGCATTGTACTTAGTACTGGCTATGATTTCGTACACATGTGTCTTAAGTATTGGATAGTGCACATTTTCAGTATTCACCTGCATAATGTACAGCTACTAATGCAGACATCTTTAAGATGTGCAACTAGCCTTGGGTCCTTAATGGACTTTGATGGATGATGGATCTTGAGGCAGTGCAGGACTGCTGGAGGATCCCTGAAAACACTCATAAATAAGGGATATGAGTAGGGTTGCCAACCACAGTTGCCAGCTTTCATGCAGTAAATAAGCACCCCGATTTTCACAATAAGCCAAAAATAAAGCTAATCCCATTCCAAAGCAAGGCCCAAACAAGCCAATCCCAAAGAACCCCAACACTCTATGTGACTAGATCTCCCTGGTATGCAGGCTGGGACCCCCTGATTCTCCCCTCCCCTCCCCACCCCTGCTTGTCCCTTGCCTCTGCTTGCTGGGAGTTGATTTTTAAAAAGAAGCAATAAGCTACAACAAGCTACAAGCCAAACAAGCTACAAGTCAAAAACTAACCAACAAGCAACTCACAAGCCAATTAATCCAAAAACAAACCCAATTTCTTCGTTTTTTCCATGGGTTTGGCATGTCTGTTGCCAATCCTCCAGGATTGCTCTGGAGTCTCCAAGAATTAAAGATGAATCTTTAATTAAAGATTATGTCCTGTGATGAAACCTCCAGGAATATGTCCAACCAAAACTGGCAACCCTAGGAATGGGGTCTGAGATGCAGGGCCCAAAACCAACATACTTTCACCAACAGGGAATCCCATTCCAACAAGGGAACTTTCCGGAGGCCAGTTACAGTTGGTAACTGTCGCCCCCTTGGAACACATTTGCCCCCCACCCTCAGGCAGCTCAAAGGAGCTGCGTCTAATTATAGAATATGATGCAGAGCACAGCTGAAATAGCAACATAACCATGACAAATACACAGGAAATAAGAAACATTTTCAGATAGACTTCCAGGATGTGACAGTGTTCATCATTCCAGAACTACGAGGCCTTAGAAGAGAAAGCTTACAATGGAGAATAGTATTTCTAGCAGTAACTGGTGTACATAAAAACAGGAGCTGCTGCCCATCATGGTGCCTGTTAACCAGAAAATAACTTTTGTTAAAAGTTTCTGGACTTGGCCCTGTTGACATCAGATTGAAGGAAGAAGAGTTTAAAAAACAGAAATAGCTGCTGCTGGCATGAGGAGCTGATTGTCAGCTGAATTCAGCAGCACCAGGGCTTGCAGTCAGTGTGCTCTGTGCTCACTAGACAGTCTCAGTAGGATGTGTTTCGGTATCTGGGGACACACATCAGAGAGGGAGGAAGGGAGAGCAGGCATTGCACAAGTGCCAATTAGAAGACAGCACCAGTAAGACACTTAGGGCAAGATACTGCCCTTTAAGCCCTGGCCATCATCATCAGGGGTAGGAAGGGAGGAGAGGAGAGGCCTTAGCATAGCAGAACCCTGGCAGGAACTCTCCCTCATGCAGCCAGAATCCCCCTTGGGGCTCGAATCGAGGCCATGAAACAGCAGAAACACTTGAGTGTGCAGTATGCAATCCCCTGAACGCCCAGGCTGGCCCACTGTCAGGCTTTGAGGGTAGGCAGAGCCAGGGGCCCCATTCGGGGGTCTAGTGCCAGTGCTGCCCATTAATATTGTGCTCAACCCCCGTGTACCCTTTTCTCCAACTTGTCCACATGTGCTTGGCTCGTCTCAACCTGGCTCCCACACAGTATCTTCAGCTCAGCGGGACTTAATAAAGTCGGTTTGTATGACTCTTAAACCATTTGAAATGAGGCTTGTTCTCTGTCTGCCTCCTGGGGTTAAGTAACACTCAGCAGACCTCCTCAATACTACGCGACACGTTTGTATAAAACAATGTCTCTATTATCAATTAAGTGTCAAGGATTCGGAGCCATCCCCTAGACATGCCAGAGAGGTGGTTCAAAGAATGATTGATGAGGAGGGCAAAAGTGCACCATAGTTATGTTCCTGCAAAACACTGGATCTTGCATAGCTCACTGGACTCACACACAGTAATATAATAGCACCAAGCTTCAGACATACAAACCAAAATTTCTGTCACAGCAGGAGGAGATTATTTCATAACAATTGGTACAGCTGCATCTGTGGAAACGGGCATTGCACCCGTGTGTGGTTTTTATGTCAGCTCTATTAGCCTCTCACAGCAGCGGGGCTCTTAAGCCATCGGTCCAAACCAGCAGCCTCCAGTTTTGGAGCGATTTATTTGAGGCCCCGTTAACCCTACAGAGTCACCACAGCAAGAACAATGAGGAGTCCAGGGGCACCTTAAAGACTAACAGATCTATTTGCACATAAGCTTTCATGGGTAAAAAAACCCAGATGTCAGATGCAGAAGTGGGGTTTTCACCCATGAAAGCTTATGCCCAAATAAATCTATTAGTCTTAAGTTGCCACCGGACTCCTCATTGTTTTTGTGGATACAGACTAACATGGCTACCCCTCTGATACACTGCAAGAACATATTCCTGGTGTGGGAGGACCCTGCTCAGTGTTGTCATCTCCCAACACGTCACAGCAGTTGGGGCTCACGTCTCTGAGCATAGATCTCCCTTAGCTCTTTCTAGCACCCAGCTAGTCACAAGGCACTGGGCCCCAGTATTGCTCTATCTGTGTCATGCGGACACAACTCCATTAAACCAGATTCTGCCCTCTATCCTATGTAACCCTAGTGACTTTCCATTCCTGATGTCTGAAAGTGTGGGATCTCATTAACAGATGCAGTAAACCCTCACTAGTTTGGAGTATGCAGCTGAATTTTGTGCAGTGTGCAACTGAATTTTGCAGATTAGTGAGCAAGGACTTGGTCCAGCAAAGCAGGAAACAGTCTTCAACACCCCCGGGATTGATACCATTCATCACCACACAGTATTGGACCATCAGTGTTAAAACGATAATAAAGGCAAAGAGAAGGCATCACATATGTACATTATATTTGAGGTTTAATTATTCACGGCAATACTTCATGGTATACTAAATGATACCGACCTCCACTGTAAAGCACATTAAGATCAACTGATAAAAAGCATTATATAAGAACTGGGTAATTAAGAAATAAATAAAATGGCTGTAGTGTATTTCTAAGAGAGTGCCATTTTTTGGTGCAGACAGATATGCTTCTATCATATTAACACAGATACATGTATCCGATACAGAAACGTCTTCCTGGCAAATTGAGTCCAAGGATTGAAGATATGTCTGCTTTGAAATGCTCTGCCTTGTAAAATTAACATTATTAAAAAACCTAATCAACCCGCTACTTACTCCATGTCTACGGGATACACTTGTGCTCCCAAGAGGGGTTAAAACAACATTTTTAGCAGCTGCCTCAAAACCCAAATCAAATCTTTGTGAACTGCTACATCAATTTGCATATTATTAACCATGATTCTCTCCTCCTTGCCCTCCCTTCCCAGGTTTGCTCCTGCATGAAGGTTGCCATTAGCTGCACGTGTGACACTTTCCCCTGTGACTGACTCTATCACTTGCTGAAGCTACAGCTGTGCCATGCTAATGAGTCCCAAGGAGACCATAATGTGTTTCTAGTTGGCCATTTTTGCTTTGGCAGAAAGGGAAAAATATTAAAATGCTTCTGGCAACTTTTGGTTGAGCTAAAATCCAGTCAGTCTGAGAGTGTTTACGCTAGGGCAACATTCTGCTGTGCGATTTTGGGTGATGTAGGCTTCCTAGAATGTGTCATTTATATTTTATTTAGTTATTTTTGCAGCATACATTACCCTGCAAATCAATGTAAGGGGCTGAATCCTTGTCTCAAAAATCAAGGTCATGAGATGAGAATCTGACACACTAGTTTTTGTTTGCTTGCTTGCTTGTTTGTTTTTTTGCAGAGTTGTTGCAGCTCTGCGTAAGCTCAAAAGCTTGCCTCTTTCACCAATAGAAGCTGGTCCAAGGAGAGATATTACGTCACCCGCTGTTTGCATTTAGTTTTTATATTTGTTTTTAAGTCCAGAAGGCACATGGCAGAGCATTCGCTATGAATGGGCTTTGGTGCCTTGTGTTTTGTTGTTTGTTTCTTTTTACTCTCAGTCCCGTTAAACAAAAGACATGCGGCATTTCGGATGTTAAAGATGAAAGAGTCCAAACAACATCAGACATAACAAGTGGCGAGTTTGAGACAGATGCTGGAGGGCTCAGACTATTCAGTCTCCAGGAGAGGGCAACACTGTACAAGGGCATCTGACCGCAAAGGATTTTAGCTGAAGAGCCGGTAGCCTTTTTTCTGTTTGCCAGTAATAAAAAACCAAAACAAAAGTGCTGCAAGGAAAACATGGTACAAAAGAATGACAGGCTACATACAGCAGGCTAACAAGTCACAAATATGTGAATGAAATGAAGACAACACCACAGAGCATGCTTTCGGGGGGAGGGGAGAAGAAGATTAAACCAACCTAAACTCCATATTCCCCAAATGAGAAGTAGGTACCCTCCATTTACCCCCGACTTCATAACTGTATGCTTCCCACTGCTGCTGCTTAGCAAACTTTGCAGAAAGCAAGCCTATGTGATTTGTTGCTGCTTCTGTAGAGGTACGAGGTCAATGCTTTTTGGAATAAGCACAATCTTAGGGTTGAATGGGAACAGGACAAGGAGGTAAAGCCAGATTCTGCTCTCGCTCATGCTGGGGGAAATCCAGAGTAATTCCACAACAGGGGAATCAAGCTATTCCACATTTATCGACAATTTATTTTTTATTACAGTAGCACCAACTATGACTGGGGCCCATTGTGCTAGGCACTCTACATACGTATACGGAGAGATGGTTCCTGCCCTATAAAGCTTACAGTCAAAATAGAAAAGACAGGGGGAAAGGTGGTAGAGGACATTGAGGCAGGGAGTGACCTCACCATGGTCACACAGTTCAAAGGCGGAGCCAGAGTGACAACAGGTCTCCAAAGTTCTGAGCCAGTACATTATTCAGTAGGCCAAGCGACGCTCTCCACCGGTCTCCACTCTCACACCAGTTTTACACTAGTGATGTGACCCCACTGGAGAAGTAGACCCTCTGTTCTGAGGCTTAATTAACATTGTCCCTTCGGCAGCAAGGCACTATAGAACTGGCCAGTATTGATGTTGTAGATAACACTGCTTAGTAGTGGGAACTTGCAGCGCCTCCATCTCCACTTTTAGGACTTCCAGTTTCGCTTGCAACACGCACTCCTTGCAGGCCCCAAAACTTGTATTTGTATTCACACCGTTTGTAGGCTGATGTCCAGCTCTGGGGACATTCCCACTACTTCCCCGATGTGACCTCAGCAATATCAATGGAATTACACCCCAGGTGAATGTGGCCCATATAATACATAGTGATTGAATGTGGCTCACTCAGTTCATGCACATGTAGAGCCAGATGATCAGCTGGCAAAAATGAGTAAAGCTCCACCAACTTCATCCCTAAAGCTGCCATAGCCACCTATAGCTATAGTAGGAAGATCTCCTGGAGTAAGGCCTGTATATAGACTCTTTGCTACTCTATTCTCCCATGCTGCTGGCATAGCCAAGGGAAAGGTGGGGTGACTGGGGTTTCCTTATGTCCCAATGCTCCCTGCTGAGGTATCAGTCCCTTATCACTGGCAGCAGGGAATGGGGTGGGAGGTCTCTCCCTGACAGCCACAGCCCTAGATCCCCTCTTCTCACCCCGCTGCCCACACTCACCTAACCCCTATTTCCTCAAAGGCCACCATCTTACCTCACACATGCATCTTCACCAGGGTCCAGGCACCTAATTAGTGGAGCTGCACCTGCACGATTCCACTAATTAGGTGGATGGCCCTTCAATCTCTCATGTGCGGCCACCTAAGAGGGAATTATCCATGCACCACCTGAATGGAGCTTGAGAAGCTCTGCTCTAGGCTAGGGTAGAAGACCAGATCAGCACAATGTATGTTCAGGATCAGAAGCAGACATAGGTCATAGCCCACTACAGCTCTGGGTCAGAGGGCCCAGTTACATGCCTGTATGGATTCAGCTTGAGTGCCCAGTTTAACCATCCGGATGACGTAATCTCTGGGGGTGGCAAGAGAGAGAATTCAGCCCTTATTTCTCTATTACTCTCAGACAGGAACATTTATCCTGGCAGCCCCTTCCATGCCATCACATGCCATTTTAGCTGATAAAAGCAGTGATTAGCATAGACCCCAAAACTGGAATCTGTACAAAGTCTGGCGTTTTTATAGTTCAAACAGAAATCAAGCTTAAAAACCACCGAGATGGATTCAGGTGAATCATCCATTTGTACACAGCACTGACGTCTAAGGCTCAGTTTCTTTTCATGTTGGAGCTTTGTGTTATCTTTGTTCCCAATCACTCTTTTTTTGGGGGGGGGGAGGAAGAAGCAGTGTAGAAGGGAAGGGTGATGTTCTTTTACTACAATAAAGCCCTCCTAAAGTGTGGTCACCCAGTGCTCCCTTTCAACAACAGAAAGAGTATCGAACCTACTGCTCTTGCTGCTATGCTCTGACCCTGCTCATACTAAGCTCCTTATTTTTTAAATCAGAAGCTCCTATGACAGTAAGCTGTAGATATTTTTTTTGATCATTCGCCATGATAAAGTGAAAAGAATTCCGTGAGTCACTGACAGATCATCATCTCTTCCATATGCAATAGAAACCTGCTGCTGGGAGACATACCCCTGGAGGAAACTGCAGTATGTCAGTTCTGCTTTGGAAAGCCTTGTGCATGACTCTTTTCCTCTCCATCTCTCATTTACTTTTTTAAACAGTATATAAAAAAGAACTATTCCAGGAATGTTATCTCTGTGCACCACCACTGTGTTTCACTGCGGCAGGTTATATACCGTGGTGCTATATAGTAACTCTCCCCTAGCCATTACATCCTTATGCACGAACCAAGCTGCTATACCTCCCCTCTCCCCAATTCCATGTCAGAACGGAGCTACAGAAACCTTCCAGGTACCAACAGGACTGATTAAAATACAACAGAGCACCCACCTCTTTCTGACTGTGTTCTCTGAGGGAGAACAGAGTTTCCGGTCTCCTCTTTCTCCCCACCCCTCTCTTCAGATGGAATAAGGGCCGTGCAGAACTCCAGGCACTGCATTCAGAGGCAGAAAGGGCTGCTACCTCACAGTGCCACATGGGAGGTGAGATGGAGTGTTAACCATGGCTCAATCTCGCCCCCTTAGCTGGCCACCCAAGGTAGAATATGGAGCATCACTTAAAGGAGCAGAGCAGCTTGTGTGTTCTTATAGTACAGAGAGGTCATATGCCTGTGGTACCTCTTCACACTGCCCCCAACACAGGATCAAAAAAAGGGCTGCTCTTTTTCTAAGGAAGTTAATTTAAAAACTAAAGAGCTGATTCTGTGATCTGACGTAGAGCATGTTTACATAGGGAATTGACCAGTGTAGAGACAGCATAATATATTATTATGGAATAGCTACAGAGGAATAGTCTATTATTCTTTTAGCCACACCAGTCAACTCCCCCATGTTAATAAGCACTATCTCTACCCAACGGCAACTCCATTGAGTGAGAGAAGAATCAGGTATAAAGATTGTACTGAATCGAGTTATATACAGCAAGATCAGTCTGGCCCATGGTTCGGGGGGGCCATTTTCAAACTTACAAATGGCTCAGGGAGTATGTTACCATGCGTTTGGCCATGAGTTCTGGGTTCCTATTGTGACAAACCTCAGCTGCACTGGGTGCGGTTAATATTCCATGAGCTATCATCATTAAAGTAGGGAGAAGTCTAGAATTGATTACAAAAGCCTGAAGAACCAGTTTGGGGACAAGCACCCATCCTTTAGAGATGTTTACCCTTCATGTATTTCGCACAGATGTGCATCTTCTCTTTTCAGAGCTATCAGATGGCCTCAAATGTATTTTAACGTAGTATCCAAATCCCCAAATGCTCATATACCATAGTACTTCTGAGTAAAATCCCCTCATCACTAGGAGGCAACCTGATATAGTCTGATACAACCAAAACAGTGCTGTACACAAGGTGGAAAAAATGTTTCCTGATATCTAGACACCGCATATCACTTTGCCCCTGTGATCATATGATAAAGGGCATTAGATATAAAGGACGAAGGTCAGGAATAAATTTTATCAGAATTTCCCTTTGTACAAGCGCTCAAAGGAAAGACACTGGTGTTTGAAATAAAGGAAGGGAAGGCTGCCTGTAGAAAGGTAGAAGTGACAAAGAGTCCTGTGGCACCTTAAAGACTAAAGTATTGAAGCATAAGCTTTCATGGGCTAATACCCACTTTTCGTCGGATGCATCAATGTCGGATATAGAAAGGTAGACTCTGAGTCCAGATGGCAGCCCAGTCTAGGGGACAGAGCATTACATTGGCATGAAAGACAGGTGGATTCTATTCCTGATTCTGCCTCTGACCTGCTGCGTGACCTTGGTCACTTCACCTCTCCATCTTGTCCAATTATAATGCAAGTTCTTTGGGGCAGGGATTTCCCCTGAGAATCATAGAAATAAAGGTCTGGAAGAGACCTAAATAGTCTATCCCCTGTGCTGAGACAGGATTAAGTATACCTAGACCATGGGTGTCCAATCTTTTGGCTTTCCTGGGCCACATTGGAAGAAGGCGAGTTGCCTTGGGCCACACGAGTTGTCTTGGGCCACGCGTTGTGCCTAGTACACACGAATTCTTTGTCACAATTCATTTTACGCGACATTAGAGTCCTCTCGCTCTTTATTTTATTAGTCAATTTTATCAGTTTTTTGGTTTTTTGGTCGAACTGTTTGCAATTATAATGCGAATTATGAATAATACTCCGTTATTTGTGGACATAATCTCATAACGTTGTAAGTTTACGATTTTGTGTTGGGCCACATTCATAGCCGTCCTGGGCCACATGCGGGCCGCGGGCTGGACAAGCCTGAGGTCCTAGACTATCCCGGAGAGGTGTTTTTCTAACCTGTTCTGGAAGGTTTTTAAGGATTGGGATCGCTGTGTGTTTGCACTGGAATGGGGGAGTTTCCTTTACTGCTTTTTTTGAGAGTAGCAGGTTCCAAATATTAACAGGTCTTGATGAGGGTCTATTTTGGTTCTGCCAAGTTTCTGGTGAGGGTCTATTTTGGTTCTGCCAAGTCAACCCATCAGCTTACATTGCCAGCCTGAGTCAGATTTTATGCACCCCAAGGGAAGTTAATGGATCTTGAAAATCCATTAATCTAGTCACCTTCTTAAGTATAGTCTCTCACTGCTTAGGAGTTATCAAGAGGAAGTCTTCTGTTCTGAAGACACCATTTCAAACATCCTCTTGCCTTTGTGTCTTGTATACTAGATTTACTCCTGCCGTTGGGCAGCCTATTACCTACTGCAAGGTATGTAACATTGCTTTCCCCATCACTGAGCACGTGAGCTTGTATCATTGAAAATCGACGGAGAATTTTTGCAAAGATGGCTGGTTGGCTCAATTTGTTTTCGCCTAGAATTTTGATTTTATTGTAGCATTAGAAAAAGACTTTCCTTCTGGAAAGAGAATGGGGTCCAGTCACATCTAGGCTAACGGGCTTGTCCGTAATAAATGGGGCTTTTCTAGTTTTACAATCATAATCTGAGTTTCCTATGGTGGAGTGTTTGTATTCTGTCTCTGACATTGGGATGCAGTTATAGACTTGCTTTAGATTCACTTTTCTAGAAACCCCCATCCTGTAAGTTAGCATCATATTACCTATTAGCATCTTTATTGTTTCACATAAAATATATTTGACCATCTCATGCAAAGATTCCCCACTTAGCAACAATTGCAATAGAGATTTTTTGTGATATAGAGACCTGTCCCTTAGGGACTTATACCAACAGTGCTAATGCAGATCACTTAGTGGCTGACAGGTCATACGCCCTTATCAGTCATCATTTAATTTGAATAATGAGAAGTGGAAGGTTTCATGTAGAGCTAGATTTTCTGCTCCACAGGAAATTCTGACTTTTGCCGGGCTGCTCACTGGTGAGTGTGCCCCCTTTTGGCTGAGCACAGCATGACATTCTCTCTGCATCAGGCACCTCCTGCCACAACGCACTCCACGTCAAACAACAATCTATCCCTTCTTGAGATTCATCCTGATAGCCAGGTTGCTTATAATCTTGCCCCCTCCAGGGTACCAAAGAAGTTCAAATGGAACCAAGTGTCCTTTCTACTGTGCACTCAGGAATTTTCACCTTCCCTGCTGTGCTGGCTCATAGGGGAACCCAGGTCTACCATCTCATCTGGTTCCAATCCAATCACCTTGCATTTAGGCAACTAAAAATTGCTTCTTAAGATCCCTTCTACATGTACCCCAGGCTGCTTCCTACCTCTTGGTTGCTTGCAGGTATCTTTCACAAGCTGCATTTTCTCTCTCCCCCCCTCCTCCCGGGTTTCTCCCTATCTGTGGCCAAGGAGTTTCTCCAAGGTAACTCCAAGCCTCCCTCTCTGCCTGAGCTGTAAGCCTTTTATCCCAGTTGCAACCAACCAGTCACCAGTCTCAGCTGAGAGGTGATTATTCCATCTGTTAACCATTTGTGAATGCTAATGTGCAGTATATGCACCTATCACAATGACATTTCAAAATTTCCTTTTGGTCTGAAATCAGAACAAAGAAGCAGTCATTTCAACATTTCACAGTGGAAAAAACATTAAAACTTTTAAAATCAAACGCATTGAAATGAACAGTTTCCACAATGTCAAAACAATATATAATACTAAGTATGCTATGTTAAATATACAGAACAAAAATTTTAAAGAAATTAATTGAACCAAGAAAGTTGTAACTATTCATTTTTACTTTTTCCTGTCAAAAATGTTGTCTGAAACAATACATTTCTGCAAAATGTTGCAGTTTTGATGAAACTGCATTTTCTTATGGAAAACAGTTTAGTTAAAAAAAAAATCAACAAACTCTAGTTCTCTGTATCCAATTATCAACTCCCTGGGCCACTCAGTCTTCCCATGAAGACTAATCTAATGCATGAGCTAGGTTTTTCATCATTGTAAAAAGGCATTTGAAACCCAAGATTAAAATGAGAGAGCAGTGAATTAATTGGATTCCAATTACCATCATTGGGAGTTAGAGCCATGGATCTAGGGATATATATGGCCCTAAAATTATAATTATTCAAATTATCTCTACACTTTTCTCTATCTGAAACACTGATTCAAATACAGTCAATCATTCATCAGTTTTTTTGATGAGATTTTTCTCATCAATGGAAAATTTCTTAAATACAACAACAACTGCAGGGGAAAAACTGATTTTAATTGAATTTCCACTGAGATTTCCATGGATATCTTTTAATGGTCAGAATCAAAGAAAACCACCCAAAAAAGTTCTTCAGTTTCATAAAAAAACATAGTGAACACTCTTACATATATAGTGAAGCAATGTAGCCAGAAAGGTTTATTTTGACATAACTGGAAAATAAAAAGTTACAAATTATATGATTTATATAAATTCTGCTTATACAATATTATTAATAGATGTTTTAATAAATGGTTAAAGCAGTTAGAGTGTCCATCAGGTTTCTTATAACTATGGTCTTATATCCTCCTATAATATCTACTACTGTACTTATAACCATCAATAACACATTCTACTCATGTTGTAATCATTATGTATTCATTATTTATTAACCCTTTACAAATGGAACATTAATATAAAGTGTAACTGAAAATAATCTTCAGGGGAACCCTTTGGGCCAGTTTTACCTTATGTTTGACTCCAGTGATCAGGAATGGATTTGGCTGTTTGGGCTCAGTTCTATGATTCACTTGATTTTATGATGCTCTGCCATGAAAAATAGATTGAACTCAGTGCAGCCGCAGAACCCTCTTTCCTGTTCCACTCTCCTTAATAGAATAATCAGCTAGAAACTCTCCGGTCAAAATCTAGGCAGTTTCCTGTTCCTGCTTAGGGGCAACTTGATTCTTAATGTTTCATCTCAGTATCCTGCTGTCTTTCCGGTCAGATTCTCTGTAGAGTAAGAGACCTAAAATTGAGAAGGAAGAAATCACCATTATGTCATGAAAGCTCAAAAGATTTTTTTATAAAGCATTCTTGTCTATTGAGATTTATTTTTAAGGAATTAAAAAGTAATAGAATTAGCAAAAGTGAGCAAACAGAAAAATGGCTGATTGGGAAGCTAGTTAACACCACAATGAATTGCCTAATTAAAATATTAGCTTCCACAGAGCTAAGGAAAACACTTCATGCCAACCTACAAAGATGCTTTCATCTTTGATGGAGAATCCTGCTGGGCAAAAAGGAAAAGGAGACACAGCCAGTATTAACAACATGAGGTAAACAGTGCAAGTCTCCTGTTGAAAGCACTATACTATTTAGGGAATTCTGGTACTTACAAAAATAACCCCTCCCCCCTCATATGGCTCTAGTCAACGTTATGATCTGGTCCATACTAGGTCAATATGGTTCTTCTCTTTACAAAGATATAAGGAATTAATTTAATGTATGTCTGAGGGAGATCCACAGCAAATTACCTGCCCATATGCAAAGTCTAACAATACAGTTAAAAAAAACTCATCAGAAAACTTTATGTTCATTTAAAGTGTCAACTGCAGTTTATGGTTTCTTTAATTAATTACAGTATGATAATATTTCCTATTATATTAGTGAATATATCATATTATATTTTATATTAAACCTTAATATAGAACACTTCACTAGAGTGTCTTCCTGGGAATACTTGTTCTCCACTCTTCCATTTTGCAATGAGGTCTTTTGTGCTTCTTGTTTGGTATATCCTGATGACCTCTGCTTTTATGGATTTTGTGACTTCAATGTAAATATCGAAGTACAGATCAGAGGATAGTGGTCTTGTGTTATGACTTGCAACAAAAAGTTGGACTGTTCTTTTAGCCAGTTTCCATTTTTCATCCTGTGCTACTCTGGGTTGTGAGCGTTGGTCAGGCCAATGCATGAGTTTATGCTCAGTTTCCTGGTTTATTCTGCTTTGTGTGGCTTGTTTGGCAGAAGAATTTTGCAGCAGTGCATTAGGGGTGCCAGCCCTTGTGCCCTGTAGCTGCGGTATCCTCTCCACTTTGGCTGGGTTGCCCTAGTAATAGAAGAATGGTCAGACTCCCTATTACCCTGGACTCTAGATCAACACCTTCTCGGCTTAATAAGACCTGCCATAGCATAGCTCTGCCGTACTTCACTGTCAAACTGCGTTCACCCCCACACCAGCGCTGAGGTAGGGAGGGAGGATTTTGTGGAGCAGCTGCTATGAAGTGATGGCTCAGAGGTGAAAGGAAAACAATTATATCTCTTATAGAGTTAGTGGGTTAGCAAGGAGTTGTTTAGCATGGTTATATTGGGGGGAGCTTTCTAATAGAAACACCAAATGTACATTAAGAACCCAGTCCTGCCAACACATCGATGAGTAATTTTATACACATAAGTCATGAGGCTTTTCATATGTGTAAAGTTACTCATGCGTGTAAGTGTTTGCCATATCAGAACCTAAAACTGCCTGTTTCCCCTCTGTAGAAAATTATAGCTATAATAAAATAAGATCCATTGAAAGAGTAATTTGAGCAAAGAGTTTCATCTTCAGAACAAATAAATGTTGAAAAAGAGTTTATCTGATTTAAATTGATGATTTCTAATACGTTTCCATGGAAGGGATATTACTTCTGATTCTTATCTTACAAAGAATGGATACTATAAATCCCACTTGATCGCAATTTTTTTTTAATTATTGAGTGTGAAAAAAGCACAAAGCTCTGGAGAGTAATTTACACTATTAGTAATAGCTACTAATGTGTAAATCTCCTCCAGAAATTCAGTTTCGTATTCCAGAAACGGGAAAAAAGTGCTTCTGTTGTTGATAAACATTTCCTCACATCAGCAAGTCAATGTCTTGAAAGCTGCCAGTTGAGTTACAAGTTTCTCAGACTCAAGCTGCTTAGGAACTTCATTTGTTTTGAGAAGTAATTACATACACACAAATCTGAAATGCAGTTCTAGATGGGATCACCACAGCAAATTAAATCTTTGAAGAGTAAGACTTATTAACTTCATAATACATCCATAAAAAATCCACTCCCCAACTAGCCACAGCAAAAGAATTACCAAACCTCAAGAGAAATACTGTGTCTGAGTCATGAGCTGCAAAAATGTATTTTCATTTCAGTTGTACCACAATTCATTCACATATTTTATTGAGGAAACTTTTTGTACCAATAATTTCTTATCCCTCCGTTAATTTGACCCAATCATCTCTTTGCCCAATAGGGGAAATATCAGTTTCAACATCTGATTATAGGTTTCTCATTTTAAAAGTGCTTTACTCCACTAGTAACTATAGGCACCTGGGCTGACATACTGATTGTCTGAGGAACATATTAAAATGTGTCTTTCTTCATTGTCCTAGTTTATAGAAGAGGAAACAGCCAGCCAGAAGACAGAGACTAAGTGACTTTCCCAAGACTATACAGGTGGTCAGTGGCAATGCTTGGAATAGACCACAAGAGTTCATTATGTAACCTGGGAAAGAGGAGGAATCCCCCCAGCCCGCGCCATCTTTATTCTTCCATTCAAAATTCAGTTGGTACATTTGAGCTGAGATATCCCTTATAGCTATATTTGTGAAACCTGTACTTAGGAACTCTGGTTTAGAGTCTGATCTGGAGACCAATCCTATGAAGTTAAGAGGTAAAATTTTACTTTTTTTTTTTTTAAAAACAGTATCGGCATGGTGATGACTATGAAGGCATAGAAAGCTGGACCCCACATGACCCCAATTGGGGGACAATGATAGATTTCAGCAGTATATGATGCAACTGTGACCCAACTTGCTGTTCCTGAGGGGTTTGACTAAGAAGTGTATGCAAACAGCAGACATACATTGCCAACATTTTTCAAGTTTTGGTTTGCATTAGGTAGCAACAGCTCAGGCAATGTACCCTGGGACTGTTTCATTGATTCTATTTCGCCAGCAAACAGCAATTTCCAAAATGGAGCCCTCATGCAGGAAAGGTTTCCTGGACAGAGAAGACTACACAAGTGTTGCAATTATAGAATTTTCATGGAGCCCCATAGAGTTAAATCTAAATGAATCAATGGAATTCTGACCGTTAACACCAGCTGAAGATCTGTCCTCAAACACATAATCTTGAAAATTTAAAGACAATATGACCAGCCAGATACAACACAGTTACAGCTGGTTTACACACAAACTTGAGCTGAAATAACTCCATTGGCTTAATTCACACCTTTTGGTATTTTGCTGCAAGTTTGTGTGTGGACATTTATTTTGAAATAAGTGTCCTTTTTGGTTTAGCTTAAGATAGAGAAAAAATGTTTATGGCTAATCTACACTAGAAAGGAGATGACACTTACATCGGGAAAGAGGATCTAGTACTGGTATAGTTAAACCACCTTCCCCAACAACAGAAGCTATACCAGCAAAAGGAGTCTCCTGCTGTTATAGTTGCATCCATAGAGGGGAGGTTCCGGGATAGCTAAATCAGTCAGGGGTATGGAATTTTTCCCACCTTTGACAGACACAGCTATGCCGGCAAAACTTTGTAGTCTAGATCTGGCCTTAGATTAAGTTGGTCAAAAAATTACTTAAGCTAAATTAATATAGGACACTTCACTTTCAACAGAAGTGTTGTCAGGGTCACTTCCCCACTCTGAGGTACAGACCCTGTAGCAGTGCAATGACTCATCCATGTGACACCTCCTGCTGGCTGTCTGGGAATTAGCTCTTTTCCAGCCGCAGCACCCTCTGCAGGCCTGTGTCTCGCCATCCGCTGGCCCCCTTTCCTGGGGAGGCTTGAGAATATACTAACCAATTGGTTACAAAGTGAGCACAGATCAATCCCCTGGGTATTTAGGACACTGAAAAATCACTCGGGGTCTTAAAAGAATAATTTTATTTTTTTAAATAGTAAAAGAATCACCTCTGTAACATCAGGATGGAAGGGGAAATTACAGGGTAATAAAAAGATTGAAAACACCAAGATTCCCCTCTAAGTTTAACTTCAAAGTTACAAAAAACAGGAATACACCTCCCTCTAGCATAGGGGAAATTCACAAGCTAAAACAAAAGATAATCTAATGCCTTGCCTTGCTTTACTTACACTTTTTGTAATTTTAGAGACTTGGTTTAGGATTGTCTGTAGGAGATGGATTTTCCTGCCCTGGTCCCTCTCTGTCCAAGAGAACACCAAACAAAGACAAACAACCTTCCACCACACCCCCAGGTTTGAAAGTATTTTCTTTCCCCATTGGTCCTTCTAGTCAGGTGCCAACTAGGTTAATTGAACTTATTAACCCCTTTCAGGTAAGTGATTCTGTACCTCTGGACAGGAGGGATTTTATATTACTGCATACATAAGGGTTGTTACCCTTCCCTTTATATTTATGACAAGTGTCCAGACAGGGACTTATACAGAAATAACAAAAGGTATGAAATAAAATGAGTCAAATGTCTGTGCTAGCACTTCACCAAAAAGGATCCGTATTCAACTAGCTGGAAGAATCAAGAAAGTGAGCTCTGTAACAAATACAAAATCAAATGAGTAAGAGGGAGCCAATGAATGGCCAACAGCAGGCCAACTGAAAATCAAAATTTCAGCATAACCAATAACAACAGTCAAGAGATGGCATCATACCTCCCTTAGGAGGAAGCTCTTGGGCCAAGGACCCTCAACTGAGAAAAACTGAGCCCAGCCCAGTCCCGAATGAACCTGGAGATGAAGAACAAACCTGCCTGTTTACTGTGTCTGCAGGTTGGCGATTTAAGGCGAGAAAGGATCAGCCAAATACAGAGAAGATAGCAAGATTAGATAAGATTAGGATTCCACTGAGGTGTCTACAATGAGAACCAAGCCCATTCTAAATTATGAGAAAACTGCAAATCATGCTCTTTCATTCAGAGCCAGAGGATCAGATTCTGTATCCTTGGCAACAGAGTTTGAGAACAACAAGGCACTCTGGCAGCCTGCGCTTTAATGGAAAATGACAATGCTTCACATTGAGGAGTTGATATAGAGGAGGTAAAGAGTATCTCACTCCATCTGGCTTTTCTCTTTACTGTGCCTTCCTGATAAAGTTTATTCATTTCTGTTGATTTGTTGAAGCAATTGAAACAAAAGGAGAAATCTGCATAACTGTCAGGTTCACATATTTATGGGACACAAAACATGAGGAATACAAAGTCAAGGGTCACTTTGATGAAGTTCTCTTGACTATGGTACACACAGTAGACATTCCTGCCCAAGAGGTTTTGGTAGTAAAGCAAAAATAAAGCTGTGGCTGAGGTTTTTTACACCTTATTTTCAAGTCGATTCTTGCACTTAGTTCTTGCAGGTTTGCACTGTAGTTTTTAAACTTTCCTTGGTTCATGTTGTATACATTTCTCATCAGAAGCATTAAGAGGACCAAAAGGTTGCAGAGAGTGTGACAAATGTTACTCTCCAATCTCTTTGTTCTTGCAGGGTTTTTTTAAAAAAAAATCACTTATTTCATTTTGCTACTAACAGAACCTTTGTACCTTGGACAAATTCAATAACCATGACTCAATCTACAACCCATACTGAGCTGTCTTCCGTTTCATCTTTCCTATTAAAATCAGCACAGAGTGTTTGATGAGTGGAGAAAGGATTGATTCCAAGCTATATAAACTCTGACAAAGTGGAGGGGTGCACTAGAATCATGAAAGAGCATTACTCAGGGCTACACATTCGATTCATGCTCCTTTCAACATGAGCAAACACTTCATGTGTCATCCCTATCACCTCTGACTTTTAGGAACCATTTCCGCAATTATGCATCACCTTTTAACTTTTCATCTATTATTTATCGGATGGGGACAGTAACAGATGCCACCTTGTGCTTTCTGAAGAAGGCCTGTTGTCTTTCAGCCCATTGCTCAAGTCACCTGCTTAACTGATATTTTGCCACAGTACAGGGCACAATATATGCATTAAATATCAGCAACGGTGTGTTTAGTGCTGCCTCTCTTCAGCTAACACTTTTTTTACCCAAAGCCACAATCCAGCTCAACAATAGACACTCAGATGCATGAGTGCTCAGATTTTTGCAGTCATGCTGGTGTGTCTACTGGGCCAAATCTTAGAATCCTTAGTCAGCACCAAATCCTCCACCCCAGCCTGAGGAAGGGTTACAATTAGGCAAGCCCAGAATACACAGGTACTCTGCAGGCTGGTGCTAGATGCTTGGTGGATCACATACTGGGTAATAGCACAAGAGGACTCCATTGTTATTATACTAAGTGGGCTCTTTACTAATGCACCAATGTATAGAGCTGCCCCAAATGCAGCTCAGCCTTCCTAGAGATCTACACACAGACTGATTTCCTGGTGCATCCTTGAAACTATTCTCTTCTTCCAGATTGCTATACTAGACTGAAAAAGACTACGGAGGGGGTACCCCATTATCTCAACACTCCCCTAGGGTGTGTGTCCACCAGGCACTGTGAGAGGCGATAATTAGAGAGGAAGTCAAGGGCCTGGCCTGAAGATCAGGAGCTGCATGGGTCCACTGACCACAACACACAAATAGACAGGTACTGTGCTACGGTGACAGCCCTAAAGTTGCAGTAATAGTTGGTGTGTGTATAGGCCTCTGACAGAGTACTGGGAAGCAACACCTGTTGAGTTCTGGGGAAGCAGGCAGGCACAAGCCCACCCATGTCTGAAGGCCTCTACCCCAGCCTAAGGAGAGAAGCCACAAAACCCAGGGCTCAAATGAACCTGAGGGGGACACCAAGCAGAGAACCCCAGATGGTGCCCACTGTTCCTCAAAGGTTTCTAGGGAGACAGTGGACACAGGCCTGAGGAACTCTGCCCGGACATGTGAGCGAAGGGAGGAATGGAAGTAGGCTCCATAGTTGCAGAGCACCTCCCTGTCCAGCATCCTCCTCTTGGTGTAATAGATGGACACATTTGCCAGTGCCAGGAGGTGGAAGACAAGTAAGTCTTGCGACTTCATGGGACCACGGATAGAATTTGCATAAATCAACAGCTGAGCCAGCACTTTGGTCACTTAAACACCAATTAATTCCCCCCCAGGGTGGACCTGACAGGGCCTAATTAGTAGATGAGAATTGGTTGGTGGAGGACTAATGAGCAAATTTGTCCATTAATGTGGCAGGTATAAGAAAGCACAGGAAGGATGGGTAGGGGAGAAAGAACCAGGATCATTCTCTGGGTAGAGATACTGCCTCTGATCTCTGGCCTCCGACCCTAGATTGACTGCCCCCGACTCTTGTTTACAGAACCTGATCTTCTGATTCTTCTAATTCCAACCTGGTGACTCCTGTCCCTGGTGGGCAGACCTCAGCACAACTGTGACTGCAAGGCAAGACTGCCTACACCCCTGTCCTTTACACCCATGAGCTCTAGAAGTGATTTATCATTTTTTGAGATCTATCTACCCAGCCAGTAGTCAGATTAGAATGATAGTGCCTTTAATTTTCACTTCTCTGTAGTGCGGTGTAGTCTTTCTGTCACTCACATTTATATTGGAATTTGGGTCTAGAGCAGCAATGTTCAAAAGGTTCAGTGGGCTTCTGGATGACTGCAGGAAGGGGAAGGACAGGCATTGCGTGTCTGGGTGGTTGCACTGCTTGGAGCATGAGGTTGCTGTAGTCTGAGTGGTGACAATAGGGGGGGGTCTTGACTGTACTTAATTCTTAAGTGCTTTGCTTTTTGCCAGAGAGTGGGTTGGGCTTTATATTGCAGAATATGACAGTGAGCAGCCTCAGCTTCCATTGAAATCAATGGGAAATGAAGGCATTCAATTTACAATGCTGTTTAGGGAATTCATTGTAATGAGATTTGAAGCTATCCAAATATTAACTGCTTCAGTTGCACTAATGCCACTGTGGGGGAAAACCTTTAAGAGGTTTTTTTATAATGTGTTTCACAGAGCAAGTCTTAGGTACTTCACCGCGTAACAGAATTAAATAAATTGGAAAATTCGTATAATAATAATAAATAAATATTTAATGATTCATTTTGAAATCTCCTTCATCAAACCTATAAAAATCTACTAGGTGGGAATTTTCTTTTTTTAAAGAAAGCTTTAAAAAGTATTCATGAAGGATACTCCCCTCTTTTAATTAAAATAGGAGTATGTCAGAGCTCCAGGGAAAAGCACATTTCCTTTAATAGCCAAGTAAGTAATTGCTATGGCATCCTATCCATTACGATAATATCCAGCAAAAGACCCATCAAGTACTACCTGATCCTCTAATAATTAATATCTTTTTATATATATATTCATCCCTGAGACTTTACACTGGACTCTGAATAAAGCTGCTGCTAGAGAAGTACTGCACTTTTTGCAGAGGCTCGGAGATCCTTTCAGTAGAAGTTAGAACACATACTATTTAATAATCCTAATAAATCTTTGAAATTAAAGTAGTTAATAGTACTAATGTGCTGGGGATAAACTCCAGGACTCTTCCATTGCTAAATGAACTCCATTAGCACCTCTCCGAGGTATATCTGGAGTTCTGTGCAACACAGATAACTGCACTGTCCAAAATAGCCAGTGTGTTTGCTACCCTCAATAAGGCCGAATGTAGCTGTGGCAACAAACAAGAAAGACTGATCCTTCCTTACAACAATAGGGAAATATCCCTGCTTACCCTGAGCTTGCACTGTGGCTTTTTAATATTTGGGGCTTTTGTTGGAAATGGATCTCCGAGACAGAAATACTTCCTGACAGGTTCCTTGTCGACGTTCAAGCAACTCAGGAACATATCGTTACAAAGTAAATGTACTTTCAAATTAATTGGCTGTCTTATTTTACTTGTTTGGCTTCTCAAGCCTTGCATTTCTTTCTTAATTTGTGAGTCCATTGACCATGCGACTATGGACACGTAGACTACCCTATCATCATGTGGGATTCCAATTAATCTGAGACAGTAATGCTGTTCCTCTTCAAAAGGCAGACATCATTCCAAAAGGATCTCTGGGAATATTTTCAACAAATGGGACCATACCATGTCATCCATTTTAAAGTAGTTTTCCCGATTTCAATCGGTAAGGAGTGCTCATTAAAAGTGGAGGGCAGGATATTTTAAATTCATCATTCAGTGATGAGTCTTCCTCCTTTTCAGAGAAAAGTTTATTCCCCCTCTTCCCCCGGGTCTCGTTCTTCCTTTTAGCACATGGATATTTTTGCCTGTCAGAGATTTTTAAGTAAAAAGCCTGAGAAACAAGATTTAGGCAAAATTCCCAGTTTTTACAGCAACACCTAATAAAACATAATCTGCCAATTTTCTCAGCAACACCTTATAAAATATGATCTGCTGTCATCATGCATCCAACCTCTCTAAAAAATCCACTGGAGTGATTATATAGTCTGATGTTAAACACAGATGGTTAGAGGAACTTATATCAGAGATGAATTTGGTTTATAAAGACTACAGAATATTTCGATTTTTAAAATAAAAGAAATCAGTGGAATAAGTACAGACTAACTCCTTTGAACATTGATCTCCACCTCTCATTTGAAGTGGGGTTGATAAAAACTATTGCTATTTTTCCATTGTCTTATATAGCAAGGACTATATATTGCCATCATTAGTTCTTTTCTTATAATTATCATATTATTGAATGGCAAGTTTTATCCCTGGAACATCCCATTTTCAAAACTCTATGGGTAAAATCTTGGCCCCATTGAAGTCAATAGGAGTTTTGCCCTCATTTCAATGGGGCCAGGATTTCACCCCATAAATCCAATCCAAAACACTTTGCAGAGAAACTAAATGAATTCTTTGCATCAGTCTTCACTGCAGAGGATGTGAGGAAGATTCCCAAACCTCAGCCATTCTTTTTAGGTGACAAATCTGAGGAACTCTCCCAGATTGAGGTGTCATCAGAGGAGGTTTTGGAACAAATTGATAAACTAAACAGTAATAAGTCACCAGGACCAGATGGTATTCACCCAAGAGTTCTGAAGGAACTCTGAAGGTAAAATTGCAGCACTACTAATTTTAGTTTGTAACCTATCATTTAAATTGGCTTCTGTACCAAATGACTGGAGGATAGCAATGTGATGCCAATTTTTAAAAAGGGCTCCGGAGTCGACCCCGGCAATTACAAACCTGACTTCGATACCGGTCAAACTGGTGAAACTATAGTAAAGAACAAAATTGTCAGACACATAGTTGAACATAATTTGTTGGGGGAAAAGTCAACATGGCTTTTGTAAAGGGAAATCATGCCTCACCAATCTACTATAATTCTTTGAGGGGGGTCGACAAGCATGTGAACAAGGGGGATCCAGTGGATATCATATACTTATATTTTCAGAAAGCCCTTGACAAGGTCCCTCACCAAAGGTTCTTAAGCAAAGTAAGCAGTCATGGGATAAGAAGGAAGTTTACCTCATGGGTTGGTAACTGGTTAAAAGATAGGGGGAAAAGAGGTAGAAATAAATGGTCAGCTTTCAGAATGGAGAGAGGTAAATAGTGGTGTCCCCCAGGTGTCTGTACTGGGACCAGTCCTATTCAACATCTTCATAAATTATCTGGAAAAAGGGGTAAACAGTGAGGTGGCAAAATTTGCAGATGATTCAAAACTGCTGAAGATAGGTAAGTCCAAGGCAGACTCTGAAGAGCTACAAAAGGAAATTTCAAATCTGGGTGACTGGGCAACAAAATGGCAGATGAAATTCAAGTTGATAAATACAAAGTAATGCACACTGGAAAACATAATCCCAAACATAACCCCACATAAAATGTTGGGGTCTAAATTAGGTGTTACCACTCAAGAAAGAGATCTTGGAGTCACTGTGGATAGTTCTCTGAAGACATTCACTCAATAGTCAGCGGCAGTCAGAGAAGCGACCAGAACATTGGGAATCATTACAAAAGGGACAGATAATAAAACAGAAAATATCATGTTGCCTCTGTATAAATCCATGGTATGCCCAGATCTTGAAAACGGCATGAAGACGTGGTCACCATCTCTCAAAAAAGATATATTGGACTTGGAAAAGGTTCAGAAAAGGACAATTTATTAGGGGTATGGAATGGCATCCATATGAGAAGAGATTAATAAGACTGGTACTTTTCAGCTTGGAAAAGAGACGACTAAAGGGGGATATGATAGAGGTCTATAAAATCATGACTGGTGTGGAAAAAGTAAATAAGGAAGTGTTATTTACTCCTTCTTATAACCCAAGAACTGGGGACCACCAAATGAAATTAATAGGCATCAGGTTTAAAACAAACAAAAGGAAGTAATTTTTTACACAATGCAGTCAACCTGTGGAACTCCTTGCCAAAGGATGCGGTGAAGGCCAACATTATAACAGGGTTCAAAAAAACTTGCAAAATTCATGGAGGATAAGTCCATCACTGGCTATTAGCCAGGATGGGCAGGGATGGTGCCTCTCGCCTGTTTGCTACAAGCTGGGAATAGGCCACAGGGGATGGATCATTTGATGATTACCTGTTCTGTTCATTCCCTCAGGGGCACCTGGCCTTGGCCACTGTCAGTAGACAGGATACTGGCCTAAATGAATCTTTGGTCTGACCCAGCATGGCAGTTCTTATGTTCTTACATTGAGATTAATGGGAATCTTTCCACTGATTCCAGGGGGCTTTGACCCATGCTCTGTAAGTGTTTCTCTAATTCACTATTCACTGTTATATGCCCTGATTCAGAAAAGTACTAAAGCAGGTGCTTAACTTCAAGCATATGCATCAGTGCTTTCCTGAATCAGGTCAACAGTCATTAATGAAATAAGGGAGGGGACTGGGACTGTATTTCAAGGAATATTTACTTGTCTCTGTTAGGTTAGTTAGTGGTACATATATAGAATCTTTAACTTTTAAACTTTAAAACTTCTCTGTTAAGTTTTCTGGGTTCTAACATCCTAATTCCCTGGGAGGCATTACTTGGAATTACCCAGAACTCAAATAAATATATTTAAATAACTAAAACAATTACTAAAATTTCCTCATAATTTCTTTTAGAAAAAAATACTTGTAAGATTGTCAAGGACTTATAAAATGTAGTGTTAATTACCCTGAGCCATATCACACCATCAATTTTTAAGCAGATCTATGAAAGTTTTGCTTAAAACTAATGGGACAATATGGCCCAGTGTTTATTTCATTATGCAGTAAAAATGAAAGTATCCACTCCCTATTTCACACCAACACAATGAATTTCAGGAGGTTAAGCTGAGCAATACCTATTAAAGTAAAAAAGAATTATGCAAATAAAACCTTGTACAAGTCTTTGAAAAGTTATACCTGAAGGCTTAATATATATCTTGTAAAGAATATAATTGACCCTATACATGTTTTATTAAAATTGCAAATATTTTATTGAAGTCATACCAGTTGAAGTTAGCATTTCCTTATTATTTATTTGTGTTATAATTGCACCTAGAGATCAACAATGACCAGGGCCCCATTGTACAGTCATGTTGTAATTCACTGCTCAAGATAGTTGACACTCTAAATACATAAAGTTGAAGAATGTGAGGGAGAGGAAGAAAAACAAAGGATAGTTATCCTGATTTTACATGTAGAGAATTGAGACACAGTGAGATCAAGTGACTTGCCAAAGTTCAAACAAGAAGTCTGTGGTAGAACTGGGAATTGAACTCAGATCCTGAATCCCAGTCTAGTGTCTTAACCATAAGACTCTCCATCTTCCACAATAAATTAAGCAAAGTCAGATTTGGTCAGTGGTTGCATAGTAGTCCCTAGGAAATCCACTGTGCCACACAAAGCGGTGTTACCTGATATTTGCAATGCCGCTGAAAAAGCGGAGCACAAGACATAAATCCCAGGTCATAGTAACTTGAGTTAAAACTACCATGCACTCGTTACTGTAGAAGTATTGTCCACCACGGTGTCATAACTATATAGAAACTACAGGTGGAATTTGGTTATGTCAATATGCCTACTCACACCCTATAATCTATATATATAAAAGTCAAGTGGTGTATGTATGAGTGTATGTATGTATGTATGTATGTATGTACGTATGACTGCGAAGTCCTCCCGCACCGTTTGAGCCAGAGACTTGAATTTTGGTACAGTGAGGGGTCTTGGGGTCTAGATGCTGGTAAGGGTCGAAAAATTTTCGGATCTCACCTCTGACGCCCCCCAGGGGTGAAAGTCTTTCAGGGCCAATCACATCAGCTTGGCAGTTAGGTGGTGATGATGTCATAATACCCCCCTCCAACAGACACCTCACTCGCTCAGCTCACCCCTCCCTCCTCCAACGGAACCCCGAAGATCCCTCAGTTCTCTGCCCCTCCCACCTCCCCAACGGAACCCCGGAGATCCCTCAGTTCTCTGCCCCTCCCACCTCCCCAACGGAACCCCGGACTACATCAGCTCTGTGCCCCCCCCACCTGCGAAGGTCCCCGGAATCCCTCGGCTCTGGGCCCCCTCCCCTCCTGCAACGGATCTGAGTTGGGTTTGGTGGGACGGTAAGTGAGGTGGGGGTGTCGGATTCGGTCGGGGGGGTGAGGTGGGGGTTTCGGGTTTGCTTCGGGGGGTGGGAAGGTGTCGGGGGGGTGAGGGGTGTGGTGTGGGTGTTGGGTTTGGTCTGGGGGGGGGAGGTGTTGGGGTGGGTGCCCAGACCAAACCCGACACCCCCCCCCCCGGCTCACTTACCCCCCGACCAAACCCGACACCGCCACCTCACCCCCCCCACCAACCGCAACACCCCCTGACCAACCCCAACACCCACCCCTCACCCCTCACCCACCCCAACACCTTCCCACCCCCCCAGACCAAACCCGACACCCCCTGGCTCACTTACCCCCCGACCGAACCTGACACCCCCACCTCACCCCCCCACACACCAATCGCAACACCCCCAGACCAAACCTGACACCCCCCGGCTCACTTACCCCCCGACTGAAACCGACACTCCCACCTCACCCCCCCAAGCAAACCCGACACCCCCACCTCACCCCCCCCACCAACCACAACACCCCCTGACCAACCCCAACACCCACACCTCACCCCTCACCCACCACGACACCTTCCCACCCCCCCAGACCAAACCCGACACCCCCCCGGCTCACTTACCCCCGACCGAACCCGACACCCCTACCTCATCCCCCCAAGCAAACCTGACACCCCCACCTCAACCCCCCACCAACCGCAACACCCCCTGACCAACCGCAACACTCACCCCTCACCCACCCCAACACCTTCCCACCCCCCCAGACCAAACCCTACACCCCCCGGCTCACTTACCCCCCCCGACCAAACCCGACAACCCCACCTGACCCCCCCAAGCAAACCCAACACCCCCACCTGACCCCCCGACCAAACCCGACACCCCCCCCGGCTCACGGTGCACTGTGTAGCACACAGATTATTAAATACACTGTTCGGTCGGGGGGTGAGGTGGGGGTGTCGGGTTTGCTCAGGGAGTGAGGTGGGGGTGTCGGGTTTGGTCGGGGGGTGACGTGGGGGTGTTGGGTTTGTTTTGGGGGGTCAGGTGGGGTTGTCGGGTTTGGTCGGGGGGTAAGTGAGCCGGGGGGTCTTGGGGTTGGTCGGGGGGGTGGGAAGATGTCAGGGTGGGTGAAGGGTGGGTGTTGGGGTTGGTCAGGGGGTGTCAACTGTCTGCCCCCTCCCCACCTCCGACTGACCCGAGCAACGCCGGGCACTTATGCTAGTCATTTATAAACACATAGCTACAAAATGCAGAACAGTGAATGCAATTTTAGATATGATACATGTCACTTCCTGTCATCAGCGACTGCAGTGTTGCATCCGACGAAGTGGGTATTAGCCCACGAAAGCTTATGCTTCAAAACTTTATAGTTAGTCTTTAAGGTGCCACAGGACTTTGTTACCTCTGCAGTGTTATTGTGATTGTTCCTTTGTTCCCCAGAGGTGACTGCATTTTAATGGTAGGGAAGATAATTCCTGTATCCATGGTTTCTAAAGCATTTTGGAATCTAAAGTAAATATAAAGATTACTCTGTTATTAAAAAAAACTCATTTAACTGTAAACCATCCTTCCTCCTATTTGTCTCATTCAGCTACCTAGCACAGCTTGAATTTCAACCAAATTGAAAACTCACAGTCTCCTTCACACAAGTTTGCCGCAGCACCCAGCGCAATAAAGGTCCTTGAATGGAGCCCCAGACACTCCTGAAATAAAAATACAGATGCAAAAGAAATGCAAGTCATTATTAATAATATCATAACTTAAACAGGCCAAATCCCCCTCTCGTGTAATTTTATTAGCTTCAATAAATTGCATGGTTTATAATAAATTAGTCATTCTTCTCAGCACATGCAAATTGTTGTAGTTTAAATTTAGGGAAAAAAGTATCACATTTACTCAGTTGGGAGGTGGGAGGGAAAAATAGCATTAGTGCCCTTCTCTAACCTTATCAAGAGATATACAAAAAACACAGACATATGTCTGGGGGTGGCAGTTAGTAGAGATTGTAGGCTGTGCTGAGTATTCTAGTGGATTTGTAGAGGCCTCGGGTCGCTAGGCACTTGTAATCCTATAAGAATTAAACTTGGCTTTTGCTCCAATTAATGCAAAAGGTACTTTTTGGAGCTTCAGCAGTGCAGAAGCAGATGTCGTTTGCTGGATCAGGTTCTGGCCACTGAAATATGCTAGATTCCAAAGGATTTGGAAACAAATAGTTCAAGTTGATAATAGTGTAAACATTGAAACCCAGTTTCTAAAATTAATGCCAACCATGAGGACTGCAGGAACATGTGGCACAGATATATATGGGCACAGGCGCATCTCCAGAAGCCTGAGAAAACAATGGGCTACGACATAGACCAATAATATTTCTGTGTGAAGCCAAAAATAATCATTTGTATTTCTGGACCCCATCACAAATAGATGATAGTGGATGTGAGTACCAGGCCAGGATGGCTAGTCCATGTGTACAGGTTGACATGGAAGAAAGCCTATGGAGTGTTGTGGGAAAGAAGACAAAAAGCAGTAGGGCGTAATGAGACTGATCTTACTGATGGAGTGGAGTGGGAGGTGTTGGAAGAATGTGATTAAACCTGACTATTTTATGGCCTGATGCTTCTCTGTGGGCTATTCCTTCACTGAGGCAAGGAAACCAAGTTTGGGCTCATTGTTTTCCAATCGGAGAAACCAGAGTTTGCATGGGAAAGGGGGCTCAGCCCTCAACTTTTACATCCATGATATCATAGCTCTGCCCCTCCTTTGCTTGGAGGCCTGGTTTTTGTGCATTGCCTCCCCTTTCTGCCCCAACTGGTCTCCCATCTCCAAAAACTCCACCAGAGACAGTTAAGAGGAAGCACTGATTCAGCTCAAACCCAGGCTTTTCCTCCCAGTAGCCAGCACCAATCTCTTTTGCAGCGATACTGACCTCTGTAGCTGCTCTGGGCTGCTGCATCTTCCCCCAGTGGTGAACTTTCCACCACCGGGATCTACGCCAGAGACCACGAGCTGAATTCTTAGTTAAAGTAGATGGCATCCTAAACCAAAATTAGCTGATAGCAATGGAAGTGGCAAAATACCCACTATCTAAGGTATTTCATCCTAGGTGGGCATGTACCGAAGAACATAGGGGGCAAGATGTACTAGAATACACAGTGGAGGAGAAGATGAACCAAGTGACTCAAGAGCTCATTTCCATCTCTAACTACTACGATCCAATTTTTTCAAATGGTGGACTATTCATATGCGCAAAGACTTATCTGGTCAGAGACTTTTTTTGGTAACTCAAACTAAATTCCCTGTGGCAAAACGTAAGGTAAGTGCCCTTTCAGCAGATGGTTAACTGCAGTGCAATAGGACTACTATCAAAAGAATACATTTTCACTGTGCTAGTCAAGCCCCGAGTTTTAGGACTATATTTCTGATCAATATATTTGCTTTATTTTTTAACGCAGGCTGCAAAGACTTACACAACGGCGTGACGGTTTTCTCCAACATACGCTCAGTGCTTTACAGCTCTACCTTAAGCAATTTGCTGACTATCATTTTCTGCAAAATGAGCTGTGAGTTTGGAACAAAGAACTGCCATCCTGACAGGCCTCTTCACTCCATTGGCCTCTTTTCTCTACTGACTAAAATGGTTCAACTTTATTCCACAGTGAACAGGAAGCCAGGAAGCTTTAGGGGAGAGAAGCAGCGTGGGGAGCTGATGATGAATTGATTTGGAAAAACTCCAGCAGAATTGAAACCTTTCTTTCTTTATTATTAACATGAAACAGTGAAAAATATCTACTGAAAAAAAAGGGACTAAGAATTCCCAGTGGGGAGATCTGAAACAATGAGACCAAAACAGAGGATCTGAGGATTCATGGCTTGGAGCAGGCAGGAAATACCCAGGTGACTTTCAAAGCTGAGAATGCTCTTCATTGAGACAGCCTAGGAGAATTCTTCAAGTAAATGATTCAGAGGACTCATCTAGAAGAGGCTGACATGATACAAAATAAAGGAAAAAGAAGTCAAGGGACCAACAGTCAATGATGAATTGAGCTGGATTTGGAAATGGAAATTTGTTACAATCCTTGGGGATACTTGAACTATTTAGAAAGTTTCAATAAGGGATTCACCAGGAACAACTGGGTGATATTTTCCATCCAAAGTCAAAAGCTTTTCAGGACATTTTAAGTTTCAATGAATTGTATCAACACTTGCAGAAGTGGAGTGGGTTTTTTGTTTCTTTGCTTTTTAAACAGAAAGGGAAGATGATGATTTTAGGTTTGCTTGGGCCTGCCACAGCTCAGAGGGTAGGACTTGATTTCTTGAGGTCCTTTCCAGCCCTTCATTTCTCTGATTCAGGCTTTGTCACAGAATTCTTAAAATGATTACAAAAATATGAGAGAAAAATAGAAGAGGTGAGACAGAAGGGCCTTAAATAAAAAGGACTAATAGATAAAACAGGGCTTGGCCTCTTCTCTTCTTCACACTGCCCTGCCTTCACAGCACACTCTCCTCCTCTCTGTAACCCAGGATAAAAAAAGATGCCAGGTATACTTAGGATATAGAAGAGAAATAAAACAATGTTTTAAAACAAGGACTACAAGCCTCAGGCCTGCAAGGGATTTGCACTGAGAGGGGACCCTGATGAGAATGCGAAGTTGAGAAGAGTGGGAATAAATCTTCTCAACCAATAATAAGATCTGCTGAGCTTTTGTCTGTGTCTATGTCCGTGATATGTTGATGTTTTGCAAGTAACTGGTGGGTTGGGGGTAATGTCCACGAGAGATCAGTAGGCACCACAAGATGACCATTTGGAGCTGGGGTGAAATCTTAGAGACTTCATTAAGATAACTGCCTTTTACTATGGTGTTAAGGGGAAATACATGCAATGGGGAACTCAATGAGATAGCTTATTAAAAACTGGGCACCCCAAAAGTAGTGTGGTGTGGAAGTTCAAATAAGGAAACGGGGTTGACACTTTCATAAATATTTATGAACCCCAGTGGGCTTCAGAGTAATACATTATAAAAGCTGTATCCCAACCTGTGGCCCTTGGGGGAAGGGGAATGAAGATGCCAGGATGACAACCACTGGTGATGACGACAATGACTAACTTTGGGTTTTTCTGCAAGGCATGGTGTGAGTAATGCAAATACCATGTGTTCTGTGTCAGTCTTTTGCTCCTTTACCAGATTGCAGTGAGTGTACTGTTGTTTGGCTGGTTAATACCTACCATACCATAGGGTAGGTAATTAGTTAAAGTAACCCATAACTGTAGCCATGACCATATCACCACCATCAACAACTTCTGAAATTTCCTCGTTGCTCTCCAACTCCAACCTCTCCACCTGCCCCACAGTGATTCCATTCCAAACCTTCTCAACCTCTCACTCTCAGAGGCCCTTCTCAGTGCAAACGTTTGATATCTTTGGTCTTAAAATAACCCCTCTCCCAACCCCATCTGGCCCCACTAAAACTATTACCCAGCCTCAAGACTCCTCAGATGCTCTCTCCAACTACCATCTTGAGTTCCTTTCCTCTATTTCCACCTCTGACCCTCTCGAACCTGGCTTCTACTCTCCTTTAAAACAGTTCACTCTCCCAAGGTCTCTAGTAACCTCTAGGATTTTTCCCAGTCTGATAGTGCTTCTCTTCCATACATGAAGCCAAGTCTTACTTGTTTCCCTCTCTTCTCTAAACTAAGACTTTCCATTCCTCTCATCCATTTCATGATCCTTTTCTGTATTCACTGTGTTCTGAGAGGAGGGCATCAAAACTGAACTCATCATTGAAGGGAGCCGCCCCACCTTTGTTCAGGGTAATTCTCTGTCCTTTAATGTAATCTAGCAATTGTTTGCTGGATTTAACTCTCACAGTGCATGGAGGTGATCCACTCACTTCAGTGGATCTATTTGGCATCCAACCAGTTCGCACACACACTTGTCATTGAAGCAGCCATGTTGTGAACTGAGATAGAATTTAACCATGACATTTATGTTCACAGCCTACATATAGACCTTAGATAAAAACACAGTCCTCTCGCTTGAAGGCCGCAACATAAGGAAATAAAGTAAGGTTAATTCAGAATGATAAACAAGAACCCAAAGAGAGAGAGCAAACACAAGTGTGCACAGGCCGCTCCCTAAAACAGAGAGAAACAACTCACCCAGCCTGCCTAGAGGAAGGTGATCTGAAGTCATTGCTGCTGGACCCAGATTGCATGCTTCCCTACAGAGCCCGCTAGCCTTGAAACAGGAGCAGGAGAACCTCCTGAAATTTAAAGTGACAACCTACAATATACCACATGGACATGTGTTTTAACCAGAGTTGCATTTGCCCCTCTGACCTCTTGCTCACTCATGTCCACAGGTTATGTGGAAAAGCCTGACTGAGCTTTTGTTTCAGCCTCACATTACTTTTCCAAGCACTTATTTATTAGGGCAGGAGAGAGGTGGGTGGTTAGAAACAAAGAAATTTAGGCCTCAGCCCAGAAGACGGTATGGGAGGGGCAGGTAACTGTGTCCTCCATATGAACAAGCAACTAGGTGGATGCAGCACATTATCAAAATAAAGTAATCAGTATGTCCCCTTGATCTCAGTGCATTAGCAGGACTTCAGAAGTGACGCAAACCCGAGTGCAGGATTTAGCAGGGTCCGGTGGGGAATCGAAGCTGTCAGCTTAGATTTGCTCCCTGTGAGCCGCTAGTCCCCATGGTCACTCCTGAAGCTTTTAAAGCGGAGTTTTCAGTTACTGAAGCTTATTTGAAGATTTCAAGTATTCAAATACGCTTTTGTAATTGAAAGGAAGGAGGATAATGCATTCCTTCTCACTCACATACTAAGCACCAGGTTTGTGTGTACCTGCATTACATTACAGCTAAGCAAGGACATCCTTCCAAATCCTACCTACTGTTTTTGTTTGTTTCAGAGTTTATTGTTCTGCTTTTATCTGAACGTAACTGGATGCCAAACCAGTAAAATAGACAACAGTATAAAACACATTTGATGTCTAGATTACATTATGCCTGCATGCTTCTCTTCATTATTTACTGTGCACTTGCATTTAGTTGCTTCTGAAAACTTGGAAATCTCATTTTTCATGGCAATTGGCCAAAGCCATTGTAATTTCCCAAGGTTCCAGCAACGTACACCTGCTATGATCAGCAAGCTCTCATTGACTTGAAAACCATTTTCTTGGTTTCCTGCCCGTTAGCCAATTACCGTTCTCCTTTGCCAAAACACCTTAGTCCAGCCACATGCCTTAGATGTAGAATGAACCAAGAATACTGGAGTGGATATATTTCCAGTTCATCCTATATCTGAAGAATCCCTTATGCTGTTGTTCTTGAAATCCATTTTTGGATACATCTCCTCTGCTGCCTATTCCTTCCGCCCTCCCCCCCCCCTATACTGTATGAGTCAAAGAGATTATGAAATTATCATCTTTTCTATCCTGGATGCCTATCTATCATCATGCAACTTTGACATACAGTACCTACACATCATAGCTTGATTTGTATACTAGAGGGTTGCACACTTCATTTTGTCTGGAGGTTACAGACACTGCACACACTGGGGGCTCTTTGAATCCCTCCATTCTCCCCTACAAGCTCCCTATGTGCCCCTCTACATCTCCACATCTATGTGTCATGTCCTCCTTCCCCCTCCATGCCAGCAACCATGTTTCTCTCTCTTGTCCCTCTTCTCCCATGCCATTGTCCCAGGTTCCTCCCATACGAGAAGATCAGTATCCCCCCCCTCCAATACCAAGAAACCCCATTCTCCCCAGTGCCAGAGGCTCTAAGTGCCCTCATTCCCCTTCACCCCCATTGCCACAGTAACAGTGGCCCAAGCTTTTTATGTTTTGGAACAGGATAGACTTCATAGAAATGACTAAGGACCAAATCCCAAAAACATTTACTCACACAACTAATCTTCATTCATGGTAAATAGCATCCTTTGGGTCTACTCACACTGAGAAAAGTGTATGCAGGATTGGAACCTAGGCTTGAGGGTACCCCCACAGGGAAGAATTCCCAACCATTCCATCCTGGGTTCAAAGGTTGAGTTTTGTTTTTTTGCATTTGGATGGTGGCAGCATTTACCAAGCCAAGGTCAGAGAAAAGATGTAACCTTAGGAGTTTAATACAAGCCTGGAGGGGCACATTGTAATTTTTAGATCCTTGCAGGCCCCCATATTCTGCACTGTGAGTGACAGAGTTGGGATTCAGCCTTGACAAACACATAGGCTGATTATTACACAAAATATTCAGCACAGAGCTGCCTGCTGTGCTTATAATGTTAACTATGCTGAATTGTTCTATGTATTTGTAAAAGGCTTGTTCCATTCACTGATATAAGCTCCTTTAACTACCAGTTAATTGTAGCTCATGGCCACAGATATTTATAAAAGTTAAGTAATGTGCCAATTACATAGACAAATTTCATTTTATTCATTGTGGCCTAGAATGTATTAAAGACTAGAGTCATGTAGTTAATCAACTGTACAGCCAAAATAGCCATTTGCTATTTTTTTCTTCTGCATAAACTTTGTGGAATCGCCAACAGAAGTTAAAAGTAGGAAAGCATTTTTTATCAGCAGGCAAGCAAAAAAACAAAAAGCTGCATAAACATGAAACAAACAATAGAATATGAGTAATAATGAGGACCAAACAGTAGTTAAGTGTATGAGGAACAATTTCAAACCTGTCAAATATGTATAGAGAATCTCAAAGATGCACATCCAACACATTGAAAGAGGGGGTGTGAACCACAACACCCAACCTAAATCCCAAATTTAGAAAAGATCAATAGCCAATTCTGCATCTCCAGTCAACAGAAGAAACCATGGGACAGTCAATAGTTCAACTCGTCAGCTGTTATCACCAATACCCACTATTCTCTGAGAGGCAGCATGGCCCAAGTGGTAGGGCATTAGATTGGGACTCCAGAGACTTAGGACCTAGGGTAAATCACTTCACCTCTCTGAACCTGTTTCCTCTCCCACCCTGTGTCTATTTAGATTATAGGCTCTTAAGAGCAGTGACTGTCTCTTAGTATGTGTTTGTACAGTAACTAGCATCCTGGGACCTTGAACTCAGTTAGAGTTTGGGGGCACCATTACTAATAATGCTCAGAGATATTCTTTTGGGGCCTCCCTGAACTTGGGGGAAAATCAGGCCTGATCTTAATTCTCTAAATAAGTTTCTGGCTCTTCTGCTCAAGAAGAAGGTCAGCTTGGACTTATAAGTTTATCACTTGGATTGGAAGATAAGACGATGATTTTCCTTCCCACTCCCTCTTCCATTTCCCCACCCAAAAAAATCCACAGGTTATTCACAGATGCTTCAGAATAATTACAGTCTGGAAATAACAGCCGCAGCAAGACCCAGATCAGTTCACAGTTGTAGGGAGCAACTCCACCCATGCTGCTGACAACCACATTCAGAGACCTGAAAAATGCCAGCCAGCTGGCTGCCTGAAGCTGAGCCAGCTACTCAGAAAGGAAAACCACCTTTCAGTAAGATCAACATTGCTGGCTCCTGAATGTGTTGATACCAAAGGCCCAGAGGATCACTTTGGCCATGACCCAACCACTTTTTGGCCCACCATAGCCCAGTTCAGGGGAGATCTGCCAGGCCCAAACAATACTGAAGAAATTATGTAACCAATGGATCTCACTATAAGGACGTTTTCCAAAGATTCAGCCCAGCCTACATTTTATTTTTTTGGTTTCTTCCATTATTCTGTTTCACAACCCATGAAGCCAGCTTGACATTTACAAGATACTTTTAAAATCATTTACAAGATACCATTATGTCTTCAAGTTATCAAACAATTTTGAATGATTGTTTGGACAAAAACAAAGGTGCTTGAAAAGAGCACTTTAAAATATTATGAGAGTTCATTCTTTCCTTACTCTATATTTTTATTTCAATAGGTTCAAGAAAGTTCAATATGAACTGCTAGACTTCGTTCATGACTCAGGAGTTCTCAGGATCAGTACCAGACAGCACATCTAAATTCTGTATGAATAACAGTTGCATCTATAATAAAGGGAAGGAAATCAAATCTTCAAAATATTAGCAGCTTGAATTTAACCTTTACATGAAATAAGTGATTCCCTTTATTTATTTATTTATATATTGTTCTGGCAGTCAGGAGACCGACTGAATCTGAAAAATCCCCAAGACCATGATTACAGGCTTTTCTTGGCTGTACTAGTAACAAGTGTTATTGACCAACCTAATCGCAGTGCAGTTCACACATACAGGCTCACACACTGTACAGACTACATAATACAAAGATGAAAGCGACTCAACTTCTGCACAATCAAAAAGGTTATAAACTACCTCTGGCAACTCCTTTTCTTTTTTTTTTTTAAACTTCTAATCCTTCAGTGAATTCTCTTTAGATATGTCCAGTATAAAATGCATGACATGTTCCTGAGTCTCAGCTCAGCAGTATCTGGTCTAACTGAAAAATAAATAGAACCTGAACTAACAATCTAAAATGATGTAAAGCTACTTTATTGTACCTAGTTGAATATATTAGCAGATGGCCAAGTCTCGTCCTATACAATGAATAATAAATACACACATTTTAGTTAGAGGGAGGTTGCCTTTCAAGATACACAGCACTCAACGAATACACCAACACAAATTGCTTTGATGGAAGCATTTGCCTGTGGTGGTTTGTAAGTTGTTTTGTTTTCTCTCCCCTCAGTCGTTATCAGAAGAGGTATCTAGATTGTAATTTAACTTGTTACAGAATAAGGTAGTTCACTTATGAATCCACATGAGCTGCAACCATGGCGGTAACATCTAGCGTGAGGAAGGAGATGCACAGCTCATTTCATTGCTAATGGAAGCTGCACGTCCCAGCTCCTCACATACATACACAGAAATCTGACCCCAGGATGCTTATCTCCAACTACAACACAAGCATCAGCTCAAAACTGCTAGATGTGGAAGCTGGTAATTTTCTCTCAGCTGCTTTTATCTCCTAGCTGCCACGGTGTAGGACATGCCAGGAACAGGTACCAAGTGCACAAACTAAACAAGTAAATACCAGCCTTTGCATGATGGATAATTTCAAAGAAATACCAATGCCTACCTCGGTCTGTTTACTGGCATTTTTCTCTATGCATTATGTGTTTAGAAAGAGCACAGCCCCCTTCATCGAATCATCTAAGCCCACAGGGGTGTTGTATCATTAACTAACCTTTGAGTTCCACTAGTAAGTAATATGGTCATTCTTTCCTGGGGTAGGAAAAAATCCTTTATGAATAAGTAAGTTTCTACAATGTAAATACATTCACAATGGATAGACTTTCCATTACAAATGTGCTTGGTCTTTAATAAGTAGACCAGCTCCACAAAAAGCCTAATTCAATATCAATTATTAAATGCAACTGAAAGGTTTCCATTGATCCCAATGGGAGTTGGATCAGGCCCTAAAACACTGCATTTTGATGGGACCTTAGATGAAAGTTTCAGTCACCTTTCATTATATTTTGGTATGGTATTTATGAAGAATATTTGTGCAACTACTGTAACCTATATGGCAACTCAACATGACTCCCAAAAATATTTTTAAGAAAACTTTAAAGGCAGATTTAATTTTCCAAATTAATTTACTTCTTATCAAATGCTTCCAGAAGCCTTTGCTGGAGCTACATTTGCCCCTCCTTTTGATGATAAATATCAAAAAAGGATGAAGGACAAGTTCCTAAAGCGGCTTCTAAAACTGTATTTGCTGTGTTTTTGGATGCACATTTTTTTGCATCTGAGCGTTTGCATTTCTGTATGCAAATCAAGTGGGCAGATCTTGAGCAGGTACTAAGTGTGAACTTTTGCACAAGAAATTTGTAAAAGTCACCATCACTCTTGGAAAATGGTCAAAACCAAAGGTTTTTTCCTCTCCCCACAGTCTTCACTTCGGTGTTGCATCAGCTGTAAGAACAAGTAGTTTCTTTCCCTGGTACTTTTAAAAACAATTTAGCAATGATATGGGCATCAATTTTTAGTCGATAGAGGTGCGCAAGTTCTGTTAACATAAATGAGAGTTAACTGCCTGAATCCCTCACTGCTTTGTTTCAATTACCAGAAATGCTCAGTTAATGCACCTATGTTCTAATGGAATTCTTTGCCGCTACTAAAGAATCGTTAGCTAGCACATGTGCTTCCTCCCAAAGCAGACTTTGAGAATGAGTCATTTTTACCACTTCATGTAACCACAGATTTTGTTCATAACACGGACAGCTTTCATGTATTCATCCCTTCTGAACTACAACATATTTCTCTTTAAACACTATTTCTTCACCACCAAGCAGCACTTGCAGAGATATGCCACCTGCATAAATATTTAAGTTGGTATTTTATATCTTAGCTCTCACAATAACCAACAGGAAGGGTTGCTCAAGTTGTAACTGCCTATATCTGAAAACAGAAAATCAAAGAGTACCTGAAATAAATCATGTCTCAATCTACCAGCACACCCAAGTCAGTTTGCATTGGTAAAGGGAACAAAATTCATTGGAAGCTGTTGGAATCAGTTTCCATTAAGATCCCAACATGGTGCAGAAGTAAATAAGTGACTGATACGTATTTGATATACGAGAACACCAGACTCTTATTTAATTATATATTTAATCACTGCACAGCATGCATGTTTCCATAGGCAAAGAGGATAATGATATATTGGATCAAATTATGTTGCCAGTTAATCTGGATTTGCTCCAGTGTAACGCCACTACACTCATTGGACTTATTCCAGATTTATGACAGGTCTTGACATAGCACTGTCTACATGGGGGGTTAGGTCAATATAACTACGTCACTCGGGGGGGTGGATTTTTACACCCCCGAATGACTGTGATATTGATATACATCTGACCTATTGCTTGAAGAAAAGATTTTTCTGTGGCCCATGCTGGTGAATGTAATATATAGAGCAAGTTCCATTGTGAAACCAAATCAAAGCTGCATCCTGTACAAACTGAAGCATGAATCAGAATCATGACTCTGGCTCTGGATTTTTTTAGAACTAAAAATGCATCAATGCTGCAAACTGGGACGTGTAGAACAAATGAAGAGAACTAATTCTGTATCTGATAACTTAGCCCCACAGTTTAGTAGTCTTTTGAATATAGCAATTAAGGAATTGTGTTAAGTAAAGAGCTGTTTGCTCTGTTCCTGTTGATAACAACAGGTGTCCCCCAGACAAGGATCATTGGGCCAGGAGATCTCACGACTTCCCATGTCCAGCAAAAAAAAAAAAAAATTTAATTCAGATGTAGCCAAAAGTCTAACAAAATATTCTGCCTATAAAAGCTGATTTGACACAAGAGCAATCTTTAATCTATTTGGATGTCAAATTAGACCAGACTTTGACCTCAAAATGACTTTGTTTTGGGCATTTACTCAACAAGGCATTTTAATTTTGAAGATGTAATTGACCACGTCTAGGAAAAAGGCAGTTAACATCAAAGTGTGTATTTAATGTGCTAATTTTAACCACACTAATTACCAATGTGGGACAGCATTGTTATTTATGTACAGTTAGGCTCCAGTAAATCAACTGCTAAATAAATTACTAATTGTTAAACACGACCTAGCAGACGTTGCAAACTGTACTGCAGAGTTAAGCAACATTACTGCTCAGAGATTAAATTGGCCATCATTCAGAGAGGTAAGTGAATGCAGGATCTCTTCCAGCTCCCACTGATCATTTAAAAGGTTCCCTTTGACTGCAATGGGATTTAGATTAGGGTATGTCTACACTGCAGTTAGACACCCATAGCTGCCACCTGACTTGGTCTCGCGGGGCTCTGGCTAAAGGACTGTTTAATTGTGGTACAGATGAGAATCAGAAATCAAATGAGCATTGAAAGGTATTGTAGTGAATGCATCAATATTCGGTGTCACAAAACCCATTGCTGGCACCCACAGGAAAGCAGTTTAGAACTAGCATAGGCTTGGAGATGCAACTTGTCTCTCACTCCTAGAGGTGACCATGGCAAGTCATAGTAGAGACTGTGACACTGTCTGTGTTGGTGCCAGCTCAGGGCAGGGCTGCATAATAATCATATGCTAATAGAAATCAAATGAGCATCGAAAGGTATTGTAGTGAAATCAGGCGTAGCAAAATCAGGCCAATTCATTTGTTTAGGTCAAAGGAAATGTTAAGAATATTGTCTTCACTTATCTATAACCAGTTGATTGCCATCACGTTACATTATGTATAGCCGTGTAACTAGTTAACCCTAGATCAAAAGGATGCATTAGTGTTAAGATGAGAATGTACTTGATGTGTAAACTTCATGAAAACTAATGAAGGATTGGTGTGTGCTATTACATTACGCTTTACAATGTGTATATCCCTGTAATTAAATTACCCATAAGACACGATTGGAGCCTTAGAAATGCTAACTTCAAAGCAAGGGCCATTGTGTTCACCAATAGAAAAATCACTCGCCCACGTGGGTGAAGACCATTCAGATTGTTTTCTGTGAGCAGAAATTATAAATACTGCTGCAAAGGAATAATCCTTATCTCTGGACTGTTTGGATTCTAACAGGGTGGAATATCTAGACAAGACAATGGAGATCCCCAGTTATTCTGAGTAACCCTGAAAGACTTTTGGGAAACTAGCAGATTATGATGTCTCTGCTATCATTTGAATACACATTGAACAGGTGAGTCAAAGTTTGTATTTCACCTGCTTTAACTTCTCAATAACTCATTTATTTTCTTAGCTAATAAAACTTTAGTTTACTAGAGAATTGGCTGCCAGCGTCGTCTTTGACGTGAGATCCAGAGTACTAAATTGAACCTAGGAAAGGGACTGACCCTTTGAGATTGGGAGTAATTTAACGTGCTGTGATTTTTGGTTTATATAACTTTTTTAATCACAAAGTCCAGTTTGTCTGGGTGGCGAGAAAGCCTACGGGGGCTGTCTGTGGCTCCATGGTCAGACTGGCAGAGTGATCCAGGAGTTCACATTTATTACTGACTTAGTGAAATCTAATCACAGAATTATGTTTGGGGCGCTGACCCTGTTTTCTGACACTCTGACCTGAGATTGCCACTCGCCGTTGTGAGCCAACCAGACAGTACAACAAAGGCAGTCAGGGGAAGATTGAAGAAGTCTGCCCGTGCTGTGGTTTGTACTCCAGGGTGAAATCTGACTTCATTGAAGCCAATTGTAAAACTCACATTGACTTCAACAGGGCCAGGATTTCACCCTAGGGCAATTGACACAGCATGTTCTACTCAAATGGAAAGAGAAAACTCCACAAAGAGAAGCTCCCAATGTACTGAGAATATGGAAATAAACACATGATTTTTTGGTAGCGTTGCTTGTGCTCTAGAGAGGCACTAGCAACAGGATTGGGAGTAAGACACAAATGCAATATCATGCTCTTAAAATATACAAATGGTGGAGGCAGTGTAGAGGGATTGGAAGAGAGGCTGGCTAGACTAATATAAGGCAAATGGAGGCCTTTCTAACATCAAGAGTTTTTTAGACACATCTACATTTAAAGGTGCATTATATAGAAAACAGAAAGACCACTTCCTCTTTCAGCAGCATAGCTACTTATCCCACAATAACCTTAAAATCTCACCTCAAATGAAATCTGTATTTCCACTCACATAAAGAAGGGAATTAGACCATCAGGATAAGCAACCAGAAGAAAGTCATCCTCAATATCTACTGACCACTTTCTAAATATTGGCCCCAATTTATTCCTTTGAGCTATTAAACATTGGCCCCAATTTATTCCTTTGAGCTATTAAAATAGACAACAGTATGAAAATGCTTTGAGATTAGAGTTTGCCTTTGTGTGGATTTGAAAACAGTAAATCTTTTCTTTTGGGAGAAATGTTAACATTGCTTTTTTTTTCTCCAAATTCTCTTTATGACAACTGCTCCCATTCCTAACTCCTCTTTCTTCCGATCTCCAAAGAGAAGCTACAAGGTCATTTTGGAATATACAAGCAACAGATTTTTCTAGACACATATTAACAGGCATCCGTGCAAAAAATATGCTCCTGTTACTATTCCCTTGCTGTCCCTCCCTATATTTAATTCTCTGACCCACCTCAAATGTCTTGCCTTATACTAAGTTCACTTGGAGCAGGGACTGTCTTACTATCATATACGTCTGGTCAGGGCCTCTAGCAACCACAATAAAGGTGTAGAATTGCAACCAACTCCACGGCAGGGTGATGCTGTGAGTAGAACTGGTCAAAAAAATTCTGCCAAAGCCGTATTTCTATTGGAATTTGCCAATTTGTCAAAAATCAAAACATTTTGCAGAATCAGTTCAATTCTGACTAACGTCTGATGGATCCTTGCTCGGTTTCCTGTCAGCTCACCCACCCGGATCCCCCACAGCCTGCCTGGCAGGCTCCTAGGAACCGGGGCTTCCTGGGTCTAGTGCTCCAGTGCAGCCCTCTCAGAGGCATGTGGGGTCCTGTGCCCACCCAGATTTGCTGCTTGGCTTGTACTGAGCATGCCCAGTAACACTGCTAAGCCAGCCCTCACTATGCACCCCCCGCCCTCCCACTGGCAAGTAAAAGACCATAAAGCTTCCTCCTGAGCCAACTAACTGCCTGCACTGTTCCTGGGAGCCAGCTGGCCTGGGAGTTGGGAAGCCCTGGCTTCCAAGCTCCTTGACAGCCCACCAGGTCTTTATTGCTTCTTCTGCCTGGGAGCTTCAGAGCTGACACTCCCAGCGCTTTCAGGCTTCCAGCCTACCCATCGGCTGCCATGGAGCCAGACTGTGGAAGCTCTGGCAGCTACAGACTGAAACGACATGTTTCTGTTAGTCTTGCTGCTGCTCACTAGTCTATAGCAGCAGTGAAACTAACCAGTCTCTTGTTCACTTGACCTAAGTTCAGCTCCACTGCTAGATCAAAGGCGACAACAGAGTTGACTGACCATGTTCTCCTATAGCAAGGATCATTCCATGCCCCGGATTGCCTGATTTAGCAGCTTGTAGATTTTAAGCAAACACCCCGTGGAGGTAGACAAAGATGACAAGCTGATTACAGCTTTCTTCCCCATCTCAGCACCTCTAAAATAAAAGGACTTTGGATGTTGCCATTTCTTTTTTGTAAATACAAATATTTGGCCCCATCATCATCATTATTTCTAGCCCACTAGCTTGACGGTCATAAAAATAGAAACCTGCATGTCCTCTCCATTTACAAATACATCTAGATTAATTTGCATCCTGAAAGCTTAAGTCAAATATTTTAAGACCGGACATGGAAAAGCAGTAATCCACTTCTGGGCTGAATTCCAAATAAATAAATAAAAAGATTTGACATCCAAGCAATAAACAATAGTAACGCCACGTACTCGTTAGAATTTCAGGTCTGAAACCATGACTGACAAATGCTTTAATAAAAGACTAAAGAACGCCATGAAACCAAAGTGCTGTTTGCTCTACAAGCTTTTCCTGCTTGTTTAGGCAACATTACTGTGATGATCATTCCCAAATAGATTCACAGAGTTCTAACGCAACCCAGGGTTACAGTTCTTTTAAATAAGTGTTACTATGAAGGGAAGAAAGGCTTCCATGTCATTTGCAACTTGCTTTATATTTTAATGCTAGGCTATGGTGAATTCTTTTTCTGACCTAAGAATGGTGTTGGTTCTGAAGGGGTGAGAGAGAGAGAGAGAGAGAGAGAGAGAGAGAGAGTGTATCCCTTGCAAACACTCAGCTATTCCTCCGGGATAGAGTGTGACTTTAGGCACTGCCCTAAGCAAGGGGTGGCATGTAAGACACACCACCACAGGAGGCATTGTGACTCATACACACATACTTCTGAGTCACAATTCCTCCTCTGCTTTCCTCTTGCTTCAAGAATTTGGAGGAAGTAGTTCGCAGCAGGCCTGTGCCAGTAATTACTGCCTGCTGGGAATTGGGAAATAGACTCTTTACCAACCTCAAGCATTCAAAACACCACAAGTCAGGCCCCCCACAGAAATCAGGACATTGGCTTAAAAATATCACAGGCTGTTTTAAATAATAAGTTTGAGGACCTTTTTATTTGCCTTCTGGTTTTTGAACCATTAGGGTCAGGTTTTCCAGCTTTTGTTTGTAACTGTGAGGGATTTACTTCTCCTTCACACTCTAAATGAAGGTGGAGAGTCTCATGTACTGACCTGATTCCATCACCTCTAGCTACTCCAAAGAGGAAGTAAGCTGGTGAGTAGCCCCGCCAACTCCTACGTGCCCAGATCCAAGGTCCAAAGATTCCCTGTAAAGAGGTTCCACTTCACTGCACAATCTAGACCTTAAATAGGCCCTGATTACACATTTAATAGGACTCCTCATGGGTGCAAGCACCTATAGGATCTCGCCTTCACATTATTTTGAGAACTTAAAGGGACATGACCAAAAGTAGCAAGTCAAAACATACATCTGATCTTAACAGCAATCATTTTTTTCCTCTCAAGTGTCCAAATGAGGGAGTGAGGTTTAGTGGTTAGAGCAAGGAGTATAGAATTGTGTTAGTATATCAATGGGACTTGGACTTTGTCTTGGACTCACCAAAGTAAAACATTGTGAACCAAATTTTGTTCTTATTTGGCACCTTCAAAATCCCACCAAAGTCTAGAGACTTGCACAGAAGTGACAGAGGAGATTTATCTCCACCAATAATTCTCCTTAGCCCCTCCCCTTGTGCCAAGAGCTGAGGTCCTAATGGAGCCAAACTCTACTAGGGGCTAGAATAAACATTTTCTGCAGTTGTACATTACAGCACTTTTCATAGGAAGAGCTCCAAGACCCAGATGCTTAAAAGGTATTTCAGCCACTAACTCCCATTGAAATTGTGGATCTGGGCCCAAGAGCTTTACAAAGCTAGCTAAATAGCATCACCCCTCTTTTAGAAAGAAGGGAATGGAGAGGCTGAATGGGCTAGTGGTTAGGGCACAGATCTAAGCTTTAGGAGAAAGGGTTTCAAATCCCTGCTCTGCTACAAACTTCATGTATGACCTCAGGTGAGTCCCTTAGCTTCTCTGTGCCTCATTTCCTGCTCTTTTAAATGGGGATATTAGCACTGCCCTCCCTCAGTACACTGGTATTTAGTGTCTAAGATAGATAATTGTAGAGAGGTTAGGTGATTTGTCAGAGAGCAAAGCCAGGATGTATGCTTAGAAATTCTACCTTTCAAGCTCCTATTAAAACTACTAGGCCAGGCTGTCGGAGGGGTGGGATCCATGTAACCGAGAGCAAGATTTGATCCACTTCTATGTAAAAGTCAGAGAATTGGCCTGAAATTGACAAGATGAACTTCAACAGAGACAAGTACAACACTTAGGAAAGAAAAACTCCAAATGCCCAATACAAAATGAGGACTAACTGGCTAGGCAGTAGTACTGCAGAATGGGATCTGGGGGCTAAAGCGGATCACACATTCAATATGAGCCAACAATATGATGCAGTTGAGAAAAAGGGTAATACAATTCTGGAGTGTGGTAAGGAAGACAGGACAGGTAATTGTCCTGCTCTATAGGCCTCTGGAAGTACTGTGTCCAGTTTTGGGTGCCACACAAAAAAATATACCAAGAAATTGGAGAGAATCCAGAGGAGAACCACAAAAATGATAAAAGGTTTAGAGAACCTGACCTATGAGGAAAGGGTTTTTTTAAAGCTGGGTATGTTAGTCTTGAAAAAAGAAGAAGGGGGAGACCTGATAACAGCCTTCAAATATGTTCACAATATGTTCACAAAGAGGACTGTGGTTAATTGTCCTCCATGTCTATGGAGGATAGAAAAAGCAATAGTCAACTGAATCTGCAACAAGGGAGATTTAGGTTAGATATTAGGAAAATCTTTCCAATTTAAAGGAAGATAAGTACTGAGAAGGGTTGCTAACAAAGATTGTGAAATCCTCTCCTTAGAAGATTTTAAGAACAGGTTAGACAAACTGATGTCAGGGATGGTCTGTGTAGGTTTGGCCCTGCCTCAGAACAGGGCAGGGGCTAGACTAGAATCTGGCCTCTCACGGTCCCTTCCAGTCCAACATTTCTACCATTCTATGGGTATGGCTTCAGTACCCGCCGGATCAACGGGTAATGATCGATCTATTGGGGATCCATTAATTGCGTCTTGTCAAGACGCAATAAATCGATCGCCCAAGGCACTCCCGTCGACTCTGGAACTTCAGTTCACCGAGAGGTGTAAGCTGGAGTCAATGGGAGAGCCCGCTGCCGACTGCTGCCGCCATGAGGACAGCAGATAAGTCGGCCTAAGATGCCCTTATGCTTTAGTGTCTCTCTCTCTGGGGCACTGAAGTCAAATCAATACTTTATACAATTCAGGAGTTGTATCAGATTTTATATATATGAGAGGAATCATGACCTAAAATAGCAGCACTACAGTAGATGACAAAGAAATAGCACACACAGTCTGCCTTTTAAGACTTTTCTTCCTGGAGTAGAACGCAAGCCTTCTTGCCAATTTCTACTGAAAATTCCTTTACTATCTGCTCAGTGCTTACAGCCCTTGTTTCTTTGAGCCCCTCCCTCCCTCCCCAATATGTTTCTCTGATTGATTTTCCCTTCACCACCACCACCCATCAACTTCAGTGATGAGGATCCGATTTTAGATGTGAGTGATGTAGGTCAGGGACTATGTTCTTTACGAGAAGTGGGGGGGAGTCAAACAAAACACAGCATACAGCATGTTGTTGTCAGAACTCACTGAATGAGCTAATGCCCTCCAAGGCTACATGCTCACTATAGCCGTGATCCCGAAAGCTATTCGTGTGGGCAGAGGCTTACATAAGGAAGTTGCACATGACTATCAGATGTGCCCATATTGCTTACACCCTCAAGGCCTGAGGGTTGAATAGTCGTGCACAGAGGGGGCACAGGAGAGGAGGCTGCGGAGTGAGCTGGGATGCAAAATAGTAGGCAGCCAGAAACACAAATTGAAACATGATATTTGGAAATCAATATGTAGATTTTTTTTCCCCTCCCAAGAAATCAAACCATAACCAATATATATATTATGGTTATGGTTTGATTTCTTGGGAGGGGAAAAAAATCTACATGTTGATTTCCAAATATCATGTTTCAATTTGTGTTTCTGGCTGCCTACTATTTTGCATCCCAGCTCACTCACATATATATAATGAGTGAGCTGGGAATATATATATATTCCTAGCTCCCTCCCTCCCCTATAGGGTGACCAGACAGCAAATGTGAAAAATTGGGACAGGGGGTGGGGGGGGTAATAGGAGCCCATATAAGAAAAAGACCCAAAAATCGGGACTGTCCCTATAAAATTGGGACATCTGGTCACCCTATCCATCCGTCCACACAGCTTCTGTTATTCTTGCAAACTCCTGTTTGAATTCTAGAATGGTTTGGTTCAAAATCCTCTCCTGTCTCACCTGGTAGAGCGCCCGATGGTCAGATGAGTTTAATGTAATTAATGGACAGCAGACTCATGGGCTTGCCTCAGTGAGGAAGAGAGTCGGGACTGTTCATTTTTCTCTCCACGCCTGAGGCGATGGCAAGGAAGACCAGTAGCAGCTTACTTCCACCCACCTGGCAAAGCAGAGCTTCTGTCTACAACCTGCTACAGCAAAATAGGGGAAGACTGCCTTTAAGGATGATGATAGTTTCCTTATTTCAAGCAAACTTTCTTGTTGGGGCTAAATGAAAGTAACCCTTTCTGTGATTCCTTACTGTAGTCATACAACCACCTATTCTTGAATCTAGCATTACAGATATGGGTTTCTTTATCCTGGCTATTTGCTGCTTATCCATCACCAATTACAGCATATCACCATCAGATGGAAAGATGTGTCATGTAATGTTCTATATATATTTATACCATAATAGCTATAGGTGGTTCGGTGACTAATGCATCCTAGTGGGAAGAGCAGAGTGGATAGAAAAGTTGGTACCAAGTGAAAAGTCTGCAGCTTGAGTTCGACAGTATTTTTCCCCAGATGTTATTTTGATGGAACGTCTTAATATTCACAACTGGTAAAAGTTTGCAGCAATGATGACAGTACAGAAATTATGTGGCTCAACGGATATATATGCCAACTCTTCCCACTTGACTTTTCGAGTTATTGTACCAGGACACATCTGTGATTACGTCATAGTGAACAAAATGCTCTCAAATCTACAGATAAACAAGACTAAAATTTAAAATAAAGAGTAAACCTATTTGGTGGGCAATGATGTGTTGCTGCCTGAAACAGAATATTGTTCTCACGCAATTATCCCAACTGACTCACACCCTACAGCATCTCTTATGAAACAAAGAGCATGACAGCACTTTCTAAGCCCACATCACAGAGAAATTATGTTCCCTGCCAGATGGTTCCCAGAGGACAGGAATGTTCAACTTTTTCCATCTGTGACCCCCAAACCACCTCACTTTGTTTCCTTTTGGCCCCTGTCCCAGAATCCTTTGTATCTATTTTTGATCCAAAAAGACTAAAATACTATAGACCATCTGTGGAGAATGAGGGAGTTAAGTATTTTGATAAATATTATATGCTCCTGAGGTTGAGAGAGAGATTCTCTTTCCTGAATGCATAGAGTTAAATCAAAGGAATGAAGGGAGAAGGCTAAATAAAAATAAAAGCCCTTGAGGAAACAGTAGGGTGATGGCTTAATGGGGAATACCCCCCCCCCCCATCTAGCTCCACCCAGGCTAAGAACAATTTACTCCTCCCAAGGCTAGCCCTAAGGTGAAAGGGGATCCTAAACCTTAAAGACAGTCAGAAAGGAGAGGAGGCTGGCCAGGCAGTGTCAAATGTTTGCAAGGAAAGAATGAGGTATAAGAAATATACATATAGGATGTTGTTGTTATGTTGACCCCCTGTTCTATGTACTTTGTATCTTTGGGAGAATGAATAAATACTTTTTAAGACGCTGGATCAGGGCAAACTTATACTGTCACATGCTCCCAAGGCTTATAGGTACCAAAACCAGCTAGATCTGTCCCGATAACAGAGCCGGGAAACGGGGGCAGCAGCCCAAAGATCCAATTTAAGAGTGGTTTGGCCAGTGTGACTTAGCTTCTAAGCAGCTTTGCTCTGCAGTTCAGTAGCTTCCTATTGCTTCAGCTAACATGATATAAAGTGGCATTTGAATACACCTTCCATTTAACCTGAATTAAATTTGGTTAGTACCCCAATAGACTTTAACCAGATTTGTAAATGACCTATAGATGAAAGACATGCTTGATGGCAGTCATTAACACTTTCCAGTCTAAAAATATATAAGTAAATCTATTAGGAAAACTGCATGAATCACACTCTCTTGAATTTTCATTTGCGAATGCTAAAGTTTGGATCCTGCAAAGCCTTACACACATGTAGAACTGTAGCGGAGTGACCACCCGCTCCCTGGCTGAAGGGGCTTGAAACAGTCCGGGAAGGGGTTGTGTCCGGGAGCCAACAAACTCCCAGCCTGATTGGGGAGTAAGCTCAGCAGGGAGGCCACGCACCCAAACACTCACAGGCCGGTATAAAAAGGCTGCGAGTCAGGGAGACAGAGAGAGTCTCCTTCTCTAGGGGGAAGGCAGACAGGCCTAGCTGCTGGGAGCCTGAGTAGTGTCCAGGGTGGTGCAGGGCTGGGGCTAGGCACGAGGAGCTGGGGAATATCTAGCCTGGGAGCCCCAGGCTGTAGGGCCTGGAAGGAGGCCCCACCCAGGAGTACTGGGGTTGCAGGGGGCAGCCCCTGGCTAGAAATAGAAGCAGCAGGCCAACCCCCCTTTCCAGTGATGAGTGGCAATGATACTACAGTCTGCCTCAGTGAGCGGGGGCAAGTGGTGACTGGCAGTTGCCTAGTCTGAGGCAAGGTGGGGATAGGGGGTGGAGGGTTCCCCAGGGAGGGGAGACCCTTAGACTTGAGGGGGTTCTGCAGGGGTGCAGCACCCTCAGTAAGAGGGCACCGGGGTCCAGGAGGGACACGGAGCCAGAGCAGAAGCAGGAAATCGGCCTGCAGAGGGCGCTCCGGACACCGGTAAGCTAATTCCCAGACAGACCAGCAGGAGGCGCCGCAGGGGTGAGTCGCCGCCCCGTTACAAGAACATTACAGTAGAAATGCATGTATGTGTAGACTCTGAAGGATCAGGGCACACAAATATACGAGCAGAAGTGTTGCAAGATTCAGAAGTGAAAGCAATAAACCAGTGGTCCCCAACCTTTTCATGGCCGCGGACCGGTCAACGCTGGGAGTGAATGCTTGCGGCCCGGCGGCGAATTTAAGTTTTCATTCTCTGAGGCAAGCCATTGTATGTCCGCCGAAAACCCGCATAATTCAGCTTTATTAATTTCTGTCGCCGCGGCGGACTCAAGTATGTACGCCGAAAAGCCGCCGGAAGCCGGACCGGATGCGGAAGCTTTTCCCGTGGGGGAAAGCGGCCGCGGCGCCGGAGGGGAACCGCGGGCCGGAATCGGGGGGGGAACGCGGCCGCGGCGCCGGAGAGGAACGCGGCCGCGGCGCTGGAGGGAAACGCGGGCCGGAGGGGAACGCGGCCGCAGCGCAGGAGGGGAACGCGGGCCGGAGGGGAACGCGGCCGCGGCCCGGTACCAAATGGTCCACGGACCGGTACCGGTCCGCGGACCGGGGGTTGGGGACCACTGCAATAAACAATGCAGCATCTGGAACATAAAAAAACAGCTTCCAAAACTCAAGGTTGAGATCCTAAGACATACGGGGTGAAACCCTCGCTCTAATGAAGTCAATGGGGAGTTTTGCCTTGACTTCAATGAGGACAGGATTTCATCTACTATCTCTGATGGAACTCGAATTGTGTACTATTGGGAAGGCCTTCTTACCTTCACAAAAATTACCCGTGGCACACACTTGGCACATGCATTACACATTCAAACTATGCCTGATCGTATCTCCCCATCTTCTTTTTGCCTCCAAATAAGTGTGTGTCTTCTCATCTAAAACCTTGTTCCTACACCCTTTACTCATAGGAGTAATCCTTACTCATGTACATAGTCCCACTAATTATAAGCTCCCCAGGGCCAACTCTGTCTTTGGCTACAAGGTAACAGGCCCATTTATATTTCTAGGAACACAATTAAGAGCAGGACACCTCCCCTGTAACTAGGTCAGGCTTTCTGATGCCAGAAAAGTGAGATGTAAAAAACCAAAGTGCTTTAAAGGGTACTCAGCCAAGTTTGTTCACTTGGACAAAAAAAATGAGTCAATTTTCCTTTCTTATGCTAATCTCATTGCTTACAGAGAAGGGAGAGGGAATGGTGAGATTAGGGTCCAGGAGACAGCCCAATTTAAAAAAGTGTCAGATGTACAATATGTGAAATTGGGTTGATTTTATCAGATTCCATGCATTAGTTTCCTTGGTGAGAAATCATTTACATTTTAACCCTGACTGAAATCTACAAAAAGGACAAAAAATAAGGGCAAGTTTTGGTGTCTTTGAACACCAGTTTTGGTTCACCAACTCTTGAGAACTCCGTTCTTGAGGAGAATGTAGGTTGAGTAAACAACTAAAGAAACATAACTGGGTTTTCTCAGCGTACAATAGCATTCCTGAAGAGCACCAGCTACTCATATCTCTGAACAGAAAGGAAAGCTCTGAGTCCCACGGCTCAGTCTCTCTTTTTATGGATCTCAAAACTGTTGGACCTTGACCCAGCACTCACATATGTATGCAAGTTACTGTGCTTAGATTGAAGCACCTGTTAAATGTATCTTGCAGGTTCTGGGAGGGGAAGGATGAGAGGAAGCTAGTTGAAGATAATCAGCTATTGCCAGTTTGCCCCTGTTCTTTTGGCAAATCCCTGGAACCTGTAGTTTAGTCATTCAGCATTTTCTGACCCACTCCCACCAGCTGCAGATGGGAAACTCAACCCTTCATTAAGGAATTAACCCTTCACCAACCCAAACTTGAAGTTTTCTTGGAAGACAGTGCTACATTTCGTATAAGGACCAGGTCATAATATGCTTTCCTACCTGATGTATCTGGCTCCTGGTGCACTATACAGTATATTATAGCAATCAGATGGGTACCTAGCCTTTCATCTAAGGCCATGTCTACACTACCAGCTGGATCGGGGGGTGGAGATTGATCTATTGGGGATTGATTTATCACATCTCATCAAGACATAATAAATCGATCCCCAAAGTCGACGCCGGAACTCCAGCTCACCAAAAGGTGCAAGGCAGAGTTGACGGGGGAGCCCACTGGATGGCAGGTAAGTCAACCTAAGATGCGTCGACTTCAGCTATGCTATTAACATAGCTGAAGCTGTATATCTAAGGTTGATCCTTCCCGCTAGTGTAGACTAGGGCTAAGACAAGTTAAGGATGTTTTTCCAAGGCCCCATCTGTGGCCATTGCAAAACCCCCAAACACTCTCAGTTTAAATTGGAGGAGGAGTGAGTTGGTGACGGCCTCGCAGGTCCAAGCTGAGGTTCACCAACAACACTTGTGCTGAAATATTCACAATGGGTCGGATTCTGGTCTCGATTACACTTGTGAAGTCAAAAGACTACCAAAAGACTTACTCTGGTACAACTCGAGATCAGAATCTGGTCCTATATACCTGGCTCAGGCTAGTGGGACTATTTCTCCACCACCTTGCACCCTCCATCATAGTTTATCCCTGTGTTGAGGGTGTGTAAACGGTACCACATCAGAATGGGAGCACGGACTTTAGAGGGGTGCAAAGTAGTGGATGATCAGGTCCAGTGTTTTAAATCGCTCACTTTCATTAGTATTTAATGCATTTATTGGGGGTGGGTAGTGGAGGAAGGAGAATATTAGAAATTTTTAAAAAACACATTAAGATCATTTAAGTACGTTAAAAAAAATCTGGGCTGATGGTCTCTTTCTGAAAGAAAAGAGGAAGAGAAAAACTGGATCTTCATGTCGAATCAGTCAATTTACTAAATCCTTAACAGACCTAAGAAGCTTAATCTGTCATCCCCTCAACCCCTGGTCCTTGTTGCCTTGTTACTTTTAGTGACAGCCACTATGACGCATAGTGAAGGCTGGAAACATTAATCCACATTGATTTTTTTCCCTCTCAAGAACAAAATATATTGTACCTGGGGGAAAAGGCTACATAATGATACATTCAAGGCCAATGATGGGTTGTCTAAAGTTTGTGTAAGACATCTTGATATTATAGGCCAGATCCTTAGCCAATCTGAGCTGAAAACCATACAGGTATGCGGATTTACACCAGCTAAGATCTGGCCTTATGTTTTTATTCATAAAGATAACTGGCAACGGATATTTTTCAAAACTGGTTTTATTTGTAATTTGTGTCACTGTTTCATGCAAAGCACTTGAGATAGTTTCTCTGATTTTCCATCTCTCACAAAGTCTGGGCCTTAGAATTTTATTACAAAGAAAATAGTTTTATTTAAGAGGAATTAAAACATGAAGACTTTGGGATCATCTGGATTCATTTTCCAGTGCAAAAAAAAAAATCAATCAAAAACTGTTCTAGTGACAGTATTTTTCCTGCGAGAGCCTTTTTTGTTTGTTTACGATTGTATTGCATTTTGAGAGACTTTAGAGTATGAACATTCTCGTGTAATTTATCTGCCTCTGTACCACCTTTTATAAATTTGTAATAATTTTACTGATGATCTCTAGAGTAATTGTCAATGCCTCCTGCTGTAAAAAAAAATCTGTTCTGTTTTATCATGTATGCAGCTAATGTTTTATATATTTTCGTTTATTCCATATTTTATTTTGGAAGATGTTCAGAAATGGGGGAGAATTTTTACAAATTCCTCCTCCGTGTTTCTTATGCAATAAGAGAAATTTTCTCAAACTCCCACCATAATAATACTTAGCGCTTCCACAATACTTTACAAGCATTAAGTAATCGGATCATTCTTGCAATTCCACCAGTTACAATTTAAAAGTTTGCCCCGTTATTACATGTACAGGAAATCTCTCCAAATCCTATGTAAACTTGATGACCAGCAGGGGCTTGCATGCACACCAGGTATAATACTATCCCTATACAGTCATCACCTCTTTGTCCCATTAAAGTCAATGGAGATCACTGAGAAGGTAAGCTAAGTATTTTCAAAAGCTGCCTTTCATTTTGGGCACACAACTTCCAGGTGCAGGGGACTTGGTTTTCAGAGGCACTGAACATCTGTAACTATCTTTAGCTTCTGTGGGTACTCATCACTTTTGAGCACTGGACCAAAGTATCTGAAGTTGGGATAGCCTTTTTGAAAAATGCTACGTACATAAACATGGCCAAATCCACAAAGCAAAGCAGTGCCGGACCCAGGATTACAACTCAGGAGTACCGAGCTCCCTGTCTTGTTCTTAAGACCACCTGGAAACTGTACATTAATCACCTTTTCCATTAGGTCTGTAAATATTGTTCTCCTGCATCTCTTTTGCTGCTAGCCCTTTTTCACATGTTTCATGAGAGCTGGAGCAAGAGTCTTGCTCTTAATTCATGTAGGGTGAAATTCACCCTCCAGGCCTGAATCCAGAATAATCCACCACAACTATTCCCATTGGTGTCAGGGTGCAAGGCTGCAGTACAGGCCCAATGTGGTAGTCCAAGATCCTCCCCATACATCAGTCATGCTATGGTAGGACCAGGGAATCTAAACACATGCTCTATCCCTGCCCAGGCCTTATTGCCTCTCTCCACACCAGCCTATGCAGAGACTCACTCCTTGGTGCACAAGTCCCATGCACCACCAGCTTCACACACCCCTTCACCAGCATCCATCTTGCTCCTTGCAATTTAAGAGGCGTGGAACACCTCGTCGTGGCTGTCTGCTCTATGGTAAGTTTCACCAGTGAGGAAAATTGTTCCCTTACTATTCTTTGGCTGTCAACCTCAAACTGGGCTTTTGTCCTCCTGCCCTCCCTGCCCCCATAATGGAATCCAGCAAAGCTGCTGTCTTTATTTAACACTTTAAATATTTACACCTTATTCATTTATAATGAGACAATAACAGCCACATGAATATAATTCTCTGAACAGTTCAAAGGAAACGGTTATCGTTTTTGTTCTCTTTTCTGAAGTCTCCCATTTAAAGTGCACAATATACACTTGAGCACGGAGTGTGTTCTATAGTACAGTAGAATATTAACAACCACACGCTACTTCTGATAATTTCACCAGCAGTGCAGTTTATCTTCCTTCTCATATGCAACCACCAGTTTTTAAATCCAAGAAATCTTGGGCACCATCAAAACCAATCAATGCACTTTAAACTACATTCTAGAGGAAAATAAATGTTACTCCTGTATCAGCATGGATAAATTCCATCTGTGACACAGCAGACTCATGCCTCTGAGGCTGAATCATCCATGCCAGCAGTGGTCATCTGCATCGACAGTCCTAAGAAATATTATTTCACCCTCATTTGAATTTGTTGCCTGTCGCCACCACCTTACTCGAGGAGAAGCAGCAGCTTTGCAGAGGCTGTGTCTCCCCCTCGTCCCAAGTACTGCTACCCACAATAATGGCAACTGACACAGGGGAGCAAGGGGATCCCTTGGCACCTGACCAGTGCCTGCTGTCTGTGAGTCCACCACTGGAGAGGGGAAGTCAGTGCTCAGCAGTAAATAGTAACCCTTCTTTCATGGATTTTAGTTTGTGTGGGGCAGAGGGAGCATACTGTACAAAGTAGCTATTGTCACAGCTTACTGGCCAGCAAAGCAGTGTCAGGATAAACTCTTTATTGGGAAGTTTTGTTCTGTTCATCTTGTTCTGTGTATTTCAGCCTGTGTGACTGCCCTGTCCTACACCTGGGCTTCTTTATTTTTGCCCCAATAGGAAATGTTCGAGGAAACCAAAAGACTGCCTCTTGAGTGTACGGAACGCATGAAAAAGCACCTCTGCACTTTCTGGAGGACAACAACATCCTGCTTTTAAAATTTCCTGACTGAACTAAGACACTATTAAACTATTTACAAATACAGCCTCTGACTTAGCTCTTCAGGTTGCTTAAACACAATCCTAGCATGTCTTGATCAGTGTCTGAGGGCAGTGGCTTTCAACCTTTTTTCCTTTGCGGACCCCTAAAAAAATCCAAATGGAAGTGCGGCCCCCTTTGGAAATCTTAGACAGTCTGGGGACCTCAAGGGGTCTGCAGACCACATGCTGAAAACCACCATCTTAAGGCATTTCAACAATCTTCCCCATCTGCTGTACCACAAACCCTCATTAGTCAAATCCTTGTCTGCAATAGACTCCTCCGTCTCATGGCCAATAACAGGGTCAGTTTCTGAATTGTTTTCAACTGCTCTGTCTGCTCTCACTTTACTTGTCTCAGCCAAGCTGTCAGGTAACCGGAGCAGATTGCTTACGATGTCTTTGTAAGATTTTTGTCTTCATCCATTATCACTGAGCAAGAGGGAGGGGTCTCGGACCACCGTAGTTTTAACTGGCCAGCGCCCACCTTGCCAAATTCTCAACATGTTTATATTTATTAACTGTGGAAGAGGTCTTGTGCCTTCCTCTGGTCCAATTTTGTCGACTGTCCTTTCTTCACTATCACAGACTCCATATCTGGTAATTGAGTATTTATACGTCTGCTGTAGAAGCCTGCAGCAGGGGACTTTCCACACTGCAGCGGTTTAGCTCGGTAACTGAGTAGGGCTTACTATGCGTCCTTGCTTCCAATCATTGCTTTTTTGAGAAAGTTTTTCACTACATGTAGTCCACATTCAGTTAACCCCTTGGTTTGAGGATATCTGGGAACAGATGTATGTTTTAGTAAAGTCCGATAATTCCATAATCTTGAACTGTGGTCCACTGTCTATTATTATTGTTCCTGTAATTCCATGACCTGCAAATGAAAATTTCATGTGCTTAACTGTTGCTGCTGTGGCATCTTCAAGGAAGATGTAAGATAGCCCATTGTAACCCGGTGATTACATCTAACAGGATTGAACAGGTCAAGTCCAACTTTGTCCCATGGAATCGCAAGTTTGTGCTACTGGTTCTTTCTGCTGGGAATCCCTGTACTTTTGACACGTTCAGTACCTGCTCACCATTTCTTTGATTTCATTATTCATCTGTGGCCAGAATACAACTTCTCTCTTTTTTTGATTTGGTCATTCTCGGCTGCCCTTGATGTATTTGTTCCAATATTTTCCTTATCATTGTGAGAACAACTAACTGTGTCCCCTTCAGGAGCACTCCTGAGGATCAACAAAAGCTCATTTTTATAATAGGAATATGTAGGTGGGAAGTGTTGATTTTCCCTTCCTGTACTTATCACTTGTATCACTGTTTGTAGCATTTAATCTTTACCTCTTTCTGACTCCAATTCATCCCCTAAACCTGGAGATACATGACATTCTTATCATGTTAACATGTAGGTTTACTGTTTGTTCCAGATTATCAAGTTGTGTATTGTCAGATAGAGCGTATGCTTTTGAGAGTAATGTCTCCCATTATTAAGTAGCATCCAGGTGGGAACTCCAGGGTCAAATCATACTTCTCAAAAGTAGCCACTCTATACTTAGTGGTGCTTCCTCAAGTCCTTTTTTGCATATTGCATTCAGTCATCTGTCGTCAGTTTCTGCTTTGAAGCTAGGAGCCAAGAGAAAAAAAGTCATGAAATCTTGTACACCCCTATGCCAGACCTAATGTTCCTTTTTCAGTTTGGGCATACAACTTCTCTGCATCTCTCATAGCCGTAGATGCGTGAGACTGAAAACCAAGCTATTCCATGACAGGAGTAACAGTATTACTTCCAGTCCTCCTTTGGGGCATCTGTGGGGACAAAAAAATTGAAGCATGGAGCTGATGTCAGAATGTGCTTTAAATCATTGTACACTCATTCATGCTCTAGAGTCCATGCTCATTCAGTGACCTTGTGGAGATGTCGTCTTAGGTGAGTTGTGGGAGTTGTACAGTTAGGTATGAATTTGCTGACATAATTCAATACGCCTAGCAGCCTTTGAATTCCCCTTTAATCTTCAGGTCTCAGCATGGTCAGTATTGCTTGAATCTTTGATTTACTGGGCAAAATTCTCTTGGAGTTCAGCGTCTCTCCCAAGTGTGTTATTTCCAATGGTTATTCATTTTCTTGTTATTACTTCTTGAAATTTCCAGTACTCTCCTCCGTCATTCCTGATGTGAGGTGGCAATGCTGCCCCAAACTATCATGTCATCTGTGTATGCTTTCACACCTGCTAGAAACTCTAGCATCTGGCTCATTATACAGTGAAATACTTCTGGAGCCAAACATATTCCAAAAAGCAGTCTTGGGAAGTCATATCTTCCAAATGGTGTGTTGAAAGTGGGGCTTTTCAGCGTCCCCAGGGATTTGCCTGAATCCATCCAGTGCTCAAAAATTTGGCTCCTGACATCTCAGAGAACAGTTTACTTCTTGTGGAGAAGAGGAAGGTTTCTCTTTTTATGTGTACGTTCAGCTCCTTAAGATCCATACACAGCCAGAGTCTTCCTCCTTTCTTCTTTACCGTTACAAAAGGAGTGAATCCAATCAGCGGGTTCTTCTCTTCTGTGAACGATACCATTTTCTGTCATGTTTTCCAGTTCTTCTTTTAGCCTCTTTAAGGCTCATGCGGCTTTTGGTGCAGCGTGTACCAGAGGATTCTGCATTTTCTCTGAACTGTAGCTTGCACATTACTGGGAGGCAGTCATTTCCTGTGGATACCTCTTCATATGTTGCTGGTTCTATGTGGTATAGCTCTAGCATACGGCAGCCCCAACTAGAGTGCTTTTCTGAGGCAGGCCACAGCATGCCTGGTGTACCTGCCTCACTTTCCCTTCTCAGGTAACCCAAGGACTTCACAGCATCCCCTCTTGCCTCAAGAATACAGCCCACCCTTGGAGTTCATTACAAAAGCTGTGTGCACACTGTCCAAAACACAAGTCCCAAACCATAGTCCATTTTCACCCCACTGCAAGTAGTCCTTAAAAGCCCAGGATAGCTCATCCACTGATGTAACACGTAGCACCCAGACTCTATGTTGGCAGTCTTCTGTCCCTCTGCCAGGGCAGAGACCCCTCCCTGTCCAGCTGGCGGGCAACCTGCTATTCCCAGCAGGAAACCTCCACCCCACCACCAGCCTCTCTACTGGGAAATCATCCTGACCAGGAGAGCATCCCTCACTGTTCCCCGGGGTCCAGCTCTCCAGCATATTTCAGAATAAAAGCCTCACTGCTGCTTCCCTGCCTTGAGCCCTCGCTGGCCCTCAGCTTTGGCTCTCCAGTGGAGACATCAACAAGCAATTGCCCTTGCTGCTCTCTAGTCTTCAGTAACCTCCATCCCTGGCTTGGGGAAGTCAGCCATCAAACCTCTGCTCTCCTGCCTTTCTCCAGGATCCATCACACGACTCTCCTGGCGACTCTCACTGTCCCCCTGTTCCTGCCGGTCTCCAACTCCAGTTCATCAAGTCTCCCTCTTTAGGGCTTAGATCCTCTCTTTTAAACCCAGTTGGAGTGAGTCAGAGGTGCACTGACCTTGCTCCTTCTTAAAAGGCCAATGCCACCCGGTGACGGCATTTTAATGTGTGTAGGCCCAAGACTGGCCACTTGCCTCTCTGTATCACCACACTTCTTTTATCTTTTTCCTTTTGTGTACTCCCCCCAAAACGGGAATCGTTCCCCCACTGTACTCTTTCACAGACACTTGACTCTTCCTGTTCTACATGCACCCCATGGTCTATCTTGTACATCACATAAGCATCTTTTGATTGGCTAATTTAAATGCTCATCTTCTGAGTTTTCACCCCCCCTTATTATGTAGAAGATCAGCTTTTCCTCTATTTGATAAATCCCTTTCTACAGTTAATACATGTCCTTTCCTGCTTTTGCAGAACATTTAGCATAATGATTGGGTTTAATACAGTTTCTACATATTTGCCTGAATGTTGGACATTCCTATATTCATGCAGGTGGCCACATTCCTGGTCTGGTTTCCTACTTTCCATGTTTCTGTCCTTGGCCAATTTAATTTCGGTGAGCTTTTCCCATGCTGGTTAACTATAGTACTCACAATTATCTGCTCTGTGCCTTTCTCCAGGCTTTTTATTTGTGTTTCTATTTTTTCTGCTCGGTATATACACATTGCTCTTTCTAGTACCGGATCCATCTCCCTTAGTAACCATTCACAGATTTTTTATTGTTACCCCCCCACACACACACACACACACACACACACGACAATCTGGTCTTTAATGAGAGAGTCTTTTAATACACCAACTCAACAGGAGACACGTTTTGGTTTTAGGTCTGACAGACTCCTCGATTGTTCCCCCTTCATTCTGTGTTTTCATCCTGAAACATCTCTCTCAAGTAACATTTTTTCCTAGGGACACAATGATCCTCAAATGTTTTCATTATTTCTGCAAAGCTTTCCTCTCTCTCCCCATCACAATCTTTATAGATTGCATTGGATACGTTGGGCTTCTGTGCCTACCCCCGTTAACAGCATAGCAATCTTTTGCTCATTCTCCAGTTTATTTGCCCCCATGGCTTTCGTATATAGTTCAAATTATTGTCTTAACCTCTTCAAGGCATACTTAGCATTTCCCCTGGTTCTCAGAGCTGGAGCGGGAGGTATGTGCAGTTGCCCAGGATCTGTAGCGATCATTGCAAGATTGCCTATCACTGGTGTTCCAGCCTGCTTTGCTTTCCACTTCTGGTACCATGTACCGTAGAACCTCAGAGTTACAAACACCAGAGTTACGAACTGACCGATCAACCCCTCACCTCATTTGGAATCAGAAGTATTAAAATCAAATAGAAGCGGAGACAAAAAAATAAAGCAAATACAGTACAATGGTAAACAAAAACAATAAAGGGAAAGTTTAAAAAAGAATCAACAAGGTAAGGAAACTATTTCAGTGCTAGTTTCATTTAAATCAGGATGGCTAAAAGCAACATTTTTCTTCTGCATAGTAAAGTTTCAAAGCTGTAGTAAGTCAATATTTTGTTGTAAACTTTTAAAAGGCCCATAACACTTTGTTCAGGCTTATGAACATTTCAGAGTTACAAACAACCTCCAGTCCCCAGGTGTTCATAACTGTGCAGTTCTACTGTCGAGTCTTACTGACAAGCAGGCCATTATAGAATATCAGGGTTGGAAGGGACCTCAGGAGATCATCTAGTCCAACCTACTGCTCAAAGCAGGGCCAATCCCCAGTTAAGTCACCCAGCAGATTTTTGCCCCATATCCCTAAATGGCCCCCTCAAGGATTAAACTCATAGCTGTGGGTTTAGCAGGCCAATGCTCAAACTAGGGCAGAGCAGGGGTGGAATGTGAGCAGAAGAGGCAGGACAAGGAGCTTGCCTCCCCCCAGGGGAAGTTTCACCCGCCGCCCATGTCAAGGGCAGATAATTTGGGGAGGTGGATAAAGGCAGTTAGAGTAGAGGGAGATGGGAGGATACCCTATACATCTATCTCATCCAGGTACCCTCACCGCAAGCTTTGCCCCAGTTTTGTTCTCTTCTGTTCTGTCTAGTAGGGGCACACAAAGGCCCTAAGCAAACAACCTTGGAAGGTTAAACTTGTTTTGATGCACTGGTTTCAAACAGTTCTGACAGTGGCATCAGTCATTCATTCCCATGATCACCAGATAGACATGTGTTTTAGGAACACTTTTCCTTCAAAATACTGGAGAGCAAGTTCTTATAAATTGGAGCCTTGGGACCAGAGGATCTTTTTACCGCTGGTAGCGGTGACAAGGAATACAAATGTGCTGGCTTCCCTGACATCAATTCAGATGCCATCAAACCCATGTCATGGTGAAACTTTCTGCTGGTTTGTCCACTTAACAATTGCATTCCTTACTTGTAGTAGAACAGAGAATACCATTACACGATGTAATATTACAGCATATTGTGTGTTGGTGTTCCACATCCCAAGAGTTACATTTTAGTCAGGGGGGAAAAAAGCTTTTATTTGAAGAGGCTACTTCCAACTTGTATCCAAAGTAATAGTGCATCAGTGTGAACATTCAAGCCAAGGTCACTTCAATTGTAGCCGAATAAACTTGGCATTGTGATGTTATTTCATTTGATTTCTGAATATCTAAAAAAGCCTGTTCCAGGATCTAGCCCCTGCTAAACATTTCTTCTAAAAAAATCCACACATATAAATTAGCAAAAATAACCAATCCAAAACCACTTCCCAACACACACACACAGAATTACTAGAGGAAGAGTATACACAACCTCTGTTGAATCCAGCCCTCCTACATTTCAGTCTTTGCCCAAGGGTCAGAATCTACCGCCCATACTCCCACAGTGAATTCAGTGAGACTATGAAATAAGGCGCTGTCCTGTGCAAATCAGGGTGGCAGGATCTGGCCCTAAGAAAATCAATGGGTATCCTAAAGGTATATCTCTATATCCATCTTTACTCAGCCTGGGAGTGAATTCCAGAACGTTCTGCCAGCAAACCTCTACCATTTGGAACAGAGTTCCTAAAAGTGGTAGAGACTTGATCCTGCAAGGTTGCTGAGCCTCTCCCCCTGTTCCAGCAAAGCACATGCTTCACTCTAAGCACACAAGTAGGCTCTCTGAGTTCATGGGATTATTCAGATGCTTAAATCTTGGCAGGATTGAGGATGCATAGTTTCTGTTCATCATTGTTTGCCGAACATTTCTCCTCCCCGTCCCCAACACCATGACTTCTCTTTCTCAAAATTATGGACCTGAAAAAAGGTTACTCTGCATGACATGGGTAACCAAGCCTCTCCTGATGGCCAATTTATCACACACTAGCAATCTCCTTGGAGATAACACAAATAAGCAAGGACTTTGTCGAAATTAGAAGGGCTAAGGCTTTGTCAGGTACCTGCAACACGACTTAGGGCTACTCAGAGGATAAACTGCAGTCTGCAAGGAACTGGCTTGGTCTCCTGGGAGTACGCATCACAGCCCCTGGAGGTCAGAGAAGCACTAGCTCTGCTCAAGCTTACACACTAAAATTAGCAGTGTGGCTGCAGTGGCATGAGTGGAAGCTCAGGCTAGCCAGGCAAGTGTGAGTCCTTGTGAGAGGGACTGAATACCTCAGAGACCTCCAATGCAAAAGTGCAGAAAGGTGGAGAGAATAGGCACTGTAACGGGGTCGGTCACTCACCCGGAGGCGCCCCCGTCTGGTCGTCTGGGAATTAGCTCTTTTTGACCCTGGAGCGCCCTCTGCCGGCCGACATCCGCTTCTTCACACTGGCCCCGTGCCCCTCCCGGACGCCGGGGCCCCTTGCTGAGGGTGCTGCACCCTTGCAGTACCCCCCTGGTCTTAGGGTCTCCCCTCCCTGGGGAACCCAACACCCACTATCCCCAACTTGCCTCAGATACGGCCACTGCCAGTCACCACTGCCTCAGTCTCTCTGAGGCTGACTGCAGTCTCATGGCTACTCATCACCGGCAAGAAGGGGTTGGCCTGCTGCTCTTATCAGCCCAGGGGTCGCCCCCTTGCAACCCCCAGTACCCCGTGGGTCGGGCCTTCCCTAGGCTCAGCAAGCTGGGGCCCTCTCACTAGAGCTTAGGCTCTCTGGCTCCCAGCTGCCTTGCCCTCGCCCTGTCCCAGTCTGGGTCCTCTGATAAAGGCTCCCTGCAGCCAGGCCCTGTCTCCCTCTGACTACAGAGGAGACTGCCCCCTTGCAATTCCCAGTACCCCATGGGTCAGGCCTTCCCTAGGCTCAGCAAGCTGGGGCCCTCTCCCTAGAGCTTAGGCTCCCTGGCTCCCAGCTGCCTCACCCACGCCCTGTCCCAGTCCAGGTACTTTGCAGCCAGACCCTGTCTCCTGCTGCCTACAGAGTAGACTGACTCCTCTCTATCTTGCCTCCCAGGCTTTTATACAGTTTGGAATGTTTGGGGCGTGGCCACACAGCTGAGCCTGCTTTCCACTTAAGCCTGCTAGCAGGCTCCCAGCCACAAACCCTCTTTCCAGGGCTATTCCAGCCCTGGCAGGCAGGGAGCGGGTAGCACCCCGCTACAGGCACACACATTAACAATGAATTTGCTGCCTGAGCCTTTAACCTTTACTCATGTTCCCCTGACTCCATTTTAGACTTTTCACGTGAATAAGGGTTACAGACAAAGAACCCTCATTTCAGGAACTATACATATTATAGATGAGTAAACTGAAACATGGAAAGGTTAAGTGATTCATGCAAAGCTATGCTATAAGCTAATAGAAGACAATCCAAGGGTCTGACTCCCAGTCCAATGATTTTGGCTGAGTAAGGCCTGGTCTACACTACGGCGTTAGTAGGGTGACCAGATAACAAGTGTGAAAAATCTCAAGGGAGGTGGAGATAATAGGAGCCTATATAAGAAAGAGACCCAAAAAATCAGGACTGTCCCTATAAAATCGAGATATCTGGTCACCCTAGGCATTAGATCGACATATGCCACATTAGGTCAAATTTATAATATACGTGTCTATACAAGCAAGCCCTTTCGGACAACCTAAAGGGCTTGTAAAATTGACACCTGTACTCTACCTCGGTGAGAGAAGTAGCACTAGAGTCAACCTTCCTGGGTCTCATTAGGGGTAGTGTAGACAATGCTGTGTAATTTGATGTGTTGGATGTGTTAGCAGGTCTCATTTTGGTATTTATGCGCTTTAGGGCTGGGAAAAGCAATTCATAAAGTTCTATGAAAGTGGCATTACGCATCTGAAGGTTATGCAGCCACTGCTCCTCATCCCCTACCTGCATAACTATGCGGCCCCACCAGTCTGTGCTTGTTTCTTGAGCCCAGAAGCGGTGTTCCACCATGTCAACAAGCCTGGCCACCGCCATCATGTACGAATTGCTCCACTCCATGGCTTCCAGCACGGCTATTTGCATGGCATCACATTCTCCTGCGTGGTGGCTCCTGGTTAGGCAAATACCACAGGACAATGTGTGAAGTGTTTGCAATGCTCACAACAATAGTGTGCAGCTGAACAGGGTCCATGTTTGCTGTGCTATGGCGTCTGAACGAGTAATCCAGGCTTCGGCGCAAAAATGATTGTTTGCAGTTGTTTTTGGCAATTGAGGGGGGAGGCAAGTACCATCATCGGCGGCTGACGATATGTACCCAGAACAACTTGCAAAAATGTTTTTGTCCCATCAGGCACTGGGAGTCTAACCCAGAATTCCAATCGGCAGCAGGAACTGTGGTATAGTGCATCGCTCTATGAGTCGATGCTAGCCATGGTAGTGAGCATGCGCTCCACCGACAGAATGTTCATAGTGGGGACATGCAGCATTGACTTTGTAAAATTGGAGGGTAAATGTTGAGGTAAATTTCATAGTGTAGACATGCCCTAAGACTAAAGTCTCACTGCTGCTTCATTTTGGCCAGCAACTCATTGTGCCTAGTGTCTATCAGCTGATGGTTTTGGCACTTGCCGTGCCTGGTCAGGAAGGTTGTCTCATTGGCTCCACTGCTGGAGTAGATAGCAGAATTTAATGTCAGGCAAGGAAGGAAGAACAGAGAGAGAGTGTCTCATCGAAATGTGCAGAACCAGCCTTCTAATAGCCCAGATGATGCATCACTTGCAGTTAAACAAGCATAACAGGAGAGGTGCTTCATTTTCCTCCGGAATTATTCAATTCTCTCATTGCGATCAACAACTTTGCTTTCAGCCTTCCAAGCTGTGCACCTGGGAACCTGATTATTGCCTCGTGAAATGGGGCACCCTGCCTGCTATGTTTACAATCACTCCCCGTTAATTAGCAAAACTGGATATGAAGCACACCCTTTCCCATTATGACTAAACCTCACCCAATATGATTTTAATTATGACTGTGCTAAAGCAAAATCAGTTGTCTAATCACGTTTAAATTAAATGCATATTTAGGAATTTTAATGTTAGCTTTCCCAGAAATGTGATATTTTGGCAATGAATTATTTATTTTGTATACATCTCCAGTATTTTTAAGGATAAGAACAACAGCAGTACACCAGCACCCCAGGAAGATAGGTAAATAAATTCAGACTCTAGTCAATAGCATTTTTCTAAATTAATATCTTCCCCACTGTGTTGGCTGGCACACACTTAGAGCCTTCACAAAAAAAATGGAATAAAGAGCATTCAAAGCATACCAACAAAATTAAAATGTGGTTTTTCAGGGTAAATATGGATTGAGGAATTCTATATTACCACCAACCCTCAGGTAATATTTACTTTGTCTGCATGGCTGAAATCCCAGAGGTATATTTGCTGCAGTATCTACTGTATAAAGGCTACAAACAGATATTTTGCTCATTATTATGGGTCTTTAATGTTTGTGAAAGGTGCTAGATTGACAGCAGAATTGATACAATAAAAGTAGAAGAAGTGGCAGAATCCCTGTTCTGCCCAGATTATGCACTATTGGGAGAGATCCTCAGATATTTACTAAGTAGGGTCTGATTCAGCAAAACACTTATTCACAAGCTTAACTTTAAGCAGGTGCTTAAGTCAATTGAAGTCATTAGGACCTAAGTATGTGCTGAAAGTAAGCAATTGCTTTGTTGAACTGGAACCTTGATCTTGGGACCTGGGTTCTCTAGTAGTAGGTTAGGAAAGCATCCCTGTTTAACAAAGTATATGCTGAAGTGAATTTAAGCAAGTGCTTAAACTTTAGCACATTCGTAAGTTCTTTATTGATGCAGAGCCTTGTCATCTTTTAGCTTGTCTGGGCTAAAGTTTGCCTGTTTAATAAACAGATATAATAATGGTCTGTTGGACTGGTGTGAAGCTTAAGTAATGTAGTTAAAATACTTTAAAGAAAGCGAGGAATGCTTGTAGCACCTTAGAGACTAACTAGTTTATTTCAGCATAAGCTTTCATGAGCTATAGCTCACTTCGTCGGATGCATAGAATGGAACAGAAGTAAGATGCATTTATACACACAGAAAGAAAAAAAATTGTACATTAGCATACCAATTCTAAGAGGGCTGTTAAATGTAGATGGTCCATTATCACTAGGAGAAAAATACACCTTTTGAAATACACCTTTTGTCAGTAATTCGGGAAATGCAATTAATTACTGTAATGAGAGAACCAATCTGAACTTCTGTTAAGCCCCTGGTTAATAGTTTGTCCAATTTGAAAATTAATTCCAGTTCCTCGGTTTCTCGTTGGAGTCTGTTTTGGAAGTTTTTCTGTTTGAAAACTGAAACCACCAAATCTTTAATGGAATGGGCAGGAAGATTGAAGTGTTCTCCTAGTGGTTTTTGAACGTTATGATTCCTGATGTCAGATTTGTGTCCATTTATTCTTTTGCGTAGAGACTGACTCCATTTCAAAAGGTGTATTTTTCTCCTAGTGATAATGGACCATCTACATTTAACAGTCCTCTTAGAATTGGTATGCTAATGTACAATTTTTTTTCTTTTCTTTTTCTTTCTCGGTGTATAAATGCATCTTACTTCTGTTCCATTCTATGCATCCGATGAAGTGAGCTATAGCTCACGAAAGCTTATGCTGAAATAAACTAGTTAGTCTCTAAGGTGCTACAAGTATTCCTCGCTTTCTTTACGGATACAGACTAACACGGCTGCCATTCTTAAAATACTTTGAGATTCTTGAATGAAGAGGGATATAAGCACAAATTATTATTTTATCACATCCAAAAGTAACTAATGTCATTAAAGCTATAAACACATATTTAAGTACTATATAATTCTCTACTCAGTTAATAATTTGCCATTACATTTAATTGTGAATTACCCTCTGCCATGCTTGAATTTGTACTGCTGTTCATAAAATGAAACATTTACCTGAAATGTCAAATTGAATTTACAATGTGGTCTAAATTTTGTACATTGCCTGCTTTTGATGAACAGCAACCAAAAAAAAAAAAATCAATGTAGTAGGACCTCTGTGGCCAGCTTTCACAGTGGCCAGCTTTCACAGAAAATAGAGTGATCTTATTTCAGTTGTCCATCATAATCCCCATTGAAATCATGAGGGGAACATACAAATTGTGTAACAGGATCTTACTAATATTACAGGGGGAGTCTCCCATCAGTCCTCTAAGACTCTACAGCCTCTGTTAATTCTAGGTTCTCTTAAAAAAGGAAGGTTTCAATAATTTGATGTTAAAACATGATAAAGGTTTGTGCCTAAGGTTCTCTCTCTCCCAGCCTCCCTTCCCTCCCCACCCTGCTTCCCCAAGGTGTCAAGCATTAATCAAATTCTACACTTGTAAAATATTTTAGACAGTTTGTCTAAGTTTCAGACAAAAATACAATACAATGTCACATTGAAGGTACCCTCTTTAAAAAACACCACTGCAAGTGCATGACAAATGAAGCTTATAGTCGTTCTCAACTGATGGTCCATGGACCACTGGTGGTCCATGGTGACTTTTAAAAAATAAATTTAAAAAAGGAGGTGATCCACTGAAACTTTTTGATTGGCCTAGTGAGAAGGCTGTAGAAAGCAAATGTTGATAAATGTTGATGCAGATATGTAAAGATCAAAATATAAGATCTCCATTAAGGAAAATAATAGATAGTTATTATAAACTGTTTAATGTTAATGTTTATTTCGATAAGGTTATAGAAAAAGTTTTTAAATAATCATGAGTAATAGAATTGGTTTTTGCACATTTATACAATCACTACCTCATTAAAGTAATATGCTGCTTTTGCACGTTCTGTGCACAAGCAATGACCCTGCAAAAAGGGCGCGAATTCTGTCCAATCACGCTGTTCCTATCACGTGCCTACTCCACGTCAGTAGTCTAAATCTGCCTAGCAATATAGGATAGCCAATCATGTAACACATATACAAACTGCGTAGTTAACCTAGACTATAAAAACTGTAAGTTAGGCGTGGTTGGTGTGGCAGTTTCTTCACGCTTTTGGGCAACTGTCACCTCGGCCGAATAAACACGTTTTGTTTTAAGCCTCATTGGTCTCCTTGAACTTTATTACTGGTCTCCCTCTATAGCCTAGCAAACATCCCATTACATCTTCTGGGGGCTCGTCCGGGATGTCGAGGGACGATCAGGAGCAGGTTCAGGGATAAGTCCGTTGGGGACTTGCAGGGGTAAGTCTGTTTCGGGGGCCGGCACAGGAGCGGTGCATCGAGAGGGGCCCCGTTTTGACCGGTGGCCGCTCGTGGGCCGGTTCGCCGTCCAGATTGCCTTTTTTTGCACCAATGAAGAGACTTTGAAAACAACCGTGGGGAAAGGGAGGGAAACTCCAGTCAGTCTACGGAGAGGCAAGTATAAGAGGGTCTCTGGGAGGGATCTTCTTGTTGGAGTGACTGATTGTGTGTGACTGAGTGAATGGCCATTACGGTTCCTGTTGTCAGCCGTTGGAACGTCCGGTGACTCAGGCTAGTGGCGATTGAAAGTTAACCTCAACCCTCCCACCAACCGACTCCCCCATCCTCTATAGTCGGTTGGGAACCCGTCTTCCCTATTGTGTCTGTTTTATCTGTCCTATCTGGGTGGAGAGGTAAATAAGAAAAGTAAAGACAGCTGTAAAGTCAGGCTAGTGAGGGTGCCCCAAGACCTAGTCTGCAAAATGGGAGGAAGCGGATCCAAGGAGGACCGCAAAACACCTCTAACTTGTATGTTAGAGCATTTTGGAGAATTCAAAAAGCACATTTCCACCGGCAGTCGTAAGGCCGGTTTATTAAGAAAGTTTTGTGAGAAAGACTGGCCGGCATTTCCAATCCAGCCCTCGTGGCCGGCCATAGGAACTTTGGACATGGATATTATTAGAGATGTCCTCAATTTCGCGGGACACCAACACCCCGATCAGTACCCTTATATATCTGCATGGTTCGATATAGCAGAGGAGAATCCATCTTGGTTACAAAAATACACCAAATGCCTAGTTCTTCGTACGCATCCACGAAGAGGGCCCAAAGGAACTAAGGAGGAATCGAAACCCATATATACAAGCCTCCCAGACGATGAGCCACAAGCCCCACCCCCTTACATGCCGCTACCCGTAGTATAGGCTCGAGCCTATACCTATACTACAAGCACCAATAGCCCTGCCGCCAAGCGTATCCGGCATGTCCGTCTCAAATTCACCAACTGACTCTGGTCGGTCAGGCTTGCAGCAACTTGAAGAAAGTGTGGCAAAACTTCAACAACTCCTAACTCCTGAGAGAAAACCCGAGGATCATGATTCTAATCAGGATGAGAAAAGAAACACTACAAGGGAACATTCCTATGCCCTTCGGAGTAGGGATCGCGATACCTCTCCGGTTCGTCAGTTCCCTCTCCGGGTAGTTAATCAATTAATTCCCCCTCCAGCAGATAACCCTACAGGCCAGTACCAGGTCCAGGGAGTGTATCAGCATGTTCCTTTCACTAGTAGTGATCTTCTTAATTGGAAAGCTTCAAAGGCACCATGGACAAATGATCCCACAGCTATTGCCACTCTAGTCGAAGGAATTATTGGGACTCACTATCCCTCTTGGATGGACATCAGCCAACTTCTCCAAATGTTGCTTAGCCCAGAGGAACGAACCCTAGTCTTAAGCCGGGGGAGGGAAGAAGCCCGTATAGAGTATGGATCAAGAGACCCTAATGGCCTCTTAGATTTTATGGACAGTACATTTCCCACAATTAGAGATCCGGGATGGGACCCTAACACACCAGATAGCAAAACTGCCCTTGATTTATACCACCGGTTACTTGTTCAAGCTCTCAAAAAGGGACCACCTAGAGTTGTGAACCTCCGGAAAATTCACGATTTGCAACAAGACAGAGAAGAAACACCTGGGGCATTCTTAGAAAGATTGAGAGAAGGATATCGTAAATGGTCCCCATACGATATGGACAATGAATCAGAAGACAGTCCAGGGTCCCAAGCTTTGAAGAACAGTTTTATCAGCCAGTGTGCACCAGACATCAGGCGCAAGCTTCAGAAGGATCAGGGACTGGTCCACATGAATATGGGGCGTGTTCTCGAAGTAGCTGCTCGAGTGTATGCCGCCCGAGAAGGTGAAGAGGAAAGGAAAGCGGAAGAAAAGGTGAAAAAGAGAGCCCAGTTGGTTGCCGCAGTCTTCCAGGACAACTACAATGGAAAAGGAAGAGGAAATGCCCAGCGCAGCGGAGGAAGAGGACGAGGCAGAGGTCGACTGGGATTCACCCAGTGTGCCCATTGCTTCCAGGTTGGCCACTGGAAAAATGAGTGTCCTAACAAAGAAAGTGAAAGTATCTCAGAAAGTGAAAAAGGAAGAGGAAGGAGCGGTCTCAGAGGAGGGCCACACAATAGAGGAAATAGAAAGGAATATGGGGCGCCTTTCTGGCCAAAAGCAGCAGCTACTCAAGCGCTTGATGAAGATACTTTTGGTATGGCTGTGATAGAAGACTGGACGAGAAACCAGGATTAGGCCAGACCGGTTCCTCGGATCCCGACAGAAGTGTTTACAACTGGCCCCGGGGAGCCGATGGTCTGTATGAATGTGGGAGGCCAGTTCATAGACTTTCTAATTGACACAGGAGCTACCAAGTCCGTGGTCAATACTAAGGTGGCCCCCGAGAGCCAACAACAGACCACTATCGTTGGAGCAACAGGACAAATGAAACCCTGTCCCTTCCTACAAGAGAGAGCATGTAAATTAGGAAGCCACGTTGTTACCCATAAACTTCTCTATGTACCTGAATGTCCCATTCCCCTCCTTGGAAGAGATATGTTATCAAAACTCTGAGCCACTCTTACCTTTGATAGTGATGGAATCATGAAAATGCAATTAGGAGAAAAGCCATCCCCAACTCAATGTCTTATGTTAGCACTCCCCGTAGAAGAAGAATGGTGACTTTTCACCTCCATAGAAAACAGACAAGATTGGCAAGCTTTTAATGTCCCAGGTGTATGGGCAGAAGATAATCCACCTGGACTGGCAATTGACATCCCTCCTATAGTCATTGATCTAAAACCCATGGCAACTCCTGTCTCCATTCCCCAATATCCTCTACCTCGAAAAGCAGTAATTGGCATACACAAACACTTACAGAAATTATCAGATGTTGGTATCATCATCAAATGCCAGTCAGCCTGGAATACTCCCTTGTTACCTGTGGAGAAGCCTGATAAAAGTTTCCGACCTGTGCATGACTTGCGGGCCGTGAATAAAAGAGTGATCCAATTACACCCAGTAGTACCAAATCCCTACACCCTCCTCAGTCTGGTACCGGCTAGTGCCAAATGGTTCTCAGTGTTAGATCTTAAAGATGCCTTCTTCTGTCTCCGGCTTGCACCCATCAGTCAACCTATTTTCGCTTTTCAATGGGAACATCCTGATACTGGTCAAAAGACTCATATGACATGGGCTCGTCTCCCACAGGGATTCTGTAACTCACCCTCCTTATTTGGACAGGCCCTAGCCCAAGACTTGGTGCCTCTCACACAAGGAGGCAACCGCTGGAACATCCTCCAATATGCTGATGACCTCCTAGTAGCTACTCGTACCTACACTGAATGTATAGAGGCCACTGCCAATCTCTTAAAACATCTCTATCTCAAAGGTTATAAGGTTTCCAAGAAAAAGGCTCAGTTAGTACAGAAGGAAGTAAAATATCTAGGATTTAAACTCACAAAAGGAATCCGCATGCTGGACATTGAGAGAAAAGAGGCAGTCTGTGCCATCCCTACCCCTACAAACAGACGCCAAGTGCGCGAGTTTCTAGGAGCTGCTGGCTTCTGCCGTCTTTGGATCCCTAACTATGCTACATTAGCTAAACCCCTTCATGAGGCCACGAGAGGCGGGGCCGCAGATCCCTTTATTTGGACAGAAACACAACAAAAAGGGTTTGAAGATATCAAGTCTGCGTTAGGCCTCCCCGATTTGGACAAACCTTTCACACTGTATGTAGGAGAAAGGAAAGGTATTGCAATTGGTGTCTTAACCCAGACCATCGGTAGCTGGCCGCGACCAGTAGCATACTTCTCTAAGCAACTAGACACTGTAATACAGGGATGGCCACCCTGTCTACGTGCTGTAGCTGCAGCTGCCCTTCTTGCTGAAGAGGCAAGTAAACTCACCCTAGGACAACCAATCTCCTTAAAGTGCCCACATGCTGTGGTCACCCTAATGGAACATAGGGCCATCATTGGATGACAAACACAAAACTCCTCAAGTACGAAAGTATACTAGTAGACAATCCTTCTGTTATCATCTCTGTCTGTTCCACCCTTAATCCTGCAACTTTACTGCCTGTAGAAGAAAATCCTACTGAGAAACATGACTGCCTCCAGGTCATGGAAGAAGTTTATTCTAGCCGACCTGACTTACTGGATACACCTTTAGCCAAGCCTGACTACGTCCTTTTTTACCGATGGTAGTAGTTTCATTGATCAGGGCCAACGTCTGGCTGGGTATGCCATAGTCAATGATCAAGGCACTGTCTGTGAAGCAAAGGCACTTCCTCCTGGCACCTCTGCCCAGAAGGCTGAACTGGTCGCCCTCCGTCGAGCACTTGAGCTAGCAACAGGACAAAAAGTTAATGTTTACACTGACTCAAAATATGCCTTCCTAACACTTCATGCCCATGGTGCTATATACAGGGAAAGAGGACTTTTAACTTCAAACGGACAGAAAATAAAACATGCAGATGAAATTCTGGCCCTTCTCGATGCTGTTTGGATGCCCAAACAAGTTGCTGTGATGCACTGCAAGGGACACCAACATGGTGAGGATCCTGTCGCAAAGGGAAACCGACAGGCAGATGAAGAAGCAAAAAATGCAGCGCGTCAACAATCCCCAGTTATTCACATCCAGCACCTCAACGCGGCTGACATGATTCCTGCTGAAGTCCACTACACTGCACAAGAACAACTTTGGGCTGAACAGGAGAAAGGAGTAAAACAATCAGGTTTATACATCTTGCCAAATAATAAAATCTTCCTGCCCGCAGCAGTAGCTTGGGAATTGATCCAGGAATTACATCAACAGACCCATTTAGGTAGTACTAGCCTAACTGAACTCCTAGATCGTGAACTATACATAAATGGTCTGCATTCACTCACCAGACGTGCTGCCCTACGCTGTCAAATCTGTGCAAAGCATAATCCCCGTGTAGGGCCTCTTCGGCCACCTGGAGTCCAGTATATGGGATATAGTCCAATGGAATCACTAGTTGTGGACTTCACTGAAATGCCAAAGTCTGGGAAATTCAAGTACCTGCTTGTAGCGGTTTGCACATATTCCGGCTGGGTTGAGGCATGGCCCACCACTAATGAAAAGGCTGAGCAAGTTACTAAGGCCCTGCTTCGAGATGTAATCCCTCGGTTTGGACTCCCATTACACATTGGTAGTGACAATGGTCCCGCTTTCGTTCACAGAGTCATCCGCTCTTTGTCAATACTCCTAGGCATCACCTGGAAACTCCATTGTGCATATCATCCACAAGCATCAGGAAAGGTCGAAAGAATGAATAGGACTCTAAAAGATGCCCTGGGTAAAATTTGTCAGGAGACCGGCCTATCATGGATTGTAGCCTTGCCCATGGTATTGCTCAGAGTTCGATGCACTCCCACACGATCCTTAAAGCTCTCACCCTATGAGCTGGTGTTTAGCCGACCACCGCCGGGGGTCCGCCACTTGAAAGGGGATACTTACCTTCTGGGAAAACAAGACCTTATCAGAGAAGTTCAGCTCTTGAGCAATGTGTTGAATCAATTATCCACCTACGTTAGTGAGCTCAAGTTCCCATTTCCTGTCACTGCTCTGCACCCTTTTTCCCCAGGAGATTCTGTATGGCTCAAGGATTGGAAAACTAACCCCTTGGGACCTAAGTGGAAGGGCCCCTATACTGTCCTCCTCACCACTCCCACTGCTGTTAAATTAGCTGGTGTTAAGCCATGGATCCATTATACCCGTGTTAAATCTGATCGCACATCGCCTCCACCCGACTGGCAGGTCTCCGTGAAAAGCTCCAACCCTCTGCAAATCGTCTTCCGCAAACCAGACCAGCCACCCATCCAGCAAGATATTCAACCTACCTCTTGTGAGTCAGGTGACCAAGCACCACTCTGAAAACCTGCTCTACTGTATAAATATTTGTTATAATGTATTCCTTAAAGAATCTCATTCACCTGTTGTTAATATTTTTAGATGCCCCAAAGGTTACTGTGATATTTCTCAGGGGGGGGGGAGCGGGCTTGTTTAGTGTGTACGGCACACTATTTCTGATATTTTTGTTTATAATAAGTTCTCCTGTTTGGTCTTAGTTTTAGAGTAATAGTTTCATGATGTTTTATATATATTCTGTATGTCCGGATAGTAGTTTAGATCCTGTAATCTGTTTTGATTCAAAAAGAATATGTTAGTGTTCAAAAAATAATAATAATAAATAAGGCCTAAGGTGTTGCTAGTTTGCCGTAACTAGCAACAAGAAAAAGGAGGGAATGAGAGGGTTGTAGAAAGCAAATGTTGATAAATGTTGATGCAGATATGTAAAGATCAAAATATAAGATCTCCATTAAGGAAAATAATAGATAGTTATTATAAACTGTTTAATGTTAATGTTTATTTCGATAAGGTTATGGAAAAAGTTTTTAAATAATCATGAGTAATAGAATTGGTTTTTGCACATTTATACAATCACTACCTCATTAAAGTAATATGCTGCTTTTGCACGTTCTGTGCACAAGCAATGACCCTGCAAAAAGGGCGCGAATTCTGTCCAATCACGCTGTTCCTATCACGTGCCTACTCCACGTCAGTAGTCTAAATCTGCCTAGCAATATAGGATAGCCAATCATGTAACACATATACAAACTGCGTAGTTAACCTAGACTATAAAAACTGTAAGTTAAGCGTGGTTGGTGTGGCAGTTTCTTCACGCTTTTGGGCGACTGTCACCTCGGCCGAATAAACACGTTTTGTTTTAAGCCTCATTGGTCTCCTTGAACTTTATTACTGGTCTCCCTCTATAGCCTAGCAAACATCCCGTTACACTAGTGGTCTGTGGACTGAAACGAGTTGAGAATCATATAGACAATACATCAGGTATGTCTACACTGTAGTTAGAGATGTGACTCAGATAGCCCTACCTGCTCCAGCTTTAATCCAACTAGCATGGCTAAAAATAGCAGTGTAGACCCTGCGGCTCACGCTGTATGAGCCCATCTGGATCCCTGAGTATGTGTTCACATTGCTAGCCCACACCAGGATCCATGCTGCCCCAGTTTTGCATCTATTTTTAGCCACACTGACTAGACTAAAGCTAGCATGGGTGTGTCTACCTCAGCAGTAACTGGACTTCTGACTGCCCTTGTGCAGACACACACATAGTGACCTGTTTTCCCTTCTTTTTTATTGTTTAAGGGTAAGAACAAGTCTTGGCTCTCTGGAAAGGGATAAGAAAGTGTGGAGATGTGAAGATACAGATCGGCCCACCTCAGAGAGCTTGGCCAGACAAAGAGCATGGCCAGACCAAATGTGGATCTAAGCTTTCACAAAGTCTGGAGGTGTTCAGTCATGAGGATTTGGTTTGCATCTATCACTAGTTCTGAGATTTTGGAAGCCTATTTCAAATTAGGCATAATAGTAATTTGTATTTATCATGTGGCTTCCAGTTGACTGTTTCAGAGCACTCTACCAAATTAATTACGGTCCTCAGTGCATCTGAGAGGCAAATAATACTGTTGCCCCTTTTTGAACTGAGCTAGATAAAGTTTGGGTCCCTGGGGATGTTCCAAATGGAGTCTGCTATTAGCTTTGATGCACTCTTGTTTATATAATGTTCAAAGTTCTGCTTCTCCAAATGCAGGAGGAACCAAGAACAAAACCAGCAGTTTCTTAGCTTATTGCCGCACAGCTCTTTAGCCAACAGATGCAAAGCTCTTTCTCTAGCTTTTCCCATGCACACACTGTGCTTACAGGCAGCTGCTCAATTCTCCTTCTAACTTTCAGTTTCCTTACACACATGATCATAATATCCAGTCATACCCTCTTCACGCTTGGTGCTTGTTTCTGGGCAGATACAGTTAGACTGTGTCTTGGGTGTGGCCTCTTCAGTGTTTCTTACAACTATCCAACTTTCACACATCAGTTTTACCAAGTTTTCAAAACAACCCATAAGAAGGCTTCACACAGCTCAGAACGTTATCCATGCTAAAGATGCAGACAGGACTCTGGGACAGAGCTAGTTTTAGTATTCAATTAATAGATTTTCTTTATTATTTATCTGTCTTTTTCCAGGATTGTAAATCTTAAGAACAGACACTGAATATGTTTATATAAAGTCTAAGCCAGAATTTGGCAGGACTAAAGAGCAAATATGGCTTTCTTTCAGAAAGAAAGAGCTGAGCTAATAAAAGAATAGAGCTAATAGTGTGGCTCAAAATCACAGCCAACCACCTACGCAAAGGGTGAACCTGTGAGCACCACCTACTGACTAACCAGCACCATCAGTTCCTTGAGGGCTCCAACCAACTACTGACCAGGCCTGAAGCTTAAGACATAAGGCCACAGCCCGAGGTGAAAGAGTTGTGAGACTAAACTAGAGCTTTAAACAGGAAATTTGGTTGAATGATAGAATGAAGATCCCACACTTCATATAAATAAAAGCAGTCAAATTCCTGTTGCATCTTTCACTTCGAATGAGCAGTGAGCTAATACTTACTCACACTGCTTGACCTTATATTCCTCATGTCAAGGACTCAACAGTATACATTTAAAATTGACACTTCATGTTTTCTTTTCATCTTTTGCTATTTGTTTGAGAAACTCATTAAACAGCTTGAAAGACCTTGTTCCACAGGACTGAAGGTCAGACTGTACCACATCCCATGTGAGTTTGGCTCAGTATAATTGGATAAACTTGGCCTGCTTTTAAAAACTGGTTTAAAGGGATTTCAAAAGGAACAGAAGACTAAGTGAGCCCCAGCTAAGTGCAGAGTTTAAGAAAGATCAACCTGAATCTATTATTTCTGAACCAAAGTAGAGGAAACGAATGCACAGAAAAATTGCACACTTGCTAGCTTCACAAAATCTTGTCTGTTGAAAGGACGGCAATCACCTAATAGAAGTCTGGAATTTAATATTAAATATGATCTCTATTTCCAGAGTAAATAATAGATAACCTTCCTAATGCATCAGAAAACTTAATTTGGTCTTTTTCAACTGTGTTTTGACCTGGACAAAGCAATAACTGCTTGGGGCCACATCCCCTCCTTGATGCAACTCTACTGCCACCCGGGATTAAATGTGCCCCATAATATTTTAACGGGGATATGAATTTAGTTAAATTCACACTAGGTCTGATTCTGATTTTACCTGCTCCTGATTTCAGATGAAGTATGTGGAGTTACTCTAGTGAGAAATGAATATAACAGATCAGAAACAGGCCCAGTTATGTGAGTCGCTATGGCCCAGATCCATAAAGAGGCACCTAAACTAGCAGATTTGGGCACCTAAGTCCCATTTTTAGGCATGACAGTGATCCACAAAACCCCAACCTTTCTTGGATGCTACCTAACTACATAGGTACCTCAACTCACTTGGTGCCTAAAGTTCCAAGATAAAAGTTTTCACTTCTGGGAATGGACACTGCCTATCTCCCTGCTAAGCCCCAAGCAAGGGGATGAGAGACTATAGAGGAGTCTAATCCTCTCTGACACAACTAATATTTAGTTATGTAATTAAAGCAGAAAAACATCAACAGGAGAGATTCAGGGGGCACTCGAACTGGTGGTCTCCCAAATCACACCCAAGTACCCTGAGCACTGTGCTGATGGTTATCGGGGAGCTACTCCCCGCACCCTGGCTGTTTTGTGTGGAGCTAGTCGACCAATGAGCATGCCCACCAGATTGTGCCCTGCACACGAGATCAGCAGAGGAGCACCTTATCCAACCCTGATCACAAGCAGAGAGTCGCTGAGCTGTATGAGAGGGGCAGGGCTTAGGACAGTTCCCTCTCCTTGGCATCTCCTGTGGGTTAGTTCAGACAGCTCCCCACCTGGCATGCTGGCTTTCGAGGATCACATTCCAAGGCGCCGATCTCTTCCCAGGCATCATGTAGGGAGCCTAACTCAGGCTCTGTGGCTCTCCTCTTATGATGGGGAGCACCACCACCCCTAGGTCCCTTTGTGCTTATAGGCCTATGTTTCTGAAGCCAGAGCTACTTAAATCCCTGCTCAAATTAACTGGAACATTTACTTACATGTGTGGCAAGGTGCCCTCTCAGAGTCACCAGGCTTCAGTCCTTTAGGCTCTGGCAAGGCAGTTGCTGCCTAGGTGAACTGCCTAGAAAGCTCAAGGGCAGGCTTTCTCTTCCCCTTGTCACTCTCTTCTGGCTGGATCTTTTACCTTCTGCCCAGGGAAATCAGTCTCCTGGCTTGAAGAAGCTCCCTGTCTGGCTGCCCCCCAACCTGCTGGCAGCCTCACTCCCTCTGTCTCTCTCCCCCCCTCCCCCTTCCTAGCCAGGGAGGAGGGTTTAAAAATGTTTCTCTCAGGGCTTAATTGGTACCAGCTGATCTTGCCTGCCTCCCTGGCAACCTTTCCTCAGCTGAGCCCAATTGACCTGTGGTTACCTCTCCTACCACCACCCTCTCGGGTAGCTGCCTGCTCTGGGTTTACCACACATGTCAAACGAATTCTGTCAGGCAACCATCGTCGTGCTTTGCAAACTGAGCTGGTGAGAGATGCCATCTCCATCCTTCATTGAAGTTTGACATCTACTGAAATCAGCATGTTCAGCACAGAGCATGAGTTTAAAGTTAAGGAGCAGTTTTTTCACCCTGTAGGAATAGTGTGTCCCACACTCTCCCTGTGAGAGCCTGTACAAAGCTATATGCATATAAGCCATGGGGCTTGCCTACACTATAAAGTTGTACCATTTTAACTATCCCAATCTATTTAGCCCCCAGCCCCAACTGTGGATGCAATTATCTCTGTATAAAGATGGTTTACAACTGTGTCCATATTAGGACTTCTACAAGTAGAATTATATCAGTCTAAAAAAAAAAAAATCACACATACCCCTAAACAAGAAAGTTATACCAGGAAAACTTACGTGTCTGTGTCATGAGGACTTTAACTGTATACAGGTATCTGTGAGGTGAAAACACCGAAGAGGGAAAGGAATTACTCAGAGGGGATGGGAGAGGGAAGGTGCCTACACAGGAGTAATGGAATGAAATTAAGCTATGGAAAATGTAGGGTGAATATCCGGAAAAAATACCCAACAATGAGCAGTGCTGGCTGTTGGGGTTCTGCAAACAAGCAAATGTCACACACTTGCTAGTCTGCAGCCATCCATACCAACTACCACTGTGCATTCACCACCCTTAATATTTAACCACAATAGATCACCTGGTCCGTCTGTATGACACAGACAGCCAGACCCTTTTCAATCATAACCATTTGCTTGAGCAGTTAAAACAAGGCTACATAAAGCTTTAGTCAGTATACCAAGTGACACATCCTACAATGAGCCTATGGCCATGGACTAGGTGACCAGATAGATAGGGCCGGTTATTCTTTAATTTCAGTGGGCCTCTCTATTCCATGTATACACTTTTTTGTGATTAGGTATGAAGATTTTCCACACTGAATTTTCTACATCTTTTTACATAGCTGGGATTTGGGTAAATACTGTCTCCTTCACAAGGAGGGCTATCTGCCCTTGGACGGGGTGGGCTAAAGAAGGCAGTCCGTCTACGTATTGCGACCATCAATATTGGAACGATGACCGGGAGAAGCTGAGAATTGGCCGAAGCTTTGAAGGCCCGCCGTATCGATATCGCATGTATCCAAGAGACGAAGTGGAAAGGAGCAAAAGCTCGGGAGATTGGCGAAGGATACAAACTATATTATAATGGAGAAAGCAGCACTCGGAATGGCGTTGGCATTGTGATCAGCGAGAAGTATTGGGACAACGTCGTCGATGTCCACCGAATATCCGATCGAATCATGACCATCAAAATCGAGTTCGGTACAAACACTCTCTGATCATCACGTGCTACGCCCCCCAAACTGGATGTTCCGATGGCGAGAAGGACGAATTTTGGGAAGGATTGGATGCCCACTTGCGAACTGTTGACCCTGAAGAACATCTGGTACTAGGAGGCGATCTCAATGGTCATGTTGGTTCGGTAAGAGATGGTTACAGCCAATGTCACGATGGAAACGGGTTTGGCACTCGTAGTGACGATGGGATTCGGATCTTGGACTGTGCCAAAGCACACGAGCTGGTGGTGGTCAATACATTCTTCAAGAAGAGGCCTACACATCCCATCACCTACACCAGTGGCGGGCACAGAACTCAAATCGACTATCTGCTCATGAGACGACACAATCTGAAACTGGTGACCAATGTAAAAGTGATTCCTTCGGAATCAATTGCCCCTCAGCACCGGCCCCTCGTCATGGACCTCCAGCTGGACATATCAGGCCAAAAGTGACCCCGAACCACAGAAGTGGAGCAGATAAAATGGTGGCGCTTACTGAAGTGCAAAACTCAGCTCACGGCTGCCCTTGGTTCCATCAGTGTCGACATGAACCAACCAGCATCGACCATGTGGGACAACTTGGTCAGAGAAGTCCACGCTGTGGCGACTGCTGTCCTTGGAAAGACAAAGCCAGGGAAACGGGCCATTGATAAGCAAGTTTGGTGGTGGAATGAATAGCTGTGAAGGAGAAGAAGAAGGCATTAAAAGCATGGTTCCATTTCCGCACCGATGAAGATCTCCGGCATAAGGTGAAAAAATCGGCTGCCAAGAGAGCAGTAGCGGCAGCCGAGGCTGCTTATTATAACCACGTATATGACGAACTGGACACACCCGAAGTAGAAAATAAAATCTACTGCTTGGCCAACGCACGTCATCAAGCCACTCAGGACATTGGTCAAGTCAAGCACATAAAGGACGAAGACCATCGACTCCTTCAAGATCCAGATGTCATCCTCCGTCGATGAAGTGATTACTTCTCCAAAATTAGCAATGAGGAATTTGACCATCCCCCAATCCAAAGTGCCCATCCTGTCTCTGTACCTGTGCCACCAATTACCATCAAGGAGACCGAGGAAGCGATGAAGAAGATGAAGAATGGGAAGGCAACCGACCCCGATGACATTCCAGCCGAAGCCTGGAAGACCCTTGCTCGCCAAGGTGCCACGATTCTTGCTGCCCTCTTTAACCGAATCATCGATGAGGGTGCAGCCCCAAAAATTTGGACAACCAGCATCACGGTGGAAGGGCAAGGGCGACGTAACCGAATGCTCGAATTATCGACCGATGCGACTCCTGTGCCATGCCATGAAAATATTTGAATGGGTTATTAATACCAGGCTCCGCAAGATTATTTCCATCACTCCGAACCAATGTGGCTTTGTCAAAGGAAGTGGAACGACAGACGCCATTCACGCTGCTCGGCTGCTTTTGGAGAAGTATTGTGAGAAGAACAAGCCCGTTCACATGGCATTCCTTGACCTGGAAAAAGCCTTCGATCGCGTCCCACACAAACTTATCTGGCACGCCCTACAATCCCACAATGTCCCCAAAGCATACGTCCGGTGGATTCAACTATTGTACCGTAGCGTCACCAGCATGGTCCCATGTGCAGTGGGAACATCACCTCCCTTCGCCATCAACGTCGGAGTACATCAAGGGTCGGCGCTCTCGCCCCTATTATTTGTCCTTTGCATGGACACTGATGTTTGATCTCCATGGTCACTTCTCTATGCTGACGACGTCTTCTTGGCGAGTGAACAATGTGACGATCTCCAAGAGCAAACACGGCAATGGAATGAACGGCTCGGTGAATTTGGACTTCGGCTGAACATCAAGAAAACTGAATATATGGAAGGTGGTCCCCAAACCAACGGAACCATCAGCATTGGTGGAGAAGACCTGAAGAAGGTAGAGTAATTTAAATACCTTGGCTCCCTCATATGCAGCAACGGTGATAGCCTTCCGGATGCCCACGCCCGTGTCAACGCCGCCTGGATGAAGCGGCGTCAGGTGAGTGGAGTCCTCTGTGATCGCCGGATGCCCATACGCCTCAAGTCAAAAGTCTACAGAATGGTCGTACGCCCAGTCGCCCTCTATGGATCGGAGTGCTGGCCAGCGATAGTAAAACACGAGCAGGCCTTGCACGTGATGGAAATGTGAATGCTCCGATGGTGCATTGGACTAACACGATTCGACCACGCCATGAACGACGATGTACGGCGACGACTAGGAGTCACGCCAATCGTGGCAAAGCTGCGGGAAGGAAGGCTTAGATGGTATGGACATGTCGTACATGGCAATGAAGACTCGGTGGCAAGGACAGTCATGCGCCTGGACCCTGATGGCCGGCGACCCCGTGGTAGACCTAAGAAATGCTGGATGGATTGCATCAAGGAGGACATGAAATGCGTGAACGCCACCCCTGAAGATGCCCTGGATCGAGCCAAATGGAGACGGATATGCCAACAAGCGGACCCTGCCATAGCGCGGGAATAGCGCTAAGAAGACTGTCTCCTTCACAAACATGAGTGATTTAAGAGTGCATTTCTTCTGTGCCGCTTCATGAATCTTGGTGCAATAAATATGCTTTTCCTTATGTCAAATGTCTCACTAGGAGAGGACTTGTCAGTGAATATTTATGTGGGTTCAGTCCTTAAAAACATTTAAAAAATAAAGTGGTGCCAGTTTTCCTAATTTGTGAGACCCTGAACTGCAACTAACTGTCCTAGGCGTTCATTGCTCAGGCCTTTTAATCATATGAGTAAGATGCAGTCAGATGTTGTTCTGCTTCTGCATGAAACCAGGCTGGAGTGGAGACACCATTTTGTGGATGCTCTGGTTCAGACAGTCAAATCACTTCATGGCAGAGATAGGACTCAGTTACCTGACAATGAACCCTGTCTCTTTTCTACCATAGGACTAGCAGGAGTAAGGAAAGAGAAAAAGTGAGAGTACAGATGTGCCATTTCACTCCATATTCTTTATGAAAATATGCTTCTGATATAAATATGACATAACGGAGATATACTTTATGCAAGATGGGACTTGTAAGATATCATTAGAAAGATTATAATTTACTGAATGTGATTATCCAATTTGTGTGCCTATATTTATGTATCTGAAGTTAGGAATATTGACTATATATATATATCTGTATTTCAGCTATGCTACTTTGGGTGACGCCCACTGCTAACACTTCAGGCACGACAGTGTAAAAGCCAGAAAGGGCCGATAGCCAATCAGTGAAGACAATGGACTGTGAAAAGACTTGGCCTTCCCGTGGATGCTTCATACTGCAACCTAGAGCTTGTCGACACTGGCAACATTAAAGTGCTGCCATGGAGATTCTGTGCCCTGCTTATCTTGTTTAGGATTAAGCTACCATTCTCCTTGACACACCAAATAGTTAAAGTTATTTCTGTTGGTCATTTAAAGATCTGAATTTACTGCCCTTTGAGCCTAATTTGTTACCTCTGTGGTGCCTCCTTTTGGCTAGCAGGGCACCATTTACCCTGTGGCAGGCTCTAACAGTCAGCTGTCACCTCTCACCGGGTTGGGAACAGTGGTACTTTAGCCCTCAGGGGAAGGCATTTTGGAGTCCTCCCCCCCTTCCATGGCATTAAAGTCCAAAATTAATAGAATGCTAAGAACTCAAAGCAGAGTCCTCCAATGAGCCTTCAGCAGGACCCTGCAACTTCTGCTGAGAGCTTGTCTTGATGCAGCTACTCCTTTGGTCAGCCTCCCTGGGCCCAGTCATCCCAACTATCAAGCGGCCCTTCGAAGGCCGCAAACTTTTCAGACTTGGAAGCCTGACTTTAGCCCTCACCAAGGGAAAAGCAAAGCCCTGCTCTCTTTTGAGCTGGGCCTTCTCTTTAAAGTCCTTCTCCACCTCTGACATCTGCTGCAGGGTGAGGCCAACTGGGTCCACAGGCCTTATTAACTTCTTCTTGAGAGCTTTAGCCTTGCATGTCCCTTCACAACAGCTACCTTCTTTCTAAAAAGGAGGTGAATGTGAGCAAACTGCAAATTGTACTTAGATTACCTGATTAGCCCATATGAATCTCAAGTACACACACATTCCCTTTGCTTATTTCAACCATTTAATTTGATGCTCACTGACAAGCAAGGACATGGGATAATTAATACTCCACTTGTGGTTCTAGTACCATCATCATTAGAAGGGATCATTCAGCAGATCTATTTTTCTATCTAATAAATTCTGCATTAATTCCCTAACAGCATATTCATCTTTCTGTCAAGAAGTCCCAGCTCTCCTGAACAGACAATATTGCCCCACGTCCTCGGAAGCCTAACACCTCTGCAGAGTAGATCTGATCCCCAACACTTACAGAAGGCGATGTCAGTCACGCCTGGCTCACTCGGCATTCAGATAATGGGGAACTGTTCAGAAAACAGAAGATGGGGGCACTGTGATAGGAGGAAAATGGTTTTAAATTTTGTCCACTGGCTAAGCCGCCATCTCCAGACCCTAAGCCTCATCCAACGCCCACTGAAATCAATGGAAAGATTCCAGTTGGCTTCAAATGGACATTAGGCCAAATCCTGAGTGCTGTAGATTTAAGGCCACCTTATTTAGCCTTAACTATAGGGAGGATTTTCAACCATTCTCCCACAGCTGGTCTAGCACGAGGACTACTCCATCAGTAGTAGCAACAATGGCAGCTCAGTGTAGGATGGGCACAGGTACCTTTGCCCTTATAGGGCCAGAGCATGAATCCCTTACGCACCAGTCAATGGGATTACTCATGTAAGTCACTGCTTACTAGTGGGGACATAACCTAACCCATACTGTTTAATGCTAGTTCAAGCCTGTTTGGGTACAGGCATTTACCACCATGTCTTCTAGTCTCCCCTGGCACTTCCATTAGAGCGAAGCCAGCAGTGGGGGAATTGCTGGAAATTGTGTATTGACACAGCCTTTGTGGCACAACGCCATTAACCTGCTGTAACCTCAGCCCTGGCCTTAAAACGGTTTTCAGGGTTTCCTAAAATAGAATTTATAAGCAGATGTTTGGGAGATGCAAAGAGACATCTGTCCCATTAGAAATGTAAATCCCTGATGGTCTCGCTCCAACCACCTGGCAGCAGCCCATCCTCTATCCTAGGGAGTTTAAAGCCTCCCCCCAGTTCATAGCAGTCACCTCCAAAGAGGGACCAAGGTCACCCTATGTAAAGCCTGATACTGTACCAGTAATATAACCCCTTCCTGACACGAGTACAGCTGCATTTGCAAGGATGTTAGTCTGATTGCCTGGAACGATTTTCTGAAAGGAGTATTGCACGTCACAAGCTCTAAGGTACATGCTCACATCATATGAGCCTCTGTGTGTATGTGAGCATGTACATGTGATTATATGGTGCAAATTGCAACATACAATACCACTGAGGATGAGGCAGGGAAAGAAGTCACGTAGGTGCCAGAAGGAAAGTCCTGGCAGCTACTTTACTTGAAAGTGTGCTTGTTTTCTGTGTTCTCCGCTGGCAGCGCGAGACTTTGAATAAAACATGACCAGTAATTTATTTAGCAAGCAAGTCTTTGAAAAAATTCTTTTGCACAGCTTTGATTAATTTATGTTACACAAAATTAACCCTGCTTTGTGCTCTTCATGCCCATGTACTTGAAGTGGCTGGTGGGAAGATAGAACATATGAAAAAAAGAAACCCTGCCATCTAAGTGTTACATTCTGCTAAATTTCTAGTTATCTGTTCCAACCACTAGCAGCCTTTGAACATTCTAATCCAGGATTCACTCTCTCATTTCTGAGATTCACTTTTATTTTGCTTCTCTCAGAGCAGTGCTTTTTCTTCAGCAGCAGCTGATATTCTATATTATAGCCCTGATCCTGCAAGGGTTTGACTTCACAGATCCATCTAAGCTCATGTGGCACCTCCTGCACACAGAGTTTCATCCAGATGACATTATCTTGCAGGATCACATATTAGTTATATAATCATTGACAGAAAGGTGTATGGTATGGTGAAGAATGTACAGTATATGTAGGGAAATCCAAACACCACCAGTGGCTAGAGCTGTTAGGTCGACAGACCAGCTAAGCATCTCTTAGAAGAACATCCTTCTGGTGTTGGACCTCGGGGCTGACCCAGGAGAAGAAGGGGAGATAATAATGTGAATTAGGTTCTTATTCAATAAGAACTATTAACATCAATGGGAAAAATATGCCCTTGAAAGAAAGAGGGGTCAGCGACCCAGGACCTCTATGGTCTAGAGCAGGGGTTCTCAGCCTTTTTATTTCTGAGGCCCCCCTCAATGCGCTATAACAACTTCATGGCCCACCCTGCCACAACCGTTTTTTGTTGTTGTTGGGTTTTTTTTGCATATCTAGTAGATTAAAAGCCAGAGCAGACTTTAGGGGGTAGCACACAGCACAGCTGCATGCAGGGCCCCATGCAGCTAAATTGCTCTGGCTTCAGCCTCCAGAAGTGGGACTCAGAGTCCCCAGGCTTCTACCCCACACAATGGGGCTTCAACTTGCCACCCTGGGCTCCAGCAAGTCGAATGCCAACCCTGCTGGGTGGACCTCCTGAAACCTGCTCTCAACTCTCCAGGGGGTCCCAGACCCCTGGTTGCGAATTGCTGGTCTAGAGCATCAGGATAGCATGGGCCAGATTTCCCCTAACTGCCGTGCACTGTTCCTGTGATTCAAAGTAGCCATAATCCCAGTTTAACCAGACAGTTCAGATAGGTTTGTGGCTGGTTTGCATTGCAGTGTGATTCAAAGCAGCCAGAATGTTCTGGTGAGTCTTGCTCTATATATGTTCATGGAGTTTTCCTGGAACACTTGTAAAAGGCCTAGTAAGAAGGTAAGTGTGACCTAATTAATTCCATCTTACCTTCTCTCAAGTTTATTATTTATTAAGCACCAGTAGTGTTTTCAGACCATTGATCGCAACTTCCAGAGTTGCTATCTGAGCAGTATTTAGCTAGTAAGGAAGTCCGAATTTTTTTAAAAAATGCTAACATATACAGCCTCAATCTAAGAACCCAGGCACTAGGGTGATGGATGCATAACAAAGACGATGATTCAGCGAGGTGCATAGTTCCCCTGAAGTCTCCTGCAGTTTCACTCAACTGGACTTGTGGGCTTAAATTTAGCCAGGTACTTAAAGACTCAGTTGAATCAGGGCCAAGTCCTTAAATAGCTAGGCAGACCAAGAGAGAAGATAACCAATTGCCTTCACCCTCCTTGCCCCAGCAAAAAATAAAAACCAAAACACCCAGAACCTACCCCCTCTTCCCTTCTTTCCCTCACCCCCATGAATCCTAGGCCAAGTTTTCAAAAAGCATTTATAGAAAAAGTGTCCCTTTTTTCCTCATAAAAGTGAGGTTTATCAGCCAGCTCTATTGAACCTATTAATCCATCTGTCAACATTAGTCTTCATTCTTTTCAAATGAAATATTAATAAGACAACCAGACCTTGCAGTGAAGGCTCAGTTATGTTATTTACTGCTTAATGTGAGCTGCACAAAAGAACAGTACACAACTCTGTTGAACATACAGCTTTTTGTTAGGCTTAAAAGAGCCTTGAATAGCAATCAAGATGTAACAATACTGGCAGAAGAAACTAAGGATTGATAGAGGTACAGGAATAGCCTTGATTCACCATAAGTGTGTCATTTAGGGTCTCTAATGAAAGTAGGTGTCACACTGTTCACCATAATCATTCTGAGATGAACATATAATTGCATAAATATTTTCTCTAGGTCTTGTAGTTAAGGACACATCACTCAGAGGTAGCACATCTCGAGATAAGGATCTTCCTGGCAGATCATGTCCATGCCTTACAATGGAAGTCTAGTAGGATACAGACTCAAATGCTAAAAGAGCTTTCAGAGACTTCAGAAGAAAGAGGTAGATAGTGGGGGGGGGGGGAGGATGGGAGGGATCCTGTTTTCAAAGCACAGTGTGGTATATCTGGAGGTGCACAGGGACACACTAGCATCCTTCAGTCTGCTAAGACAAACTGCCAGCGAGTTTGATCTTATTTCCACAGGGTACTTACCACTAGGACACCTCTTTCTGGTCACCCTGAGAATTAACTCTCCACCAGTCTGATATCTCCAAGTCCTCATCCTGTGATCTCCCTCTCCCTCTGGGTGTCAGGTCCTCCTTCATGACTCATCCCTCCAGCCAGATCACTAGAGCTCTCCCCTTCCAGGCTATCAAAGTCCCATTGGCCATTCCAATCAACTTTCCAGCCCAAGGCCAGGCCCAGTGCAGCTTTCCCAGCAGCTAGTAGAGGAACCCAGGATCACACACTACTCTGGGTTCCAGCCCAGGGACTGTATATTTGACAGCTATGGTCTGCTAGCTACCAGATCCTCCTCTGAGTTTACCAGCCCAAACTCCCTGCTCTCAGGAAAGAGCTGCAGCCTGCACCATCTCAAGCTTCTTGACAACCTCCATAGCCCCAAACACACCTCTTTTCTCCCCAGGAATGGCTACTGGCAGCCCCCTTGTAACCTTAGCTTGCTGGCTTTATACAAGCTCAGCCTGCCCCTGCCCAGGTTGGCTTCATCATCAATTAGTGTTTCAGGCTCTGGCTCTCACCCAGGTGCAGGCTATCAGATTAATTGCCCTAACAATCTGTTCTACCCAAGGGTGCTGGAACAATTTGTATAGCGGAGGTGCAGAGAGCCACTGAACCAAACTATAAACCTTGTATATGATGGAAGCCATTTCAAGCTAGGGGATGTAATAGCACCACTAGTTCCAGCACCAATGGCTCTGCCTTATGTGGTATGGATATCTCCTCACACTTATGAAAGGGGGCTCTCAGCCATCCTGACTGAAAATGCTGAGGCCAGGACTTGGGATAAGTTATCCTGTAGGAAACAGGGAATGTCTTTGGAGTTAGGATTTATCTCTAGAAAGCAGGATATGATATTGTTTTATGCAATAATCTTACATCATCTGAATTTCTGGTTTTTTATAATGAACCTATATTATCTTGTTTTCACTATAAATATTTCTAAGTGTCATGTGTTAAGTGGAGTGGTGACCCTGAACTGAATCTTGTAATTTCTATTCCCTTGGGAGTAAAGGATCTCTGCGTGTTCAGTGGCTCAAGGGCTGAGCACTCGCAAGGGACATTTGGAGGACACAAGGGTCATTGTGTGACTACCCCTAACCTATACCAAGGTCTGCAAGGCAGGACTTGTGTTGCCAGAGACTGGTGGAGTCAGGGAGCTAGTGCACAAGACAAGACTCTCATGCTAAGGGCAAATGGTTGTGAGCAGTGACACCAGAACTCTTTATAGTGGGGATGCTGAAAGCCAGTGCTCCCCAAACTTTTTACCTCCTGCCCCCCTTACTCCTGTCCATGCTTCCCTTCCCCTAGAGTTGGGGCCGAGATCAGGACCATGTCTCTGGGGGGGAGAGGGGGACACACAGACAGGGGTAAGTGGGCTGACGCTGGGGCCACAGCTGGGGGCAGGTGCAGCACCTGGGCATGGAGCCAGCAGCCGGGACCCCGCATGCAGGACTGGGAGCAGAGTCCCACGTAAAACCCAGAGGTGCTACAGCAGACACACCCAAGCTCCTAGTTCCCACACCTATGGTGGTGAGGTGCTTCACAGATCTTGTACTCCTGGGAAGTGTCACACTTACTCTGAGGCTTGGTGGAGAGAGCAGAGTTCGACTGTATATAACAGAAGGTGTGCAGACTCTTGTTTGGCAAGATCAAGCTTGATTCTGATTTCCCCCAAGGTACATCAGGAGTAATTCTATTGAAATCTAAGGTACAGTATAAAGCCAATGTAAATGAGATCAGAGTTAGGCCTCAAAAAGGCCTCCTAATATTTATAGGAGAATTAAAAAAAAAAATCAGACCATGTTCTCGCTTTCCCCAGTCTCCATCCCACCTCTTCAGAGCTAACCATTTCCTCAAGATCAGGAACTCTTCCATGTTTTAACAATCAGAAATCAACCCAAAATGCTGGCTCTGAAACCTGTATCTAGAGCAGGGGTGGGCAAACATTTTGGCCCAAGGGCCACATCAAGGTTAAAAAATTATGGAGGGCCAGGTAGGGTAGGGAAATCTGGCCCTGCCCCCTATCTGACCCCCTTCCCACTCCCCTCAGAACCCTCAACTCATCCAACCTCCCCTGCTCCCTCTCCCATGACCACCCCCTCCCAAGACACTCCCCCACCCCAACCACTCCCCGGGATTGCACCCCCTACCCAAGCTCCTCTGCTCCTTGTCCCCTGACCGCCCCCTCCTGAGACCCCCCAAAAGATCCCCAGGACTCCCTGCCCCTTATCCAAGGCCCCAGCCTGGACCGGCCCAGCCCCAACCCCTTTACCCCGCCACTCAGGCCCACCAGAGTGAGACACGCTGACCTGCTGGAACTTAAAGCCCTGCCCCTTACCACACCAGCCCTGCTGCTACAGCGCTACCTCGGAGTAGTGGGCCAGAGTACTGGCGGCACGCTGAGGCTCCGGGAGGGGGGGTAAGATGGGGGAGGAGCTGGAGCAGCCTCCTTGGCCGGTCAGGAAGGGCCCGTGGGCTGGATGTTGCCCACAGGCCATAGTTTGCCCACCCCTGATCTAGAGCCTCATTTTTAAATGGCTTTGTCTATTTGAGAGGAAGAACTGACATTCCGGAGCCAAACTTTCAAGTGTTTGAAATAGCAGAGATCGGGTCAGACCACAAAACACTGAGGCAGATTTCACTCACACAGCTACCGTCGAAGGCAGAATCCCCCAATCCCCTCCCAAATTCCGCACACCTCTTTTGCGGTGCCTGGGGCCTGAAAATGAATTGACTTTACTTGTGTCCTTATTGATTTTGTTGGGCGAGAACATCTTGAGGAGACAAAGTCTGCAACTCACATAAAGATGATCTGATTAAGTCTGCAACTGGACTTATTGCTACTGGATCCTTTTTTTATTTTCAAAAGTGTTATTGATTTGGAATTTATAGAAGACTTCAGAGTAACAACAAAGAATGTTGTGCACAGAGGGATAAAGTCCAGGCAGATTACACTGTTTTACGCAGCATTCATCTTTAACTTTAAGAAAATAATACTTGTCGAGGCATACAAATTAAGATATGCAGATCACACAGCCATGAAATTAATGTGTCAAATATCTTCTTGCAAATCATTGGGGGAGAAGCACATGCCTAGCTCTGATCAGCGGGATAGGTGTTGATTTTCACTTGACAGGTTTAGGGCTAACTTCTCCTCCATGTGCATGTTCGTGTCTCTCATCAAGTGCAAGGACCGCCTGACAGTTGGAGCACTGGCCCAAGATTTGGGGTTATGTTATGGCATACAAACAGGGAAGCATAAAATACTCTTTCTGGAAGCTGCAATATAACACTAATTTTTCTCAGAATCCCAGAGCAGCAGCAAGGAACCAAAAAGAGAGAGCGAGAGACAAAGCAGGCTTCTCCCTAAGGAAGGCACAATTCACCCCATCTTGCTTTAGGCTGGCTCTTTGCAGACTGTCTGCTGAAGACCCCAACTTGCATGCCTCCCTATGCAACCCACTATCCTGCAACCTGGACTGGGAAAACCCCATGGGATTTAAAGTGATAGCATATAATGCTAACAGAGTTTTCCACCCTTGGAAGACATGGATTCAATTCCCCGTGCTGCCACAAACTTCCTTTGAGAGCTGCGGCAATTAATTTAATCTACCAGAGCCTCAATTCACCACTTCCATAAGGGGAATAAAAATCACTCCCCTACCTCACAGGGGCGCTGTGAGGATAAGTGCATTAGAATCTGAGCATCTCACAGTTGTACAGTAATGAAGTCCATAGCAGTAGAACTAGAAGTTCCCAAACTGTGTTCTGAGAACCACAGAGGATCTGCTGAGCACTTGCTGGGTATGTGCCATCAGCTGGCTAGTAATTCTGGTTCTCCTCCTTGTATTTAGCTCCTGCATTTCATTAAAAGACAGCTAAATGGACATTAAATACTTTCCTAGGCCTGGGCTACACTATCGAGGGGGAAGGGGGGGGGTTGAATCAAGGTACGCAACTTCAGTTACACTATTCGCGTAGCTGAAGTTAATGTACCTTTGTTTGACTTACCTGGCCGTCCCCATGGCAGCAAGTCGACAGTGGCAACTCCCCCATCGACTCCACTTACTCCTATTGTGGAGCTGGAGTTCCGGAGTCAATGGGAGTGCTTTCGGGGAATCGATTTATCACGTCTAGGCGAGATGCAAAAGGGAAAGGGAAATAATTGGTGAAAGGGAAATAATGAGTATAAGATACTCACACAGAGAGATTTGGATCACTTAGTAATAGGGTGACCAGATGTCCCGATTTTATAGGGACAGTCCCGATTTTTGGGTATTTTTCTTATATAGGTTCCTATTACCCCCCCCCCCACCCCGTCCCGATTTTTCACACTTGCTGTCTGGTCACCCTACTTAGTAAGTGGAACACATTCAAACAAAATGTGTTTTAGTATTACAGCCAAATGCAAAGTTATACATCTAGGAACAAGGCATGCAGGCCACACGTACAGAATGGGGAAACTGTATCTTGGAAATCAGTGACTCTGAAATGTATTTAGGGACCGGTAGCAAGGCAGCAACTCATCCTGTGGCGCCTCCTGCTGGTACATCTGGGAATTAGCTCTTCCAGCATCCAGAGCACCCTCTGCAGGATGATATCCCACCTGCTGCTGGCCCCATATCCCTCCCTGGACCCCGGTGCTCTCTTCCCAAGGGTTCTCCACCCCTGCAGTACCCCCACAGTCTCAGGGTCTCCCCTCCCTGGGGAACCCACCCTCTAGCCCCACCTTGCCTCAGTCTAGGCAACTGCCAGTCACCACTTGCCCCCGTTCTCTGGGGCAGACTGCAGTATCATTGCCATTCATCACAGGCAAGGAGGGTTTGGCCTGCTGCCTCTAGAGCCACAGGCTGCCCCCTACAACCTCAGTACCCCTTTGTTGGGCCTTCCCCTAGGCCCTGCAGCCTGGGGGTTTCCAGGCCAGAGCTCCCACAGCTCCTCTTGCCTTGCCCCAGCCCTGCTTTACTCTAGGTACCCTGTCTAGCTTCCCCAGCAGCCAGGCCTGTCTACCTCTGTGGACAGAGGAGACACTATCTGCACCAAACTGAGCCCTTTTATCAGGGCTTGCGGGGCCTTAATTAAAACAGCCACAGCTGTGGCTGCTAGGCCTAATCAGCCTGGGAGCTGCTTGCCCCCAGCCACAGCCCTTTGTAGGACTGTTTAAGCCCTTTTCCACTGGAGTGGGGCAGCCACCCCACTACAGGACCATAATGGACAAGCAAATTAATATTAGTCCCAGGGCAATGCTGTCACAAAAAACATTAATGCGATTCTTGGATGTAGAATCAGGGGACTAGTGAGTAGGAGCAGGGAGGTGATTTTACCTGTGTGTATGAGGAGAGGTTAATAAGACTATATTTGGCTTATAGCGCCTTATAGACTAACAGATCTTAGGGATCATGCGCTTTCCTGGGCTAAGACCCACTTCATCAGATCCAGACTAACACGGCTACCCCTCTGATACTAAAATGAGTGTAGTCACTGCAGGGAAGAAAGCAGACACCTTGCATCTCCTCCCTTCTCTGAGCTGTCCTGCAAGCCACAAGTATGGCTTATTAAATTAAAATTTAATTCATATATTAATATGAGGAGAGGTTAATAAGACTGGGATTTTTCAGCTTGGAAAAGAGACGGCTGATGGGAGATATGATTGAGGTCTGTAAAATTAAGACTGGTGTAGAGAAAGTAGATAAGGAAGTGCTGTATACTCCTCCTCCTAACACAAGAAGTAGGGGAAACCAAATGAAATTATTAGGCAGCAGGTTTAAAACAAATAAAAGGAAGTATTTCTTCACACAACGCATAGTCAGCCTGTTGTACTCCTTGCCAGAGGATGTTGTGAAGGCCAAGATCATAACAAGGTTAAAAAAAATTAGATAAATTAATGGAGGATAGGTCCATCAATGGCTATTAGCCAGGATGGGCAGGAATGGTGTCCCTAGACTGTTTGCCAGAAGCTGGAAATGAGCAACAGGGGATGGATCACTTGACGATTACCTGTTCTGTTCATTCCCTCTGGGGCACCTGACATAGGCCATTATTGGTAGACAGGATACTGGGCTAGATGGACCTTTGGTCTGACCCAGTAGAGCCATTCTTATGTTCTTTTGTTAAATCACAAATATCTCATTTCAGTCTGAACCACAGTATAATGACGTTTTTTTGTCTGTGTGTGTATATATGCAGTGTTAATTAATATGAACCCTGGATACAGTGCATGTTATTAAAAACTCATCATAAATATTATTGCCAAGTGCTGAACAGCAGATGTTAGGCAGTATTTAAAGATTAAAAGGACCAAGGTAGGTCAAGTTATTTTGGTTCCACTCTCTGGAATCTAGGGCCTTTTAAGCGGATTATGTGACGGGAACGTGATTGCCTGCTTTCATTACCAGAAATTCACCATATCTAATCCCCCTGTTTTATGTGGCAGAGTGTGCTGAGTAACATTTGAATATTTCTTTCGGTTCATTTTAATCCACTATACGTAGTGATGGTCAGGCATCTGGGCACTCAATTGTTTGGACTAATTTAGCATATTAATATGCACCAGTGGGTTGTAACTGCGGAAAATAATTCTGTAAAGATGATGAAGTTGGGGCTAAAGCCGCTCACGCCTGTATGAGAGCACAGCATTCGCTCAGGCCACACCTAGGAAATTTGGATAATTAAAAATGAAAAACAATAGAGATGAACTAATGCAACTTGAAGTTTAATGGTCTGGTACACAGACTGCACACTAGTTACCACGGAAGCTCCCAAGATGCCAATTCGTGAAGGTTGCCTGGAAAGGAAAGAATATCATTTAAGGGTGTCTGAATGTATCCTTTGCTTTGAAGCAGCAGCAAAGTCCCAGGTTCATCAGGGGAGCGGATTGTGTTTGTTTTAAACCTGCTATCTAGTCATTTCTTTTGGCGGTCCCTTGTTCTTGGCTTTTGTCAGTGAAACATATGTCAGTCAGGGGTGCGTTTCCTTCACTGACAAAACTGCTAGTGTGCTATAGACACAGGCTCATTTGTCCCCCCTCAGGGCTTGGTTAGATTGGCACTTTAAAGCGTTATAAAGCCTCCAGGAGCGCTATAAAGCTGCCCCCGAACACACTGGCAAGTCACATTTTGCGCTAAAAGTCTGATCTTATCGCGCTATTTGTAAACCACCTTTTCAAAAGGAATAAAAGCTTTTGCGTATTCCCTGTAGCGTGTTATGGCCAGTGTAATCAGTCATTACGCTATAAGGGATCTCTGGCACGCCTCCGAGCCATTTAAGGCAATTAAGAAGCCATTTAAGGCAATCCAAGTCTTTGTGTTGTTTTGCAAAGGGAATTAGGAATGCGGAAGTTTCTTTACAGAACTCCGCTCTTAACTCAGCAATTAAAGCAGTGAAAATGCTCACCAATGGAGCTGTGTGAGTGAAATTCAGAGCCTGATACTTTTCTGTAGATAAAAATAACTTGACACCATGGAGAGCTCTCCCTCCGTACACGTTCCCTGTTCCCCCTCACCTCCCTCCTTTGGAAAGCACGTTGCACCCAGCTGAATGCCAGGATAGCTGCCCATAATGCACCTGTGCCGCGGCAGTTGCAGCAAATGTGGCCACCCATCGCATCTTATAGCGCTATAGCTATTGCGGTATATGGGTACCGCTATAGCCAAAAGCGCTATAATCATGTAAGTGTAACCTAAGCCTCAGAGTGTGAACAATAGCTCAGGCTGTGGGTTTGACTGCTGAAGCAGAGAGAGACAACGAATAAAAGATTTTAGATGGAGATATTGAGCCGGCTCCCAAGCCCATTGAAGTCAATACAAAGATTCTGATTGGCTTTAATGAGCTTTGGATCGGGCTCTTTGTTATCATTATATGTCAGCCTAGTTTTGCTTTGGTTGGTCTTTTTAATCATTTGGATTCTGTTCTATTTCAAGTCATTTCCATTCTCCTTTCCTGGTATAGTCTCTCAGCTCTTACCTAGTCTCAGTCTGTAAATAATTCTTTTCTCACTCCTTTTTATTAAAAATGAAAGTAATAATATCCAAAGGGGGTGGGGGGGAGGAGGATGAGGGATGAAGTAGAGGCCAATGTGACCATCTTTGAAGCATGACAGTCACCATTATCTAAGAAACCAAGAAGTTTCTCTTATCTCTGGGTAAGCTTAAGCAATTACAATAAGAGTTCATTTGATAGCAACAAAATCCTATATTTAAAGATCCATCAAATTGCATCACAGTCAACTGATCAGATAGTAATGTTACAGTTTAGCCCTATCTGCCCTGAGTCAGGGGTGGCACAGTAACATTATCGCTCCAGGAGCAAACCATGGACCCAGACACTGAACTGTGACTCAAAATTCCTCTGCTGCTCCCCCTTGATCGGAGGCGAGACTAATGGCAAATCTATATTTAAAATGCTGATGCCGGTGCTGTGGCACTATAATGAAGACACTCTAAGCCAATGAGAGAGAGCGCTCTAGTTAATTCACCTCCCCAAGAGGTGGTAGCTATGTCTCCTGCTGACATACCACTATCTACGCTGGGGGTTAGGTTGGTATAACTACGTCACTCAGGGGTGGATTTTTCACGCCCTTGAGTGATGTAGTTATACCGATGTAAGAGTGTAGTGTAAACCTCGCCAAAGCAAGGGCAGTGAGAGTTTAGCTCATAAAAAAAACTAGATCTGAGCTAATAATGGCGTTTTGGGTTCGTTGGCTATTCTGAAAAATCTGAGATAAAAATTGTATCAGGTCAAACTGAAAATGAATGTTTTAGAAATTTCCAGCATATCCAAAAGTAAAAAAAACCACCCAGTTATTTTGGGTCAAACAAACAAACAATTGTGTTCAACAAAATCACTTTCTTTCAATTTTTTAGCCTTATTGACATTTTAATTGTTTTAAAATAAAATGAAAGGAAATGTGTTTTTGTTTCCACAATAATTTCTAATCCACTGGTCTTTGTTATCATTGGGGTTTGTTAGCTAGATCAACTTCCATGAGCAGTTTGTTTCAAACACACCAGAACAAATTATTTGTGCACTCCAACATTCACCCCTATGCTGAGAGCCACTACTGATGTATGCTCTATTTAGCTCCCAGTTAAGTCCACTGGACAACGATGAATTTTGCCCAAAGGAATTACATAAATGTTCTGGGGCCATGTAACGGCATCCGTCACTCACCCGGCGGCACCTCCCGCTGGTCGTCTGGGGAATCAGCTCTTTTTGACCCAGGAGCGCCCTCTGCCGGCCGACCTCCGCTTCTCCACGCCGGCCCCGTGTCCCTCCTGAACCCCGGAACCCCTTGCTGAGGGTGCCGCACCCTTGCAGTACCCTCCTGGTCTTAGGGTCTCCCCTCCCTGGGGAACCCAACACCCACTATCCCCAACTTGCCTCAGATACGGCCACTGCCAGTCACCACTGCCTCAGTTCCTCTGAGGCTGACTGCAGTCTCATGGCTACTCATCACTAGCAAGAAGGGGTTGGCCTGCTGCTCTTATCCAGCCCAGGGCTGCCCCCTTGCAACCCCCAGTACCCCGTGGGTCGGGCCTTCCCTAGGCTCAGCAAGCTGGGGCCCTTTCACTAGAGCTCAGGCTCCCTGCTGCCTTGCCCTCGCCCTGTCCCAGTCTGGGTACTCTGCTAAAGGCTCCCAGCAGCCAGGCCTGTCTCCCTCTGCTTGCAGAGGAGACTGCCCCCTTGCAACCCCAGTACCCCGTGGGTCGGGCCTTCCCTAGGCTCAGCAAGCTGGGGCCCTCTCTCTAGAGCCTAGGCTCCCTGGCTCCCAGCTGCCTCACCCACGCCCTGTCCCAGTCCAGGTACTTTGCAGCCAGGCCCTGTCTCCTGCTGCCTACAGAGTAGACTGACTTCAGAGTCAACTCACTCTCCCTTTCTCTCTCTCTAACTCCTGCCTCCCAGGCTTTTATACAGCCTGGAATGTTTGGGGTGTGGCCACACAGCTGAGCCTGCTTTCCACTTAAGCCTGCTAGCAGGCTCAGCCAGCTACAAACCCTCTTTCCAGGGCTATTCCAGCCCTGGCCGGCAGGGAGCGGGTATCACCCCGCTACAGGCCAGATCCTCAAATTGTGTGAATCTCTGTAGCTCAACTAAAGTCAATGGATCTATGGCATTTTACGCCAGCTGAGGGTCTGGTCCCAGAAACTAACTACACAATTATAAACTGGTTGTCCGGTGCTATTCCAACTTTAGCCTCCAAAGGCACAGATATTTCAAAAAAACTTCCCAGAGTATCTCGCTGGCTTGGAAGCCTTTTTTCTGTCTTTATAATAACTGGGGAGAGAAAAAAAAAAACTTTTTTCATTCCATGTGATTATGCAATACACTTCAAAACTAGGCTGCGGGAGCTTAAAAGCCTGTAGGTCTTAGTCAGGGCTCAATCTGAAAGCCACTAACCGAACATGGCTGTAATTTGATACGGCAACATAATGGTAGAGGAACATATCAAGACTCCACAGATCCCTGTAAACCTGGACTCAATGATTTCAAAGCCAAGACGACTGTGACAATCAGGATGTGTGCATGAAATACTCTTATAAATGCATAAGTTCATTAGTATCAATTATTAATTATTTTTCTGAAGTACCATCCAGAGGCTGCAAGCTGGTCCAGGGCCCCATTGTGTTAGGTGATGACATGAAGGGGTTGCAGTACAATGCAAGGGAATACGACGCATGATCTGCACGCAGTTCTCCACCTGCAAAAGAGGTTCCGCTGCCTCCAAGTAGCATTCTGGACCATCCAGAGGCCCATTCAGAGGAAGGAGGAATGTGTAAGCCAGAACACACAAACATAATTTTTGCCCACTCACCCCATTGGCCAAGCTTATTCACAGAGTCATATTACAATGTGATGCTGTATTGATTTTCCATACCACTCCTATCCCATTCATGGCAGCTCTGGCCAGCTGGCCAAGGGACTTCTTGACAATAGAGCTCCATTGGAACCATATTGCTAGCAAATCTGTGTAGGGGGAAGTACTGGGATTCTATAGCCAGGAAGGAGGCAGAGGCTCTCTATGCCGGTGGCCCTGGTTCTTAGGGCTTTGGCAAATCTCACCTTATTGCCCTAGAAGAACCATGCAGTTGGGACTCTGAGATTTCCTTCTCCCCAGCTTCTTCCTGTGGGTTTAACAATGTGAGAAGGGGATCAAGCCCAGAATTACACACCTTATAATATAATCTCTGTCCAATAACAGCAGCAAAATATAAAGCAGCTGTGACTTTAATGACCATATTAAATAAGTTTTGTCTCTTAGGGGATGTTTTAGAAACTCGGCTAGACTCACAAAGGTTTTGACCCCTCCCCCCCTCCCCCCCCCCCCATCACCTCAAATTCAGAAACGTTTTTAAATTCCTCTCCTTCCAAGCTAATTAGAGTTCAAGATTTGGTGCTTCGAGTCTTTCATTCTGAGAGAACAGAAAATCTTGTGAATCACTAACAATTTAAGAGCTGTTCTCTGCCATCACTTTTTGCCCAAACCTGCACCCATTTCAATAGCAATTTTGCAGGCAGAATGATGACCCAAAACTAAGATGAAAATAATACCGATAAATCTTCATTTGTGGTTATGTCATTCAAGTATTTCAAGTCTCAGGAGGGTACTTTATAGAAATCCAAGGCTGGGTCAAACTGAAGAATAACCTTTTCAGTCTGTTCTGGTGCTTTAAGTGATGTAATCATCAGAGTCGAAATTCTGTTCTCTGAAAATCCAGACTTCAATGACTACCGGCAACATTTACATCTTGGCTAATGAAGTATAATGGGCTCACAAACACAAAGGCTACCTGACACCATTGATTTTTAACCAAAAATTTATTGCTTAAAATTTGAGGGTGTGAAGTATCCCAACATCTTTTCTGTCATTCACCGAAGAAATATTGCATGATGCAAGAAATATTGCATCTAGATTGTACAACTAATTATAACAGCATACATAACCCAAGAAGATAGAAATAGCATCTAAGGAACTGTAAGGTTACAGATGCTTACAGGTATAAGATGTAACCTTACAGTGGGTAGTAACATTCAGGCATCAGGAAAGACAATCAAGTGTCTTACAATCTAAAGCAAAGAAACTTCCTCTCCCTTGCCACCCACACCCTTCAAGGTCAGCTATTCTCGGTCAACCTCTCAACATACACACACAAATAAATTATGTAAGCACAACATTGTTATCCCTGATATCTTTACTGTACAAGTAAAAACCTAAAAGGAGGGGTAAGGGGAGGTCACAACACATTTGATTTTGAATAAGGGGCTGCCAATATGAAAAAGGTGGGACACACTGTAGCAAAAGGGTACAGTTTACAGTGGGTCCAACCATAAACCTACTGAAGTCAATGGGATTCTTTCTACTGACTTCAGCTGACTCTAGATCAGGCCCAGCCCAGACCGTAGTACATTCTTTGTGGTAGTTTGAGCTTTAGTCTATGTCTGCACTACAGGGACCATAGCAGTATAGCCACAGCCCCATGGCTATGCTGGCATAACCTAGTAGTGTAAACGCAGCCTGCAGCAAGAGAAGGGTTTTTTCCTATTACTGTAGGAACTCCACCTCCCTGATTGGTGGTAGCTGGGTCAATGGGAGCAGTCTTCTATTGTCCTAGCTGTGTCTGGGGTTTTTCACACCCCTGAATGATACAGCTACATTGATTTACATTTTAATGGTAGACATGTCAGTCTTTTGCAGTCAAAACCTTTTCCTTGTACCACTGAAAATAGTAATAGCTGTATTTTAAATAATCCTTATTGAGGTTGCAGGAATGAACCATCCCGATGTGTAGAAAGAATAGTAAATATGGCAGGTGACCAGCTTGGTTGAACAGTGAAATCCTTGCTGATCTTAAATGCAAAAAAGAAGCTTACAAGAAATGGAAGACTGGGCAAATGACCAGGGAGGAATATAAAAATATTGCTCAGGCATGCAGGAGTGAAATCAGGAAGGCTAAATCACACTTGGAGTTGCAGCTAGCAAGGGATGTTACGGGTAACAAGAAGGATTTCTTTAGGTATGTTAGCAACAAGAAAAAACTCTAGGAAAGTGTTGACCCCTTACTGAATGAGGGAGGCAATCTAGTGACAGAGGGTGTGGAAAAAGCAAATGTACTCAATGCTTTTTTTGCCTCTGTCTTCACAAACAAGGTCAGCTCCCAGACTACTGCACTGGGCAGCATAGCATGGGGAGGAAGTGGCCAGCCGTCTGTGGGAAAAGAAGTGGTTCAGGAATATTTAGAAAAGCTGGATGAGCACAAGTCCATGGGGCCGGATGCGCTGCAGCCGAGGGTGCTAAAGGAGTTGGCTGATGTAATTGCAGAGCCACTGGCCATTATCTTTAAAAATTCATGGCGATTGGGGGAGATCCCAGATGACTGGAAAAAGGCTAATGTGGTGCCCATCTTTAAAAAAGGGAAGGAGGAGGATCCATGGAACTACAGGCCAGTCAGCCTCACCTCAGTGCCTGGAAAAATCGTGCAGCAGGTCCTCAAGGAATCAATCCTGAAGCATTTCGAGGAGAGGAAAGTGATCAGGAACAGTCAGCATGGATTCACCAAGGGCAAATCATGCCTGACTAACCTGATTGCCTTCTACAATGAGATAACTGGCTCTGTGGATAAGGGGAAAGCAGTGGATGTGTTGTTCCTTGACTTTAGCAAAGCTTTTGATACGGTCTCCCACAATATTCTTGCCAACAAGTTAAAGAAGTATGGGCTGGATGAATGGACCATAAGGTGGATAGAAAGCTGGCTGGATCATCGGGCTCAATGGGTAGTGATCAATGGCTCCATGTCTAGTTGGCAGCCGGTATCAAGCGGAGTGCCCCAAGGTTTGGTCCTGGGGCCGGTTTTATTCAATATCTTTATCAATGATCTGGAGGATGGTGTGGACTGCACCCTCAGCAAGTTTGCAGATGACACTAAACTGGGAGGAGTGGTAGATACACTGGAGGGTAGGGATAGGATACAGAGGGACCTAGACAAATTAGAGGACTGGGCCAAAAGAAATTTGATGAGGTTCAACAAGGAGAAGTGCAGAGTCCTGCACTTAGGATGGAAGAATCCCATACACTGCTACAGACTAGGGACCGAATGGCTAGGCAGCAGTTCTGCAGAAAAGGACCTAGGGATTACAGTGGATGAGAAGCTGGATATGAGTCAACAGTGTGCCCTTGTTGCCAAAGAAGGCTAATGGCATTTTGGGCTGTATAAGTAGGGGCATTGCCAGCAGATCGAGGGATGTGATTGTTCCCCTCTACTTGACATTGGTGAGGCCTCATCTGGAGTACTGTGTCCAATTTTGGGGCCCACACTACAAGAAGGATGTGGAAAAATTGGAAAGAGTCCAGAGAAGGGCAACAAAAATTATTAGGGGCCTGGAGTGCATGCCTTATGAGGACAGGCTGAGAGAACTGGGATTGTTTAGTCTACAGAAGAGAAGACTAAGGGGAGATTTGATAGCTGCTTTCAACTACCTGAAAGGGGGTTCTAAAGAAGATGGATCTAGACTGTTCTCAGTGGTAGCAGATGACCGAACAAGGAGTAATGGTCTCAAGTTGCAGTTGGAAAGGTTTAGATTAGATATTAGGAAAAACTTTTTCACTAGGAGGGTGATCAAGCATTGGAATGGGTTACCTAGGGAGGTGGTAGAATCACCTTCCTTAGAGGTTTTTAAGGTCAGGCTTGATAAAACCCTGGCTGGAATGATTTAGTTGGGGATTGGTCCTGCTTTGAGCAGGGGGTTAGACTAGATGACCTCCAGCAGTCCCTTCCAACCCTAATATTCTATGATTCTATGAGTCTAAGAAAGATTTTACAAGTGACACAACTCATATAAATAGCATTTGCAAGTCTGACACAGATTTCTACAACAACCTGTTTTCACCTTGGCCTTTATTCGATTCAGATAGCTCTGCAGAGCTCTGGTCTGTCTCTGGAAAAGCAAATGATCATATTTTCAGTAATTACAAGATATTTTTTCCCCAGCCCATGGGATAATATAATGAAAATAAATGTGTCTGAAGCCAGCTGCTGCAGTATTGTTTCCCAAACCATGAACCTGACCTTCAGGCAAAGTCTGAATGAAAGACAGACCTTTCTGTACCCATGAAGATCAGAATGATTTAGATGTGTCCTGAAAAGCCAGTCAAACAGCCATTATTTCTGACTTCTACTGTTGAGTTCAGAGATAGCTTTTTCCCTTATCACATTTTTAATATTGTCACAGCCACTAGTTCTTTTTTTTCAAAAATCCATTTTTAATATAATTAATTATGTTATTTCATTTTGGATGGTTTGGATTTTCATTTTCTTTCCAGTTGTGACAATATGGCTACTATAAACTGGGAAAATTATTGTGTAAAGAAAACTGTCATCTCTCAGACCAATAGCCGCTACTAAAATTAACATCCCTCACATGGAAAACAGTTGTGTGGGGTTTGCTTCTATGTATATTGACACAGAACAGAAATCTGGGGCCCAATCCTGCTCCCATTAAAGGTTAATGGTCACTTTCCAATTACTAATTACAGGGGCTTTGCTTTTATTTTACTTTCCCACTCCAAGTGACAGCAAACTCAGGCTCTCAAAATGCTCACTAAAAACAAAACCTTCTACAGAAAGTGTTTAACAAATGAATTACCATCAGCCTTCCTCCTCCAGACCTGAAAGTGAGCTCCACAATCTCATAACATCCAGCAAAACAAACAAAAAACAAACATAAACAAAGGAATCAGAAAAGCTCCCTGACACCCAGAATGCGGATCAAAGGCAAATTGCCATCCTGTTCACCACAAAACAACCAGAAGAGAAAAAATTAGATGGAAACTACACACTTTGGTAAAAATTCATTGCCTTCCTTTTTATTCTGTAGTGCATGTATATAAATTCCTATTTGTAATACATTTGGTATACCAGGCCTCTTTCTGATCGTTTGCAGTGATGATTATTGTACTCAACAACACTGGCACATTCCCCCTCTAACATGTGTGACCTATCTTTTAAAGAATCTCCACTCCAGCACTATGCAGTCTTCAAAATTACTAGGTGTCAGAATAAACAAAAACAAAGAACATAACAGAGCCTGGGTGATTCAGAGTAACCCATTCTCCCCTGTGATTTAATGTCACAGTATATTTTTCATTTCATCCTTGTAGCTTGTTTTTACCAGAATGCCTAGACTTACCATAACAAACAACAGCAAGCCTAGTGTCTGATCTCATTCACATTTAACTCTGTGGGAATTCTGCCGCTGAGTGTGATTCTCACCCCCTGTTACAGCTGGGTAAATTGACCAGAGCAATGTAAAGGGGGTTCCCAGAAGAAACCCATAAAATTGTCTTTCAAGGGCCACTTTCAAGCCCTGCTGCAAGACACATCCCATAGGGGCTACATCTATGCTTCAAGCTAGGGGGGAGGGATAGCTCAGTGGTTTGAGCACTGGCCTGCTAAACCCAGGGTTGTGAGTTCAATCCTTGAGGGGGCCATTTAGGGATCTGGGGCCAAAAAAAAAAAATCTGTCAGGGGACAGTACTTGGTCCTGCTAGTGTAGGCAGGGGACTGGACTCCATGACCTGTTCTAGGAGATTGGTATATCTCCATAAATGGGGGTGGGGGGGTAGCTCAGTGGTTTGAGCATTGGCCTGCTAAACCCAGGGTTGTGAGTTCAATCCATTTAGGGATCTGGGGCAAAAAATCTGTCAGGGGACAGTACTCAATCCTGCTAGTGTAGGCAGGCGGATCCTGCTAGTGTAGGCAGGGGACTGGACTCGATGACCTTCAAGGTCTTTCCAGTTCTAGGAGATTGGTATATCTCTATTTATTTATTTTATAGAAGGTGTCATTTCCAGTTCGAGGGCAGGTTCCCGTGCTAGCTCTGATCAAAGTAGCAGACTAAAATAATGTAGCCGTAGCAATGTGAGCAATGAGAGAAGCTAACTGCCCTGAATATATTTCTCAGATGGGCTAGCCCCTCCTGCCACTCTATTTTCAGGGCTGTCTAAGGATTGGTCTCCACTAGGGGGGGAAATCGACTGTAGATATGCAATTTCAGCTACATTAATAACGTAGCTGAAATCGACGTCTCTACAGCCGACTTACCTCCCGTCCTCACAGCGGCGGCGGGCAGCGGCGCGGTCCCCCGTCGACTCCAGCTTGCGCCTCTTGAGGAGCTGGACTTCCGAAGTCGATGGGGGTGCCGCTGGCGATCGATTTATCGCGTCTTACCGAGACACGATAAATCAATCACCAAAAGATCGATCCCTGCCGGCTCTAGTGAAGACAAGCTCTAAATTAGGCTGCAGGCATTTCCAGCCCCCAGAGCAGCGCAGCATTGGGAGGCTTAAATCTCCACTCCTAGATGTCTCAAGTTGAGCACCCACACATCAAGGCAACCCAAACTGCTAATTAAATTGGGTTGAGCCGAAGGAAATATTTTCCTGGTTCTTTTTAAATCCCCACTGTAGACAAATGGCAGCATCTTCTGTATAATGTATGAGAGACCAGGGCATAACTTAAAACAGGAGAACTGCACACAGTCTTCCTTCGATCCTGAATTCAGAGTGTAAAGCCCTGTTCCTAGCTGACCCGTAGAGTCAGTGATGCCTGGGTAACCATGGCAGCATATTAGAACAATGCCAAATGCTTGTAAACTGAGAGACAGAAGTCCAAGGAGTGAAATATACAAAACATGGAGCTGACTCTGGTGTAAACCAGGAAGAATGCCACTGAAGTCCCTGGAATTATACTGCTGTGCGACTGGGGTAAGTGAGAGGGGAATCAGGCCTGCTTTGTTTCTAAGAGACTGAAATGAGATATTTGAACACTGCATCTAAGATGTACTTGGCATATTTAAGTACCACTCTAAATTATGCCCACTGGGCCAAATTCAGTGGTGGTGTAAACCAAAAGTCATGGGTGGGTGAGAAAATGGGAATGATGGCAAAGGCTTGGTGTCACTGTAGATAATGCAGATTTACACCAGGGCAACTGGTAGTGGGATCTAACCTTGGAACATCTCCAGAATTGCTTTGGTGGACATTGATCAACAAAAGGTTGTTTGATCTGTCCACTCTCAATGCCGCTGGTAAGTCCTGATTGCTCCTCTCACCACCCCATGAATAACTATTTTCCTAGGTTTGGCAAGGATACCGCACCCAGTCAAAAACAATCCCGGATGTACTGGATATAGTCGAGTATGTACTAGACTATATCTTTGTGTCACAAGTTGTCACCTGTCATAATTACTCCTAATGCTGGAACCAGTTCCAAGACCTGATGAGCCTTGACCCAGAGGAGCCCAATTAACGCACTACCATAAATAATTTGATCTCTTAGGACTAGGTGCACTCTCTAAACTGTAACTAGCAGCTTCTTTAATGGCAAAAGGGATGATTGTATTGTCTGTTTTTCCCAACTGCCTATAATTGGCCATAAAAAAACCTGACTCCTTGCTTAAAACAAAAGCCAAAAATAAACCCCAACCTCCTCCTCCTCCCCACGCCTTAGTATCCTGCCTGCTAGTGAGAATGTATTTTTGAAATGACTCCAGCCCTGCTCCACTTTGTTAACCAGAAACTTCCCTACCTGCTTCTCTGGATAGAAGACATTATACATAGCATCAAATGAAGACCTGATACATGAATTCACCCAACCCTCCTTCAGGACTGTAGATGCTGAAATGGTTGCACGGGGCCTCCTGCTTCCAACCTTCTGGAATGATTTGGGAACAGCCATTTTTCTGTCTCTAATAGTGTCTGATTTTAAATAGGAAAAAACAGCTGTGTCTCCAGCTCTGTGGCATGTGAGGTTTTCCACCTCACACTGAAATTGCAAACAGGTTAGGCATAAAAAAGAGGGCTTTAGCGGTGTAATTCTGGGAGCACACCTGGTTTATGAGGTGAATGTAATACCACAGCACAGGATAGCTTCACAGAGACTAGCAACGTACTCCTGTACTATATTATTATTGGTGTCTAGCCAAACACCTGACTAATATTGGTCATTTGGTCTCTTGGATATATGGCCTAACAAACCAAAGTGGTTGAGCAATCAACTATGCAATTTATTGATACAAAATCAGAAGTAAAATAATCTTTCCACTCCTATTCAAGGTTCCCCTGTTTATGCATCCCAGGATCACATTTGGTCTTTTGGCCACAGCATCACACTGGGAGCTTATGTTCAGCTGATTATCCAGTACAAAACCCAATTCTTTTTCATAGTCACTGCTTTCCAGGATCGATTCCTCCATCCTGTAAGAAGGGCCTATGTTCTTTGTACCTAGATGTATACGTTTGCATTTAGCCATAGTAAAATGCAAAGTGTTTGCTTGCACTCAGTTGACCAAGTGATCCAGATCGCTCTGAAGCAGTGACTTGTCCTTTTCATTGTTTACCATGCACCCAATTTTGATCTTTATCAGTACAGTAAACCCTCGATTTAACGGACCTCGATTTAACGGACTTCGGATGCAACGGACAAAATTTCTGAGCAAGTCTGATGCATTCCTGATCCATTTCTGGCGGGCTGGCTGCCGGTTCCCGGCTGCCACCCGGGTCACGACAGCGGGCGGACTGGCTGCTGGCTCCTGGCTGCCGCACGGGTCCAAGCAGCGGGCAGGCTGGCTGACGGCTCCTGGCTGCCGCCGGGGTCCCAGCCGCGGGCGGGCTGACGGCTCCCGGCTGCCACCCAGGTCCAGGCAGCGGGCGGGCTGGCTGACGGCTCCCGCCTGCTGGCTGCCAGGTCCCACCCGAGTCCCGCCAGCGGGCGGGCTGCCGGGTCCCGCCCAAGTCCCAGAAGCGGGCGGGCTGGCTGCCGGCTCCCGGCTGACGCCCGGGTCCCAGCAGGGGGCGGGCTGCGGAGCTGCCGCCCCGACCCTGTGGCGGGCGGGCTGCTGCTCCGACAGCTCATTCTTTTAAAATTATTAAATAACAGACTTTTTGATTTAACGGACACCCCCTCACCCGAATTAGTCCGTTAAATGGAGGTTTTACTGTACTTGTTTTTTTGTTTTTTTCCAGGTCATTGATAAAAAGATGAAATAGCATAGGGCCAAGAACCGATTCATGTGGGACTCCACTAAAAACAGACCCACTCATTGCTAATTCTCCATTTATAATTACACTTGAGACCAATCAGGTAGTCCGTTTTTAATCCATTTAATGTGTGCCATGTGAATTCTATTTTGTTCTAAAAAAATTTTAAAATCAAAAGTTAGGGAAGTCAGCAATTTTGAAGCTCTCTCTAAAAGGAGAGGTAACAAAGAGTCCTGTGGCACCTTAAAGACTAACTAAAGTATTGAAGCATAAGCTTTCATGGGCTAATACCCACTTCGTCGGACCGAAGTGGGTATTAGCCCACGAAAGCTTATGCTTCAGTAATTTAGTTAGTCTTTAAGGTGCCACAGGACTCTTTGTTACCTCTGCTATTCCAGACTAACACAGCTACCTCTCTGATTCTCTAAAAGGAATAAATCCAATATTTATTACAGAAATTAATCATCTTTGTATCAAGTTACTCCTCTCTCCCACACCTACACCAATGCTGCATGCAGTGAGCTCAAACTGTGCATGGATTACCAGACAGAAAGATTCACAGAGCATATAGTAATTTAAGTGGGAAAGCAGGTTTGTGCAGACATGGGCCTTTGAAGAGCACCCTGCCTACGTAACAATATTGGGCTGCATCTTTTGAACAGAAAACCCTTTTCTGGCTAGCCAGTGAATTTACAGTGAATTCCCTCATAAATAAAAAATAAAAACTGACCTACATGATCTGTGCTTACTGATGCCATGCACCAAACTGCATTAAGTGACATCCTTTAGACATACACACTGAGGACTAGATTCTCTGCATTGCCCAATATACACTAGACAAACCAAGTGGGAAGAGCCACAAACAAGATGTCCCTTGATCCCAGGTTGGTTCTACACTGTCTGCAGTTCTGGCATACACTAGAGCAGCCTCAAGGCTGCTCTAGAGCATACAAGTGAGTAATGTCACCAAAGGGATCATTTCCCGTGCAGGGATCAATGGAGCACAGCAGCATACTCTTACTGGCCCACCATTCCTGCCCCACACCCATGTCTCCAGTATGCACCGTACACCATGGCTGAGATGGACATGGTGTAAGAACCAACTGAGGACTGTTCCAACTCAAGGAGATCTTCAGCTGAAGATACCTAGCCAGTTTACAACCCCAAAGGGGCCATATGAGGGAGAGAGGCTGGCTCATGAGTACTTTCATTTCTTTGCTCACAGTGAGTTATAGCTTTGTGTGTTTTAAAGTGAACCAGATTTTATAGACATTTGCATTATTCCATGTTCCAAGTGCTGCAGCTGTCACTCAGCTCCCCATAAGTCATTATTTCCATGTATTCAAAGCTTTCTGAGAAATGAAGTTTCTCATGTCCCTTTCACACTCCATAAACAATATAGATGCTGGAATATGGTAATATTTACTCCTGTTTGGCCATCTGCTTATATATGCACATAAAATGTGTGTAACTCCCAGGAATCTGGAGCCGCAGAATAATATCTATGACTTTTAGATGCAAGAAAAAAGGTTAGCAATAAATATACTTTCTTCCTTTTAATAAAATGATGTAGTATTGCACCAATTTAGAGGAAAATATATCAATGTAAAATCACCCTCGGTGGATAATATGCTGTTCAGTGTCATGCCTTTGCGCAAAAGAACTGTTATATAAAATAACACCATTTTAGTTATGTAATCAGTCAAAACACAGTGGAATACCAGTTGTTTATCTTAGGCAAACAGAGACATATCCATCCTGGCTATAATTCCATGGCAGTCAATTTATCCTAGGGAAGCGTTTTGGCCCTGAATGGGCCCTTACCTGAGTATTGAGCCATCTCCTTTAAAATGTTAACACTTTGTTTTTTTATTTCTGCACTAGAGATGCGATCCAATCTGTTCTTTGTAGTTTTAGAATATTTTCATTCCCTCCACTGCACAGCTGAGATGGAACTTGTGCAAGAAACAGTCAACGAGTAAGGGCCTGATTTTCAGAGCTGCTTATCTGCACCAGCTCCCACTGAAGGCAGGAGTAGGATGCCATTGAAAATCAAACCATTGGAATGGAAAAAGCAGAGAGCTGAGGAGAGCCAGTTATCTCCCCACACTATCCCCACACTCCAGGAAGTCCTCCCCATACAATGAGGCTTCACAAGCTTGGGATGGTGGAGCTGGGAAGCTCAGTGGAGTAGATTGCATGGTTGTGTTATATCCTGATTTAGGCCCCATTTTGGCAAGTTTACTTAAGCATGGGCTGAACTTTAAGCATATGACTAGTCCCATTGAAGTCAATGTGATTACTCCCAAGCTTAAAGTAAGGCATGTGCTAAAGCACCATTTCTGAATAAGGACCCACAGGACCAACTGAAACTCACAGGCCTTTGCTTACCTCAGATATGGAAAGGATCCAAAGGCTCTACCTGTGAATTGTTAGGCCTGCTCTTTAGAGCAGAGACCCAGTTATATGGGGGAGTGTCCAAGTCAGAGCTCCACCCATCACTCCCACAAGTCTCTTTTTGGAGAGCAGCTGGGTCTCCAAGTAGAGTAGATCTGAGGTAACTACCAGTTTGATTAGGAAAGGAAGGGGGGGGAAGAGAGAGAGCCTGAGTGATGGATCCAGTTGTTTATCATCCCAAAGGGACGAAGGAAGAATGTGAGCCCCTCTGCTCAATGTCCTGCTGTCTTTTGTCTGATAACTGCAGTTGGAATTTTTTAAATCTTGACCACACTCCAGAGTCAGACAATCCTGTTTTGTTCAGGGTTGCTCTACCTTACTGCAGCCTGTTCTGGCAGCTGAGAGAGACCCTCAGCCAGAGTCTTGCTCGGGGTGGATGAGGAGGTTGTGTCAGCATCAACATCAGCTCTACACCATCCGAGGCTTCTCCTGTACAGAGGGGTGTCCCAGTGTATGGAGCCTTCAGCTTTAAATCTTTGTACCGTCAGCCCCATGCAAGTATCCTACAGAGGACTCAGGCTTGAGACCTTAAGCTCTTGCTGCCAGACCCTGTGGTCTTCATGGCAATTTATGTCTGGCAACTTGATGAACAATTTGTGCCTGGGGCACCCCATCATTTTACTCAGTTCTGATCCATGTAACTGATCGTTACAGATTTCAACAGCTGCTGCACATGTTCTATACTTGGATTCTTTAGGATATACATGGAGACAGAGGGGGTTGAAGTGTCTCCTTGTTCTTTTCTAGGTACAAAATCATTTCTGCGGGATGTTGGCCTATGGACCCTGCTGTGCTTCCATTCCCTTTGAACTCTTGCCGCAGTGTGGGTGGGTACAAGCACAGAAGGGTTGTACCTAGTGCTCGATACAATGCAAATTACATACTTTATGTCATTATAAGGCAGGGGCAGGGGGATGACACTCCTCCCTCCTTCCCCAAGCCTAGACAAGACTGCCCTGCCATGGATGGGAACATTGAGAGGGTGAGAGAAAGAGTGAATGCCAGCACTCATACTTAGGGTTTCTCTTCCCAACCCCCACTATGAAGCTTGTGAACATTATCAGTAGATTGGTCTCCTTGTACTACAGGGATGAAAGAAAATGCCTTTTTACAAAAAAAGACTTTACATGCCACTTAATAGTGACTGGAGGCACCTGGGTGTGTAAGTGCAGGAGTGGGGCTATAGTTTGTATGTCATTCTGGAATAGGGGAAGTATATAGAGAGAAATACAATTTTAGAAAACCAACTTTTAGAGGCAGTTTATGTCTAAAAATAATAAAATCATATCACTGGGAAGTGTCAGATGGCAAAAATATAAAGGAAAGAAAACTGATTTTACACAGTATTTAATTAAAAATGATAAGAATGTTTCCTTTTTAATATCATACTACATATTAATGGGATGATGTAGCTTTATCCAACAAACAGAACCATCACTATAGAGATTCTTACAATTCAAAACATGAAAAAAAAAATATTTAACTTTATAAATTTATTTAAAAATCACTTTTCTTTAAATCAATAAATATTAATTCTCTGTTTTCTGGTACAGTACATATGCTATCTGCAAGCCACAAACCAAAGAGTCACCAATACCAAGAAAATACAACTCTGTCTCCAACATATTGAGAAAGAAAAATATATATTTTATAAAGTCAGCTCAATGCTTACAGAAGTCATGACAATTAGCAAGAATTGAAAGCCAGCACATTAGTCATAGCACAAGACCATCATAACAAAGGGAGTGTCTGCAATAGAGACGTATGTTGGGGAAAAAAATTATATTTATAGGTGATTCTCAAATGGAAACTGAACTTTGGCACTTGCTTATAAAAAGGCTTTTCAGAGCAAAACAAAACTGAAATTCACTTAGAAACATTTTATATGTATTTAGAAAATAAAAACAGATTAGTGATAGAATTCAGAGAAAAATGCAGCAGACTCATTAACCTACATGGAATCTGAGTACAGTCATTCAACCATCACCTTACTCAAGAGAGTGGGGAGGGGCAGAGGGAACACATGCAGACTGGGGCCCAGAACCTCAGCTGGTATAAATGTATGTAGCTCCATGAAATCAGAGCTATGCTGATTTACATCAGTTGATTATCTAGCCCAGTCTCTGAAATTGGAGTGGAATAGCATGTGCATCATATTCTAGCCTCTTACGACCTAGAAGAGGGAACAAGATTGGGGGGGGGGGGTTATCTTCTATTGAACCAACTTCTGTTGGTAAAAGGTACAAACTTTGAGCTACATAGAGCTCTTCTTCAGGTCTGGGGAAGGAAGCGGAGTGTTTAGGTCATGTCATATCACAAGACAAGGATTTTAACTTGTCTGAATTGTAAAGCAATTGACTTCTGTGATGCAGGTCTCGTGTGTTGAGTTAAGATGCGGTAAATGTAGTACAAGGATTACCCCATTTCTTTAAAAAGGTTGCAAGAGAAATTGTTGAATAGTTGCGTGGGGGGGGCGGGTGGGAGTCAATACCAAGGTGTACATTTTGCCTCTTTAAAAGCTTTGTTCTTTGCTCCTCTCCAACATGTGATACAAACAATTCTGCCCCTTGACATAGGTAATGTATTTGCAAGATATTCCCCCTGATGTACCCAAGCAAGAACCTGATCCAAAGTCCATTGAACTCAATAGGTATCTTTGGATCCACCTTAAGACAACTGCTACTTGAGCCAACAGGTGCCTCTCATCTTCAGGAATCATGCCAAGAACTACCAGCTTTATTTGTACCCAAGCAGTTTACTCAGGATTTTCTCTTAATTCATTTGCTAGGGAAATAAGCATGAGACAGACTTTACAAGAAAGTGTCCTAATAAAATGGGGCACTTAAATAGAAAAGTGATTGTAGCTATAAATCTAGCAAACGCTCTTCACAGGTCTCCACGGGCCATTTAGTTGCACCTCCAAATACATTAACATTCTTATCTACCCAGGGTATGATGTTGCCAGGCATGTTGGTAGAGCAGTTAGCAATATTCATGATCTCTTCTGCTTTTAAGATCCTGTCCCATATATTGAACTGGCTCATCTCCCCAACAAAGGCTTGAGTTGCATCAAATCTTCCTCCAACTGTGTCCTTTATGCATATAAAAAATTTTAGAATTAGTTGAACAGGTTTTTCCATGGTCTTTAAAATTAAAAAAAATACACCCACGCTACCCACAATAGGTGAAATGCAAGTGCAAAACGCTAGTCACCAAGATTTCTAAATGGGCTCTGTTACTTTTTGCACAGTATTGCTCTTTCAAACATTTAGAAGCTCATGTCTCAAAGAACTGGTGTGCCATATCTTAAGAGTGTGAATGCCATTTCCAATAGCAAAAGGCCACATTGTAAATCAGAGGAGCTACTCATGCTCGTCTCTTGGAGTAAGGCATACATATGCTGGCCTTAAATTTAGAGCCGACTGAGGAACCCTTGCCCAGACTAGATTGTGCATGTGTAAAGGGTGCTGGATGGAGCCCTTATGCAATATAGTAGTACATATAACCATACCCCTGGACCAGTCATCTACAGGGATTGAACCAGGACCTCTGGATTTTAAAAGTGCATAGCTTTTATTGCCTATGTTAAAGGACAAACACCATCATGTTGAAGTAATAGCAGTCTCACTCCTTAAATGGCCCCACCACTAACAAAAGGCAAAGAGCTACACTGAGTTGCATGATTATACAGCAAGTTGATAGTACAGATTGGAGCCAGGTATAGTAGGAGTAGACAGAGCGAAAGCTTCACAGAAGCGTTCTGCTAGTGCTTTAATGCTGAACAGCAGATGCTCTTGACCATGTCAATTAGTTTACAGCCAATAATTTCATTGACTCTCGCTTCCTTTTCAATTCATAAGCAGGTCACTAGATCCACAAATGTATTCCTTAGGTAGTATTATTTACAAGATTTCTTCTGTTTTACAAAAAAAGTAAAGGACATTTCCAAGATTCAAAGATCAATCTGCAGTGTGCTGGTCAGTTACATAAGTCACTGTATATAGCTAGGGATCAGATGACTTACGCAACTAGTCAAAGCATGATTGGAGGGCTCTGAGTATTATACAGAAAAGTGGCCTACTCTTCCCCTTCACAAAGGCATGGCGCATGCTTCAGCCTCCAGTGGCTTCGCCTCTGGGGAGGGGCAGGAAGTGTCCATGAACACAGCCACAAGCCTCTCCATTATGCCCCTTTGGGGTTTAGTGCTCAGTTGCCATAATAGCTGGACTCATTCATAGAGCAACAGCTCCAATATTCTTGCTATTAAGAGGGTGGGGTAGAAGGAGAAGGGGCTCCCTGTGCTCTCCTGCTAACCAGGGCCAACTCATGCCTGGCCCTAAGATTGGAAGCACAGCAACTACCATTACAGGCAGTTGCCCATCACTATGTTCAGATGCGTCATAACTGGTCCACTTCAGCCTATTTAGCATCCATATGGCTACCAGCAATCAGTTTCAAAGGATTCATATTCATAGCATTAATCAGATCACTGGCAAAAGTAATGGAGCCAATGCTTCCTATTTTAGCATTAAGTTAAGACTTTCAATAGGAAATATTTCATTATATAGGATATGCGAACTACAGCGTGGTCACAGGTACTAATTCCACCAAATCTGTTGCTTAGTCATGCATCTCAGATGCTACACATGGGGATGGTATTTTATATTGGGACAATTGCAGTCCTACGAATTCAGAATTCACTTTGTGAACACTTAGTTTAATTTCTGCTTTTAGAGAAGGGGAGAGAGATTTGGTTATTTTTTGCTAGAAAAAAAAATGCTCTTCAACTCACCTGCTCCTGACCCAAAATCAGGACCCCGCCAGGTTTAATTGGGTGCCAAGGGGCTAAGTTTTCCCCAGTGCCGAGTTTCTCGCCATCCTGAAAAGCCTCCCACATTCCATCCCTAGTTGTCCAGGTGATGCAGATATGATGCCACTTTCCATCACTAACAAACAGAGGGAGCTTGGCAACCTACATGTAGATAACAATAATGAATGCTGGAGATCCAAGTCTGGCAGTGTCAGCCCATGGCCATTATTCAAGGACCAAGGCTTCATTACTATTCTAGTGTCTTCATAGAATGTCTGATGCAGGACATTCATTCCCATTGAAAATCTAACAGAGGTCATTCTACATTGTCCCAGGTTTATCACTACACTGCAAATGGCTAAAAAGACAATCATCTAAATAAAAGGAGGGGTATAGGTACATTCAATGCACTGGGACTTCAGTGAGAAACATGTTTTCTGCTCCAGCTTTGGCTAAATACCACAGGTACAAGAGCCTAGTCTACCACCATTCCTGCTGATGCTGCATGTTAATCCATAGTATCTATCTTGTTGTTTAAATCCCTTTTACTTAGCCCTAACCTTTCATTCAGTTTTCATGCTAGAATAGTCTTCAATCCTGGGGCTTGCCTGTGGCATTTATAGAAAATGCTGCTGCACTCTATTTGCTGAGAAAGATAGAGCCCCTCCTACTCCAACTGTCCATGGGAACTTTACTATGGGCTTCAAAGGGCACAGGATTAGGCCCCTTTATGGGCATAATCAAACACTGAAGTCAGTAGACAGACTCGCTGGCTTCAGTGGACTCTGGATCAATCCTTAGGGCAGAAGAATGTTTTTAGCCTTATACAAGCAATTAACAGTGTAGGCTAATAAGCCTACAAATGGGGAGATGATTTTACTGTTAGACATAAGCAACTTTAACCTCCATTCCCCTTCCCCCACATATAGTTTTGGCTTGTGCACGTATATTAAGAAGGTACTTAAGCATTTCTTAACCCTTTGCATGACTGAACCATCTGAATTGTACTGTAGGTATCTTAACATACACACCTCCAAGTTTTGATACACTTCACTTCAGCCATTGTTGAACAATCTAGTTTTTGCTCAGGTAAGTAGCATAATGACTTAATTTGAGGTTTACAAGTTCTAAATCAATTTATTTTGACAGCTAGCTCAAACAAGGGAGATGGAGGAAGAAGATCTTCAGGGTACTTCAATTTTGAGAAGTTGAGTTTTGGTACGTGTCTTCTCTAGTGTACTAAGCACCCTTAATGCCCATTTGACACTTCAAAAGAGAGGTCCCCAATAATTACACTTCTTCTAGAAGGTGGCAAAATTTTGAAAAGTTTGACATAAATTGAAGACCTAATAATTAAAATATTTTTAAATGTCTTGACATATGCCTTATTCTCCTTGCTCTCAGGTCAATTTTATCCCAGGTTCATTCTGATATATTAAACTCCTATTACTTTTAAAAGAACATCACTAGTTTGACTATGATCTTTTATACGGGCTCTAAACTGGTTTAACTTCAAAGAGGTTACTCTATTTAAAATAGTGTGAATCAGAGGAGACTCAGACCCAGGATATCTAAATCTTTTCAATTGTAATGTGCAATCATAGGTGAAGCATATCCAGCTATACCACATGACCTATTCTCATGAACAAAAATCACCTAGTTTTATTACAAGCCATTCTCTTAAAGAATATGCATTTTTATTTTAAACTTTTAATGCCCTGATCTTGCTGCTATCGAAGTCAATGGAAAAGTTACCAGAAATTTTTTATAGTGCAGAATCAGGCCTTAAAACATCTCCTTTTACCCTGGGCTATATATTCTAGAAAGAAGAGTAGTTAGTTCTCACCTTGTCGTTAATTAGCAATTCGATTGGATTATTCCCCCACTCTATCAGCACAATTTCGTTAGCCTGCCCAGGGACAGCATAGGAGAATGGTGTTCCAATTCCAGGAGAAGCACTCGACCTCAGCCACAAGCACACAGTGAAGGTATACAACTCTGGCAGACTCTTCTTGATTTTCCCATACAAGTAATTTGTGCGAAGAGGGAGACCAACCTTGAATTCATCTGGTGATTTAAATGCACTGCTTCCTATGGTTATAGAAAGAGAAAGAGTTACAGGTGTTTAAAATGACAGTCTCTTATCTAAAGATGATCTCATAGTCAAGACATGTTAATTTTCTAACTGACAGATTTAAGGAATTACACATAAACTATGTTCAAATTATATTAAGGCTGCAGAGACCAGCATTAAGATATCACAATTTGCTCTCCCCCTCGTGTGTCTGTTATAATTAAAGACTGTTATATGATAACCTACTATTTTTCCATAGGATTCCTGAATCCTGCCTCATTCAGTGCACAGGACAGTGCTCAATAAGCAGCTATTCATTATTTTGAATTCTCCTTGTTGTCCAGTGTGTGGCCTAGGCCTTATTTACTCTGCATTATTCAGAGACAGCTCTAAAAACCTAAATTATTCCCTCCCCCCCCTCCCCCGGTCTTTTCTATGGCTCTCATCACTATAGTACAAGTGCTTCACAAACATTAATTTATCTTTACAAACTCCCTGCAAGATGAGGTGGTGGTATCTCCATTTAGAAAGAAGAGCCAAAACCAGAAAGAAATTAAAGGGAAAGTATTCACTAGGTTTGGGGGACCAATCTGAAATGACTAGAACCAGATCTCTCAGTACATAGTTTCCAATCAGGCCTACTATTTCCATTCTGTGGGAATTTTCATTTATTTTAAAGATTCATTCTGAACTGGAATGAAAAGTTTGAAGCTTATTGCAGAATGAAAATTCACAAATTGGCACCATCAAGACACTACTTTGATAATGTTGGTATATTATATTAATCTATAAAAATATTAAAATTATTATGAGTCAAAACAAAATAGACTCACTGAATTATTTTCAACTTTTTCCTGTTGAAAGTTTTAAAAAAAACATTACTACAATACATTGATTTTGATTAAATGGCATTGTCCGGTGGAAAATTGTGTAAAAATGTTTTTGATGAGCTCTAATACTTAGCATTATATAGCTCTTTAAAAGCAAAGAGCTCCCATTGCCGTCAGTTACAGCCATGATTGCTCAGCAATTCTGCTAATTAGACCCCAGGGTCTGGCTGGGCACCCAGAAAACAATTCAGGACTCCATGTGAAAAGCTTGGTTCGACTTGCCCAGCATCACATATATAGGAAGCAGGGATCAAATCCAGTTCTCCAGAGCAATATACAATTGCCTTATGTGTGACCATCTTTATTCTTCCTGAAGTCCTCGGACTCTGACTCACCCCTTCCAATTTCTGGAATAGCCTCCTTCTCTACACAACTCTAGTTCATCCCCAGAGAAGATCTAGCCCATGCACTAAACAAGGCAAGGAGCATGTGGAAACAATAATGTGAGCATGTAGTTAAAGACTGTATGCTAGCACATTATGCAGAAGGGGGATAAATTAGTGTTGGCTGTGCAATTTTAATTCTGGTATTTCCCAACTTCCTTGACTTATCATGGGTTTTGTAATTTCCTAGGTTTTATTTTTTATTTTTTTTTAAAAAGCAAACTGGAAAAAACTCAGTCTACCATCTGGCACCATAATCAGCAGAAAACTTTTAGAACCACCACAGACCTCTGCCACTTGTGCTAACAGAAGCACTAGTAGGAACCATTCACTAGGGGACCAGCATTGGGGAGGGTTGAGACACACTTTGCCAGTGCATTTCACAGATTTGCTGCCAGCAGGGGAATGGTGAGACCCAGTAATGTTGGGTTCCATTCCAGGCTCTGGAGGATGGGGAGTGTTCTAGTGGGCACAGAAGAAGCTGTGCCTTTCCCCCAGAAGCTTGATCCCCTCCCCTGTCCTACTCTCCCCCACTTGTGGCTCATTCTCCTTGCCTACCATTTCCAGTCTCCATTACTCAAGATTCTCATATCAGTCCTAATCTCCTTGTCCAGCCAGTCCTAGGTCTCAGTCACACAAACGCTCCCAATCTCTTCCCTTCCCCACCCTTAGTGCTAGACTCCTTGCTCAGCCTAGTTCCCCCCTCCCAACTCTTGATCTCTCCTCCACTGTCTCCCAGCCCCAGTCTCCCTCTCCAGGTTCCTTATCCAATCTCAGTATTCCCCCCACACCCCATAATCCTCCACAGTTTCTAGCCCCAGTCTCTTGGCAAGACAATCCCAGTCCTCCCACACACCCCAGCTCCTTTTCAGATCTGTTTCCTGTCCCCTCTGCCCTTGTTCCTTCCAATTCCCTGACACACTGGTTCTCAGTCCCAGTCTCCTTGTCCAGCCAGACTCAGCCTCTGTGTTCCCCTGACCAACTGGTTCTGGTTCTTCCACTCCACCCCATTTCCTCACTGCCTCCCAGCCCCACTCTCCTTACCCAACCAGTCCTAGTTTCTTTCCCCTTCTTCCAAAGACAGGCTCAGACTCCTTGCCCTAATCAACAACTCCTTTCCCTTCCCCAAGTCTGATTTTTGTCCCTTCTGCATGCAGATTACATGGCTTCCTCCTCCACATTCCCCTTGTTAGCAGCCAGGCAAAGGTGGGAAGGTCACCAACAGCACAGGAGACAGACTCTACTCTTGGTTCCAGTGCATGGTCCCTGCCATACTCAGAGCAACTTGGAGCAATAATTACAGGGAAAGTCCTGCTTCACCCCTGTAGCTATGGGCTGAAGGAAGCATGCTCAGTTTGTCCAAGGATAGTGCATGCATGGCATGGTCAGTAGATGCTCCAAGGCTCAAGCATGCTCAGTGAGGATGGAGTCTTTGGAAATATGACTGCTACAAATCCCCACTAAACATGTGCAAACTGATTCCTCAAAGATGTATCATTTGGCCAGATTTTCGGGGGGATATCAAAAGGCACATTCTTGGCACACAGGCCATGCCCCGACAAATGTCAAGCCCCTTTTCCAAAGCATGGGGAATGAGATCTAGAATTTTCCCCTACCATCTGTCTTCAAAAGGGTTGAAATTTGGGGGGAGGGGGGAGAACTTCAGCCAAAACCATTCAGTCTGACCAAGAAGATTGCAAACCCCAAACAGTTATTGTTTGGCAAAGCTAAGAGCAACTAAAAACAGGGTCTTATCCCGGGTAGTGTCAGGTAGCCTTTCAAATAGGTGATGCTACCAGCCCTGACGACAACAAAAAGAAAGTGACATTTGTAGCTATAATGGTAGGTGACGTGTCTGTAACCTAGCAAGAGACAATGGCTTCCAGTCTAACTACCGTAAATGTTTCTTGGTGCACTTTAACATACCACTATGTTAAAATGCCCTAAGGAGTCTTTGGTGTGCACCAGCAAGGTCTATACAGACCAATTAATGAGCCACACATTAGTTCTCTTTAGAAAAATCACACCCCCATCGTGCTCATTACCTCACCAGACAAGTCCTTGGAGGCCATAGTCATCTGACGCACCTCCATATCAAAATCAAGACCCAGTCAGAACTCTTCCATAGTCTCCTGCTACCCTTTAGAAAATGACTGTCTTTTGCCAGGACAAACATGAGGTCCCGTGAGAGATTATGGCACTGGATGGTTGACAGTCTATTGCCCAGAAAGATTACAAATTGATCAGAATTTGAAATAAAATGAATACTTGACACTTGTACTGCTCCTTTTGTTACAGCATCCTAAAGGGCTTCACAAACATCAATGGTCTAAGTTTCTCAACAGTCTCAAAAATTAAACATAACAAGTATTATCCTCCTCTTTCCTGTGCCTCACTTTTCTCCTCCTGTAAAGGCTAAGTGAGTTGCATCAAAATTGCAGAGAAAGCAACAGTGCCAGGATGAGAACTCACATCTCCCAATTCCTGGCCCCAACCACTTCAACTCCTTAGAAATCTTTGGGAGATCAGCTTTTTTAAAAGTTCTCTCAGCTGTTTTTAGTCCCCCAAAGAGTTATGAAACACTGGATGTTGGGCCCTTTTTGACACCTCTCTGAAGACCTGTCCTACAGGGGAACACTATTTCTGGTGCAATATTACAAGTGTCAGTGAGTTTGCAATTCTAGGCACTTTTGTAGTGATTATCTTCATTTAAAAAGGTTCTAGAGTAACTTGTTAATTTGAAAGGAATAATTGCTTGGAGCTTATTGCATCTCAGACATTTTCACTGTGGCTCAGACTTTAGCTTAGATATTGGGAAAATGTTAAGTGACCAGTTAGGCATCTTTTTGCACATTTTTAAATGAAAAGAATGCCCAGTACTTAAATGGATCTATTGGTCTGTAGCAGCGGTTGGCAACCGTTCAGAAGTGATGTGCTGAGTCTTCATTTCTTCGCTCTAATTTAAGGTTTTGCGTGCCAGTAATACATTTTACCGTTTTGAAGATCTTTCTAGAAGTCTTTAAAAAAAAATGTTGTTTACTTTACATATAACAATAGTTTAGTTCTATAATAAAGTGTTGAAGAAGCTTCATTTAAAATTAAATTAAAATGCAGAGCCAACTGGACCAGTGGCCAGAACCCAGGCAGTGAGAGTGCTGCTGAAAATCAGTTCATGTGCACCTTTGGCAGGTGTGCCATAGGTTGCCTACCCCGGTCTGTAGTTTAAAATTCATAAGATGTGTACATTTGCACATTTTTGAAAATATACCCACTACAATTTGTTTTTAAACTGACAGCCCATTCATCCCAGCTGTTCTTATAAACATCTAAGGATAATCTAATACTATGCAATTCTCTTTGTAGGTATATTGTCCTTACGGTTTCATTTTGTAGTTCATTGCCATCTGCAAGTTAAATAAATGGACTACTCACACATGCAGCTCCCCAGTAATAATTAATCTAAATATCTGATTAAATGATTAAGATTAAGAGTGTCTCCCAGTAGCACCACATGCAATCCACTGTAAAACCTGAAAGTTGCACATTTGGGATAGGACACATGCTTCAAGATCTGCTGAATCTGAGGCAATATCCACCACAAATGAAAACCAAAGGTTTTCTTCTCAATGGTGTATTCAACAACAAAAGTGGAAAGGGTCTAGTGGCATAATTAGTGGCTGCAGATCTAGAGAGAGTGAAGTTAGCTGCAGCAACCTATCCCAATAGGAAACTTTGCTCACTAACTTTATCTGCACTGAAAGTCAGGTGAGCTAACAAACTATGTCAAAAGCACTTTTGGTGAGAATAGTGTTTTCCCACCTTCTCTATGTACATGGCCCTCACATCTATAGATATCTTAGCATCCAACAAACTTGAAGGGATTATCTTCAAAATCCCTAGTATTTTTTCCAGTTTAGAGATGGGAAATCAGACAAAGTCACTTGTCAAACAAGTCTGTGACAGGCAGGAATTGAACCCAGATACACAGTCCAACCCCTCAGCACAAGACCATGGTCTCTCAAGAGGTACAGTTCTAGTACTGCAGCAGAAGAGGAAAATTAAACAGCAACATGCAAGGAAAGCTTTAAATTCTGTTTCTAAATTACCTTTTTCTAATTCAGAAACTCTTTCTAGCAATGCACTCAGGGCTGTTTCTGTCTTTTGACGATGGGTTGAAGTTTCGTTATGAAGCAGGGATTTCTCATCTTCAAGTTCGGCCACTTTGCTCAAAAGCTGGCGCTCTAGATCTCCAAGCCTCTTTAGAAGCATCTCTCGAAGCTCACTAGGCAGGGCTGCATATGACACATTGGCTCGGATTTGGTGCTTCAAGGAAAAAAAGAAAAGATTTTATGCCACATCTGAAAAAGCAAAAATTGTTAAATGTGTGTCTGCTCGTGACCAAGGAAGAAAGCAGTTTTCAAACCCAGAACACTAAGTTCTACTGTCAGGAGAATAGAAGTGCTAAAAAGCTAAATCATGTTCAAACCTTCCATCAGATTAACAAAGATGACTTGTTTCTTTAATACCAATGTTTTCCTCATTTCATATCACTGAAAGTTCATACATTTAAGATAGTTAGATAAAATAAATTCAAGAAGCTAAGTTTGATGTATTTCCAAAAGCTACATTGCTTAAAAAACCCACCACAATTCATCTAATTCAAAATGACATTACCAGACACTAAATCAGTAAATTTAAAGTAATCAAAATATTTTCTTGGTTTAAAAATCTAAATAGACACTTTGGATATTTTAAATTTGGTAAATAATGAATGATTTATTAAACAAGAGTTCAGATGTTTCCTCAAATCAACTCTGAGTGCCCCATTATGAAAATTATTTGTTTAAGCTGTCAAACTGAGATAGTATCATTTGGGATAGAGGCGGATTTACTTAAATTACAGCTAGAAACCAAGAGTTATCTTCAATGGGCATTTTTCCCCACCAAAATAATGCTAACATGACAGGCTTCAATAAATAGCAGCATAATAAGAGATTGAAAACTTTTCCTGTTCAGTGTAACATTCAAAGTGGTCCTTGAGAAGCAACCCTTTTTAAAAAATGTTATTGAATGTTCTGTTCCAAAGAACAGGAGAACAAAAGAGAACAAGAGCAGAGAAATGGAAAGGAAGGGTAAAGAAAGAAAGGAATAGGGCAGAGGGGAGAGAAGAATGACTCTCTGTTTCCATCTGCTAGGAATTAATCAAGGATTTCTAAAAAGTCAGACCAAATCTTTCCAAATTTACCTGAGGTCCATCTTTTCTGAAAGATTACCTGCTCCCTAGCTGCAAGGGCAGCCAAGTCATTGTGCCAAGCCACTATCCCTTGAAGCAGTCTGCTCACCCTCCAAGCAATACAAGGTGTTTGGCTACAAGCACTGCCCTAGAGAATCAAGCTTTCCATAAACTGAAGAGTTTCCAAGATGGTGAGTTAAATTGGGAGGTAATTTAAGGGGGTATCAATTACCATATCAGTCCTCCTGCCTACTTCTAGCCAAATGGATCACATTTTGGGACAGTCCCTTAACATGTTAGATAGTGTGACACCAAAAGACCCTCATCTCCAGCAGCAAGCAAGGCCCAAGCAGTGTAACCTATGAGGAAGTGCCTCGGGAAAAGAAAAGAAAAAAACCAACAACCTCTACTATTGATCCATTATTAAAACTGATTCACCAGCCATTCTGGTTAAAGAACAGCCAGTGACAGTTGACTAGACATGAACTTTTAATAAATCCTTTTAAGTCCTCTTGGGAATCATATACATTAGAATGGGGGTGGAGAGAAAATACCTAGAATTCTGCCATGGTCTGGAGTGCGGGGACACTGCTTGGAAAAAAGTTTCCAAGCAAGCAACCATTGCCACAAGTCCTGTGTCTAACTATGAGCCTGAGCCAAAGCTTACTGAAATCAATGAGAGCCTTTACACGGATTTCAGTGGGCTTTGGATCTGGCTTTGTATTTGTGCAGTTATTTGAATGACTTGCTTTCACTCTAGACCAGCTCTCACTAAAGCTTTGTATGGTCTTATGACCCACACGTCAACTTTCTCAAGACCCTTGAGGTATTGTTCAGCACCCTAGGTCAAGGTCATATGGTTGCTTTGGCCGGACATGTCAGCATCACATTACAAGCCCTAGGTCGGGACATTCTCAGCACTAGCAGAGATTTAGAAATATTAAACAGATACTAAGCTCATAACAGCAGGAAAATAAAACCCACCAATCCTCTCATTTATTTTAAGGGCAGGGATATATTAAGAGGGATACTCCATTTTCCATTAACGAACACAACAAACAAAAATCAATTCTCTGTAGCCTCTCCTACCTGGTCACTGGGGGGGGTCCCCCCTCAAATAAACATAAGGAATGCATTAGCTTAACATGCACCCAGCACAAGGACATGCAATGCAGACTGAATGCCTAAAGCACCCATTTTTCAGAAACTACAGTACCTACATCTAGTTCTAATCTCAAACCTTCCCTTCTATGCCTCAAAGAAAAGTGGGCTCTCACACCAGGGTAATCCTTAGATTCCCCCCTAAGAAAAGGGGTAGGAGAATCCATAAGTGATTGACCCGGAGCTGACCAAATTAAGGCTCTTGCAGGCTCCAGCTGCTGAATAAACCATCTGTAGCTGCTGGGAAGCGATGCCTGTTCCTTTCAGTCTGTGACCGGGAGCAACTTTGCTAATTGCCCTCCTGAAAGAGCCCCGTGTATTTTCAGTGGGTGACATCAGTCTCCCCGGGGCTATTCGCTGCTGCCTGGACATGGCATCTCGGATTAAAAGGGCTATACAGACACACACAGCAACAGCCACCCTCTTTGCAGCGCCAGGGACCGCTCCCCATCCAGCCGGGCTCTGGCTTGTCCCGGGGCATCTCCTACCTCCAGGTTCTCCAGCCGGTCCTTCAGCGTCTGCATGGTCCGGCTCAGCTGGTCGATGACCTGGGTGGGGTCCCGGGGCAGGTCCCCCATGGTGTCTTTGCCTTTGGCCAACTCTTTCCGCCACCCTCCGGTCCCGGGCTTGCCGTCGGAGCTCTCGCAGCGGCTCAGCTTGCTGGTCAGCTCCCGGATGGTCTCCCGCTGGTTGCCGATGGTCTCCTTCTGCTGCAGGATGGTCTCCCGCAGCTGCAGCACGGTGGCTTTCAGCTCCTCCTCGGAAGGGAGGACGCCCCCCTGCTTGGGGATAGGGGGCAGCGGGCAGCCCGAGGGGGCAGCGTCCAGCGGCAGGGAGGTGCACACGAAGCGGCTCCCCGGGGGGCTCTCCTGGCCCCTCACTCCCCGCCAGCTGGCCCCGGGGGCGAGGGAGAACAGCAGCCCGGCCAGGAGAGCCAGCATGCCGGCTCACGGGGCACAGAGCCCCCGAGGTCAACGGGGAACGAGCCCTTAAAGCCGCGGGGGGAGGAGACGGCGGGGAACACTTGGGGGTCCCTTGTGTGGCTCAGACCCAGCGCGGAGCTCTCCGGGGCGGCTGGGACAAGGGGACCCGGCGCTGCCCGCTCCCCGAGCACGATGCGCCGCAGCAGAACCCGCTCCGCTACCTGCGCCGCCCTAGCTGCGGCGCTCGGGTGCGGCTCGCGGGCTCTTAAAGGCAGGACGGGGTGGGGGGGGCAGGCCGGCGGGCGCTGGGTGCGGCGGGCGCTGGTTGGTTGGGGCGCGGGCTGACGCCACGCGGTCCCCCGCGCACCGAGGAGCTGGAGTGGGCGTGGGGGGCCAGGGAGACTTCCCATTGGCTGCTCGGCCCGGCGGGGGAGCCGCGCGAGCCCGTCCCGCCGGGCCCCAGGCAAGTCGGGGGAGAGCCCCGCCGCCTGAGTGACGAGCCTGGTGGGGACAGGCAGGCGGCACCGCTGACGCTGCTTCGGGGGGGCGAGCTGCGGTGATGAGAACAGGACGGCGCGGGGGCTGGCAGAGCCTCCGCTGGACCCTACAGCAATAGCTCGGGGGAAACACAGCCACGTGGTGAAAGCACCGGCTCCGCAACTGGGTTCTTCGCCTGCCTCCAAGGCAGTCTCTCTATCCCACTGTTACGAGGGGCATCCTGCTTCTTCCCCACTTTACGCCATCGTTCTAGGAAGGCGAAATTGCTGAGGCCACAAGTTTCAACAGTGGACAGATTTTGAGATATTTGGTTGCTCGGCCTTTGATCTGGTTTTTCAGAAGTGCTAAAAGGCTCCTAACCCCAGAGGAAGCCAGTAGGAGGGGTGGGTGTTCAGTGCTAATGTCTGGGTTGAGATATTCCATATAGAAAGACACTATCGCTTTGGAGTGATACCCGGGACTTCCCTTTTCTCCGGTCATTTTTCTGTGTACTGGGGAATTGTTCAGTACGGTGCATTTTCAGGCAGAACTGAATTCAAGCATGCAACTGATTGCATTTCACTGTGTAGGCATCAGCTATCCACTCCCCATTGTCAGTTCAGGAATACTCACTGCCTGGGGAAGCGTTCCTTAAGTGTCTCTTTTTCAAGGTGGAAGCCTTGGGACCAAATTCAGAAAAGCACTTCAGCACTGACACAGACATTAGCACTGAACATCCACCACGCCCATTAAATTCCAATTGCAGCTTTGATGAATATTTATCCAAGACCAAAATTGCCATATTTCATCTAAATGTGTTGTCCAAAATTTAGGTCTGCTATCATTTTCAAATGGCAGTCTCAAGCCAGAGTGTTTTTTTTACTATGGCCCTAATCTGGCTGCCATTGAAGTGAATGGCAAAACTCCCATTGACTTTATAGATGCAGGAACAGATCTAACACCCAGCAGCAAATTTTGCAGTTTGAACATAGGCTCTTTAAATTAGTGTTTTCTTTTATTTGTTGTAAACTGACTAGTCATTTATGCCTTAAAATGAGACTGTGGGGGGAAAATTATCATATTAGGTAGTGGAGATATTTTAACATTTATGGTCCTTTCATCACATACACAATCTATCCTCCTAGGCTTGCTTATGTAGCTTGACAGGTGCATACTGTTCACAATATTTTGTCCTTGAAATTGGAAACAGCTTCATATTTGAAGTGGTAAGAAGAGAAAGAGGAAATGTATCTGATTTGCAGAAGACCATGAATTTTAACTATAGGAAATGGTCCTGCAAATGCTCCAGAAACAGTAGTTGCATTGATTTTAATGGACTATTCTCAGTAGTGGGAACTTGAAGGACTGGGTACATAGTCACAGAGAGTCTCAATTTATACAGAAATAAAGCAGGATAGCAAAGTCCTACATCCATAGAATTCCTCATTTGTCCATCTGGGAACAGGGACTATCTAAACACTTTACTCTCTGAATATCCTTTCCATCTACAAACCCAAGAAGTATCATCTGAAAAACAACTACAACATTCAGTACATTCACAGGACTGTGGAACCCTGTTGGAGTTCATCAGCCTGAAGAGAGAAAACAGTGATGTACAATGATGGAGAATGAACAGTCCACATCCAAAGCGGGCCCAAAGGATCATCTATGACCCTTTTTTATCCTTCCCTGAATGCCCTCCAAAAACACTGTTTTTCTAAAGATGTCACATGTGTAACCCACCTACAAGCAGGAGGTGGTCAGCAATTCCAGACAGTGGTATTGAGCTCTCTTGTGGCTCCTTCTTATTGAACTTTAAGTTAGTTTCTTTTATATGTTGAATTATATCAAGCTAAATTTATCCCTGATTTACTTGCTCTGAGTTAAAGGGAGATTCACCACGATGATTTTGGCCCATAAATGCTTTTATGACTTTAATAACAACATTACCACAATGATAGTTGCGAGCAGTTTGGGGGCAGGAGGGAGGAGGAGGGAAGACCATACAAGAATGTTTTCACTAAAATAATATTCAAATAATCTAATAGGGCAAAAAAATTAAACTTGGGTGCCTAATGAAGGATGACTGTACATTTAGATGCCTGTCTTTAGGTGCCCATTTTAAAAAATATTTACCTCAATACTTAGCACTTTTATTGATAAAATATTTTACATTTTCAAAGCCATGTAAAACATAAAATAATTAAACATTGCAAACCTCCTGTGGATCTGTTGTAGGTATACATTATCCTTAGTTTGAAGATGGTGAAACTGAGAGAGAGATTTTTATGCCTGAATACAAGTTCTTATACCTGGCTCTGTAACACAGGGTTAAGAATGTACCTCTAACGTGCATATTGGAAAGCAATTTATTTTTTAAAATATTTAAATATAAAATTAATGACATTTTGTCCGAACAAAAAATAACATTTTTTACAGTAAACAGTGTAACAAATAAATGTTTGATAATGCCTAGGTAGTGTGAAAGATCTTTAGTTCTGTTTGACTAATGTGTGAATTGCTAGATTTTTCAGAATATTATGGTGTTTCAAGAAGTGTGTATGAACAATGGTATGATTGTATCAGACTTCTGAATGAAGTCCAGAAGAATTGCTTGCTGATATTAACCAAGCCAGGAATTCCTCCAGCAATATCCTATTTGACTGAGAATCACATTAGGCAAAGCTAACCAGGGTCATCCTTAAGTCATGCAACAAAGATATGATTCTGAGCTTATTTATTCAAGAGGAGAAAGTTTGCAGGATTGATCTAAGTAACATCCAAAAGTTCAGATGCTTTTTCAAAATATCCCTTTTGTCTGGGGACAGAGACTCATGCTGTCCTGGTTTGGACTGGGATAGGAATAGGCACTCAGATATTTTGATGATGAGGGCCGTATAAGTACCCTGAAATCACTCATCTCAATATCTTTTTTGTCCAGCTAAAGTCAAGAAGTGTAGAAACACAGACACAACTTACCAAACTTTTTCACTCTGAAAGTAAGTTTGAGTTTGACTACACCTGAGCTTTGTAGAATAGGTACAGGTTTCTTTTTTTGCAACTGGTTCCTCACTCCTTAATAGGAATGCTGGAGATATTTTATGGAACAACTTCATTTGTAATCAATGATAGGCCATCTTTTCAAATTTCAGATCCAGATTTTGAATTCCAGCTCTGAAGACAACAAGTGTTTGCATCCAGGGTTTTGGCTTGACCCATGACAGGGGTAGAGGTAGCAATACTGAATCTTCCTAAAAGTCCAGCTGTCTTTGGATCTGAGGTTTTGTTTCTGGCTCTTCTTTAATTGCAACTAGATTTTGACACAAAAATAATCACTCATTCAGGCAGGCTGGGATATAATACCAACACCACAGTAGGTACTGCATGTCTGACTTTCAAAGGACTATGCAGCATATGGCAGTAAATTAGTTATGAGGACAAAAGCATTGTCCCATATTACAGACTGTACTGTATCTTTCATTTTGACAGGCAAGATCAATAAGATAGCAAAGAATCCTAACATACAGAATATGAGAAATGGTAGATTCCATACTCCATGAATACAAGCATGGAGGGAGGCAGGATGAAGGCAGAGAGGGAGTCTAGTAATAGCCATATTCTTCATTAATATTATCCGTATTTTTATTTGGCATTTCAGTACTAAAATAACCCCATCTTCTAGATGCCAAGGCCTTAAGTGAGATAAATATTTGTTAAATGCACTACTTGCAACTACAGCGGTTGTTTTGATGTTTAACAGCGTATAAATCTTCATTTTGAGTCACTAATATGCATCAGTTGTTTATTGGCTTGGAAACAACCAAAACCAAACAGCAATAGTTTGCTGCCTTTGCTACCAACTTGTAATTAGATGATAAGGCTTAAGCAAGTTCAGTAGTTAATCACTGGCGTTGTTTTCATAAGGACAGTTGAGAAGAAAATATTTTTCTGCTTTTAAATTAGAGGTACAGGTGTTCATGTACAATGGTGATATAGTTCACCACAGGATAAGTGTTGTCTGGGGCAGCGGAATCCAATTACTATTTCAGTCAAAATGATTCTAAAACTTCTTGACCCTAAAGACTGTCTCTCAGTCTAACTTCTCTTTTATTTATTTGACAATTTCTCCTGCCTTCAAAAGGACTTTAGTCTCTTCAGATACAGCATTTGCATTCTGGCTGCTATCATTCTTTATCTTTGGTGTACAATTTAAAATGTCTAAGACCAGAACTTTAATAAGTTTTTAAAAAGCAGTTGGACTCTAAAAAAAATTAGGATGGTTTTGTGGTTATGGTATTGGACTCAGATGCATAAGCTGTGGATGCAACTCCTGATTCTTGCATTGATTCCCTGTGTGACCCTGAGCAAATAATTAAAGAGGACATTTTCAAAAGGACCATTTTCAAAGGTGACTTAGGCACTTAGACGTCTAAGTCCAATTGACTTTCAATGAGATTTAGGTCCATATCTTTAAAGGTATTTAAGCATTGCTGAGTTGAGTATTGCAAGGTCTAAGTCCCATTTTCAAAAGTGATTTAGGCACTTAAGGTGTGTTTATACTGCAATTAATAACCCACGGCTGTCTCATGCTCACGGTGCTAGAAGCCCTGTGAGATGGGAAGGCCCCAGAGCCTGGGCTGCAGTCTGACCCAAATGTCCACCTTGCAGTTAAACAACCCCTTAGCCTGAGCCCTGCGAGCCCAGGGGGTGTCTAATTACAGTGTAGACACACCCTTAGGAGTCTATGTGATATTGAAAGTCAATGGCTCTTACATTCTCAGTCCCTTTTGAAAATGGACTTAGCCCTCTGTGGCAGGGCCCACTTCCTCGTGCCTCTGCTCAAGCCTACAAATGCTCAGAGACCCTTGTGTTGGTAAAACACCTGGTGCAGTTTATTTACAATATTAATATCCACCATCTTTATTCACTATATAGCCTCACCCCTACAATCTTAGGGAGCCCTCAGCTCCTGCGGCAAGCAGGGAAGAGAAAATGATTGATAGATAGATAGATCTATCTCACTTCCTTTCCCACTTCCTTCCTGTGCCTTTTGTATGCCCTGCCTAATAGCCTAATTAGCATCTTAGTTCTCCTCAACCCATCACTTAGGCACAGCTCTTCTTAATCAGGTCTGCTCTACAGTAATTAAGTAGAGATCTAGTGACCAGAGGGCTGGCTCGGCTGCTGTTGCCCAACATTCTGTCACTCCATCTAAGTAATTTAGAGCCATATTTTTAAAGGTATTTAGGTACCTAAAGATGTCACTAGGTGCCAAATGGGATTTTCAGAAGCGGCTAGGTGCCTAGGCCCTCTAGAATCCCTCTAGTCACCTATCTGCATATTTAGACACCTAAATACCTTTTAAAATTTGGTTTTTGAAAATTTTACTCTTAATCTCCACCTCATGTCTCCATCTGTAAAGTGGGGATAATATTCCTTCCTTTCTTCTACCTGGAATACAGCAGCCTCACTTAACGTTCCTGAAGCTCCCACATTAGCCACCACAGTTTACCCTTCCAGAGTCCTCAATAACCACACAACTCTCTTGCCTTAATGATGCCCGTCTCTGGGTTCTATTAATTACCAAAAAGTAGTTCTAATAATCCCCAAACAAAAGTCCCCACCATAGTCCATTTCCCACAGCCCACCAATTAGGCATGACTCTTCTTACTCTAGAGCAGATCTTATTAAGAACCCTGCTCTTCTCTACAGGCACTCACAGCAGCCTCACTGTTGGGAGTCCTTCCATATCATACCACTACACGTAGGCTCCTGGTATCTCCTCTTATGTACCTCTGCCAGGACAGACACTCCAGCCATTCCAGACAGAGAGGAACTCCAATCTTCTCAGCAGAAAACCCCTCAGCCTCTCTTCTGAAAGATCTAGAGGAGCATCCTTCAGTATATACCCCTCAGTCCAGCTCTCCAGTGTGGAGGTGTTCATGGGTAAGCCCCTAAGATTTTCCCTTGCTTTCTGCCTTTTTTGACCCTAGGCTTTAGCTCTCCAGCTTAGATGTCAGCAATCAATTCCCTCTGCTGCTCTATGGCCTTCAGTCCCCTAGACCTGGCCCTCTGGCTCAGGGAAGTCAACTGACAACCCCTTCTTAGTCTTCAGCCTTCTCCTAGGAACCAACTACAACTTCCTTCCAGGATTTTCCACCATCCTTCTGGTCTCTGGCAGCTCTCACTTGCCCTGACTGGCTGACTGTGCTCTAAAGTAATCCTCTCTCACCAGATGTCTCTCCCTTGAGGGTCCAAATCCTTATTTTAAGCCCATTTGGGATGCAGCTCCTATGGAGGTGGAGACTTCAAAGCCTGAGCTCCAACCCAGGGCACAATGTCTACATAGCTATTTTTAGAGCCATAGCCCGAGCCTATTGACCCAGCCTGTGAGACTCGTTGCCACGGGCTGCCACTGGCAATGAAGATGCACCCTTAAAAGGCTAGTGTCATCCTGTGACAAAACCCTTTGTCTTTCTTGCCTATTTAAATGGTAAACCCTCCTAGGCAGGGATTATCTCTTGCTATATATTTGTACATCACCTAACATAATGGATCTGATCTCATTTGATGCCTTTAGGCACTACTCTAAAACAAATAATAATAAATATGTTCTTTAATATATGAATCTCTGAGAAGGTCCTACCTAGGCCAATGATGAAAACTGCTAGAAGTTATGCATACAAAACATCCTGCTCTCTTTGGTTTCTGATGACTCCAGTGACACTTTATTATTAAGAATTAACGTAATCCAGACCTATCTTTAGAATGTGATTAGCCAACCCAAAGCACGTATGTAATTATCAGGAGAAATTGATTTCTCCTGAGTTCAGTGTCAAGATTTACAGAGAGGAAAGCTTGATATTGAATCTTAAATTTAGAATAAGACAGGCTGTCCAAAGCAAGGAGAGACTGTTAGAATCATAAATGGTGCAGAGTTTGAAAACGTATGGATAGAAAAAGAATATTTGTCACTAATAAAGATTCTGGAATTTCCGTCAAGTGGACACATTTTCCAAACTGCTCAGCACCCCAGCAGATATGATTGCTGCTAAATGTTGAACACTTTTGAAAAACTAGTCTTTTGACTTCTCCCTGAACGTGAGATGAATTCTCTGGAACATCTGGCTCTTTCTCTCTAAAACAGACACAGTGTTAGCCCCAGTGCTTAAATGTGTTTCTTGGAAAGAAAAGCAAACGTTTAGGTTATTATTGTAGTGTAAAGAAATATTTATTTAAAGTTCTACATGTAGTAGTCTCAGGGGAAAAAAATACATTTATTAATAAACAAAAAAATCTTTCCTTTGGTTCTTGCATTTCTTTTTTCAACAAAAGACCAAGGACCAAATTCATCTCTGTTGTAAGTCCAGCAAAGTCAATGGAGTTACATCACATATTAACTTAGTTCAGTGTCCTTGATAATGTGCTTGCTAAAATGATCAAAGCTATAAACAGCATCCTTGCTTAAATTTGAATATATACCTCAGATTGAATAAAAGACTGTGGTTTCTGATTAGAGATGTCCTGAGCCACAAAATTCAATTCAGAATCTGGATTTCGAACCTTGTAAATTGCATGCAGCATGTGGAGAAGGTGTTTGAGATCCAGGGTTTTGGTTCATCCCATTCCTGATAAGGCACCTGCCTGGGGGCTTGGATTGGGGATTGGAGTCTGAAATAAACAAAATGTAGGAATGTTCAAACATGGACTTTCATTTCAGCCCATCTCTATTTTAGATTTTTTTTTAATTGATAAAGATGAAATATTAGAAGAAACTAATGGAGAAGGAAGATAATCTCTCATTATTTCAGTTTCCAGTACTATTATAATCTGTAAAACTGTGGGTAAAGTCCTGGCCCACTCAAATTAATGGGAGTTTTGCCATTGATTTTAATTGGGTCAGGATTTCTTCTGATATCCATGGATACATATTACTTTTCTCTCATTTTTCCTCAGTTAACGACTCATTTTTCCTCAGTTAAGACCTCAGTTAAGAATCACAATGAACTTCCTTCCAGCAGAGGTGGGCAAAGTGTGACTTCCTTTAGAGCTAATCAGTATGAATCCTACTGGTCATATTCAAGGCCATGAGACATTCAACAAATGATCTGGCTGCCTATAGTATTCCTATACCCTACCACTGATAGGAACAAGAGACAGTCTGGAACTCAACGCAGTTTTTTCACCTAGTAACACAAATCGCCAAATAGAGCAGTGGTTTTCAATATTTTTTTCTGGCAACCCAGTTAAAGGAAACTGTTGATGCCTGCAACCCAACAAAGTTGGGGATGAGGGGTTTAGAGTGTGGAAGGGGCTCAGGGCTGGGGTAGGGGGTTGGGGTGTGGGAGGGGGTCAGGGCTCTGGGATGTGGGTGCAGGTTCTGGGGTGGGCTGGAGGGTTTGGGGTACAGGAGGGGGCTCTGGGTTTGCGGGGGCTCAGAGCTGGGGCATGGGGTTGGGGTGTGGATGGGGGGGTCAGGGCTCTGGGCTGGGGGTTCAGGTTATTGGGTGGGCTGGGGATGAGTTTGGGGTACAGGAGGGGGCTCTGGGTTGGGGGGCTTAGGGCTGGGGCAAGGGGTTGGGGTGTGGATGGGGGGGTCAGGGCTCTGGGCTGGGGGTTCAGGTTATTGGGTGGGCTGGGGATGAGTTTGGGGTACAGGAAGGGGCTCTGGGTTGGGGGGCTTAGGGCTGGGACAAGGGGTTGGGGTGTGGATGGGGGGGTCAGGGCTCTGGGCTGTGGGTTCAGGTTATTGGGTGGGCTGGGGATGAGTTTGGGGTACAGGAGGGGGCTCTGGGTTTGCGGGGGCTCAGAGCTGGGGTTGGGGTGTGGATGGGGGGGTCAGGGCTCTGGGCTGGGGGTTCAGGTTATTGGGTGGGCTGGGGATGAGGAGTTTGGGGTGCAGGAAAGGGCTCTGGGTTGGGGGGCTTAGGGCTGGGGCAAGGGGTTGGGGCATGCGCTTACCTTGGGTGGCTCCTGGTCAGCAGCGCAGCACGGGTGCTAAGGCAGGCTTCCTACCTGCCCTGGCACCATGGACCATGCTGCACCCTGGAAGCAGCCAGCGGCAGGTCCAGCTCCAGTCAGTGCTCAGGACGGGGCAGCGTGCAGAGCCCCATGGCCTCCCTCCAACCTAGAAGCCAGACCTGCTGCTGGCTGCTTCCGGGGTACAGCATGGTGTCAGAACAGGTAGGGACTAGCCTGCCTTAGCCGGGCAGCACTGCCGATGGGACTTTCAATGGCCTGATTGACAGTGCTGACCAGACCCACCGCGTCCCAGTGCCTTACATTGTGCAATCCAGTACTGGGTTGCGACCCGCAGTTTGAAAACCACTGAAATAGAGAACCATTCGGTCAGCCACTTCAAGACCTTGTTGCCTTCCTAATGCAGCCCAAATATTTAACCAAAAATACCACACCTACAAAATACAGTAGAGCAGTAGGCCAGTCTTCATTGGGACCAAATTCTGAGGCCCTTAGTCACTTGTTACACAGTTCATATTGAGGCAGATTCCTGTGGTGTTCCAAGTCCAAAGAGAGTATAAAACTAAAGATTTGGCACATGATGTAGAAAATCCATCTTGTGACATACATTTAAAATCTTCAGACACATTATGAAATACTGCAACATACTACAGGTCTTCATAAGTTGAGAATTTGACATATATTGTACAAGTACATTCTCAAAGCTTCCAGTCCCTATTACTCCACTTGCAGCAAGACAGATATGTCCTGTGAAGCAGCTCCCTTTGGGAAAAGACCTAACGGCTCTCAGTCTGTATATAACTACAGCTGAGACGCAACTGCAAAATTGGAAAATTCTTTCCTCTCTTATCTACTTCTCATTGTTAACATCAGCAGCACCATTATAGCAAGGATTATAGCTGGCAGCGTAGTAGCTGTGATATCTGTATAGATACATAATTATTAAATCTGCTTTTAATTTCAGGGACCTCATTGCTTTGTCTGAGAACAGAATGGATTACTTTGGGCTACTACAGCTGAAAGTACATTTAACCACTATGTGTATAATTATTATGATTCACATAGTGACCCTGCTTTGGTGGCATTCTAGAATCACTGAACCTTGACCCTTGGTAAGTCCTTTTCGCTACCCCAACTTAATGCTGAGGTTTCCCCTTTTGTAGATAATGGAATTTTGCCCTCAGAGTAGGTAGTGCACTAGGACTGTGATATTGGCAAGGGATTTTGTGGTACAGGGGTGCAGACAGACAAATACAAATAGATCATTCAATCATCTTCCGGTCCCATGTTCATGTTTTTTTTAAAAAAAACTCCAAAAATTTATGACTGAAATCCCCGCACCCTTCTCCATAACTATACACTTGAATTTATGTCTAGGAGCCACAAATGAGACTACTATTCAAACTATGCCTCCATCTTGTCATATAAAGAATGAAAGAAGAGAATACATGAGAAATCTAGGAGAAAAGGCAGAAAAAAACCTTTTATGCCTTTCAGTTACAGAACATTACTATGGAAGCTGAAGCTTTCATGTAGGGAAGTTAGGTTTTCCATTCTTTCAGAAGTGCAATGATAACCTTGAGTTATATCTACAGGGTTTTTTCCTCCTTTCACTCCTTCCATGTCTCGCTCTGTGACTGACAATTAGAGATTATGTCTTGACCCATATGACATTTGAAATGCCAAAGCATCAGGTATCCTGCGATGATGTTAGAGTGACTCAATAGACTTCATCTCTATTTCACTACAAAAGAGTCTCTTGGCTTGCAGGGAGGGGGGAAGCAGAGTCATTGTTATCATCAACTGAAGGCCCTCTTAAGAGACACTAGTCTTGCCAAGAGGCACCTACATTGAAGCAAACTTATAAGGGAGAGAAATTATTGGAGAATTACAGATAGTGGATTTTTTACATTTTAGCTAAGGATTCTGCACCTAAAATATATTAAGAATCAGGGTGGTAGCCGTGTTAGTCTGGAATAGCAGAGTTAACAAAGTCCTGTGGCACCTTAAAGACTAACTATAAAGTTTTGAAGCATGAGCTTTCGTGGGCTAATACCCACTTCGTCGGATGCAGGCAGTAGAAGTGTTCAATTGTTCACAAACAGGCAGTTATAGAAAAGTAGGTAAGAGCCAGGGGGGAGGTTTTCCTCTCTTCACAGGGAAGAGAGGAGGTAGGGGGAAGTGCATAGCCCCTGGTATCTGACTTGTCTTCCAGGGAGGAAGACAGAGTCAGGGTTAAGGGAAGTCTGCCTTCAGCCAGGGAGGGTGAAGGACAGAAAGCAGCTTCCAGGTATCTAACTTGGAAACCCAGAAAGGGGTACAAGGTTAGGGTCTGGCTCTCAGGTTGAGAGAGACAAGGTTAAGGGAATTCTGCCTTCAGCTGGTCAGGGTGAAGAGAAGCAGTTTTCCGGTTTCTGACTTTAAAACCCAGGGAGGTCACCTCCCCCCTGGCTCTTACCTACTTTTCTATAACTGCCTGTTTGTGAACAATTGAACACTTCTACTGCCTGCATCCGACGAAGTGGGTATTAGCCCACGAAAGCTCATGCTTCAAAACTTTATAGTTAGTCTTTAAGGTGCCACAGGACTTTGTTAACTCTAAAATATATTATACTTTATAGTTAAATTTCTTGAGGACAGATTGCAGAGCCCTTACCCTGGTGAACATTTACTAATGCAAGTAGTTATGCTGGGTGAAATCCTGGTTCTCTTGATGTCAGTGGGACTTTTGCCATTGATTTCCATGGGGCCAGCATTTCACACATTAGCTTCCATCAGGCTATTTGAGCTAATACATGCTTATCGGTGTGACAAAGGGTTAAACGGTCTATCCTTGTTCAGATAAGATTTGTCAAAAAGGATTTGATTGCACTGCATGAACTCTCTTGGCCAGATTGTGATCCCATTTCCATTGGTGTGACTCCAGAAGAACTTCTCAATGCTCATAATACCATTACCACCTCCTCCTCCCCGTCCATGTTTGTTTCCATCCATCTGTTGTTTCTTGACATTTACCAAGATTGTCAGCTGTTTGGGACAATGGCTGCCTTTCTACTAGGTCTGTACAATGTCTAGCACAATAAGGCCCCAGTTCCTGATTGAGACCTCTAAGCATTACTGCAATACAAATTAATAATTTGTAAAATGGAAATATTCTAGATTTGCTCCCGGTCAATGAGATCTGATCCTATCACTAATTGCTCTATTCAGCTTCTGTTGTTTCTTTGGTACCTTGCACACACAGTGACATAACAGATAATACATTTATTTCTTAGATTGATGTAGATGTGCTAGGGGAACACATAGACCAGTAGTAATTAAACTTGCAAATTTTTGGTGTTTTGTGTTTGATTTAAATTGCTTAATGCCACTCTAAATATTATGAAACATTACCATATTCATTTATTCAATAGACCAGAGTTGAATATTTTCATTTCTTAAAGCAATAAAATTGTGTAGTAGAAAACTCATTTGATACAATTTCCAAATTAACTGCAAAATAATGTCTCAATAATCCACACATTTCAGACTGTGAAAAATATCTTGCATTAAGAAACAGCATGTTCTGGTCCTTGCTGTGCCTCATCCAGTCTGGACAAAGGTCTAAATGAGTTTGTGAGTAGTGTGAAAAAAAATCACCAACTGCATGACTAGCCGTCTGCAGGGCAGAAAAAAATCTTGCTTGTCTAGGTTTGATTGAAACCTGAGTTAACCGCCAGTCCTCACACAAACCGGAAAAACAGGATTAAAGGCCAAGGAGATATTAACAGTAGACATCTTGTACCTCTGCTTTGACGGATGATTTTCACAGTTCTGTGATTTAACAGCAGTTCTGACAAAGGCAAATGAAATAATTAATTACAACTCAGGATTAAATAATCGAAGTCTAAACTCCCATAAAACTATCTGAAAGATTTATAGTAATGATGCACAGAGATACGGCAGTTCACTTAGCTATGAAATTTTAAATAGAGTACATTAGTACATTAAAATCCAATTAATTTCATCTGTTTGTCCAGTGCTAAGATCCTTAGTCATCTATTTATTTCACTAACACAGCAGTGTTTTAAATGTGACCAAGTCCCATTGTTATCTGAGATTATGGAGCTAGCATAGTGATTCTATAGTTAAAGTTGTAAGGAGGGGGACTGAATCATTTCATTAATGTAGCCTCTTCCTACCTTCAAGCAGATCATGATTATTACTTGAATTTATTCAAGGAACATGTGTATTTACGCGTGGGAGGAGGATTCATTTCTTTACTCTATGGACTGATCATAAACAATTCAGTAGGACTGTTCACTACTCCAAATGAGCTATGTTGGTTAGTTGTGATTGGTCACACATCACATGGTATTGGGTTTTTGCCCTGATTAGATAAGGAGTGCATCTTTTTAGAATCCAAAGGAGGGCTCGTAATCTTACAGGGAGAGGGAGTAAAGAGTTATTTTATTTTGTTCGCCAATAATATTAAAACATCTTTCTTTGTGGGACACACAGGCATTGCTCAAGACCAGTTAGTCCCAGAAAAAATCGGCTGTTGTCAGACTTATTAACTTGGGAACAGGGTTTGAATTTTATGTTCCTTTATCACAGTTACACAAAAGCAATTGTGTGTGGACAAAAAGTTCTAGTTGTGTAGGGTATGGTCTCAATCTTGTCTGTTTTATATAATTGCCATTATGCAAGAACTTTGTGTAGTTCTCTATAATGCATTACAAGGGGTTTAATTGCCAAACCTGCTCTTTAACTTTCCAGGTTGAAAGGCATGGAGTGATTCAGAGGTATCATATTTAACAGCTGGAAAAGGCTCAACAGTCACCCCTCCTGTTGATAAAAAAGGATGGTAGCAATAGCACAAAGATTTAAGAATGAGGCAGTTCAATGGAGGAAAAGGTTAGCACTGTCATTTTTGCTTGCGCATAGCGTTTAATCAGACATTAACTCTTGGTAAAGATAATTTATATGATAAATACAATGCCCAGGATTAAAGTGAGTGAAAGCAACAAAGAATGAGAACAAGTCCAAGTGCCCCTACAGCATGGGACACGAATATTTGAACCTCCTAAGCTTCAGCTGCTGTTAATGAGGCTCACGACACTTTCAGATCTCTTCCAAGCTTCCATCTGAATTCGGTCATTAAAAGGCAGGATCCACATGGGCTCATCAGTACTGACGGCAGTGCTGAGTCTTTAGAAAAGAAGGAAAAGAAATGGTTTGATCCTTGTAGTCATTGTAAATGAAAGGTAATCCAGTGCAGTCGGGAAATGCTGAAGGAAGCAGCAAGAAGTCCTCAGACTACAATGAGCAGGCTAATAAGAGTCAGCTGAAAGGCCATGCTAGCCCCTAAGGATTCTTGAGGACATCATGCTGGTACTTTGTCTTCTTTATGACACAGCTCATCGTGGCTGCTGAGGAAAGTGGCCACAGTTGTGTGGCTGTCTTAAAAAAAGGAAAGAAAAATACTGTAAAGCATTAAAAATTTAGTCTCTTGCTAAGTGTTAAAGTCTCTTAAACATTAGGGGCCTGATTCTCCTCTTATACTAGTTCATTGTGATAGTTACTTTTGATATACAGTGCTGAGAGAGGAGAATCACACCTGGGAACTTATAACTACAAACACTGGCTCATATGTGACAGTGGCTGAGTTTCATTCGTAGCATGGTCAGGGACTACACCTAATTGCTCAGTGGGGAGTGGTCCAATCCTTTGAGATGTGTGGTATCCTTAACTTTGATTGGCTCTAGTGGGTTTTGAGGGTTCTCAGCATTTTGCCAGACTGGCCCCAACATAAGTGAAAAGGCACATTTGGCAAGTTTCACTAGTGATTCAGGAATCTTCCTGTGATTCTGTCTAGCTTGCACAATCAATCTATATCCTCATAACAGGATGATGAAAGTCACATAGCCTTTTTTGCTGTGGAGCTCTCTCATTTTTGGTAGAAGATTTTGCTGCTAGACATTTGGGAGCGGTGGCTCATTTTAAGTTGGTGTCATAAGTGACTACCAGTAGGCTTAGCCACACAAAGATACATGTGCATTGAAACTGAACACAATGTCCAGGGGAAGTAAGCATCCTCTGAAATAGGTCTTCATTTAATAAGTGTTACTTATACTTCCCTTAATGTTAACCAGATCTGCTGCCTCAGCCGTTGCTAGTGCTGTTATGACTTGTACTGCTGTTGGCTGCATTTCCTGCTCTCCTTTCAATTAAACTGTGTCTTGATTTACTTACATCTTTTATGTTTCCTCTGGCTGCACCAGCTTCAGTCTGACAAAAGTTACCATTGTTTTCTTGGCACTTGTGAGTTTCAAGGCCAGAGTTATTTTCAGACTCTCACAGTCACCATTCACCAGTCATCAGTACAGAGATTCATTTTCCAACTTTCTAATGCACATCCTTCAGTAATGCTGTGGCTCTGCTTTTCTTAGGACTTCCGTCACTCCTTCCTTTCCTCATATTTCATGACACTGACTTATGAAATAAAGACTCACAGCCTTTATTATTCTGCAGTTAATTGTTTTGAACTTCATTGTCTGTATTTTTTCTCGAATATAAGACTTTTTGTAGATATGTGCATAGTACTATAAATATGTAGAAAAATCCCTAAGTACAGCCAGATGTGGCATTAATTCCTAGAGTACCCAAGGTGCATCATGAAAATTAGAGGAATATAAGTAGTTATCTCTGAACTGTGTTTATCTTCCCTTAGCTTTCACTTCCTCCAACTCATTATTTACAATTCTTTTATCAACCATTATTATAACTGTGCCCCCTCTCTAATTCTTCACACCAAATACAGTACCTAAATATTCAGAGGCTTAATGTAAAAAGCTACTTTACATTAGTGTTTTGAATGTAAGTCTTCATTTTAATAAGCATTATCCTTTTTAAATATATAAATATTGCCATTTTTCTGTGACTCCCAGCTGAATTACTCTCAGAGGTGTTGGATTGTCTCTCTCATTTAGGATAGCCTAGAAATGGAACCTACCCATTAAGTCACCTCTTGGCCAATGCAAAATTGGGTTTTTTTACAGGACATTTCCAAGTAACATTTCATGCACACTAGAAAGTAGGACATGGGTAAGGTCATGGTGGTTTGGGGGTAGTGAAATTAAATCCTGTATGAACAATAAAAGGAGTTAATATACACTGCATTAAGAGGCCACCCTTCACGGGGACATATACTATGATGCCTTCTTTCTTTCAACATTCACGCTCACGAACAACGACCTTGATTTATAAAACTTAATGTGACTGTGGGATAAGTTGTGATAGTAAGGGCCTACACTTTTCTCCATGGTTATAGTGAGCTGGTTGACATAACCATTTATCATTTCACCTTATAAGTCTCAGGTCAGCTTTACAAGATCCCTTTCCCCCATTTCGCCAATCAATTTCCTTCCAGTTTCTTGTCATTGTTTTTTAAGATAACTGGACAGTTACAATTTTTGTGGACTTCCCATCTGAAATATCTGAAACTATTTTAAGGTGCAAATCTTAAGCTCAATTTTTTTCAGGGGTAGACACACCTGAGTAGGGAAAATTTAGTGCAATATTTATTTTCTTCTGCTACCACTTGTTCAAAAGGTATTCATATCTCCCAATGGTAATTCAATACACCTTATACACTTGTTGCCAAACATTCAGTGGACTTAAATATGCATCCTAAAAATGGCTCCATGCTCAATTAGGCAAGGGAAGAAGTCTCTAATTAGTCTGGAGCCAGTCAGGAGTGTCTGAAAGCATTCTGCCAATAGGAGCTATAAAATTTAAGTGTTCTTTTAAACCACACATGGGAAAATGAATTAGGGAGAGTGTCTTCCATGGGATGCACGCTGGTGAAGCCAAGAACAATTTCAGTATGCGCGAAAAAGTACTGAAGGTACTGCAGTGACAGACCCTAATTAATCCATTGAGCACCATTACTGCAAATGTCAGTGTGAATTGCTCATCTAACCAATAATTTGGAGGCAGCACCTTTCATCCTTTCAATCACAGAAATTCTTCTTCGACGTGGGATTTTATATCACATAACACCAATGACTTTAATGAAGCTAACCCTAATGACATAAGCATAGAACAGAGGAGACTGTTGACCAGACTGTTCAAATCTCACTCTCTCTCTCTGGTGGTGTTGATTGAAAAGATCTGAAATTTCAAAAGCTGGAACCAATATAAGGACAGAGCATTTTCAAAATGTATTTTCTCTCCAAAAGCATTTCCAAGAAGTCAGAAAGCTGACCTAATTTTACCTCTTTTCAGTGATACCCGCTGGCTTTTTCCTTTGGCTGGGATTGTTTTCTTAAATAATAAATTAGTAATCACACTTTGCACTTCTCACCGGAGACTCTCAAAGTGCTTTGCAAACATTAATATAGCTTCCTCTTACTCTTCTGAGTTAAAGACAGAATCCATATAGTTCACTCCATTTACCACTGAAATGCAACTGTTTTTAGAGTAGAATGTTGTTTAACATGCTGCATAATAATTTAGGAAAGAAAGGGAAGGAAAATAGATGAACTTCTGGTCCTATTGAAGAGAATGGAAGAACTTCCATTGATGTCACTGGGGCCAGGACTTCATACAAAGCATATAAGCACAACTGCAGAGAAAGGGAGTGATACCCTGTTTCCCCGAAAGTAAGACATCCCCCGAAAATAAGACATACTTCCAGTTTTGCCTCTCGCTGTAATATAATGTAATGTAATTTTGGGAGCAAAAATTAATATAAGACACTGTCTTATTTTCGGGGAAACACGGTAGGTAGACAGAATATAGTTCCCTATGTTGGAATTAGGTCAGGACACAGAAGTTAAAAACTTACACTCTTGTGAAAAGTGCCATGGAATCATTAACGACTACAGATAACTAGGAGCTCTTTTTTTAACTTTCCCTCTAGCAGAATTATGCTCACTACTTCCAGGCTGAGACACTGGGTCAAAAGGGATTCAAAGACCATAATACCAATGACGGAATCACCAACTCTGTGTCTTTCAGTCCGTTGGAAGTGCTCCAACCTGCATTGCCTCTGCAGTCACATCCATGTCTTCTGCCCATAGGCCCTGTAAAGATTCCTTTATGATGCAGGTAGCCAGCCTGGAACGTCCTGGCACACGCCTTCCCTTGCCACCTCTGAGAGCTCCAATACAACCGGCAGTGCTTCTGCATCCATCTGAGGGCTCTCCGCGGAGAACTTTTCAAGCTCCTTGTCTTCTACCAGGATCTCCTCAGGACCTGGAAGGTGGTCTCGGTGACCAGGTTCGCTGAGGCTACTGAAAGGGAAGATCTCCTCACGGAGCCGGTGCTACACAACCTTGATCTGTGCAGGTGGTGCAGTCCCACTCAATATGCCGGAGGTTGGTTCTGGCTGGTACCACCAGGATTGGAGACCTCTGGACTACAACTCAACGGATAGAGTAGACCCCTGGTGCTTAGCCGGTGCCTGGGGCACTCCACCCCTTGCGTCCTCCAGTGTATACGCCAGGTGGTAAGGGCAGCCTTACCGTCCACCTCTCAGGCTTTCCTTGAGCAAGTCCTGAGGGAGGGTGCTCCCCATCTACCCCCTGGCCCTGTGGGCCTCACGGTCAGGTTTCAGCCCCATGAGCCTCCCTGGCTGCCTCCCTTTGTACCACCTGATCTGGCTGCATGCAGCCAGTCTGTCTCTGAACGACATCTCGGAAACAGCTGTACACACGCTCATGCCCCACACTCTTCACTTTCTCACCTTCCTGTTCCACCCCAACACTAAGTGGTGGATATGGAAAATCTCCACAGGTTTTCAAACCGAGGGGTAATGTGGAGATGGTTTTCATTTGATCCCACCAAGTTGAAAAGGATGCAGATAGATGCACAAGAGATGCACATTTCATTTTAACCTTTTTAGTATAAATTAACTAAAATTTTGAAAAAGTCATTTTGAACCAAAATATGAGATTTTTCAGTCTAAATTTGTCAAAGCATGATATTTTGACTATTTCCAAAAATTTTCTTCTTTTTTCCCCCAAATCGGGGGACTAGTCAAAACTGACTCTTGAACAGTTGTTTTCAGCAAGTAGCCATTTTCCAATGACAAAGTGTTTGGTTAGAAAATTATTTCCCAACCAGCTCTAGTAGCAAGCACTATGCTTGTAAGAAGTGTTTTCAGGATTGGGCCCTTCACTGAGACCAGAAACCTAGCTGTTAAAGCAATCTTTCATGATAATTGCTTTCCGTGCCTTTATGACTCCAGGGAACTTTAGAGTTTATAATGCTAATAATACTGTAATTACAATTGTTTTATGGGATGTCAGCTTTCCGATACATGGAGATAAGCATAAAAATGGGATTGAATGAGATGTCTGGCATTATCTTAAAAGGGCATAACATTTATATTTAAGAACAAATATTTGTCATATTAATGTATTATATCCTTTGCCTAGAAACATTTTGGAAGACATTTGTTTTTTGTGTTTTTAACTGACTTGACTCTTTCAAACAAAATGCTTTTCAGTCATTCATCCTCTGTTGCTGAATTTTATTTTATTTTAATTTTCCAACCTTCATCTGGTCTCTTTCAATATAACCCTGTCACTCAGCCTCTCTTTGACATCCAGTCCATCAGTACTGATGACATCTTGTCTGCTGTCAGTCTTCTCTTCCCTGTTCTCCATTGATATGGTTGTTGATTTGTTCTCTCCATGCTTTACCTTCCTCCACGCTTAACTCTTTGTCTCCCATTGCAAGCTCTGCCCTGCCAACTCCCAGCTCTCATGTTTAGGAGGAGCTCCCTATAAAATTTTCAAAGCCACTTCATTATTCTCCTTCAAACCCCTTCTCTTTTGCCATAATGCCTACAAAATAACTTGACAACGGTTAGACTTTTAGCATGCTGAGACCAGTGCCTATCATGTTGACCAATATTGCGTGATTGTTTCCTTGTACTTCACCCATCTGTCTGTATCCATCTGTTTTGAGATTTATACTTAGATTATTCTTCCTCAAAAAGCTTATAGTATCTTTGTTCTGTGTTTGTACAGCTCCTAATACAATGGGATCCACGACTAGGGCATCTAAAGGAGTATGGTAATAATAATAACAGTACATTTTGGAATATAAATATGCAGAGATCACACTGAGCTGGTGTGGACCACACAGCCCTGAGGCTGAGCGCAAACCATATTAACTTAATCACGGGACTACTATGCCCTTGCCCCACCCTAGGGTGAGGGGGTGTACTAGCCCCAGGACAGCTGGTCACACCAGTTTCTTTAATGGTTTGAGAGAGATTCCCTTCATATGCGGCTATTTAATCTCTTTTCTACAACCACATGAATAAGTTATGATGAAGTTATTCTACATATTTTGGCTCTTTTTGTCATGAATGTCTACATTGCAGCTGGGAGCATGACTCCCAGCATGGGTAGACAGACACACACTAACTTTGCTTGAACTCTCTCTCTCTCTTTGCCCGTCACCCCCCAGCCGGGGTATGGGCCACCAACTGGTGTTGGTGTTTCAGTAGCAATTGGTTCCCTTACGGGGTGGAGTTGCTAGCCCCACGCCCATGTTAAGCCTACAGCACCTGGTATTCCCAGGAGGTCTCCCATCCAAGTACTAGCCAGGCCTGACCCTGCTTAGCTTCCGAGATCAGATGGGATCGGGCGTATTCAGGGTGGTTTAGCCGTATTTTTGCTTGAACTAGGGTGCTAAAAAACAGCAGTGTGAACATTACAGGACCATAACTCATACAACCAGGTCTCTCCAATATGGATATTGTTTGCAAATGCAATATTTGCTTTCCAAAATATTCTCCAGTATTTTCTGTGGAACATTCCCATGAGTGAAGTTGTTGGCTAGAATATTTACAGAAAGCAAATGTAAGGGGCACCAACAAAACTCAAGTAAATTCATTTCAGAATTCAAACAAATAATCCCAGAATAGTTTTTTTGCAGTAGCTCTACTTCTGTTGTTAGTTTGCCCATTTCCACTACTTCATTTTAACTAATCAACCAGTTGCAGAGTTCTGAAGCTTTTCAAATTTGGATGCATCCATATTTATGTGCTAAGTTAGGGTATGGTTAGATTGAAGATTTTTGCGTGTTTATTTATAGTGCTTCCCAATGTAGCGCAATAGGTATCACGCTACAGACCGTACAAACTGAAACCTTGTAGCGCAAAATACTGTATACATTTGTCCCGCTTCTGACGGCAGTATCAGTTGCGGGATAGGGCAGGTATCCCAGCATTCAGCTGGCTGCAGCCTACTTTGCAAAGAAGAGGGGTAAGGGGGAACAGGGAAAGTGTAGGCAATGAGACAATTTGAGCCTGTCAGTGTCTAGGAAACTGACCAGACTCTGCAGTGCACTCACACAGCTCAATCGGTTAGCATTTCCAGTGCTTATGGGCTGTGAGTTTTAAGAGAGAAACTGATCAGCTACTTCCTGATTCTTCCCTCCTTTTTCAAAACAATGTTGACGTCATTTGCCTTAAATGGCTTGTTGATTCCCTTATATCGTAATGAGTGTTCACATTCCCACCCTTGCGCTATAGCGTTAGCGCAAAAAGGCTTATTCCTCTGGAAAAGGAGGTTTAACACTTGCGCTTTAAACAGGGAGTCATTGCGCAAAATCTCCCTTTGAAGTGTGTTCCCTATGAAAATTATCGCGCTACAAGAGGGTTTTTGCGCCGCAAAGCGCCAGTCTAACCATGCCCTTAAGGTGTAATGGCAGCATCGCCTGTGTGAATGCTGTTTTTCAGCAACCTGACTAGCATGTCTTTTAAGGTTTTAACAACACTCACTGTGTTACTGTGTGTTTGATCTAGTATTAAGTGTATTAAGACTCATTGTCTGTATAGTACCAGTGATGTGTTAACACTTTACTGTCTCTGCCCCAGAGATCTAGTCTCAAAGGAGCCAAATAGGGTATAACTGTGCTGTCTAAACCAGATGTAATAAATGTATTTGGCTGAAGAAATCCAATTCCGCCTATACATTAATTCCTGATTCCATTGTTTTAATGTTAGCATACATTTAGGGAATCACATCCATTTAATCTAAAACATCAGTAAAGGCTGCAGATAAAATATATGACTATTAAAAGGCACATACATTTTCTCCCCATTAACCTTAAGCTGTACTTCAATACTAGTAGAACAAGGCGGTGAGGAAAACTATTTTTTTCCCTTGTAACTTCAATGGGAAGCAAAAGTCCATAGAGACTCTAGTTCACGGAGGTGACGCTTCAGATTTCAGAAACGCTGCTTTCTGAATCCAATCATAGATCAAGTGAAGAAAACAAAACTGACTGAATGTTTAAACATTTCTTGTAATTTACAAGCTGTAGAATGAACTGCATTTAGGATGATAATCACTGTAATAGACCTGGTTCTCCTTCCACTTGTACTGGTGTCAGTGAAAAGCAACTCCACTGCAATCAATGTAGTTACACTAGTGGGTAAAAACCATTATGGTATGAAATGAAATAATATTTAATGTTAAATTTCAGGGCGGGTATAGAATCCTCCCTACCCAGAAGAACAATACTGATTCCACAGCATTTGGGGGCTTCTGTAGTTGTGAGGATTTGCCCTTGCATAATTAATCTCACAAAATACCACTCAATACAAGTGCAGTCCTGAAATAATGGGCCTGATCCACAGTGGTGTTACTCCGGTTTTAAACAGGTGTAAGTAACTCCCTTAAATTCACTGCCTGGTATTCAATTCATGGATTTACTTCCATTTAATTGAATAGAGGGATTAGCAATCCAGGTAACATAGTGGTGAATCAGACCCAACCATTGCAGCCACTGGTGAGTAAATCATAGTATCAAAATGCAATGATCCTGATACTGAGCATACAATTTTTACTCCATGAAATATTTGCAAAAATTATTAAAATTATACCTAAAATTACAAAAAAATATTTCTGTGCAAACTGATTTGTTTGCAAAATTGTGAAAAATCAACATTTTCCACTCAAAAATAGGATTGCTTTGGGGTAAGTTTTCCAGCTTCAAAGGAAATGCATAAAATCTCATAGTTTGCTGTTCTGAGTTTTGGCAGCGGGCATTGACTGGTCTGCAGATCCGCATTAGCAGACTTTTACTCTCATGTGGTTCTCACTGGAGTCATTTGTAGTCAAGGGGATTAGGATTTTACCCATGCAAATCTCTTTGCACGAACAGGCTATAATCGGCCCAATTATATCGGCACTGGGGAGAGATTATGTCTCAAAATTACAATTCTCCCCACTGGTACATCTTTGTTTTCAGGGGAAATAATCTACTGCAGCCCGGAGAAAGATAGAGTTTATGTCCCCCTTTGATCCTCAGACAACACTGCTGACTAGCAGGCTGAGGTAACAGAGCTGCAAGACTCCACCCTCTCCCCAACTATTTGTGAGGAGGGGTGCGGCAGCTGTGCTTGACTAAATCCAAGAGCCATGATAACAAAGTCCTGTGGCACCTTAAAGACTAACTATAAAGTTTTGAAGCATGAGCTTTCGTGGGCTAATACCCACTTCGTCGGATGCAGGCAGTGGAACTTCCACTGCCTGCATCCGACAAAGTGGGTATTAGCCCACGAAAGCTCATGCTTCAAAACTTTATAGTTAGTCTTTAAGGTGCCACAGGACTTTGTTACCTCTTCTATTCCAGACTAACACGGCTACCTCCCTGATTCTTAAGAGCCATGATGTGAGCAGCCCTAAAGCCATGCGGTAGTGTCCTGGCCCTTATTTCTTGTTACTGCTCTTCTTGGCTGTCATAGATTCAGGGTAAATGCACCTGTTTTGCCCCTCTCTGTGGTCCATCCCAGGAGTACCCAGTCAGATCTGGGGTCACCAACTGTCACCTGTCTCTGGGTAGGGACCCTTGGCCATCTGCCTTCTGACCAGGGAGTTTTAAGGCTGCACAACTCCCTGCCTTACATTGTGATATCCCCAGCAAGCCAATCTGCTTAACACCCAGTGCCTATGTGTATTGCTTCCTCATTGAAGGCTATAAACAGTGTATTGCCAGCAGTTACAAGTTACCATACAACTCTTTCTAAGCAAGCACATTTATTCTTAAGGCATTACAGAGAAAACATGTAAAATAATAAAAGTTCCTATGCGCATGCTCATTTTCTGGATCCAATTAAATGCAGCCTTTTTATATCAAAAGCCCTTTATTTGTCCATTGATATCTGGAAAACCCTGTCTGAACTAATATATGTAAGCCTCCCCGGGTAACTCTTAGGAGGTGCTTACAACCTAAGAAATGCACCTTAATTACCTGCTACTGTTCTTAGTTCCTGACAGAACTGTGACAACCCTCACTCTTGGAACTGCATGCACTACATAATACATAACCCACTCATAAACTTAATACAGTAAGTTGCAATAACTGTCACAATGGCCATTTAGGCTTAGTCAGAATCTTAATAGTTAATTAATAAAGTGAGGAATACTTGTAGCACCTTAGAGACTAACTAGTTTATTTCAGTATAAGCTTTCGTGGGCTATAGCTCACTTCATCGGATGCACAGAATGGAACAGAAGTAAGATGCATTTATACACACAGAAAGAGGGGGGGGGGGAATTGTACATTAGCATACCAATTCTAAGAGGGATGTTAAATGTAGATGGGCCATTATCAGCAGGAGAAAAAAATACCTTTTGAAATGGATTTCTGTGTCAAGTAAATTAACTCAGGAAATGCAATCAATTAGTGTAATGAGAGAACCATTCGCAAGTCCTGTTTAGCTCCTATAGCTCACATAGCCCACGAAAGCTTATGCTGAAATAAACTAGTTAGTCTCTACGGTGCTACAAGTATTCCTCGCTTTCTTTTCTTTTACTAGAATTTCATTTAGGTTTTAAAGCAGAGACAGTTCAAAGAAGGAAGTGTAGATAGTGGTTTAGCAGTAGAATCATTTACGTTAAAAGGATGAGACTACGTAAATCTACAGCTCACTGCTATTAGGTTACTTTTAAAAGTACTATCAAACTAAGTAGAATTTTTCAATCTCATAACTTCTTTCTCCTCCATCCAAGGAACAAATAACAGTCATGATCTAATTTAATTGAAGCCTACTCTGGTTTATTTTGAATTGCTTTTAACTGCAATGCTGTATCAGAGTTTTGACAAACATGATAATATTTGATTTATTTGTTTGTTTCTGGTTAATGTCAGTTCTTTACTGACTAGAGTAGTCATCTAGATACTGAAATTACGAGAGTGGTCAAGTTGAAATCTATATCTTCCCCTCTGCTGGAATGTGCAGCATGCCTGCTTGTATTTTAAATTCATAGACACAGAATAAATTAATCTTTTCAGAACTTACTATTTCTATGTACAAAATAGCTGCTGTCTGTTAGTCAACTATGGAATTAACGACTTACAGATCTATGCAAGATTTGTAAATATCTTTGTTGAAAAACAACAACCCAACTAAACTACATCTTTTCACCTGAGGATTTTGCAGAAACATATAGTAGCAATTTCAGTTGTCAACTTCATTATGCCTTTGGGAGGGAAAATGTGTGGTCACTAAATGATAATTTTATATTGTCATTTTCAAAATTCCTTACAAGCATTAACTAATTAATCCTCACAATAATACTATGAAGTAGTTAAGTTTATCTGTTTTATGGAAGGAAGACAGGATAGAGGACTCCCTCAAGGTCACAGAAAGGGACCATGTCAAAGTGGATTAGTAGCACAGAGCACCAAATGACTTTTTAGGATTAGACATATTTTTAGGATTAGAAGTGCTGGACAGTCACAGATTCAAATTCTGATTTCACTTACTCCACACTTATGCAACTTCCTTGAAGCCAGTGAGATGTCAGAGACGGAACTGAAGGCAGAATTTGGCCCTCATTATTAGACAAGTGGAGACAGATGGGACTGGTTTTGAAATAGAAGAAGAGCCTTGTTTGTGCTCTCACTTTGTTGTTCATGATTTGATGTTCATGTTCATCAACAGTGAATTTTGAAAAGTTAACTGTAAAGTGTTTTATATTCAAATAGCAGTTTTTCATCGTACCATATCCCATATTCGCTGCTGCCTAATAGAATATTAGGGAGACTTCCCAGGATCAGCATCTTCTGCCACTGAGAGCGTCCATGAGTTGTGGATAATGGAATGGCCTTCACATATGGAAGTTTAGCTGTGATGTAAATGTGAACCCTGTGGAATAAGCAGCCATGGACAATTTGACAACTGTACTGATAGGGTGTGGTAAAGCAGCAGATGGCACTGCTGGCCCTATAAAATGCCACATATGCCCAAAGATAGTACTGTGGCATGGCAATTGCAGGCTGGCATTCAATAAGCCTTCTGCCAAAATCACTGCTGCCTTGTAGGTTAAGCCTTTTGGCTAAAGGCTAGGGTTCCAACTCCCCCCAAAACTGGCCATGCTTGCTTCTTGGGGCCATTGTGGAGTATTAATATCTATTATAATGGTGTACATTTGGGGCTAAATCATATTAGCAGCACTTTTTATTGGATAAAGTAAAATCCTGTTTCTATGCCAGCCTGATTAAATACTGCAGTAGCATGACAAAGTACAGAATAGTTAATCCATCAGGACTTGAATCCACTAAGAGAAGAAGAACATTCTCTGCCTGCCAACAAGTTGTATATATGCAGTGCAGTCATTGGTCCCAGGATATCAGAGCAACAAGGTGGGTGAGTTAATATCTTTTACTGGACCAACTTTTGTTGGTGACAGAGATACATTTTCAAGCTTACCCAGGGCCAGGGCTCTCAGGTGGCACCAAATATTCTGTTTCTCGGGTGTTTAGCTGCTGGTTCTTGCTCACACATTAGGGGTCTTACTGATCACTGTATGTGGGGTTAGGAAGGAATTTTTCCACAGCTCAGATTGGCAGTGACCTTATGGGGTTTTCACCTGCCTCTGCAACATGTGAGTAGGGTCAATTGCCAGGATTATCTGGGTATACCTCACTTAATCATTTCCTTGCCATTGGAGGGGCTTCCGGCATTGGAGCACCTTGGTCCTGTCTATTTTCTGCCTGTGGCACATCATAATCTGGTCTCCTGTGGGCTGTAATACTTTGATCTAATTTCAGTTGTTGTATTTAGTATGCAGGTGCTGGATGGTGCTAATGGCCTGTGATATACAGGAGGTCAGACTCAGTGATCTGATGGTTCCTTCTCGCCTTAAACTCTATGACTCTGTGACGTGCCTGCAGGGAAATTACCCTCCAAACCCCCATTAATTAGAGGCTGGCATATGCCTGAGGCATAGGGGTTTGCATCCCTTTCAAAAAAAAATTCCACAGGAAGAGCCAAAATGCTAATAACCAAGGCTGTTAGTGATTATGACAAGAGAAGTGGGACATGTGCAAAAGTAAATATATCAGCCTTTCCCGTTCTGCCTAAATGCATATGTTCCTTGGCAGCAGTTTTCAGTAGAAACACCCATTTGTTTCACTGAAAAGGCAGGATAATAAAAAAGACTCGCTTTGAACTTACAAAATAATAGATATGTTTCATAACACAGGGTGAAAAGTAAATTTGCTTGGTAATTTCTAAGGTATCTATTACAGTGGTATCTGAGAGCCCTGGGAAGTCCCAAATGCACATAGTTGTAAATCAAGTATCATAAGCATATTAAAATTACCATATTAATCAGTCTCATGAATTCATTAACATGACTTAGATATTTCAAACAGATTTTTGGTACTTGTCAAGAACAGGAAATTCCAAAACACCTGTATTTCGCTAATGTACTAAAATCATGCTAACCGCTCAGAAATCCGTCCAATTTAAGTGCTTAGTTTGCAGAGCAGTGTTATCTGAATGGTGAATAAAGATATAGCATGTTACAGCATTTGACAGGTGCATAGTACAATATAATGATGTGATGCATCTAAAAAGCTGGCTCAGTTTTAAAAATGTAAAGCTCTGTGTGTAGCTAGTATATGAGTATTATTTACACTATGCATTGCTTTTCATTCACATATCACAACACATTTGCTATTTAGAATGAAGTCAAATTAACAAGGAAAAAGCCACAGATGTACAGTATATTTATTCTTCAATAAACTTGAAATTTAATGATGTTCAAGCTAGCTATTCGCACTCTCTTGTCTCGGAGATTTATAAGTGTGCAGATATTCTGTGTCATGAAGTCAGATATGCCTAGATTGGATTACCACCTCCATTTTGGATTTGGACAGCCATTTCCTATTAGGTGCTGATGGTTGATTGTTTAACCTTGCAGAAGTTAGGTTACTGTAATGGACTCCATATGGGTGTCCAGCCCGGGAAAGGTGTTTGACACTTAGGGTATGTCTTCACTACCCGCCGGATCGGTGGGTAGTGATCGATCGATCGCGGCGCTCCCATCGACGCCGGAACTCCAGCTTGCCGGGAGGCGCAAGCTGGAGTCAACGGGGGAGTGCGCCTCTGACTGCCGCCGCCGTGAGGACGGATGGTAAGTCGGCTGCAGATACGCAAACTTCAGCTATGTGATTCACATAGCTGAAGTTGCGTATCTGCAGTCGAACACACACACACACACACATTGTGGGGACCAGCCCCGGGTTGAAAGATTATGACTTAGAAGCCATCACAGAGCAATCTAGAACAATCAATTGCTGGCCCAAACCCATGGAACAAAGGATTTTCTACAAAACAACCTGAGCTGGGGAGGGGCTGGAGTTTCTCAGCCTGGGAACATAGAAAAAGGGACAGAGACTGTATTTTCTAAAGGATGCTTTTTTGTGGAGGGGGCAATCCTTTACCACATACAAGAAGAATGGCTGGAGAGAGAAAAGGCAGGCGGGATTCGATCTAATGCCTAAAATGCTGACAAGACTTGCAGGTGGGTGAGATCAGTCTATGGGAAGGCATGTTTCAAGATTTTTGTTATTTTTCAAAGATGTGTAATGCTCTAGTCCTTTGTAAACGTAAAGAGACTGTGGTTAAGAAATTCCGGGGTTCCTTGCTTTCCTGTCATGTTGTCCCCAGAAAAGTTACCCTAGAAGCTTCAAGAAATGACAGCCTCAGAGGAGCATGTGTTAGCAATGAAGGGGGCTCAGGAGGTCTGAGTCACTAGTTACAGGTTCTGGGACAGGACTTCAGCGTCCAGTATCCCAAGAGAGAGCTGAGAAAGAAGGTCTGAACCTGGGAATGTACCTTACATACCCAGAGCTAGAAAGAGTGACAAAACTCTGCTCAGAACCATCTGGCTTAGAAGCAAATGGAAATGGGATCCAGTAGCTCGGTCAATTGTTTTTCTCCTACTGATAATGGCCCATCCAAATTAAACAGCCTCTTAGAAATGGTATGCTAATGTACAACTTTTTTTTTGTGCTTTCTGTGTATATAAATACATCTTACTTCTGTTCCATTCTATGCATCCGATGAAGTGGGCTATAGACCACGAACGCTTATGCTGAAATACACTGGTTAGTCTCTAAGGTGCCACAAGTCTTCATCGTCTTATTTACAGACTAGACAGAAAACATGTCCCAAACATTGAGGGCTTGTCTACACAGGGGGTTATTCCAGAATAGCAATTGGACTTTAAATTCACACCTTCCTTTAATTCAAATTAACTTTCAAATATAGATAAGCCCTTAGGATGTGCAGAAAGTTAAAGAGCTTGTTTGCATGAATCCCATTATCCTGTTCATTTTAGAGGCTCTTCAAAGTTTTATTACATTCATTTATCTAAAAAAGAAGCCTTTTACCATGCTACTTCCCTAAACAGCATTTTGTTCAGTGCTCATTGGATTTGATTCATTATTAGATTTCAAATCACTATAAAAGTCAGGTCCAGCCCTAGATTTTCTGAAACTCTGTGCACAGGGCCAGCTCCAGGCACCGGCATAGGAAGCATGTGCCTGGGGCGGCACTCTTAAGAGGCAGCATTCCAGCCAATCTTAGGGCCACCCTCCTCTGGCCATGCCGCCCTTTTTTTACCTTTTTTTTTTTTGCTACGGTGGCACTTCTCCAGCCGCCCTTTTTTGCTTGGGGCAGCAAAAAAGTTAGAGCTGGCCCTGTCTGTGCAAAGCAAAACTTATACAGTAGACTCTCGATTATCCAGGATTGGGTTAACCAGGATGTGGATTAACCAGGATGTCAAAAAATTATGCGTAACTCGCAAGGTCGGCTCTGGCTTTGTTGCCGCCGCAAGCACACACAAAAAGAACCACCCCACCAGGGCACAGGGAAGCCAGTGAACCAACATTTCCTCCCTCCGGCGCAGGGTGGCTGGTGAATCAATCCCCCCCTCCCCATATTTCCTATGGATGGTGATTATCCAGGATTTTATTAACCAGGATTAATTTTTTCCCTATCATCCTGGATAATCGAGAGTCTACTGTACAGTCTTGTGGCAAGGTACTGCAGCAGGGGAAACCCTAACTAGTCACTCCAGCCCCAATCAGGGGAAATGGGTTGGGGCTGGGTAACTATTTAGGACTGGGTAACTACCCCCTGCCAGCCTCTATAACAGGGGCTAAAAGCTTGGGTGGAAGTGAACCTGGGAGAAGGGGGAGAAGAAGAGTAGACTCAGAAGGAGCCTGTTGCCACTGAGGCCTGTGTTAAGCCAAACCTATAACTAGGTCCTGACTATTGGGGGAGTGGGGCAGGAGGTTGAACTCAGTGGGGGCATGGTGAGCACCACGTTCCAAGTCTCTTCCAACTCTCTCCACTTATTGCAAAGTTTCCCATCTCTATGCACTCATCACGCACACAGACACATCCATTTCCTTCCAGTGAGAGGCTACCTTTTTAACCTGCTTGTGAAAGTGCCTCAGCCTCCAGTGATCCCACTGTATGGGCCAGGGAGGAGGTAAGATGGAAACCCAGCTTTCCCAGCTGGAGAGAACAATTAGGGAATCCAGTTTTTGCTAAGGCTGCTGGCACAAGGATGACAAGATAGTGATCAATGAATAGGGAATGTTAGGACAAGAAAGATGTGGACAAACTGGAGAAAGTCCGAAGAAGAGTAACAAAAATGATTAAAGGTCTAGAAAACATGATCTATGAGAAGAGATTACAAAAAAAATTGGTTTGTTTAGTCTGGAAAAGAGATGACGGAGAGGGCACATGATAGCAGTGTTCAAGTACATAAAAGGGTGTTGCAAGGAGGAGGGTGAAAAATTGTTCATCTAATCCTCTGAGGATAGGACAAGAAGCAATGGGCTTAAATTGCAGTAAAAGAAGTTGAGGTTGGACATTAGGAAAAACTTCCTACCTGACAGAGTGGTTAAGCAGTGGAACAAATTTTCTAGGAAGTTGTGGAATCTCCATCACTGGAGGTTTTTAAGAACAGGTTTAGACAAACACAGGTCAGGAATGGTCTAGTTATTACATAATCCTGCCTTTAGTACAAGGGACTGGTCTAGATGACCTACTGAAGTTCCTTCCAATCCTACACTTCTATGACTAGTCTGAAACTGTGTATAGGATATAGGGTTATGGTAGTCAAATAGGTTTAAGGCTAGCACTGATAAAATGATGCCACAATTTAGGCCCCATAATGGAAACTGGACTATTATTAGGGATTTACAACTCTGCCATTTTTGTTTGAAAACATTATCGACAAGAATAGCTAGTGAATGGTTTATTTTCACCACAAAACACATTATTGATAGAATAAAAACAATAAATTAAAGTAGACAATGTTTTGAGATCAAAAAAATCTACTCTCTAACTTTTCTATAGACGGATGTTCATGCAGCTGATTAAATCCGTTTCAAAAGAAACTCAGCATTCCATAAAATGTTAAAAAAGAAAATGGAGTGTATTCACCCATATTTATCAATGGAGTCACATTGGGCATGAACTGGATGTGCTGTTCTATGCTGTCTCTGTAATGGCAGTGTCAGATCCTGCACTCACTGAAGTCAGTGGCAACATTCCCATTCTACTGGCTTTTCATGGCTTGATTTAAGAAGTCCCTCTAATCGCCTTTGTAACCACAGTTTTTACATAATGTAACTTCCATGAAGTCCAGGGATGTGATACAAAGTTAATGACTGGGGGGGGGGGGAAGACCCCAAATAGGTAGTATTAATATTTCAGTAATGCAACTCTTCAAGATTATCTTTTTATATACAATATTAGGTTCATTTTAGTCCCTCTGCGGATCGGCAAACTTGCATAAAAATAGGGATTTATGCAAAGAGTATGATGGCTAATCTGGTTGGAAATCTCTCTTTCAAATCTCTGAAAACATTATGTATCCAATTCTGAGCCATTATGGTTTAATAAAGAGATAAAGAGAGAGAGAGAGAGAGAGAGAGAGAGTTTTTAAAACACCAATTGCTGAAAGAAATTTCTTTTTAGTATTAGAGAGAGAAGATTAAACAAAAGGGTGAAAAGTGTACAGATATCCAGGATTGTAGGCCAAAATGTGAAATATCAGCATAGTTGCATCCAAGTCTCAATTTCAGTTTTGAAATCAAACGCTCACCCAGACTCCATCTCAAAATCTAGTCTAAACTGAATCAGGATCCTGATCTAAACATTGCCTGCTCAGCCCATCTCCATTTTATGTACTAAAAGCAAAACCTCTCAAAATTGTCAAGCCTAAAGATATTTATTTAGAGAGTTGCTGTGGCTTTAACATCTGCCTGCACAATTTTTATTATAACATTTTTATCAGATGTGCAGCAAGTCACATACATTGCACTTACAGGTGTGCTCATAAATCACAGACAGTGATTTAACGTACTTTCTGGAACTACTAGACTATTTCCTAATGATGATACTTGCTGCTGAAGTGCACCCAACAAACAGACTAATTAGTCTGCAGTTTGCTGTTTCACACCATAGAAAATGGAAGAGCTGCAGCACCAGTTAAGACACTTTGGAAATACCCTCGCTCCTATAAATGGAAGTTTATCTGAACAAACAAAAAATGCAAACTGACTCTGCAAATGTCAAATAACATTTGGAAAAGATCTATCATACTACAAAACCGATGTTCTTCTTTGATTCTAAGGGTTTATATTTCATTCTAATCCCTCCCTAACTACCTTTTAAATTTGAAAATAAACAAATGTATCTCAGGGCCAAATTCTGTACTCTGCTCTGCCCATGCAACATCCACTCAAGTCAATGAAAGTTTTGCATACTTATCCAAGGGCAGAAATTGGTTTTTGGAGTTTGTGAAAGAGAAATTAGTAGCACTGGAAAGAGGCAAAAGAGCCCAGCTGTTTCAGTATTGGGGTTTCCTCAGTAGCACCTAGGACTGGTGATAGTGGGTGTTTGTCTATTTGACACCACCCACGCTGCAATAGATTTTTGCAGCCAAAGTCAGTTGTGGCTTCAGCCAGTGTTGTATTGAAGCCAGCACTTGGCTGAAACCTTAAATTATTTCAAAACAGGTGCTTCATGGGCAGTATAAGCTAACCCTTGGAGAGCCACTCCTCAAATAAATTTTATCGCCATGACAATATAATACTTTGCCTCTCTATTAATGAAGCCAAGACACCAGTTATGTGAACATCTGCCAATTAAGTGGCCAGAGACCATGAAAAGTTCCATATTGCAACATCCAACCCTAGAGTCATTTAACCCTGTAGGATTAGATTTCTGTGAATAAGAAACCAATTAGGAAATCCTAGCATTGGAAATAAAGGTAGAGAAGCTCTTAACTTGACAGGAGATCTGCTCTGACAATGCAACATGCCTTTATAAAAACACACTGAACCCCTGGTATGAAAAAGGATTCCTGTATTGATTCTTATAGAAAGGAAAAAGTAATGGCCTTGTGGTGGTCTGGGATGGCATAGCTCAAAGAAAATCATTTTAACTGGGGGAGAAAAAAATAATCACAAAATAATTCAAAGGTTTCCCAGGGGGAAAAAAACAGTGCCTGCTTTTTACAAATGTTTATTCTCCTGGCAAAGTGCTGAAATACATTTAGCTGGAAAGAAAAAAACCCATTGGACAGTAGGGAACATTTAAAAGATTTTACTGAAATACTTCCTTTGGGCAATGATGGGGGTGGTGAGAATCTGATTATAAAGTGAGGACAAGCAGCTGAGTTTGGCATTATTAGGATTCCAAAACAACATAGTTATTAACCCCAATGCTTGATTTATTAATTTGCGCCATTGTTGCCTGAGAGCGATTGTAATTCGTGCTATATACCCATGGAGTAAGAGGGTTGAAGGTGCAGGGGAGACAGCTTCTGTGGACCTCCCACACAGTTAGATAGGGAGCAGACAAAAGGAGCAGGAGTGTGTGGAGTCTTGATTTCATCCCTACTGCTGGCCAGTACACCTGCATTGACACACCTAGGTCTGTAATCTTTGCTAGTGTAAAGCCTGCTGCAGGTTTACACCAAATCCCTCATCCCAAACCCCATCCCAGACCCCCACACCCCTAGCTGGAGCCCTCACCCCTTCCCACACACCAACCCCCTTCCCCACCCCAGTGCCTCCTACACTCTGAACCCCTAATTTCTGGCCCCATCCCAGAGCCCACACCCCCCAGCTGGAGCCTTCACCCCATCCCACACTCCAACACCCTGCCCCAGCCCAGTGAAAGTGAGTGAGAGTGGGGGAGAGCGAGTGACTGAGGGAGGGGGCTGGAGTAAGTGGGGGGCAGGGCCTTGGGGAAGGAGCAGAGCAGAGGGTGAGGAAGAGGTGTTCAGCTGTGTGCAATTAGAAAGTTGGCAATGCAAGGGGAAGCCCCAAGACTCTGCTTCCCCACCCTGCAGGACTGGAGCCACAAGTGCCAGCTCACCTTGCTACAGGAGGAAACCCCGAGTCTTCATGCCCCCACCCCCAGTGGGCTTAGCGGGGCCCACAATTGATTTTTCTGTAGGTCAGTGGCCCTGATAGAAGAAATATTCCCCATCCCCAAGTTACGGTATAATGGTCCCTTTGCCAGTGAGCATTAAGGGGCTCTTCGGGCTCACACTGGTCACTTTCAGTAGTTAAAAATACCACGGAGTAGGTGGTATTAGCACATTGTATTTTGGTAGTAACCTTTTTATGGCTGGTAGGTGGTTTGTCAGAGGATAGTAAAGTGTCACGCTCTTCTTGATTTCAGATTTAAAATATTTTAGAGTGTGAAGTTGGCCTGACACAAAGTGAGCTGGTGCTTTTAAGATGGGTTCCAGGTCAAGCTCTACCTTGTTCCAGTTTTTTACCCAAAAACGGAAATTACCTGTGCCTGTGATAAGGTGGGGGGAGCAGAGTGAGGGCAGCCAGCTTCTGGAGTGTTCAGCCAAGCAGCAAATCTGGGAGGTCACATGACCTGCAAGCTCCCACCCACCCACCAACAGAGGTCATCTTGTGGTACTAAGATCACTTGACTACATAAAGTATTTCTGAAACCTTTACTGTTATATACTCTTTGTTTTTGCATGCATTCTGCACAATGCATAATAATCAGTATATATAAAATATACATAGTTATGAAGGCTTTGTGTTTGCAGTGGAATACACCTCTCCCTGTTTAAGAAATCTTGATGTCAATGTATCTATTTCTCCTAATTTGTCTCTTCTGCCCATCATCCCCATCTGCTTATTTGTTTCATCCCCCTCTTACGTGTTGTCTGTTTTGTTTTTTGACTGCAAGCTCTCTGGGACAGGGACTGTCATTTTCTATGTCTGTACAGGGCCTAGCACTAGGGAGACCCCAAATTGACTAGCTTCTAGGGACTACTGCAATTTTAATATCAAATGTTCTATTTGTTTGAGTTTTTCAATAATGTGTTTCAGACGTGCTCATAACCCCATTTAGGAGAGAGCCTGCTTTTAAAAATATGCAAACATGTTTTACTAACATGAATGCTCTTGGAAATCAATTTGTACAGTCTTCTTTTTAAGCATTCACCCCAGAAACCTTTGAATAAATAACTACTGCGGCAAAAACTGTACTGGTTGTTATTTGCTTATAGTAATAGTTAACTGTTAGGGACTATGATTTTAAAGGTTTTCAAAATGGAGTAGATCAGCTGGGTGGACATGCAGCCATAATCTAGGACAGAGACTGCACATAGCACCTGTCAACACATGTCATGCATATAATTAACATTTAACTATGCAACATTGTTTGTTATACATGTAGCAGTAAGTGTTGTGAGCCAACAGCTGGTGGCTATGACACTTTTCAAATCTGTGTACAAACTTTGTATGTGGCAGTAGATTATTGGCTGTATGAAGCTGTGATACTCTTTGAAGTTATTGGTTGTGTAAAGCTGTGACGATTATCAAATCCTGTATATATGTTCTGACTGCTTGTTGATTTGTGGCAGTCAAGTTTGGAGCGTTAGCCCCTTGACTCCCTATTTGTGCACAAATAAACCTTTTTTTATTCAGGTTACCTTGCGACTCTGCCTGTCTTTGAAGGTGAATTGGGAGTCCTCCAAAGGAACAAGCCCCTTGTGCAACACTACTATAACATCATGGGGAAAAAACATGTTTTATATGACTAAAAACACCTAAGCAAGCCATCGGGTAAATGAAATTTGTGAAACATTTTGAATGACAAAATCATCATTTGTTTGTGGACATTTCACTAGAAGAAGGGATGAAATTCCCAACAAATAATTTTTACTCAGCTGTAAATTTTTCTTTGAAGCTACTATTAAAAGGGAGATGAGGTGAGTGTGAAAGGAAAAACCATTATTTATTTTAAATTCATGGAGAAACCTGGACGCTGTATTACTGATGAAGACCTTCAGAATGTATGTAAAAATAAACAAGCTGATTACTGTTGAGGTAAAACAAAGATCTATCATGCCTTGGAGGAACATATTGAGGTGAAGATCAAGAAAGGATTACGTACTATACTCATTTTACTGATGAATAAACTGGAAAAAAAATCAAAATTTAACACTGAACTAGATCTCTAGTCCAGGAAGGGTGTCGGCAGAGGCAGCACTTAGCATCCTCACTGTCCTTAATACAAAGTTGTGTGTGTGTGTATTATATTAAAAAACAGATTAGCAAGATTTATGTGACAGACATGCTGGTAGCTGCTGACTGAGTGTCACATACAAGGAAACTAAAAATGGCTGTGCATCTATAGAAATAACTATATAAAAGTGATATTACAAGCCCAATTGGTGCGGCTGATGTATTTTTAAAATATGCTAAAAATGGATCAGAGTTTAATAAAGCTGAAATGCTAAACAGAAAATTGTCAAGAATTAATTTAAACTCCACTATCTGATTTAAGTAATACAACAGCAAGTTCTTTATACTGTATTATGTAAACTTCTTTCCACTGATCTGACAAATCAGATTAAATGTTTCTAAACCCTCCCCAAGCGGAAACTGAGGTCATACACAAGGAGATTAGTCTCTAGAAGTCAAATGAACATTGCATTAGAACCGAGGTAGGCAACCTACGGCACGCATGCCAAAGGCGGCATGTGAGCGGATTTTCAGTGGAGCCCTGCTTCCAGCCTGGGATCCCAGCTGTCGGCCCCCTGCCACCCAGGATCCCAGCCCCAACTTAGCCTGCTGCCCCAACTTAGCCTGCTGCCCCAACTCACCCTGCTGGATGAACGGAACCCCAGGCCAGCAGCGGGCTGACCAGGACCAGCAGCCAGGACCCAGGCTGGCAGAGGCCGCTGGCCAGAACCCCAGATCTGCAGCAGGCTGAGCCACTCAGCCTGCTGCTAGTCTGGGGTCCCGGTCGCCAGCCCCGCTCAGCTTGCTGCCGATCTAGGGTCCTGGTTGCCAGCCCCTTTCCAGCTGGGGTCCCAGCTACCGGCCCCACTTAGCCCACTGCTGGCCTGGGGACATTGGAAAACTCGGCAAAGAAAAGTAAAGGTAAGGATCACACTGAACTGCATTTTAATTTAATTTTAAATGAAGCTTCTTCAACATTTTAAAAACCTTATTTACTTTACATACAACAATAGTTTAGTTATATTATAGAGACTTGTAGAGAGAGACTTTCTAAAAATATTAAAATGTATTACTGGCACGCGAAAAAGTAAATTACAGTGAATAAGAGAAGACTTGGCACACCACTTCTGAAAGGTTGCTGACCCTTGCATTAGAATAAGTTATAAGTAAAGCAGTGTGGGTGTGAATAAGGAAATACATTTACTAATGCTGGATTAAAATACTGATGTTAGGATGGTTGCTGATTACAGGTGTCCAACAATCACACTCTGTTATAGCTCTGCAAATGCTAGATTTCAACTGCCATTATGGTCAACGGTACAAAGCAAACAAAATCAGCCTCAGAAGAATTCCACTGGTGCAAAAACTGTGGCACTACACCAGTAGTTCTCAACCTTTCCAGACTACTGTACCCTTTTCGGGAGTCTGATTTGTCTTGCATACCCCAAGTTTTACCTCACTTAAAATACTTGCTTACAAAATCAGACATAAAAATAGAAAAATGGCAAAGCACAATATTACTGAAAAATTGCTCACTTTCTCTTTTTATACCACAAAACTATAAAACAAATTGAATGGAATATAAATATTATACTTGCATGTCACTGGGATACTTGAACCTGTTTTTCACTTGTCTGAAGTCCGAGCCCCAGGTGGCAAGGATGAAGCATGTAACTTAGCTTCACAGAGCTCCATGTGGACCTGAACAGTTGCCCTGCTTGCCACCCCATAATGCTGGTCCTGCACTCGCTATTCCCCTAAACCCATCCTGTGACACCCCCAACCCGGGGGCTGAAACCCCCAGGATGAGAAACACTGATCTAGAGGAGCTGAGTATCATAGCTCCAGGGGTATGCATATCCCTGGTTGAGAACCACTGCTCTACACCAGCTGTCTGTACCACTGGAGGTTCAGGGAGAATGGCCATGGAAAAGGAGGTAGGGACAAGTACCATTATGCACTGCAATCCATAACTTCAATAACAGCCCCATGGGAGGATCATTGCCAGTTAGTATAAATTATTACAGTTTCTAATTTGCAGCAGGAGTCTATCCCACTACAGACCAACCCTAGAATCAGAGACTGTACGTGTGTTATAAAGCCACCTTTGCACCCTCCTCAAGTGACCTGAGTGCCCCTCACACACAGCTGATGTTCTGGCCCATTGCCTGTAAATATGTAGGAGGGAAGCTGCTAGGCTGGCATAATAATAGTTGCAAAAAGTTTTCTGCAGCTTCATATGTGATATTTCTCACCAGCAAGATCCACCTCAGGATCCCCACTCTTTTCTCAGATATGCATCTCAGGATCCCCACTCCTTTCTCAGAGATATGCATCTAGCTTCGATTCCTGCCTGGCAGAGGCGGGGAAAGGTTTTGAGAGGTGGGAGACCTGTGTTCAAAACCCTCATAAAGCTACTGCTGTCAGTGAAGACATATTTGTAAATTAGACAGTCTTTCTTTTTGAATGTTTTTATACCTCCAACTTGGACATATGAAGAATATAAAAAAACCTACTACCCAGCTGCATACCCTTAAAACAATACCCTATGTAAATGAAAGCTTCATTAATCTAATCAATTATGGCACTAGAATGATCCTGCAAACATTTATTAATAACTTCATCTGCATCTAAAGAAGCAGTTTCCAACAACTCTCCAACAAAATTAAAAACTTTTAATAATAGACACTTGTAGGAACTAAGTCAATTTCAGCTTAATTAATTGTATTAAATTTTCCTGCAAGAATGGGTGTTGGACTGAGCTCATATATCAACTTATATGTAAACATTTCTGTTGGCCTTGTTGTCCAGATGGCTTCTTATATCATACAAATAACAACTGTTTTAATTATCATAATGAGAAACTACAGTGAGTCAAAGGATAAAGAAGAAGAATGTTATTCATTAAACCCTTCCTGATTAATTAGTTAATGTTTATACAGATCTTTGAATAAGTAAAGCACAATATAAGTGCTAAATAGTATTATTATTATTATTAACCATTCTTCAGACTATCAAAAAGGACAATCTTGTTGAATTTGTATAAGAATGAGGGAATGAGATGGAGCCATTTTCTGACTCAGACCCTAAGTAATTAGAAAGAAACAAAGACATGGAAACCAAGCAATTGCCATTTGCAAATGTAAACCCTGGCCTAGCTTGAAGGATTAGCAAAAAAAGCATTGAATCCCCCCTGAAGATGCAGGGTTGGGAGAACCCCCACACACATACACACACTCATTACACCTCATAAAATCAACTCTGCTTTTATTTGCTTTTCATACTCCAACATCTCTTTGGAATGGTGCTACACAACAAGTCAGCGTCACTGCCTTCTTTCCTGGCCACAGGATATAATGTATGTAGTGAAGGAAGATTTGAGGGACGGGTTAAGGTGATTTCCCAGACTGAAGTGGAGTCTCCCCTCTCATAATTTCGCTAATCCAACTTTGACAGAAGTGATTAAAAATACTTCTGAAGAACAAATATTTGTCTTTGGAATGGAGGTGTCAGATATTTTCAAAATATTTCCTCCTGGCTCTTCACCTCCTAACCATCTGCATATCACCCTTTCTTTTCATATTCCAAATTGTAAAAACTGAACACCTGAATGTGTAGTCCTGAATTGTATATCAAATATTAATATTTTCCACAAGGTACACAAACTTTTTTTGCCAAGCACTGTGGCTTTCTCTCTCCGTAATGTTTATGAGAAAGTTTAAACAGGAAAACAAATGAATAGATTGTTCAATTCCTCTCCTCTTCCCTCTGGAGGATTCTCAGGACTTTTCACAGATTAAAGGTGTGTGTGTGTGGGGGGTGATATTATGAGAGTCTATTAAATACTAATACTGCATCACTGATGTAAAGTGAACATGGATGGTGGAGGGCAGAGAGCAGAATGGAAAAGAAGTGACAAATCATCCTATAAAGAAGGAAGGATACCTATCTGGATAAGACCTACTCTAAAAAGCATGATACTTTTTGGCACTTACCATTTCCAGGTAGAGAAAAATGCAATGTATGCACCAATGGCTGGGGTCCATAGTTTTGTAACATGTTTCACTTACAAACTTCTCTGAGAGAAAGTATTTAAGAAATATTTTCTTCTGCAAAATCCTGAAACAAAACCCTTTTAACTTTGGAAGGACAGTTAACCTCAAAGTTGTTTCTTCTTTTTCAAGATGAAAAGGAGGCATTTTATGGAATCGTTAAGAAGAAAGCCAGGGCCAGAACACTCCTTCCACCAATATCAAAGTATGTTTATGATTGGTTTTATAGAAATCCAGAAAAGGCTAAGCATTTCTTTTACTTAAGCTGTTTATAACAGCTAGAAGAATACAAGAAGGGAAGATTCCCTGTATAATTTCCTGATAAATGAAATGATCGTAAGTCAAAAAATTAATCATTATTCCAGGGTATGTGTAAAAGTAGATTAAAGATATCTCCAGCCTGAAAGGGAAACCATTTCCAGCCAGTAAAAAGAAACCGATCCACTCCAGTTAAAGGGGAAAAAATTAATGGAAGGCTGCTTGCAATACACAGCTCAAAGAAGGAAACAACATCCCAAGGAACCACATTCTGTGGGCACTCTCAGACAAGGACAGGTGATAAGGTTTTATGTTTGATAGAAAAGAACAAGGGTGCAGTTTTATTAAAACAAGCACATTGCATGGCTAGGAAGTCCTGGCAACAAAGAGACTAAAAACAAAGCATTGCATGCAAGCCCTGCCCTGGTCTCCTTGCAGGAAGACAAGAGAAGCTCCTGCCTCTAATAAATGCAACTCATCTTCATGAATCCCTTTAATACTGGCTAATAACAGTCAGCCCTATATCAAGATCAGCCTTCATTAGCTGACTAAGGTCAGTTGGAGTCCTCCAGGCAGCTCTGGTAAATTCCTGTTGACTTGTGAAGGGCCAAGTACACCAACAGCACAATGTAATGTTACTTAGTTCTTTTGCTGCACTAATGTGCTTTAAAGTAAAGGGTATGGTTATTCCCACATGTATACAGGGAAACTGAGGCATGGAGAAGTGACATAGCTTGCCCCAGATCTCACAGCACAGCCAAGACTAGAAGCCAGGGCATCTGATTGTCAGCTCAGAGCCCTCTCCACTGGATCACGCTGCCTTCCAACACGTATAAAGTAACAACAAAGAGCTGAAGTGGATGGTGCTGTTCTATTATTCTGAATGGAGGATTTGTCAGTGTAATCGTTTTTATTATTAGAAGCTGTATAGAGCTAGCAAGAAGTCTAGTAATCCAGTATGTACAGTGAAATTACTGTACCTTACGCTATATGTTGGTTACTGGTACTTCCTTCAATGTTACAAAATGTTGCCCATTTACACGCTACTCATTTCTCATTATATGCATGTTCCTTCATTAACACACCATAATTTATTTCTGCAGAGCATCAACACACAAAATAAAATCAAAACCAAGTAATGGAGCTAATAAAAAGTCTCTGGCAATTCAGCAAAAATTGAACATTAAGAACTGACAGTAAAATTAATATGGAATAATTTTGTTCTGTAAAACCAAAAGGCTAATAACATTTTCTGCTTTCAAAAATCACATAATTAGAATGTGTTCAATTGATGATTTCGATGAATAAGGCAAAAATTAACAAATGAAAATATTTAGTCTCTTGAATCAAAAAGCAATCTATAGCACAATGCAATATTAATCTCATGAAGAGACACTAAATTATACAGTTTATTATTATGCACAAATTTATACCACCATTACCTCTCACACCCAAGGGTAAGTCTCCCTCTCTCTGTGCAGGGAGTTTCATAACAGTGTATTAAAGAGGATCATTTTACACATACATTTTATAGTAACGTTTTCTTAACAACCAAAAGCACTTTCATTTAATATTAATGAGACAGATGTTTTGGCTGAGAGTGACAATCAAATTATCCCACTTTTACATTTCGCATTTACAGTACATGAGTTTTAATAATTTATAGTATTGCTAGTTCACTACAGCTGCAAGTGGTCAGTATTTTCTGGTTTTTAGAGTTGTGCTACTGTAGATCATTATAGATTTTAAAAGCCTTCAGAATGGAAACTGATGTTCCTGCACGTAGCTGCTATGCTGAATTACTTTTCCTTGCACTTTATGTTTGTAAATGAATGGGAATCAGAAGTGAAGTAATCCCCTTTAATTCAAAACAGCTAAAACAATATGAAACATCATCCTAACTCTCAGGATGGAAATACCTAGACCAGGGGTCTCAAACACGCGGCCCGCGGGCCACATGCGGCCCACCAAGCCCTTCCCTGTGGCCCGTGAAGCTCCCCACGCCCCCCTCCCCCTTCCCCAGTTGTTTTCTGGGGCCACTAAGCTCTCCGTCTCCTCCCCACACTCCCGGTGCTCTGCTTCCGGCTGCTCTACCTACCGCCAGGCAGTTCTCTGGAGTCACAGCAGTTTCCACGAGGGAGGGGCCAGGAGTGGTAAGTCTCACGCAGAGGGGAGGAGGCCCCGCCAGACTCCCCATGGCCCCCCACCCCACTCTGCGGGTGGCTTGCCGCTCCTAGCCCCTCTCTCCCAGAGAACTGCTATGCTGCCAGAGAGCAGCGGGGAAGCGGGGGTGGGGTGGGGTGAGCACAGCTTGGCAGCCGCAGAAAACAACTCGCGGGGGGGGGGGAGGAGGAGGGTCGAGGGCTGAGGGCTGAGGAAAGTTTGTCCCCTCCCAGACACCCAAGCCCGTAACATCCCTCCCTGCGATGCTGCCAGCACCGGCACTCTTGGGCTCACTGCTTTCCACCGGCAGGGAAACTTCTCAGCGGGGCAGGCTCCAATTCCCCTCCAGCAGCTCTGTCGGCTCCAGAACTGGCTGCAGCCCTCGGATACTCTCCAGTGCAGCTGCAGCTCGGGCAGAGCAGCATGTCAGGGCCGAGCCCTCAAGTTGCCTGGCAGGGGGCGGGAGGGGGTCGGGTTTTCCTGGCTGTCTGCAGCCCTTGGACGCTCCCCTGCACGGCTGTAGCTCCGGCAGAGCAGCAGGTCAGGCCAGAGCCCTCACAAAGGAGGCTGCCCGAGGAGGAGGGGGAACAGGGGATTTCCTCCCCTCCCCTGGTAGGAGGGAGATTCTGGGAGTGGCACCCTGCAGCCCATAGCCTAGGGCCAGGTACAGCTCTCCAGCATAAAGTGCTTTTTTTAAGTGCCTGCATATGTCACTGCTTTAATTGCTGTATCAAAGCCTTGTGCCAAGGAAGAGAGGAACAGATAAATAGTTACAAGGCTAAAACAAATGCAGCAAACATGATCCTACAGTGGGTAGCTAAGAACACTGTCAGGAACTGAATCCTAGTCTCTTAATTCTGCTGCAGACTCACTGTCCAGTGACTTTGGGGAAGGAGTTTGAAGGGAACAAGGAAGGGGTTGGAAGAAGCAGAGCAGGAGTGCAGCCCAGTGCAGGAGTGAGCTTTAACAGAAGTAAAGACGTTAATAACAAAAGTTAGTAAATTTAATAGCACACTATATTACTCTTCATTTTTGGCTATACTTTTGTATAATTGTAGGTGTAACACAGGCTGAATATGAGGCTCCAATTTGGTAGGCGGTGGAGTAGTTCACCTAAGGCAGGGGTCTCAAACACCTGACCCACAGGGTTATTTTCTGTGCCCCACCAAGCTCCCCGCGCCCCTTCTCTCCCCACACTTGATTTCCTGCAGTTGCCAAGCTCCACATGCCCCCCTGCGTACCTCCAGGTGTTTCCCACTGCCAAATAGCTGTTGGCAGTGTTTAGTGCTTTCTGGGGGGAGGAGTGGGGAGCAGCGCACTCAGAGGAGGAGGCGGGGCAGGGGTGGGTTCTCATGGAAGTGGTGGAGTGGGGGCGGGGGTGGGGAGGGGTGTTTGTCAGTGATGCGGCCCTCGGGCCAATGGACTAGTCCTCATGCGGCCCTCATGGTCAGTTGAGTTTGAGACCCCTGACCTAGACTGTGTAAGAAAAAAATTCTCATTCCCATAGGGTCATTTTAATCATTAAATCTTATTACGTGGATTAAAATATGTTATTGTTATTGCAAAAAGTAATTCTGTTTAAAGGAATGACACATTTTCCACATTTTTCTCTACCTGTCCCTTTAAATCCACCATTTGGTGATAGTTGTGCCTTATAATAAGAGTCCTAGCACTGAACAATTCAAATCCACCACTTTCTATTTGATACCTGCCCAAACTACCACTGATTATCAATGAGATACGAGCACACAAACAAAAGGTAAGGCACCCGCAAAATAAAGTGAATGTAATCGGAGTAGAAACCCAGAAATCAAGTTAATGACAGCAACTTCTTTAGAAGCAAATGAATCAAACCGAACTTATAAATATGTGAAACAACCATACAAAAATATGTTAAATCTGAACAAGAGAGAAGTATGGTAAGTAAAATGACAGTAAAATGTTTGCTTTTGTCAAAACACAAAGACCGAAGGCAAAAGAATGAAAATTCTTTACAACTTAAAGTAGGGAGAAACTTGCGGCCAGATTCTCCATTATCCTTGTCTAATAGTGAATAAGGACTTTTCTACACTTAAAACTCGGCAGCAGCAGAGCTGCACCACTGCCGCTACACTGCTGCAGTGCTTCGGTGAAGACACTACCTACGCCAACGAGAAGGTTCTCCCATCAGTCTAAGTACTCCACCTCCACAAGAGGCAATAGTTCGGTTGACGGGAAAATTCTCCCTTCAGTCTAGCACTGTCTACACTGGGGGTGAGGTCGGTTTAACTGTGTTGCTCAGGGGTGTCGATTTATCACATCCCTAAGCAACATACAGTAAAACCTCCATTTAACGGACTAATTCGGGTGAGGGGGTGTCCGTTAAATCAAAAAGTCCGTTATTTAATAATAATTAAAAAATGAGCTGTCGGAGCAGCAGCCCGCCCGCCACAGGGTTGGGGCGGCAGCTCCGCAGCCCACCTGCTGCCGGGACCCGGGCGGGAGCCGGCAGCCAGCCCGCCCGGGCACCGGCTGCCGGGAGCCGGGCGGTAGCCGGCAGCCAGCCCGCCAGAAATGGATCAGGAATGCATCAGACTTGCTCAGAAATTTTGTCCGTTGCATCCGAAGTCCGTTAAATCGAGGGTTTACTGTATTTATAACTGACCTAATTTCCTCATGTAGACCAGGCCTCGGTATTGTGGCAAATTACTCCCACGATATTGATGGGTCCTGCGCTTTCTCTTCTTGTGGGGGAAGTCAGGGAGCCTTTTTCTTGCCTCTGAACAGGGTATTAATTGTCCCACAAGTATCTTAGAGGGGAGAAGGGGAGAGGGAGGGACCCGGGCCCGCCCTCTACTCCGGGTCCCAGCCCAGGGGCCCTGAGGATAGCGGTAAACCACTGGGATTAGCTACTCCTTCCCCTGGACTACTTCCCTCTCCTACTCTTCAGCTTGTGGGGGGCTTCCTGCCCTCTCTCTACACAAGCCAGGTGTTCCTTTACTTAAGGTCTGGGTCTTTCTTAGCTCACCACAGCACTTCTTGAACTCTCTCTGCTCCAACTCCTCCAAACTCTCTCTGCTCCAACACCTCCAAACTGCTGTCTGCTCCAACACCTCCAAACTCCTTCCAAACACCCACACCTGTCTGACTGAGGCAGGGGGTTTTATTAAGGCCTTAATTGACAGCAGGTGCTCCTAATTAACCTGCTGCCTGCTTCCCTAGTCTACAGGGAGCCACGCCCTAATGAACCTGGAGCTGATATATCTCCCCTCAAACACTCTGCCACAGCTCCCTGACCTTCCTCTATCACAGTATCAAGAGGTGTAAAAGCACTTTCAACATAGATACCCTCTTTGCACAGCCATGAAATGATTACACAAGGAGCAAAGTAGTAAAGAATCAACACTTTGGTCGTGGTCTCTCTCAACATGGTTGCTGTTTTAAAATAAACAGGTGGAAGAATAACTTCCCTTAAAGGAAGGGAGATTTAGGTAACTGCAGTCAAAGGGTGGACTGAACATGATATCATCATAACACATTCATGATATATAGGGTGATGGGGGAAGTAGGGATGTGTGTGTAGTTTGCAAAGCTATTTGGGGAATGAGTGGAATAATATAAAAATAAATTATTATTACATAGGCTTGCTGCTAACATGGATTATTAAAAATGTATCTTGTATGAAACTGAGAAAAATCTTGCGCTGATTTTCGAAGGCTTAACTTAAATAGGACACTTGGGCTTAAACTTCCAGCCCTCGCTCACAATAAACCACTAATGAAGTAACCAAGGGGAAGCAAGAATGGATTTTGCTACCATAGTCATCCCCTTTTATCCCAACTGGCATGGAAATAGGGAGATGAGTCCATGTATAATGGCCTGAAGCCTTCCAGCAACCTTCCACAAGTCACAGCAAGGTTGAAGTCTACAGAGCAGAGTGTCTTCCTTCTCCTTTTAATATTAAGAATATACTGGTCCATTGTTTCCTGTTGCCAAATGTTCACTCTGAGCCTGATCCAAAGCTCATTAAAGTCAATTTAAAGACTATCATTGACTTCAATAGGTCCTGGATTAGGCCTCAGAGAGCTGCAGGTGCAGAGGCCTAGTACCTGGATTTCTAAGAAAATATTCCTTTGCAATTAAAAGATTTAGATATCACAAATCTGCACTGTATGAAAGAATGAAAACCCTATATATGAATGAAAACATAAGCAAGCATGCAAATGTATGTTAATCATTCCTCTCATGCTGATTTTCCACTAGCTAGCAAGACATACAGCCCAGGCTGCATAGGTTACCTACACGCACTTACAGCAGCCAGAGGTCTTACATTTTTATGTAATTTACATTTTTATTAAATGTATAAATAGTCCCCAGTTCTGATCTCCCTTCCATGGGTTCTACGCTTAATAATACAATTCAGTTCAATTGATTTTGCCCTGATTTACTCTTGTATGAGATCAGAATGGGCCATTGTCCAGACATATGCAAAATATTTACGGTAAGAGAGGAGATGAAAGGAAAGAAAAAAAGAAAGACTTTCTCCATTTCCTCCCCTCTTCCCACACAGAAAAGCCCCAACACAAACTAATACAGATGGATCTTGGTCAGTGCCCTAACAACAGCAAACTCAGGCTCTGTCAGACTAGTGGAGGAAGCAAGTTCAAGAGTTAGGGGTTTTCACCAGAGAGCTCCCATCTCTTGGCCACTTAAATCTCATAATTGTTTCCTCAGACATCCCAGTGAATCTCAGCTGCTGTAGAGCTACATGGCGGTGGGGAGGTGAAGGCAGTGTCTCACAAACCTGGGATCCAAGGCATCCGGGACTTTATAGATCAACGTCAATACATTGAATTGCACCCAGAAATGAATGGGAAGCCGTTTCAGCTGTCACAGAACAGGTGTGATAAATGCCTAATTTTTTCTCATCTAGTATTAGAGTGATTCTGGGAATTTTATACTATAATAGTTTTTCAATTATGAGCATTTGTAATGTCCTTTCCATAACACTACAAAGACTTAGTAAGTGTTCTTCTTTCGGTGACACTGGTATTAAGTTCGCCAACTGCACAGTAACTAGAATGTAACAAATAGAAAATAACTGCATTATGGTTATACATATCTTTCTAGACTTACATTACAGTTTTTTACATGAGCCAACATTTTCATGCAAGAGAGAAGAACTTAATGAATTGCAAAGCCATGTACTTGAAGCAGTACCAATACACCTTGGAGAATATTCTTATCTTGATGCCTAGAAGGTTTGCATACAAAACAGTGTTCATCTAAATGAGCATATACTTCTGCTTTTTCGAGCCAAAATTAAAATTCACGGAGACTGAGTCTTCAATTTAAGTCGAGCTTCATGCAGTATAGCTGGGGGGAAAGGCACTGCGTCAAAGGTGACCTTCCCCCAGTCCCAGTCTAACCCAAGCACAACACAGAACAGCTTTAGGGATGCCCTAAATTGTGCTGGCTGATAACAACACCCAAGAGGCCATTCCAGGAGTTGATGAGGCTCACCCAAGCACAGCAGCACTCCTGACAAGTCCTTCTCAGTACCCTTCTCTTAACATGACTCCCTTTGCTGCTTCCGTATTGCCTGGGGATTCCCTCTATCTGGAGAATCCCCAACCAGCTAGTTAAGCTAGCTTTCTACTAGCTTTGAACTGCCAAAGTGTCTCAAAGCAGGCAGATTAGGGACAAAGATATGCCCCATACTATTTTATATGTAAGAAGCCAAATTCTGATCTCCGTTACACTGGTGAAAATTCAGAGGATTCCATTGAAGTTAGGGCCTTAGGTCAGGGAACACGTCTTTGCTGTTCTGCACAACACTGAGCACTGCTGATGCTTAAATAAACCTACAGTAGTAACATCACCATGATATATGAAATCCACAGCTGTTATAAATCCATTGACTTCAACTGAGGTATGCTGATTCACACTAGCTAAAGATTTGTCCCTATACCTTTATATAATGGAAAGTCTCCCATAGACATTGATGGGACATTGATCAGACCCCATATGAACAAAAATATGTAGATTTATAGACAGCAAACAATTTTCCTTTGGGGCACATGTTGTTTATATATGCTGTATAATGCCAAGACCACATAAGAAGCTAAGCAAATAATAGCATTAATTGTTTTGTAAAATAATGCAAAAAAATTGGATTTCTTAGAATGCGAAAAATCTCACAATCAAACTTGATTCCCATTTATTGTGCCAAGGTGGTAGAATCTGCATTTACAATAGATAATAAATCTAAATCTAATATGAAGTAGTGATACTTGTGTGTAAAAGCACAAGTGAACAGAAACTTTGTAAAGAATATATGTACTATATCTGAAAAGATCACACAAGGATTTTTGTTATAAGGATGATTCTTTGCAAGTGATGAGCAAGAACATGATGTAGAGCAAACATATATGTTAAAGGCATTGAAAACTTGAATGCAGGAGTGAAAGTAAGGCGGTTCAGGCCGGTATGGCTTACCTGTAAAAAGTGGCCACAGGTACCAGCCCCCTACCACCTTACTTTAAAGTGCTGCCATGGCAGTTTTTAGTTTTACTTTCACCCCTACCTGAATGTTAATGTTAAAGGCATTGAAAAGTTCTGTCTTGAGAGCAGGGTTTAAATAGAGCTCAGTAAATAAGGCATGGAGTCATGTATTGAATGGTAAGGATAAAATGAAATATTGAATAGCTGCCCATTTAATAAGCAATGTCCATTTTGTGCACTGAATGGGGCAGAAATCCTGTGGAAAAAACAGCATGTGATCATGTAATTAAAGACTGCCATGATGCATAGGCACAGGGGGGATGAATCAAAGTTCAAAAGGCAACCTTAATTCTGATGCTTCTTACATTTTCAGTGCTTGACTTTGCAACCTTAGCCTTCTTTTAATTTTATTTTTTGTATTTAATATTATACAGAGAGAGAGAGAGCCCTTTGCCTATGCAATTGTGTGGAGACCCAGTGACTTCAGCAGAGCCCGATATAGCAAAAGTGGTTCAACCACATGAATCCAGTTTCAGGATCAGGGCCACAAATGAAAAGACAACCATCATCTACATCACATTTTTTCTTTTTAAACATTATGACACCAAAGAGATTTTCACATCACACGAATTTGATGTGTGTGATTTGTTAAGTAGGTGGCCTGCATGTCATAAGTGTATTTGTAACTTGATGAAGTAGTTGCCATAGTAAATATACATTGTTTTTGTACCAAACAGCATACAAAACAAATGTGCAGAACTAAGTGATAGCATAGGTATAACTGTATGTAGATTTTTACATACATTCATTTACTTTCTTAGGCATTAAACTTGTTGTAGTTACATAGAAACTAAAAGGTAATGTTACTGAAAGTTCTTATTTCAGCACAGAAAATGTTTGTGTCTGCAACCTGAGACCATTACTCCTTGTTCTGTCATCTGGTATCACTGAGAACAGTCTAGATCCATCCTCTTTAGAACCCCCTTTCAGGTAGTTGAAAGCAGCTATCAAATCTCCCGTTAGTCTTCTCTTCTGAAGACTAAACAATCCCAGTTCTCTCAGCCTCTCCTCATAAGTCATGCCCTCCAGGCCCCTAATCATTTTTGTTACCCTTCTCTGGACTCCTTCCAATTTTTCCACATCCTTCTTGTAGTGTGGGCCTTCTTGTAGTGTGTATTTGACGAGCCTACATGAATTTAGAAACAGGTGTTGCTGAATAGCAATGCTGTACAACAGTAAAGTGCATGGAGTGGGAGACAAAAGTGTGTCATAGTTCTGCTGCTAATAGATTGAAGAAAGGTCAGTCATTCACCATTACATTAGTACCTAATGCTGCTGATTCCTGGAGTGGCATTGGTGAGTGGCCTCAGATAAAGCTATATAGCACATCCCTCATGGAAAACAAGTGACCAAATCCATTAGAAAGGAGAAAATGTTTAATAGTGGTTCCCTAGAACTGAAGTGATGAATAAAATGTTCATTGTGAACTCCACGTCAATGGAATGGCATATTGAGGCAGTTTTTCCCTGAGTGTTCTTGTTTGTGATTATACAGACCAGAATATTTTTCCATCAGAAGGCTTAAAATATCAATTCAATCTTTGTCTACCCTGCAAGACCAATGAAGCCTGTGAGATGTAGAAGGGGAAAAAAGCCTCTGGTAATAGCAGTTCTATTAATTCACCCAGGGGAGGAATTGTAGGAATACACTGAATAACTATGTATACTCAATAATTTTCCTTTTCATTTTCCACATACCTTTAATCTGAATTGTAGCACTTTGTGAAATGTAAAGTTTAAATTTTAATCCTATCCTTTTGTATCAGTTTCAAGGGTTTTCCTGTAGTAAAATTATACATTTATATAAAATATAAATATAAATATAATATAAATGTAAAAGAGACATCAGAAATAAAATTAAATGTATAAACAGTTTTTCATAGGTTTAGGAAAAAAATGCAAGATTGGGACCACATAGGCAAAAAAATTATTAAAACCTTATGGAAATACATATTTATTTTTGCTTATTTTACATCCTTTTCTGGGTAAATTTCAATTGTATTTTCATTATAAGAGATATAGTATTATATTTTCATGTCATTAAAAACATCTTTGGATTTGTTTTTTTAGTATTGCAAGAAAACCCTAGAAAGTAGATATGGAATTAGGGTGGAACCCTAAACTTTACATTTTATAAGATGTCTCTACAGCCCTTCCTTCCACAGTGCAATGGAACACCAGTAGTTCTATTTCATCCAGAACTTTCAGTGCTAATGAAGAGGCAAGCTGCATTTGGTCCAATCTGCATAAGTGTTAGTCTGAATATCATGTTTATGCACCTCATTTTGAAATTGGGCCCATAATAAGACTTAAAAGGCATTTACTTTTAATACCACTTCCCCCATCACTTATTTTTAAAACATGTCATCTGAGGAAAATAAATATGTCTGTAGACGTAATTCTTAAAAGCAAATACATTCAGAGTTTTGTAAATGGTTCAGTGATGCTACAGTAGTTTGTTTTCACCACAAACTAGAGATGTTATTGTAAAAGGCATCAAGAAGATTGCAAGTTATTTTTAAGCTGCTTAAATTTTGTAAGCAGCCTATAGGCTGTAGCACAGAAATTGTTTAAACTAGTTAGAAGGCTTCTGAGGCACTAGGGAAAATTGGAAATAAAGACCTTTTCTGTCAACATTACCATTCACAAAGAAATACAGTATTCCAGTTTCTCCCATGAGTTAAATAGCAATTAATTGAAAATTAGTTAAAGGAGGAAGGGGCATTATCATCTGCCTCTAAATTTTCAGTGATATGTTCTAAATAATCTAAAATAATAACAATACTTTTCCTAAAAAGCTGAAAATCCACATATTTACTAAGCTTCAAAAACCCAGGATTTACAGAATACAGCTGCCAGTCAACTCTGGGGAAGTTCAGCTCTGAACATCATGTCCTGTGCCTATCTCCAGTTCTTTTATCTGTCCTGAAAGTCTTTAGAATTGAAGTCTAAACCCTTCATTTCTGTGCTTTGGTTATAAACAACATGGTGGAGTGTTTGCAAGAAGAGCTGTGGAGTAGATCACAATTACTAGATATTTTTGTCATTGCTGTGATCTGTTCAATAAGCGCCAAGTTCCATAGGGTTGCTGGCAGCTCATTGCCAGATGCAGTACACAGTGTCCTGTATTGGCGTGTTTATGTGAAAACAGACAACATGATGCCAGATTCCAACAAAGTCTAATTAGAGTTTCTACACATATTTTATAGGAAGAGAATAGGGGAATTACTTACATGGCAGCACTGAAAACATTATAGCTCGACTTTTTATGCTGCACTTTCTATTTGCTTCTGAGTCCAGTTCAAGGTATTCATATTAATTTACAAAGCCTTGTTTAATCTAGGTGCGGGCTAACTTGGAAACCACTTCTCTCCTTCCTACTTTGATCAGCCAAAGCATGATCCCAAATTTCAAACGTTGGGATGCAGGGAATAGGGGTGCTTTTAAAGAGAAGAACCTCAGCACTAGAACATCCACTTACTGGTTCTACCAGAGCCTGAATTTGTTGACTTTCAGGGTCTAGTGCTATCCCCCCCCCCCCTCTCTTCACTCAGGTTTTTTCCCCCCTAGGGTATTTTTCAATTGGAGGCTACATGATTCCAAAGGAATGTAGCTTGATAGTGACTGAATCTTCTTGTGTATGTTAGAAATTAGATTGAGGATCATCTGTTCTAATTCCCAACTGTTGTTAGTGTATTATGAAATGTTGACATAATGTTTTTTTATTATGTAAATCTATCCACAGCTTTAAGCAACAGGTGTTTCATTTTTATAAATAAATAAAATGTAGAAGCAAGAAACACTCTTTATTTTCAGATACTTTCTTCTAAAAAGTTGAAAAGCCCAAAACTTTTATTAAAAAAACAAAAAAACAACAACAACAACCCATTAAGAATCCCTTTTATCCCCTTTAAAAAATAAGTTACTTTCAAAGGGGAGTTAACAGCTTCTTATGCCTCCTACATTCATCTGTTTGCCTTGATCATTGCATTTTAAGGAAAAGCTGTTCCACTGTTTAATTTGTGGGTTGTTGGGTTTTTTTAGGCTCACTAGCTTTGTCAATCCATTTTATCTGTAAATCTTTCCATAAGGCTTTGCACCTTTCATTAGTTTTATTGCTTCTGCTATTCTTATCTGTGAAGTCTGTGGCAGAACAATGATCCTGCTTGTCTCATTTAAATTGTTGTACCATATGCTAGTGTTATAGCTCCAAAATTACTTCTAAAGCTTGCCATCAAGATAAAGTCTGTCACACGTGTATATCTGTGGCAGCAACTGCATCATGAGCTTCTCTCCTTTTGGGAGTTAGAAATATTCAGCCATAACTAAAAGAGTTGGTGTCTCCTAATTATTTCCCTCTGGAATCTTTTGCAAATCCATCTGTCACGGACTTACAGGTTGTGCCCACCCTTGGCCCTGGGCGGTCCGTGGGGGGTGCCCCTTTCAGTGAGACAGCCCTTTTCCCGGGAGTTCACTCACTCTCAGGCAAACCCCTCCACCTCCTGGATCCGCACCTCTCTGAGCCTTAGCACACCTGTCTGTGCCGTGGGGCCTGCAGGGAGTCCCCTTGCTCGGGACCCCAGGGGCCTCCACCCCCAAAGGAGACGATGCCACTCTGTTCTCTAGACCGGAGCAACTCTCAGCCAGCGTAAAACAGGAGGGTTTATTGAGCGTTGAACACAGCACAGGAAACTCTCAGGACACTCAGGCCTGGCCTCCCTCCAAGTCTCCCCTGCATCCAGGAGAGCTCTGCCTGCTCCTTCGCTTCAGCCCACAGCCCCCCTGCTGTCCAGTTGGGCATCTGATATCACCAGCCCCAAGCCTGTTCACTGTCTTCTCTCCAGGTAAACAGGGTCATGAGGGCCTCTAGTTGGAACTGGTTGGTCGGGTCCCCGGGGGTCCTCTCTTCGCAGCCCATTGTTTTTCCACCGGCCAGAACTGGCTGTGACACATCTGAACTGGGTCTCCAGTCACCAGGTCACTAGGCGTTGGGGTCTCCATTCTCCAGGCCATTGGCTGGGGTCCCACGTTCCCTCACGGGTCCTCTGTAACAACAAACTCTCTCCCATTGCCTTATTAAACCGGCAACACCCAGGGACTGAGTCCCACCCCCCTCTGCATGCAATCCACAGGAAACCCAAAGAAAAAACACCCATAGGAAACAAGGAAACCAGAAAATGCCCCACCTTCGTCACACCATCATTGCCCACAAATAATACAGTCTAATGCGTCAGGCAAATTAAACAACTGGTATTAAAAAATAACCATTTTCCCCTCCTTTCTGGTTCCCAGATTACCTCCATGATAAATTATTACTAATTCTGAATTGTGGAAACAGAAAATAACACATGATTCATAAGAGGCACTTGTTCTGAAAATGGAAACAAATAAGTAGGGTGGCATGGCCTACAACAGCACTTCACTTCTGGCAATATCTTTTTTAATGAATACCTGAAACTAAGTTAAAGAAAAAACACAGACTTTTAATAGGTTTTATATTTAGAAGGCAAAAGTGCCCTGGCATCATTGTGAAGAACACTCTTTTTAAAAACACTATTTATTGTATTGTTTCACAGATCTTGGTTCTGTCCTTCAAATAAGAAAAACACAGTGCTAACAACATGAATTTTAACTCAAACATGTCAGTGATTTTACTGTCTATGAGCATTATAAAAAGTGATTCTTTAACTAGAGAGGAAGGGTGGTTTCATGAAAACAGGCAAAGACCAGGAGTTAGGCTGTTTGGATTCAAGCTCTGTCACAAACTTTCTATGTCATTGTGCAAAGTACTTCACCGCTGTGCCTCGTTTTTTCATCTGTAAAATTGAAGTAATGCACTATGTAATGACCTCACAGTAGTGCTATGAGGCTTTATTAAATAAGGTACTCTTCTGTAACTTTTACTCATGCAGGGTAGCATTTATGCATGTAGTCCCATAAACTCCAATGGGAAAACTCTGGTAAATAAATGCTACTCAATGTAAGGTCTGCAGAATAGAGCCATATAAGTTCTCCCCTGGAAACTGTTGCAGGAAGTGTTAGAAGTATGCACAGAGCAACAAAAGCATTTGAAAAAAGGGTGGTCATCTTATTTGTGCACATATATTCCAGAACAGCCTTTGGAGTTGATTCTGCTGAAGTGTATCTTTGAAAGGGCTTTCAGTTCATCACGTAAATCACTTGCATCAATATTGCATCATGCACGTCATCGTGCGTCAACATTGTCTCTAGTGCCCCGCATTGCTGTGTAGATCTTCTTCAGGGATAGTGAGGAGTTTGGGAATATCATACAACATCCCAAATATACTGCTGTGTTCCTTGAGCTGCTCAACTCTTCTGCTGTTCTTTGTGGCTTCAGCGAAAAGCCACCTCAGCTTCTGTGAACTGCAATGTGCAGGTCAGACTTCTGGCCTTAAAGCCTATGAGTGCTGCTTTCACCACAAAGTCTCCTCTACAACAAAGACGGCCAGCGTCAATGGCCAGAAGTAGGAGGACCCCTTCTCCACTGGGTTCCAACACATGGCCCAAAAAATAATAATAATTCAAAACTTGCAGCCTACGGAGATGGGCACCCCATGTCTGATCCCTGGCCCACTTCCACCCTGGCTTCTGTTCCTCTGTTGGTGTCACAGTTTCACTTCTGGGCTCTCCTGCAGACCTCTCTGTTCATGCAAAGGGTCTTCCTTTCACAGTCACATCTCATTTTCCTTGACTTGTGCAACTGACAGGTGTGCAGTGGTTTGACAGTGAGACCTGGGCCCTGCCACATGGTGCCTCGGCAGCTTCTCAACAGGAGCCTGCAACACACAACTTTGCCCCTGCTCCGTCCACCCTGACTGAGCTAAGCTTTTGAGCTCAGCCTCCACTGTGAGCATTCCCAGTAGGGTTGACTGGGGGGGGGGGTGCTTTCTGGGCCCTGAGTTTCTCCTTAACCCTCTCTTCACCAGTATGGGGTTTGTATACCCCATCACAGCATGTCTGCCACCTCCCTCTCTGTTCCTTCAGACTGCTGTATTTAATGTCTCAAGTGGCAGGGAAGGTGGGAGGGTCAAGGAAAGTATATGTGCACAACACATCTGGAAGAAAAGACAGTTAAGGAACAGTTAAGTCCTGCTTTTTTCCCTTTAGGATTGTGTACATATACATTCCACAGCAAGTGACTCCTGAGCAGTTTTCTTACTGGTGGAGGGACTTCAGATCACCTGAAGAGATATTGTAAAGGCTCACCTGAAAATTCAAAGACAGCAGACACATGCACTGCCTAGTGGTACTGCTGGTAAAAGTCTTCAACTTGAGCACGTTGGGAACACATACTCCTGCTCTGCAATATATACATATGCAATCACGCGAAGGAGAATATTTTTTAAAAAAAATCCCACACCTCTAGACCATACTTTATAACAAAAGTTCTCTCTAAATTTTTATGGAATTCCTCTCTGTAATTGTGATCATTGTGATTTTGTATTAGTACATGTAATTTTTTTTCCAGTATATCACCTCTTCTTTCAGTACAGCCACACCAATGGTCTTTCCTCTTTTATGGCTGTTTTTTTTTTCCTTACTACTTAATAGTATCATTATTATTTTTCCTCACTTCATCTGCTGTCCTGTGTCATCTGTTGATGAATCAGGTCAGCAAGAGGGAAATGAATTTGTCATGGGCATTGATGGTGTGAATCCTCTTACACCATCTTCCTTCTTTGCTTACAAATTGAAAAGCATTTTTTCCTTTGGAGTTCTGGGATTCAGAGATTTTACCCAAGAAAACAGCTTCTAAAAATCACACAGGAGTAGTTCAGTGGTGGCTGCATTGTACATAATTGTCTCACATCCAAAGATTTTTTTAAAGTTATCTGGATATCCAAATACTGCTGAAATTACTGCAAGATAAATACCATTTAATCCTAAATGTGACTGCCTTATGGTTTATTATTTGGTAGCAATCTATAGTATTTATATTACTAGATTACATTTATTGAATATAAGAGGAAGACATAAATGTAGGGGTCATCAGGCCAAGAATGGCAAAGCTTTAAGTTTTTAATCTTACGGCCTACTTTCATATAAATAAATGGAAGGTAGAGAACAACCTAGAGAAGTCCTATATCTCAGCAACTGCAAATGAGAAATCAAAGTGAATACATAAGCAACTGTATGATGTTTTTTTAACTAGCTTATATTGTTTCATTATTTATGTTTGTCTGTGGTAGATGTTCAAATTCTTCAACTCTTCCCCATATTTAAGGATATTTTAAAACTTGGATTATCCAAGTAACATTTACCGTAAATAATATTTCACCATATACTGTTTTGATCCATTCATGAACTCCTGCATATACTACTGGGAATTCTGCATGCAGTTTGAGGGTAGAAAATAACCTAATCTAATTTATCTACTAGTTCATTTCAGAAAAAAAAATCTTTCACAAAATGTCTTAAGTTGTAAACACCTACAGGTATAATGCATGAGTAAACATAAATCTATATTATATACTAGCATAAGTGCCCGGCGCTGCTCGGGTCAGTCGGAGGTGGGGAGTTGGCAGACAGCTGACACCCCCTGACCAACCCCAACACCCACCCCTCATCCCTCACCCACCCCGATACCTTCCCACCCCCCCAAGCAAACCCAACACCCCCACCTCACCCCCCGATCAAACCCGACACCCCCACCTCACTTACCGTCCCACCAAACCCAACTCAGATCCGTCGCAGGCGGGGAGGGGGCCCAGAGCCGAGGGATTCCGGGGACCTTCGCAGGTGGGGGGCGGCACAGAGCTGATGGATTCTGGGGTTCCGTTGGGAGGGGGGAGGGGCAGTGAGCTGAGTGATCTCCGGGGTTCCGTTGGGAGGGGGGAGGGGCAGTGAGCTGAGTGATCTCCGGGGTTCCGTTGGAGGAGGGAGGGGCAGTGAGCTGAGTGATCTCCGGGGTTCCGTTGGAGGAGGGAGGGGCAGTGAGCTGAGGGATCTCTGGGGTTCCATTGGAGGAGGGAGGGGCAGAGAACTGAGGGATCTCTGGGGTTCCGTTGGGAGGGGGGAGGGGCAGTGAGCTGAGTGATCTCCGGGGTTCCATTGGAGGAGGGAGGGGCAGAGAACTGAGGGATCTCCGGGGTTCCGTTGGGAGGGGGAGGGGCAGTGAGCTGAGTGATCTCCGGGGTTCCGTTGGAGGGGGGAGGGGCAGTGAGCTGAGTGATCTCCGGGGTTCCGTTGGAGGAGGGAGGGGCAGTGAGCTGAGTGATCTCCGGGGTTCCGTTGGAGGAGGGAGGGGCAGTGAGCTGAGTGATCTCCGGGGTTCCGTTGGAGGAGGGAGGGGCAGTGAGCTGAGTGATCTCCGGGGTTCCGTTGGGAGGGGGGAGGAGCAGTGAGCTGAGTGATCTCCGGGGTTCCGTTGGAGGAGGGAGGGGCAGTGAGCTGAGTGATCTCCGGGGTTCCGTTGGGAGGGCGGAGGGGCAGTGAGCTGAGTGATCTCCGGGGTTCCGTTGGAGGAGGGAGGGGCAGTGAGCTGAGTGATCTCCGGGGTTCCGTTGGGAGGGGGGAGGGGCAGTGAGCTGAGTGATCTCCGGGGTTCCGTTGGAGGAGGGAGGGGCAGTGAGCTGAGTGATCTCCGGGGTTCCGTTGGGAGGGGGAGGGGCAGTGAGCTGAGTGATCTCCGGGGTTCCGTTGGAGGGGGGAGGGGCAATGAGCTGAGTGATCTCCGGGGTTCCGTTGGAGGAGGGAGGGGCAGTGAGCTGAGTGATCTCCGGGGTTCCGTTGGGAGGGGGGAGGGGCAGTGAGCTGAGTGATCTCCAGGGTTCCGTTGGAGGGGGGAGGGGCAGTGAGCTGAGTGATCTCCGGGGTTCCGTTGGAGGAGGGAGGGGCAGTGAGCTGAGTGATCTCCGGGGTTCCGTTGGGAGGGGGGAGGGGCAGTGAGCTGAGTGATCTCCAGGGTTCCGTTGGAGGAGGGAGGGGCAGTGAGCTGAGTGATCTCCGGGGTTCCGTTGGAGGAGGGAGGGGCAGTGAGCTGAGTGATCTCCGGGGTTCCGTTGGAGGAGGGAGGGGCAGTGAGCTGAGGGATCTCCGGGGTTCCGTTGGAGGAGGGAGGGGCAGTGAGCTGAGTGATCTCCGGGGTTCCGTTGGAGGAGGGAGGGGCAGTGAGCTGAGGGATCTCCGGGGTTCCGTTGGAGGAGGGAGGGGCAGTGAGCTGAGTGATCTCCGGGGTTCCGTTGGAGGAGGGAGGGGCAGTGAGCTGAGGGATCTCCGGGGTTCCGTTGGAGGAGGGAGGGGCAGTGAGCTGAGGGATCTCCGGGGTTCCGTTGGGAGGGGGGAGGGGCAGTGAGCTGAGTGATCTCCGGGGTTCCATTGGAGGAGGGAGGGGCAGAGAACTGAGGGATCTCCGGGGTTCCGTTGGGAGGGGGAGGGGCAGTGAGCTGAGTGATCTCCGGGGTTCCGTTGGAGGGGGGAGGGGCAGTGAGCTGAGTGATCTCCGGGGTTCCGTTGGAGGAGGGAGGGGCAGTGAGCTGAGTGATCTCCGGGGTTCCGTTGGAGGAGGGAGGGGCAGTGAGCTGAGTGATCTCCGGGGTTCCGTTGGAGGAGGGAGGGGCAGTGATCTGAGTGATCTCCGGGGTTCCGTTGGAGGAGGGAGGGGCAGTGAGCTGAGTGATCTCCGGGGTTCCGTTGGGAGGGGGGAGGAGCAGTGAGCTGAGTGATCTCCGGGGTTCCGTTGGAGGAGGGAGGGGCAGTGAGCTGAGTGATCTCCGGGGTTCCGTTGGGAGGGCGGAGGGGCAGTGAGCTGAGTGATCTCCGGGGTTCCGTTGGAGGAGGGAGGGGCAGTGAGCTGAGTGATCTCCGGGGTTCCGTTGGGAGGGGGGAGGGGCAGTGAGCTGAGTGATCTCCGGGGTTCCGTTGGAGGAGGGAGGGGCAGTGAGCTGAGTGATCTCCGGGGTTCCGTTGGGAGGGGGAGGGGCAGTGAGCTGAGTGATCTCCGGGGTTCCGTTGGAGGGGGGAGGGGCAGTGAGCTGAGTGATCTCCGGGGTTCCGTTGGAGGAGGGAGGGGCAGTGAGCTGAGTGATCTCCGGGGTTCCGTTGGGAGGGGGGAGGGGCAGAGAACTGAGGGATCTCCGGGGTTCCGTTGGAGGAGGGAGGGGTGAGCTGAGTGAGTGAGGTGTCTGTTGGAGGGGGGTATTATGACATCATCACCACCTAACTGCCAAGCTGATGTGATTGGCCCTGAAAGACTTTCACCCCTGGGGGGCGTCAGAGGTGAGATCCGAAAATTTTTCGACCCTTACCAGCATCTAGACCCCAAGACCCCTCACTGTACCAAATTTCAAGTCTCTGGCTCAAACGGTGCGGGAGGACTTCGCAGTCATACGTACATACATACATACATACATACATACACTCATACATACACCACTTGACTTTTATATATATAGATAGATCTGTTTATAGTCTGTAAAAAGCCAATAGAATTCCATAGACAAGATTATGAATGTATTTTAAATTGCATTCTTGGACCGGTTTCCCAGAGGAGCTATGCTATGTACTTGGAGAGTGCTCACAATACTTAGGGTCAAATGTACAATTACACTTAGTTCGGAAAACAAATAAGACCTTCCAACTAGTATTTTAGTAGATTCATGATATCACCCACTATAAGTGAAGTTACATCAGGATTTTCATTATGACACACAGCTTTCTGAAATTGTCAACCCATATTCTGCCAACCATTTTCAGCAAAATTTCCCATTGAACAATATGGCTTTTCATCATTTGGACTGAAATTTTCCATGCTTGATTTCAGTCTAGAGATGATTTTTTTAAAAACATTCACTGGTACCTATTTAGTTGGCTTTGAATGATATAAAATGAAAAAAGAATGCTTTCCCATTACAAAGTACATTTGTAAAATAATTTTTTTGCTCATTCAACTTTACAATTTGAAAATTTTGTAAAGCTGGCTAATTATTTTACTAGAATTATTTTACTAATTCCTTGTTACTATTGCAGTGTTTCTAAGTTAATATGAATAAATGGATGATGAGCCAAATTATCCCACAAATTGCAATGACACTGGATAATAGTCTCATCTGAAAGTGAGAATTATAATAATATACAGTAAATGACTCTCACCAGTCACTATAATAGCACTAGACTGGAGAACAGCTATTTTATATAATAGATTTTTACTTCCTTTACAAGGCAGTCTATTGGTCAGTGGGCACATTTTCATTTTGAGATGTTGCCTATATTAATTGAAATACAAAAGAATCACTTATATAAATCTAAATTCTACATTAATGTGCGGAAGGAGAGGTTTCCCTTTCACTTTCAAGCCAATCAAACTTAAATCTCCAAGGGTGTGATCATTTCCAGTTCCACCCCACCAACTTATAGGTTCAGTTTGTAAACCCCTTCCCAAATCTAGCCCTGCTTAATTCACACAACCAGAGTAATAATACATATTCACATAGGTGGTTGCTTATAGAATAAACAAAGTGCAATGGTGAGAGCAATAAGACCTGAAGAAGCAAAGCAAGAAAACAAACATCAACAGTGGAAATAAACATATTGTACATATTCTTGTTACCATCTACTGCACACTTCATTTATTTATTTTTCTTGTGCTTCTTACACTTTGAGTTGTTGGTCTGAACTTTACACTTTGTTCCAAATGCAGCAAACATATGTATGTGCTTAAATTTACTACCTTAAAAGAGTTGGTAGTAAAACTGAACATGTATGTAAGTGTTTTCAGGATCAGACAGAACATACTCCTGTATTCACACCCTGCACACTACTGTAATAATCTTTGTACAAAGTATGCCTTGTAAAATATCTTCTGAAAACTCATAATCTGATTATCAGTATCTCCGTGATAAAGTTATAAGATTCTACTGTATGGTGTTAACAACACATGTTGAGGTTGGCAAACAGGTCTGTCCTAAACAAATGAATGTGTGCTCTGCTTAATTTGCATTTAAGTAGTAAAAAGTCATCAAGCAGGAAGAGGAGACAAAGGAAGCTCAAACAGGTGAGGAAAAAAGAAGCAGGGAACATCCTTCCACATAGACTTTTTGTTTGAGGTTACCCACCTGGAAATGTTTTTCAAAAGTGGGGTTGACACTATAAAAAGGAAGGACAAACACTGCAAGGCATGCCCTATTTCTCTCTCCCTGCCTATTGATGCTATGCACATGAAGCAACAGAGGAAATCATCTTTGGATTTTGGAAGAAAGGGTCCTGACCTAGAGGGTTTGGTCAGTGAGACTGCAAAAAGCAGATAGTAAGAAATGTTTCTTGAATATAATATAGTTTGTTAAGTTAGGCACCAATAGTGTTTTAACTTTATTTTCTTGTAACCATTTCTGACTTTTATGCATCATTACTTGTACTCACTTAAAATCTCTTTGTAGTTAATAAACTTATTTTATTGTTTTATGTATCCTGGTGTGTTTAAATTGAAGTGTTTGGGGCACTCCATAAGCAGTGGCAAGTTGTGTGCATATTATTTGTATGAAAGAAATAACAGACTTCTTATAAACTTGTACTATCCAGGAAAAGGCTGGGGAGTACAGGACATTTATATCTGGGGAGAAAAATCTTAAGACTGGGAGTGTATTGGGATTAACCTGCAGTATAACCAAAGCTGTAAGAGCAAAGGAGTGGCTGGGTGGCTGCAGCACACACAGACATAGCTGGGAGTCACTTGCATGCCAGAAGTTGTTTGTGTGCAGTCTAGTTGGAGGCTACAGTAGCAAAGCATTGTAAAGGCCACCTCAGATAAAAGGGCAGAAGTGACACAGCTGGTCATTAGTCTGGATTGTACCCTGGTCACACTGGGCTGTTGCCCATACTTTAAGTAGCCATCTGTGTCCTTGTATTGCTCTGACTTTATGGCTGCCCTCAACTGACTATGGCACTAAATTCACACTATGCTTCATCCATCTAATCCTGGAATACAACCACAGCAATAGAAAGAGATTATGCCTGGAAGAATAAATAAGTAACTCAAAAAAAAAAGTTATTAGTCTTGGAATATTTTTTCCAGATTAAAGAAATACTTGTTTTAGAAATTTCAAAGATCTTATTAAAACGACGAGACGACCGGTAGCACCATAAAGACTAACAGATTTATTTGGACATACACTTTCATGGGTAAAAAACACACTTCTTCAGATGCATGGAGTGATCTTTTTTCTTTTTTACAAGGGAAAAAATGTAATAAGAGAAAATAAAAACGATAATTAAATAACGTGAAGAGCAGGAGATAATGTGGTCTAGAGCTTGACATGCTACCACTGACTTGGCCCTGATCCTGCAATAAACTCTGTGCTGATATTCCCCATAACATGTCCAGAGGACCATTGCATAAGTCCAAGTGCCTCACAGTTAGGTGGAATATAATCTGTTTATTGTTTTCATCTTGGGAAAGGGGTATTTAATTAACTATTGAAATACATTTTTCAATTTATGTTCAAATTTATACACTTAAAGATTATCTTTTCTGGGTGCCAAAAGGTCCATTTATTTTACTTCTAGGTTAAATCAAGGGATTTCCTCTTTCTGAAGGAAAATATATCCTTCAAATAGGCCTTTATCTTCTGTATTTTAGATTACTGTTGGCATATCAATTTTCTTCAGTACTAAAGTTACATTTGCACAACTCACCATGACCCCAAATGTTAATTAACATTAGATTTCTCTAACCTAAAGCCCATCGTTTGCGTCAAGGTGAGAAATTTTTTAGGTGGGAAATGGACAGAATGACGCAAAAGCTACTTTAAAGATGAAGAAACCTTATTAGTTTCTCACACTTTGTGTGGATCTGATAAATTGATTCTAGCTGTGAAACCGAAGGAGAGTAGAATCTGTTCAAAATCTCTATTATATAAAGACTTGGTATAAGAGGAAGTGAGAATCAACAATGTGCTATAGCTTAATCTATTTATCATTTTCCTCTGTGACCCAAAGCATAAAAATCCAGTTTGACAGAATGGATATAAACATTATGTTAACTCAGTAATGTTTTCTTTGTAATGTATCTACATTTTTCTCTGACTTCCATCACCATAGTATGTGAATGCCTCCTAACAATTAGAAAGTTATAACAATCTCTCTCTCCCTTCCTTCCCAGTTAGCAGTAGTAAGATACATGATTTGTGTGTATTTAATATTTTGGTTGTGTTCATAAAGGAAAATTAAAGATAAGTTTTGCATTTAGGTCCTGATCAGGCTCTGTGTCTTCTTGCTTTTGTGGACAGTGTTCCAATATCAGCTGGACACAGCAGTGACCATAGGCTTTAACCATAGTTGGTGATCTCTCAGTCACGGCCAGTTCCATGTTCCATATTAGGACAATGGGGACCCCAGAATCCTTTGACTTATTCTATTATAAATATTAAAAATGTATTTAAGTAATATCAAGGTTGTGACTCAGATTCAAACTGATGCTTCAAAAACCATCTTCAGTACAAAGTTGTAGGCTTAAGAAAGGTGTCCCACTTTTCTCTTTTAATTTCTTGGCATCAGAATAGCACCTTTTATTAGAGGATATCAAAGCACTTCACATATATTAATTAATGAACCTCACAGCCCTCCAACCAGCTAGGTAATCCATTTTACATGTTTAAATTTAGGCCCGGAGAGGTTAAAGGAGCATATTTGCAAAATGTCACCGTTAGGTTTTTGATAAGTGGGAGAAAGGGGCACAATGAGGCATATGGGTCTGAAGAGGTGGGTACCACAATGCAATATGCCTCTGGGGCTTAGGTCTTTTGGCATCTCATTCTCATGCTGGTTACTTCTGTTAGAGCAGGGGTTCTCAAACTTCATTGCACCATGACCCCCTTCTGACAACAAAAATTACTACATGACCCCAGGAGAAGGGACCAAACCCTGAGCCTACCAGAGTCCCACCACTGTGGGTGGGAGGACCAAATCCCAAGATATTTAGCTCCAGGCAGGGCGTTGTAACCTGAGCCCTCCCAGACAGGGCTGACGCCTGAGGGCTTCGGCTTTGACCCCAAGTAGTGGGGCTTTGGCCCCAGGCCCAAGCAAGTCTAAGGCCCGCCCTTGTGACCCCATTAAAATGGAGCCATGACCCACTTTGGGGTCCCAACCCACCGTTTGAGAATCACTGTTAGAAGAAAAAAAAACCGTTTTCAGTCCCACCATAGCTGTAATATTCATATAGAATATGAAAAGTGTATGGATTGCTTCACTACTGCTTGTACTTGGCTATTAGTCATCTTCTTCTTTGCCAAGTAGTGTATTTATGCTGGGTTGTCATAGCTACATCTTTCGGTAACTTTTTGCTCTGGTACCTGGTCAGCCAATAATTTAAAGTTCCTATCCTATTGCAGATACCTTTTTAAAAGGTACCTTTTAAAAAACTACATGGGCATGTTCAGAAACATAGTGAGCATTGCAGCATCTTAAACAGTAGCATTAATATCTTCTCTTCAGTGCATTAGAACAGCCTAAGAGGATTCAGAATCCTTATTTTGGGCTGATGAAAATTACATTGTCATATATAGCTGCATCAAATGGAATATTTAAGCATTTTAACTTGAGCATTTTATGCTTTAGTGATTCATTTAATTATTTTCTCTAGAGTGAAAGTATTTTATTCTCATGTTGATGCATGGGGAGTTATATGAATAAATCTACAGGCATCAAAATGAGACTAGTACCCTAAGAGCCTGACTTAAATAAATGAAAAAGAGAGACAGTGGGGAAAATGCCACTCCAAGCTTATGTCACCTCACTGCACATACCAGAGGTGTGTTAAGCATCTTTGAGTCCTAACTGCCCTATTCTGCTGTTCGTGCAGCTTGAAATGCAAATTTTCACCTACTTTAAGAAAAGTAATAGGTACACAAACATGTGCTCTATTTTTGCATCTGGATTATCATGTATAATTGAATTTGAGCTACTCAAGTCATGTTACATTCCTGCAAGCTCATAGCAATCCCAGAAAAGAGGTGAAAATCATTTGGGAGGAGTCATGTGTTTTAGGTGTTAATTTTGCCAGGGGAGGGTGCCCTCCAGTAGGTTGACCAGAAGAAACTCTGTACATTGGGAACATTACATTTTCACTCCCTCTGTTGGTCTTCCCACGAAGGTGAAGCCCTGGACCTTCATTTTTATATTCAGTGAATAAATATGGTAGCACTTATTCCATTTGCAGCATCCTCTGTTTTGAGCATCCCTTTATTCTGTGAATGTTGTATACAGAGTACCCACAATTTGAAGTTGGCTCTGTTAGTAAAAATAACATGAGAAGAGATGACTCTGAAACCAAAAATTTCAGATCCAAATTCAAACCTGAATTTAGCAGCTGAGGCCTAACTCTTCCCTGTAAGATGCATTTTTACTTTTAGTTGCTAGGTAGCACTGTAATAGTAATGACGTAGGCAGGGAACAATGCTTAGGACTTTATGTATGATCTAAGCTGGAAAAATATGTACCCTGTTTGATGCTAATGGAAAATGACTTTACAAAAACATACCATCTATCCATACAGTATACTCAACTGATTGATGTTCAGTAGGTAATAAAAATGTGGAATGTTCAATACCCACCTGTTGACATTTGAAAATGAGTGGAGAACATATGTGTCAATTGATGATCTCTGAATACTATTCCATTAGTATAGCAGAGAGTTCTGGAGATTTATTTTCCCTTAAAATAGCTTTTGATGTTACTGAAAGCTCAAGACAAATTAAAAGAATAAGGCACTCACTGAGTTCCCCTTGAATGTACAGAACAGCCCGGACTTTCATGTATAATGATATTTAAGCAAAAATCCAACATTATGGATGCTGCCTTCTGCCCCAGTTGTGGTGGATGATAAGACTCTTATACAGTACATGTAAAAGTTTCAGTATTTATAGTATCATCCTGAAGATTCACATGTAGGTTCTATTCCAAAGCCTATTGAAGTCTTCCTATTCGCTTCAATGAGCTTTGGATTAGAGACCTAGTAAACTCCATGGAAGTCAACATATCTCCTGCAGTTGGATCCAAAGGCTGGATTTGAACATAGGGTTTCAGGGTGTCTAGTTATTTTGAATGGCCCTCTAAGCCATCCCTTGAACTGAAATTGTAATATCGATCATTGGCTCCTTATGGACAACATGGGAAAACAGCAAGTTGGATCTCCTCAAAACACAGAGGGACAATTTCATCCATGGTGTAACTCTCATGATTTCAGTTAAGTTATAGAAGGGAAGAATTTGGCTCCTACGATTTACAAGAATAATCTTCATTCTCTTCTGATTCCCTAGGAAGTCAACAGGCTTGACCACAGTATTCTTCAGAGAGCTGATCAGTTTCAAAGGGAAAAGTAAAAAACATGGTGCCATGAGGCCCACATTTTTTCAGTAATGTTCCTGTAAATCCAAAGGAACTCAAAGTGACTTAAGTGGAATTTTTCCTGATTAGCACTGATGTAACCGAGCAGAATTATCCCTAACATTTCATGTTTCTTACTTTCCAACATTGTGTTACGAGAGAAATAACAGAAACAAAAGATAAATGTGGGAACTGGCTATCTGCTGTCCTCTGAAGACTGAAGCAAAACAAGTTTCAGTGTATTGTTTGCCGGGTGTAGAAACCTGTTCCCACCACTTTCCACATGCAGAAAGAGATCATAACATTTTTTGTACGTAGCTTCACTGGGTATTGTGTAATGCAACAAGAACCTGGCTAGCAGAGCTCAACAACAAAATATGTTCTCAGAAAAAACCTATTGGGGTGCTCTGTCTGGGGCTTACCAAGGGTCCAGCTCCTGTTTCTAAAACATTTCAGTATAAATCAGAAGCAATTGGTAGCATCTGAGCAAGATTTAAAGAAGAAAAAAAAAGATCATGTGGGATCATTGTGTACGCCATAGTTAAATTTGAGCCAGTTCTTTATTTACTATATCAAACAATAAAGCTACTTAAATAAGATCAGGTGAAGTTTTGACAGGGACTTCTCATTGACACTCAGAAAAGCCACATTCACCATGAGGGAGCATAGGATGGAAGTTATACACCCAGATCATGGTATTGACATTGCTCAGGAACACCTCTCTGTGACTACAGTGCACAGTCCTGGGGGACCTGTGGCATGGATCACGTAATTATAGACCGTATCATAACATACATGGCCAGGGAGACAACATAAAGTTGTATGGTTGACCTTCATTCTGGCATTTGCTAACTTTTGGGTGCTTGTGTTTCCTATTTAAATGGTCTTTTTAAAGTAATACTTAGCACTGGTCTACACTGGGGGATAGGGAGATTGATCTAAGATATGCAAATTCAGCTACGAGAATAGTGTAGCTGAAGTCAACGTAGGTCGACTTACCATGGTGTCTTCACAGCGCTGAGTCGACTGCTGTCACTCCCCCCGTCAACTCCACCTGTGTCTCTCACAGCAACGGAGTACCAGAGTCGATGAGAGCGCGCTAGGGGATCGATTTATCACATCTAGTCTAACGAGCACTGCCAAACAAAATACATATCATAATACAATATATAGATTTAGGACTGCACCACTGGGCAAGAGAGGTGATTAGCAATGTTCAAATAACATTGTCCAGATTAATGAGCCAGTGAGTATCTTAAGACATGGCTTGGTGTAAATCTGACCTGTGTAACAGATTGCCTTCTCGCCCCTTTTCAGAAACAAGCAGGAGACTCTTCTTTGGCTCCAAACAGTGCTCTTTATTTACAATGCAGCTTGTGCAGACCCCACCACCTACTATACACAGCTCTACAGCTTAGCTCCTTACACAGCTCTATACACAGCTCTACAGCTTAGCTCTATACACAGCTTAGCTCCTTCTCTCTATCTCACTCCTCCACACCACCACCCCCCTAGGCTTCCTTCCTGGCAGGCTTTTATTCCACTTGGGGAGGCTGCCAGGTGCAACCCATAAGGCTGATTACCCTGAAGCCCAGGTGGCTGATTAGGCTTCTCTGCAAGGGGGTTTGCAGAGGGTTTTTCTCCCTCTTAAAGGGGTAGCAGGCTGGGTCAGGCCCACCCTGCCACACCTGCCACTGAAACGATCAAAGGGGGACACTGATTTACAATGTGGTTCATAGTTTATGACTGACGTCCACAGTCACATTGTGCATTGACTTTCATCTGCCAGAGGTATAAGAGATGACAGCATCTGCCATGCAATGTTCTGAAATGGTTTGGGGCACCTGGTATTGGCCACTGTTGAAAGACAGGATACTGGGCTGAATGGATCTTTGGTCTGAACCAGTATGGCTGTTCTTATGTTCTGATGTTTCTGGTATATCCTGAAGCCTGAATGTTCTTTTGTAGGGTCAGTAATCTGGTATTTGTTTGGGGCATAAACAGAATTTTTTCTCCCAGGAAAGAATTTTCTTACCTCAGCATTGAATGAAAATGCTTTAAAAGCTATAGCCCAATCCCTAAAAAGACTTGCAAGATTTCAAGCAAGTCTTTGAAATATTCTGAAGGGCCTCATGAACTGGCAAATTTAGTTTAGCCATGGTTCAGTTGTGATGTGTGTGTCTTCCCCCAAATACTGAGTGGGGGTATATGTGCTAGAGAGGACAGCCATTGAATGGGTATGGAGTTTAATTTTCCAGTTATGATTCAATTGTGACATTAAGCTGCCCAGAGATTTGGTATTTGAGATGCGTGCCCAGACTGGAGTGTAATATTCAACAGTCGAGCAGACCGATGCTAGTGTAGCTGTTTGAAGTGTGTGCGCATCAGCATCCTAGGTTATGCCTGCAAGTTTCAGATGAGGATAGTCCTTACTTTTATCTTTTCACATGGCTTTTCTGAATGAACTTTAAAACTCAAACTTCTGTCCACCCAAGTACTTCAGATAGGGCTAATTTTGGACCCATTGATTGCAAAAAATGACATTGAATGGTTCCTTGGAGGCTTTGTTATTAGAGTGAAACCAAGGTGATACGTTTACTGTGAAAAGTATTTGATAGCACGCTTCCCTCCCCACCCCGCCAAAAAAAAAAAAAAAAGTTTTACTGGATTTCCTACTTTTATAAAGTAGAGAATGCTAGAACAAACACTCTGATATTCATTGTTTATTTGATACCATTTTAAAATAGGAGTTAAGATTAACAGAGCCCAAATATATGTGGAGTCCTTTGAAGATAACTACAAGGTACTCTTTTCAGTGTACATGTGTACAGTGCTTAGAGTAGGAGAATCAATCCCTAATTGGGGCCTATAACATAATTTCAAACAATTAATAAAATGTTATTAACCTCTAATTGAATAGCCAAACAGTTAGACGTAGTAAGAGCAGTATAATGTGTATTATACATTTATCTGTAATACTCTACATTTTCCTTCAGGCAACAACAGTTTATCCCTTTGGAACAAAAAACATGTTGTTGGGTAGCTAATCCCCCATTTGATAAATTACAAAAGGAAAGAATGAATATATACTTATTCTAAATAGTACTTTATTGTCATGACTTATACGACAGCATTCACATCAGTAGATTAGAAGTCTGGAAGGTCAAGTCCCTAACCAGAACTTGGACTTGCTATTGAAGGTTGACCTCTAGGGGAAAAGTTAAAAATCCCAAGGCACTTTTCTGATACAAGAGATAACATCAGCATCCTAACAGGGTTTCCTCTCTCAAATAAAAAAGTCCAAGGCTGTGTGTGAGCAACATAATGGCTGCTCCATTTGCTTACTACAAGTATCTACCGTGTTAATTTGTAAAGCACTTTAAGCAGTATATAAACATCACATTTGGTTCTGTTATGTATAGCATGCTTGCCATCTAGTGGTTACAGCTGATAAAATAAAGGAAGCAAAAAAAAAATCTATCCATCTATTGATAAGTCAGTGCTTCTATAAGGTACTGGTTTAACACTTCTGGAAAATTAAGACTTTCCAGTTACCAGCAGATCTGCTCAAAATCTTCAGTGCTAGTGGCAACAGCCACCAGTTTGCCCTGTCAAAGTGCCTCAATCCTGGGCAAGTTAAATAACTTGAAGCGTCTTGTGAATGTACAAAAAATCTCTCAGAGATAAAACTCACCCTCAATGTTCAGGATAACACATTTCCAATCCCCCCCCCCCCAAAAAAAAATCACAATGGAGAACTCAGTAGGTTATCATTCCTCTTCATATTGCCAAAGTAACTTGCTACAGGAGACCACTAAGGTATTAACAACACAGGTGTCCAAACACTGAATAAAAATAGACCAGAGTCTTATGTGAACAAAAATGTATCTTTCTGGGCTACAAAATCATGACAGCATGTCCCCATTTAAAGGGTATGTGGGAAGAAGTAGCCCTATCACCCATTATTATAAAAAGCATTCTGCAGCTGCTTGCAATTCTCCTCTTCCCAAGAAGCCAATGAGACTACTTATATGTTTAAAGTTAAGCCTGTGTTTAAATGCTTGCTAGATCAGGGCCATGTTGCTCAACACCTGGCAGGATTGAGCCATAAGTCACAGTTAGACTGCCCCATGTTCCACTAACCTTGAAAATCCAGCTCATGGGAATGACATCAGAGGATATGGGGGGGGGGCTAATTTTGCCCATACTTGTATCAGTTTAAAAATACTCCTCTGAATTAAGGTATAAAACTAATGTGAGAGTAGAATCAGACTCATTCTCAGTGAGTCCTACAAAAAGTGTATTTACTTTGTTCATTTAACAGCAGTTTGGACACAGTAAGTTTCATTGTTTCCCTGTACAGCTAGTAGAGGAGAAACTACCTGAAAAGCTCTTTGTAAGCATCAACAGAGGTGGAGAAAACCCTTAAAGATTTTTTTAAAATTCTAAATATGTTGTTCAAAAGGCTGAAAAGAGAACTATTTTTAAACTAGTCAATATTTAAAACAATGAGGTTGACAGAGTCACTTTAAATTCTAGACTGGAAAATGTTATTCTGGTTGTAGACTTTGAATATCACTTCATATTACAAATTAAAGTGCTGTGTATATTTTTTCTTAATTAAGCTAAATGCCTGCTAATGACCATAGGGAATGAAATAAGCCACAGCTGGCTCTGCCATGCATATGCCATTACTGCTTAACAGCAATTTGTGTAATTACTAACAGTTGTATTTATCAGTGTAAAACACATGTTGAAGATTTAATGACAATCTGAAATGAATGGATCACAATATGCTTAAATCGTTTTTAAAGGTACATGACTGAAATGAAGTGTTCTTTTGGTTAGTGATGCCACCTGTCCTCACCACTAGAGTAGGCAGGCACCTGGGATAGAGCTTCACCGGCATTAAACTTTATTGGATTTTTAAGACAATGAGGTGTAGCTTCTTTCCTTATAATACCTCTGATGTCACAATATGTTTTTATTATACAGTTATAAGTGCAGTATATTAATGACATAACCCAAAGATTCTGAATACTGCATTTCAGCAAAACAAAGTTTTCAAAAAGTCTTCTGATTTTGGATGTCATCTTTTTCACCTCGGGCTTCAGTTTCAAAATGGTTTAATACCCACAAGTCAGAGTCATGTGTGCTCCAAACATCTAAATATTGGACCCAAGATGCGTGTGGCAGTTGCTGGATCAAAAATTGTAGCACTCAAAATCAGAGGCCACTTTTGAAAAATGTTCCCTAAATCAGTGGCTCTCAACCTTTCTAGACAACTGTACCCCTTTCAGGAGTCTGATTTGTCTTGTATACTTTCAAGTTTCACCTCACTTAAAATCTACTTGCTTACAAAATCTGACATAAAAAGACAGAAGTGTCACAGCACACTCTTATTGAAAAATTGCTTACTTTCTCATTTTTATCCCATATAATTATAAAATAAATCAACTGAAATATAATAAATATTGTACTTACATTTCAGTGTATAGTATATAGAGCAGTATAAACAAGTCATTGTCTGTGTGACATTTTAGTTTGTACTGACTTTACTAGTGCATTTTATATAGCCCCTCGTAAAACTAGGCAATTATCTGGATGAGTTGATGTACCACCACCACCATCCCCAGAAGACCTGTGTACTCACAGGGGTATGTGTACTCCAGGCTGAGAACCGCTACCCTAAATAAACAAAGATATGGGACAGAATGTTCAAAACAGTATGATGCATTTTGATATCTGTACATAAGCAACGGAGCACAAAGCAAAATTAAGTCATTAAGAATCATACCTGCAAGGCAATGAGCATTCTGCTTGATTTGGCAAAAACACTTAAGCACATGCCTAATTTTAAGTCCCATGGGATTACTCAGGTGCTTAAATTTTAGAGCATGCTTAAGTAACTTGCCGAAGGAGACATTTCACCAATTCTGATCTCACTCACTCTAGTTCAAATCAGGAGTAACACAATTAAGTCAATGGAGGTACAATGATGTAAAACCAGTATGAGATCAAAGGCCCTATATCGCTATAATAAAATATCAAAATACAGAAGTTTGTACTACAATAAAACTTTGCTGTCAAGTTCAGCTGATACAGTTATTTCTATCAGGATCCCTTTGTGTGGGACTGTATGGGACTTTCTGACCCACCAATGTTCAGAAATATGTAAATATTCAATTAGACCATACTTCCACATTTCAGATAGGGTTTTTATGTTGTTTGCTAAAACACAATTATGGTAAACTAAATCTAAACAATACTACCATTTATTATACAGGGCAGTAGATATTAAAAAACCCAAATAAAAGAACAAGAGGCATATTGTAAACTTTTCCAAATGCTGCCTATACAAATAATGTTAACTAGATGAAGTAGTAATATTCACCACCATGAAAAACAAAATTCCATAAAAGAAATAGAAAATATTTTTCCACATTTGCTATTTTTATCTTAACATCTAATATCAACATGTACACACACAAAAATTCCAATAAAAAGGTAACATTTCAACATATTGATTCTATAAATGACTATGCATTTGACAAAGATTCCAAGACATCGGAGGAAACATTTTTAGTGTTTCTATCTCTGAAGTATAAACCAGACTTGCAAATCTTAATTTTCAATATACTTTATATTTTTATCTGTTTCAATTATTTCTTTTCATTCTTTCATTATTTTGTATAATTATTTGATGGACAAATAGCAACACTGTTTCCCCCAATTAAAGGATTCTCCCTTGCCTTCTACAATTCCCTATGTGGCATTCCTCATCTTCAAAATGTTTTTGATCCTTTTTGACCTGTTCACCCTGCAATTTGATCTACTTATGTATTTAAATCTTTATTTACCTCCTTCTATTTTTTGTTTTACATTTCTGAAATATTTAATAAAGAAAATAAGCAAAAGTTTTCACCTTCTGTTACTATAAATTCAAGTGTAAAAATATGTTATCTGAAGACTGGAGAAGCTAAAAATAGAGTACTGTCTAGGCTGACGGAAGAAAATGAGAAAGGTGGTCTTCAATAAAATCCTGAAAAAATGTACAACTTTTTAAAATGCAAAGGGGTCTTTTAGGAGTTTCGGTGTGGCTGCCCAAAACCATCCCTTTATTTTCTGTTACATCCAGAGACATTTTTATCAGTGGATAGCAATGCAACCTACTGGTGAATGCTGAGGATAAGCACAAGGACCACAAGAGAAGCCTTTCCAGAATTGATCACTCTGGTCCTAGGTAGCAATGCCTTCATCCTCCAGTGAATTTAATGAAGTTGTGCTGAGAATCATACAATTTAAAAATAACATATTGAATGTAAACATATATACATAAATTAATGTTATTATTCTAATAGTGCTAATCTAAATCCCTCCTACAGGGTTTTGGGGAGGGGAAGTTGGACATGGTATTCTATACTTCATGCCTTAAGTTGTTGTGTAGTGTGGCTATACGTTACTGCTGTCTGTCACCATACAGGTATATCTACACTACCGCCCCAGCTGTGATTTGGAGCTAGATGTAATTTCCCTAGATGTAATCTGCTAGCTTGCTAAAAATAGATATGAGCTTGGGCTTCAGCAAGGGCTGCAGAAGTCTGCTTGCTTCATCCCCCTGGTATTTGCTCACTTGTGCAACCAATGCTGAAGCCCACACCTGCCCATCTTTACTTCTATTTTTAGCAAGCTGGCTAGATTACAGCTAGTATGGGTATATCTACATGACCTGCAAATCATATCTGCTGCTCAAGTGTAGATGTAACTTAAAAGCGGTTGCACTTGAATAGTACTTGAAGTAAACCCTGCGAGCCAGATTCTCATTTACACTAAAGGTTTCAAGTCCCCTTTACACTGCCAGAGTGGTGTAAAGGGGCATTAAGTGTAAATAGGAATCAGGAGCTATATGTACAGCTATATTATAGATCAGGACTCTCTTGTGCTATGATGCTAATTAGGTACAGACTCACATTAACTGTAGAGAGCCTCCTGGAGCTCCCCGGTGTACAGGGCTAGTGGAATCACTGCTACACTCTTTTAGGGGATACAGCATATTTCCTCCCACATACGTATCAGTTCCAATGGCTGATGCAGTATAAGGAAAGAGAACCATGGCCTCTCCTCACTCTCTGTTGCAGTGACTTGCACCCCCTGATTGCTGTGCCAGGATGCAAGGTGAGGGGTTTCTCTGCACCCTTTCATCTGTGCACCCGCTTTGAACACCCATGTAGTAGTTAGGCAGAATGTGGTTCTCCAGTTACAAAGCATTTTGAAATCCAGCAGGCTGAAAGATGCTATAAAAAGGTATAGAAAGAAATGGTCTGATTCTTCACCCTTATTCACACAAATAGCCCCATTAGATTACTTTAATTGAACTTCTTGTATATACTGCTTGTACCACTTGGTGTGAGTAAAGGTTGCAGAATTATTAAGTACAGTTATCAGGGCAGTACTGTAAACTGTATTTATAGAAATGCTATCAATACAATAAATTCCAGAGGCTTAGGAAGACTTTGCTTGGAAGGGTGGGAAATGCCCCATAAAGCTGTCTCTGTTCCTGCCATGTTAGTTGTATTCATGATAATACTCTCTTAGCTCACTGTTTTCCATCAGGAAGAATTAAAGGCATAAACACCTTGAGAACAATTTGTTTTACAACTCCTGAAACCTGATAACAGTCTCCTCCCACATCAGAGTCCATTTGCTTCTCTGTTCTAAGTCCAGTTCTTGTTATTTGCCTCTTGTGATCACACGACAGCAACAAGGTGGTGTGAAAAACAAAAGGGGAAGCCCAACATTTAAAGAGAAAGAAATTGGGAAATAATTAACAAGTTTTCCTTAATTAAAACAAGCTGTTAGACTTGAAGACAAACTCTTTCTAATTGGGAACATCATTTTTAGAAAGTCATTTTTAGGAAGAGAGGCTCATAATAGGACTGAGTCTGCAACCTAGACAATAGAAGGGTCAGAGCAAGTTTCAGGGACATGAAAATCACTCTGGGGCCAATGAGTCCTCCCCCCAATTCATATGACCACTAATATGCAAAAATCCTGAATATAAAGTAGGACTGGGGAGTCTGGCATTGTGTTAATGTAATAAGAGGAAGGGAAAAGAGAATCATAGTGTCAGCTTTACCACTGGTGTAAATTGGCATATCTTGTTTGACTTCAGTGGAGCTATGCTGATTGGAACCAGCTGACCAAAGATTCTAGACACAGAAGTATTAAGTTATTCAGTCCAATTTCTTGCCAGTGCTGCCTTGTTCCCTATTGTACATTTACTTAAGTTTGATAGAGTCTAGTTTTAAATGTCCAAGGCCATGGGATTTATGTCACTTCTCTTGTGAGGCACTTTATAGTGCTCTATCAGGAAGATTTTCCTGGTACTGCCCTAATCTTAATTTCATCTCACAACTGCCAATTACTTTTTATGGTTCTAATATTCTTCTCCATCCTTGCTGTTTACATGGGCACATATTTGTAGAACTGTTCCAAACCTTCTTCCCTCAAGTTAACCCTCAACAATAACCTCATGGGGAAGAGTGAGGCTTAGCTGTTTAAAGAAGAAATGTGCCTGAAGTGGACGCCAGTGTTTTAATCCCCTTCATGCCACAGAAAGCTTCTGCAATAAACCCCCAACCCTCTCACCTCTCTCTGTTTTGAAAAAGCTCCCTTTATTGTTGCCACTCCTGAGCCATTCCTTAGGTATGGGTGGAGGAGGGTAGTACCATTGCAGTATTTGCACAGCCCTTAACTTAACTCAGGTCTCAGGGACACGGGGGTGGCCCTGCTGGTAAGGCACTGGACTGGGACTCAGTCAGGGTTTGATGCCACGTCTGGGTGTCTATGAGCCAGCAACTCATTCCCTTTGTGCCTCAGTACCACAGGCATGGGGGGAGGGGTATATCCCTTCCCTACCCCCCAAGGTCTGTGAAGATCAATCCATTCACTTTCCTGAGGCGCTCAATGACTGCGGGGACGGGGCACGCAGCCTCCCGGCCCGAAGGCCCTGGGCACCACCTCTGAGTGGCCTTGACGTGTTGCGTCCCCCGAGGAGCGCTTCGCGGGCGCGGCGCCCGGTCGTGCCCTAGGGCGCCTTGGCCTCGTCACGCGACACCCTGTCACCGCGCCATAGGGCAGCTCAAAGCCCCCCGGGGCCGAGCAGGAGGGGACGGGCTGCGGCTCAGGTGACAGAGCGGAGCCGCCTGCTCTGCCCACCGCCGCTCCCGGGAGGCCTCGCCCCGCCCGGCCAGCGGGCCCTGCCGCGTCAAGCGGCCCCACCTCGCAGGCTCCGCCCCGGGAGCGCTGCCGGGCTGGGCTGGCTGGTTTCACAAGTTTGACAGTTTGGGCGAAGGTGGCAGCGGAGCCGGCTCTGCCGGGACTTTTCTGGGGCGGTGGCTGGGCGGAGAGCGGCCCCCCACCCACCCGAGTGAGGGGCAGCGGAGCAGCTCCCCGAGGAGAAAGTTTTTCCCGCCGGCCCCCTCGGCCTCTCTGCCGGATTCTCCGGAGGAGCCGCCGCCCCCTTCCCCTTCTCTCCTGCCTGAGGCGCTGCCGCCGCGTCCGGGGCCACGATGTCTCGGGATCCCGAAGAGGTGAACAAGCTGACGGAGAACACCTACAAGGTGAGCAGGGCCGGGCCGCGGCGAAAGGGGGCGCTCAGGGAGTCCGCGACATAACCCAGTCCAGGGGGCAATCTCCTCCCGGGACAGCTCGGGCACCCTGCGTGGGCACAGGGGAGAGGGCAGCTGGCACAGTAAAGGCGAGACATGTCCGTATAAAACTGACTGGTTCTCAATCAGGGGTACACTTACCACCCCAGAAGTCTTCCAGGGGATACATCCACTCATCTAGATAACTGCCTAACAGCCTACATAAAAAGCACTAGGGGAGTCAGTACAAACTAAAATTGCATACAGATAATGATGGGTTTATACTGCTCTATATACTACACTGAAATGTGAGCACAGTATTTATACTCTAATCAATGTACTTTATAATTCTGTGGTAAAATTGAGAAAGTGAGCAATTTTTCGGTAATAGTGTGCTGTGACACTTCTGTATTTTTATGTCTGATTTTGTAAGCAATTAGTTTTTAAGTAAAGTGAAGCACAAGACTAATCAGACTCCTGAAAGGGGTACAGTAGTCTGGAAAGGTTCTAGCATACTTGCATTATTCTAAACAATATAGGAGAACTCAGCATACCCAGGATAATTATAATATAGTCCTTATATATTAGTCCCAAATTGTCAGGATCTTTTACCTTGATCAGGCTGCTACTAAGAAAGTTTTCTCCATATGTTTACACATGCCACACTACAGAAGAATGTGTATGTGTCCCGGGGGACAAAGGAGGAAATAAAACAAAAAAATCCCAGAAAACTTTTATGGTAACATTAAGGATATTAGTTTGACTCCTTCTAGTTTCACATGGAAAACAGTATAGCATTAATTAAAATATTTTGTGCCATGACTGTTCACTTTTTTAATTACCGGTAAGCTTATGGCTCTTGCATTGTTTTGCTTTTGTTTTTTTGTGATAAATCCTCGAAAAGTTAATGGTTGTGAGGTATACATACCCCCAATATGACAACTATTAACCCATTTTATGGCAAGTCTGTTTATTTATATGCTTATGCACATAACACTGTAATCCACAATGCATTAAACCTCTTTTGCCCTGAAGAGTTTGATTTATTTTTTCTTTCACAGAATTAATAACTTTAAATGACCACTAATTCATATAGCTCATTTTGATAATAGGGTATTTTATCGTTGGTGTTTTATGGACAGTGATTCTCACTCCAGGCTGGAGTCTAAAAATGTTTAAGCACTTGAGTAAAGTTATTGGCATGGATAAAGTTTGGCAATTGGATTCACACAGTCCATTCATGCGATGATCCTGAGCACCAGCCAGGCTACAAATCAACAGAGTCCGTCTTTGTGGATCTGATTTCATAAACAGGGACATGCTTAACTGTAGGTCCGGATGCTGATTAGTTGTGTAAATTCATGTATGGGATGTGACATTTTTCTTTTAAAAGTTTTTAAAAACTTAACTTGCATCATAAGTACTTTATATGCTAAAGCTTGTAATAAATCAACATCTATAGGATACAAAATTGGTTTTGTGAAAATGTGTACCCACAACCACAAATGAGCCTCATGTAGAAGTATATGAGCTATGAGTGACAGTCCAGTTCTAATTCCAATTCAATTTTAATAATCACACACCTGTGTTTTGCTAGCTGCAGAATGTTTTGTTTCTCTACATTAGCTGTACATTCTTATTCTGAAACTCTGTCTTCTCCAAACTCAGCAACTACCTATATTACAAGTTTCTATACTTACAATTTCTGCATGTGTGTCTATTTAAACATGCCGAATTTAATCATACTGAGTGAAATCCTGTAATCCTTGCTCAGGAAAAACTCTCTTTAAAACCAAAGTGTTGGTTGAGAGATTAGTGCAGTATTTGGCCCATAATCTTAGTTTTGCATGTTACCAGACAAAGTCTCAGACTTTCAAGAAAACACTTGTTAATCAAGTTACATATGTACATGTGCAGCTCTGAGCCCAAATGAAGGATTTATAATCTTTTTCATACAAGATAATACATAATAATAAAATAAGACATTGTCAAGGTATGTTTTCATAAAACAAAATTTTAAAAATTGACCGTTTACAATCCCTCAAACTGTTTCTGTAAGGATTCCCTTCCCCCCACCCCATTTGTTTTGTTACTCTCACACTTCAGGCTGATTCCACAACCTTTTATTCTTGCAATTAGTCTAGTTGTGTTGGCATCATGTTGTGTTTTCTGTTTGATCACTAGGGGCAGGCGTGCTGGAATAATTTGTATAGTGGGGGTGCTGGGAGCCATTGTACCAAACTGTAAACCCTGTATATGATGGAAATCACTTCAAGTCAGGCATGGTGTGCTCCCGGACTCCCCAGTGCCCCTAGTTCCAGCACGTATGTCTAGGGGCAGGGCCGGCGACAGGAATTTTGGGGCCCCGTATGGCAGATCGTACCCCCCCCCCGCCAGTCTCCCACCGCCCGCGGGGTTCCCCCCTCCCCGGCCGGTCTCCCGCCGCCCGTGGGGTCCCCCCCCCCCCCCGCCGCCGGTCTCCTACCTCCCGTGGGCCCCAACCCCCGCATGCGCTGCGGCCGCGTGGCCCGGCCGGGAGAAGCAAAGGGGGGCGGGGGGGAGGCTGCTGGGTGCCGGGGGAGGGGGCTGGTGAGCGCTGCAGCGGCTGGCCGGAGCCGCGCCTTGCTCACAGGCCCGGCGACAAGGGGGTACAGCTGCGTACCCGCCCCGGACTTCAGGGGGGAGTCCGGGGCCCGGTACAGCTGTACCCGTTGTACCCCCCTGTCGCCAGCCCTGGCTAGGGGGCTTAAAAATACCAAATTTGGGCAAAATTACCATTGACTTTATTGGAAGGAAGATCAGGTTCTTTGTGTATAAATAAAAGCTCTCTCCTCTACACTCTATCTTGTCCTGTCTCTTACATAATCTCTAATATTTGTGACATCACAGTTACCAATATTGGCTCCAAATCAGCAAACACTTTATTTACACAAGTATGCCTAGTGTTGATAGGATCATTTTCTTCAGTAAATTTGGGGGAGGAAGCTCAGAAAGTTAATTGTAGTGTTACAAATACTGGACTGTGACAAGATCAAAGGAAGTGAGAAATGGTGGAACAAAAGGATTGCAGGATGAGTGATAGGCTTTCGTCCTTAAAAAAAATCATAGCTTGAAGGGGAACTGAAAGATATAGGAAAAGAAAAGGAAAATTAAAGGTTCTCTTGTTTGTCTGTTTCCCACCCTGCCTCCCTTGTAGTGTATTACTAGTACTATCCATGCTATTGGATCCCCTTTAAATACATATTTACTCACTCTTTATGAAGTTCTTACACATATTTGCATAAATAATCAGATTGGCTAAAAGATGAGTTGACACGGTAAACTGTAAATTCATGTTTCTTTGGGGTATCATTTGTGTGTTAATTTAGCAATATAAAAAGAAAAGGTGAACACCCCAAAACTAATCAACATTGTTATTACACAGCTACCCTAAGGCCACAAATCAACAAAAGCAAAGAAGTTTAGAGTTAAGATTAACACTTAATCTTGCCCTCTTATTCTTTAGGTATTGCATAGCTTTTGAGTATATGATACAGTGGCACATGCAGGATGAAATATGAGGGTGTGGAAGTTCATGATTTAAAGGCAGTCATAACCTTCCTCACAGCACACAAACCCTAATAATTTACTGCGGTGATGTTGCACCTATGAATCAGGAGACTGCAGTGAGAGTACGGTAGATATTGTGTGACTCCAGGTAGACTGCAAGGCCATTCACTTGTTGGAAGGCTACTATAAAGTGTGACTTTATACTAGCAGCAGCATAGAGAAAAACTGCCAGTGAATCATTTGATCGCATACTATGCAAAATGATAACCAAGAAAGCATTGAATTAGAAAGCTATAACTCATTTTCTGTGTTCTAGTGACTGCACAAGACACTCACACTGTGCTCTTGTGGCTTATGAGGTTTCCAGAACTCTTGATGCAGTGATAATGGTTTGTCATTAAATATGTAATTATATATACATAGTTAAGAATCTTGAAACTAGTTATTTTAAATTCCTTTAAAAGAAAAAGGACCAGTGAATGATTAGATTATGGACTGACTGACACATTCATTTTAAAAACAAATTAAAATTAGCTTAAGAAACTTAAATGTGTTTCATCAAAACAATTGTCTTATACTATTAAAACCTAATGTAAATTTATTTTAAAAATTTGTTTAAAAATGTAAAAGACACCCTGAAGTTGAGATCTGGAGTGCCAAGAGCCATAAGTATAAAATACTAGCATAAGTGCCCGGCGCTGCTCGGGTCAGTCGGAGGTGGGGAGATGGCAGACAGCTGACACCCCCTGACCAAAGCCAACACCCACACCTCACCCCTCACCCACCCCGACACCTTCCCACCCCCGAAACCCGAAACCCCCACCTCACCCCCCCGACCGAATCCGACACCCCCACCTCACTTACCGTCCCACCAAACCCAACTGGGATCCGTCGCAGGGGAGGAGGGGGCCCAGAGCCGAGGGATTCCGGGGACCTTCGCAGGTGGGGGGGGCACAGGGCTGATGTAGTCCGGGGTTCCGTTGGGGAGGTGGGAGGGGCAGAGAACTGAGGGATCTCCGGGGTTCCGTTGGGGAGGTGGGAGGGGCAGAGAACTGAGGGATCTCCGGGGTTCCGTTGGAGGAGGGAGGGGTGAGCTGAGCGAGTGAGGTGTCTGTTGGAGGGGGGTATTATGACATCATCACCACCTAACTGCCCAGTTGATGTGATTGGCCCTGAAAGACTTTCACCCCTGGGGGGCGTCAGAGGTGAGATCCGAAAATTTTTCGACCCTTACCAGCATCTAGACCCCAAGACCCCTCACTGTACCAAAATTCAAGTCTCTGGCTCAAACGGTGCGGGAGGACTTCGCAGTCATACGTACATACATACATACATACACACATACATACACCACTTGACTTTTATATATATAGATAGATAGATGTATCTGTATTTACCACAATGGAGTTGTGCCTACTTAATGTTTCATTTGAACCTAGATTTCATCCTGGGTCACATGTTCATAACCTCCTGAAAAAGAGTTTATATTTTAAACATACTGATGAATGACACTTTATTGTGTTTCTCCTTTAAATAGTAAATGTTTGGCAAGCTGACTAATAATCAGTCATAAGATCTCACCTGGTTTGAATGAACACTTGGATCTTAATTTTTTCACTTTGTTAATCTTGTTTTCCACCACTATAATTCTATTGATTACAGTGAAATTATACCAGTATAAAATAGGTTTAGGACTTGATTCTGCACCCATTGACATCAGTGGTAAAGATCCCATTGCCTTCAATGGAACAGGAAGAGGAGAATCAGGCTCTAATTTTATTTGTTATAGAGTATGATCATGCAAAAAAAATGTTTTAAGCACAGAACAATACCATTTGTTTTATCTTCATATCTGACTCTTTTTGAGTTAATTAAAGAAATCTAAAGGGTACTTCCATAACATATAACATAAAATTGTTATATTAAAGAATTCTTCTAATTTGCAGTTCTTTTACATATGAAATAGCACATGTAATCAGTCCAATATAAACATTTAATTAATAATTACTAAGGCGTGGCTCAATCTTGCTGTGACTGAATATCTATAACTTTAATAAGATGAATAGTAAGGTTTATGCACAAACATATAGACTATATATTTAGTAATCTATTAATTTTTTTGGTTAAAGTGTCAGCAGGATGTAAATCTGAAGCTACAGGGACTCTGGGTATTGTTTATCTGTCTTCATACCTGCTGAGCTATTGTTTTGAATAGGTGTATCTCAAAATAAAAAGCAAAGCTGAGCATTTACAGGAAAGAACTCCTACAATGGGTCTCATTTGTTTTGAAGATTAAAATTGTTTATAATAGTAGCAGGAATTGAGGAATATGTGTGTGTGTGTGTGTTTGTTTTATATTACAGAGAGAAAGAGAGAACATGTGGAAATGCAAAGTTCGTTCCTTTTTAATTCTGGAGAGCAAAGCACATTCAACTCCCATTAATGTCAATAGGAGTTGAAGGCGCCCAGCAGTGGACTCTAGTACAACTCCATATAATTATTTCCTGAATGACCACAGTATATTTCTCTCAAACTCTTTCATGGCTGGTTATTTTGCCTTTTTATTGTACTTTGCATAAAAAGATGTTTCCTGACGTCTGTTTTGAATATGTGTTCCCACTTAATTTCCATGCATCCTAAAGATCAGAAACTTGTATGAGCTGATTATATGCCTATTGTTCTTTTCTAGTTAAGTATTTTTATAAACAGATAAGAGGCACTGTGATACCAGATTATAGGGTGCTGGGCTAGCTCATAGGCGACTTGGGATTTGTCACTTCATTTGTTTCCTTTCCCATCCTTTGTGATTGTAGCATGCTCACTGGCCCATGAAGCCCCTGCTGGCAAGCACTAAAAGATCTATAGTGCACACTAATGTAGAACTGTTTGCGTGTTTAAATGTAGTCCCATTTTCTTGGGGAACTTTTAGTGCATGCCAGAGAGTCCACATAAGCCAGTTAGTTCATTACACATTGGTGCGCATTAGAATTTACACTTTTGTTGGTGCAAACTAAGGCCACATCTACACTAGAAACATTGATATAACTACGTTGTTCAGGGGTGTGAAAAGTCCACACCCCAAGCAATATAGTTATATTGACCTAACCCCTGGTCTAGACAGCACTTTGTCAACAGGAGAGTTTCTCCTGTCTACATAGCTACTGCCTGTCATGGAGGTGGATTAACTGTACCAACAGGAGAAGCTCTCCCAGCAGCATAGTAGTGTCTTCACTAAAGTGGCACAGGACATGAAGACAAGCCCTAAGCCATTGTGTGGTTATGTCCATTTGGATGATTCTCTTCAAGACAAGGACCATTTCTTTTTGTGTGTTTGTATAATACTTCAAACAATGGGTTCCTGATTCAGCTAGGGCTTGTAGACACACTGTTGTAATATAAATAATTCATATTAGTAGAAGTTCTCTTGGGGTCATTTTTTAAAGAGATTTGCTTTTTTCCAATATTCTTCATGTTCTTTTACTCTAGTTAATTTTGAAGTCAAAATAAACTTGTACACTGAACACTCGTGAAAGGTGGCTAATGACATTTGTCACATTCATTTTCATGTTCTTTCAATAGATTATAAATAGTATAAGTTATAAAATACTGGGATGTGTTTTTTTTTAAAGCATGTTCTGCTAATGATTTTTTTTAATCCAGTGTTTTATCCCTTGGTGACTTTTCTTCTACTTCTAGAGTTCAACAAAAATAAAGCAATCACTTTTTAAAAATATGAAATATCTCAGCAATGTGTAAAATACCAATACTTCCCATAGCCTCGTATAACTATGAGCAGAAAAGGTGATATAGTGGAATGTTTCTTGAGAATGCTCTTTACTTAAGTGGAATTACTCTTCTATCATAATCTTGTCTATGCTTGCCAGTGTCTTCAGAGAGTCAACACAATCTAATGGTCAATGGTACTGAAATCTACTTATGGATGGGAAAAATATATGATGCCCCGTGGCTCCTGTTTTAGGAGGAGATGAACAATGAAGCTAGTACAGTCTTTGTCTACCCAGTTTGAAAGCCAAAGGTATCAAAGTATAAGGACTAATGGACCTGCAGTTGCAGGCCACAAACCTTTCAATACCATTACACAAAAGTGAAAGGTCAGAGTTGTGCCAATAACTTGGAACTTTATCAGTACTAAAAGTAGGTTTCGTGATCATGTGTCTAGCAACCGCCTGCTGGAGGGAAGCGGTTACATTGCTCACTCAAAGTGAAGCATTGATAATCAATATTTCCCTACTATGTTTTCCTAGCAATGAGGATACCTGGGCCGAGTCTATATGTTAAAGAGAAAAATAAATGTATGTATGGCTTGTGTGTGAACGTGTGCATCTTTATTAAATAAAATATCATTGCAGTACTGGAGACGGAAAAGTTCAGAAGATATCCATTTAAATCTTGTTGGTTCCGATATCAACATAGTGAATTACTGATGAGGGAGTCAAATTCTGTAAGAAAAATGCTTTCAGGTGGTGAACAGAAACATGCTATAATTCTTTTAGTATTACAGAACAGACTTGTCTGACAGGGTGTTAGTATGACATTAGTCACTGTCATACATTTGTATACACATCCTTAAGATGCTATATTAATTACAGTGTGCCTTCAGTGAGAGCTGTGCCTGAGTAAAGTATTGCAGTATCTAAACCCTATACATTTTCTCATTCCAACAGAATATAAACGGTCAAGTATATTTAAAGTATTAGAATCTGTGACTACTGAATGTATAGAGAGTTGAGTTTGAATCTACATGTTGTTACAAGAAACACTCAAGATTATAACAAAGCAATATAGGGGAAATGTTTTTTTTCTCTCTCTCCAGTTTGACAAAATAGTGTGTATCAATCATTTTCATTGTATCTCATGTACTGTCAGTTAGTTTCTTCTGTTCTCTGTGTAGGTCTTTTTTAGAAAAAGGAAAATAGAACCATAAAAACACAAGTGATGGTGGTACTTGAAACCGATTATTATTATTCTTCACTTTATAAATTGACTAGGTTTCATTGTTGATTGATGCTTTGTAAAAGAGTCTTCTTTTTTCTTTATGGTGTCTGAATAGCTCTAAGATGACAATTTGGGTTTTTTTCTTCCCAAAATTTTTAAATTTTAAAATGTTCTTATCACATTCTCTTGGTCCATGCGTATACTAAATAGACATACGTTTGCCAGTATATTACCAGTGTAGCACACAAAAGATTGACTTTTTTAATGCCATCTGGTCTTTCTGTTAAACAGAAGGTGTTTATTTTGAACACATTGATTTTCAAAGTACATCTATTTGACTAACATCTAAAAAGAGGCCAGTGCTTCAGGTCAAACTCCTTTGTTCAATACTATGTGAGTTTTCAGATATGTAATGATCCTTGTTTGTTTCTAGTGGTTAGTAATGTAGTACTGTGGGATTTGTAGATTTACTTTGCAGATTTCAGAGTTTATTAGAAGGTCTTTTTTTCTAATTTTTGCAATTAGCAATATTGGGTGCATGCATTTTATTACCCAATTTGAGACACCTTTAAAGGGTCAGATTTTCCAAGAATGGATGTTCTGAAAATCAGGCCTCTTCAAGTTGCCTCAGCTTTTGGAACTGAAAAATCAATGGCCACTTTTGAATATATTGGTCTGAAGGAAAATGCTGCAGTTCTCCTTCCATTTTTCGACAGAGGGGAGACATTTCTAAAATTTGGAGTGTTTAAAACTGGATTTCAATGGATGGTTAATTTTTCTTGGACCAATACAGCTATTTTCCTGAATTGTGAATGACAGTTTCACAATCTCGGCCACTTCACCTGTTGTAGAATTTGGTGGTTATGAAGGCAGACATGCTATGTGTTTTTGGATTTCTAGTCTTAGTTGCTCCCACCAAAAGAATTGTAACAATATTCAAAAGCAGCTGTAGTGGGTTTTTGGTTTGCCTTGAAGGAAGCCAGTAATTTTCATTTTACTTTTTGGTGGGAGTACTATCACTCAAACTGGGCTGACACATACAATAAATATATTGAACTTTCAAATTGAATGTGTGAACTACTCTTTCAAAAAGCCATACTGTGACTCTCTCTCTCTCTCTCTCTCTCTCTCTCTCTCACACACACACACACACACACACACACACACACACACACACACACACACACACACACACAAAACCTTTCAGCAGGCCCATCACTGATTGATTGATTGTTTTTGAGTGGAAGGTGTTAAGTCATCTCCAAGTCATCTGTCTAGTAAGAAAACTTGAAAGTATTTTTTTCTTTTTGAAAGACTATCCAAATTCTGAACAGTAGCCAGTATTCTTGATTTAAAGTATTTAGGTAGTAGTGGAGAAAAGGGATATTCCTTCTCTCCTACTTCTTCCTCTCTCCCTCATTAAAGAAAGATATGTGTAAACTTTAGTCTTGGATATATGAGCACTCTTACCAAGGTTAGAGAAAAGGTCGGATTCATCTCTGTTTTAAGTGAGCACAAATCCATTGAAATTGGAAGTGTTACTGCTTAGGCCAGAGGTTAATTTTGCACCGATATCCAAATCTTGGATGCCCAGCATCCAAAAAAATTCACTGTGGAGGGCAAATTTACATATTGAAAATCCGCTATTGTGGGTTTTGCATCTGAGATTAAAATCTGGACCTGTATGTCTACACTGCAATTAAAAACCCACATCTGGCCTGCATCTCTAGGGTGACCAGACAGCAAGTATGAAAAATCAGGACAGGGAGTGGGGTGTAATAAAAGCCTATATAAGATAAAGCTGAAAATATTGGGACTGACCCTATAAAATTGAGACATCTGGTCACTCTATCTGCACCAGCTGTCTTGGGATCACAGGGCCAAGGCTAAGGATGCTGTTTAATTGTAGTGTAGATGTTCAGGCTGGCACGCCAACTCTCTGATGCTCTTCTCAGGGTCCCAGAGTTCAGATTCCAGCCCAAGCCTGAACGTCTACACTGCAATTGGACAGCCCCCTAGCCTAAATCCCACAAGCTCAAGTCAGCTGACACAGGCCAGCCACATGTTTTTAATTGCAATGTAGACAAGTACTGGCTTATGCTGTAGCGACTCAAATCATCTTTTTTATGTAGTTATTGTCTTTGTTAAAATGTGGATTTTTTTCTGATTATCAGAATGTTATGGAACAGTTCAATCCTGGGCTACGGAATGTAATAAACCTGGGGAAAAATTATGAAAAAGCTGTTAATGGTAAGTCTTCCTAATTTTTAAATTGTTATAAATTTAATAACTTCTTATTTAAATGTATATGCTGTTTCAAGATATTAGAAGCTATATTTAAGCCTAAATTTAATTTTGCATGTTAAATCATAATTTCTATTAATTTTAGGTTTGTATTTTTCTTCAAATCCGTGAAAATAAGATTTTAGCTGCAGTGTTTGCATCCCAAACATTTTACCATAGTGGTACTGCATGAAAAATAAAATGAAACTGACTAATCAGTTTTCATTGTCCAAGCTTAGTGGAGATGCAAAAATGATATCAAGGTTAAAAAAATTAGATATTTTAATATCTTAAGTGTCTTCAGAAATCCATGGAAAAACAACCTGTTCTGCCAACTCTATCTCACATAAGTGTTCATTACATATTGTGGCAGACCGCTCTCTCACCCCTCTCAGGAACAGGCAGGAAAACCCTTCTTTGCTTCAAACAGTGCTCTTTAATTCACAGTGAAAGACCCCACCACCAATATATACAGCTTTGTACAGTCCTTCTTTCCAATTACAACTCTACAGTTTACAGCATACAACTCTATGTAGTTCAACTCTACAGCTTGCAGCTCTACAAACTCTATATAGTCCAGCTCTAAACACACAGCTCTGAATAGCTCCAACCACCACCACACTGGGCTTCCTTCCTGGCAGCCTTTTATCCCCCTGAGGCTGCCGCCAGGTGCAATCCCTCCAGGCTAATTGCCCTGCAGCCCAGGTGGCTGATTAGCCTTCTCTGCAAGGGGGGGGGAGGGGGTTTGCAGGCTTCTGCTCCCTCTTAAAGGGCCCGCAGGGCTGGCTCAGGCACTCCTGGCCAGCACCCTGCCACAATATGCAAATAGTCCCATGAGTTCAGTGTGTCTCTTTGCATGAATAAAGTTTGCAGTATTGGACTAGATTTAAAAAAAATAGACAATGTCACTTTTTAAATTTAGTTAAAATTGAAATAAATCAGTTAGTGTCCTCTGACCCAATCTCAAACTTTTTCTCATGTGACATATACCCATTGACTTTAGTGGAACTATTTGTATAAGAATTGGTTTATAAGAGTGGGCTCTTGACCCCCCCCCCCCGAATTTGATTAGAGGGACCCCTTGTGCTTTGCTCCACTTCTTTTACGTGGACCTATGAAATAATTTGATACCATATTAGAGTGATGTGGACCCCCCTAAATAATATGGCCTGATTCAGGAGGCTGAAAGTGTCTATTGCTTGTCATTCCCCTTTGTCACAGTGCTAGACTTCATGAACATGTTAAAGATAATGTATTCAACCAAAGAGCCACTAGGATATCTCTTCACTCTCAAACTCCAGTGCATATTTTGCAAAACAGTAAATTACTGCATGAAGGAGACAAATACAAGGAAACTTGACTTATTACAAAAATGTGTGTTTAGATTCAATTAACTAAACTTTATATCAGTTATGCAGTTTATAAAATGAAGACAGTACCATATATGACAACAATATTTAAACATTCTGAAAAGGTTTTCATACTTACTATTTTGATTAATTGTGTATTGCTCACTAATACTTTGAAATTGAAGCTCAAGCCTCTTACTGCTGCCAAATTCTACAAAATATCTGTTTTGTAACTGTGGTATAAAATGTATCCGGTCTGTACAGCAGCACTGGAGAGGTACGTTGGTGTTATGTACTGTCTACCAGGAACTGTGTTCTTAAGAGCAGATTGATGTACCAGGTCTTGTATGTATGCTCATTTTAATATGAATGAATGTTTAATTACAACAGCTGATGAGCAACTAGCACATTATGGGAGCCAACAATTGATCCAATATAATTGTTGTTTTATGTAAGCTGTAAATGGTTTAAGTGGAGCTGTAACGAGGAGTAAATATTCTGTTCCCAAGCAGTAAAATGTATCATGACTTCTCATATAAATCAGAATTAAATGGACAAACAGTAAAACTTTAAATCCGACCCACGGAACGTTTTTTTACTGTTTTTGTAGATACTCTGGGATTACATAAATCTCCCTTTCTTTTCTGAATTACAAGTTACCAGTCATTAAACAGGTAAAGAGATTATATAGTACTAGAAAAAATACCCAGCGTTGCTCGGGGTATTTGTAATTGGAAACTGGGATGTAAAAAGACTACCATGTTTTTTATTAATACAAATTTGGTTCAGATGTCTCAGCATTGCTCGGGTCCGTTGGAGGGGGGGGAGGAGGGAGAGAGCTGAGCGAGTGCGGGGTCCATTGGAGGGGGGAGAGAGCTGAGCGAGTGGGGGGGCCGTTGGAGGGGGGAGAGAGCAGAGCGAGTGGGGGGGCCGTTGGAGGGGGGAGAGAGCTGAGCGAGTGGGGGGCCCTTGGAGGGGGGAGAGAGCTGAGCGAGTGCGGGGTCCGTTGGAGGGGGGTATTATTACATCATAACTATGTCACAGAGAACAGCAGGTGTTAACCTGCTGCCCAGCTGATGTGAATGGGCTTTAAAGAATTTCACCCCTAGGGGACGTCAGAGGTGAGATTTGAAAATTTTTTCTATTCTTACCCTGATTAGGACCCTAAAGCCTATAACTGTACCAAATTTCAAGTCTCTAGCTCAAACGGTGTGGAAGGAGTAAGGGAACGTACATACATGCACGCATACACACGCATACACCATTTGACTTCTACATATATAGATGTTTTCCCATTAAAAATAACCCAGCTATACAAGCATAGAAAAATCTTACTTTTAAAAAGGAGCAGTAAATAATTTAGATTGCATGTATTGGGATATAATTTAACAAACGGCAAATTCCTGCTCATACTCAGTCTGCTCCAAATCATTCAATCATATCTGGAGAAAGTGGTGGAGAAATTTTAAAAGTTGCTGCTCAAAAACAGAATTGTGGCTTCGAGCCTGAGAGAATATTGGATTTAGATCAGAGCACCATACTGATCTCTGGACAAGATGACCTGCTTCGATTGTATTTTGGGGAATGAAAAGCTTACTACAACAAAAAGTTAAAGGAAGAAGATTTTCTGTTTCCTTCAAAAACAAACTACTACTCGAAGCATATGCATCATTTCCACTTGCAAGAATATCTGACCAATTCTTGCCATTACTTCTTAACCTCAAGATACAGCTAACCCACCCTGAACACGCCCGATCCCCTCTGATCTCAGAAGCTAAGCAGGGTCCGGCCTGGCTAGTACTTGGATGGGAGACCTCCTGGGAATACCAGGTGCTGTAGGCTTAACACCTGGCAGTAGGTATAAAATGCCTCCAATGACAGATGGAACGACGCATCGTTGGAGTATACCCCAGTCGTATCACTGGTTGTGTCCAGTCTAAGCGGACCCTGCCATAGTGCGGGAATAACGCTAGGAAAAACACACTTGTTAACCTCGTGAAATGAAAAAGAGATCCAGATGCCCTGAAGATGCAAGGAATTAGATTTGTATGCTATAGGTAAGCTGCTGTTCACTGCTAGCCCTTCTCCGGTTTGAATCTTGCTGCTTCAGTGTTCAATCCAGCAAAACTGGCCCCACCATTTAAATCAAATGCACGTATTAACATGGAAATCATTAACAGGAAATAATTGAAATCACTGTGACTTTAATATATTATTATGCTTCAGGTTTTTCAGGAAACATTAACTCAGTTATGCTGTATCCAGTCAGTATGCAACAAAAGTAGACAAAACATTGTCCTAAAATAAAGACAATTAAAACTTTGTCACATCTTCTCAGAGAACAGGAGTTCTTTCTTGTACATTAGGTCAGTCCTTGTGTCTTCAGCAATGAAAGTTTTCCAGCTTTGCCTTTTAAATTTCTATAATGCCTGTTGCCTAACAAGTGTGATCACGTCAAATATGCAGAATGCAGTTTGTTTTGGGGTTGTGAATTCACTGGAAGAATTTATAGTATATGCTCACTTTCGGGTTGCTGTTACATCCTGATATGCTTTGTCTTGGGAATCTAAATTTTCCACAGCAAGTTGCATGAGAGAGAGGAGTTTTCAAAGAGCTTGCCTTGTTTAGCTAAAAACTATCAAATGAAGGATGAGAGGCGATATGATTGCTCTTTAATGGGGGGTAAAAATCAAGGTAGGAGAAGACCTATTTAAACTAAAGGACAATGATGGCACAAGAACACATGTAAGAACCAGCCATGAATAAATTTAGACTGGAAATTGGAAGAAAAATGTTAACTATTAGAGAAGTGAAGTTCTTGAACAGGCTTCTTGTAGGACTGGTGGGGCAAACAAACTGATTAGTTTTAAAAGAAAGCATGATAAGTTTGTGAATAGGATAATGTGATGGAGTTGCCTGCAATAGCAGGGGCATGGATTTGGGACTGGTAGGAACCTCCTGGATCATCATATTCCCATGTAGGAGAATTTACACATGAAAATTGAACAAAGAAAGAAAAAAAGTCATCGTGGCATCTAGAGTCAATAATGGGACAGTGTTGTAATCACACAGATGTTCAAACAGTCTATCATTCGCCACATATTCTTCCGTAGGATATCCTAGATTTGTAGTGTTTCCTGTTTTTAAAAAGGATCTAATTAGCAGCCAATAGCTGTTGGGTAGCCTGTATGATTTGAGTTGATAGTCTCAGTCTAGTTTCAAGTGAATGTTGGCTCAAACTAGCTTGTGTGTGTTCATGAGTAAAATAAGATCTAAACACAGATAGATGTAGGTATTTGTTTGGAGACTGAAACTAATTCTCTGAATGACAAATTCCTTGATTGACAAATTGTAAGCGGACAATATTCAATATAAATGTTCCTCTGATCTATCCAAGAAAGTGGAAATATTAACTTGAAATGTTAGTAGATATGCTGTATGGCTCATTGAGGCAGCTTACTTATTGTCTCAGGAGTGTTAGTGACACCAGTTGAAAATAAATATAATACCAAATCTAACTAGCATAAATCTTCTTAACCTGAAAGATTAAGTTCTTGAAATTTTTTCAAGTCCTATAATTTAAAGACTCCAGAATGCCTTACCAGTTAAAATGAAAAACATCAGTGACATTATAGTTCTTGAACTATATTTGGTAGCCTAATTATTATTCTGAACATAGAGAATCTGACATTTTCTAAACTCTTAGTGACATTATAGGAGCTGGAAGTATGTGATGATTGCAGGTTAATATTTGTAAGATATTAATCTCCATGAGTAGCTGTCCATGTGCTACAGAAAAATTAAGAGTAAACCGTAAAGGTCTAAAACACAACAGTCCGCACCCTTATGTTCATCATTTTTACAAGATGATGATAAATTTTGTAAGTATGCCTTGTGAGGTATCATTTGAAAACTCAATCTGCTGAACATCATTGTCCTGATAAAATATGTGACATTATATGTAAAGTTATAAGATTCTACTGTATGATATTGCCAAGACACGTTCCAAGCCTAGAAAAGCAGGCACAAACCAATTTCTTAGAGACAAAAGGGAAACTGACACCTTGGCATAATCAGCATAACCAAATGGAATGTCAGCATAATCAAATGGACTGGCACCTGGTTAAGCAGACAGTCTGGGAGGAAGAAGGAAGTGAGAAGAAATTTACATCTTGGCAATGGAACAGCTGGAAGTTCCCATCTCCCCAGATCTGCTGTTTCCTGAACCCCAACTGTAGAGGATTATCAAAGAGGAGAAAAAAATATATAAAAAGGGGAACAGAGGCCCCAGATCACCTCTCTCCTTCCTTTTGCTCTGCCCATGACATCCACAATGCGTGAAGGACAAGGAAAGGAGCATTGGACTGGGGGATGGGTCCTGGGTGGAAAGCATCCAGCCAGGAAGACTGCAAAAGAAAATGGAGTGAGAGACAGACTTTTGCTTTGAATTAATTTAACTTAAAGGTAAAACACAAACTAATACTTATTTCTTTTTAACCACTTTGGACTTTTGTCTCATTACTTGTAATCAAGTAAAATCCATCTTTCTATAGTTAAATTTGTTTTATCTAAACCAGCGCGTGTTTGGATTGAAGTGTTGGGAAACTTCATTTGAAATAAGATTTATGGATAACATTTTCTGTTAATGAAATGACGGACCTTATATGAGCTTGTATTGTTCAGAAGGAAAAAGCTGGGCAGTACAAGATACACATTTCTGGGGGGAGCCTGGGACTAGGAATTTGCTGGTGTCCCTCTGCAGTATAATTGAAGGGTGGCTGCCTGCTGAAGCACTCTTGCAGTATACCTGGGGTAATTTACACATTGGAGGCTGTGTAAGCAGGCCAGGGGTGGTCGCTTTCACAGCAAAGTAATCATAAAAGGCATCCCAGGTTGGAGAACTGAAGGGACACAGCTGTCCAACATTCCAGATTGTATCCAGGGGAATGTCATAACTACACTTGTCATTAATATTGGCAGTCAGTACTGTTGGACATTAAGGGTGCGATATTGCCTATTAATAAAACAATAACCTTGATGTGATTTCAGAATAATCCATATGTATAACAATAGTTTTCCATGAAAATCTTACTTAGAGAATTGGTTGAAGAAAGTCCTCTGAGCACAAATTGCAAAAGAGTATCTGTTGGTGCTTCATTATTTGTGTATTTAAAATGTGCAGAATTGTATTGAGGGAACTTCCCTTCAAATTAATAAAACATTTAGGATGGATGGTTTGGTTCATTCAGCTACCTTTGATAAACACGTTATTAGCTAGATGCTTCAGACGTGCTGACTAGCAATGAAATGGTAAACATTTTCCCCTGGTAATTTTGTAATTCATGCTCACTTATCATAGGGCAGTTGTAGACCTCTCTTTTGGCGCTGATTTAAATTATATGGAACTAGTTCTTTTAAGAAGAGTGCCTTGCTTTTACTGTCATCTGTTTTCGAGAATCAACAGTATTGATTTTGCTACTCTGTCATAGCATTTTAGGTGTCTGGAATAATTCACATACAGTAAAACCTCGATTTAACGGACCTCGATTTAACGGACTTCGGATGCAACGGACAACATTTCTGAGCAAGTCTGATGCATTCCTGATCCATTTCTGGCGGGCTGGCTGCTGGCTCCTGGCTGCCGCCCGGGTCCAGGCAGCAGGCGGGCTGGCTGCCGGCTCCCGGCTGCCGCCCGGGTCCAGGCAGCGGGCAGGCTGGCTGACGGCTGACGGGACCCGGGCGGGCTGGCTGACGGCTCCTGGCTGCCGCCCGGATCCCAGCAACGGGCGGGCTGCGGAGCTGCCGCCCCGACCCTGTGGTGGGGGGGCTGCTGCTCCGACAGCTCTTATTTTTTTTTTTAATTAAATAACGGACTTTTTGATTTAACGGACACCCCCTCGCCCGTATTAGTCCGTTAAATGGAGGTTTTACTGTAATAACTTTCTGTTTAAGGTAACTGTGTTTTATTCTCCATTCCTAAATACCAACTCTGGGTAGCCAGGCTTAGTTACAAGGAGGTTATTTGAGGGTAAAGGGAAAAGTAATCCTTCCATGTGCCTGGTCACTCTTGTGATGTCACTTCATGGGAGATCACTGGCTGTTGGAAACACACAGCACCAGATCTATCAGCCTTTGCCCAACACTGTTGCAATCCGGGATTGTGGCTTTCTTATAGATTTCCCTAGAGCTTTCACAGCAAATCTTCACTGCATCTGGGAAATTCTGCAGCCATGGAGATGGAGGCAGAATTTGTTCCTAGAAGACCAGTTGTGTCATCAAAGTACTGCACCACACTATGAGTTGTCAGTAAGAAAAGCTATTACTGGTCACCTTGTTTACTGATATAATTTATGCTAATCTTCTGTTTCCCTATGAATTTTATGTGTTTCTAGCTGATACAGTGTTTGATTTTCTGATAGGTGATGGTTGAGCTTTTCTATCAAATCCTAGAAGTGACAGGTATATCTGAATCTGCGTAGCTGCTCTTCACTTAAGAAATGAAGAGAAGGCCTTTTTCTCCCTTTTTATGCAATTTTTGGAAGTCTTTCTAAAACATTGAGAAGTTACACAAAGATGTTTACATATTATCTCATTCCATTCTTTCTCTCACTTGATATGGTTATCTAATGAAGCTTATTGTTTTTTTAGATTTTATATAGAACTGGAAAGGCCAAAAATAGTTATGTACTGGGAATACTGGGAATTTGCCACACTCACCTTTTAGCCAAACATATCCCAATAAAGTAGAATAATGGCACAATAAGTACAGTCTATGGCAATCTTATACTAGATATTGTTTACAATATACTAAGGTATGAATATCGACTCTTTTCTTGCATGATTCATAGAATACCCATGACAAAGAGATTTTCATTCTTGAACTTTTATCGTTTTAAAATCTTCTACTTCCTGGTAAGTATGCCAGAATCAAAGACTTGAGAGAGGTTTACCATGATCTTACTATGCAAGAGTTTAATAAACAAATAGGGGGAAAAGTATAATTTTTTTACAGTGTACTGAACTCACTTCTACAAGAGTATTTCAAATTGTGGTCCACAGAGAACTTACTGATCATGAGTTGCCGGTGGTTCTTATTTCTAGCTGTTAAAAATCACATTAAATAACATCTGAAAGTACTGTCTCTGGACTGGAGTTGGCTTCTATATGATCTTTCACCCCACTTACAACTTCATTTTGTACTACTTTAAAAATACTTTACCTGGAATATCATAGGCCTTCTCCTATGTAGTTTCAAATATTCTGTTATAGCTTTTGATCTCTAAATCTACTTCCTCATTAGGAGTTGCAAGGGAGCAGTTAAAAGTTGTCCTCACTTTCTTGATACTGGTCATGATATTTTCAAACCTTTATAATTCTTTCCTAGCCTGAAGTTCAAGAGCCCCATAACTGCTTTTAAACGCAAGTTTTCTGTGTAGTGACATGCTTTGCTATTTACTGAGTGATGACACTAGTCAGCTGCAATGCTCCATACTCAGAAGACTTTAAAATCCATTTCAATTCAAGTTGAGTAATCCAATCAATGGAGTATAATTTTACCATGTGTCCATTAATAGGAACTAAGGATGCATATGAATCTAAACTTTTAGATTCTAAAGTAAGACAGAAAGGACATGTGCTTTTTGGTTGTATGTTTTATGTCATTTAAAAAACACATAATATGCTTTTCGGGTTCCTATATCCTATTAATAAATGTGAATAATTTACTATTATTGGAGGCTGATCCCACCTTTGTTGAAGTCAGAATCTTTCCATTGACGTCAACAGGCACTGGAGTGGACTCCGAATACCCTAGAATAATTCCCAAAAGTTAGAGAACCAAGTTTGTGCACCCCATTTGAACCCCAGGCAGGCATTGTGAAAATATCATCCACCATTTCCTGGTGGATGATAATTCATAATGTACTCAATTTTTTAAATGCAACACAGGCTGAGTACTCTTGTTGTTTTCCCTATAGCTATGATACTGGCTGGAAGAGCATATTTTGATGGTGTTGCAAAGATTGGAGAAATAGCAACTGCATCTCCAGTTTCTAAAGAGTTGGGTAAGTAAAACTGTATGTCACATTTCATTAAATTACAGTTTTGGAAACTCTTTCTTCCCATCTGGGGGATCACTGAACTAATTAGATTTTAACAGAAAAGGGCAGTGAGACACTGGAAAGAGCTGCTGGGGTGAGGGAGCTTTTAGAAGCCTCTCACTGAAGGGAGAGTTGAGGTGACTGCTCTGCGTAGGATCCTTCACTTGATACTGCTAAATTCCCCTCCCAGAGACTTATCAGATGGGCTCACAAAAATACTTCTGATGAGCAAAATGTATCTTTGGAATGCACTAGTCAGGGGTTCTCAAACTTCATTGCACCACCACTCCCTTCTGACTGCAAAAAATATTTTACAGCCCCAGGAGGTGGGAACTGAAGCCTAAGCTGTCCCAAACCCCACTGCTCGGTATCGGGGTACCAAAGCCTGAGCCCCATTGCTCTAGGTGGAGCCAAAGCTGAAGCCCAAGGGCTTCCGCCCCAGGCAAGGGGGCCTGTAACATGAGCTTCATCCCTGGACCCCGGACCACAGCAAGTCTAAGCCAGTTTTGGCAATCTAGATTGAAAACTGCTGCACTAGACTGTACCAAGTGTCAGGTAGTTTCTGTCCTAGGAGAAATGCCCATCCACCTCAATGTTTTCACATGGTCCCATTTCACATTTCACAAGCTGAACACTTTTTTGTGTTGCTAAATTCAGTATAACTGTTTGCAGGAAGTGCACTTAATTCCCCCCCCCCCCCCCAAATTATGTTGCCTCCCTCCTTGACTATGATTAATTTAAGTGGGAAAACAAAAACTATCTTCCCTACTTCTTCACTCTTGCTGTTTGCAGGCATACACACCCCTGAACAAGTTGACCTCAGGCTAAGCAGGAAGACTTTTGTAGGACCCTCTGATTTTTATTACATCAGAGGGCTGAACAAATCCCAGAATATTACGGTGATACATGAATTCCCTATGAGTCACCTGATCATTCGCCCAAAAATTGTTTTAGACTGCAGTGTTCCTCCCATTCCTGTTTCTCGGCTTGGTCATGCGGTTATCTGACTAGATATCTTATACAGAAGCAACTAAAAAAAAAAAGTTCAGAAGCAGGAGGAAATGAATCAGGGATGATGGACAAAGATTGCCAGTAAAAAAAAAAAAATTTTGAAGGAAATCCCCAAGAGTATTCACTTATTTTATAAGGAAAATCAAGAGTAACTAAAAGGTTGAAGCCACAATACATTAGTCTTATTGTATATAATGAGTAGAAGGAAGGAACTACATAAACTTGAGAATTGTATTCTCGGCCTTTTGGCTAAGAAAGCATTTTCTTTACTTAGTTCATTAGCAAATTATATTTGTTTAAGAGGTATTAAATTTTATAGTCCAAAGATAAGATAATGTTTTTAATAAATGTAACATAGTTCTTCCTGGTCTTGTGTACCTATAGTTGTGCATAAATTCATTTTTAAAAGTTTGTAGTACTCTGCTACATAGCAATGGGGAAAAAATTAATTTAATTTTAGATATGAATGTTGGATTTTAGATAACAGAACATTGGGGTAGGTATGTTAGCACATGATACTTTAAGAACAAGATTTGATAGTCATCTAAGCACCAGATATTTGAAAATCAAAACCAGGGGTGGGCAAACTTTTTGGCCCAAGGTCCTCATTGAGTTTCTGAAATTGTATTAAGGGTTGGTTAGGGGAGGCTGTGCCTCCCAAACAGCCAGGCGTGGAATGCCCCCCATCCACATTGACTCCCCCTCTGCTTCTTGCCCCCTGATGGTGCCCACCAGGATCCCTGCAGCTTCCACTCCCTCCTCCCTGCTGCTTTCTGTCCCCTGACCACCCTCAGAACCTCCACTTCTGACTAACCCCTGTCGACCCATCCAACCACTTCTCTCATTCCTGACTGCTCCCCAGGGATCCCTGCCCCCATTCAATACCCCCGTTCCTGCCCTCTCACCGCCCCAGCCCCCAACATCTAACCATCCCCTAAACTCTTGTTGTATCAAGCAGGCAAGGTACTAACAAACTTTAACAGACTTTATTTAACAACAGTGAAACCTCTTTACAGAGTTGCTGCTGCACCCCTCTGTAGCCTAACTCAGGCTTGGCTCAACTCCTCCCCCCTCCTTCCTGTTTCCTGTCCTACAGTCCCCAAGTCCTAAGAGTTACAAGCAGCATCTAAAACACCACAACTCTCCTGCCCTCTATCCAGCACCCCTTCTCCCCACTCCCTGACCCCTTACTGCTCTGCCTGGAGCATGGGTGGCTGGCGGTGCGGCTGCACCAGGACAGGCAGCCACGCAGCACAGAGCACCGGGTCAGGCCGCGGCTCTGCAGCTGGGCTGCCCCGGGAGCTCGAAGCCCCGCCGCCCAGAGCCTTACACCAGCAGCATAGCGCGCTGAGACTGCGGGGGAGGGGCCGTGGGTAGCCTTCCTGGCTGGCAGCTCAGGGTCGCACAAGAGGGTCCGGCGGGCCGTAGTTTGCCTGACCCTGATCTAAACCCTACTTTAAGCTTTCTTCCGTAATCTTATACATCTCAAAAAGAATATTCTTTTTGGAGTTCAGCCTTTGAAAGAGACATAAAACTCCAGGAAATATTAAAATCTGTGGTAGTATACTTATTTTTACATTATTATAAGTTTCATAAGATTTCCTGCCATTTGAGCTAAAATCCCAAACCTTCTATCAGAGTTCTCCGTGTTCTGCTAGCAATAATACTCATTCTACAAATACATCACCACAAATATTTCCATGACAACTGTTTGTTTCCAACAAAGGATTATGATTTCATTGCAGAATCAAGCCAGAAAAGGTAGGTGTTAAGAGAGAAGCACCATGATACCTCAGATACTTTAAGAAATACAGAACACTATTGACAGAATTGATTGTGTCTATTTTTTACACCGTGCTGTAATAAGAGTCTCCTTCTCTAAAGTTCTATACAGTAGACACTCGATTATCCAGGATTGGATTAACCAGGATGTTAAAAAAAAATATGCGTAACTCCCAGGGCCAGCTCTGGCTTTGCTGCCGCCCCAAGCACACACACACAAAACCCCCACGAGGGCGCAGGGCAGTCAGTAAACCAACACCCCCTCCCCCGGAGCAGGGTGGCTGGTGAACCAACCCCCACTCTCCATATTTCCTATGGATGTTGATTATCCGGGATTTTATTAACCAGAATTATTTTTTTCCCTATCATCCTGGATAATCGAGAGTCTACTGTATATAGAAGACAAACAGGGAACTTATAGCTTCTTCTCCTGTGATTTCACTTGTTAGTACAAGGATCCAAACGGTGAGAGGAACTGGATATTTTTTTTGTAATATTTCTGTGGCCAAAGATGGTAAGAGTTAAGCTGTTCTTGAGAAGTGAATATTGGTTTCTTTGTGCTTGCTCACATTTTCTTGACTTGTTCTGAACACCGTTGTGTGACTTTTCACATTGTATGCTCTAATAGAGGGAGTGGCGGAACAGCAAACAGTAAAAAGCAAACAGTTCATGATATAGTCATTTTCTTTATTTGTTTTGTAAGTCATTTACAGCAAGTCTAGTTGTTATAGTTTCTGTGCTATAGTACAAAACCACAAGAATTTAAAAACGCTATTAACTGTAAAAATGCATATAAAAGACAGAGCTAATAAAAAAAAACCTTGGTAACACCTTTACTAACTTTATTCCTTTTAAAGAACTGATTAGAAGGAACAGAAAGTGTGCCTCTTTACAGAACTTCAAATGGTTTTTCCTCTTTTTAAAAATATCATTACTAGGCATAGTAGGGCTAACTACAAAATGTATTGGTAGTCCTTTCTTTAGTGGAGGAGTGCTTTAGTTTTGAGTGCTCCTTGTTGATAGTGAAATTATGTTAATCATTGGACTAATAGCCTATTCCCCCAAGTAATTATGAAACATGTGTATTGTAAGTAGGGTTTAAGAAGTTCATTCTGACCCTCACCAGATTCAAACCCCGAACACTGCACACAAACGCTTTCTACCAAGCCTGTTGGTACACAACAGTATTTTTATTTTCATTGAGAAGGTAGAAGTCAAACTGGAAAAAATCAAAGTCTGATAAAGTACATGTTGTAGAATACAAAAGGTCAAAACATTGGAAGAAGCACTGTAATACTTTTTACAAGTCTGAAAAAATAGTTCTCACATTATTAAAAAAGCCCTGTAAACAGCACTCATCCCTTTTGGAGTAAAAGTATATACCTTTTTAAAGCCATTTAAGGGGGGGTCTCATGTGATTTGATATCTTAGCTTAAAGCCACATAAAAACTTAGCCTTTAACTGTGACACATTCTTCAGTAATTGCAAATTTGAGAACATGAATGCTGAGTAGAATCAAATATATAAAAGTGAGGTCAAATTCTGCTGTAATCTACCCTTTTGTAAAAAAAAAAATTAAAAAAATTGTGCAACTCCATAATTTTAGTAGTTACTCTGGGCATACACTGATGTAGTATGGAGAAGAACTTGGCCTCTTGTAAGCTTCCTCACAGATTTTCCAATACACTCTGTTGACCTGCAGGACCTCTGCCATACAACTTCTGTTGTCTTCCACGGGCAAGGAAAGCCAATTGTGACTAAATTGTGTTGTGGTTTGATAATGTGCAGGTCTGTTTGTGAACTGGTTTCTCAGAATTTGTTTCACTTGATTAGAGGTGAACTAGCATGTTTTATTAAACAAACAAATAAAGCTATTCTAAAGGTGACCGGCAAAGGTAAAGGAAAAAATTCCAGTCACTTTATCAGTATGTGCTGTCTACATCCAAATGTCAGCCTGAGAGATATTCAGCACATTTTACTTTCATGTGTTAAATTAAATACTGGAGGGCCTTCTCTGTTTACTTAGAGAATGGCAAAATTCCCAGTTATTTCTGTTTGAGCTGGTCCTTAACATAAATACCATTTATCAAAATATGCCTAATTCACCACTAATAGATAGGATAAAAATCACTTGTCACATCTAAAATTTTGATGTTAGGTGCCTCTGTACAGAAGCCCAACTTGGCACCTTAAACGGGCCAGATTTTCAGAGGGTAGGTGCTCAGTGCTTTCTAAACAAAAATATCAGAAACTTATAAAATAGTTTTCAGTGGACCACCCAAATATTGAAACACCCAAAATTAGTTACTACTTATAATTGTGGCCAAAATTACTGAAATTTTGTATTTGAATGTAAAAGGGTGTTTTTAAGATCCCATGTCATAAAGAAACAGTTTTGGTCCTACTACCAAATCTTAATAAATGGAAGTTTGTTTACTTCCAGAGGGGTTTTGCCATAGAAGGATTGAGGGAGGAGGTGGTTTCACATTTCTTCTGTGGCAATGGCACCACCTAGCACCTGAAGGAGTAGTAATATCGTCAGATGATGTAGGAATAAAATAGAATTCTAAAATCAAGCATGGACAGATAAGCCTTTCAGATAATGTTTTAAATTGCTATAAAATGGACTTTTCTTGTTCTGCTATATCCTTTTTGATATGGGGCAACCACAACTGGATACTCTATTCAAGATGTGGGTGGACCATGGATTTCCATAATGGTATTATGATATTTGCTGTCTTATTATCTGTCCCTTTTCTAGTAGTTCCTAATGTTCTGTAACCTTTTTTACCACTACTGCACATTGAGCTGAAAAATGTTAGGCTCCCTGGAATGATGCAGAAGTCTGGACTTACAGTAAAGGGAATACAGTAAAGAAATTTAGTGACAGAAGATTCAGGAAAGAAAAGAGCAACTTGGGGGAGGACAAAATACACAGAAAAATGAGAACAAAAGACAAAATGTAAGTGAAATCAAATTTGGAGGTAGAAAACAGCTGTTTTCTTGGGATGAGACAACAAAATGATACAGAATCGGGAAAAGTTGGACAGGAGGTATAGAGGCATCAAACTGAATATCTCAGCACTTCTCAAGTCAATATGAAACTCTCAGATTCATTTGTTTCAGAACAACTGAAGTGAAACACAATACTATGCACTTTCCATCTTACTTTACAGTTAAATTACCAAAGCCTTAAAAGTGATCACTAGGGACCAGATCCTGCAGTTCTTGCAAATTTAACCTGAATCTGGACCTATATCCATTATACCACAAGGTATACTGTAAGATGGAGAGGATCCAACTCCTGAAAGCAATGTTGAATTAAAAAAAAAAAGTCACATGAAGTCTTCAAACTGTGCCTTACAAGTACTTACTGGAGAAGGCTTAGAGAAAATTGAAATCTGTATTTTTTAAAAAAAGAAGCATGAACTATACAACCTTCTATTCATTCCTAATTATATGTTCCTGAAACATACGGTAACAGCTGTTTTTCTGACAGGTCTCTTGTTCAGACCATGAAATTATCCCTTATACAATTGGGCTGTATTTTAAGTTTTTAAAACCAAATACTTCAGTATTGTAGTTCAAGCTTGGTATAGTAAATATTTGGGCTAGTTAAATAAATAATATTTCCTGGAATTGACAGTTTTACATAGTAATTTGTATTAGTGTTGAGTGTGTGAATATGCTGAGGGACACATATTTAATATTTTACTAAAAACAAACTCTTTGCATATCTTATCTATGATAAAACTGTTTCCTGGAGGTAATTGTGCAAAGTCCTATAAGAAGCAATAAACAATTATGGAACTTTATTAAATTACATACTGATTTACACTTATGTTTTAAATGAACATGCCTCAGACTCCTTGGCCTTCTACAGTCTCCATGACTGTAGTTCCCTCAGAGTTTGGCTGCTCGCATTTTGCATAAATAGCACCCCCATTGAGCCAATGAGAGTTATCTTGCCATTATTTCCATCATACAGAGGACTACTTTTTTTCCTTTCCTGAGTAATAAGCAAGACCGTTCTTTGAATTAAAAAGCTGGAATAGGCTGCTTAGGTATCACTCATTACTGAGAAAGCCAAGCAGAAAAAGAACAGTTTCCTTACACAATTTGGGCCAAATTCAGCCCTGGCTCATTGATTTTACTGGAGTTGTGCCTCATTATGCCAGGGTATAATTAAACCCTTTGAACTGGAATCCTATTTCACCTGCCTTAAACAGGCAGTGCCCTTTTCTTTATTAGCTCACTGACTCTAAAGAAAAGCCTATAGGTTATCTGGCCACCTCCCCCTGCCAGTGCAGGACTGTCTTCTGTTGTACAATTACAAGCATTTTACTGTTTGAAAGAAAATGAGTTGTGGGTAGACAGGCAAATGGAGTGATGGCAACAAAAACTGAACCACTCTGAAATCTTAACCAATTGAAATTTCTGGGGGGAAAAATAAAAGTATACCTGCTGCTGTAGCGAGAGTTACTATATAGAACCAGCTCTTTTTAAAAAAGATTAGTAAAATAGAGTCTAAGGAACACTCCAATTGAAAGTTAACTTGAGTTAGAAGAAGCTATTAACATTTTTCTTAATTAAAAAAAGATTAAGTACACAGGAAGCTATCTTGAAAACAAGTGGGTCTGAAAGAATAAGTTTTACTGTCCGAAAGTGTTTGAAACTAGAGTTTCAAAGTGGTTGTACAGCAAGTTCCAAAATGATTTTTAATAAGTTTTTTAACCAACTGTGTTTATAAATTTGCACTCAGCTTAAAATCCAAAAATTGTGTCATTTTACATTGTGATAAATAATTTTCAACAAATTCCTTATTAGTGACTCATCAATATGAGTCACCCAGTATTTGTACTGTTTTGGTTCTCTGTTTCTTTCATAAAATAAACTGTGCTATGGATAATTATTTTCTTTAGAAAGAAAAATAGGTTGATATACGTGACATATTATGGTGAATGAATAACGGGGTTTTCAAGAGACATTTTTTATTCCTGTATGGTTATTTGGCTCAAATGTCAGATTTTTGGCCAAACAAGTATGTATCTGTCTATCATTAACTCATTATGGATAGATAGATATATCACCTACGTGTGTGTGTGGACAAGTATGTGTCCATTTACCACCAACCAGTTAGATATCCCAACTCATCATCATTGGATGTCTGACTTGTTTCTGCAAGGATAAGCTCTTCATCTTGTACTTAAAATACACTTGTCACTGATCTGTTTATCGTACTGTATCAACTTATAACTTCCAATCCACAGCAGGTAGTGCAAAAGGGAGAGAGGCAGGCTTCCTAGATCTTGTCTTCCACACATGGAGACACATCTCATCTCTTTTCCTTTTGGGGGGTTCTACTTTACTAGGCCGTTCAGAAGGTTAAACAAACCTAAGTATTTTATTTATAAATAATAGGACTGTCAAGCAATTAAAAATTAATTGTGATTAATCGTACTGTTAAACAATAATAGAATACCATTTATTCAAAATTTTTGGATGTTTTCTAAATTTTCAAATATATTGATTTCAATTACAACACAGAATACATATGCATATATGTATACCACACCGACTGGCCAGTGCCCATGTCTAGTGTACTTAGATGCAGGTTTTCACACTGTGGCTTCTGTGTATGCGCTATTTAGTTGTGTTCCCTCCGGCAGCTCTTTGAACTGTGAGGCTTGTCCAAACGGGGTGTGGTCGCATATGTAGATTGTGGTATTGAGCGTCAAATGCAGGAGGCCACTCCCTTTCAATCATAATCACCCTATAGATCTGTACATATGTGCATAGCTGGTCACATCTGTTTCCTTCCAGCATTATTCTGCTAATGCACAAGGAAGTAAGCAACTGATTGCAATGTGTGTGCATATAGAATGACATTTGAGCTTTTATATTAGTTTATATTTGTGTGCTATTGAAGCTTCTCTTTCAGAGTAGAGTAATAGGGTATAAATATGAGAGCTAGATGACACCAACTAGGGTTGCCAATTTTGCTTGGACATATTCCTGGAGGTTCATCACATTACATGATCTTTCATTAAAGAGTAATCTTTAATTCCTGGAGACTCCTGGACAATCCTGAAGGGTGGGCAACCCTAACACCTGCCCTGGAGAAGGCCTCTGAATATATGTAATGTGATTGTCCACATGCTTTATTAAGAAAGAGTTGACAATATTTTAAGGACTGCACAAGACACAAAATGTAGACAAGTTCTTTCCTGAGGAATATACGACCTAATCACTAAATTGTGGATATGGGCCATTACTAAGAGAAGACAACTTCTTTAGGACTCTACAAATTGACATTTAATTTTACAATATTATTTGTTTTTCATTAATTTCTTCATTTTAGAGTTAGATGTTTCTGACAATGCTGGGACTGAGAAACTGATAAGATATGCAGAGAGCTCTAGTATTAAAATTGGACCAAACCATCCAGAACAGAACCATATTATAGTGTATAGGTAACATTTCTGTTTTATTTATTTATTTTTAAAGCACTGGAGACCTTCATTTCCTGCTATTCGATGTGCTTTGCCTGTGCTGGTCTTATTACAAGAGCAAAGACTAACTCAGCTGTGTTGTGTTCCTTTAGTATTTGCATAAAGAACAGCAGAGTTTCATACAGGCATGTTCAGGCCTATAGTTGTGTTGTAACTTTATTTTCTATTATGCATGATTTGTGTAATGATTACAACCACTTATTTGTTCAAGATTAGAGCTCAGACTTGCAAAGCCATTACATATAATGTTTTCTGGGCCTTATAAAATGTCAGTCTTTTATATACATTTATTAATGTAAACCATTTCCTATACACTTTAAACAAAAATATGCCTGCAGCAGTCTTTAAAGTTATTAGCAATGGTGCAACAGGTGGAAAAAACAAGTTTGCCACTTTTCATCCATTATTTATAGTGCACCTGCTTTGTTTTTCTTTTTAACATTAAAATTAATTAATGCAACCTTAATTTATGATTTGTTTAAAACAGGATGAAGTTTAATGTTCATTTACAGCTGGTTGATTAACATTAGATAAAAATATTTTAGTCTAAAACTTCTGATTTTTTTTTTTTGTCAAAGACATACTGTGAAACCTAAGATAGGCCTGGTCCTGCTGTCCTTGCTCACTGGGAAGTCCATCAAGAAATTTGTCTGAATAATGATTGCGAGATCAAACCATAGTGGCAAAAAGTTGAGTTAGCAGAAAATTTTGACTGAAAGAAATAAAAACACATTTTCTTTTCAGAGTGTTGTAAATTAACAAGTATCTTTGATATTTAAAAATAGTAAGATTGGTTTGGCGACAGTGTTCCTAACTTGGATAAATGGAAAGTTTAGTAAAGTCTTCATTCTAAATATTTTATTTCTCTTGCTAGTAGTTGTGTGGGAGTGACTGTTTGTAAGCAGTTCATCATGATAATATTGTGTGTAAAGCATGTTAGGTAAGAACTTTCAGTTTCTTTATTTAAACCACTTAGTATGTCAGGCATAATGAAGTTAGACAGAATAATTCATAAAATGCACATTCAGCCCTTTCTTCAGCATAAATTTTCATCTGTAATTTATGTAAAAGAATCTGATTTATCTATGTCATGTAGTATCAACTGAGTTTTATAGTTACATGTAGCTGTATTAAACCCCTATAAGCGTCCCCAGTTGGTGAGTCATGAGGAACTGCTTGGGCCATTTAGAGTATGTCAACACAGCTGCTGGGAGTGAGTCTCGCAGCCTAGGTTGATGGACTCATGTTAGCAGATATCAGGCTAGCTTGTTAGAAATAGCTTTGCAGGGATAATTTCGATGTTCAGACTCAGGCTGGAACTTGGACTCTGAGCCCCACATTCCTTCTTATGCTTCACAGCCTGAGTCAGAACATCTATATCGTTGTTTTTAGCATGCTAGTGTAACCCACACACTGCCTGGGTGTGGTGTTCTGACCCATCTAACGGCACTGAGACCACGTAAAAAGAGAGAAAGAGATTCATGAGTCCGCTCTACAACCTAAGATAACAGCCAGTTGGCTGTTAGCGTATCCGGTAGAGGCTCATGTACTAAGCCCCAGTGGTCCCAGATTTGATCCCACTGGCCAACAACCGGGGTTTGTCAGTGTTACACTAGTACAAACCCTTCAAACAGAAGTTTGTCAACCCAGGCTTCTGGACTTGCTCCCAGCAGCTCTGTAGACATACCCTTAAATGTTAAGAGAACATTAAAGTTGCAAAGTCAAAGCACTGAGAACTGAAGAAAAGCCATAATGAAGGTTAGTTATGCAACTTTAATTCTTCCCTTGTAGGCAGATGTATTAGGAAACTCGGTCATGACAAACTGTTCCCCTCACCCCCATGGTCATCATCAGGGTTTGTACACAGGACCTTCAAATCTACAGCCACTTCCACTTGAATTACAGAAGTAATAGTAGCAGAAATAGGTTGTTGTCCCCTGTTGGGGTCAGGCTTTAGAGTAGATGTGTAGCCCACTGGCAAAGCGTGTGTCGCAACAGTTTGAAAGACAGCAGAAGAATTTGGGGTATCATGAATCCTTGGCTGCATTCATAACTCTTAGAGCAATGTGCAGTCTAATTACTAGAGCAGGGTTTCCCAAACGTGTTCCATGGCTTGGCCAGAGTAAGTCCCTGGCTGGCCACAAGATGTTTTCTTTACCCGAGTGGCTGTAGGTTCGGCCGCTCACAGCTCCCACTGGCCACAGTTCGCCATTCCCACGCAATGGGAGCTGTAGGAAGCGGTGGTCTGGCCAGCCACCAAGCACAGTTTGGAGTCCAACTATCCCGGGGTTTCTCAAACTGGGGGTCGCAACCCCCCGGGAGGTCACCGAGCACTCCCAGGAGGGTCGCAAGCTCCTGCCGCCGCTGAAAAGCCACCAAATTGATTAGTTCCGCATTGCCTAAATCATCAAAAGTTACTTAGGCACTTAGGAGCCTAATTCCCATTGACTTTCAAATTATTTTAATCTGGGCTGATGATAATCTAAAAGTATGCCAAATTCTTTTTGAAGTACTCTTTGACACCACAGGCCTAAATTCTGAAGTCAGTGGAGGTACTCTAGATTTATACCAGAAGTAGATTTTGGTCTATAATTTACATCTTATTAGATCACAGTACACGTACTCTGAATTTCTACTCCAAATGTTGACTCAGAATCTGAAACAGGAAATGAAATGGGTGAGCCAGTACATATGAGTGCTGCTGTATTACTGGTAGCAATGAGGGGATTCTAGCATGAAACTGGTTTTATATCTGCAGTGAAGAATACAAGGATTCACTTTGTTTGGATTTGCTTAAAAGAGGAAAAAAATTTATGCAACAAATGGTCACTAATCTTTAAAAATATTAATTTAAAAAATGTACTCATGTATGTTGTAATGTAACCCATACAAATATGAAGAAAATACATTTGTAAACTAAACCAGTGCAAACTTTTAAATAACATGTAATTTTTAAAATATTTTTTATTTCAAGATAAATTTTGGCAAGATACATTTTGTAATAAGGGTGAAAAAATGTGTTTCTAACTAAGTATTCAGACTCTAAAACTGAGGGTTTACAGTCAGCCTGAGTGCTGTTTCAGACAAGAAAAACAACATTCACACGTCAGGTTTTCCATTCTTGACGCACCCGGTGAATGGGTTGTTTTACTAAGCATTTACACTGTGGTGGGAGGGGAAACCCAGAGGAAGGGAGTGTAAAAGGGTGATGAGAGAGTGAGCCAGCACCCAATGTTATTGGATAGCTGTCAGTACTTGGAGCTCCAAGGTATACTGCATTAATCTTTACAATGCCGCCAGCCATTAGCTAAGTGTGTTGCTGTGGCAGCAAATTCACATGCTGTCAAAGAGAGTGGAATTAAGTTCTTAAAAGAAGTTTGCACAGTCAAGTTTAAATGCCCTTTTAAGTAAATGTACCATTAGTTCTCTTTTTCCCCACCCCCACCATTTATATGTTTTCAAACATTTAATTTTAGTTTTAAGTGTAACCTTAAATTTGAATTCCTTGTTTTTAAGTTTCTTTTAGCGACATTCTTTCCCTTTAAATTATTGATAAATGTCTAGAGGCTTTCTCCAGTTTAATCTAGTTTTTTGTTTGGAATTACCAGTCTAGCATTTACAATACCTTTGTGATGATGGAGTTCTGTTACAGGAATACAACAGGAGAGTGCATCCACTCCTGAAGTCCCAAAATAACAGGCTCACTTGCTTATGCCGTCTACTTACCAGACAAGTGTTTTTATGTAACTGCACTGTATTTACTTTTTCTATTGCATATAAATAACCAGTTACTATAGCAACTCTCACCTCACATGGTATTTACCTTTGCATGCTGTATTAACTACAAACAGAGAACACCCAAAGAAACAATCACAGCATTCTGTTAGGTGAATGTAATGACCCAGAAAAACAGATACATGAAAATCCCCTTAACAGTAGCTCAACTCTCCCACCCACAAGATCTGGGCACAAAGGGGATCCTCCAACTGGAGAACTCTTTCCTTCCAGAAGGACTGGAACTCAGCTGTCTCCATAGTATTCTTATCTCTCCTTTTTCCAAATCCCATGAAGCAATCCCTGCAGGGGATGGAGACTGGGTGGGTTTGGGCAGACATGGGCAGTCCAAGAAATAGGGGGAGATGCACATCTTTCTCCCTGAAATGATAGTACAACCCATATTTTACATTATTTAGCACATTGTGCTCTATGTACGAGGTGCTTTACAAACCCAAAAGATATGGTTTCTACTTCCACCTGTTTTAAGACAGACATAAATTGAGCATGGCAAACAATAAGGAGGGGAGGGTAGGGAGATAAGGGCATGAATATTATGTTCACACAGCTTGATGGTTCCAGATCTCTTAAATGTAGTGTGGGAGAAAGATTTGTTTTGTTTGGGGTATTGTTGTGGGAGGGGGTTGTTTGTATTTTTGTTTTGTTTTTGGGAGGGATTTGTTTTCTCTTCAAAGCCTTTGTGGATTTTGCCCTAGTTGGCTGATTTCATGTAGTTACAGCAGTTATAGAAGTGGATCTAAAGGATGAAGGAAGAAAGGACAGTGGCTTTGCTGACTAGTCCAAGGACAGAGTTCCATGAATATAGAGCAGTAAGCAAGAAAACATAAAGACCGGTTCAGTGTTGCTTTCACACAGATAATGGATTATTAATTATTCAAGTCATGTGTATAAGCTATTTGGTAAAACTGTGACCAGATAAAATTATTTTGTTCAGGATAAGATTGCCATGATTAACAATTGCAAGAAGATGCCCTGCTTAAAATTTTAGTTCATTTTATACTGTTAATTATAAAAGTATCATCCTGCTTCTACTGTGTGTTGACAACTTCAAACATCTGTAAAGAAACAAGAAAAATGGCTGTTTGTTTATTCACAGGACATGTTCTTATAGAGATTTCAAAAACAAACAAGATACTTAATGACAGCCTAGAGGAAAGTGTAAGTATTTTTTACTCTAACCATTTTGAAATTTAAGAAAAACAGTTTTGCTTTAATTTTAAATAACCCTATTATCACTTGCTTATTTTTAAAGTTCAAAAAATTTCATAAAGAAATTATATCTGAACTGGAGAAGAAAACAGAACTGGATGTAAAATATATGAATGTAAGTACACTGAATTAAATACCAGAATAGAAATATCATATATTTAATTGCTTTGTGTGCAGCAATGCTAACTCTTTGTGCCTTTTTAAAATGATAATTTACAAAAGAAGCATGCATAGAATTTGATCTTTAATGACCAAGGGATGTTTTCAACTTCTTTGGTTTATTTTAGATGTTATTCTGTAATGTACAACTATATATTAGAGAATATTATCTAAATCCTAAATTTAAAAAAAAATTATGCAACATTTTTTATTTCTTGTAATTGTAAATTTAAAAACAGAGTGGATTAATAGTGGAATTTTGTTAGAACTAGATTCTCCAACATGAAGAAAAATAATTGACACATTTGTAGCTTTAATGTTAATCATTATAACAATACAGTGGATTTCTTAACTGCTGCATTAGTGCTTTGATAGTTGTATTGTTGCATGTACTGCAAGATACTTCAATGCTTTGATTGCAGGCAACTTTAAAGCGATACCAAACAGAACACAGAAGCAAGTTAGATTCATTGGAAAAATCTCAGGCTGAGCTGAAAAAAATCAAAAGGAAAAGTCAAGGTGGAAGAAACGCAATGAAATATGAGAGTAAGGAATTTGAGGTTAGTGTACTCACTCCTCTGACTTATTTGCTTTTCTCTTCTATCCAGTTTAGGGAAACTGGTCAATAATAGAAAACTTACAGCTGTTAGTTCAAGTTCTCCTGAATCCACTTTAAAGCAAACTGATCTTGATTTCTATGCCTGCAGTATATTTAGTTATCATATAGAATAATTCCTATATCAGTTATTTAGCAACAGTTAGAAGAACTTCAAAGCAGTGATTGTTGCTCTTGATTTTTCCCAAGTTATTTTGGGTTAAGGAGATTACATATGCTAGTAATCAAAAAACTGACATTAAAGTTTAGGGTTCCAATCCTTACATGGAGTCCTATTGATTGCATTACTCTTTGTAGGATCAAGCCCTGGATTTTGTTTTTAACGTAGCTTCTATTTTTGTACTAGCAATTAATGATGGGTTGTAGTAATGGCATTTGGATTTCTGACTACTGGATTTATAATCAGCATCAAATAGTAGGACATCTGAATACTATTACTTGTGGCCACAATTAATTGCGACTTCTTATGTGTTCCTGTACATACAAGGTTAAATTCTTCACAGTGCCCAAGCAAGTTCAGACACAATGAGGAGCCAAGAAGGTGTGGGGAGGATTGACAGAGGGCCAGTCATAGCTCCCTGATTCTGTTCCAGAAGCTGTGAATGGGCGACAGGATGGATCACTTGGTGATCACCTGTTCTGTTCATTCCCTCTGGGGCACCTGGCATTGGCCACTCTCAAAAGACAGGATACTGGGCTAGATGGACCTTTGATCTGACCCAGTATGGCCGTTCTTATGTTACGTTCTTATGTTCCGTCTAGCCTTGGCATAACATAAAGCTGCAGGGGGACAGCTTGAAGTTATGCTGTTGGCAGAAAACCATCTACCAGGAGAGAATCAGGACTAGTGGAGCCTCATTTCATCACATACGCACCCCTTCCATCCAATGACAAACTCCCTCTCTGCCATTCTATCTCCAATTCTCACCCCCTTTACACAAGATCCACTGGACCAGGTGGTGTCAACAAGGGGCAGAGTAGATGCAGAAGGTTCCAGTATGCTACTGGGGGACATTGTGCTGCCCTCTTTGAGGGGAGATGTAAAACTTAGGACTGACTATTTGTGTTCATTAAAGATCACCCGGTAATCTTTGTAAAAGACTGGTCTTAACTCCTCTGTGTAGATATAACAGTTGCCTGTAGTAACAATAGTGGGTGAAGTTAGACCTGTGTGTAGTTGGTCTATCAGTTGAAGTTTTTGAATTGCTTTGGAAACCTTCATTCTGAAAGGTATAGCACTAAACATAATATATTATCACTTATTATTACCTGTCCTAGTTTTCCTATAAAAAGCCTTGCCATTTTGATGCAAAATAAAAAATCATAACATTGTGAAAGTAAACAGGTAGATTGTGCTGTTGCTTCAAATAATGGTACAAATTTTAATATAAATGTTTTGTGTGTATCAAATATACACAAATACTTGTTTATTTGCTGTTTTCTTTGCATATCCTTCCTTTGGTCTTCATTTCATGTTAGTTATTCTTTAATATTTTTTTCTTTATCTCCTATTTTCAATGATTTTTCTTTATAAAATAGTTGAAATTTTAGCCAAATATATTGAACATAATATTTAGCTATTGTTTCTAGTTATTTGTACAATAACCTAAGTTCACTAGAGGAAGGATTGTTTTGTGGTTAAAGTACTAGACTGGGATTCAGGAGATCAAAGTTTAATTCCACCTCTCCCATAGACTTTCTTAATGACCTTGGTCAGATCTCAATTTCTCTGTGACTCCGTTCCCCAGCCATAAATTGAGGTAGTGATAGTTCCATACTTCACAGTGGTTTTGTGAGGATTAATTTGTTAATATTTGTGAAACGCTGATGGACTATAGTAATGGGAGCCCAGAGACTGGACCTGTGGGATAAAAAAAAACAGATAAGAGATAATAACATCAAAAAAAATTAAAAATACACAAATTGATTTGTTCTGCTCACTTTCTGCTAGTCTGAAGTAATCGTATGACCTATTTCAGTTCTTTGTGGAGGCTAGAAGTTCTTTCCCTTTGCTGCTGCACTGTATGGATTTAGTTTGTCCTCTAATATGTGGATGATTACTGGCAAACACTCAATTTTGTCTACTTTGCTGGCATAGTAGGGATAAATAATTATCTGAAGTGTAAAAGAGATGTTTAAAGCAAAAGTTTCATGTTCCTTTACATAAAGGAATTTAGATTTCTTAAAATAATTCCAGAAAGGAACAAGATATGCTTAGATAAGTAGGGTTGTGTAAGAAAAGTCAAGCTCATTAGTAGCCTGTGCATAATTCATTATTAATTTATTAATTATTATTATTTAGTATTTGGAAACTGTGAGTTCTCGACAGAGTGATATTCAACGATTTATTGCTGAAGGTTGCAGAGAAGCTCTACTCGAAGAAAAAAGAAGATTCTGTTTTCTGGTGGACAAGCACTGCAGTTTAACTCAGCACATGCACTTCTATCATAAACAGGTCAGTGTGGCTAGAAATCTAGGTGGCATGAATGCAAATATTCATAGGGCCTAATCAAGTGAGGTAAAACTCATAGGGCCTAATGAAGTGAAGCAAAACTCATCTCCTTAGCATATGATGAGGTCCATAAATGATTAAGATAATATAAAATACATTATGCAGCTCAGGAAATTGTATTTATTTAATAGAAAGAAATTTTTCAATGCAGTATTTTTGGTTAGTAATCCATTACTTCTTGTAGTAATAAATTATGACCGGAAACCAAATATTATTGAAAGATCTATGGATTGACAGAATAAATAATCCAATATCTCAGTCTTGCAGTAGGGCAGTTATTTCTATCCCATAGCATTACTTTACTTTAAATTTGCATCTAAAGACTCCCTAGCAAGAGAGGAGTCTATTAGGCTAAATTCTGTTGTCCCTGACACAAATACAACCCCAAATACATCACTGAGTTTGCACTGATGTAATTAAAGGCAGAATGTGTCCTTTTACCCCCCACCCCCCCCAAGAAGAGATACATATTATGTAACTTTTTTTATTGGTTACAGTGTGCAGATTTACTTAATTCCAAGTTGCCTGGATGGCAAGAAATGTGTAGTGATGCCACACAAGTGCCAGAAAAAGTTATGAATATGATAGAAGATATGAAGACGCCTGCTTCCACTCCAATCTCAGGAACTCCACAACCTTCACCAGTGACAGAGAGAAATAGTATGGTATGCATTGGTTACAAGTTCTCAAGGTTGGAATTACTTCCCTGATCTCTTCATGTACAAAAACATTTGGACTCAAAAGCCATAACAAACAACCTGAATTACAATTCTGGAATGAGTTTCAAACTTGAGCCTCAGTTCAGTAAATAGACACATAAAGTAGATTATTTTATATACAGAAAGCCCCATTGAATCCGGTGAATTCTGGGCTATGGGGAAAATATTTTTTGGAAACACTTGAGTTAATGAATGAAACTCAACTAAATTGGTCATAATATACTGAAATATACTTAGAACAGAGGGCACCTAAGTGTACAGGAACTCCTCACTTAAAGTTGTCCCAGTTAATGTTGTTTCATTGTTACGTTGCTGATCAATTAGGGAACGTGCTCATTTAAAGTTGTACAATGCTCCCTTCTAACATTGTTTGGCAGCCCTCTACTTTGTCCACTGCTTGCAGGAAGAGCAGCCCATTGCAGTTAGCTGGTGAGTGGTTGGAACCAGGGTGGACAGGCAGCCCCATTATGAGCTCCCCCCATCAGCTTCCCGCTCCCCTAAGTTCCCTGTGCAGCAGCTGTCCAGCAGGCTATCAGTTGCTGACAGTTCAGCTGTCCCTCCCTCCACTGCCATGTGCTGCTCCTGCCCTCTGCCTTGGAGCTGCTCCCGCAATTCTCCTGCTTGCTGTGCGGTGGGGGGGGAGAAGGGAGAGCTAATATCAGGGTGTCCCCTCCCCCCTGCTCCTGTACCCCGCTTATCCCTTCTCCATATAGAGCAGGCTATTCGCGTAGCTGAAGTCAAAATGCCTTAATTCAACTTACCTGGCTATCCCCACGGCGGCAGGTTGACTGTAGCGGCTCCCCCATCAACTCCGCTTACTCCTCGTGGCGAACTGGAGTTCCGGAGTCGACGGGAGTGCTTTCGGGGATCGATTTATCACGTCTAGGCGAAATGCGATAAATCGATCCCCGAAACATCGAACACTACCCGCTGATCCGGCAGGTAGTGTAGTCCTATCCTAAGTTACTATTTTCAAATGATTAAAAAGAAAATAGTGATTATATATCTAGTGAAATATATAGCAACCAGAATGTAACTGAATTGAATACTTATATTAGAAACCAGGCCCAAGTACTGCAACTGTTTCTGTGGGGAAAGTCTTTGCACCCATGTGGATCCAAGGGCAGAGGACTCTTCCAAGTCTATTTTTTTCCATCAAAGAAGTTGGGCAGCTAAAAACCTTCCATAATTTGAAACTTGTATAATTTAAGAATATTTGGTTATTAACTTTTAGAATTCAGTGCTGCAAGTAATCATTTTGTCACTGTGATAACATTATCTTAATAAAACGTTGTGTCTGTAGGTTGGAAAAGTGCCCCCTGCTCCTACAGTTAAAGCATTTACTAGTCCTTTAGTTGATATGTTTAACAATCCAGCAGCAGTTCCAAAGGTTCCTTCGGAAAAATTAAATAATTCATCAGGTGAGTTTTTACATGTTGAAATGTTATTTTAATGTAGAAAATGGGCTTCACTTGCATCTTGCTACTGATATACAATAAATACCAATGGCATACTATGCTATCTATCAAAATGTAGTGTTGCTGTCTTGGCTACCAAAGTAGTCACTATATGATATCTCTTTGGTGTTCCAGCAGGAAAATCCTAGGGGAAGGAAAAACTGTCTTTCCACGGTGTTAGTGATATTCTTAGTAAAAAGATATTGCAATAGGTAGCTGTCTAAGAAGAAAAATGTAAATACTGAAGGGAGAAGAATGTTTTGTGGTAAAAGCACAAGTCAAGAGATCTAGATTCTATAGTAATCTCTAGAGCCATACGCAGATACAAAATTTGTATCTGCATCCAATCTATGATTTACAAACATTGTCTGGATGAAGATATCTGTGGATATAAAGCAGATATCCACAGATTTTTAGGGCTCTATCAATCTCTGACAATTACTTCCTGATTAATCGTGAGCAAGTCTCAAAGTAGGTGCTTTTGAAAATCTCAATGTTTCACTTCAGTGGGAATAGATTAAGGCTAACAGAGTTGAAAATACCACCGTTAACCTCCTTTTACCTTAACTTCTGCAACTATAAAGTGGTGAAAAATAGTAGTACAGTGCTGGACCACATTTATTTAATGCCTCTAAAATTCTTGAGATTCTCTGATGAAAGCATAAAAAGCTATACTATCATCCTCGTGAAACACAGTATTTGGTCAGTCACATGACTGTCACTTTGCATTATTGGTATATTGGTGTGGCATTTTGTAAAGCTAGCACTTCTAATTTAGCTCATTCTCTCTTAATCTCAGGGTATGTCTTCACTACCCGCCGGATTGGTGGGTAGCGATTGATCTTTTGGCGATCAATTTATCACCTCTCGTTAAGATGCGATAAATCGATTGCCAGCGGCTCCGACTCCGGAACTCCAGCTTGCCGTGAGGCGCAAGCTGGAGTTGACGGGGGAGCGCACTACCGACTGCCACTGCCATGAGGATGGCAGGTAAGTCGGCTGAAGATACGGTTATTCACGTAGCTGAAGTTGCATATCTTCAGTCGATCCCCTCCCCTGGTGAAGACCAGCTCTCAGTGATTACTTCAGTGCATCCAAGTGGTAAAATTGAACAAATATTGCATTGTTTAAAAAGGGTCCCAAAAGTAGTTTTGAAAAATAAGTGTGAGGAAAAATGGGTCTACTATTTCAATGTTTCTCACTGCTCAGATGTAAAATCCCATTAATGTTTGGGAAATCCCATCAAGATTAGGATATATTATAGTAGTGTAAAACATTCCCTCCAGATTATATTATACTTGTTAGAAAAAAGAAAAAAAAAACCTAAGGCATTAAGGAATGCCTAAAATTCTCCAAGATAATCAAAATAATGTTTGGCTGTCCTGCTCAAACACACACACACACACCATTTATTATGTGTAGTAGTTATGTCATTGACAAAATTTGAGACATCCCTGTTAGTCACATTAATGGCCTGATTTTTCAGTGGTTTCAAACACTTGCACCTTTCACTGACTTCAACTGAGGCTGAGTTCTTGTTACATCTGAAATATCAGATTTTATAGGCCTTTAGTTTCTGAACACAGTTAAGTCTTCTGGAACTGGAAATGATAGCATGTAAGGTTTCTCAACAATATGTACTTTAGCAACATCCAAGCAGTAGAGAAAACCAGTCGTGGTCATTCTGAACATGTTTTACATTACTAATTTAGAGTTTTTGTAGTAGCCATAGTATTTCCCATACTTAGCAGAAGGAATATTGTGGTAATGTTAATTATTTGCAAATGTCAGTTGTGACGATTTTACTGTAATTGGAAACCATTGATCCAGGACAATAGATAATTTGGATGTGCTGTTTGGTGAAAAATGTTGGTGCTGTTACTTTTCTCTTTTAGGTACCTGTTTCACTCTGTGATCCTGTGGTTATTGTTACGTTGATTTTTTTTTTCAACAGGCAATTCAGATGATGCCAGTTTATTGCGTTCAACTTCTGTTGCCACAGGACTGAACATAATGAAAAGGCAGAAAGTAAAAACTGTCTTTCCACATACTGCTGAAAATAACAAGACATTACTTAGCTTTGCGCAGGGAGATGTCATCACACTTCTTATAGCTGAAGAAAAGGATGGCTGGCTTTATGGGGAACATGACTTGACTAAAGTGTAAGTCAATTAATATATTACCTGATTCCAGCATCAGAGGGACAAATACATTGTATTCTATTTTGTCTGTTTAAATTGTCAAGTAGTTTTTTGCTTCCCTGCTCACTGTCATTGATTGGGAATTCTGAGGGAAGTGTTCAGTAACCAGGAAAGGGTTACTGTGTCATATTGTCATACAAATTTGTCATACAAAAAGAAGTATATATACAAAATCCCCATAAAACTATATCACCAAAAGCCAGGCATAAAAACTAAATCTTCATCCAGCGTTGTTTAGCCTGCTCTTCCATACAGTGCCATCAATTTAAAAGTATAAATACTAAAATATATACATCAGGTAGTCCATTTTTTCCCTTTTTACAGGAAAGGATGGTTTCCATCATCATACACAAAGCTACTGGAAGAACCAAGTGATGAAACAGCACATGTTCCAGTGGGAAGGTAATATTATTATGGGGTTTGTTGAACTGTTAAAAGATCTTTAAACTTTACAGAAAACCCTTTATCCCAGCAATGCACACAGCTGATTACCCAGTCCTACTCTGTTCCCAGAGGTGGAAGGGTGGATGCTTCTTGTCAGTGACTGGTGAAAGAGAGAGGAAATCCTTCCAGAATACATTCGGTGAAATCCTCCTGTCTTCCCCACCCTCTCCTCCCCGGTGCACACGATGGATTGGTCTATTCTAGTCACTTTCTGTTCTCCCCCAGGTTCCACTCAGTTAAATCCATCCCCCTTTCCCCTCTCTCATAACACAAATGCAGTAGGAACCATTAAATGAGTCTCTTCTGTTTTTTTTCTGCTGGCTAGACAAACACCCACCACATCCAGCCGAGATGTTCACATTTTCTAATAAACGTTTTTTCTTCTTAAATTAATTTCTCCTAATGTTTTATTGTTCATTGTGAGCTATGCTAAGAATATATAATGTTCGAAAATATTTATTCTCGTATGCCTTGATGATACACCATCTTCTTTCACCAAAGACCCATGTCTATTAAAACACTTTAAGAGCAAGTAGTCCCACCAACGTCAATGGGATGACTCATGTGTTAAAAGCTAGGCACATGTTTTTATGTTCTTTGCTGGACTGGGTCCAAAACCAGTATCAGTTGTTGTTTTAATTAAGCTATTATGTGCTTTTTTTCTTTTTAGTGCTGCACCAATCAGAAGTATCAGTTCTGTAAATCTAGCAGATAAAGGTGGTGTTGTCCTCCCCCCAGCAGATTATCTGGGATTCTTGCAAACAGGCACAACTTCAGATATGAGATTAGATTCTTCCAAAGGAACTACTGCTAAAGCACCTGTGGCCAGACCAGAAAGCACAACTCCTGTGAGTAAAATTGCATTACATTTAATCAGTTATATGGGTCCAACTGTTCTTTTCCATCCTTATCATTTGTCTGGCAGTCTGACTGAACTCCTTACAGGCTCTATGTAGTGTTTTATCTTGTTCGCACTTGAACACCATGCATGCATGTATCTCATCAGCCAGCCTCTTTGTCTTGGCATGGAGTAGCAAGCACTCCTCCTTTAGCACCTGCAGTTTCCCGATGGGGTACTTCTTGCAACTCAGCCCTCCAGCCAGGTCACAGACAGTTCCACTCCTGGGATAAACCAATAGTTTAACAAATAAAAGTCCATTGGCCTTACACTGGGCCTTCAGTACAACTCTGGACTCACTAGCCCTTACCACTGGAATCTAGAAGTTTCAGTATTTTTACCTGTGCACCTTCTTCAGTAGGCTAGTAGTGGGGACAACAGTCCCCCTCCCTTCTCCCCTGGGTTCCAGTCCTGTGCCTTTTAATAAAGGGTCAAGGCCTGACTATACAGACCCCTTGCTCCATTCCTGGACCACTTCCTACATCCTTCCCCTGTTGAAAGCCTTTGCCATAGTCTCTTCCCAGGATCAAAGTGTATCAGCATCTTCCTCTCCAAACCTCTTCCACAGGCACTGCAGAGCTTCTTAGAACTTTCTGTCATCCAACTGGTTCTGCTGCAGGAGAGTTTGCTCCACTTCCCTGACAGGGCAATCCCTGCCCCAGCAGGAGTCTTCGTGCTCCCTGCAGGCCTCTTCGCCAGTACTAAGAATCCTGGGCAAACGTCCTTCCTTCCACTTTCTTTCCCATGAGCCTTGGACTCCCAGTTGCAGCCCTACCTTCCTTCATGAAGGCTCTGTCTGCCAGCAGTCCCATTCAGCTCCCTGACTCCAGCTAGGCTTCTCTTGTTGAGGAAGCCAGAAGTCTGACAGGTTCAGCCTTTTTAATTTCCCCCTCACCCCGCACACACACTGCAGGTGGAGCCAGGTGAAGCTGATTGAGCCCAAAGCTTATCTTAACAACTTCTGCCCCATCAGACACCCTGACAAGGAGGTCTCAGCAATTTCCATCAACAAAATAATTTATATTTTTGCCAAACTGCCCCACTGTAAGAATATTTTTTCCTGATGTCTAATTTAAACTTTTTCCTTTGGAAGCTCAGGCTATTACTTATTAAACTACCTTTAACCACCTGAAATAATGTTTACTTCTCACTATTGTTATATGGTACCTCCTCTAATCTACATTTACAAGTTTGTCTACTTTTCTCTAAAACAGACATATCCAGTTTCTCTTGGTCATGCATCTCTGTTATTTTATCAAATTGGTTACTCTTTATTTAGATTTTCGCTAATACAAAATAAGCATTTAAAGTAAACTGTTATTTCAGTTCAGAAGGTAGAGATGCTTCTTAGCATGTGTAAAAAGAATAGATAGATAGATTAGACAGACAGACATACCCATTGTTTTTAATACATTCAAAAAACAATGTAATAAACATTAAAAATTGACATCTTATTTAATTGCTGATCAATAACAGAGAGGCTTAAAACTAACAATGCCAAAGTTAATGTGTGTTCTTGGGGGCACTGAAATCAATTGAAGGCTTTCTATTGAGTTCTGTTGACACAGGATCAAGCCTTTTTAGGAAACACCACATTTTTTCCAGTTCAGTCCCTGTCTTTAAGCTAACATTAAGAAGTGAGAGGAATTGTTTAGGAGCATAATTAGGAATAATATGATGATTTTTTTGGAAGTGAAATTTAGGCTGAATGTTGAGAGAACTTCCCAGCACTGGAAGATATTAAACCTTTGAATAAAATCTCAAGGAGTTGAAGCTCTGCTAAAACTGAGATGCTGTGCCACAGTAAGATGCCAAATTTGAAAAGTGTATAGTTCCATAGTGAGTTTCTTTAAATTCCATATTGCATACCATTCTGTCGCAAATGAATAAATAGGATTCACATTTAGTTACGGCACCAGAAATAAACAGAAAACTAGTAGGACTGAATTAAATATTTTATAACTACAATAAATTTAATTAGCACTGTAGGTGTCATGTTTGTGCTTGCTAATTAATTTGTTGGCATATATAGTAGAAATGAGAATGCTCTTGTAAATCACATGCTGTAGCAATGTGAAATATAGACATCTCAGAACATCCTGCTGGGAAAGAGAAAAGCAGAAACTGAAAGTTTGTTATGTCTTTTTGATTAATATTAAAATATTCTGTTAGTGATCAATAATATGTATATGTTAGTACTTGAGAGCAGTGACTTTCAGGTGGCATCAGAAAATTAGAGTCTATGATAAAGACTTATCTCTCTCTCTCTCCTTTTTTAATTAATCTATTAATATAATTAGATATGTGCAAGTGCCTACATCTAATAGTGGTAGGCACCTTTTTAGATTAGACAAAATAGATTAGCCTATATATTTGGGTCTGCATATGTATATTTGTGGTTTTCTGTCCACATGTATCTCAAAAATGTAGAGAATGAGCAATATTTATGGAGATTTATTAACTAGTAAATGCTATTTTTAATAATGATATAGTAAACAATAAGTAAATGTTATCCAAGTAAATGTTGGAGCCAGAAGAGATGCAGCTCCATGCCTGGTGGCAGTACAGCTGCCAGACGAGCTGTCGTTTTACTGCTCCTTTTCCCGGTGTCCCTCCCAGCAGGGAAAGAAGCAGAACCCCTAACCCTGCTCCCAGGCCTGTTCTCTGGTGGGGCTGCTGCTGTGTCTTTCCGATACTCCGTATCAGCTATCAATAGCTTGCTGGTGTAGTGTACTGGAGCATACTGGCGTACTTGCACTGCTGGTGTTGCCACCCTGCCAGAAGTTTTCTTTATTTGGAACAGAAAATGTAACTAGCTGCTATATATTTCAAGGAGGAAAAGTATCTAGGAACTTTTAAAATAATTATGTGAACAAAACACCTACATTATAAAACATTTGCAGTTTTCATTTTTGGATAAAGAATAAATGAGCCTTAACAATTATATAATGTCAGAGTTATATATTGGTTCATTTATTCTGTGGCTAACTGGTGAGTCCTAGTAGATCAACATGTCCTTTGACTATAATCACGTTTGCAATAGTTTAAAGATTTATTAGCACAGTGGAAGTTGCTAAGCAAGCAGTACAGTGAGTTCTTTGCCGTGAGACAGGGAAAGAGGTAGTTCTGTTAAATTATTGCATCAGTTAAGTTGTCTCAGCAACATTGTGCTGTGTAGTTTTTCATATGGTTAATTTACCTCTAGTGACTTTTAGAGACCATTCATTATAGGTGATCTTTTAAAAATTAATAAACATAATACTAGTGGTCCCTGTGCTGTCATTGCATGGAAAAACTCAGAAGAAGAGCAAAATCACCTGTATAATTCTGGCATGTTCCCCTTGGGTAGTTAGACCTGCATGCTCCTCTCAGGAAAAGATGGTTTTATTGTCTCTTAGAAAGGAGAGAGGGGCACTACAGGCAAGCTCTGTGGATACTAAATGTACATAGGGAAAAGTGAGTTCCACAGCTCCTAAGAATGTGATCTTCATTACTTTTGCTGCCAGGTCTTAGGGGCACCCCAGACAGCATTTCTGCAATGCTCACTTCCTGCCCCGATGGTTTCCATTCCAAAAGGGATAGAGTTATAAGGAGAAATCACTGCCACTTACATTAGAAGGGAAGCCAGCTGTGGAGAGTCATGCCTACTCTATACCCCTTGCCTACTCCAACTCCTTCCCTTAAAAGAACCCACAAAACTCAGACTAAGTGGAGGTCACACCGAGGAGCTTGCACTTATTCAGGGAAAAGGGGAGCACAATCTAGAGTTACTTCTGTGGCAGGTTCTTCTTTTTTTTAACCCTTTTCCCTGTGAAGCAATGGAAACAGGCTCTTTGTAATCCCAAAATGATGTAGAATATTCTGCAATATTCAGTTAGTGTTCAAAAGGAACAATATACAACAGTATGCAATTTATACTGAAGCACAATTTAACTCACTGAAGTATTTGGATTTACAAAGAGTGGATAGCTTAGTAGCTTAGGTTTTGGGGTTTTGCTTCTGTGTTCTTGGTTTAAAGCTGAGGCAATGAAAGTTACGTTCACTTCATGAAAACTCTCACAGACCTTGGGAGACATGCCAGTCCTCACTTACAGACAGCCCCCCAGTCTCAAGCAAATACTTACCAGCAACTACACACCATACTCAACTACACAACTACTCCCCATATCTACTCTGACACCATCAGAGGATCCAACCACATGAGCCATACCATCAGGGGCTCATTCACCTGCACATCTACTAATGTGATATATGCCATTGTGTGCCAGCAATGTCCCTCTGCCATGTACATTGGCCAAACTGGACAGTCTCTATGTAAAAGAATAAATGGACACAAATCAGACATCAGGAATGGTAACATACAAAAGCCAGGAGGAGAATACTTCAGTCTCCCTGGACATTCTATAACAGATTTAAAAGTAGCATACTTCAATAAAAAAGCTTCAAAAACAGACTTCAAAGAGAAACTGCAGAGCTACAATTCATTTGCAATTTTTACACCATTAATTTAGGCTTGAATAGGGACTGATCTCTAGCTCACTACAAAAGCAATTTTCCCTCTCTTCGTATTGACACCTTCTCATCGGTTACTGGGAGTGGATTATATCCACCGTGACCGAATTGGCCTTGTCAACACTGGTTCTTCACTGGTAAGGTAACTCCCTTCTCTTCATATATTTATGCCTGCATCTGTAATTTTCACTCCATGCATCTGAAGAAGTGTGGTTTTTACCCATGAAAGCCACTGGACTCCTCATTGTTTTTGTGGATACAGACTAACATGGCTACCCCTCTGATATTTCACTTCATGGGGCAGTAAGATTCCTTACAGAACAATTGCATTTAAAAGGATTAGTATAGCCACCCAGGTTTAAAAATACTTCATTTTGATGGGTGGAGAGGCATGTTTGTTTAATAACAAGCAACCCATGAGTCAGGCTATGATACATTATTTAAATACTTTAAGGGTGTGAGCAATCTCATTGACTTCAATGGGACTGCTCATGCACATAAAGTTAGTAACATGCTTAAGTACCTTGCTGAATTGGGACCTACATGAGTATGGATCTCGAAATATCTTTTCACCCTTATTGGTGAAATCAGAACCAAGACATCTAGATTTAACTATGTTGATACAATTGTTTAATATACATAAAGGTTTTATAGATCCTTGTTTACCAAACCAATTTTCTTTCTATCCATTGTATACTTAAAAAATCAAACACCTAGAATAGCCATGCAAAGGAAATGCTGAGTGTAAACCAAATGAGGACTCATTTACTGGTTGACAATCATGTATTCCTATAATTTTATTTTTGTGTGTGAGAGAGAGAGAGTTCAAATATAAAACAGTAATTTTACATTTTAGTAACTGCAATTTTTCATCATCTTTGAACTGCTGTTTTGCTCTTCCGTTGACAACCGTTAGAAGCAACATGATTGTTTATTTTGCAGTGTAAATTTATTAAACTGATTTTATGCATTGACTTATACAGTTGATTTAGTATATTTCTCCCTAATAAGCAGTATAAAGGGGAACTAGTTTAGTGGCCTCAAGAAAACATTGCAGATATGTGTCTGAAATGTCACTGCTATGATAGCTTTCCTTATCTCAGCTGTAAAACTGACTACTGTAATAACATTATGGCAGTGCAGCACTGCCATCTTTTGGGTAGTTATCAGAACTTCACAATTGAATATGTACTTCAGGAGGAAACGTAATGTACAGTTCCAGATAATTTTAGCCATACAGTAATATTTTTGTCTATTTTTTTTCTTGCAAAAGAGTAGTGGAAGGGTGTGACTCTGAACTCAATCCATTATAACTCTGCAGTAGCTACACTGAAGTACATGCAGCTAGATTAGAGTGCAAGTAGTATAAAACAGATCAGAATCAGAGCCCTATTGTTTTTAATTTCAGACCTGCAATGAAATTTGATGGTCTTTACTTTTTACATGATTTCACAGTGTATCAAGCAGATATATTGATTACATCCTGTTTATAGAAATAACATCTAAAATATGCATTTGCATTCTTACAACTGAGTAGATCCAGACCAGTCATTTGTGCATTGGTGTCTTATTGTAATCACTAGCATTTTACAAATTGTGTGTTATGTTAATGAGTGCTGCAAGTAATGAGGCTCATAAATTTAGAGGAATGAATTGTAATATGCTATGATAGCTAGATATAGCATCTCAATATTCCTAATCTGTCAGATCAGTAGATTTCTCTCAGCCTATTTTAGAATATTCTTTTACTTATGTGGTTAATGTTTTTGTTCCAATGTGTTTTTATAACTCCTGATTCGATCTATAATATGCTCAACTAGCAATTACATTAAGGTAACTCATGCAGCCCTTACATTTGAAAACAAGAGAAGGGTAATATTTTACAGTGAAGATCTCAGTGGGCCTCCATCGTATTAGATTTTTTCATTTAATGGACTAAGTTTGATATTCAAGCATTGGTCTTACTGGTTTTTCTTCTTGTACTCCACTGCACTTGAACTGCTATTGTCCCTTCCTATTGGCTGAGTATTTCATTGTGCAGCCAAATAATGTGAAATGGTGAATGTTGGGAATACTTAATTTGTTTAAATATAAATTTATTCTTGACTATCAAACAACTGCAAGTAGGTAGCTTATCTTTCTAAACAGTTTTCAGAATTGATGTGGTAAATTGTAGAACAGTGATAATAGCCTTTCTTTCCTTTGCAGAAACCGGTTATAAATGGCATTATAAAACCACCTTTCCTAAGGTATGTTTTGTTTAGCTTATAATTTAACTAAATAAAACAAATGTTAAAATAACAGGCTAATGCAGTAGTAGTTGGTAGTTATCTTAAAAGGAAAATAGATGACCATTTTGCAGTTTCCCTTACTGGGCAGCAGTAAAATAGAATGGCACATTACAAACCAGTCTTTCACTTAGGAGCAGGCTGATGAAGATTCTTAGGGCATGTCTACACTGCAATTAAAAATGCTGTGGGGTCTTCCCACAGAACAGGGTTCTAGAGCCCAGGCTCCAGCACAAGTCTGAACACTTACATCACAATTAAACAGCCCCGCGAAAGGTTTTTAATTGTAGTGTAGACACCCTGAGAATTGGTATAGCCATATACCTCCCCTCCCCCTCAAGCACAGTAGGTTGGTCCTTCTGTGGCAAAATAAGGAAAATTAGCCGTAATAAAGCCAATGCAATGTTTCCCATTACATGAACGGCAGCAGAGTGGGGCTCCTAGTTTGGGGTTAAACAGAGGAAACCTAAAATATTGGAAAGAAAATGCAATGGAGAACATCACTCCTGCTTCAAACAGTTTTAAGGAAGTCCCAGATATGGAAAGTGAAAGCTTCTTTGGCCTCAGGGATGAAAAAGGGTTTGCTCTGTTAAGAGCTCTCAAATTGAATCCATAAAAATATTTTTCATTCTAGTTAAATTAATAGTAATTGCAAAGTGTCTTGTAGTTGAAACACTCATTTTATTTCTCATGTCAGGGTCAGTGCAGAGAAGGAAATGTAAATTTTAGTCTTAAATTGTTGCACAATACAGTTTTACTGCAGCATTTAATTCCCTGTGTATTTTGAATAGATAGAAATTTGTTTACTAAAAATTCAACCTTGGGGGAAAAAATCCAAATAATTCCCTGAAACAAGGACATGCAGATGATGGCCTCCATTCAACCAAGTACTCAAGCATATACTTAAATCCATCACTATTCAGTAAAGCACATAGACCCAAATAAATACAGTACTTAAATGTTTTACTGAATGGTAACTTATGAGAATTACTTTTTAGTCATTCTACTTATATACCTTGTCTTGCCCTCATACCTGTAGTAATTTTATATTTCTCTTCACAGCGGAGAAAATCCTTTTACCACTGTGAAACTCCGACCAACAGTAACAAATGACAGATCAGCACCAATAATTCGATGAATATAACATTCATGAAAATATTTTTCCTCCCTGTAAACACTATGTTCAGCAATATGATTTACAGCGGCTGTTTATTTAAATGTAACTAGTGTACAGTAGGACATTGGAGTGGATTTCTGATTTTAAAACAATCCACCTGCTTTCTAAATGAGGTAATGCTCTGGGTTAAAATGTTTAAGAATTTTGGCTTGATTTTACACTACATGCCTTTTTTAAGAAGAAAGTTTTGAAGACAGTTGTGAAAGTATGGGGGAAAGTCTGAATACGGTAATTACCTGCATACTTTATATTTTACCAAAATGCTCCATCTGTTGTATGGAAAATACTATGGATAAGTTTGTGTTTAAGTCTGCATATATTGTTTAGTAGATATATAAAAGAAAAAACTGCATCTTTAAAGAAAAGGAACAATGCAACCGTTGCTTTAATACTAAGAGTAGAAGTTTGACTGTATAAAATGATTATGTATTGCATTGTTTTAAGATAGATGCCTTTAGGTTATAAATAAATAAATATTTATCCTCTAAGAGCTTAGACAAATGTAATATGCTTTGCTTGATGTCAAAATGCAAATTATGTGATCTGAAATGTCAGCATAAAGCTACTAAAATTATATAAAGTCTGACTTTAGTTCAGTAATGTTCTACTCTGAAAAAGGGGTATTATTGTTCTAATTAAATAACTATTTAAAGTTGGGGGGGGGCACATATTTGCAATATGGCACTGTCCTTAGAAGGACCATGTCTACTCAAATTTGACAAAAAAAAAATTGTCATAACAATGTTGCCACAATTTTTCTTCAAATTCCAGTGCAAATAGTTGTCTTTAAACAAACATTCCCCCTCTGTATCAGTTGTCTGTATCCAAAACATGGCAGCACTCAGAAACTGACCATTTACTTTTATTGTCCATAATTAAAGAAATGTGAAGAGTAAATTGGATTTTAAAATTTTATTTCGAATAATCCTAAGTGATGCTAGTAATATAAGAACATTTTCTAGCCTACAGCTACCGGTAAGTAGACAGTGTCCCTTTGTCACAAATTCAAAATGGAAGAAATTTAGTTATCTTGTCCATCCCCGTCACTGCAGGATTGTTCTGAACATTGTATTTTAAAGGGGTATCATTATATGGGTATATTTAATAACAACGTTACAAGCTTGGTAGTCTGACCACATGAAACTGAGTTCTAATCATGGTGATACTGATACTTTGAGCCCTAAATCCTCATCTGTGCCTATCACCCTACTGCTTCAGAATCTAATCTCCTAAAAGAGGCAGAGTTGGGCCTTCTCGTTTCTGGTAAATGACTTGGTAAGTGATGACCAAGGAAAAACCCTAGTGCTAAAAGGCCAGCAGCCACCTCCTGAGTGGTTTCTCTCGCTCTAACTCTGTGGACCCAGTGATCTACCACCAATCTAAGCAGCTCCCTACTGTCAAGGTGCCCTTTCCCAGATATGTAAACAAACACAGATTTGACTACTTTTGGACATTAAAATCCCATTTGCTGTTTTGCAAGAGTAGGAAAATCTGCACCACTGTACTGATCCAGTTCTAATTTGAGTACAGGAACTCCTCACTTAGTCATCCCAGTTAATGTTGTTTCGTTGCTGATCTGTTAGGGAACATGCTCGTTTAAAGTTGTACAATGCTCCCTTCTAATGTCATTTTGCAGCTGCCTGCTTTGTCCACTGCTTGCAGGAAGAGCAGCCCATTGCAACTAGCTGTCGGGTGGTTGGAACCAGGGTAGACTTGCAGTCCTCCTATCAGCTCCTTGCTCCCCTAAGTTCTCTGTGTAGCAGCCGCCCAGCAGGCTATCAATTGCCAGCAGTTCAGATGTCCCACCCCGCACTGCCATGTGCTGCTCCTGCCTTTTGCCTTGGAGCTGCTCCCCGAGACTTATGCTTGCTGACAGAGGAAAAGTGGGGGGACTAATGTCAGGGTGTCCCCCTGCTCCTGCACCCCATTTACCCCATTTCCATAGAGCTCATAGCAGCTGTGGCTCAGCTTGCTGATTTAATTAACAAAGCAGTGTACTTAAAGGGGAAATGTGAAGCTGTCTGCCCTCCCTCCTTTCCTGCTCCTCCAATAGACTCTGAGTTAACCCTTGAGGGCTCATCCAACTGCTAGTTCATTTAGCAGTAAGGCATTCCCTGGATAATATCCCACCCTCTGACTTCCACCTCAACCAAGCTTCACAATCATCATCACTGTGTACCAGTATTAAACTGTTTAAAACTGTGTGTGTGTGTGTGTATATGTGTATGTATAACATTTTGTCTGGTAAAAAAAAATTCCCTGGAACCTAATCCCCTCATTTACATAAATTCTTATGGGGAAATTGGATTAGCTTAATGTCACATTTTCCAGGAACATAATTACAATTTTAAGTGAGGAGTTTCTGTATTATGTTTTATGTTCCTACATTCCTCTTGCAGTATCACTTGGATATCATGTTTCCTCACTGCCTTTGAGAAACTGGTATGTATTGTTTTCTGTATGCTGTAAATAGCTAAAATTTCAGTTAGGTAAAGTAATTCTTGTATCTAGTTTGTAAAGTGCTTTGCAATCCTTCAGCAGTAAAAAAGTGTACAAATGTAAGATTGTGGATTCATACTCAGATATTGGCTTTACTTTGAAAAGATCAGGTACAGTGATCTGGAAAGAGATTAGTAAAAAAAGCTAACTAGGAAACAAATATGTAATTTTCACCTGAAAAGTCTGAAGGAAACTGGCAGAAAGGTAGAACAAAGAATACAGAAACTGCCATATTGAACTGGATCAGTGTTAAATCCATTCAAGTTAGTTACCTTGTCTGATAGTAGCCAACTGGAATATTTCAGCAGATGCGAAGCTGCTGTACTGCACCAAATTCTGCAAAACTAGACCATAGAGTAATCCACTTATGTCATAGCACTTAAAAAACCATTGGCCCACATGAATGTTTTAAAGCTTTGTTAATAAGCAGCCTTATCCTTTTATCTCTGACACCTCTGACCTAGAAGGTTGCAGAATCAAACTCTTGCTGAACCCTAACAATGTATTTTTGTACAAAGTTGGCTCTGCACCATCTCTGGTGCCTGTCTGGGGGTAGTTATAGCTTAAGTAATTTTTCAAAAAGGGGCTAATAGATGTCCTGACCAATGCTCCCACTCTGCCTCTCGGGCCATCTCTGCTAGCATTACCACACTGTTTGTTTGAGTTTACATAAGCACTGGGATCAGAATCTAGTCACTTATGAAACACTTCCAAATTTGTGGAGTACAGAGTACTTTATAAAAAGTATAGCTTTGTAAATATTGAACATGTCTATTCCCTATGTCAGTTTCTCAGAAATGGTAAAAGTATAAGAAAAGGCAAACAATGTAATGGAAGTAATTTTCACTGATCTGTTTTAATACTCAGTTGGTGGTCTTAAAGTTATGGATGCAACAAGATATTTCATGGGCCTGAACAATGACAGTATGTTAATAAGCAAGAGAATGTGCCTCCCAGAGGGCTTCTTGATTTCAGGTACCAAATAAAATACAGATTACCCACTTCACTCTTAAAAATAGCTTTCATTTTTATCAAAGTAGCAACACAGTAGGGGTAGCTTCAGTTCTATCGTGTAGTCAGCTTGATGAAGTACACTCAGACATTAGCACCTCTGCCTTGATAAATACATCACTGTAGAAGATTCCTATTAAAATCTGGTCCACTAACTCCTTCCAACTAATGCAAGATTTTTCTGTAGTTACTTTCAAGAGTATTGTGCAGTCTGGTGTTGTTAAGTGTCTGACTGACAGGAAGACACAACCAGGAAAGTGTTAAAGGCTGCCTGCCTGTTGCATGATTCAGCAGAGGTTTAAACCAAAGGGCAAATCCTCCTTTTTCCATGGCAGAGAGGTGCAAGGGGAAAGCCCCAGAGGCCCTGCAGCCTGGTTTGGTCAGAGAAATAGCTTTGTTCTTTGAGTCCTGTGTTCAAATAAATTTGAACCGGAGACAAAGACAGAAGATTTTGGTGTGGCCCTAGTTCTTTGCTGGGCTGTGAGAGCACCCAGCAGCTGTGTCCAGTTTAGTTGCTGTATCCTCTATGTGGAAGATGTTTGTCTATTCTGTTAAAGTGTTACGGGAAGTTTAATTTTAGCCCATTACTTTACACAAGACCTCATTCTCTACTTAGCAGTACCTCTAAGTAATTCTTAATGTGTTTATTTTTTATAGTTGTAATTCTTCCCACATTTCTTGGCCAAAGTACATCTGACATTCAGGAACAGAGTAAGAGTCTCTGGCTGGGATTTTTTTACTCCTCCTGACCTGCATGTTTAGCTAGGAGGCTGGGACTATTTAATATTAAGATGCTGTCAAAGGGACCCCACGATGTGATGCAGCCCAAAAATCATCATGCTATTTAATATCATAGCAAAAAGCAGTTGTCAGACCTAGGCAGCTCAGCATTTCTTTACAGGTTTTATCGTCCCATTAATTGTTGGATTATTTTCCCCACCCCACCCCAAAAAAAATGCAAACAAATTTAATCTTGTTACTTCCATTCAACTTTCTAATAGGTCTTGTTTCCTTGGGGCTATTTGTCTGTTTTTACTTCTCCCCACTGAACTTCAGAGGACTATTGAAATTAGTGGAGCACTTCCATTACACTTCAGGGGCCTCTGGATCAAGCACTTGAGAGTTTTTATTTCTTCAGTCACATCAATTAAACAACACCACCTGATGCTTTTTCCACTTATGTTTATTGCCCCAGCAATTTCAGTCCAACTGCCAGTCTCACTTAGCAAGCCAATGAGAACTGCAATGTTGTAACTTGAAAGCATTGGATATTAGCTCAACCATTTTTCAGAGATTAAAATAGGTCAGATCATACCAGACAAATTTTTACATCTTTGTGGTTGTATGGTCATATCTGATCTTCCTCTGTGCATTCTATTGCAATAAGGAAGAGGTAAGTTGCTCCTTTCCTGTCTAGGAAATGTAAAAATAGTCAGTGCTCTACTTGCCTCATGTTTTCTCGTACTATACCTCATTGCACTGGGGGGGGGAGAGGGGGATTCTGCAGTACAAGCTAGTTCATTAGCTTTAGGGTACATTTCATCAACACATTTCTGGAAAAGTACAGTAACAGAACTCTGACTGTCTTAGTGATTTAGACAGGTTGTTAGGTATTTCTAAAAATTTGTGCCATTAGTTTCATACCATACTTAATGGATCTATTTACTGCTTTATTATCTCTTCCTCAGTATTTGTGAATATCTATTCTGTTACTCAACAGATTTGTCTGTAGTCCTCCAGTTGCTATTTTATGGTCATCTTTTTTTCTACTTCTTGTAAAGTATTCTAAGTGAGAAAGTACAACAGCATATTTTTATGGGGTCTTGAACTTCCCCAGAATTTTCCAACTTGTGCATGTTAGTATCTCTTTACACATCTTACCTTCCTGGAATAAGTTTCTGGTACTGCTGTATCCTGTGGAGCATATGGTCAGAGATAGTCCAAACAATTTCAAAAACATGATTTGAGACTTCAAGACGTTTAGACCAGCTCCATAGTTGGTCAAAAAAAAAAAAGCAAGAAGTTGACATGAGAAAGTCTTTTCCTCAACAGTTTTCAAAATTTGAAGAAAAAAAAAAAAGGGGGGGGGGGCATGGCTGGTCCTCAGTCCCAAGCTGCTCTAGTCACCATAACAGTAGATCACTTCTATGGTTAGAATTGTTAGAAAGTCTATATTTCTCACTTTAAACCTCTGGAATTGAACACTGCTGCTAGTATGACTGTATGCATACAAAGTTTATGGTTTTTAATCTGCCTATTAAAGTGATTAACTTTTTTAAAACAAAATACATGGTGAAAGTGTGCAGAGACAGAACTAGCTGACATTTTGATACAAGATTCAGCCTTGCCACAAACTGTGAAGATTGCAAAAAGAGAAGCAGTTTTATTTAAGTTTAAAGATGCCATTAAACATGGAAACAAGTTATTTTGCAATGCACATGCTCATAAAACAGATTGAGTTGATCACATGCAAGACTCATTTCATCACACTTTACAAAACAGGTTTGAAGCATAATCAAATAAAATGATTGTACATGACATTTACATTAGAAACAAGTACTACAATAGACATAGCCTCCATAAGCCTGTTCAGGTTGATCCCTTAACCAAAAGTTGCCCCACAGTTAGGACATCTTCGTTGCCTCAGAGCAAGACAAAACAGAATTCCAATGGGAAAGAATACGATGGCACACAAGATACCAAGGCAGGTGAAGGTGTCTTCCAACACACCAACTCTGTAGGAGGAAAGAAAAAGAGATAAAAGTCACAAAATGCCTGCTGACACTGTGCACACAGCTGGCAGCTCTTCCTGTTAAAGTTTACCCACATTCATAAGTGTTTTCAGTTGCTTATAAATTTTCCAAAATTAACCCTCTGGGCTGAAATTTTACATGCCAGGTGTTGGCTTGAGGTTGAATTGTTTTGGGTAAATTTCAGCCAAAATGGTTCAGCTGCTCCTGAGAACAAGGCTAAGGCCAAAAAAACAAACAACAACAACAAAGTTTTCCCAGGTTAAATTCTGGAAGACATTTCCTTTGGGAAGCTATATAGCAGGGGTTCCCAAACTTGTTCCGTGGCTTGCTCAGGGCAAGCCCCTGGAGGGCCATGGAACACTTAGTTTACGTGACCGTCCACAGCTATGGCCACTTGAAGCTCCCGCCATTCCCGGCCAATGGGAGCTGCGGGAAGCAGTGGCCCGGCCCACGCCGTTCTCAACCACAGGGCCCCTGAGGGGCCACAATCAGGTTTCAAGGGGTCTGCCAAGCAGGGCCAGTATTAGACACGCTGGAGCCCAGGTCAGAAAACTGAAGCACTGCCATGGGGGGCTAAAGCCCTGGGCCCCAAGCCCTGCCATGTGGGGCTGAAGCCAAAGCTTGATCAACTTAGCTTTGTGGGGCCCCTGGAAAATTGCCCTGCTTGCTATACACTAATCCTGGCCTTGGCTTTTATATGCAGAACAGCAGCTGTGGCACAGGTGGGCCATTAAGTTTTACAGCATCTTGGGAGGGCCCTCAAAGAAAAAGCTTGAAATTGCAATTTCATTAGAGTTTGGCTTTAAACTGTTGCTTTAATAGCTAACAAGGCACCAGAGTCCACCATCCTATGTAACTAGCTATAAAAACAAACATCCAAGATGATAATTTATGCAAAAGTTTCAGGCCAGTGTGAGCAGTCCAGCTGTCATCCCTAAAAAGATCTTCACAAAAATGGAATTGCACAGGATCAGAAAGCTTAGTCAGTTGTTTTCCCTCTTCATTTTAGCGAGGTTTAAGGCTTATGGGTTCACATATGTAAAATAAAACATTAAATCACAGCTTAATATAATATGTAAGGTTTTAAAGTTTAACTCAAGTTGAGGCTTTGTAAAGTTAATTTGAAAGTGTGCTATCGCAACTTTACATCATAAAATGAACTAGATTAAAATTTATATTTTTTAAAAGCCACTACCACTAGTAAGACCTTAAGTTAATTTACCAGACTATCCTATATAATAAAAGGCCAGGTAGAGACGGCCCGGACAAACAGCATGGTGGGAGGTGTAGTTCGGCAGCACAAAATGGCCGCCACACATGCGCCGCCGTGAGCCGTAGAGACGGACCGGACAAACAGCGGTAAGCACTTTGGCCCGTGTACACAGGATTCTACACTTGTTATACATAAAACAAAACCGTAGCAAGTTGACACTATAAACACTTGTTGTACACAGTCTTAACTTTACTACCAACCCTTTGAGGCCTCAAGCAGATATGTAGCTTTCCTCGCAGGAATAGTTCCACTCATTTCAAATTGGACTATTTACCTGCTTAGTTAAACACATATTGATAGCAGCAGGGACAAATTGTACTTTAGTTTAAAAAAAAAAAATGTAGTGGCATAAAATCTGCCACTTCAAACACAAGTTGCTTCAGTGTTAACAATGAAAAGCGAACTTCAATATTTGTTGTTGTGAACTTCTTCAAATACACACAGGATAAATTATGCAGAAATGCGGGCATAGAATTGAGCTCCTGAACCCCTTTTAGGTACTGAAAGGTGGGATAACCAAGGAGGTGTAAGTGAATTGTTTTACCTTTCATGACTGTCACTGTGCAGATGTGCCCTTAGGAATGTCTACACTGCAATTAAAATGCCACCGCTGGCCTGTACCAGCTGACTCGGACTCAGGCCTGTTTAACTGCAGTGTAGATGTTCTAGCTTGGACTGCAATCTGAATTCTGGGACCCTCCCACCACACAGGAAACTAAAGAAATGAGTACTCAACATCCAAATTGGCAATGTGCAATTCTAATTTAAAATGTTTTTCAAATTTTAAATCAAAGTTATTTTTAATTGATCCTGCCACTGGACATATGCACTTTGTTGCTATTTTTAATTAATTTTTTCTACCTGGCCACTCTTCAAATCCTACAGTCCTTGTGAAAATATTCTTAATAAATTGCACATGACCACACCAGGTTTCAGTATACAGTTGGTAAGTAGTCAGCTGATTTGAAAAACATGCTTGTCAGATTCATTTTGGTTTTTGCAAATAAATCTAGATTTGCCATTTAGACATGTGATCTTCCAGCCTGGTGGAAAGTCAAATGACAATAGGATATCAAAGAAAAATGACTTTGGTACTGCTTTAAGGGAACAGTTGAATTGTAAATAATGTGACGGGTTAGGTCACAGAAACCCCCTTGGGATTGCCACCTGATGGGCTGAGACTACCTCTGAGCCAGTTTTCCCTGGCAGCTTAGGAATTCAGTACCTTGTCTTGTTGAGCCAAAAACGCTAGCCTGCTGCAAACACAGACCCAGGTCTGAACCACGTCCCCTACAAGCTGCAGACTTTATTGAAAAGTGCTCCTGTCTAGCACCCAGTTCCCAACTGGATCCAAACCCAAAATAAGTCAGTTTTACTCTATATAATGCTTATACAGGATAAACTCAAACTGTTTGCCCTTTAGAACATAGAGAAATATGCACAGCTGTTTGCTCCCCCAGGTATTACTTGCTCTGATTAATAAGCAAAAAGTGATTTTATTAAATATAAAAAGTATGATTTAAGTGGTTCCAAGTTACCATGCAAAATAAAACAACACACACAAGTCTAAGCCTAATACAGTAAGAAACTGATTACAGATAATATCTCACCCTCAGAGATGTTCCAATAAGCTTCTTTCACAGACTAGACTTTTCTAGTCTGGCCCCAATCCTTTCCCCTGATACAATCCTTGTTCTAGCTCAGGTGGCAGCTAAGGGATTTCTCATCTCTGCAGTCTCCTTTGTTCTGTTCCACCCCTTTTTATAGCTTTGGCGCAAGGTGGGAATTTTTTCGTCTCTTTAGGTCCCCCCACCTCTCCTTCTAAATGGAAAAGCACCAGGTTTAAGATAGATTCCAGTACCAGGTGACATGCCTGGCCTGACTCACAGGAAGGCTTACAAGTAAACAGAGCCATCTACAGTCAATTGTTCTAATTGATGGGAGCCATCAAGATTCTAAACCACCATTAATGGCCCTCAATAGGACCCCAGAGTTATTTTATATTCCTAGTTTCAGATACAAGAATGATACATTCATACAAACAGGATGAATACTCAGGATTATAAACTTTGTAATGATACCTTACAAGAGACCTTCTGCATGAAGCATATTCCAGTAACATATTTACACTCCATCTGATTTTATGAAAATATGCTGTCACACAATTCCTTCAGAGGAAGATCTTCCAATGGCTCAAAGACTAACTAGCTTCCTTCCAATGCATTTACACTTTTCTAAACTGCAGCAAAATTCAAAAAAGGGGGGGAAAATAGGGATTGAACTGTTATTGGGTATTCTTAGTCTTCCTTTTTGATGGCTTTGGCCCATCTTAGCACACCTCAAGCCTAAGAGTCAGCTACATCATGCCAGCATCTTCCTCCAGACTTAGGTGCAAAAAGGAGAAAGAAAAATCAATTCAGAATCTTCAGATAAAGGTTAAGCATTAATCCACCATGTTGTATAGCCAGCTAATGGCTCTTCCAGCCATAATTTAAAGTATTGCTATTAAACCTAGAACCTAAACTATCATCCTAGAAAACTGAACACTTGTTAGGTTAGTTAACAATATAGGTACAGGCCCTATTATCCACTACAGAAACCATGGGGTTAGTCCAAGTAGTCTCCAGCTCGGGGGTGGGCAAATTACAGCCTATGTCCAGCCCATCATATGTTTTAACCTGGCTCTTGAGCTCCTGCCAGGGAGTAGGCTCTGGAGTTTGCCCACTCCAGGATGGCACATCCCCAAAAGCTCAAGAGGCCAAGTGAGCTTGCAAGATGCTATGGAAAGTACAACACTACAACCACTTAAGCTTTACAATCCAGTGGGGTGCTAACCCACACCCAGATGCACCCAATAGATCAGACACCAATTAAGTATGAAGACTGGAAAGTAGAGCACAAGTCATACGTATAGACAGCCCGGCTGAAGAAGCTCTCATATGTCTTTATTACCCCTGAAGGAAATCAAGAGACCGTTCTAATCAACAACAGAATATACAGAGTCAAATTAGGAACCACTTAATTCATCTTGCCCATGTCCAATCTCCATATATCATCCCACTGTGAGAGCTCATCCTACTTCACAGAAGAGATATGGAATCCCCACTACACAAAGCAAAGTTTAATAAAGATGGCCTTTTCCACAGTTTGACCCAGGCCATGGATATAATAGATCTATCTCCATTTCCCCTCATGGTTGGTAACATTCAGATCTATACTGCCAGACACCAAAGCCTCCCTTGGCCCCTGAATCACACTATGGAATAGCCTCTACCATAGCTCTTTGGTAGGAGTCAGACTCATGAATGCTACCCTGCCTCCAGGAAATCTGGTTTCCATTTCCAGATCTGCCACTAACTCAGTGTGACCTTGGACAGAGGCTCTTGCTTCAGATTCTCTTTAAAATGGGGACAATGATGTTTGGAACCTTTATCCAATCAACCGTAGAACACTTTACTAAGGAACGTAATTAGTATTATCTAGCCAGGCCAGAAATAGCCAGGAAAGTGTGCAATGAAGAGAGGCAGATTTCAAGTGTCACTTCTTGAATGAAAAAAAATCAAACTAGAAAGAGGTCCTTTCTCCCTCTAGTACCTAACACAGACAGTCCTCCTCTAGGCCCTGAAAGAGAGCATCCAAGAGCACACAGCAATCTCCCCAGTCCAAGAGCAACATGATCCTTCAAGTAGTCCATAACTGCTAGTACAGTCAGCAGTGAAACCAGCCACATTCAAATAAGCTATTGCTTCATGCTACTGTAAAGCTTTTGGTATGCCTGGTTCCTGTAACTGCCTGCACACTCCCTAAAATGGTCACAGATCTGTTCTGGGAAGAGGATGTGGAAGAACACTACAGAAAGACAAGAATTACACGTCACATGCAAAAGACTACTGACTTTGATCACTTAGGGCTCTGACCACACACACACACACACACACACACACACACACACACACACACACACACACACACACACACACACACACACACACACACACACACACACACACACACACACACACACACACACACACACACACACAGTAAATGCTGGCATAAAGCTTTACCACCATTGTGGGACATGAGAGAGAGAGAGCTGCATTACCAAGGAAAAGATTCATACTTTTACACGTGTGATCAATTAGGTTTTCCATCACCAGCACTTCAGCTTGGGAGATGCGGATTAAAAAGTTTAAATACACACAGGGCTATTATCTTTGAGACCCACATGCAGGCTTCACAAATCACAGGAATAAAGTCTCAAAGATGCATGTATTAACCTTGGACTGTAACAACAACAATGGTTTCTGCAGCTGACCTATTAGAAAAATCCAGATGCTCAGAATGTGCTTCCAGTTCCTATCCCCATTATCAATTTGTGATAGGACTGCCTGGGTGGGACCTTTCTGAGGCTGTTTTCCACCAAGCCCAGATGCATCTTCCCTGGAGTGGGCCACATTAGAGTTGCACTTTCTCCAACACGGAATGTGCTTTTTTGGTTTATAGTCTGGCTTTGTTTAATGCTTTTATTTCTATAGCTAGTTTGCTACTGATGTCAGCAGCAGAGAGAATGAGAATATGAGGAGTTCTAGTGCCTGGCTTTAATACAGAGCGTTCTCTCTGAGCATCCAAAAAAAATGACATCACTTCTGAAAATCTCAGCCAGAGAGCCTTGAACTTTCAGATTTAGGAAACAGTAAATTGGACAGTTTCACTAAATAGGTTGAAATTATAACCTAGCTTTAGCAACTGTACTTACTTCATTTAACAAGGCGTGTCCTCTTGGACTCCACCACACAAAGAAAGCCAAAAGGAGTGGCCTTGATGTAGCATCAAAGCATTCCCTGACAGGCAAGGAGCCAGTGCTGAACTGTGTGGTTTCACTAATGATAAAGGGCAATCACAAGCACCTATTGTATAAATTAAACTAATGGAACAAAGGAAGAGGCGGAGCTAAAAAATATGCCGAGTCTACAGGCAATTCTTCTGTTGCCTAAAGTGTCTACCGAAGTTTAGTTTCTTGAGTAGTTTAGGAAAAAGCCATTCCTCTTCACCTCACCACCACAAACTGCATTACAACCCGTGGACATTTTAGGTGTTAGGCACACGATGCTAAGTGGCAAAATGTCAAGAACATTTAAGTTATTCAACATCAGCACTCAGAAAGCACTCATGACAGAGGAGCTGACTCAGTCACCCACACTAAAAAATTTCCACAGTAGAGGTAATGCTGGCAGTAATTATTTGGGGGCATTCCTAGCATCATGCCCCTAAGTGCAACTCCTGGGAACAGAGCGAGAAGGAAAGGTGGTCCCACAAGGGGTAGTCCAGACAGGTTCCACTCTTGTTGACATGGCACATGTGCATCCTTTTAGCCTGCAGCATCTGCTGGGGCTACACCTACACCCTCAGCCCCTGGTGCTTGGCTGCCCCAAACCAAGGGCACAAAGTGCAGTGGAGGTACAGCCATCCCTCAGTTCCTTCTTACTGCCCATAGCAGTGAGACCAAACCATTGCAGATTCTGCCTGCTTCTCTAGGACGCGGGCCAGGTCTGCACTGCAAATTACATCAATAGAGCTAACTCTCTCAGGGGTATGAAAAATCCACAACATAGTTATACCAACCTCACCCCCTGTGCAGACAGCAGAGCTTCTCCTGTCGACACAGCTACTGCCTCTCGCGGAGGTGGAGCACTTATGCCAACAGAAGGCTTCCTGTCAGCATGGGTAGCGACTTCACTAAAGCACCATAGCGGTACTGGCTGCAGCCTTTAAGTGTAGGCCTGTCCTCAGTGTCAGCAATTTAGTTTTCCAGTTGGGTTTAATTTTTTTCCCCTTTTTTATAATTTCCTGTAGTTCGTTAGTAGATTTAGAATCCTGCCCCCGGCTTTACCCCAGAGTAGCAGACCTTTATGGCAGAATCTAGATTTAAAACACACCCCTCAAAGGGCATGCTGTGTGCTTTTTTTGTTCAGGTGAAGGGCAAATCCCTGACTATTGCTCCATCAGCCTCTTTTTTTTCCAAGCAGACTCAGAAGCACTGCATGAAAGATTGCTTGGGTGCTAAGAGAAAAGACATAGCTAAGGCTCAATCCTCCCTCCTGTTCCAGTGAGCCAAGGCATCCAGCTACCATGGGCTTCCAAGCTCTGACTCCCTGGGAGCCCTGGCTGCTAAACTCTCAACACCCCACCCCACCCCGATCACTTTGCCTATTCTGCCCAGCAATCTCAAAGAACAGTCAGATCCTAGACCCAGACTCAGCATTGTTGTCTCCGACAGCCTGGATGCTGGCTGGCTGCCATCCACCAAAAGAAGCTGTTCAACTGAAGTTCAGAACATTCTGCTCTAAAGCAGGAAAGCCTCCATTAGACAGACTTACAGAGCTGAAAGAAAAGAGTTTTCTGTTTGGGCATCTCAGCACCATCTGTCTTTCTGAAGACCCATTACATGTAACAATCCAGGCTTGTAGTTCCACAGTGTCTATCTAGCAGTGATATCTGCACATTACTCACTTCTCCCAGGCCACACTATTTTTTCACCCTACAGTGGGTAGATTCTTTAAGGGACTAATTCATGTCGCTCCCTTCGCCACCCTCTCTCCAGTTTGGGAGCCCCTTCTTTCTTGGATCCAGGGTTAACAGGGTTGAAGGGCCCTTTGAGCCCTTAGCAACTTGTTCCCTATCCCACCCATTAATGAAGGCTGCCTGTTTAGTAGCCATTACAGCTGCTGGAAGGTTAAAGAAGATTCAGACCCTCAGGGGAATGGGGGGGGGGGGCGGGGAGTTTTAGAGCGCTCCCCTTATACTATGTTTCATAAGGAGTGGATTACAGTCAGGCCTGATCTAAGTTACTCCCCCTAGTTGTTTCCGAGTTCCATATGAGCTTCTCCCCCTCCCCGCATCTCCCAGTTTTCTTCACCAAGCCTCACTCAACTCCAGAGGAAGGTGAACTTCATACAGTTGATGTAGTAAGGGCACTGCCAAATTACCTGAACAGGACAATCATTCAGGAGCATACCTAGCGCCTCTGTTTGTGGTCTTTGCTGATAGGGTTAAAGGTCAGGCAATACACTCACAGATATCAAAAGAACATGTTCTGAGCTAGCAAGTTAGAGCCACCTAGCCACGTTAAAGCTCATTCACCAGAGCTCAGGCAGCCTCAGATGTCTGTTTGAGAATATCCCTATTTCTGAAATTGAGCTTGTGGAGCTCAATCTGAACACTCACAAGACACTGTTCTTTGGCAGAGGCTTCTAGATCAGATGGCCATTTCGGTAAGGCTGCTCTGCAGCCATCATGTAAATTAGAACTCCTACTATCCACCTCCAAGCAGACAACTACTTGTTAAATCAGCAAGAGCAGAATCCATGTGGACAATCACTGGAAGAAGATAATACAGTTGCTTCCCTTAGAGCAAATGTGGATCTTAGTGAAGGTCATCCACATGGATTCCACTACCCAACCTTCTTCCCCACTACTACCGAGTCCGACTGCTTCACCAATGCAGAATCCCAGAGGAACTGAGGGATGGTTGCCCTTTATTCCATTAGGGGACAGGGTGCGGGGAGAAGAGGGAGGATATGAAGATATCTAGGACACAGATACAAGCCCAACAGACACTGCTGGCCAAAATACATCTAGTGCACATCTGCACCAAGAATGCATTCCAGGTGGACAGACATCTCCAAGAAGAGTCACTCTAATGAACCATTTGGACCTTATGCTTTTGTCCAAAAAAAAAAAAAAAAAAAAATTGGGGAGGAGGGGAGGGAGACTGTAAAAAAGGGACATAGACAGGCCCTTTTATTGTAAGCAAGAAGTCTAAAATGGAGTAATTAAATTTAATTGCTGCACTTACACGGTGCTACAGAACTGGCCTGCTGCAACCAAATTGAAATCATGGAGGGTGTTACTCAACAGCAACAGAATGCAGGCTCCTGCACTTTGCAGGTGGCTTTTATTTAAAGGCCTTGTCTACACAAGACTTAAGATTTCCCACCATTGTAGCCCCAACTGCATTAGTGACAGCAAGAGCATTACTGAAGACAAGACACTGACACATTTAACAGAGTGTTGGCCAGACTGGCTGTGAGTAGGTTGGAGTCTCTCTCTCACCCCCCAACCAGGGTATGGGCCACCAACTGGGTTGGTGTTTCAGTAGCAATTGGTTCCCTTACAGGGTGGAGTTGCTAGCCCCACGCCCATGTTAAGCCTACAGCACCTGGTATTCCCAGGAGGTCTCCCATCCAAGTACTAGCCAGGCCCGACCCTGCTTAGCTTCTGAGATCAGACGGGATCAGGCGTGTTCAAGGTGGTTTAACCGTGTAGGTTGGAGTGCTGTAGTTAAAATGCCAATATCAGGTCTACACTAGCATGGCCATTAGCAATCAGCTTTAAGGAAGTGTATATGAGACAGGACACAGCTGAGAGAAACTACATGTGCTTAATGGGCTAGGACTAGGATTAGGAACTCGACAGCTTGTTTCTTGGATGGAAGAGTGGAGTTTTAGCATCCATCTCCTGAAATGTAACAGGAAGAAAGGTCTGTGTAAAATGTTAGCCCTGGGTCCAGTCCCCTTTGACTCTCACCACTGTAATCAGATTCTGTTCCAGTTCCTTAACTGCAACCAGTAAAGAGTGTTGTAATTGTCACATACACAAGGCTGGAAGGAACATCTTTTGGGAGGAGAGTCAGCTAATGTGTCAAGTATTAAGACAGGCATCTCACAGCTATTTGGACAAAGCTTAGTTATACGGGGAACCGGAAAGAGGGAACAGAGAATTAGAGGGCCAAAGATTTCAAGCCTAGGTGCTTGAAGTTAGAGACATTTGTGTACTTACACATGGATCTAACCAGTTTTATAGAAACACTAAGCACTCACCAACCCTGAAGTCAACAGATTAAGGACTTCTGGAAGTCAGACCACTATTCACCATTTCTGGTGTGCAACTTATCACACACACACCCCTACCTACCTTAAATCAATATATAAAAGCAAGAGCAATCAGGGTCAGTCCTAAACAGCTACAAACCTCAGGAGTTGATGGCTGCAGTCTAATCTATCACAATTAACCTTCTTAGGAATCTGGTCCTAGGGTCCAATTCTGCTACTAAGCAGATGTCCTTCACGCAGTGAGTAGAAGTTGTTTTGAGCTCCCTTCTCCCCTACATGAAAGTTATTTGAAGGACATTTTTTGGCAATGCAAAATGCCCAGCACATCCTTTTACCCATAATGAAACATTCATCAATCCATGCCAGACATCAGGCACAGGGACAAACCAGCCAGCGAGACAGCAAGACATAAAAGTGCCAGGGACAAAGGAGAAACATGGACTATAAATTAAGCCAATTGCATGTGGGACTTGGACACATGGGGAAAATACTGAAGTGTACCATGCTGAGGGGACTTCCATATAACATGCTTATTATTTCAGGATCAATTCCCACAACAGAAGCTTATCTATAGTGACACTTGATGGGGAATTGATTAGTTCATGTCATTTCCTAATCAGAGATTGAGCATGCCTAGGAAAACAGTGTCTTCTCTTAGCCTTTTACTACATTTAGAAGGGGAAGTTACTTTTAAAAGGAGTCACAGAACACCAATATTTTAGTCTGTTCCTTATGTAAATTACTCATCTTAGGTAATAAATTAGAGTTACTATACTCAATCTGAAGATTTACAAGCCGAAAGTAATTTTTGTCCTACACCATAAGCTGCTTTAATGTGGTTAAAAAAAAAAAAAAAAAAAAACCACCACTCCTAGGGTCTAAAAATAAAAAGAGGAGGTTTATTTATACTACAGCAAAGTCTCACATTTAAGCTACACTACAGCTGCTCATTGAGTTTGGAGAAGTAATTTCGTTTCAAAGGCTTGTTGATGAGAATGATTAACCTTTTGATAAATGTTATCTTGAAAGGAAAATTCTCAGAACACTGACATCTTAAACACACTGTAAGAGACAGAGGTGCAGTGATCAAAGATACCAAGTACACAAAGGTTACTACAATTTAACACAGTTGGCATTTCTAGGCTGAATATCTGAACAGCCAAAATATCTGAGTTTGTAACAGATAGTGCTATCTAGGCTTCCTCACTTTTTCGGGAATATCCTGAGTACTGAAAACAAAGTTATTGAGACTCACGCAGCTGAGCCCCCTTCTAGAAGGTTAATCCACACCCTTGTTTAACTCCTTGGCCTCATAACAGAGACGCCCAATAAGTGTGCCAATTAGACAAGCACAATCTTTGCAAGATGAACACCTGCCTGCTAGGAACAGGACTGAGATTTAGCTATTAATTTCACATAGCCTGTATACAGTCATTGAACTTGGATGATCTTTGGTCACTTTTGTCCTGAGCCAGATTCACAGGAGTATCCAATGGGTGAAAAGCCCTTTTCTTCCTTACCACAAGCTCCCATTACCACACTGGTAAATCCTGTGCACACCGTACCAATTAGACACCTAGACAAATAATGAATTATTGCAGCAACTTTCCCCATCAGCTCAGACTGAACAACGGAAGAATTCATCCATACTATAGGCTGGGATCTAAATTACTGAAGCATTTTTATAAAAGCCTATTAAGTGATGCACTCATGCAATTAACAAGATAGATGTCTGAAAAATCTTTTATTAGCAAGAAATCTAATTGTTTAAATTTATTTCTCTCAAACTAGACAGTCCCAGGAAGATGAATATCATAACAAGAAGTTCTGAAATATCTGTGATCAGAGGTCTTTTGTGAACCCACTGAGCACTAGCATCCCCCTTGTATTCTTTTCTCCACTCAAGAAAGCAGGCATGCTTCTATCAGTGGGATGTGTTTAGTGCAGTTTTCTTACAAGATTGAGAAAGACTTTAAATATCCAGGTGGACAACTTTGTCATGACCAGCATCTCCAAATGACCGGTTTGAGGCAACTGCTAGATTTGCCATATCAAGGTTTTTACTTGAGTTTACATAATGCTTTACTGTGTTCCTTGTCCTAACCCAGGGGTCGGCAACCCGCGGCTCCGGAGCCGCATGCGGCTCTTTCATCCCTCCGATGCGGCTCCCTGTGTGTGCTAATTTTAACCCGCAGACTGTTTTCTATGCGGCCCGCCAGCACTGTCCAACCAGTGCGCGGAGCCGCAGCCGAAAGAGAGGGGCGGGGTCAATAAGAGGCGAGCGGCGGGGGGGGGGGGAGAAGAATGGAGGCGGAGCCGGGGCCGGGGCCGGGGCCCGAGGAGAGGCGGAGCCGGCGGAGAAGTGCGAGTCGGGCCGGGGCCGGGGCAGGAGGCGAAGCACGGCGGAGCCGGCGGATAAGAGCGAGCCGGGGCCGGGGCCGGGGCACAAGGCAAGGCAAGGCAAGGCAAGCTGGGGGGGGGGGGGGGGGAGGAAGAAGAGCGAGAGCACGGCTGGAGGGGAGGGGGAGGGAAGAAGAGCGAGAGCACGGCTGGAGGGGAGGGGGAGGGAAGAAGAGCGAGAGCACGGCTGGAGGGGAGGGGGAGGGAAGAAGAGGGTGGGGGAGGGAAGAAGAGAGTGTTAGTTCATTTTAAATGACAAAAGGGTTTTGTGGCTCCCAGTGTCTTCTTTACTGTGGGAAACGGGTCCAAATGGCTCTTTGAGCAGTAAAGGTTGCAGACCCCTGTCCTAACCTCTCCAGCCACCAAACAGCAGCAGAGCACCACTGCTAACCCTTAACAGGGATGAATTTTGTCTCTGCAATTTAAGTACACAACACAGCACCTTTTTACTGCGTGCTGTGAGCTACTTCGTTTTCAGTCACATTTGGGTCTTGTTTTGGCAGCAACCTCTGTCACCAGCCCCTATTCCTACTGGGTTCCTAGTAATAGCATTAATCTTAGATAGAATTCCAAAGGGACTTTACTTCCTACAAGGTGCAATAACATGTTGATTATTGCCAATGTCAACACAGTCACTGCGTACGTGAAATTCACATTTGCTACAAAATGGAGCAAAGGACTGATAGGAGCATAAATCCTCTCACCTTTTTCTACTTAATAGCTATTTTCGCTTTTTTGAATGTCTGTTAAATCTAAATAGATGTAATTTTGCTGGGGGGAAAAGGGACGCATTTACAATCTTCATTCATATAGTTTCCTTATATTTCCCACAAAAGTGGGTCCTGTCTGATGTTAACCAACATGCAGAAAAGCCTGTATTCTTGAGTTTATTCACAATCAGATGCCATTTTGTACAATTTTGGTATTCACTCTCTCAAAAAGGAGACACTTGGACTATATTTGTTGTCCCTTTTACCCAAAACCAAAGGGACAATATCCTTCAGTCCAGCCAAATCTATACAAGCCAGGGAGTCGGGGGTGAAGAGGATTAATATGGTTCTTTACCACTTTATCCCATCTCCCAATCCTAAAAGTAGCCTTCAAGGCTGCACAATTTTTTGTCCAAATTGCAACAGCTCCCAAGTGGCCATTTCACTGGGCAGTGATTACCACAGGACAGTAGTATCGTACTCCTTCCACTGTCATACTACCCAGGAGTGCAAGGTGGTAGTTTAGAGCTGGCAACACTAGCTCTAAGCCACCAAGGAAATCCCCTACTGGCCCAGATTAATTAAAAAAATTTAAAAAAAAAAAAAAACTGTAGACATCATAAATCCATCTCCAAGCGCTCTCTCAGTCAACCCTGGAACTCCACCTCCACAAGAGGGGGAAATGGAGTCGACAGGGACTGAGTGGCAGTGGTCAACTTGCTCCCATGTGGACGGCCAGGTAAGTCACCCTAAGATACAGCTTCTTAGAGGTGCTTATGACTTTCCAGGAGGGAGGGGGGAGGAGGCAGGGATTTGGGGAAAGCATTGGAATAGGGGCAAGGAGGGTGCGGATTTGGGGCAGGGACTTTGGGAAAGGGGGTGGAATGGGAAAGGGTGGGAAGAGGTGGGGCAGGGGCACAGCCTCATGGAAGGGTGGAGTGGGGGCGGGGACAGAGGGGGGGGGCTTTAACCGAAGTAATTCTAAAAGTAAATTTGTGTTTGAGTTAGGTGCATTACTGAGTGTTTATATATTAAAAACCCCTCTTCGCATTAGTTTTTAAAAAGTTAAAAAAAAAGTCAAATAGCATACTATATTACTCATCATTTTTACTATATTTTTGTATCATTGTATGAAAAGGTTTCAGTGATGCTGCCCTCGGGCCAATGTATTAATCCTCATGTGGCCCTCGTAGTGATTTGAGTTTAAGATCCCTGCTATAGACCTTCCTTCCTGCAGTTAACTCATCATGCTATGATAATCGCTCAGGTTAGTAAGACTTGTGGCAATAAGTAGAATATGAACTCAAAATATATCCAGACAGCAGAGAAGTACTGTATGTATCTGATCTTGCTAAAGTCCAGCTGTTGACTGAGCAAGTGTTCTGGGTAGGAGCAACTTTTGTTTGTTTGGATAAGCAGCATTTACACATATACGCCCACACATGAGGAAAAAGTTATACCCCACAGCTATGCCTGAAGGTGCTAATTCATCATCTCATGATAGTGAGAACCCTCACCATAAATTATGCCCACCCCCAGCTGCAAGCAAGACAAATCCACAAACATTAATCATTTTGTCTGTCTCCTAACATGGCAGGATCTTTCTGGCAACACGACTTAAAGTGTCATGAAAGGAAAGCCAGCTTTGTGAGGTTTTTGTTATAAATAAAACCATAAACAGTATATAATATATAGTATATTATATACTATTTATGGTTTATTTTAAAAAATGGTCTGAAACCATTTTATATTAGTTACCCACATCCTAATATATGTACACACACACACTGGGTACAACATCCCCTCCCATTCAGGCACATTACAATCAGCTAAAATGCACAAGTGTGGATCTTAAATTTGCAAAATGAGGACACTTAAAGCTAGTCTCCAGCACCCCAATAACCCAATTTGTAGTGCTAGCACAAGCACTGAGTCAGTGTACCAAGTATCACAATACACACAGTTCAGTATCTAGGACACCCCACAAAGATTAGTGTGCCCACTATGAGATTTCCTAACAAAGTCACTATCAAAAGTGTGTGAAATATCCAGTCATAGCCTAACTAGATTATCAGAGCACATTTACATTCCCTTGAACACCAGTTTTACACTCAGATTCTCAGCTCTTGCAGGGAAAATCTAAAAGTACGAAACATAACAAAATGCTGAAATAAACTGGTTAGTCTCTAAGGTGCTACAAGTATTCCTCGCTTTCATAACAAAATAAGTGGCAGCTTCTCCTGTCTATAATCTGACTAATTCTGAATAAAAACCAACACAGCCAAGGGTATTACAACAAAGTTCATCTTGTGGTTCTTTCTCCAACCCATTATATGCAACAGTACTTGGTTGTTGTTGATCTATGCCATCTTTAGGATACTGAAAAGATGTAACTGGGCCAAACATTTTCAAGGATCAAGACCAAGACATCAGTGTAGACCAGTGATTCTCAAAAAGGGGTATGCTGCAGTCTTCCATGGGGTATGTCAACTCATCTAAGTATTTGCCTGGTTTTAAAACAGGCTACAGTCCTTGAAAAGTCAACGATTAAAAGCTCTTCTCCCAAATTAGCTAGAAGCAGACATGATTCAGACAAGAGAGCATCCTTTATGTCTCCTGGTGGGAGTTCCTTGATACCCCTTACTTCCCAGAATGGACTGAGCTTCCATTCCTTCTCCCTGCACACAACCCCACCCTCTTGTCTGAAGAGAGATCCCAATACAAGACTGTCAATCCCACAGCTAGTCAAAGCAGGAGAAGTCAAGTCTTTGTATTTACACAGCTTTTTACCACTTCTGATGTCAGGTACACTAGAACAGTTCAAGAACTTCATTAAAAAAGGCCAGGAAGGTACTGACATGGCATCAGCCTATCTATGGCTACAGCTACTGGTCCTAAGGCTTCACTTCCTACAATTGAATATGCATCTTAGAGAAGCTAAAAGGGGCCCTGTAAATCATTGTATCTTGGAGTAAATATTATTTCTCCCTCCCAACCGTGTCATTTTTTGTAGTCTGAAACAGAGCCTGAGGAGTTAAGGCAGAAGCAGTAGATTTTAATCTAGAGGGAAAGGGCTGTCAGGATACTACCTCATAGGAGACTAAGCTAAAATTTCTTGCCCCTATCCTCTGTAGAGATACGAAGACAATGGAAAAGAAGCATGCAAAGCATCAGATTTGTCCATCAGAGAGAGGCATGTAGGCACTTTAGAAGAGGGACTCTATTTAAGCAAAGACTTAACACTGATTTCCGCAAGGCTCAGAGTTCATTTTATCAAATCTGCACCACCACCCAGCATGATACAAATCTCTGAACCAAACAATGAACACCATCCTTGTGCTGAGCATTGCTCAGACTTTTGGAGGCGTTCAAGTAAGTTTCACTGCCTAAAAAGGGATTTTGTGCTAGAAGTTACATTTTCAGATCTGAAGCTTCCAAGGAATCCTCCATACCATACTGAGGGAGTAACCAACAGAAAGAGAAATAAGAATCACAGAAAAATCTGTAAGAGGCCACTGATGTTTAATCTAGTGCAGAAGATTCACTATTTTCAGGTTAAATTCCCTTTCAGATTTACAGATTTTAAGGCAAGAAGGGACCATTATAATCATTCTTGTCTGACTTCCTATATAGAAAAGGACGCAGAGGAATTACTAATTGACATTCTATCAAGCTCTATTTACTGGTTAAGTTAGAACATTTTTTAGAAAGACCTCCATCTTGATTTAACAGTTTCAAGTGACAGAGAATCCACCATGTCCCCAACTACGCAGTCCAATGGTTAGTTACCTTCACTGTTAACAATGTGCATCTAATATCTAGCCTGACTTTATCTAATTGCTACAGTTTCAGCTAAAATGATGCAGTTCAACAGCATCAGCTCTTAAATAGCATTCTAAGAGCCTCCATCTTTTAGACTCACCTTTTCAGGTAGAGGTCAGACTTTGAAGGCAGGCTTTGACTCCCCACAGTACAAACTCCATTCCACAAAGGTCAGAGGATGCTTCAATCATATCATCTTATTACTGTGTTGAGACGCATCAGAACATTACTCCAGCACAACAGTGTTTGATACCATTTGTGCTATTCTGATGGGTCCCTCTCCTAACCACAGATCTCTGAATAGAGGCTCAATCCTGCAGGGTGCTGACTGGGCAGCAAGTACCTCTCTCACACACTTCAGTAGAAGCTGAAGGAGCTCAGCACCCCAGAGCTGCAAGTGTGAAGATTGATCATTTCTGAGGTAATCCTGGGCTTTTTTATGATCTGATCTCATCACCTGTTGTGAATATACTCTCTCTCTCATCTTCTTTTGGAGCTGGACTGACCAGAACTGAATGCAGTATTCCAGGAGAGGAAGCATAATTAATTTATATGGTGGCATATGTCCAGTATTCTCTATACTTTTCTTTAGAGCATCCTAACTTCTCTTCAGTGAGAAACAGTGGTTTAATAATAAAAAGAGTTTGGTCTTATTCATTAGTGGAGGAATTTGCAATTAATCTTTTCTGACTCCTATACTCTATCTTGGATTAACACCTTGCTGCAAGCCCCCTATGTTTTTAATCTGCCAACTCTTCAGCAGCAAGTGGACTTCCACTCTGCTAGAATCATCAATATTGTACCAATACAAATGAGAAGCCACCCCTGATAAGAGAGCACTCTCCACTAAGTTAGCCATAGTTTAAGAAAGTACCAGGGAAGGAAAAATCCCAGGTTTTCTTCATCAACCTAGAAAAAAAAAAAATCAGAGCTGACTAGTATCCCACATGGCGAGATCACATAGGAGTCCTATCTATGGCAATGGTAGGAGACAAAAGGGACTATGATCATAACCAACACAAAGTTTCATTCCAGAGTTATGGCTGAATGGGATGATTGAGAACATCCCACCATTACTTTATATATAAATATTCAAAACGAAATTAGCTGATATTTAAAACCAAAACATCTGGTTTCAAGGCCAGAGATCTGTAATTCATTTTAAAAGCTGAAAAACAACTGGAGAGAACTGTACCTGCAGGCAGGGCAGCCTCCAACCACTACAACGGAGGTGGTAGTAGCTGGCTGTTGAATGATGGTGTACATGTTGGGATAGTTATGCTGAGGTGGTGGTGCAGCATATCCTAGAACAAAGAGAAATGCAAGTGAAGCTCTGGTCATTAAGTGTTTAAAAAAAAATGATAAAGGACATAATGGTTCCTTAGACAATAGTAACTTGTGGAAAATGAAATCTACCTTCCCAACAGAAAGACACCGGATATCATCGGGTCAATTCTACAGTAGAAGCCCTTTGCTATTATAATATGGTATAGTATACTGTACCAGCAAAGAACTCTTAATGTGTACATATCTTATACCAGCAAACCTATGCTTTATAGCTTATTCCCGCCACTAACCCCCTCCCCAAGGGGAAAAAAAAAACTATATAAGCAAAAAGCACAATTTTGCTGGTTTTACCATGCACACACTAAGGGTTTACCACAGCATATCTTCTCTCCCCTCTAGGGTGACCAGATGTCCCAATTTTATAGGAACAGTCCCGATTTGTGGGTCTTTTTCTTATATAAGCTCCTATTACCCTCCCACCCATGTCCCAATTTTTCACATTTGCTGTCTCGTCACCCTACTCCCCACCCACCCTCCAGCCAACATAGCTATGTCAGCAGACATCTCTAGATATGGCCCAAGATCTGCTTAAACAAAGCAACAGAACTGTAATCTGAATAAGACACTTAAAAAAATTCATTGTATGTGACGAGACTGTGGCCCCAAAGGTGTATTCCCTCAGGACTTGGTAGGACATATTCAAGCTCTGATTCAAGTTCTTGTAACAAATCCTTCTGAAGAAGACATGCTAAATAGCATGCCTTTGCAAAATTGTTTCCTAGTACTGAATATCTAATACAATTTCAGAGTCTAAAATGTACATAAGGCTAATAATTAACTTCAAAGATTCTGTTTTAATGTTACTGGAGGATGGAAAAACAGTTTAACTGAACAAAAGGTCAAAGCTTCCAGTTTTAGGCATCCAAGCTGGTGGAGACAGGATGCAAAGTTTCTCTGGCTACAGGCCTGAAAACTTCCACATTAGTTAAACTGTGACTAATATACAATAGCAGGTGTGGAGAAAAAGAGGTAGAGGTAAGGAAATGGATGAGAAGACCCAACCTGGCCAGCAAGCTTGTGTGTGTTCTAACAACTGTATTTAGAAAGCATACACTATTTTACAAACCATTACTACACAAGCCTCAGAAATGCAACGACAACAATTGCAAGCTGGTTGTTTGGCAAGAGACTATGCAATGACATATCCTGACAAATAGAGAATCTGGGCTATTATGACATCAGAAGATGAGGCCCCTTACACCATCCAAGTTGTGATGTTTTGGGGAGTTTCTTATTGAAGAAGGGCAGAAACATTTAATTTAAGGAATCACAGGAAATCCATTAAGTGTACTAGTAAAGTAAAAGTCAAAAATAATTCTTGGGTTTTTGTGGGTGAGCGTGTTCTGATTTACTGAGTAAATGGTAATCAAATATCTATGGTCACAAACCTAAAGGCATGTGCTTAACTTTATACACTGTGACTAGTCCCATTGAAGTCACTTGGGACCACTCACAATGCATGAAGTATATCATAGAATCATAGATTATATACTTGAGTCTTTACAGAATCTGGGGTTAAGCACCTACTTGATGCACTCGTTTTTCCCCAAACATTGTGGGGAGGGGAGGTTGGGGAATTTCCACTGAGAAATTGCCAATAGTCTTGTTTTGTTTCTTTATCTAGATCCAAGTCCTGATAATTTCATAGTCAACAGACAGGGTTACACTCAGTTCCAGAGAAATTTCAGCAGCTAAAAATGCATTTACAAACACAGCTAAGTAAATAAAAATAAAAAAAGACATGCATTGTACCCTACAAGCAGTCTTATGTGAGAAGAAAGGGAGGAGCTTTTCTAACATCTGGAACAACCGACCAACTTGTTTTCTACTCCAGCTTGAGTATTAACCAAGCTACTGAGGGCAAAGAGTGACATAAGCTTTTTTTTACAGGGAAATGGCACACAACTGTTTAGCAAAGCAACTGTGAATTTCTCCTGCTACAGCCCAATACCCTGGTTTCATACACAAGCGACTAGGTTTTGGTTTGAGGGGCCACAAAAAACTTTCTCCAAGAGAGATACGGTCTCTAGCAACCAGGTCGTCACAGCCCTTCTATTGACCCAGGAGGAATCTTTAACTCGACTTCAGCAGAAGAGTTTGTGAGTCCACCCGAGCAGAGAGGGGCTTCCCCAGAGTTGCCTTGGCTGCTGGAGCACCGCAATTCCCGGGCTGATTTCATGGGCGGTGGGAGGAAGGGAAGAGGGAGGATTTAGTTGCTTGCACGGCTGAAGTCACACATTCCCCTTTGCCACGCTAGTGTTTCACTCGCATGCGGCAACAGCCGCCAGAAAGACCCTCCGACCCCCCCCCCCCCCCAAACCCCCCGGATCAGGGCGACACGCCGAGCCCACCGCGGCGGGGCACCTCGCGGAGTTCCGCAAAGTTTGTTCGGCGTCTCACCGCCCCATCCCCTCCCGGACCGGAGCCCCCCGCTTCACACTTCAACCAGGGCCCCGGGCACAACCTCCCCCGGCCGGGCCAGCGACCCACCTGCAGCGCTGGGGTAGGGATAGGGCGGAGGAGGCTGGAAGCCCGGCTGAGGGGAGGGGATGGCCCCATAGTTGCTCTGTCCGTAGTTGCCCCCCTGCGAGGCCGGGGTGTAGGCGGGGGGCCGCTCCTGCAGAAGAGGCTTGTTGTCCATGCTGGGACGCGGCGAGGGGCCCCCGGGGGAGGGGGGAGCAGCGGGGAGAGGAAGCGGCGCCCAACTTTCCTCGGGCCGCCCCCCGGCCGGAGCGGGGACGCGCCGCTACAGAGGGGCTGCCCGCCAAGCCAGGCGCATCCGCGGGGGGGGTGGAGCCCAGGCGCCCCCAGACAGCACCAGCACCGTGCCCGCTGCCGCGGCGGCTCCCAGCGCTCGGGCCAGTCACAAGACTGAGCTCACGTGACGCGGCTCCCCCCTCAGCGATCCGCGGTGACTCTCCGGCCGCCGCAGGAAACCCGCCCTTAAAGGAGCCGCTCGAGCCCCGCGCGCGCCCACCTGTTCGGCCCCGGGCCGCTGCGCGCGCGCGGCCCGGTGGACTCCGCAGCAGGGGGCGGGGGGAGCTCCGCGGGGCTCAGCCCCCCGAGGGGAAGGAGCACGGGCACGTTGGCATGGAGACCTTCGGGGTCAGCGTCGTGTCAGTCAGTCAGAGTGGGTCAGAGACGAAGCAGCTGGCGGGTTTTGTAATGGGGGGTGGGGGGCTGGCTTCCTTCACTGGGCAGATATCAATATTACCCCTCCTAATGCAGGTGCTCAGTGCTGTAGGGACAAATTGGGGGACAGTCCCTGTCCCCCAGAAAACTGTCTGGCCTTTGTTCCAGTCTCTCAGGCACCTGGTTTAAGAGCACACAGGCCATGAAATAAAATAGCACATCCAGCAATGAATCCTCACCCCGGATCAAAAACACACCAACCAAACCACCACAGAGGGAAAAGCTGACCCCACCAGGAAGGGAGGCTGTCCGGCTGTGGATTCTTTTTCAAAACGTGGGGGTTTGGTTTGGGAGTTGTTTTGTTTTTATGGTGATGTAGGATTTTGTGCCCCTGTTTTGCTGAGACAACATTTAAAAAATCTCAGACAAACCCCAACTGAGATCCTGCCCCTGCTGCAAACTGACAGCTTGAATCTGCCAAAACATAATGAAGAATGAAAACTACCACTTTAGATTCCTTATCCAGTGAGCCGAGTCCAGATTCTCCTCTCACTCTGAGCTGGAAGGAGAGCAGGACCCAGGCTCAAGTCTCTTTAAATCAAGAAGACTCATGGAATTAGAATGGAAGAAAGAGAGTATAAAGACCACCCACCCTCTCACCCCCATCCTGCAATTGGATCCACTTGGACAGACTCATGCAAAACGCTAATCACTTCAACTTGACTCCAAGCAGGCGTAAGTGTCCGTCTGTAAGTAATATCATGGCAGGATGGGGAGAAAGGCCAAATCAGAAATGAAATAAGGCCCTTATTCTCCAAAGACTTATGCACATGATTAAATACTTGCATTGGGAGAAATACAGTAAGAGTCCACGAAGAAAAAAGATTTGTGGGTGTAGGGAATGAATGGAAACATTTTCTAAAGATGAAGAGTTATAGCAAATGTGTTCTAAGGAAAAACTGTGTAAGTGAAGAAAAGACATAAGGTCTAAAACGAAATAGTAGTGAGGTGTAAGAGATAATTTTATCTCTGTATTTGGGATTGGTGAGACCAATACTAGAATACTGTGTCAAGTTCTGGTGTCCATAGTTTTAAAAGGTCAGTGAAAAATCTAGAGGGTATAGAAAAGAGCCCAAAAAAATGATTTGAGGCCTAGAGATAAAGGCCTTACAGTGAGAGCTAAAGAGTTTGATCTGTTTAGTTTATCAAAAAGACTGAGGCAATTTGATTACCTTTACAGAGAGAAAATACTGGGTACTAATGGGTTCTTTAATCTAACAGAGAAAAGCGAAACAAAAACAAGTAGCTGGAAGCTGAAGCCAGACAAAAATCAAGTTAAACACACATTTTTAACAGTGAGAATGATTAACCACTGGAATGAAGTATAAAGGGAAGTGATGGACTCCCTGTCTCTTGATGTCTTCAAATCAAGAATGGATGCCTTTTTTGGAAGATCTGCTGTAGACAAACAGGGCTGTACTGAGCCCAATTATTTGTAACCGAGTCAAATTTAATAGCCTGGGGATACATAGGAGGTCAGACTAGCTGATCTAATAATCCTTTCTGGCCTTAAAAGCTATGAAAATCTATGGCTGCTGGAAGAGAATAAGGAAAGTAGGGGGAAGCAAATATGGAGTTGCTTGCTTTCCACAGTACACTAAGCTGAATCAGTGATTCTTGGTGCTTTGACTACTAGTAGTTATTTTTGAAATCTGAGTTCTTGACTGTTGTCCCTCTCCACCCCTCAATCACCATCAATTTCTATTAGATACATATCTGGGAATGTTTCCATCAGTTTAGATACCTAGATGGCTCCCATTACTGCAGTAGCTAAGTGCTCCCAGACATATCCTCACACCACTCCTGTGAGGTAGGAAGGATTATCCCATTTTATAGCTGGGAAAACTAAAAAGTGAAGAGATTAAGTGACTTGAACAAAATCAAACAGGAAGCCTTTGACACACCAGGGAATGGAGGCCAGAAATCCTGAGTTGCAGTCTAAGACCAGAGGAAAGAGGTCTGCCTGCCTTTAGCCACCCCCACCCCCTCCTGCTCTTGGTGACGAAGGATTTTGCTCCTGTGTGTGTACGTGCTGTGGAAGACTTTAAAAGCCTTGCTGAAACAGGAACACAGCTTTATCCTCTCTCATCAGGAACAAGAGCACTTCTTTAAAATGAGTATCATCATGTGGCAGGAAGAAGACTCCCTTCTAAAGAACTGAAACTGAGGAGGACTTGGAAAAGACACAAGAGGGGAGGGAAATTTACTAGATAGGGCTTGCAAGAATGTGGAGGGGATATTTTCATCCTCAGTGAAATCATTTTCCTTGGACTTGTTAAATTGCAACAGGGGTTCTGTCTCAGCCTGGAAAATTAACATGAGAAAGATGACCAGCACATGATGAAAAAGATTTTAAATGTCTTAATTGTGAAAGGCACCTAGCAAAGTCCATCATGAGGGAGAGACTTTAAAAACTGCCTTAAAGTGAACCCCATGTGATTCAAGCTTTGGTGAGGCATTTCCTTCCAATTACAGACATTAGTGTACTTGCAACCCTTAGTGTAGACGGGCACCACCATTACCTCTGCTGGGGTAAGCTTCTCCTGTGCAAATGTTGGCCAGGCCTTTCTATACTAGGGGTTACTCTCAACTTTCCAAGGTTCTCTCTCCACCTGCCCATGGAGGGGAACATCAGTGCTGAGGGTGACATCTGGCCCCATGCTAGCAAAAATCCAGGCAAATCTCCAGACTAGATGAGGCCTGAGTCATCTTCCCAAATGAGTGAGACTTCATAGCTTTGAAGAGCAGGGACAACAGCAAGACAGGTGTCATGAAGGAAAACAGTTAAATAAGAATCCCCCTCCAAGAGCAAAGACTAGGAAACTTCAGCTCCCTAAACTCTAATCCTGGTGCAGACGTTCCTTCCCTCAGTGGCCTTGGACAAATTATGTGCATTCTCTGCCACATCCCTCCGCCCCTCTGTAAAATGGTGCTAATAATAAAGTACCTCGCAGACTGCAAACATTATATAAATGATGAGTATTATTACTGTTACTTGATAAAATAATTTTCCTTATAGATTCTAGCGCTGTTAAAACCCAGCGATGATAGGTGCTTCCTTCTGACCAGATGTGTACAGTGTGCACCCATGAGATGGCACTTCAATTTCTCCCGGCAGAGAATCTACAGACTCTGACTGAAGTTCAGCATTATGCCACCACTCAGGGGATACACAGCATTTCCACAGCTGCCCTAGACATTGGGTATGTAGGCTCTTTAGATGTGATTATGTGATGCAAAGAAGCCATATACTGTACTAAAATGTAACCATGCTAGACCCATTGGAGGGTTTTACATCTAGATGTTTATTTCTACAGAATTTTCCTCTCCTTGCCTCCATGTTGAGTGAAAGCTGCCACACTGAAACAACAGCAGTGGAGCAAGACAGTGCTTTGCATAGGCGCCTGGCAGTGAATAAGGATACATCTACACTGTAAAACAAAACAAAACACCCAGCTGGAGCCCGGCTCTGAGACCCACCCTCCTCACTGGGTTTCAGAGCCTGGCCTCCAGCCCCAGTGGGAACATCTACACTGCTATTTTTAGCTCCATAGCATGAGTCCCACAAACCCAAGTCAGTTGAGCCAGGCTCAACTTGCTGACGTGTTTTGGCGAGGAGGAAGGTTTGGTACCGTAGACATTTCCTAAGGGTATGTTTTCACTACCCTCTGGATCCGCAGGTAGTGATTGATCTATCAGTGATCGACTTATTGTGTCTATTGTAGAGGTGATAAATCGATCCCCGATCACTCTGCCTTAGACTCCTGTAATCCACCAAGATGAGAGGCGGAAGCGGAGTCGACAGGGGAACGGCGGCAGTCGACCCTGCACCGTGAAGATACAAAGTAAATCGACCTAAGATAAGCCAACTTCAGCTATGCTAATCTCGTCGCTGAAGTTGCGTATCTTGGGTCGACCCCCGCTCCCCAGTGTAGACCAGGGCTAAGAGTCTTCATAGAGCATTAATCTGCCCCTAACTTTAACATTATACTGTGTCTTAGGGGAGCAAGTAGAGGGGGAGCCAGTGCATGTTTTAGCTGGCTACAAACCAGAGATAAGTTACACAAGGGCACAACTCTCAATATTGTAGATTTAGTTTCACCTCCAAACTTCTAATTTAAAACAAGCAAGAGGAAACTGCTACTGACTTATCATGTGAGCTTCTTGGGCAATATCGTACATTAACATCATGTGGATGTGATCGTGTCCTGAGACATGATTTCAAAATCCAAGACTGTGAAAAAAACAAAGAGAATGCTCTGTGAACCTTTACTCCACAAGGGCACCAGCCCATTCCCATTGAAGACAATGGGAGCCTCTCCACTAACTTTAATGAGAGTTGGACTGGTCTAAGAGTTTGGGGGACAGCATAATTCCTGAGTACTGTACAAGTGTAGCAGTTCCACAGCCTCCGACAGACCTCAAGGAATGACACCCAGAGGATATAAATAATACTTCATCTTTATATAGCACTTTGTAGTACCCTGTTTCCCCGAAAGTAAGACATCCCCCGAAAATAAGACATACTTCCAGTTTTGCCTCTCGCTGTAATATAATGTAATGTAATTTTGGGAGCAAAAATTAATATAAGACACTGTCTTATTTTCGGGGAAACACGGTATGAATGAATCCCCACAAAACCCTTAAGGGTTCAGTTTAGAACAGAGGACAGTTGTACTGTTCATATTTTTACCCAAGGGCAGGGAAGTTTATGCTTCAGGAACACAAGCTTTACAGGTAGGCAGTCCTGCAGGAAACAGTGGATGTGGTCAGAGGATCTGACCTGCGACGCCTTACATAGATGAAATAAACAAGAGAAGCTCTAAGCCTAGCAAGGCAAAGTAAACTGCAAAAAGGGGAGGGAATGACTTTTCTGTGCTCATTTTTGGACAACATTGTCTGCAGCACTGTTCCCTTTTTCATATGCACCTTTTTCCACCAGGAGCTAAACTGACTCCCATGGAACCAGAATTTAGTCCTAGGAGAGTCAGCCAGATAATCTTTTTGTCTCCTGAGTTATGATCCAAACTGGAAGGCTCTGCTACATGCAGACTTCTCCCTAAAGCATTTCATGCGCACACCAGACCCTGACACTGCCGACCCCGACTAGATGATGGGAACAAGGCAGTTGGATTCTGCCCAACTCAGGTTTATGATGAGTTTTCCAGTTCAGCTTGAAAGTGGCTGCAATTAAAAATAACTGAATTTACACCTCTTTTTACTAGGATGCATAGAGAAGGATTGCAAATGGGTTTTGGTTTTTTTTGGTAAGTCTCTTTCCTGCTTTTTTATCCTATTACACACACCAGCTCTTGTCTATCCTATTTTATTGGACTCTGTGAGCAACACAAGAGATAAAAATGTGAGTAAATACAACAGGGAAGAAATTTTATTCGGACTACTTGGGGCAGATTGAGACCCCCTTGCTCACAGCAAACTGAACCGTACAGCATGAGTAATCTCATTAAAGTCAGTAAGACTCCTTGTGCAGTAAGGCATTATTCAGTGTGAGTTTGCCCTATGCTTGATATGTTTGTTTTTGTGTACACCAATGTATCTCAAACTCCTGGCAAATTCTTAGGAGAAAAGCTCTTCCTTTTTTTAAATGTAACCCTTCTGCCCTTCAGAATTGGCAGCAACAAGGGCCGGGTTCAGTAAATAGGGGTTCCCTCTCAACAATACAATGCAAACTGGCTCGAGCCCCCACCCAGTGACCTGGGAAAATCCTAACACACCCCTGGGCGCCTCAATGAGGCAATACTTCCCCTCTTGCAAGCACAGATTGGTGTAACAGAAGATCTTTATTAACATGAGGTAAATGACATCACTAAACTGGGAAAAACACCACACCTAGGGTTCATACACCAACCCGTGAGCAAATTGCCCCTCCCCAGCAAGTTTGGGCTGTGTCCTCTCCTGTGGGTTCAGGAGTCCAGCAACCCAAACGTCACCCAAAGTCCCACAAGTCCAATAGCCCAAAGTCCCTGGAGTCCAGCAACCCCAAAAGTCACCCAAAGTCCCAAAAGTTCAACAGCCCCAAAGTCTCTGGAGTCCCTGGTGGAAAGTCACTCTGCCGAGTCTTACCTCCCAGGCTGGGTGGAAGTGGAGAGCAGAGTGGAGGGTACCTTCATGAGGTCCGAGGCCGACGGCCCAGTCTCTCCGTGGGGTGCTGGTGGCTCCGCTAGCCGCCCTGCTAGCCGACTCAGGAACTGCTCTGCCCGCGGCTCGACTCTGCTCGCTGTCTCAGGAACTGCTCAGGAACCGCTCGTCCAGCTGTCTCAGGAACGGGTCAGCCGGCACCAGGGCTGCTCGGCCAGCTGTCTCAGGAACGGGTCAGCCGGCACCGGGACTGCTCGGCCAGCTGTCTCAGGAACGGGTCAGCCGGCACCGGGGCTGCTTGGCCAGCTGTCTCAGGAACGGGTCAGCCGGCACCAGGACTGCTCAGCCAGCTCTCTCAGGAACGGGTCAGCTGGCACAGGAACCGCTCTGCTTAGGGCCCCCCACTTAAGATAAAGCTCAGTGATTTTCAGCTCTTAAGTGATTTCCAGCTCTTAAGTGATTTCAGCTGTTGAGTGATTTCAGCTCATAGCGGGGGGCCTTAGTGCAGAGGCACCACCAGACCCAAAACAACTTCATCTCCGTGGGCTGAAGTTAGACTCCTAAAGGAAGCAAAAGTCAGCTCTGACATTCCACTGGGGAGAGAGGCCAGGTGCAATAGGCCTGTGCGGCCCTCAGACAAGGCCCTGACCACAAGGTCTTGAGCCTGTCTACAGCCTCTCTCAATTCAGTGAGTTTTGGAACACCTGTCCCTTGTTTACCGAGTGCTACCTAGCTGAAGGCGAGTCCCTCCAGCATGCCAAAGGCCAAATCAATGTCCCAACCCCTCATTCACATAAACATGTTAATCAGCACTCTATCATTCTTGCCCCAATACTACAGAAACTGGGGGTCCCACAGTAGCCAAAGTGATCATTTTGGCTGTTAGAGGGCAGGCCAGGTGCGGTGGGTGTGTCTAAGCAAATCAGGTGTTATTTTCCAAAAGCTACTGCAATTTCTGCAACTCACCACTGGATGTCACCCATACTGACACTGCAAAGTCATTGCAATTCCTGCAATTCCCTGACACTGCTTACATCCTCCCCCCAGTCAAAATTTGTCGTCCCGACAAACCCCACTCCCTATCATACCGACTCATTGGTTTCCTCCAAAGGGCCTCAGAAAGCCCACTTTAGCTTCCACAAGCCTGTGTGCTAAGTGTATGGGCTCCTCACTAACCACCCCGGGTGCATCATAGGTTAGCCGTTGTACGGGTCTTATTACCCTGTCCCTTCTATTGAGAGTCTCTGTTGCAGGAGTGGGGGGAACATCTTCTTGAGTGACGGATGGGGAGGTTTCCTTTGAGGATCCCTCGGCTACTGGCCCAGGCCTCTGCATCTCTGGTTCCAGTAGTGGAAAGTCTATTGTGCCTAGGGCCCCCTCCCCCTCGATGTCTCCATTGTCCAGTAAACTGTGTGCGTCATCACAGGGGGGTCCCACCAGCGGCTCAGGGGTGCCTGTAACTGGCCGAAATACCTCCGCCACAGGGTTTAGGGCTGAGGAGGGAGAGCTCTCTATCAGCTCAGCTGATGGAGACTGAAGTCTTGTTTCCATTCTGGGATACGCCCTGGTCGTGTCTTCCTCCTCGGCCTCACTCTCCGACATGCTGGCTAGGGGTAGGTTATCTTCAGAATGCCCGCAGGCCCTGTTGGATGGCGGCTTTGGCCTAGCACTTCTATTCTGCCCGGCTGCTCTGTCCTGGCCCATCTCATAAGGGGTGCCTACCAATTCCCCCACAGGGAGCAATAGGTTTCTATGCACTGTCTTTATTTGCCCTGGACCCTCTTCAGGTTTGATCTTGTAGACCGGCAGATCTCCCAGTTTTTCCATCACTAGGTAGGGTATTGCCTTCCATCTGTCAGCTATCTTGTGTTTGCCAGCAATACCCAGATTTCGCAGCAGGACTCTGTCCCCTGACTGGAGCTCCTGTAAACGTACCCTCGCATCATATCGATGTTTGTTGCGGTCTGCATTCTTCCTAGCTGCAGATGTAGCTAGGCGATAAGCATCCTGCAGCTTTTCTCTTAGCCGGGCTACATATTGCTGATGGGTTTCATAGCTATCTCCATCCTCTGATACACCAAAGCACAGGTCTATGGGTAATCTGGGTTCTCGCCCAAACATCAAGAGATATGGGGTGACTCCCGTAGCATCATTCCTGGTGGCGTTGTAGGCATGCACCAGAAATGCCACATGCTGGCTCCAGTTTGCCTTCTGCTCTGGTCGCAAAGTCCCCAGCATATCTAACAGGGTTCGGTTGAACCTCTCTGGCTGGGGATCACCCTGCGGATGGTAAGGTGTTGTCCTAGACTTTTTAATTCCCGCTATTTTCAGTACCTCCTTCAGAAGGTGACTCTCAAAGTCTCGCCCCTGATCTGAGTGTATCCGGGCCGGGAATCCATAGACTGAGAAATATTTCTCCCACAGTACTCGAGCGACAGTGGTGGCTCTCTGATCTCGGGTGGGATATGCCTGTGCATACCGTGTAAAATGGTCAGTCACTACTAGGATGTTTCCGACATTCTTCCTGTCTACTTCGAGAGACAAGAAATCAATGCATACCAGTTCTAATGGTTTGCTGCTGGTGATGTTCTTGAGATATGCAGCCCTTGTGGGCAGAGTTTTCCTTTGGACACATCGAGCGCATGTCTCACATTTCCTGCGAACATCTTCAGCCATCCGGGGCCAATAGAACCTGCTACGAATAAGTTCCAGGGTCCTCTCCATCCCTAAATGTCCAAAGTCATCATGCAGTGCCCTCATGGTCAGGGCTCGGTACTCTTTTGGCAACACTAGCTGTGCTCGCTGTTTCTGTAAAGGGTCCATAGTCACTCGGTGTAGTACTCCTTGAATCAGTTTTAGTTTGGTCCACTCTCTCAACAGTAGTTTACACTCCAGGGTAGGTGTAACCACTGCAGCCGGGCTTCGCCCCTCCCTTTTGGCAAGTAGTGTATCACGAATGTCAGTATCTTGCAGCTGGGCTTCTTGCCAGTCAGCCACATTGAGCATGGGCAAGGGAGTTTGGTTCAATGCAGTATAGTTCACTGCAGCGGAGGGCACGCATTCCGGGGGCAGGCCCAACGCTTCTGCAACACATCCATGACAGCTCTCATGGGTCTCTGGCCCTCGGCGACTCACACTGCAAATAGCTCTCACTCCATCCGTGGGTATCACAGCAACTTCTGGTGCCTGCGGACGCCTGGACAATGCGTCTGCATCTACATTGCTTCTCCCTGAGCGGTATTGAATGCTGAACTCATAGCCTGACACTGCTTACATAAAGATACAAACAGTTTCAACTGATCACTGAGAAAGCTTCCTCCTCATTTCTCTTATCCTCCAAGATGGTCTCTAGCAAAAAGTAGTAAGAAAAGATTTGACATTTCTTCAGGAACAAACAAGCCAAAACCCAGTTCCCTTAAAAACCCCTTTCAGGCCTTCTTTGTGCATCACAAATAATGAAAATAGTGCAAACCCATTCCCCCCCCCCCCCCCTCTCCCCACCGTTCACCGTTTCTAGAATCTAGCTTTCCCTGAAGCCTGGCATGATAGGAAAATTTCAACAAAGACATGAAGGTGAGTCATCTCTCAGCCTCCCTCTCTAATTGCTCTTGGACCTCTCGCTCTCTGTTTTTCTTAATACCATAGAAGGCAGAAATTTCAGAGTCTTTGGATGAAATCACTTCCTGCCAGCCTGTGACTTGTTAGCTTTCAGTTTTGTTTTCAGTCCTGCAAACCAGTTTCTCATGAACTGTTGTGTTGCATTGCTAGACTGATCTTTTCCAGTTACCCATGGAAAAAAAGAGGAGATTCTCCACTTTTACAGGGGACAGTTATAAAGGAGTTTATAATAATATGCCTTAGGGTTCATCCAAAGACTGACCCCTTTCATGATCCTTTTCAAGCTTTGGCAGTGCAAATAGTCTGTAAAGCTGATTAATTCAGCTAGCTATCAGATTTTAAGGACCACAAGTGGTCAGAATAGAGGTTTTACATCTTGTCCAAAGGATGGCATCACCGTGCAGAGCTGTCCCATGGGTACGGTGAATTGGGGCAACACTTCGGGCCCTGTGCTTTGGCCGTGCAATTGGCCAGTGCCAGGCACCGTCGGTCCCGGAAGTGACAGATTCCTCACTTTCGCCCCGGACCCCCATCACCCTAGGGATGTTCTGCCAGCAACACAGAGCCCCTAACGTTATGCTCTCTCATTGCTTCTGTAGTGACTGAGAAATGCCGTAAACAGAGGACAGTACTGAATCATCAGCACCCCTTCCGTTCCTAGTCCCTTGAATTTTCCACTCAGGTTACCCAAATTACTGTCCAGGATCGTCTCTTCTTCCACAGTGAATGGATAACCCAACATAGCATGGCTTCTGGCCACATAAACCTGCAGAAACATTACCTACCATCAAGAATATCAAAACATGAGGAGGGAATCCATTGTTTATTTGTCTGTCCTTTTAGTACCTGCTTGTTCTTGTCTTGATAGAAAGAAAAAAATTGAGAAAGAAAAGAGACTAACATGACATCTTAACTACAGTACTAATCTCTTTATTTACCCTCTCTTCAGAACAAGTCACTGACAAAACCTTTCAATGTTAATCCCCCAAAGAAAGAAGTGACTATTTAAAAGAACAGTTCCCTGCAATGGTCTGTGATCCAACTGCCATCTAAAGATTGATCTTGTAGGTCCTGAACATCCTCACCTCCTGCACTTTGCAGGATTGAGCCCTCAATCATCTCATATAAATTGCATCATATTTTCAATATAAACTGCAGGGAAGGTGGGATTTTTTTCCCCTCTGTGTTTTGTATAGGCCAAGCACACTGATGGCACACAATAAATCACAATTAGGCTTCCTTAGTTTTCATTTTCGACCTGACAGTTTATTCTTGCAAGAGGATACTTTCTCGTTACTTTCACAAAGCATGTGTACCACTTTACAATTAGGATGTAAGATCAAGTGCAGTATTTGGGCTTTTCTTCACAAGGCTGCTCCGGGATCGATCTTCTGGCGATCGATTTATCGCGTCTCGCTAAGACGTGATAAATCGATCGCCCGTGGAACTCCACCTTGCTGGGAGGCGCAAGCTGGAGTCGACGGGAGCGCGCCGCCGACTGCCGCCGCCGTGGGGACAAGCAGTAAGTCGGCGGCAGATAAACTTCAGCTACGTGATTCACAGTGAAGACAAGCCCTTAGTTCAGTATTTGCTGCCCCTCATGCAAAGCTACCTCATTATCCACTTTCAAACCCCTCCTCATAATTCTTCTTTGTTGTGATCTCTACAAAAAAATTGACAAGAGTTAGGCTCCTGGAGTGCTGTTACTACCGCCTGTCACCAACATTGTTTCATTCTTTCCTTGAATTCCCTTATCTGCTGTGGCAGGGTGTTGGCCACGAACTGCTGACCCAGCCCTGCTACCCCTTTAAGACAGAAAAGCCTCTGCAAGCCTTCCCTGCTAGGGAAGGCTAATCAGCCACCTGGGCATAGCCCTGGGCTGCAGAGGGCTAATGGCAACCACCTGGTGGCCTCCCAGGCAGGATATAAAGCCTGGCAGACAGGAAGCCAGGGGGGAAGCAGAGAGAAGGAGGAGACGAGACGAGACGAGACGAGACGAGACGAGACGAGACGAGACGAGACGAGACGAGACGAGACGAGACGAGACGAGACAGAGAGCGTGCAGGGAAGTGAAGTAGAGCTGAGGCTGATTGCCTGTGAGAGCTACCTGGCTACAGAGCTAACTTGTTTCCTGAGGCCAGCCAAGCTGAGGGCTGGGCCTAAGCCAGAGCTGTGTCTAGAGCTGTACATAGGTGGTGGGGGTTTGCACTGTGAATAAAAGGACACTGGTGAAGCCACAGAAGGAGTCTCCTGCCTATTTGTGATGTGGGCGGACAGCGAACCGCCTACACTGCCTATATCTATCTGTTGTTTCTTTTCTTATACGTAGATTGTAAGTTCCTTGGGGACAGGGACTTCTTGTTCTGTGTTCATACAGTGGCTAGCACAATGGGGTCCTAATCTATGCTGTGGTTCCTCATAGACTTTAAGGTCAGACGGGACTATCATGATCATCTAGTCTGAATTCCTGCACATTGCAGGACACAGAACCTCACCCACCCACTCCAGTAAGAGACCCATAACCTCTGACTGAGTTACTAAAGTCCTCAAATTATTTAAAGTCCTTAAAGCAGGACCAATCCCCAACTAAATCATCCCAGCCAGGGCTTTGTGAAGTCTCACCTTAAAAACCTCTAAGGAACAAGATTCCACCACCTCCCTAGGTAACCCATTCTAGGGCGTCACCACCCTCCTAGTGAAAAAGTTTTCCCTAATATCCAACCTAAACCTCCCCCATTGCAGCTTGAGACCATTACTCCTTGTTCTGTCATCTGGTACCACTGAGAACAGTCTAGATCCATCCTCTTTAGAACCCCCTTTCAGGTAGTTGAAAGCAACTATCAAATCCCTCATTCTTCTCTTGTGCAGACTAAACAATCTCAGTTCCCTCAGCCTCTCCTTGTAAGTCATGTGCTCGAGCCCCCTAATCATTTTTGTTGCCCTTCTCTGGATTCTTTCCAATTTTTCCACATTCTTCTTGGAGTGTGGGGCCCAAAACTGGACACAGTCCTCCAGATGAGGTCTCACCAATGCCAAATAGAGGGGACTGATCATGTCCCTTGATCTGCTGGCAATGCCTCTATTTATATAACTCAAAATGCCATTAGCCATTTTGGTTCTGCTGCCTAGCCATTCGGTCCCTAGTCTGTAGCAGTGCATGGGATTCTTCTGCCTAAGTGCAGGACTCTGCACTTGTCCTTGTTGAACCTCATCAGATTTATTTTGACCCAATCCTCTAATTTGTCTAGGTCCCTCTGTATCCTATCCCTACCCTTCAGTGTATCTACCACTCCTCCCAGTTTAGTGTCAGTGAGCTATTGGAAGATGTTCTGACGCTATGGTGATGAGGGAGATACAAGAGCCTGAACAGAATAGACAATAGTATGGATATCACAGCATGCTGGGCAATCCCAGACCTCACCCACAGAGATCCCCAAATCCCCTTGCGGGGGGAGGGTGGGTGTCTAGAGACACTTCACCATGTTCCAATGATGTATCCCAATGGGATTTATTGGCATAGCACATCGGGCATGAAGATGTGATTTCTGCCCCCAGCAAATTATGATCCAGTTGCTGCTGTTAATTATTAATACGGCACCAACAGCATGCCAGGTGCTGCTGCGCCAGCCTGGTCACTGCCCAGCATCAGGGGTCTGTGTACCCTTCAGATCTGGGCCTCCTGGCCTTGATGGCTCCAGTGAGGATGTAGGGCCTGGCTACAGCCTCTGCGGCGACGGGGATGGAGGGACCAGGTGTTCAGCTGCCAGCCTACGAACCTTCCTCCAGTCCCACGTGGGGACCAGCCGGCTGTTTCCATCGCCCACCTGCATCCCGGGAAAGGAGGGGGAGGGGGAGGGGGAGTGAGCCGTGGAACGCGACGGAGCCAGCTGACCCCACTCCCTAGCGAATAGCTGCCGGGCTTAGAGCCGAGCTGGGATCGCGCAGCCAGTAGGCGAGAGGCTTACATCCGCACGCGCTTCCTGCTGGAGCTGTGGCGCTAGTTGCTGGGGTTGCTTGTGCCGCTGCGGACGGAGGTGGGGGGAAGCGGCCGGAGTGGGAGGGGCTGCAGGAGGAGCAGGTAAGGGGCTGGTTCCTGGGAGGGGGAGGGGGCCTAGGGCTGGAGCAGGCGCCACTGTCCCTGTGCCCGGGGCTCTGCCGCTGGTGCCTGGGATATCTTGGGCGGGCTGGGGAATCCCTCCCCCGGGGGAACGTCCTGCACCCCCTTCCCCCGAGCTCTCTGCGGGGCGCTTGCCGGGGATGCAGCGCGGGTTGTGTCCCCCGTGGGGCTCGCGCCCCCTCGACCTGTTTCAAACCTTGTGCGGCTCCTGGCCCCTGCTCTGCCCCCCTGCAATCGCCCGAGCAATGCGATCGCTGAAGCATTCCTAGCCTCGAAAGGGTTAATTAACAGTGGCGGTTTAACTGGCGCCAAGGCGCCTTCCTTGTACCCTGCAGGTTTTATGCAGCTGTTTTGGGCACCAGCCAAACAGGACAGTCCCCCCCCCCCCAAAATAAAAAAAAATCTGGGCCTTGGCACTGGAGTCATGCTGGGGGCATTTGTTTTTGTTTCCCAAAGGGGGCTTTGAATAGCTGCCATATGGAGCTTATGGTGACATCTGAAAAGGTGAGAATTGCTGCAGCATATAACAAACTGCCGTACGGCACCATTTCTGGTAAAAGAGCCCAGTACCCCTGTTGGGCTCCCCCATAGTACAATCCTAGTTATCATGAAGAGGGCATTTGCACTCAGGAGGAGCAGTTCATGGCATACACATCTGTCAGGGGATGTGACCAGCCCCTGGCTGGAACATGGAGTGAATTTGAGGCCAGGTAAACAGACTTTACGCTGCCTGTGGACTGTTCCTGATCAACATCTGCTTTATTTCCACCCCACAGTCAGCTGCCATTCAATGACAGAATTATTCTTGTATATAGTGTGTGATGCTTGTAAAGTGCTTTGAAATCTATTTGAATGAAAGGCAGTGAATGAATGAAAGACAATTATCATGGAGCTCCATTATATTAGTCCTAGAAATACTTGTCAAGTGCATTAATAGGGAGTGAATGAGGTGTAAATTTTACATTGGAGCAAGAGAATGCCCATAGTCGCACAGCCCACAGATCCATCTAAACTGGCATCCTGCCTCCACCAGTACCTGAAGAGAGGCTGAAAACCCCCTCTGAAGAACCCAAATAATGTTTCAGTATTTTACAAACAGGTGGGGATTTTTCTTGACCCGGTATGCCTTGTAGCAGGGCTTTTGAATGACCTGTATCATTATGATAATTTTAACCATAAATATTCATAGCTACTTAAATAATTTAGTTGTCCTTATTTGTGTGGGGAAAGGAATGGATGATTTACGTAGTCCTGGTCTGATTTCTCCCTCAACCCTGCATAATGGGTAACCTCTGAACCCACTGTAATGAATGACAGCTGCAGGCATTCAGCATCTTTGAAAATTCAGGCACTATTTCTCTCTTTAGTCTTTGGTGACCTTCTGCTGCAACAAATTCCACAGACTCCTAAATCTAATTCTCAAAAATAATTTAAACTCCTAAATCACTTGTGAAAATTTTACCTGCAGTCTTGTTCAGTTGGCTTTACACTTGTTGCCCTTCAGTTCATTGTCACACCCTTTGTTCTCAAATAATACAGAGTAAACAGGAACTACTCATTTTCTCTATCCTTACTCTCTTGCATACCTCAATCTAGTCCCATCTATCTTCTTCCTAGTTTAAGTAGCCTTAATAATCTTTGTGATCTTTCACTGTGTACAGATCCCTCCATATTGCTAGCCTCTTTAGTTGACTTTCTGAACCTTTTCAATCTCTATGCTATCTGTTTTAACCAGCATTGCACAGAGAGCCCTCCGTATCTGGATTGATATTTGTTTGTCCTTCTTGTCTTAAGACTTCCAAGCATTCCATTTAAAGCTGCTATGCTCCAGGCAGATATCTTCATTGAGTTATCCATGAGGAGTCATTTTCCCTCTGGATCCGGCAAGTTGGGGTCCTGAGATCAGTCAAGGAAATGTAAGGTTGGAAAGGCCCTTGAGAGGTCATTTAGTTCATCCCAATGCAACCGGACTACATACAACTAGACTACCCCTGACAGGTGTTTGCTTGTTTTTATAAACCCCTTCCTCATAGGTCAGGTTTTCTAGAACTTCTGTTGCTCTTCTTTCGACTCTCTCCCATTTCTCCAGATCTTTCTTAAAATGTGGTGCTCAAAACTGTACACACTACTCCAGCCGAGGCCTCACCAGAGTCAAGTAGAGTAGAACAGTTACTCCCTGTGTAGGCTGACCATACGTCCCGTTTTGAACGGGACAGTCCCGTTTTTTTCATGTTTTTGAACCGTCCCGTCTTTTTGTCAAAAATATCAATTTTGTCCCGTTTTTGGGGCAGGTCCCAAGCTGCTTTCTAGGGGGAGGTTCTTTCTTTGCAGGACTCCCAAGAGCTCAGGTGAAGAATCTTGCTACCTAAGGACAAGTATCAGATGTCAAAATCTCCAATGAGCAAACTGCGCTCATCGGAGACTTTGACATCTGATACTAGTCCTTAGGTAGGGAGAGGAGTCAGCAGATGGAGGGAGAGAGCAGGGAGGAAGGGAGGGATGGAGAGAAGGGAGGGATGGAGGAATAGAGAGGAGGAGGCGGCAGCGGGTGGCGGGCTGAAGCCGACGGCGGATCGGAGCTGTCCGGAGCCGCAGCCAGGGGCCGAGCGCTCCGGCGGGGGGGCTGCCGGCCAGGTTTTATGACTCATAATCACATAAATTCAGTTATGTGATTATGAGTCATAAAACGTTCGGCCGGCAGCGGGTGGTGGGCTGAAGCCGACTGTGGAGCGGACCTGTCCGGAGCCGCAGCCGGGGGCCGAGCGCACTGGCGGCGGCGGCGGCGGGGGGGGGCGGACGTTTTATGACTTCCTGGAATATTAGCCTGGTTATTTTTGCCATTTGCTTTTCCTTGACAGTTATTCAGGTTTGTTGCAGAGTATTTTCTTACCTGGAAAATGTAACTTGCACTGCAGTCTTTTTCTAACACTAATTTGAAAAGCTCCTTATCTTGGGCTCTGTTCTTCCAGTGATGCATGCAACACACTAGAGATCTGGCCCGCATCCCCATATAGTTGTTATAATGCTTCATACTTGCACAGTACCTTCCATTCGAAGATCTCCATGCACTTAAACATTAGACACACAAGCCTCAGTGAGATAAATATTATCCCAATTTTTCCTATGGGGAAACTGGAGGTGTAGAGATGAAATGACGTGCCCAAAATAAGAGGGGAGTTGTGTTACACATCTCCTATTTTCTAGTGCTGCACCTTAAACACAAGATTATCCTTCCTCTCTGTTTTAAGGTGTCAAAGTACTTCTGTGGCCCTCATCACTGCAGCTTCTCTGAATGTCTCCAGCTCCTGACAAATAGTAGTGATGATGGGCTACAACCAGAGAAGGAGGTCTGGGCTCAGATTAAGATCCCCAGCAAGACAGAGTACATATGAAGATGCCACACCTGAGCTGATGCACATCTGCACTTGAGATCTGTACCAATGCAGTTACTCTTGCAAAAGTTAGGCATCATTTAAAACCTAGAGGGGGCCTCTCTAACAACAGGGCAACCTCTTAGTGTGACTGTCCATTAGAACCAATGGAGTGGTACTAGTCAGTGTGTCTCCATCACTATTAGTTACTGGCCAGAAGGCAAGCAGGCTAGTTTCCTTAGGCTCCTATGAGAGCAAAGCTGCCCTTTCACAAAGAAACAATGGTGTGTGCCACTTCCTCTTTTCCTCTCCTTGTTTTGGGCTTTGCTTTTTTCTCCCCTTTGCTTCCTGCCTTGCTGGCTGCCTATCACTTTTCACAACAGGGAAAAAAAAATGGGTTGGAAGTTTCCATAGGGGAATCCTACCTTTTCCATAGCACAAGCAGCTCTAAGCAATCTCCACTGTTTTTCCAGGGGTGGGAGATGCACATGCCCACAGAAAGAAGTCTTTATTCTTCTTGAAATAAACTTAGTGATGGCCTGTTTGAATTCCTTGTAGGACTGCAGACAGGTGCCATCCCAAGACACCCTGCCCATGGCCCAGGGAGGTCTACTAGGCACTCTGCTTTAATTTCCCTCCTAATTCCCAGAATAATCCAGTCATAACCATAGCCTATGAAACCATATTCCCCTGACCTGGGGTCTAACTTATTAAATGTCATTCAGCCTCTCAAAGGACCCCTTTCTGCTCACCCCTCAAGTTCAGGGTCTGTCAGTCCTTCTTCTTGGGACCGTTTTCAGTCCTAGCCTGTAGACTCTCTGTTCAGGTTTAAGTATCCACAGCCCCACCTGGCTTTGGATCCTCTTTTGAGTTTCCCATCCAGTGAACTAATCAGTCTCTTGCTCCTCCCAGGTGAGTGTAATTACCCCAAAACACCTGATGGTGTTGGCTAGGAGACACAGGAGCCTTGCCCCACTCACTCTGCAAAGCTCCTGGTCACAGGCCCTTAAAGGAACAGTGTTCTGGGATCGCCCTAGACTTTCCCTCTCCCCAACACTAACTGCTCTCTTCTGGTGATGGCTTAATTTTCCTTCCGTGGACATATGGGACAGGATAACTACATTCTTTGGCCTTAAAGGACCAGTATCCCCTTATAAGGACAAAAGGCCTGCCTCCTCAGTTGAGAGAGAGGCCGCAAAGCCCAGAAAACAAGAGTCTCTGGGACAGCAAATGATCCCTCCATATTGCTAGCCTCTTCCAGTCCTACACTTTTATGATTCTATGAGGGATCTCTGGATCACCCAGCAGAGAATCCTGGAGAGCCCCTACTGCTCCCGGGAGGCTCCGGAAGAACTTTGTCTAGAGACAAGTAGGGACTGATAGTAAGCAGCACAGTCACAGAGAATCACCCTGTCAAATTTCCTCTTCCGGGATTGATTGGGAGCTATTTCGGCCAGTGCCAGGAGGAGTTTGATGAGGTGTTGCTATGACTTTGTGAGGTCCTGGACATCGACTGCATACAGCTTGGGAGAGTGAAATCTTTGCTTTAGCCAGAGAGCAGTAGCAACACAAACTCCACCATGCTGCCTATGTCAATGTGCCTTAGCCCAGTCCTGAAGGCCCTCAGCTGGGGTGAGAGCAGTTCAGGGCCCAAGTGTCTATTCAACCTTTGGCTTCTCTTCCTAGCCTGAGATTGTAGTTGCTAATTGTGTTGGAAGGGTTTGCAATGTAGATTCCAGTGGGTATCCCCTGGACTGGGATTTCCAAAGGAACCTAAGGTAGTTAGATACCCAACTCTCATTGAGAGACAATGGGATTTGCTTGGATGAGTCCCCAAAGCTCCTTTGAAAATATCATCCTCTGTTCTCAAGTTTAGTATCATTGGAGAGGGGCCCACAGTATTCAGTTCAGTTTCTGGATCTGTTTGGGACTGGGAGTGGGGTCTGAACCCGCCTCTTAAAAATTAGCCTCTGCATTAATACTTCTTTCTTTGCCTTTCAGCTATGGCTACACCTAACTCCCTCTTGTGGGCAGTTGATATCTTTGGGAGGGTTTACACTCTTTCTACCACTGGCCAGTACTGGGAGCTCTGTAAAGACAGCCAGCTGGAATTCAAACGAGTCTCTGCTGTCAAACATTGCTGCTGGGGAATAGCTTGTGATCACCAGGTATATGCCTACGTATTCTCAAGTGATGTTCCAATCAGATACCAGGAAGAAACTTATGAGAATCAGGTATGTAAAATCATGAGCACATCTGTCAAACTTGCCATGTGCTTTTCAGAGAGGGTTGGCAGCGAGAGATGTGGTTACTTGTCCAGACTGATCTGTTGTCCAGTAGCAAGGTTGTTTGTTGTGTAATGTATAAATGTAGGAGCAGACAAGAGGAACCTCATATTTGGGGTTCAAGGTGAATGTGGCAGCTAGGGAAAGAATTCCTGGCTTTGGGTGGAGTTCTCCCTTCGCCGGGTACTGTGAACCATCCTGGGCATTCAGGGATTGTATTTATTTATTTATTTGTTTGTTTATTTTAATCCCTGATGCGTATTTCTGAAGAGCAGATCCTAAATGTCCTCCTAAATTCTTCCTCTTTCTTCCTCTTGAGCACCAGCCATCCCAGTTGGGGTCATTCAGTCTCTAAGCCTTATGTTTTGGTTCCATCAGTGAGCAATACCTGTTCCCTTATGAAAAAGTCACATGGAACTTAACAGCAATAAAGCCTATGGAGCTTTATATAGAAAAAAAATTCATTTCTATAGGGTAAAAAAATTCCCCAGGTACAAGTCCCCTTTCAGATATACTATGTCTTTTAAAATAACCTGTAGAAATGTTATTGTCACATTCCATAGGGCTTCTCTGTAACAAATGTTTCAACAGAGTGCATTCATAAATTGCTTTTCTTTTTTAAAAAAAACACATGAAAAACACACACACCCTCAAAAAAACAAAAAACACACCCCACCTCATGTTTGGTAAAATCATTCTAGAGTTACGATCAAAGGATTTATTTCTTGTTTCTCTTGCTTTCTAAGGGATCACTAGATAAATGTAGTGTAGAGTGCTGTGTTTTTATTTAAGCAGGGGAAAGCATATTTTCCTGATTATTTTTTTTTTATATATATTTTGTCTAACTGATATAGTTATGCATTGTGTTTTTAGAACATCCCTCCTTTTATGAAAACATTTTAAATGATCTTCGTTCAATATGCGTCATCTGGATTGTAAATTGTAAATTCTTCCCTTTTGTTTGGTCTACTCTAGCCCATGTAAAATAGAAATCGGAGATGTGAATTTTTTCAGTGGGAACAAACTAAAAAAGTCATAGCTATCAGACCTTGAATAATGGATAAAGAATGTGCAAAGGAGTTTAGCCTAATAATATTGTATACGGTATAGCCAATATTGAAAAATCTTGAATCATTAAAATATTTACACATAAGAGGTCTTACACCAGACCAGGAAGTGACTGTGGACTACCCCAGTGTCACTGAGGGAGAGCAGGTTGGCTAAAACTTCGTGGCAATTTAATTTGATGAAGATTCTTTGTTGTGATTTTATTTATTTTTTTAGAGCACTGGGCTGTGTGGTCCTTTAAAAAAATTATTATTATTATGTAAGTGAACTTGAGCAGGTTTGACAGCACTGGAAACATAGGTGTGTGCACAGGGCTTTCAAAAAAGTGGCTTTCAATGCAGATCATGGAATAATAAACAATAAGACGCATCCTCAAGTGTTCCCATTCACATATTAGAAAGCATTATTGATTGGGGGACTGCCTGCAGCATTTCATTTCTAGTGTAGTGGTCCAAATTCAGCCCAACCTGGTATCCAATGAAAGCCACCCCATCAGACAGTTATCAAGTGGCCAGTAGCAACTTATGCTCCAATACATCTGTTAGTCTATAAGGCCACAGGACTCTTTGTTACTCTTTAAAGAGTAAGTGAGCCAGTAGCTGGTATCTGAAGGATGCTCTCTCCAGAGATGTGATTAGCCAGTATTTGGATGCCTTCTTGTTTCCCCAGTGGATCATTTCTCTTGAGGTGTGGAACATCTCAACATCCCCAAGGCCCCATCTGTGACCTAACAAGGTTACATGACCTTAAAGGCCTGACCTGTGCAATTTTTCTCCTTCCTGGCAGCGTTGGAATCCAGTTGGTGGCTTTTGTGAGAAATTAATGCCCAGTGATCGCTGGCAATGGAGCGACGTGAGTGGGCTAAAACATCAGCAGCTTGACAGTTTCACCCTGCCATCGCCGCACTGGGAGTGGGAGTCTGACTGGTACGTGGATGAAAATATTGGAGGGGAACCAACAGAGAAAGGGGTAGGTGAACAATACCGGCAAGGGATCCACTCTGTAAAAGTAAAAGCACTTCCCATCTTCACACAGCTGTTTCTTGCTTGGAATGGAGAGCGCTATTAAGGCATCTTCTCCCAGGGCTATTGAAACCAAAGGGAGTCTTTCTGTTAACTTCAGCGGGCTGTAGATCAGGCCCTGAAATGCTAGCAGTTAGATGCTGTTATTTACTATAACATCTTTATTACAACAAAAGTAAAATGCTTTTCTATTTCTTATTTGTCCTGTATGTATTGCACAGAGGAGTTGAGATACGGTTCATGAATGTCTATAGAGTTAGGAGATAAAAGCCCCTATGCATGTGCAAAGTCATTTGTATTGTGTTTGTAGGAGCGTTCCTTGTGAAAAATTGTTCTGAGCTACTATTTAATGCAGCCATCTGCTCCCAATCTTTATGAAAGGAACCCTCTGTTTTTAGGGTTGGACGTATGCCATTGACTTCCCAGCTACCTACGCAAAGGATAAGAAATGGAATTCCTGTGTCCGACGTAGGAGGTGGATCAGATACAGGAGATACAAATCACGAGACACTTGGGCAAAGGTCTCTTTCTGTGTTTGTTTGTTTTTTATTTATTAGCTCAAGTGGTATATGAAAGAAGTGATGACATGACAGTGGGGAAGTTTGCCCTGCTGTCACTGTGGTGTGTGCTGTCAGCAAAGAGAAGACCTTGTACTCTGCAGCGGCTGATCTAACACCTCTCTCAAGCATTACAAATTCCAGACTGGAAGTTTTCAAAGGAGCATAAGGAAATCAGGTTGAAATCCCATTGAAATTCACTTGGATTTATTTTAGATTTGAAAATTTCCACCATAACTTTGATTTTTTTTTCTTTTCTAACATAAAGAGCTTCAACCCAGCCCTCAGATCTTTGTCTGGGATATTATATGTGTTGATTTACAATCTCATGTATGGAGGCATAGGCAGGGAGCTAATGCTACGTGATGAAAAAACATGCTCATTTTCAATAGGATTTTTTCCTGTACATGGCAGCCATTTGGTGTCAGTCCACGAGCTGTCTGGCCTACAGGCACATGTGACTGCTGTTTGCATGCACTGATGAGAGCACATGCAAAAACCTAGATGATTTATTTTAGTGACAGTAATGCTTGTGCAGGATGCTGGATTGACAGGTGTGGGAGCAAAAGTCTATGGCTTTACATAAGAACAGGTATTGCCCCAGCAGCAAGAATGCAGACTTCTTCCATGCAAATGTGGTCCCACCTTGTCTGAAGGAGCAGCCATGAGTGGGTGGGGGAGTCCATCCTCTATGCCGAACCATTTGGCGTCTGGATGGAGGCTTTGTGATGCAAATTTTGTCTGCTAGAAAACGAGATAAGTCCCTCATATCACAGTGCATCAAATAGCCAGCAGGTATATATAGGGTCAGGTCTCCTTCTACTTCTGCGCTCTTAAATTTCTCTCTCTCTCTTTACCTTAGATATCATCCCATGATGATCCTAAAAAGTTGCCGGATCCTTTCAACGATATCTCCATTGGAGGATGGGAAATCACTGACGAGCCCATGGGCCGGTTATCGGTCTGGGCAGTGTCCTTACAAGGAAGGGTATAACTCTTTTTTTTGTGTGTATTCCTTATCTGCAGTGGTTTTGTAGCCATGTTGGTCCCAGGGTATTAGAGAGACAAGGTGGATGAAGTAATATCTTTTATTGGGCCAACTTCTGTTGGTGAGATAGACAAACTTTGGAGCTCTACAGAGCTCTTCTTCAGGACTGGGAAAGGTACTCTGAGTGTCACAACTAAATACAAAGTGGAACAGATAGTTTAGCATAAGTAGTTAATACATATTCTAAGAGACCATTCAAGGTGAAGTGGCCCATTAAAACCTCTGTCATCAGACAAAAAAAGAGGATGTTTGTGGGTTACAGGTGGTAGTACTGGAGCATAAATCCAGTGTCTTTAATAAGACCATGATTTTTAGTGTCTAGCAAAGTGATGAATTTGAGCTCACAGGTTGGTCTTTTGAAGGTGTTGTGCCGGTTTATACTGAGGACGAGGACTGAGGGGTCAGATATGGAGTGATCATTTTGTGAAAAATGTTCGCCCTTTGATGTGGTGTTTTTCTCTTTTTATCATTTTTCGGTGAGAGTTCATTTGAGAACATAGTGATAGTTTGGTTTTACCCATCTAGTTGTTATTGGGGCCTCTAGTTGTTATTGGGGCATTGGATGAGGTGCACCACATATGACAGACATGTGTAGGACCCATCATCTTGACAGGTAGGTTGCAGGTCGGTATTTATCCTCATAGCAGTGGAGATATACCTCCAGGTTTTGCATCTATTGCTATGGTTAGGGTCTGATACCACTTTGAGTTGGTGGGTCTTGGTCTATGGGAATCTTGCTTCTGATGATGAGGTTGCAGGGATGGGGGGAGATATCTGAAGGACAAATCACAATTGACTAGGTGGCTGTGAATGCCAGTCTTTAAGCCTAGATAGATGTTCATACGCTGGTCAGGATCTTTGCTGTTTGGCATGTCTGACCAGGGACATGGAAATAAAACCCTTTCTGTGATAGGCTATTGATTGATGCTGCTTAATATCAAAATAGAGAAGCTGTGTTTATCAAAATAGAGAGTTTAGACGTACTGTGTCATAGGTGAGTGTTTCTTCGGTGTGGAAAAATTAACCCAATAGAAAGGATCCAATTTTGCTCAGCCTTCCTTGTGTTGAATAGGGAAAGGGAAAAGTTCAGCTTGCTGAACGGGTTAAACCTTCCTGAGCTGGCAGTAGGGTAGTCTTGGAATCCAGCCCTGGCAAGGTTTTACTTTATATCTATAATACTAAATGCCAAAAAATCCTTTTCTTAGGCCCATGATGAAGTCTTTCTTATCCTTCCCCACGCTGTAAGGATTTCTTATCCTTCCCCATGCTGTAAGGATTTCCATCATTCACTCCTAGGCACGTCTTAGCTTCCATCCTCCTAGCCATGATCTATCCCTGACTTGTGTCTTAACAGGTTTAGAAGTAACTTTAGATGTGTGAGAAAGTGTAATCTACTGGTTATAACAAATACTCGCTCCTAGGGTTTTGCCACTCACTGGCTCTGTAGCATTGGGCAAGTCACTTTAAAAAAACAAAACTCCCCGTGCCTCAGTTTCCCCATGTGGAAATGAGAGCTCTCTGATTTACAGGCTTATTTAATTAACATTAAAGTGCTTTGGGTTCCCCAAGTGGAAGTCCTGCCAAAGCAAAATGTTGTTAATAAATGTGGGGCTGTCGTGCTCACTGTCCACCACAAGAAGGAGGGCACATCAACCTCAGGATGCTCTCTCCACATTGAACCTTCCCCCCAAGCTCTCTCAAACAAAGTGGAGAAACACATGGGTGAGAGACCAAGACTGGCAAGTACAGAACCCTGAAAGTGGCCTGTTCTCTCTGTGTGTGTAAATGTCTATTAAAGTGGTGAGGTATTGGCCCTTATACAAACGGTGTCTGTCTGAAGGGATAGCTCATTAGAGTTAATGCCAGATCATGACTTTTTATCTATGGCAGTAACTTGGGAGGGGGGGGTGAATGCTGTGTATTTTCCTAAGGAAGATGGATTCATAGTGTACGGTTCAATGGTTCTAAGTTTATTTAATGTGCCTTGAATCCTATTTAACTGCTCCAAATGTTGAAATACACACAGATCATTTGGCAAGAGATCATGAGCCTGTCCAAATTGGCTTGCATCATAAAAGCTAGTCTAGAGAAAAGCCTCCTCCCTTGATAAACAGGGAAACGGTCTGCAGCTGTATAATCTACTCAGCTAATCCCACTTAAAGGTGAGGGTTCAAATGCTCTAAAAGGAGACTTGGCTAGAGAAGAATGGTTCTCTCCTTTCTGTCAGGCTGGCCACGTGTTTGCCCAAAAGGTTGTGATTGTTTATATTAGGGTGGCATTTTTCTAAGGGTTTTGTGTCTGTCCTAGGTATGGTATAGAGAAGACGTTTGTCACCACAATCCAGAAGGCTCCTCGTGGTCTTTAATAGCCACCCCCGGAGAAGCAGTACAGATCAGCTGTGGACCATATGACCTCCTATGGGCAACACTTTGGGAGGGGCAAGCTATTGTGAGAGAAGGGATTGATAGAAATAACCCTCAAGGTAAAACTCTGTCATGCCATGCAAGGAAGTCACTTTGATTTGTAGAGACGATGAGAGTCTAATGAATGGTGACTCCTGGTTTTGTTTATTTGGCAGGAATTTCTTGGACAATTGTGGAACCCCCAAGCTCTGAAAATGGGATCCTGCACGTATCTGTGGGTGTAAACGTGGTGTGGGCGGTTACTAAAGACAGAAAAGTAAGAAGCCTTGAGCTACATTTCTGGTTCTCTTCCCTGAATGTTTACAGTATGTTGCTCTTCTGTGCACGCTTATGAAATGTCAGGGATTTGGGATCTCTTGCTCCCTTTGCTGGGTACGTGCCAGTGCCCCAAAATTGCAGGGGTGCTCTTGACTCCTAGTGACTGCTGTCAGTTTGGGATAATGCTATAGACGATGGGCCAAACTCAAGTCAAGCGGCAGCAAATGAGGGTAAGAGGTAGTTTCACAACCCTTGGCTGGGGCTCCTTTACAGTGGCTCAGTGGTGGTTGTCATGTATTACATCTGAACATAGCCAGTAGAGCGGCATGTAGTGATAACGGGGGTATGAAAAGAAACTGGTGGCAAAGAGCAAGACACGGTGTAGAATTCTCAGGGAAGAATACAGAAGGGCCTAGAATGAGAGATGTACACCCATTTCCCCTGCTATGGTGTTTGAGCCCCCTGGAAAGAGTGAAAACTGCTTATTTCACACAAGCTCAGAAATATGTACCAGTCCCAAAACCAAAATGTCTTTTCATCAAAGAGTTTCTAGCCCCAGCACACTGTGAAACAGGCAAGTTCAGTAGTCAAAATCGCTAAAGCATTAGTCTCTAGTCCTGGGTGACAAAGTCTACTGTGTATTTCTAAACCTGGTGATTAGCAAAATAGTTGACCTTCTAAAGGTCACCAATCCCTCGAACTAGCAGTGCTTTCTGTTACTGATCCAGGACAGAATATAGCAAGTCCCACCTATGGGAACAAGGTAATATTCAGTTCCTGCTTTACACTTTATAACAAAACAAAACAAAAATTATGGTTTAATCTTGGCTTCTTACCTAGGATGCCCATGTAAGTGCATGTGTTTGCTCATTGTGTTTACAACTTCAAATCTCTGTGCAACATCCCAGATAGTCTGTTGTTCTGATGACAATAAACCCCCTTCACCTATATTCTACTACATGGCTGACTAATAATAAATATCTGCTGTACTTGGAAAAAAATCACTGATTTTAAGCACTAACAGAGCATAATTATCTCCGGTTCTTACTGCGAATTAGTAGTTTCCAGGGTTTATTAATAATTTTATTGAAGTTAAATAACAAACATGAGGTCCTTTATTAGTATCAGTAGCATGTATATCTTAAGGCTTGTCTACACAGGGACATTATACCGGTATAATATAGGGGGTGAATTTAAAGTTCTGTAGTTATACCAGTATACCTCCCTGTGTGGACACTCTTAGTTCAATATGAGTGTCCTTTTTCCAGTTTAGTTTGTTACCTTGGAAGTGGTTTAAATTAAGACTCGAAAAGTTGTTCTTGTTCTGAAATAAGAACATCCACACACAGTTATACTGGTTTAGTTAAACTGCTATAGCTATACTAACGTAACTGGAAAAATCTCCCCTGTAGACAATCTTGTAGATGTTTTTCATTAGGTAAAGAGTGAGATAGAACCAAGCTAATCTAGTAGGAGATTAAATACATGTTATGTTTTGATTTTTTTTAACATCCAACCACTAATTTAGCAAACAGCCTATTCTGTCGGATTTAATATAATAAAATGTCTAAAGCCCTTGAAAAGCTTGGGGAAGTGAGTTGGAGGCAGAAGCACTGGTTAGGGGTCTGTAGATGTGATAAAGCCATTTTACAGTTGAGATATAAAAGAATGACTTTTCCCATGCATCAGAGAAACTCTCATTCTCAGGGGAAGAGATGGAGGAACTGGCTGGCTCATGCTTGTCACCTATTTGCTCTCTAATTTCTGAGAGAAGTTCTCCTTATAGAAACTATGGAACTGCCTCTCATTTTACACCACCCTGGCACTACAAGGGGCCATAAAGTGGGTGGGTGTTAACATTGCCTTCCGCTGTCAGGCCTGTTTGCACTGCCAATATGGTGTAAAGGGGCCATAGTGCAAATGAGAATCCTTCTCTCTCCTTCCTAGAGCCACTCTTTACTATTGAAGTTAACATAGCATATTAGGAACTTTTGAAGGTTAGCTAGTAAAAATTGATGCTGGGATTTTGAAAGGAACCTACGGGGTTAGGAACCCAGCTGCCAGTGGGATTTTAGGCACTTCATTTTTTTAGGCCCCTTTTCAGGCTAGGATTGTCAAAGCTATTCTGGATCACTGCCATATCTGAGGGGCATGCCAGTATATGCTGTGCTGGCCCGAGGGAGGTGAAAGTGCAGCCTTGGGAGTCAGGAGTTTGGAGTTCTATTCTCAGCTCTGCCACTGACTTGCAGTATTGCCTTAGGCAAGTCTCTTTATGTCTCAGTGCCTCAGTCCTGTCGATGTTTTAGAAGCCTCAGACCAAAGGCACAGCTGAAGTACCATTGGTTGCTCAAGCCAATGGTAGATCTGAGAATGAGATGCAGGAACCCTGACTCCCAACCACAGCTTTAACCATTTAACTGTCTCCCTCCTAGTACAATAGTTCAAAACTTGGCTTTTAACTTGACAGGTGTGGTTCAGAAGAGGTGTGAACTCGCACAATCCATGTGGCACCAGCTGGATTGAAATGGTTGGAGAAATGATGATGGTAAACGTAGGCTTAAATGACCAGGTAAGGCAGTGGAATGCCAATTGTGTGAACACATGAGCATGTTTAGACTCCTTCTGTATGATCACTGTTCAGCTTTGTGGTCGGAATACACTCAGGGGACACCAAGGTGTTCATCCCAACAGGGGGCCCAATTGCCTGAACTGCCAAAAGCCACATGAGGTACTGGGGGTTTGCAAGGCGAGAACGTTCAGCGAACCTGCCTCTCATCCGATATACTTGAGTACAAACCACCCCCCATCCCACAATCAGCCGTACACAGGAGTGATGTGCTGCACCTACAATACCAGCGCTAGAGACGAACCCAAAGAAAACCCTGACTCGGGAGAGAGTCTTTCCCTCGAGTGCCCTCTTCTCACTCCCCTATTGTAGCTGATGCCCATCTGCTTTGCCTGCCATTCATCCCCATAGGAGACACAGACATTCCCGTCAAGGCTCCTTTCTCCCCTAGGTCTGGGGAATCGGCTGCGAGGATCGAGCTGTTTATTTCCGGCAAGGCGTCACACCGAGCGAGCTCAGCGGGAAGACATGGAAGGCAATTGTATGTGGCAGAGAGAGTGACAGGTCTCAGACCGGCAGCTCAACCAGTCTGCTCAGGTAGCTAATACAGTATCCAAAAGCCCTAAAGGCCATCAGATTTTGGTGCTGCCAGGGCATGAGAGGAGTATTTCTATGAACAGTCCATTAAGCTTGTTCAAAGCCCATCACTGTGACCTTGAACAAACCCCACACATGGCTCCTGCTTCTCGCCAGGTGTTGAAGTCCATTTGTTTGGGTTTTTTTCTTCCCAATTAAAATGCAACAGTGACCAGCAAACACTTCTCTGGGGAGAGAGGCAATGTTCTGACTTGAGAATTCAGTGCAGCGTGGCAGCAAAGTGAGCTGAGCTGGGATGTGCCCTCAGATTCCGGGCTCCAGTCTATAGTAGGACGAAATGTTACCTGCCGGATATCCTGGAGGTGTTTTCTCCATGTAGCGATTAGCCTCCTCTTGGGTGTCACTTGTGTGGCATCTTGCCACTTTCTTTCCCAGAGAGGGTAAACAAATGGCTCCCTGATGAGAGTTGCCCCATCGGCCATGCAGAACATGCTGGGAACACTGTGAGAAGCCACGTGCCAAGTCCTAGGGATCAGAACGTCTTGTGTTGCTGAACAGAAAGTATCTGCAGTTGAGAATGAAACCACGGTATTGATGGGCTCTATTATTATTATTTATTTGTACTCGTAGTACCTGGGAGCCCCAGGCCTCCATTGTCCTAGACAAACACAGAACAAAAAGACACCCCATGCTCCAGAGAGCCTGCAGTCTGAGAATAAGAGAAGAGAAAAGATGGATGCAGACAGAGGGGGAGTGCAAGGAACCAATGACGCAATCTTGTCTTAACAGAGAAGACCGACACAGTGGGGGAAAGGTTCGCACACACAAGTAGTGTGAACAGTGTAATGGCAGCAAACATCATTTAATACTGGGATTCTTTTGAGTTTACCGTGGGGAGTTAGAAGGGGATCGGCTAAATAGAACAGGGAATGGGGGAGAGGTGAAGCATGGGGGGGGAGCAGCTGTGGAGTGAATCTGAGATGAAGGTGGTGGGGAGCTGAAACAAACAGCCGATCAGCACAGGTCACAGAATATCCGCCCAGATTGCTGTCTTGACTGGAACATCCAAAGGTCTCTGCTTCCAAAGGGCTGGAGCCTCTAGCTGGGTTCTCTCTGCACCTCTCCTCCAAGGCCACATGGAGAAGACAGGCAGCACCGCCTGGGTCCTGTTGCCCCCGGAAAGTGTGTGGAGTCTCCCTTGCACTGTTCTGGGGCGAAGGGGGAATTGGGAGGAAGAAAGGGCGCTGTCTGGATCCCATATTTTACTCCTGCCCCTCCTAAATGCCACAGTCCCTGCTTTGGCCTCTTCTGTTCCTACCAGCTGGAGTCTAAAAAGAGTTGTTCTTAGCATTTGTAAACCAAAAGACAGGGCCCTGGGGTGTTAGCACTTGGGGTATTCTGGAGAGTTCTATGCAGCCAACCCTACAGGCTGTTATAAAAGGATTTCCCAGCATGGCTGATGAAGCCATGTGTCGGGCTCTCTTCCCTTGGGGATGGCGTTAAGCTTTTACCATAAAAGGTCTGCTTTGTATCAGCTGAACATTGTGTCTTTGTCTGTCTTTCTCTGGTCTCTTCTATGGCTCTGTGCCGGTTGATAATTCGGGGAATGATGGCTGATTAGTTACTTGTGTGTTTGTCCCCAAGTGCTGGCTGTTTCTTCAGTGACGACGTTAGGGAGCAGATGAATTTGATCGTTCAGAGCGATGCGGACGTTTCCTCTGATACCGAGAGCCCACAGATACACCCAAGCCTGGCCGACACGCTCCTGTCAGGTGCTGCAGCTAGCGTCAATGGTAACAACGGGGGAAGCCAGTCTGCAGAAGCGAGTGCAAACTTGGCTGTGGATCCTCTGGACTCTGTTTCTGAAGAAGCCAGCCCTGCTTCAGACAATGGCGAGAAGGCTGGTCTTGAAAAACCCGAGTCTTCTGCTGACCGGGATCCCCATCCTGCAGAACTGCAGTGGACAAACATTGACTTAAAGGAGGCCCATAAAAAGCCTCTGCTCTCTGCCAGCACCCTCCCGGAGACATCCAGCCTGTCTTCCCTTGGCATGTTTTCAGTTGGGGTTGAAGAACATTATGGAGCTGATGAACATCCGTTGTGGGCCTGGGCCTGTGGGGGAGGCTGCCTGGTGGATTCACACAGCTCACTGAAGTGGTTCACGCTTCAGTCAGGTACTGTCAGCTCAGCATAGCTGGGCCTTGATCCCCACTCAGGGCCTAATGATGCTACCATAATAAGATACTGGGCCTTTTTTTTTTTTTTTTTTTAAAGCATGTCCTTATCTCAAAATAATCCCTCCCTCTCCCACCCACTCTCTCACATAGTATCCTGCATGCCAGCTAGCTGTTACCCTTTGTTATGGGATGAAGGGTATTTCCTGCTGTGTGTATCCAGCTGTAAAGCACTCTATGAATGTAGATAGTGACTATTTCTCCGCACGTTTGGCAGAAATGTTACACAGGGAATAATCCAGTTTGTTGGAACACCACACACCTGTTTAGCTCTCCGTTGTGTTGAAACTGGAGCTTGGGATAAAATGGTTCCTGGGTGTGATTGAAAACTACTCAAAAGCAAGTTGTGAAGGGAGCCTGTTTAGAGACAAATACCACAGTGCCCTGCTGGCACCGTGATCCTTGTGATCCGAGGATGAGACGTACACTATCATAAGCCTTGTTAATAGTAAGGAATCGAAAGGTGGTTTTCTGAATGGGAGTCCAGCCTGGACTTCTGGAGGGGTTAGAACAGGGAGGCTTTTGATGAAAGTGAAATGTGGTCAAATTTCCAAATAAGCTGGTTGTCATATTAGTGATTATGTGACATCCCAATACTTCGTCTTGTCTGATTGGTCATCGCAGCTCTGTATCAGAATCTGTAGAGCGTGCGGTCATCTCCTAGGACCATACGGGTGCTACTTTAGTGGAGGGATACACAAGGGAGTTTAGGATAAGTCTTTCAATCCATTTTCTATGCACCAGTTGCAATATTCTCACTGGCCCTTTGGTAATGCCATTGGGGCTAGAGTGTGTTAGACCAGAGGCCTTTGGCCCAGTGTTTTTTTGAAGTTGCAAACTGTGTCTTGAGCATCTAATACTTCACAGAATTGAGTTTAAAGCTCACTTGGTCATCATGTTGGTTCTGCTCTAGGTCTGTTCTCCTCTGTGCAGTCCCTTTCCCTGTCTATCAGTCCAGCGCAGACAGCAGCATGGCGAAAGCAGATTTTCCAGCAGCTCAGTGAAAGGACCAAGCGGGAACTGGAGAACTTTAGACACTATGAACAAGCCATTGAGCAGGTAAGTAAAAGTCCTTCTGTTTCCTTCCCTTTAACTCTGATCATGATTTAACATCTGTCAGGACTGGGTTCAGCGTGTGGCCTGCAGCCTACTGTAATCAAACATTGTATCCTCACCCCTGTTCACGTTTGTCCAATATCACAGCTCTTAGAGTAGTGTTTCCCAGCTACTCCAATAGGATACCCTAGTAGCCCTTAAACCTCTTGTCACAGCTGCTCTTGTAGAAAAGTTCCAGCGAGTACTATAAAAAAAACACTGGCTGACTGAGAGGTAGCCGTGTTAGTCTGGAATAGCAGAGGTAACAAAGAGTCCTGTGGCACCTTAAAGACTAACTAAAGTATTGAAGCATAAGCTTTCGTGGGCTAATACCCACTTCGTCAGATGCAAGGCAGTGGCTGACTCTGTTGCACTTGTTACTGAATATGCTGAAATCCCTGGTCCAGGACCCCCTTAAATTGTGTTAGATGCACGTGAGTTACTGCACTACACAAATTCAGGGCATTTGGTTTGCATGAATATCCTTATTACTTGGACTTCAATAAATGAGTGAGCTTGTTCCCTATGAACACCAGGGGGCATAACACAGCTTCCATAAGTAGTGTTTATGTCAAGAACATCTGAATAACAGGATTTCTAGTTAATATTTCCCTTTGATTATCACACAGAATTTCCTTGGGCTCTTCTTACATGACATTCAGGATTTTGGCCCTCCTTTTCTAAAACCTGAGTTATCCAATATCACCTGTTTTTAAAGTATTTTTTATTTTAATATAATTAGTTTCAATATAGAACACTTTGGTGTATGCACTTTTAATCAGTTTTAATAGAGGATTATGTTAAAAGCACTTAAACTCTAGAAACACTGTTTCTAACTCTAATCCCGGTTAGGAACAACCTGCTGTATTTTCCAGAATCTCTCTGAGTTTGAACTCTCTGAAGTGGCGACTCTCTGAAGGGGGCATCTCACCTCCTTGCCACTGAGTTTTGTTAGCCTTCATCTGATCACCTTATCTTCTGCTTGTGTCAAAGCTTCTCTGTATTGTAGAGAAAGAACGAGCAGAAATGTTCGGGAGGGAGGTCAAGAAAGTTCTTTGTAATCTTGTGTTTCTGCCACAGTCTGTCTGGGTGAAAACGGGGACTTTACAGTGGTGGAGAAGCTGGAAGCCTCATAAATGGACGGATGTGCGAGTGGCGCTGGAGCAGTTCACTGGGAACGACGGCATGCGAGACAGCATTCTGTTCATCTATTACATGTATCATGAGGAGAAAAAGGTGCATTCAAGTAGCGCAGTGCAGTCCTCCTGTCCCATTTGACAAGAGGAGAACCATGACGAGAGGGGGATGGGGCACTGTGATACAGGGTTTCTCGTCTAGGTCACCACTTTGGATCTGGCCCAGGGCAGTAGCAAATGAGTCTCTTCTCTCTGGTGCTGTCTCGGGGTTCTGTTAGAAATAATCCTGCTCTCATTGGGCAAGTCACCTCCAGGTTGTCACCAATTAGCCATCTTGTTGACAGCCCAAAGACTGAATGGTCATGGAGAAAGAACCAACCTTTGATGCCTAGCAAGGGGGGCCCTCTGAGGGTTGACACACACTGACAGAGTGGGGGAGGGGGGTAGATAGGACCTCAGTCATCACCCCATTTCACAAGCACCCCCAAACACAATGAGGGTTTCTCCCAAAGCAGAATGTTAGTCCTTCTGCTGTCCTTACCGGGGGCCATTTTTGCAAGATCTCCGTATTGTGTTGGCAGTGGGGGAGACTTAATGGGAGTTTGCCTTGTCCACCAATGCTCTTTGTATTGTGCCAGTACATCCACGTGTTCCTGAACGAAGTCACCATTCTGGTTGAAGTTCTGAATGATGCCAAACACTCCTTCGCTCTCTACACATCCGAGAGGACAAAGCAGCGGTGGCCAATTCGTCTAGCAGCCGCCACGGAACAAGAAATGCACGACTGGGTAACTCTGCCAACTTTCTAACACAGTCTGGTTACATTTGAAATGTCTTCCTTAAACCCTCATTTGTGTGAGGTTTGAGCATCAGGTTTGCAACCTCTGGACTCTTTGGCTATATTACACTATCAAACAGATTGGGAGGAGATTCCACTGGTGCTACAAAAATTCAGCCCAAGTTTACTTGACATCATAGTGAAAACATCTGCAGCTGGGTGTCACCACTAGGGCACGTACCAGTGTGACCAATGGTGCAGTTGACCCCATGATCACACTGGTGGGATTTTTGTCCCCTCTAAAATCCCATACTGTAGACAAGGCCATGGGAACTGTGGCAGGATTAACTCAGCCCTACCCTTCTTTGGAGGCAGATAAATGGAGTTGTGTGTGATGGGCAGGCAGGGCTACAGGCATTCAAATCATCTAAGGTTTGTTCAGCTCTGTGTAGATATTCTACTTTTCATAAAGAGCTTAAACCGGCAAGTACAAAACTTTTCTTCACTGTTGGGCATTGAGCTGTCTATCCGCCTGATTGTGTGTCTGTGGCACACACATGGCTGCATTTCAGCAGTGGGCGAGAGGGAAGGGGTGTGTGTGTGTGTGTGTGTGTGTGTACATTGTGAAGCACTATCGGTATCCTGAAAGCTAAATCATGTTGATAGCAATGAATCATGACACCTTTGATCTGAACTCTGCTAGCTCGTCTTGGAGGTTTGTAAAAGGCAATGAGGAGAAGCTCCTTTCACTAGCACTAGATGACCTCTGTTAAGTGAACACCTGTGTTCACACCATGAAATGCACCTCCTCGCTCTTTGTTCCTTCCTTATATTGTAGCTGGCTTTGCTGAGCATGTCCTGCTGTGAAAGCAGACGAATTCAAGGCCCTCCCTCCCACCAGGCCATCTGGTCTATTACCTGCAAAGGAGACGTCTTCGTTAGCGAGCCAAATCCTGAATTAGAGGCTACACCACACCCGATGCCCTGTGACCAAATGTAAGAAGGTTTTAAAGTTCCCCTCACTACTGTGCATTTCAAGCAGCCAGAATTTTCCTTAATCGGTGATGCGGTCCGTTGTGGAACATGTGGTGTGTTGTAGATGTCGGCTGATGATGAAGAGAGACATGGCGTTGCCTTCGTTTTCATAAGTCAGAAGAAGACGTTTCCTCAGGCATGATATGAGCCAGATCTTGCAAGGTTTCCTATCTGATTTCATTGGGATGACCTGTAAAACTTGCAGGGCTGGGTGTTAAATTTCCCTGCACAAATTAGTAGATGTAATTTTAGAGTAAATGAAACATTCCATTCATTAGGGCTGAGATTTGAATAGTACCCAAGTGAGGGAATTCTGAATCCACCATGCAGTGGTGGTGGATGCTCTCTAGTGAGGATAGCAGCTGGGTTTCCATTCTAAGCATGATATTGCAGCCATGATCGGTGTAGTCCAAAAGCAAGAGGCCCTTAATCTGCCTCAAAATTGGCAGGTTAAGGACCAAGTAGAATTTTTGCTACTAATTAGAAGTGACTTACACGAGGTGTTTCTGAATTATGAAACCCTAAAAATCCCTTGTCTGCAGCGCAGCTGGGCAGTGCGATACCCATTGTGAGTAGATAGACTGGCACAAGCACAGCTCCAGCTAGCATGCTAAAAACAGCAGTGTAGAGAGATTGCAGCATGGATGGCGACTCAGGGTAGCTGCTGGAGTCCAACCTGCCTGACCCCTTGGGTCAGAGCTCAGATAGCTAGCAGTGCTGTTCTAGCATGAGGCTGAGGCGGAGGGCAGGAAACACATGCTGTTACTGACTCCGCTATGAAGTTCATGCAAAATGTTCTGTCTCTCCCTGCAGGTTTTGGCGTCAGATTGGAGGGCATCTCCGCCTGATAGAGTGCAATAGCCATGGCGTAGTATGGGGCATAGGTTACGATCACACGGCCTGGGTTTATACTGGGGGATACGGAGGCGGCTTCATTCAAGGTAATGACACATTTTTATTCTACGGGGCGTATGAATTCCCTAGTTAACCTCCTGCGTGACACCAGCAGAACAAAACATGTCAATTCCCCATCTTTGTATTGTGTCTAGTCTGTAGACTCACCCAATGAAATTAGTGGGCAGCAGGTTTAAAACAAATAAAAGGAAGTTCTTCTTCACACAGCGCACAACCTATGGAACTCCTTGCCTGAGGAGACTGTGAAGGCTAGAACTATAACAGGGTTTAAAAGAGAACTGGATAAATTCATGGAGGTTAAGTCCATTAATGGCTATTAGCCAGGATGGGTAAGAAATGGTGTCCCTAGCCTGCTTGTCAGAGGGGGATGATGGATGGCAGGAGAGAGATCACTTGATCATTACCTGTTAGATTCACTCACTCCAGGGCACCTGGCATTGGCCACTGTAGATAGACAGGATACTGGGTTAGATGGATCTTGGTCTGACCCAGTACGGCCTTTCTTATGTTCTTATGATGGGCATATCCCATCTCTGCAAGGGAAGCAAGCTGTGCATTTAGCTTTGTATCTTTGGCTCAAAAACGAGCAATAAAAAGTGCATAAATGTTCCACTTGGCAAAATTTTAAACTTGCAACTTTCTTCTTTAATATTTAACTTTGCTTTTAATCCGAGTGATTTATTGCATGCAGGATTGGCCAGCAGCGCCGATAATATTTACATGCAATCAGATGTGAAATGTGTTTATATCTATGAGAACCAGCGGTGGAATCCAGTCACAGGATATAGCAACAGGTAAGTGTTGTGCGTTTATAATGGTCAAGGGAAAGAAATGTCAAGGTGTTTTTAAACTTTTATTTCATATGATGTCTCTAACATTTAGTGTTCAGTTGAGAAGAAAGGTGCATGGGCTTTGAGGCTAGATTTGTCAATAGTCATTAAAGGATGCCTTTGTAGGCCTCAGTCCTGCAATGTGTTGCACACCTTGGGAAGGCACAAAACCTACTTGCAAGCAATGCTTTGTGGGATTAAGGTCATAGATCATAAGCTCTTCAAGTCAGGAAGTATGTCATGCTGTGGTAAGCACAACAGGTCCCTGATCTTGAGTGGGACCTCTGGATGCTGCATTTAATAACAGTATTTGATATTCATCCAAAGACATTGGGATCTAATGAAATGGAAATCAATAAATCTCTCATTGGTGGGTAGGAAAGGTTTTTCCACCTAGTTAAATTAACCTCCTGTGTGACACCAGCAGAACAAAAAATGTCAATTCCCCATCTTTGTATTGTGTCTAGTCTGTAGACTCGGGTGATGGGAAAAGCGGCAGAATTCTCAAGATTCGCCCTCATTATTAAATGCAAAAAATTTTCAGATCTTTGATTAGCGTTTTGCAGGCAACCGAGCTGCAGAGAAAACCTGTTTTATTTCAGTCCCTTCTTCAAGAGAGTCTAGTGATTGAAGGCATTGTTCAGTGTGTGGACGTGGGAAGGGCTAGGCAGAGGTGAAGAGCTTTATCTTTTATCCTTCTCTCACTGGGGCTTATTCTTTATTTCTTGCACTTGTGCTGCAGAGGGCTGCCCACAGACAGGTACATGTGGAGTGACACGTCCGGCTTACAAGAATGCACAAAAGTTAACACAAAGCCTCCATCCCCGCAGTGGTCTTGGGTAAATTTTGTCTTGAAATTTTATTTATTTTTCTATTTTTGTATTTAAAAGTAAGAAAGGATGGCAGAGCTACTAGGATCCATAACGGAGGTGTCAGGAGACCTGGGTTCCATTCCTGGCTCTACCACTGACCGGCTGTGTCACTGTAACCTCAGGGTTCCTCATCATTACAGTGGAAATGATCCTCCCGACAGCCTAGGGATGCTGAGAGGATTGATTGTTTCTCCCCACCCCAATACCTCTTTGGCTCCTTTGTGAATCCCACCCTGAATGTTTTAAAAGTCCTCAGGGACCCAGGATGGAAGGTGTTCTTAACAGGCAAAGTTGTACTATAAATATTGTTCTCAGAACATTCCATGCAAGCAATTGCAATGCAAAGGGTGCAGAAGAAGAGGTGGAAGGTGATCTCCCTGCTATGCCTTCACTTTCTGTTGTGCTCCTATTCACGTTCTCCTTCTGACTCTAGGTGTCTGACTGGTATATTGATTTTAACATTTCCGGTGGAACTGATCGGGAAGGCTGGCAGTATGCAGCGGACTTTCCAGCGTAAGAAGTTACCTTCTTGAACCTAATAGCCTGGCAGGACCATGTCAAGTTTAACACCTGATTAGCTGCAACCACACTGAAAGCAATTATTCAAACTAGTTGATTTACACTTCAGCTATGCTTTAATGGTGGCGTCTGTGCCTTGATTTCCCCCTTTGCAACATGAGGGGAAGAGAGCTGCTAACAATCAATGTTGAGTACTGTATAGATTTGAAGTATTACTGGCCATGACGTTTGGGGAGGATGGGTAAAATGTAAGTCCCACACAGTAAAATAAGGGTTTGCCAGTATTCCAAAGTGGCAGGGAGGTCTCCAGCCTGGATAGTTATTGACAGTTGCAAGCCAATGCTTGGTATCTTCACGAAATTCTTTGATGTGAGGGAGAGCTTTTTACAGAACAGTTACATGGAAAATAATGCTGGGCTGAAGCAGAGTTGGCAGTGACAGGCTGTTGCTGAAATGTGAGGTATTTCCAAGTCCTCTCGAACTTGCATTAAACCACGTATCTTTGGCAGATCCTACCATGGCCACAAGACGATGAAGGATTTTGTACGGCGAAGACGCTGGGCCAGGTAAGGGATTAAGTTATGGATATAAAGTTTAGAATTCAGACATCTTCCCTTCTTAAGAGCAAGCTGTTCAGTCCCTTAAATATCTCTGTTAACAGAACCCATCTCCAGCAGAGCAGCCCATGGCTTTAGCAGCCACTTAAATTGTATTTTTCACTCCCAACCTTTGCACACCAGTGTCCCAACATTTGCATTGTGGCTGTGTGAGATATTTAGGTAAAAGCCCTCTGGTCACAGTCCATATCAAGGTTCCTGTCACAGGACAGATGGCTCCAAGTATCCCCTGGTGGACTGCAGTTCTACAGGCAGCCTGCCTCAGAATCCCCCTTCATGGGGGTTCTTCAAACACTCAAACCCTTGTGTCCATTCACAGCCCTCTTCAGATTCTGGTTTATTAAATAAACAAACAATTCTTGTAAGCCATTTATCCCCTGATTAGGACCCGTTCGGGCCTTCCCTACCATAGTCTCACTTCCCGAAGTCCCAGGTTTCTCTGCTGGAGCTATTTTCACCCAGCAGCCTCTGTACTCTAGTCTCCCTGAGCATCCTTCACTTCCTGCTGCTCATTACAGGGGAAACAGCTAACCCCATTCAGATGTGCCTTAGTAACTAGGGGCTTGTCTTCACTACCCGCCAGATCGGCGGGTAGCGATCGATCTGTTAACGATCGATTTCTCACATCTGGTGAAGATCAATCGCCCGCGGCGCCCCCGTCGACTCCAGCACTCCAGCTAGCCGGGAGGCACAAGCTAGAGTCGACGGGGGAGCGCGCCGCCGACTGCCGCCACCGTGAGGATGGCAGGTAAGTCGGCTGGAGATACGCAGACTTCAGCTACGTGATTCACGTAGCTGAAGTTGTGTATCTGCAGTCAATCCCCCTCCCCGCCCAGTGAAGACTAGCCCTAGGCTTGGGTGGGCACAGGCCTCTAGCCCTTAAAGGCGCAGACCATCTTTTGATAGCTCCCTTTATAAATGGTGGTTAAATGATTAGTAGATGATGTTGGAGAGTCCGCCAAGCCAGTAGGTTTCTTGTAACCATTTATAACACATGCATCTTATGCTGAGATTCCAGGCTCTTAGGGCAGGGACTGTCTTTTTGTTCTGTGTTTGTACAGTACCTAGCACAATGGTCTATGACTGGAGCTCCTAAGTGCTACAATACATATAACAATAGGGCTTTCACCCTCTTATAGATGGAGTTTTAATATAAATGTGACCACCACCACCTACATACTAAGCAACTGATGACTTCCCAGCCAGGCTTGACTATAATTGGATGGAACCAGAAAGGAAGCACCCTGTTCTTTCCCACAGGAACCTGGGGCAATTCTGAATCACTCTCGTTTTCCTCATACACTTCCTTGTGCTAAGCTATTAAACACCCCTACTAATGAGGCACTATGAGCCTACAAATTAAAGACTTGGATGTTTGGTGCTTGTTTTGTGGCTGCAGAATCAACATTTTAGGCCTCGAGCGTCTCTTCCTCCTGCTCGGCAAGGCCCTGGGGCCACAAACGGTTCTGCTGTATGTCCTGGAACAAAGTGAATCCAAATGAACTAAGTGCTGATTCCAAATATAACAATGGACGCAAGTTGAGAAATGCCGTGAGCCCAAACGTTCCTCTGTTTCAGTTGCACAAATTGAAAACAAATAGGGAATTGCTTAGGGCTAGATCCTAGATTTGTGGGTTGGAAGAGAGAGAAACGCCCTGTGTTCCCGGCTGGGTGAAGGTAGACATTCCGCTTGTGAGGTCTAGAGTATCCTCCCTAATTTGCAGTTCTACCTATCTCTCTATGGAAACTAGAGCAATGTAGCTTTCCGTAATGGCCCATTGAGAAAGAACCTTAGAGGCAACAAACATGCCTCTCTTCCTTGGGACGCTCCATTTTACCTTCACACAGTCCCCTCCTGAATCGAGCCCAGATGTCACTCCCAATGCCAATACAGAGGAGGAAATGGACCAGCTACAGAGTTCTGCTCTCAGCCCTTCTTTATCCTGAAGTTCTAGGCTAGGTTTAGATAGGTATAGAGCATAGACTTCTAAGAGGCCCTGTTTTTTTCTTTATTAAGTTGTTCTTGAAAAAGAACCCCTGATAAACATTATCCTTTGTCTAGTGCTTCAGAATTCAACCTGGAAACACAAACCTGGTTAGTGTCAGCCCACTTTCAAACTGAAAATATTAGTTGCACGGTATCTCTGGTTTCCGTAGTACCCATTTAATGAAAGGATATGGAGACTTCCCCGACCCTTATGCCTGAGTTATTCTGCCAACATAGGTGCAGCCTCCCCCACAGGAAGTACATGCTCCTAAAGGGCTGTGGGGTTTTTCTCTTTAGAAAATGTAAAATAATCACCAACGGACCCTGGCTGGAAGTGCCTCCCATTACCCTGTGGGACATCGCCCTGATCCCTAGCTCGGCAGCAGACGAAGAAGAATCGATAGCGCTCTGGGCAGTTAGCGACAAGGGAGACGTGCTGTGCAGACTCGGAGTAACGCAGCAAAATCCAGCTGTAAGACTTTCTCCTTACTGCCTCTCTCCTATAAGTGTCATTTAAAGTGTGTGTGTGTAGCGTGTCCACACTGTGCCCCCTCAAATCACTTAACTGGGGTTTACACAAGAGACAACAACCAGTGAACCCCTCAGCTGTCTTTTCCTGCTCCACTCCCTGAGGCAGTATACAGTGCTTCTTCCCCACCTCTTGACTCACGCTACCTCCTGTGCTGGATATAGTTCTCCTCTCCTCTCCCATATGTCTCCCTAACACTCCTTTCCTTCACTTCCCCTTCAGTCACTGAGGGGTCTGCTCCTGCCTTCTTCAATTATTGGTAGCACATCGCTCTGACTTAGATATTAAGCTGCTCAGGGCAGGAACCTGACCAAGCTCATATAGAGCCCACTGAAATCAGTGGGAGCCTTTCCATTCACTTCAGTGGGCTTTGTATTGTGCGGTGTGTTTTTTATAAGGAGCCATGCACATCTATCATGCCTAGATGAATGAATACTAGGTTCACATTTACCTATAGACTGTGATAGAAATTACAAAACAGTAACCTCCATCCACTAAAGTACTTACACATGTGAATCATCCCTGTAATGAGAAGCTGCCTCCCAAGTGCCCCCTCCAAATTTCCCTCTTCTTCAGAGCTCCTTAATAAACTCCAGATAGCCTAGTGCTGGAGATGTGGATTAGCCCTCTAGCCACCTTACAAACAAATTTAGCCCTTCCCAGGGGTAACAAAAAAACCAACTAAAAAGTCCCAGCAAAGAAAAGGTAGAAGAACCTTCATGGGCTGTTTCCAGCCCCTTTCCAAGTGACCTTTGAGTCTTTTCCTTGCTCTGGCATAGAAAACTCAGCCTCTAGCCTGATTTCCCCTGGAGTACTGTTCTCCTGCAGTCTTCCCTAGCCCAGAGCAGCCAGCCTGACCCTGTCCCTGTGGTTCTGCTCCCAGACTGATATCTCTCTCCCTTTATAAGGCTCAGGTGTTCATTAAAGCATCTATTGAGTCCCTGAACCATGCCTCCCCCTCTGACTCTATAGCAAAGCCAGCTGCCCTCTGTTAGGCCCCTTTATGAGGCACAGGTGGGCTGGACCAGTACCCTCTTAGGCTATATCTAGGCTGCACCCCATTGGATGCAGCATGTAGGATAGGCATAGCTATAGATGTCAGTGAAAAAGCAAGCTGTGTCCACACCGCAGCCTGTAGCTACAGAAGGCAGAGAATGGCTCTGGCAGGGGGAAGGCTATGGGGAAAGGCTCTGGCAGCAGGGAGGACATGGGATCCCCCGCCCACTACTAATAATAGCAGCGTAGATGTGGGAAGCACTGGGTGTGTAGAGAGCTATTTGGGGGTACATACCCTAAGGTTCTGGTTGCTATTATTCCTCTAAGCTATTCATAGCTGTGCTGGGGATGGAGGGTGCCGTGTATGTACCCCACATGCTGCTGTAGGAAGTATGCCGTATAGACATACTCTTAAAGGGCCCAGTCTGCCCTATGACACTCCCTTTGACTTCAGAAGGATGTTTGCATGTTTAATGTTTAGCATGTGTGTAAGTGCTTTACAGGATTGGGGCCAAATGTGCACTAATTTTTGCACATGTTCCTTTTTTCTACTATAGATTTAAATGTCAACATCTTGAAACTTTGGAAAAAATAGTATGAAAAAAAATCAAAAAAATGTTCACTAATGTGTTTCCTGTTTTTTCTACTAGTTCTATTTTGAGTGTGGTACTGTTCATGCACTTACAGAACAGTCCCATGGAATTGAACGGAAGATTATATCCCTGCGTTAGCGTAATCTAAACAAACCAGGGAAAGGGCCTTTGTCTTTTAAGTGCTATAGGGTTCTATAAAAATTACTCTTCAGAACCAATTGCATTCTGTTGGGTTTTTCCCGTCAGGTGCTGATCAGCCAGCAGGCGCGCTGTGTCATTCAGTTCTGCACCAGGTGTGAGTTTCCCAAGCCATTCTTTGTCATTCTCAGGGAACATCATGGCTTCACGTGGGAACAGATCAGCCCTTCATGTCGGTCTCGATTGGGGCATTCCACCAAGTCTGGGCTGTGGCGAGAGACGGGTCTACCTTCTACCGGGGTTCAGTGTCTCCACAAAAGCCTGCCGGTGAGTGCTGTGGAACCGAGTGGGTTTTCTCACAGCAGGGATGTAGTGAGTCGAACAAGCCCAGGATGGAGCCATTTCAACGTCACCCCTGCAAAGAGTGTGAGGCTGATGCAAAGTAAACAGCCGCCTCCTCATTTATATTAACGTGCTTTAGGCTGCTTTTAAAAAGTTAGTTAACGTTTACAAAACCTTGAGGTGAGTTTCTTTTTGTTAACAATGTATCTGGGTAACCCCTTGGAAGCCCAAGAGAAGTTTTACCAGCCTTGCCCACAAGGTAGTGCCATTTCACACAGGTCAACAACATTCCTCCTTTAATTCTCCAGGCCAGACTCTCTTGAGAAGGTTGGGGTAGAAACCATCTAGCATTAAACACACCTCAATATGGAAAATACTGAGTTGGGAAAGGAGATGGAAAATATTGCTTTATATAAAGTAGGTTCCCACTCTTTAAGTTAACTATTCTGTGCCTCAGTTTCCCCATCTATAAAATGAGGACAATGATACTGATCTCCTTTGAAATCTACCAATGAAAAGTGCTATATAAGAGGTAGGTATTCCCACTGTGTGTAATTCAAATGGAAAGGATTAGTGCTTTGGGTGTGCTTGACTTTGACCTCATGTCAGCCAGCCCTGTTATGGTATAACCAGAAGGGCTGGAAGGCATCTTGGTTCCCTCTGCTGTGATTCACCACTGCCTTGAGTAGCTAGGTATTTCTAATGCTCCTACCCTCACGGTGTCTGAACACAAAGCTTTCTTTGGCCTATTACAATATTCTTCTTACTGCTGTTTTCTCAATGCCTTGTTCATTTATTTCCAACTTGTAGGTGATTGTTGGTACCATATTCCTTCACCTCCAAAACAAAAGTTAAAACAAGTCTCAGTAGGACGGACATCTGTGTTGGCGGTGGATAAAAATGGTGAGTTTTAAATGACAAGGACTCAGAAATGAACCAGAGATCTGACTGCTTTCAAACAAGATTCTAGACCACACTCTCCACTAGTGTAAACAGGTATTGCTGCATTGAAGTTAGTGGAGCTATGCTGGTTTACACCACCTGAGGATCTGTTCCTCTGTGTGTTTAGACGAGGGAATAGTCTTGCATTGGCACGGTGATGGACTGGGTGACCTAACTGGGTAATCACTGTCTGACTCCTAGGATTGTATTTGACATAGCTAATGCCATAGATAACATGGGCACAGCATCTATAACTTTTAAAAAAAATTTGTTGGATTGTCACAAAGAAAATTTCATCTCCCACTGCATCTGAGGTGCTCTGCCAGAAACCCAAAAGCATGCGAATTTGCAGGAAGAATGCCTTGCAGCCAACCATGCACATCATCCAGAGCAAACAAACTGGTGCTTCATCATTAGTCAAAATTAAAGGGTCCTTTCACAGAGCCTTTAACTTTGCAGTGTCCTGTCTGAGAGAACTCCTTTTCCATGTTGCATTACTTCTGTTCCGCCCATGATGTGCATGGATCTTTGAAAAGCTATAATGCACAGTCTTTTCCCCAAGGAGCCTCACAAATTAGGGTGTGCACCATTACTCAGGAAGGTCAAAATAGGGTAAATAGAGAATATTAAGTTCCACACACTAGTGAAAAGTGCAACAGGATTCCACAAAAGATAAAGAAGCATTAACTGCTGATCTCTTATGATGTTTAATTAAACAGGTCAGATTTCATGGCTTTAATGCAGAGAGCTCATCCTACATGAGCAGAACTCCTGAACTCTGTGTAAAAGACCATCCTTCCCTTCATAGGATTTAATTGGTCTATTTATAGGTAATCTTTGGTACCGTCAGGGAATCACACCAAGCTACCCTCAAGGATCTAGTTGGGACCATATTTCTAATAATATCCGTAAAGTTTCTGTGGGACCCTTGGATCAGGTATGTATTTAACTTTGCATTTCACTAGTTATGAATGACGTAGGAGTAGAAACCAGTGTTTACTGATGATTTAACTGTTTCCCTCCTAAGACAGTGATTCACATGCCAGGATCCTGACAGCCTGGAAATTAATTCTCTGAAATGGTAACATAGACTTCTGCTGTCCCACTAAGACTATGCAAACAGCGTGTATCATAAACCTTCCTTGTTAAATCCCAGTGGGAATGTTTTCACCGCTAAACTGCGCACCTGGGTCTCATTTGTGTGCGGATGTTTGGGTTTCTCTGCCCAAATTAGAGCTGTTTTGCTCTAAGCAAGGTCACTGCATCAAGTCATTGGAGCTGTTTGAGTGACTGAGCTGGGTACTGTCATGGCTTTCATTTAGGGGAAGAGAGCAGTGTGTGAAACACATTTTATTCTCTCAAAGGTTTGGGTGATAGCCGATAAAGTGCAGGGAAGTCACAGCCTAAGTTGCGGGACAGTCTGTCATCGAACAGGAGTCCAACCATTGGAACCGAAAGGGCTCTCGTGGGACTACGGCATTGGGGTGAGTGCTGGGGGCACAGAATTGCTCGAGAGTTGGTATCCACAGAGTTACAAGTGGTTGGGCACTGTCTATAGAGGAAGATACAATCCCTGTTTCAGCAGGCTCCTTTGAAATTTTGGATAGGTGCTCATCTCCTTGTGGAAACTGGTCTTGCACCCTGTACTCTGAAATGGGAGCATTCCTTGGCTTGATTATGGACGTATTTCCATGTCAAGTGATAGTGTCTTCAAAGGTATTGAAGACACTATCACTTGAATTTTTTTAAAATGAATGAACTGTGTTATGCAATTACTGTATAGAACAGTGCATCATTTTACATTAAAGGTTAGCATAAACTAGTGTTGGTTTTTAGTTTGAAAGCTTTGAAGTCTTCATTAAAGAGTTTAATTTTGTGTCCAGTGTCACTCTTAAAATACGTAGTTAACTGTGATTAGACAAATTAAATCTAATATAGCAGTTAACATGGCAGCATTTTAAAAAGTAGAGCTTCTCCGTGGTATGGGCATGATTATCCCCCATTGTCATGATGCTGGACGACTCTCTGCTGCAGTGTTTGAAGTGCAGATATTTAAACAGCCTCGGTGAAATCCAAGCCCCTTTGAAGTCGATGGCAAAATTCCAACTTCAGTGAGGACAGGATTTCACCTAATTCCCATTGTGCAGAATACTGATCCTTGTCCGGGCCTGCTCCTTTCCTTGAGATGTCTCATCCATTTTAGATGCTCTAACCAGAGTATCTGGGAGATAGGAGTCGTGGGAATTTGAACCCCTGCAGCGTGTGGACCAGGCAGATATTCACCTAGCTCCCTCTGGGAGTTACACATACTAGGAGGTCAGGATTTTATAAAGAGTCCTTTCTGAGCTGAGCTAGTGGGGGAACCAACCCTCTGGCAGGGAATCAAGAATAAATAACACAAAAACCTTCCTGTGAACAAAGCTTTGAATCAAATTGTGATGTTTCTTTTAAATGTATTAAAATGTCATATAGGGCGGATGGGAGCACATTACAGTCAGAGGAAATGCAACTGAAGCTCCTAAGACGGCTTTACATGAGACCTCTGAAGAGCATTCAGCAAAGCCAACGGATCTAGAAGATGGGGAGAATGGAGGAAAAGGAGACCATTCTAAAACCACCTTGATGGTTAATGAAGGGCAAGAACTAGACAGAAACTCTGTTAATTGTTAGTATGTTCTGTTCTCTGTACACTGGCTGCTGCTTGTTTCCCAAGTCATTTAAAGAAAAACAAGCTGTAGGATCCATCAAACTCAATCCATTTCTGCTCAGAAAGAAAAGCCTGATAAAACTGATGCATTTTACAGAACTGGAATATGCAATATGGGCATTTTAATATTTAAATTATTCTTAGACTACTAAGTTAATAGAATATGGCTTGATAGAACTGACATGGTTTTTTGACAAGAGAGACAAGGTGCTGTTTGGAGCTGCAGGAATAGTCCTGACCCCGATTTAAAGCTGCTACACAAACTGTGTGAATGTGAATATATTTTCAGACTCATTTATTTTCCTGTAGAAATCTTGAATTCCCTTCCCTACATCCCTTAACACTCACTTATCCTCTATGCCACTCTCCAGTTTTAGTATTCCTCATCTTTGGGCAGGGAGGAGTTTAAAAATTGTATCAGTATATAGTTGATTACTGTCCAGAGAGCTCTAGTCAGTGAACTAGTGTCAAATTTAGGTCCTGATCCTGCAGACACTTATGGACATGCTTAACTTTGCTCATGTGAGTTACCACATTGACTTCAATGCTACCTTCAATTGAGCAGGGATTACTTGCATCAGTGTTGTTCCACGTGAGTATCCGTGTGTGTTTGCAGGATTGGAGCAGAGGGAGTACACATTACTAAGGGCCAATTTCTGGTACCTGTTCTCATGCTGCATAGTGTCTTATTTCACCAGTGGCCCCATTGGCGTCAGTGGAACTTTTGTGGAAGAGTCCTAATCTTTCACTAGGGCTGGCAGCATCTGCTCCTCAATTTATCAGATATGAGGTGGGAAAATCATCTCTTTTGCCTCACGTTCAGCTCATCCTCCAACTGCTCACACCTCATGCTTTGTCCAAGTCTCTACGAGCAAGAGACTGGAAAAAGTTCTATGCCTAATTCCGGCTTCATAGTGGTAGAGACGAAGCCACGCCAGTGAAGTCAGTGTAGATTATCATGCACTCAGAATGGGGCTTTGCTGTTTGCTTGTGCTACGTGATCTGTGCTGAATATATTTCTGGCTCTTCTCCTAGTGAGTTAACACCTTGGTGTACTTTATTCCTCACAAGAGAAGGTCTAGTTCTGTCCTGCTTTACAATTGTAGTTAATCCTAGAGTCTCCTCTGAATTTATTTTAAAGCCCAGTGCTGCATGGTGCCAATCACCTCCCGCAAAGTGCTGAGCGTTCACTCCCCCATTGGTTTCAGGAGTACACTCCACACTTTACGGGATCAGGCTTTGTCCATTGTAGCATAGAGAGCTTTTCACTGAGGGGCTAACCTTGCACACTTCGATTCGATGGGAATGTTGAAAGCAGGCTCAGATCCTGAGTTTCTTAACAGTAGCACTGCAAGTTTACATTCTTTTTCCCCTAGCTTGTGTGTGAGTGTAGATGGAGTTATTTTTATATAAATTGAATAGCAGTGTGGCATGGTCTCAAGTACAGTATTTGTAGAAGTAACTATTGCCTGTATTTAATATATATATTTGATATTTTAATGCCAAAACACTGTTTATGTCCAAATGTGAAAAAGATTCTTAAAGATACTACTGTCTAACCAATTGAACTTTACAATATGTGATTATAGGTTTTTATTGATTTTTACAGCTGTGGTGATTCAGATGTCCTAAGTGGTGTTATTTGCATTCATTCCTATAAATACTAGGTTACACACAGTTCTATAAGTTACACTACACTTGTTCCAAATAAACATCATTAATAGCTTTACCACATATACTCCTAGGCTTTCTTTTTCTCTGCATTAACACATACCATATATATATATGCCTTCATAAGCCACTTTTTTTTAGTAAAAAGGGAAGCATCAAAGAAGGGGATCAGCCTATGAATTGGTATGGAGAGAGGAGAGGGGGGACACAGTCCGTCTCCCCCCCCACACACAGCAAGGAGAGGCAGCACGACCAGCAGAGCCAGGAGGACAGAGGCGGGGCCAGAGTCTCTCCACTTCTGGCCATGCTACTCTTCTTCCCCCCCCCCCCCCAAAAGCAGCTGCAGCTCTGGGGCTGGCCCCGCTCGCCGGAACACGTGGCAGCCGCACCGCCCGGTCTGGCCTGTCGGAACACGCAGCTGTGCCCCCTGGCCTGCTGGAGCAGCTTCGACCAGGCCAGAGTCATCCTCCCCTGGCCTGCCCCAGGTAAGGTAGGAAGGGATGGGATGGGGAGAGAGTGGGGGTCCCAGACTAGGGGGTGAGGTCATGTGGGAGGTAGCCACAGGGGTTACCCCCTATAATTTTCCCCACAAGCTGCTGCCGGGACACTATTTAGGTTTACCTCTATCGAAGTAAACAAACCATCTAGGCCAACCAGTGGCTTATCCTGATGGCCCGGGAGCCACAGTTTGCCAACCCCTGAATTATGGGGGTCCTGTCCCCCCCCCCAGGTACTAATAGGTACTCCAGGTTAATTAATAAGTAAAAAGTAATTTATTAAATACAGAAATTAGGATTTAAGTGGTTCCAAGTAGTAACAGACGGAACACCATGAATTACCAAATCAAATAAAACACATAAATTACCACTAATACAGTGATAAAAACTGAATACAGATAAAGACCCCACCCTCAGATGTGAGCTTTCTTTTACAGACCAGACTCCCTCTGGTCTCAGTCCAGCAATCACTCACACCCCCTGTATTACTGTCCTCTGTTCCCGTTTCTTTCAGGTATACTTGAGGGTGGAGAGGCTATCCCTTGAGCCAGCTGAAGACAAAATGGAGGGGTCTCCCAGGGGTTTAAATAGACTTTCTCCCCCTGGGTGGACACCCCTTCCCTCCCCCTGTGCAATCCAGTTGCAAAATGGCATTTTGAAGTCACATGGGCAAGTCATATGTCCCTGCAAGATTGAGTTCCTTACCAGCCAAGCCACATTCCTAGGGAAGCTCAGATGTGGACTGGTATCTCCATGTTCATTTTTGGCTCAATTGGTTCTTGATTGGGCACTTACTGAGGATAGTTTTTTCTCAGAAAGCCTCTTTGAAGCAGTTGGTCAGCTATTTAAAATTAACCAAGTACACAGCCAATATTCATAACTACAAGTATAAAAATGACACACGCATACAAATAGGATGAATAGATCATAACCTTTACAGAGATATGTTACATGGCATATGTAGCATAAAACATTCTAGTGTATGTGTGTGTGTGTGTGTATATCTATCTATCTATATATATATATATATGTGTCAAATGGTGTATGCATGTATGTATGGGTGCGTGCGTGTATATATGTACACTTACTCCTTCCACACCGTTTGAGGTAGAGACTTGAAATTTGGCACAGTTAGAGGCTTTAGGGTGCTAATTAGGGTAAGAATCGAAAATTTTTCAAATCTCACCTCTGACGCTCCCCAGGGGTGAAATTCTTTAAAGGCCAATCACATCAGCTGGGCAGCTGCTGTTCTCTGTGACATAGTTATGATGTCATAATACCCCCCTCCAACGGACCCCCGCACTCGCTCAGCTCTCTGCCCCCTCCCCCCCTCCGATGGACCCGAGTTGGGTTTGGTGGGAGGGTAAGTGAGGTAGTGGTGTCGGGTTTGGTCAGGGGGTGAGGTAGGAGGGTCGGGGGGTGAGATGGGGGGGGTCGGGTTTGGTCGGGGGGTAAGTCAGCCGGGGGTGTTGGGTTTGGTCTGGGGGGTGGGTGTTGGGGTTGGTCAGGGGGTGTTGGGGTTGGTGGGGGGGTAAGGTCTGGGTGTCGGGTTTGTTTGTGGTGGTAGGTAGGGGTGTCGGGTTTGGTTGGGGGGGAAAGTGAGGTGGGTGTGTCATTTCGTCTACGGGCGGTGAGGTGTGGGTGTTGGTCAGGGGGTGTTGGTAGGGGGTGACGTGGGGGTATGGGGTTTGAGGTGAAAATGTGAGTCGGGGTTGGTCGAGGGGTAAGTGAGGTGGGGGGTGTCGGGTTTGGTTGGGGGGGGTGAGGTGGGGGTGTCAGGTTTGCTCTCTGCCCCCGCACTCGCTCAGCTCTCTTCCCCCTCCCCCTACTCCAACGGCCCCCGCACTCGCTCAGCTCTCTCCCCCCTCCAACGGCCCCCGCACTCGTTCAGCTCTCTCCTCTCTCCAGTGGACCCCACACTCACTCAGCTCTCTCCCCTCTCCGCCTCCAACGGCTCCCCCACTCACTCAGCTCTCTCTCTCCCCCCCCCCAGGTAAGAATCGAAATTTTTTAAAATCTCCCCTCCCTCCCCCCACTCCAAAGCCCCCCCCCCCACTCGCTCAGCTCTCTTCCCCCCCTCCCCTCCTCCAACGGCCCCCGCACTTGCTCAGCTCTCTCCCCCCTCCAACGGCCCCCGCACTCGCTCAGCTCTCTCCCCCCCATGGGCCCCGCACTCGCTCAGCTCTCTCCCCCTCCCCCCTCCAACGGCCCCCGCACTCGCTCAGCTCTCTCCCCCCCAAGGACCCCGCACTCGCTCAGCTCTCTCCCCCCTCCCCCCTCCAACGGCCCCCACACTCGCTCAGCTCTCTCCCCCCCTCCCCCCCACGGACCCCGCACTCGCTCAGCTCTCTCTCCCCCCTCCCCCCCTCCGACAGACCCAAGCAACGCCGGGTATTTTTGCTAGTATATATACAAATAAAAGCATCTCCCCATAAAGCCTTATGGGGTGCTCTGTCACAAAGGGGTCAGCTTATAAACGAACCAGCTTGTGATAGCATATATACGGTAATCTATATCAGAAGGTCAACTTATATTTTCTTTTTGAATATCCAATGTTTGCATCCCCAATGCAAGAGTTACATATAATACTGAGTCAATAAAAATATACACTAATGTAATCATGCATTTTCTTCCCCCCCACCTCCCCGCACTGACAACCCCATTTTGTCTGTTGTACTACAAAAATCTGTTTAAGGGAACATACACAAAATAGAAAATGTAGATTTGAGCACCAAATCTCCACCCACTGAAAATCTTCTTAAATAGCAAGCGAGAGATGGAATTAAAATGTACATCAACCCCATGATTGTGGGATAACAATACTGAAACTGATTGAAGGTTGAAATGGATTTTGAAAAATAAAGTTCATCTGTGAGGGGGAAAAAAACTCCTGTTGTGAAATTCCCTTGAATTTATCCAAGAGAAACTCTTGTCTCTAGCTACTACTTTGAAACTAGGGGCAGCTACTTGTCTTAAGCTACAATGCTAACACTACTGGAAGAAATAAAATACCCTAGCAATTTTGTTCAGTGAGAAGCAGGTCATAGCTGACAGCAGGGCAGTATTTACTGAGGGAAGGCATACCCTTCATATCTGATCTCTGTACCACTAGTTACCTGATACTGCATTTACTCTTAAAGGTTATGCAGTATTGTTTGCCAAATGCTTTAATAACTCATAATAATGCCCCTTTATTTACACTAAGCATTGAATCCAGACACCGATACGCTATCTTGGCAGCTAAAATGCTGTCTGTCCCTCTTCTCTCTCCCTCCCCCCCCCCCCCTTCTCCCATAAAATCCTTCTCTGTGGGACTTTTTAAAGTCCACAGAATGCTGCTGTGGGAATCTCCATTGTAATGTATTGGTCACTGAGCTTAAAATTTCCTTCAAGATTAATTAGACTCCCTTAGTGTTTGTCACTCAATATTACTTCCTTCACTTTCATTACTGTGCCTAGACAGATTCAGCAACACTTAAGCACACACTTAAGTGCTTTGCTGAATCAGGGCCTATATAAACAGTCAAAAAATAGGCCCAGGATTATCCACCACAACTAAACTGTCTGTAAATCTAGGAATAACAAGAAAACTAGAGAGCCATGTACCTGGCATCACCCTTTGTTGTCTTCCAAAGCCTGGCTAGTACACGGAGTTGTCTGCCTGGACCACAACTCCAGGAACTAGGGTAACTCCACACATATAAAAAGCCTTTAACGTGACATCTGAACTTGAATTGTAAGTTGGTACTTGCATAACTCTTCCCTTGTGTGCTTAAAGGGAATTAGACTCTGTTAATTACTCAAGTTAAATTATTTTAAGGTTATAAGAGAACACTAAAAGCAGCTTTGTTCCTGCTAACATGCCATTTAGCAATGTGGGGCCTGGTCTCGACAAGAGATGCAAAGAGAATGACATTTCAGAAGTTGAGAGAGAGTCACGACTGAAGTATAGTAAGTAGCAGCAATGTTTGAAAGGTAGGAAGTTGGGTCCATTTCTCCCCTGGCCACAAAGAATCCTACCAGAGGGGATTCACCAAAAAGAGCTGCCCAACAGACCTCCTTGGTGAGGTCCCCCGGATGATGGTCAGTGGCTCTGAGTTGTGACCAGAACCACTGAGGCACAGGTCCTTGACAGCAAGCTACCAGGGCCTCCACCCAGCCATAGCTGCCTCCAGGATCCCTGCAGCAGATAAGACTGTGTAGATCAGGTACTATAGCCCCAAAACATGCACTGGACCCAGGGATAGTGACATGCAACTCCCCCTATTCCTCCCCTCTTTCATTTAGTTAAAACATAGTTGTACAAAAACTAGTTGACCCGGAGAGACAAGCACAAATGGCTGCCGTGTCGCTCCTGTCATGCACTTCAACTTTTATTCAAACAATCCAGTATTTACATTGCAATTAAAATATTTGAAAATGTTTCTGACCTTCATTAGCCTTTCCAGGTTGGCAGCGTCCCAGCTGCTGCAACCATTTTCCTCCTAAGCCAGCTTTCTCCAGCTGCCATAGGGGTCACTAGAATTCATTTTGGGTGGTGGGGAAAGGGAGGGGAGACAAATTCCTGAACATACTTATCTTATGCACTCATACTTATGCACCTGTTACATCTTGGAAGCATTTGCTCAAGTGATCTGTACCTTACCATCGCTTGTCATGTCAGCAGATGGGAGCCCTCAGCCTAATTCACTTTGGGTCAGAGGCTGGTTAGCACTTTGTTTGCAACAATGACTTTAAATGCCAGACCAAGGCTCTGGGCCTACAAGGAACTGGGTTTTTAAAACCAAAATAGCAGGAAGGTTGTCACATTATTTGGACTTGTCACGGGGTACTCACTACGGGTAGCACTTCCCCCTAGCTGCTCTGGAGAACAGCTCTCTTCCAGGTCTAACACCTGCCCTTGCGGGCTCTCAACCCATTGTTCTCTTTGTTACCCTGCTCCACCCCTTCTCTCACTTCAGGGGCTTCATCTTCATTTGTGTGACTCGTCCCTCCAGCCAAACTATGTGGTTTCTCCTTCCAGAGTATAAAGACTTACTAGACCCGCTGATAAGGCCAGTTGTTCTCAACCTTTCCAGACTACCGTATCTCTTTCAGGAGTCTGATTTGTCTCATCTAGCCCAAGTTTCACCTCACTTAAAAACTATCAGACATAAAAATACAAAAGCGTCACTATTACTGAAAAATTGCGGACTTTCTCATTTTTGCCAGATAATTATAAAATAAAGTGGAATATCAATATTACACTTACATTTCACTGTGATACTGGAGCGTATTTTTCACTTGTCAGCTTGTCTGAAGCCTGAGCCCCAGGCGGCGGGGCTGAAGCATGTAACTTAGTTTTCCAGGGACCCCTGTGGCGTGGAGACCCAGCAATTGCCCTGCTTGCCATTCCCTAATGCAAACTCTGCTCTTGCAGTCCCCCTAAATCCATCCCATGACCCCCCCGGGCGCTGAAACCCCCAGGTTGAGAAACACCCTTCTAGAGGAGTTGAGTACACGTTGGAAGACCCCTGCATACCTGGCTATGCCACTCCATCACTGGTGGTAGGGGAACCCAGGACCACCCACTACTCCATGGGTCAACCAAGGGACCCTGCAACACACAGCCACAGTCTGCTCAGTCCCCAACCTTGCTGCTGTCTCCTTGAGTTGAAGCCTACGCCACCTCCCAATTGGGTTGCCAACCCTCCATGATTGTCCTGGAGTCTCCAGAAATTAATGATTATGTCATGTGATGAAAACTCTCGGAAAACATCCAAACAAAACTGGCAACCCTACAGCCTCAGGCAGACACAAACGTCTGGGGTGATATCCTGACACCACTGAAATTAATGGGAGTTTTGTCACTGGAGCCAGGATTTTACCCGTGTCACAAGAGGTGGGGATGTGTCAATGCAGTGTGTGTTCAGAAGGTCACTTGTTTTCTGGGGGAAATCATTTTAAACGGTTGATTTCTCTGGGCAAATCCACTAGCAAAAATGAATATTAACAGGTCTGCCACCTCTTTGAAAAGTCTGAATCACGGCAAGGAGGCCTCCCCTATGAAGGCTGCCCATGCACAAGAGGTGACCTCAGCTGGTCTCAGATTTAAAGTCTACAGTTTGCCCTTGAGGCTAAAGGCTCCCCCTCTTCCACATGCTTATCGGCTGTAGCGCTGGCTCCTTTCCTTCTGCTTCATCAAGCAAAAAAAACTCATGAAAGCTCAACACCTAGCTGATTTCCTCCTTTTAGCAATCTGCTTCTGCTCTAGAGAAGGGGTTTTGTTCACTGAAGCCTGCTTTGCAGTAGATAAGAGAAGTGAGCTGTTAAATCTTAAATAAATAAATAAATATTCGTTTCCCACCAGAGAAGTTCCTGAAGGGTAAGTCCATTAGTGGCTATTAGCCAGGATGGGTAGGGATGCAACATCACGCTTTGAGTGCTCCTAGCCTCAGTTTTGCCAGAAGCTGGGAGTGGACAACAGAGGATGGATCTAGAGTGCCCAGATGTCCCTACTCAATCCCCCCTGCTCCCTGTCCCCTGACTGCTCCGACTCCTATCCACACCCCCGCACCCGTGACAGACTCCCCCCGGACTCCCATGCCTATCCAACCTCTCCCCCCCCCCCCCCCCCGCATCCCGACACCCACCAGAACCTCCACCCCCTCACACCACCCCCTTCTCCCTGTCCCCTGGCTGCCCTCCGGGACTCCCAGCTACCAGCCTCCTTTCCCCTTGCACTACCCTACTCTATGAGAACAAAGGTAGGGCCCATGAAGCTACATCCTGTGCCAGCATGAGCACCTAAATCCTGCCCTTGCCCTCTTTGCAGCATAACCACAACTGTCCTGCTAACATCAGCACTCTATGGCCATGGGTGGGGACAGTTGTGACATATGCTGTACATGCAACTTTTCCAAACAAAGAAACAGTAGCTTGGGTGGGGTGCGGGGTAAAGAAGAGCAAAGCTAGGAGAAATGGGAGCTTTTATTCCAACATTTTTTTTTAAAGTTTTTTTCCTTGTTTCAAGATCTCCTGTTTCATGTATTGTATTTTATAGTACCTAGCCCAGAATGAATCCTAATTGATTACAATGCAGGCTTTATTAGCAAAATTCGTTTTAAATGCACAGATTATCATCGTCCAATTGGTAAATATACAAAACATTTGTTCTGTAATCACATCATTTTTGCAAAGATCACAAGTGAATTAACAGTTATAAATATTTATATTACAAGAGCACCCAAAAGTTCCAAATGGAACTGAGGTCCCATTGGACTGGATCATACAAACACAGCTAAAGACAAGCTCCTGCCTAGAAGAGCTTACAATTTAACAAATCTCTTTTGATGTTTCTGTTAAAAGGCACTTTCAAATATATATATATACAGTGAAACCTCCATTTAACGGACTAATTTGGGCGAGGGGGTGTCCGTTAAATGAAAAATTCCGTTATTTAATAATAATAAAAAAACCCGAGCTGTCGGAGCAGCAGCCCGACCTCCACAAGGCCGGGGCGGCAGCTCCACAGCCCACCCGCTGCCGGGACCCGGGTGGCAGCCAGGAGCCGTCAGCCAGCCCACCTGGGACCCGGCTGCCGGGAGCCATCAGCCAGCCCGCCCGGGTCCCGGCTGCCGGGAGCCATCAGCCAGCCCGCCCGGGTCCCGGCTGCCGTGACGCAGCCGGGAGCCGGCAGCCAGCCCGCAAGAAATGGATTTGGGATGCATCAGACTTGCTCAGAAATTTTGTTGGTTGCATCCGAAGTCCGTTAAATCGAGGTCTGTTAAATCGAGGTTTTACTGTATAAATAATGCAACAAGGAGCACATTAATTATTATGCATTTTAAGTGTAGTTATAGCACTACATTTTAGGAACGTGACCCAAAGTCCACTGAAGTGAATTGGAACCTTTCCATTAACTTTAATCAGTTTAGGGAAGGGGTTCTCAAACCGTGGGCTGGGACCCCAAAGTGGGTCGTAACCCCCTTTTAATGGGATCACCAAGCCTGGTGTTGGCCCTGGGCCCTAGCAAGTCTGAGGCCCAAGTCCAAGTCCCACCACCCGGAGCTAAAGCCAAAACCCAAGCCCCCACAGCCCAGGACTAAGGTTACATGCCTCCTGCCTAGGGCAGCAGAGCTCAGGTCTTCAATCCCCTCTCCTAGGTTCATGGAGTAATTTTTGTTGTCAGAAGGGGGTCACGGCACAATGAAGTTTGAGAACTGCTGGTTAAGGACACTTATGGTTTGGTCCATGGGCATTTTATTAGGTAGTATTCATATCTGTTCAATCACACTAATCAAGCAACTCAAAATATGTTTCTATTGTCATTAAATTTATTTCCCTGAGTAGCAGGATATTCAAAAATTCAAGGGAAAAAATCCAGGTAACTGTGGCTAAAGAAATTAGTCCTGCTATCCAAAATCAGGTCCATTAGATATGTCCCTCCAGTATCTGTACATATACCAAAGTTATGTACCAGGCCATAAACTTCATTATTCCTGAGGCAAGATTCCCCATCACACCATGTCATTTCTGGAGGAATAGAAGTTACAGACAGTACTTTCAATAATGACTAGTGGTTTAGGATATCACTGTTGGGTGCCCAACTCAAGGTATCTTATAAAAATAGTAGTTTTCCTGAAGTGCAGAGAACACCCTCCCACTGAAAAATAATTTCTTTAGAAAGCCCGCCCTGCAAAAGCAATCTGGGTGTTGAACAATCAAACAATTTCTCATTACAAATTAAAAGAACATCCTGACCTCAAGAAAATTACAAACAAAGCAGGTAAATAAAACCTATGAGAACAGAGAAGGTGTTTTAAATCGGGCAACCAAAATCACTAATCTCTTTGAAAAGTCTGACCTACAATTTAGGATAATTTCAACAAGAATTATGAGAGCTAGTCACTAAACATCTGTCTTTCCAAAAACAAACAAAAAAAGAAATCCACCAGGAGGAAATAATCCCTTAATCCTCCAAATGCTGAAATATACAGGAATGTGTGAAGATGAGAGAATGAGGCTGGTAGCTAACTTTAGCTGCCTTGTCTGAAGCTGTGAATTTGTGTGGAGTATTTTTTTAGTTGTTCCTCATGTTCCTCATCGCCGTGTTGCTGTTGGTAATGCTGGTACAGTTTGGAGCCATTGGCTGCCCCAGTTCCTTCTACAGTTGGAAGGTGGCCACTGGACATATGGAGTATGGTGGAAGTCAGTGATTTAATGTAATTTTTTGCTAGTGTGAGAGTCTCAATTTTAGAAAGTTTATTCTCAGCTCTCACATGAGGGATAACTTCCCGCAAGGCCTGGAATGCATTATTAAGCTTGTGCATTCTCTGCCTCTCCCGTTCATTGCTTTCCAATCGCCTCAAGTGTCTGTCTTTGTTGTTCCAAGCATGCTTGGCTTTGACTGTACCAGTCTCGCTACTCTGACTGTTTCCGCCATTTCTCCTTTCTTTGCGTCGCAAACATTTCACTGGTTCCTCTTTGCTCACAGTTGTCTCCCCAAGAAAGGCCTCTTTGTTAGCAGCAAGCCTGTGCTTCATTCTTTTGTTTTTGGTTTTCATGTTTCAGATGATGGGGAAACGCCACCCAGCCTGTTCTCCCTCTAAGTTAATCTTCTGGCACTAGCCATCAACATGCTGCAAAAACATAACATTAATATCTTCAGCTGTTGTTAGGTTTCATACTGAACAAATGGAAAGTCATTGTGCTGTTTTGCTTTGTACCAGCATCTACCCGCACAACACTGTGAAACTACCAGGAGGATGTTTTATTTATGTTTTAGTGATTGTTAACGTCAGCCCATCTGGGCTGTGTGGATGGAAGCAGTGCCCTTAAAGAGGTTCCTCTTAACCACAGCACCTGGGTGATGGTGATGGTGGTGGTGGTGATGTATTTGCATCTTGATTCAAGCATGTTAATGGGACAGGGTGAGTGGATGAGGGGAAGAGAGAGGGAGCCCATACTACATCTGCTCATAATGTACTTGCTTTAGATTTCAGTCTCCAACTGGCAACAATCATTGTCTCATTTGTCTTATTCATTCAGTTGGCCTCTGTTTGTGTCCCCCCACCCACATCCCCATGCCAACTGAAAGAGAGGCCATTGTAGTTCTCTGTGGCGAGATCCTATCCGGGTTCATTCAGTCCTTGACCTCTCTGCTGAGAAGGCCAAAGAGCATGCTAAAACGGGAGCCTAATGAGTGTTTGACCTGGGCTCCTGACCACTAGAGCCTGGTGGTGTTCAGTCCAGTTCCATTTCACATATGCCATAGGCCAATTGAAATGACTACAATGTGACAGTGCTGATAACCACCATGTCAGGCATTACAGGGCAGACGGTGGAAACATTTGGCCAAGTTCTCCTCTTGGCCACAATGATATCACTAGTTTAAGTGAGAGAAGATTTTGGTCTGTCATGAGCAACTAGAAACAGAATCTATATATATAAAAGTCAAATGGTGTATGCGTGTGTGCGTGTATGTACGTTCCCTTATTCCTTCCACACCGTTTCAGCTAGAGACTTGAAATTTGGTACAGTTATAGGCTTTAGGGTCCTAATCAGGGTAAAAATCGAAATTTTTTCAAATCTCACCTCTGACGCCCCCTAGGGGTGAAATTCGTTAAAGCCCATTCACATCAGCTGGGCAGCAGGTTAACACCCGCTGTTCTCTGTGACATAGTTATGATGTAATAATACCCCCCTCCAACAGACCCCGCACTCGCTCAGCTCTCTCCCCTCCTCCCTCCCTCCCCCCCCCCCGCTCGCTCAGCTCTCTCCTCCCTCCCCCCCTCCAACGGCCCCCCACTCGCTAAGCTCTCTCCCCCCTCAGGTAAGAATCGAAAATGTTTAAAATCTCCCCCCTCCCCCCTCCAACGGCCCCCCACTCACTCAGCTCTCTTCCCCCTCCCCCCACTCCAATGCCCCCCCACTCGCTCAGCTCTCCTCCTCCCCCTCCAACGGCCCCCCCACTCGCTCAGCTCTCTCCCCCTCCCCCCTCCAACAGCCCCCCCCACTCGCTCAGCTCTCTCCCCCTCCCCCCTCCAACGGCCCCCCCACTCGCTCAGCTCTCTCCCCCTCCCAAACCCCCCCCCCACTCGCTCAGCTCTCTCCCCTCTCCCCCCTCCAACGGACCCCGCACTCACTCAGCTCTCTCTCCCCTCCCCCCCTCCAACGGACCCCGCACTCGCTTAGCTCTCTCCCCCCTCCAACGGACCCGAGCAACGCTGGGTATTTTTGCTATTACTATATAAAGAAGTGTCTGCAAAGCATTGGTGAACCAAGTCTGTTCTCTTAAGCAAGAGCTGTCCTGGGGGAAAACAGGAAAGAGATTTAAAGGTTGGACTGAGCTGTAGCGTTTCCAGTTTAGAGATCTCAACAGCAAAAAGAGGTCTTCAGTCTCAGCAAACCAGAAAGTGAGAAGCACAACAGGAGCATGACTGTCAGTAAAGGCTTAGTTATAAACTCCCTTTCCTCCCAGCTCCTGGCACCCATTCCTTATGAGCTGAATCACATCCATGCGCAACGAACATCATGCACACACACAGAAGCGATTTGGGACTAGAACCCTGGATATCCAGTTCAAAATATGGCAACTCTCTTCCACTAGAGTTAGAAGAAAACTTATGAGAGTAAGAGTGCCTGTTTGTGGGCAGCGTCACACACTCACATCACAAAGTCAACACATTATGCTGTCCTCCTCTGAATGTCCCCTTTCGTTCCCCCATTCCTTTGAATGCTGCTCTCTTGCTTCCTCTCATAGCTCTCCCAACTTCACCATATGCCGCCCCACCTTCTCTCCGTGCCATCCAGACAACTTTTAGGAGCCATTAAATGTTTATTCATTTCTCATTCACAAATCAATGCCCTCCCCTTTGTCATTTGCTTTTAGTCTTGCCTTTAAAATGTCAGCTGAGTCCACAACTGCTCAGACTGCTCCTTCTCACTGATGGTCTTCCCAGGGACACCACCTGGCTGTTTTGGACTGTTGCATTTAGAGGAGGAAGGCTGGCTGTTACCGGCACCCACAGTGAAAACTCCTGTAGGGTGCAGCAGAGTTCCTGCTGCACAGTGAACACTGGCATGCGGGCAGCTGTACCTCCTCCTGCACTGACAGTTGCAGTGCGGGGGGGGGGGGGGGGTTTGCAGCCTCTCTTCCTTCACCAGCGAATGGCAAGGGTACAGCCCTTTCGACAACCAGTATAACAGCCATTTCTACACCTCCCAAGTCAACAATCTAGCCAGCTCTGGCAGCATGACAGATTCTATTCTTCCTGTGCCACGGGAGAGGGCACCTGCACTGATACAGCAATGTCCCTTTCATCCAGGCTGACGAGCCAGAAGACAGTGACGATCCAGCAGCACCCCCCACCTCCACTCTATGCCAGTGCTTGGTACAATGGGAGCCATCTGGCAGCAGCCCCTCTTGGGCTGGTGATTGGTATTAATGGGGGGGGGAGGCGAAATGTCCATTCACTTCCCTTTGTTCCAGTTTTAGAAAATATTTCTGGTGATGCACTGAAATGCGAGTGGCTGGACTGCTGTGAGAGACTGGCCACAGAGCTGAACTCCCATCCTGGAAGGACAGGAGAGGTGCACCCCCACTCCACATCACCACCTCTAGCAGTACAGCGTAAAACTGATTGAGGATGCTGGGAAAACCGACATCACTGTCGCCACCCAGGAGCATCCTCAGCGGCTCTTCTCTCCGTGTTCACAGCGTTCCAGCTGCACTGTGCCAGCTACTCTGGCCATTCTTTGGGTTCATGCCTCATCACAGGGTACTCAAGTTTCCCAGCAGAGGACCTATGCTCGCCTCACAAAGTGGTTTGATTAGGGGGCATGCAGCCCCAGGCTGCCTGGGGAGCAAGACAAGACTGCACCTCAGGTTTCACCCACCAGCCCCACACCAGGCTGCCTGAGAGTCATGGGGACCTAAGGAAAACAACAGGGGGGAAAAGAGCTGATACGGGGGGAAAGAAGAACCGACACCAGGCCAGGAGAAACCTTGGAGCTTCTCTCTCAGTAGGAGAGACGGCAAATCAGAAGCAGGATGGAACAGTGCAAATAGGCACCAAGGAGAGCAGCCAAATCCCTGCCTCCCCTGCAGAAGACCATTGCCCCTGGGAAAGCAACCAGCTGCTACTTGACAGACATCCACCTTCCTAGACTGGGGGTGGCAATCAGAGGCAGAGGAAAGGGGGGAGCTCCTAGGAGAAGAGGATTTGGCTGATAAGGGAGCCAGGAAGAACCAGTAGATTAAGCACAGCAGGTACCTGAGGGGTCAGGAGGGAAGGTTGTTTTCAAATACAGCTACCCACCCCAGACCATCCGCTACCCACCCCCAGACCATCCGCTACCCACCCCCAAAAAATCCGGGCTGGAGTTTGGGGTCAGCAAGAGGCTTGGGCAATGCAAGGGGGGGGCAGCGGGGGCTGGGGCAGGCTAGAGCAGAAGGGGGGAGCAGGAGGCCGGTGGAGGAGAGGGGGCCGGGGTGGCAGTCAGAGCCGGGGGCGGGGGGGGGGGACCGGGAGGGGGCGAAAGCTAGCGAGGGCGCAAGGGGCAGGGTGAGGAGGAATTCGGGGCAGCGGGGGGAACAGGAGAGCGCGGGAAGGGCGGGATAGAGCAGAGAGCGAGCGGCGGGGGACCGTGTGAGGGAGCCCCCAGGATGGGCCGGCGCCCCGGGGAGGGCTCCAGGGGGAAGGCGGCGGGCACAGCGGGGTGGGAGCGGTCGGTACAATCTCAGACAGCGGGAGCCCTTCCCCAGCCCCCCGCCCGGCCCGCGTACCTGGGAGCCGGCGCGGAGGGCGGGACGCCGTGCCCAGGCGAAGGGCCGCCGGGCGAGCCGCCGCTCGCAGGTGGCCGAGGCGCGTGTGACCGCAGCCTGCCCGCCCGGCGGGCCTGGGACACGTCGCTTTAGTGCCGGAGCCAGCGGGAGGCGGAGCCTGGCGCCGCGGGAGCTTCCAAGCAAATCCGCCAGGGGGGCGGCAGCCGGGCCCGGGCGGGGCTGATGGGGGGTCCCGCCGCGAGCGGCTCCGCCGCGCCACCTGCCCGGGGGCAGAGCCGGGAGAGCCGCGGGGCGGTGCCCCCGGGGCAGCGCGGGGAGAAGGTGGGTCCTGCCCGCTCCGGCGGCAGCACAGGAGGCGGCATTGTGCGGCCCCATTTAAGCGTGAGATTCGGTCCCCTCCCCTGCGAAGAAACGCGCGTTTGTCTGAGATGCTGGAGAACCGGTTCAAAGCCGGGTGAATCCAGGTGAGCCCCAGACCCCAGGAGAGCTGCCCACGTCAGCGCAGCGCAGGGCTCGCTCCCTGCTCCCAGCCTGCGTCAATGCACCGGGGCCGGCTCCAGCTTGCAAACTCCCCCATTAGTGTTATTATTCAAAGACTGGGTTCTGGGAAGCGGTGTCGTGTTGCATTTCCAGCTGGTCACACAGACTGAGTTGTTTCTGGAGGGGTCAGTGATTTGGGGAGATTTCCCCTTCAGTACCCCAGTGTTGTAAGGGAGACTGGTATTCAAGCGGCAGAAACTCTTCCCCCAAAGCCTGCACTGAACCAATGCTCCAACACGATCCTAGGTGGCACTGTGCTGATCGAGTCTTTCTGACAGAGCCCCGCTAGTGAGGGCATCATGACTACTGGTCAGTAGAGAGGAACAGGGTCAATTGACCTATTTGACCATGGCTAAATATTGTCTAAGTGTTCCAGCAAGAATGCCCTGCTGTATGTACGTGGCGGCCTACCTTCTTGACTGCATCATGGTACTAACTCTTCTAGGATTTCTTTAAGGACTTATTTTGCATTTTTCTGAATTAACTCAGTTAACTAGTTTTTTTAAAAAAAATCTAAGGCTAAGCCTATTGGAGACCATAAAGTCTCACTCATTTTGGTTATATTCTAATAATCATATTTTAAACTAACTTATTTTTTTACATTTTACAATATTTGACTGGTCAAATATCCAACCCTAGAAAGGAAGGAGGTGTGTGTGTGATAGGACACTACTGGGATTTCACAGCACTGGGTTCAATTCTCTTTTCCACTACAGACTAACACCCCGCAGGCAAGTCACCTCTCGGTGCTGCAATCTACCATTTATAAAATGCAGTGAACAGCACTTCCCTATTCCACAGTAGTGTTGTAGTGATAAATGCATAAGAGTTTGAGGTGTTCAGATACTATGATGATAGGGAGGCAGGAGATATGAAAGTGATAAAAGTGCCAAGGAATCTTTAAGAGCTGTGAGAAAAAGCCTCCATGTCCTAGTCAAATTTCAACCTGAACCATAATATTTTCCCTACTTAAAGTTCCTAATGTGATTTAAGTTGAAGCATCTGTTGGTTAAAATCCACAGAAGAAAAATGAAGTTGGAAAAAACTGCACAGTTACATTTCTTAAAGGCAGATACCAAAGTCTATTCCAGTATATAGTGTAAACAAACCCAAGTTATTTGTTTTCTGAAGGCCAGAATTGAAAGCATTTCTTTCTAAAATCATTAAATGCATTTTAGGATCATAACAATGAAAAGGTCTATGAAAACAGAATTATTTCTATTTACTATGCACTTTGGGGTAGTTTGGTCACTTCCTAAACTTAGAATCATAGAATCTATATATATAAAAGTCAAATGGTGTATGCATGTGTGTATGTACGTTCCCTTACTCCTTCCACACTGTTTGAGCTAGAGACTTGAAATTTGGTACAGTTATAGGCTTTAGGGTCCTATTCAGGGTAAGAATCGAAAATTTTTCAAATCTCACCTCTGATGCCCCCCAGGGGTGAAATTCTTTAAAGCCCATTAACATCAGCTGGGCAGCAGGTTAACACCTGCTGTTCTCTGTGACAGTTATGATGTAGTAATACCCCCCTCCAACAGACCCCGCACTCGCTCAGCTCTCTCCCCCCTCAGGTAAGAATTGAATTTTTTTTAAATCTCACCCTCCTCCCCCCCTCCAACGGCCCCCGCACTCGCTCAGCTCTCTCCCTCCTCCCCCCCACTCCAACGGCCCCCGCACTCGCTCAGCTCTCTCCCCCCCCCCCCACTCCAATGGCCCCCCACTCACTCAGCTCTCTTCCCCCCTCCAACGGACCCGAGCAACGCCGGGTATTTGTGCTAGTCCTAGAATATTAGGGTTGGAAGGGACTTCTGGAGGTCATCTAGTCCAACCCCCTGCTCAAAGCAGGACCAATCCCCAACTAAATCATTCCAGCCAGGGCTTTAATCAAGCCTGAGCTTAAAAACCTCTAAGGAAAGTGATTCTACCACCTCCCTAGGTAACCCATTCCAATGATTGACCACCCTCCTAGTGAAAACGTTGTTCCTAATATCCAATCTAAACCTTCCCAACTGCAACTTGAGACCATTACTCCTTGTTTGGGCATCTGCTACCACTGAGAACAGTCTAGATCCATCCTCTTTAGAACCCCCTTTCAGTAGTTGAAACCAGCTATCAAATCTCCCCTCAGTCTTTTCTTCTGTAGACTAAACAATCCCAGTTCTCTCAGCCTCTCCTCATAAGTCATGCACTCCAGGCCCCTAATAATTTTTGTTGCCCTTCTCTGGACTCTTTCCAATTTTTCCACATCCTTTTTGTAGTGTGGGCCCCAAAATTGGACACAGTACTCCAGATGAGGCCTCACCAATGTCGAATAGAGGGGAACAATCACGTCCCTCAATCTGCTGGCAAATTTAAGTCAGGAGTATAAGTAGTGGAATTAGTAGCACAGCAATGGTTTAGCATCTTAACTCTACACAATCTATATTGCTGTTCACTAAACATATGCTACAAATTCTGAAGTTTTATTATAATTTTGTGCCAAATTCATCCTCATAAATTCCATTTGTTTCATTTTTTAAAGTACAAATGTGATAATGGATTTCTTGTTAGTAGCTAATTACGTCATCTATTTAAATATGTTCACCTGTTCAATATTTTCACAAGTTTCTTGCACTGTTTCCATTTTTCAGTGTTAGTTTCTTGCATGTTTTTAACATTGCTACAGTAGAAGAAAGAGTCAAGAGTTGCAAACAAATACTTTGTGCCTGTCCTTCCATATGGAAATCAAAGTGCTTTACAAAACATTAAGCTTCAATGACCTGTGACTAGGGAAGCACTATCCCACAGTTTACAGGTGGGAAAAGTGAGGCATATAGAATTTTTTTGCCCACATTTTCAGAAAAATCTTTGTCTCTCCCACGTTAGCCATATTCATTCTCATTTGCAAAAGTGAGGACCATGCAACTCTAATTAAGTCAATAGGAAATGCAGGTGTTCAGCACTATGAAAGTGCCCCAAAATTGGGCACCCAAAATCTAAAGCATTTAAAATTGAAGGCCATTTTTGGAAGCATGGTCTCTTTTTGACTTGCTCCAAAGTCACACACGAAGTTTGCTGAGGAGCTGGAAATAGAGTCTAAAGTCTTGTGACTTCTAATCCTCTACATAAGGACCCACCTTTCTTCTCACTATATGCAATTTTGGTGTGTTGGTAGTGGCAGCTTTAGAAGGCCCAGGCATAAAGTGCTGTCTTATTACTGAAGCATTTTTGAGCACTTCATGTGCATTTTTTTTTCATTTCAAAGTATTTTCCATCATCATCTAAACCAGGAGCTTTATACCAACACCATTCACTCTGTTAATTGTCGGTAAAGAAAGAAATTGTATGCAACCTCTTCACAATGAGACAGGGAGTATGTCAGTTTTACTGAGACCTCTTTATGCCAAAAAGCAGGAACCCATGCCTAATACCTGACAATAGCAGGGTTTGTTTTGTTTATATAAAGACATGCACATTCGTGTGTAATCTCTATTAAACCTCACACAATTATGGCAAAACCCACTGTCAGTTTCAGATTCTAACACATTTCAACACATTTTCATTTGAAAGATATTACTACAAATTAAATCTATGCTGTACTTTGAACTGTGCTCCTCTGTAGAGGGTACGTGTTACGCGATGTGATCTTCAAATGATGGTGACACATTAACAGAAGTGATCAGGGATCTAAAATACACCCTGTCATATGGGATTTGTTGTGCTGTGTAGGTTATAGATCTAGGGCTTCAAGCACCTGGGGAAGAATAGATGCTGCCCAGTTCCTCGCTTACGAGCACATTGATTTCACTCCCACAAGTAGTCCCACTGATTTCACTGAAACGAAGAGCTGAACAAGTACCAGAAATGAGTTGGGCTAAGAACACACACACACACACACACACACACACACAGACACAAAGGTTATAAATATATACTGTACTTTATTTTTGAATATTAAATAGTTGTTTTAAATTACAGGCAATTTATTGAATCACACTATGCATGATAATCAATATACAGTAAAAATATTACAATTTAAAAATGTACACAATTGCAAGACAATTTGACCTGAAATTTCATTAACTATGATGTATTGCCAAAAACCTCATACCTGTATTAAATTACAATAGGAAAACCTTATACCTACGATTTTGTTACACAGCTTCTCATTTACAAATTGAACATTGTATATACACATCAGTACCATTTATCATTAAGTTACACCTATGACTGTGCAAGTTCAAACAATTTAATAAAACTAATAATTTTAAGTCATATTCAAGTTTATCTGAAAAACAGGCTGCTGGTATCACAAATACTTATTTTCAATATATTTGATATGCTCTTGTATTCTCTAGATTTTTTCATATCAAAGACGAATCAAAACATTAATATTTAAGGATATTTTTGTATGACTTAAAGCTGAAGTAATTTTGTACACTCTGTTCTTATTTTAAGGCTATTTCTTACAAGGCTAATATACTTTGATTCCATCTTTCGCTAAATCCAACAAATAGCCATGTCACAAACACCTGACTTACCACTGAAATTTTAGCATAGTGCTTAATAGTTAAAAAAAAAAAAAACCCAACAAGTATTTCCCTACCAACCAGCCCCTCATGAAAAAAGATTCAATACTACATATAAATGTATTACTTAAAATACTGATAAAAGAAAGAGGCTTGAATGGCTTTCATTAGTGCATTACCAAGGATATGAAAAAAATGTTTAATCTGTTCATTTCCATCGAAATGGCAGTTTACATGTACATCACATAGCTGAAGGTTAGGGATTTGGGAAGGTACAGGTGTTTCAAATACAACATTGACTTTTCTCTCACTTTATTGGCCTCTCTGCATGCTCAAGTCACATTTTCTCACCAATGTTTTTAATCATGTTATCAGTTTCCATTTTAGACTGTAGATGGGATCTTTTTTGTAAGATATTTAAGTAGCCAAATTAAGATAATGCCTTTTAGCATCTAAATAAATAAAGACCTTCTATAATAGAAGAAACTAAAATGGAATCAACCCTCATAATAAACCATTGAAAAAACAGATAAAAGTATTTCAAAAACTGAAACCGCTTGGATAAACAGTGCAAGAGATTACAGAATGTAATGTATGGCCCATTTGACAAATCACCTCAACTAGACTGCATTTCACCTACTCCACAAATTTGCCTTCCTTGTATAATTCATTGTTGGAAGATGGTTTACCACTTGAACACAGCAGTAGTTTGTAATAAAATTTAATGGTATGTATTTCCAAAAAACTGATTACAATTTTAATCTAGTGAATTGGATTAATGAAATCAGTATCCAGTGAGATTAATTGAGTGTGGCAATTCACAGATATAACAATTATTTTTCTTTGTAATATGGCTTAAGAAGCAAATTACTTTGTATGACATCCCACACACACAAATCCCATTTTCAACAAAAAATGTCAGTTTGGCAATTCATTAGCAAACAGTCTATTTGGACACAGGAGTAAACTTTCATTGTTATGTAAGGTTTTAAGACATGGTACTCTTACTAAAGAGAATGGGAGTCACAAATGACTAACATCCCACCAACTGAGGAAAATTCTGATGTGCTGAATACAAGGTTAAGTATTGCTCAGCTGCACAAGATCTGTTCCATAATCTAAATTTCTGAAGTTACAACAGGAACAAAAGTGAAGCTGCATCTCAATATCCCAGTCAAACTATATTAGCTTTTATTTAACCTCAGAAATGATGATCAAAATCAAGAGATTCAGAATTGAGGCTGAAACTCCTTCTCTAACTCTGTGATACTTCAGGTATTTCTGCACACACAGGGTAGACTATTCCATACATTCTTTGGAGACTCAGCATATGGAGTTTCATTCTTAATTTTGGATTTCCCTTTTTTTATTTATGGTAATATAAAAGTGTTACAAGAAAATACAAAAACTGATGAGACACCTTAATCTGGTGTGTGTTTAAGGAATTTTAAAAGTCTGCATTACAGAACTAAAAGGATATAATATTGTGTGTGCCACATCCTATTCTTTATATTTTAATATGTATAAAGAGTATACCACGTAATCGTTCCTTTAAACCCATTACAGTATATACTGTAAGTGTATATTTAGAACTGGATTTGCATTTAAAGATATGTTGAAACATTTTATGAAAAGTTGTTACTGTGAATGTGAAACAGCAAATTTCTATGATGTTACTCACACTGAAGTACAACTTTCCCTGTAACTCTCAGGTTCCCCCAGGACCTGAGCTCCTCAGTAGGAGAACTCAGTACCTCAGCAATACACTGACAATTTTATAGTATTTTATTTCTAGAACTAATCTCTTTCCCTTGAGGGGTATGAAAGCCATTCTAGCTGCAAGGGCCAAATAACTGTTTAAAAAAACCTACTTTTCTACTTTTTTGTATTCCTGTCACTTAAAATCAATGCCCTGTTTTAAACCAAACTGTGTATAAAATAAAATTGCATCATCAAACAGATCTTAACAGCTCTTTTATGCTGCAGATGATTACAATTCTTAGCTTTTCTGTACTCAGACCTATTCAGCAGAGAGACTAGTCCTATACTAAAGCACAGTAAAATATTTATGCCACTAAGTTCCAGTATGCTGTACAGCCAGATAGAAGGGTTGACCACAAAGCTCTAAATGCCAGCATTTTTCAGCTTTTTCCAATCTGGCCCCATATTTGCGGCTGCATGATGCATTTCACAGATGAAGGAATTACTGCCCAATTGTATTTAGTGAGAGAACCCGTTAGACAACTTATTTAAAGGTTTAATTCAAACTAGCTGGATTTGTGATGGAGAGATAAAACTATGTTCACTTCACTTGGACAGCTTAATGACAAGTTTTACTATCTTACATCTTTGGGTCAGTGCACACTTCAAGCAGAACCATGGAGCCTTGCAGATGTCTTAATACAGGCCTGGACAGTTCTCTGGCTGATAAAGTTTGAATGCCAGTTTTCTACTGGTTTAGAAGCAAGACAATTAGTGAGCTTAAATCCCCAGGTGTTAATCCTAATACTCAATCATTTTTGCAATAATTGAGATAGGAGGATCTACAGGTTTCTGAACAGGAAGGAGGCATGAAAAGCCCAATCCATAGTCAGAATTTATAGGATGAACATGTGAGCAGCCAGGTAGGCCTGATTGATCCATTTTTATTAAAATGAATCTTTCTACAAGATACCCATGCAAGTTTTCAGGGCCAACATATACCTACCTCTCTCCAAAAGTAATCAGTTTTAATGGAATGGAGAAAGGCCATCAAATAGGACTATATATGAATGTGTTACTATAATTTAAAAGACTATGATCACTTTCAGGAGTGAAAATAAGATATTCACTTAATCCAAAATGGATCCCAAAGATATTTCAGACATCCCTCCCCAAATTTCCTATGAAATACAGGCACTCTCACAATTTGTAGTAGCTACCACTTTAAATGGTACTGCATGTAAGATTCCAACAATTCTAACCTAACACTCAGAAATTATGCCTGTTTTACAAGTGCAGTGCATAGCAAAGACTAACAGTACAAAATGAACTGGTTGAATGGGCCAATTCAATTTGTCTTAATTTTCTTGAAAAAAATTAAGATTTTGATTCTATACAATATTGGGGAAAATGTGAAGAAAAATCCATAGTGCAATTGCAGTAAGCAAAATAATATGTAGTAAGTGATCTCTTTCAGAATAAATATGGCTCACTACTGAGTTTCAACAACACAGCCACCTGTTGCACAGGACAATTATACACAATTCTACAACAGGTAGTATGTTCACATAGATAACAAACATGGAAAAATATAAAAAGAATATGATACAATCCCATACATAAACCAGAATGTAGTGTAACTGCTTTATGTGTTTGTTACAAATAATTATCTGAATACTTCAAGTACTTGAAAACAGCGGCAGAATCATCAATGAAAAGCAAATTGCATTGATTTAAAAACAATACATTACAAAGTTAAATACACATTCAAATTAATGTCCTGATTTAACATTGCTTTCAGTGTTTATTTTAATTCTTAGTATTTCTTGATTACCTGTATTTCGCTCCAGCAAATCCACAAGTTTTAGACAAAGTTTATCAGATATTAGTCCAGAGTAGGTATGTACCACATGTGTAAATCCAGTGAGGAAACTAACTCATCTAATCTTTTTCTCCATCTTCACTGCTTCCTATTAGGAGAGGAAAAGTCAGAAGACATAGGTAAGATACTTGCACATTTTATTATTTAAAAATATACACTAAGGATTTTCTGTACAACTCTTCCCTTAATTCTTTGCTAGACTTTTCCTAGAACATGACATTCTGGTTCACTTTCTAAAGTATTGGTTAAAATTTCCCTTTTTTAACTTTTAGCTACTCCAACATTAAATATGTGGCACATGCATACATAGGAAAATCTGCTTAAATCACATAGTTAAATGTCACTGTTTAGGTCACTTGAGAAAATAATGTGTGAGCTCTAAAACATCTTTTATCAATAAATTACTAAGCAGCAAATATAATACAATGCAATAAAATACTGATTTATTTTTTATAAAAAATGAGAATCAGGGAACCTCATTGGCTAATAATATTTATTTTTAATCTCTTTATAAAATATTGTATTATAATGATACTCTAAGTCTGTCCCTATTCTTATTCTATCGTTTGTTCCTGAGGCATTTTGGTACTAAAATATACAGAGGAGCACTTTAGTAGAAGCAGGAATATAAAGGAAACAGCTCAGTACAGAAAGATCATCAATATCTTAACATTACTGTATATGGGTCTACTGCTAATCCCCTACCCACAACAGATCAAGCTCTAAAAACATGTTGTAATCCCTAGCAGAGTCTCAGGGACATACTTCCAACAAGAAACTAGATTGTAAAACAAATGTAGGTACAATAGTCTAATGCTGCTCTTAAAGGCCCTTAACTAGTGAAATAAAAACACAAATCAGGTTATGGCCAGTGATGGGGCCAGCGTGAAAAAGATTCTCAAATACTTTAGAAGCTATACATTTTTGCTCTTTATGGGGGAGCATGGTTTCTTCCAAAAGAAGAGTGGCTATCAAGGTAGAAATCTTGCTGTTTTTCCTAGAAGGGATAGCTTGCTTTGGGAACAAACACAGAATTTTGGCAGTGCTTGTGCACAGATTTTTCTAGAGAATATTTAGCAACCACCACCAACAATAACACAATTATTTTGATCTAAAATGTTTTAAGACCAGTATGAGAACTATTAATAAATGACTCATTTAAACAGGAAAGTCATTTAAGATCTTATAAGCAAGGAAAAAGTTATTTGGATTTATCAATACAGTGTAAACACAAATACAGGCCCCAATACCAAGATTTATATTCAATTCGTTGACAGTATTTGCATTATTTACATGTCTGCAATGTATTTTAATAGAACACTTGTTCAACAAGCTATTAAGAACAGGCCTTACTTAAAAGCCAAAATATTACAAGTCATCATAATATACAATGTTTACTTGAAAGAAACCTAAATCTTACCTCCTTGCTCAATATCTGAATCTGTAACATGTGTGAGAGAAAAACTTGCAATGTTTGCAGGAGAGATAGAAAACCTGGAATATGGTGATGAATGTGACCAGTTTTCTTCAAGACTCCGGGAAGGTGGAGGTGGAGAAAAGTACTTTGAAGTTTGAAGAGGTGGCTTAGAACTAATGAGGTTATTTGCTGACTTAGCTATAAGAGAGGGTTCTGGAGAAGAGAAATCATCATCCCATTCAAAACCTCCACCTACAATAAACAATCATAATTGATAAGAATAAACATAACTTAAGGTAGTAACTTACTTAATATACATAACTTAAGTAATCAGTTTAAAAAGCAAGCAGTGAAAAATTGTACTGATTTGAAGAGTACAACTTGGTATATCACATTCCAGCTCCATAAAAACAACCGCTAGTCAGAAAATGCAATTTAATTTAAAGTTCTGTATCTTAGGGAATCATTGGGGTTACAAATGAATGCTGAAGGAAAGCTAAAGTTACTAGCTTTCTGGTGGTAGAATGTACAAGTCACAGAAGAAGGTGCCTTAAAAATCACATTTTCTTTCTACCATGTCAATTCCAATCAGAAGTTAGTGGCTGTTACTGAGAATTGCTATAGGAAAAGTATTGCTTGCTCTCTCAGAGAAGCTATGGGAACTCGTTTTCAAAGTAATAAAGCATTAAATTGCTAACTAATAGCTTTGAGACATATGCCAATATTATTGTGGAAAATTAAATGGAATGGGGATGCAAGAGAAATTGATTTTTAAAGATTATTCTTTATTAAAAATCTTTAATTATGTTATGTTCCAGATAGTAAAACTTGTGCACCTATTCAGAAGTTTCCAAAATTAAGTTTTTTGATATCTCCAGGTCTCTCTCTCTTAGTGAAGCTTTTGAAGCTACAGACTTCCATGCTGTTATCATGACAAGTTTGTTTCCATGGCCAAGAGGAGCTACAACGGCCCAGTAAAATTAAGTGGAGAAAATATTACTTAAGAAAAAAAGACAAAGTTTTATTTTCTCCTCTTGCTTCATTAGGCCATTGAAAACTCCTCTGGTATGGCAGCAGAAACTCCCTTCAAACAACTTCTCTGGCTTCACCAGGAGAGGGAGCCACTGTGAAGACAAATTTTTATGGAAGCATGAAGTAATTTTATAAATTTAAAAGGAAAGAATAGTGGGAAAGTTAAAACCATAAATGTAACTGCTTAATAAACTGGATGACAACAGGTCACCAGGAACAGGAATACTCTGCAGGGCCAGTAAAGTTTTCCAGGCCCTGCTGGAAGACTTGTCAGAGGAAAACGTTTGAGCCCTGCTAAAGAGTATCTTATAAAATTGAGAAACTGACGGCAGTGTTGTATAGCATATTTATGAAGATTTATTTTATTCCACAAAAACACATTTACATTTCTACCAAAGAACCCAGAACTAGGTTTTGTTTAAAATAATAGTTTTGTTAACCAGAAGTACCTTCTTCATCAGTAGAGCTTTCTGAATTTGTAAATCTGTTCAAGTAACTGAGACCTGAAGATAGGACAGGTGTGCTGGCAGAGCCTTGGTTGTTTGATTCTGTTGCACGGTTTCCTAGCTCTTTGGTTGGTGTTTCCTAAGAGAACCCCAAAAAAAATTAGTTCAATTCCATTACTGTACATGTGAGATATATACACAAATCTACCCAAATGCCAGCAATTCCAAAATCATGCTATTTCTCAAACCCACTTTGACTGTACAGTCACTCTTCAACCAAGATCAAAGCCAGAATTCCATTTATATTTTTACATGTATTTGAATTGAAATATTATACATTGTAATCCACAGTAATGTTGCATGGATGAACACTACATGTGTGCAGGAAGTGTGACTTGTTAAACTGTCCCTTCCCCCTACTGTCCTCTACTTACAGAGGGTCCTTTAAAAAAAAAAAAAAAAAAAGCATATAGCAATGAAGTGTAAGACTTTTAGCCTGACCATTGTTGTCTTCTCTATGAAACCATTAGTTAACTAATTTTCATTTTCAAAATCCATCTTTCACTTCTACCCACCACCATTCCAGTTATATCCTTTAATAATACTTCAGGGTGAGGGAAGTAATTAGAAGTTTAATAGGCATGGTATATGAAAAAGCTACTAACATGTAATCAGTTAGTGAAACTGAGAAATAAGAGACCAAATATTGGTAGAGATATAGTTCTAAGGTAGCAGGTGTTTTCCCTCTAACAAAAGGATTGCTATTTCTTTTATGGCAGAGGCCAAAAGAGCAAAAAAGAGTCACCTCTATTTTTTTTACTCCAATATGCAATAGCCCTTTTAATATTTTTTATCCACTTCTTCACAAGCAACATTTCCAAAGTTTGACAGTAGGTCTCTACTCATTTAAAATTACCACAAGGTTTAAAAAGCACAGCTTGTTATTGTATGAAGTGAATAAGGAAACAGACAGAACCTTGGATTTTATTACATAGGTCAAGCATTTATATTTTATTTGTACTGGATTAACTTGAAAAATCACATGCATCAGATTAAGAAAAAAGAATATAATACTGGAATTCAAATACTGAACTACTCTACTGTGACCACATGTAATTTAGGCTCATTAGATGTATATCACCACCCTGGATAAGTGAAATGCAGGAAACAGCTAGTCTGAAATAGTAAATGAAGATACTTGAATTGGAAGTATATTCAAATACAAATCCTTAAAACAGTTAATATAAAAATGGCAATATTTCTACCATCAGTGTAAGAACAGTCCAGATCTATAAAAATATTTGTGATATACATTAAAAATAGCCCAGACAAATGAACTGCTTGTAAAAGGTGTCAAAATGACAGTCCTGAAGACCATATTCTTCTATTCAGCACAGGTGTGGTTATTCAAGCTCTCTCATAGTCTTCATGTAAAGCAAACTACATTTCACTTTATAAATACTAATTTGCATGAATGCACTGCACTAAACTTCGGAAAGAATCTCAAAAGGTCCTTGCCTAATGTGGATAAATGTTTATTAGTTTTTAATTAGATGAATGGCTAAGTTTGTAAAGACTTGACAACAATAATAAAGTCTGCTAGTATGTCACCTTGAATCTGGGCTTTAACATTTTGATCATGTTCTTTTAAAAAATAAAATAAAAAAATCTAAGTGTTAGTAATTAAGAGGTCAACATACCTGATCAAACAGATAGACTGTGACATCATCAAAGAATGTTACTGCCTTTTTCTCACTTTTCCAAAACTCAGAGGGCCTGTCATGTTTAGGAGATTTTGGAAGTTTCAGCAGGCTTCTCAGATGTTTTCCATCATTTTTATCAGAAAGTATCACAGGCACTTGATGCACAGTTTCATCTTCACTATCAGAGCTAAGACTACACATATGGAAAGTTCTCATATCATCCTCAGAATCATCGCTGTTTTCATCTTCTTCATCTGCATCATCTCCATCCTCTGACGAATCAAGCCTTCCAGAAACATCAAGTTTACCAAGGTATTTTCCTTCAATATCAGGCTCTTTCAGTTTAGGTCCTTCAATGTGGCACAATGATTTTTCAATATCAGTTGAATCTAAAGGACTGCATATGTTATGAACAGACTTTAAGTCTCTGCATGGAAGAAATTCTGAAGTATTAGTGCCAACACAAGAGACATTTTTGCGAGATTCCTCATGTAGTTTAACTTCACCCCTAGAGTTTTGTTCGGAATTCACTGCAAATATGGGAGTTTCTTTACTCCATTTGTCAAGACACACCTGCATCATTACATCTGTCTTCTGTGTCCCCAACTTGTCATTTAATTCTAACTGTGTCTCTAAATTACTGGGGTCTTGGTAATCCTCTATTTGACTGTGCTTTGACTGTATATCTTCAAAACAATAATAATCTTCAGTTTTCTCCTCTTCTGTGCTGGAAGAGGTACTACAAGTATCTACTGTTAGTACGGTTGGTTCTGCTGATTTGTTTACAATCTCTTCTGTTTTTTTGTCTGGCTCAGAATCATTATCAGAAAAATAGGCAGAGTCCCTATAAGAGTTCTGATTTCCATTAGCAAAGTTCTTGGTGGTTATTTCAAAATTACTATTGCTATTTATTGAATCGGAGCAAGCTGTTTCTGCAGAAACAATGATTACTGGATTGGCTGACAATTCACTAGCACCAACACCACATAGTACAGTGTCTGTGTTAGACATATCATCAACAGTAAGATGTGAAGACCATTCTGGAGACTCCAGATTTTCAGTTTCATAGCCACTATCAGCAGGTTTATCAGGTGGCAAAAGTTTCTGGGGACTTTGGGCCCCTAAAGACTCTAATACCTCATTCACATCTAGTGAATCCATAGAGTCTGGTGTTTTTATGGATTGTTCCATAGTTTGTGAGGGAGATGATGAGCTATCTTCCAGCAGATGATCTTGACTTGCATAGTCTGATGAAATGCCAGATATTAAAGTCACTTCTTTAGGACCGTCGCTATATTTGTGAAGATGATTTCTAGTTTCATTGTTGTCCTCCAGTAAATCTCCATCATCTTGTTCTAATACAAAAGACTTGTTCTGCAAACCATAGTCCACAGATTCCTTATTAGTATTTCCTTTCTCTATACCAAGGTTTCTCTCAAAAGTAATTTCATCATAATTAACAAGTGTTTCATTTTTTATTTGTCCCTCATACTCTTCAATTTCAAGCATGACACCATAACATGAATCATTTCCAAAACTTTGATTTTTGGCATTACTGGATAGTATTTCAATGGGAGCATCTTCAATGCCTTGTTCCTTTCCTTGACAGAGACTATCATTAATACTGTGGGATGAGTTTTTATCCACTCCTACATATGAAAATGTATCACCGCCTTTCAGTATGGGGAGGTTCTGATATTTATCTTGTGACTTCTCATCTGTTACAAGTGAAGCAGAAGGCACCTGCGTTTCTGCAAGAGACTGAAACAGAACACTCACATCTTCATCTGCAGGCACATGGGCATCATATTCTTTGTTCCCAGTTTTTAAATCATCATGCAATAAAGAAAAGTCTGGTATATTTTTAGCCAGTTTTAGCTCAATGTCCAGAGAGTTCCTATTTGATGTTTCTGATATATTTTTTAAATCTGTTTTTTCTGATTTTGGCCTGATATCATCACTACTATCTTTGTTAGTCAATATCCCCTTTAATAAATTCTTCTCTTGAAGAAACAGAAAGTTATCAGAGAGTTCTTCTACAGATAGCACACTAAAATCAGACTCTCTCATATTTTCATATAAGGAAACAGCCTCATTTGCAAAAACACAACTAGAACTCTCTGTATCAGGATAACCTACTGTTTTTGATATCTCTACACTTGAGCTTAAAACCGTTGGCTTAAATTCTACATGAATATCATTTAGTTCAGTTAAGTCAAATATATTTTTGTTATTTGTCAATTCCACTGCTCTGTCAATATCACTAAATATATTCTGAAAAGGGCTTTCAGGACCATTAGTAACAGGCAAAACCTCATCTTTAGGATCTCTATTATAGTGGAAAAACTCCCCATCTGTGCTGGATTCTTCAGCATCAAGATCCCTGGGAACTGTGAAGAGAGAATTTTTGTCCCATACAGCTTCTTGATGATCAGCTTCTGTTGTTAGTACAGCTGACTGATTATCAAAATTCATGCTACTGCCCCAGTCTTTTTCTTCTAACTGGATATAGTAATCACTTCCAAGCGAACGTTTGTGAGCATCAAAAACAGGAAGCACCCCAGGTACATTAAGTGATGTGTCCTGACCACTTTCATCCTGTGCTCCAGGCTGTTGCTCTGAAAGTGACCTTTCAAAAACCTCAACTGGAAAGAAAATGTTTGTATATGTCACTGCTTCATCAGGATTCATCTGACCGCATTCATCAAAATGATCATGTTTAGCTGCCTCCCAAATATATTCAAAGCTGAGTCCCTGACTTGTTTCAGTTACAGTGAGGACTTCTTCCATTTCCTGGCCAACTCTATCACCTGTGAAATGATCTAGGATTGGAAATGCAGCATTATTTGATTCTCTATTGGAAGTGTTTGGTTTAAGAGCATTCCACTGCTGTTCAAAATCTATCTCAGAGTCCCTTTGACTTTGCATGCGGAGATATGTTAAGAGTCTGTGTACTTCCTCTGCTGTTGGTCTCTTATCTGGAGGTAGCCAGCAGAACTGTAGAACTTCATACCTGTGAAGAAGAAAAGGATATTTTCAGTAGTTACAATATACAAAAATAACTGCATTCTCCACTGCACAGAGAGGCTACACTTTTCAGTTCATTACTTTACATCAAGCAATTAAACTCAGGATGTTTCCTTTTGTATTAGTATATTTTGCAAAAATGCTTTCCTTATCTGTTGCAATTCCTTTTGCTTGTTAGCTAGAATCACTTTTCCATAAATATATGAATATACAGCTCTTCTGACTTACTTTTAACAGTATAAAAATTACAATATTTGAGAAACCTCTAACTGTTCAGAGGTTTTTTTAAATAAAAAGAGTCTAAAAAGAAAATTACCATCTATCAGAATATGGCTGTTCCAGGTGTGGCTTAGAGAGTTTAACAAGTTTTTCTTTTATGACCTGGATTAGAACTTCTCGGTCAGAAAAGTTTGAATAAGGCTGAGCAGCATTGTCAAAGAGTTCCCACAATGTTATACCCAGTGACCTGAAAAAGAGAAGTGACAATTTTCTATTAAAACAATTGTTTATTATTTGTATTGACATAATATTTAGTGGCCCCTCTTGTACTAGATGTGATACAGACATGCCCATAAAAGATTAAAATCAAGGCAGGTTTTATTTTGTTTTAAATGATGCACATCAGAGCATCTACAAAACTCTACAGATGCCACCTTTTGGCAAACCCTCCTCTACTCAAGAAGCATAAAACAGGTGTGTATATATGACAGCTCCAATTCAGCCTGTTGCTAACTCAACAAAAATAAAATCCTTAGCCTACGGAACATAAGAGCCTCAAGGGATTCTACTGTAAGAATTATTTTTTATTAATTTCTGTCCTGGTGAGGGTCAGCCAATCCCACTGTGCGGCATTGAACAAATTTGTTTAAGTGCAAAGTGCAGCATTTCTTGCTCAGCTGTGTAAAATAAATGATATAAACAAAGTCACAATGAGTTTTGGCAGAAACACATACAGAGACACCTTAACCCTCATCCTATCTAAAATATCTATTCAGAGCAATTTATCCCTTAAAATATGAGGAACTATCACCCTGTCCCAACCTGCCCGCTCTTCTCCCGATCTCTGCAAAAAGCCCAGAAACATTAAAATACCACTAATATTAAGACCTGATGCTTATCTATTAAAAAACAAACAAAAAAACAACCACCACCCTGAAGTATCCATACCAGTATACCATATATGATGCATAGAATAACCACCAAAATTTCACTTGGAATGCTTAAAGTTTAACTGAATGTAGGGTCACCAGACAGCAAATGTGAAAAATCGGGACAGGAGGTGGAGGTGGGAGAGTAACAGGAGCCTATATAAGGAAAAACAAAACAAAACTGGGACTGTCCCTATGAAATTCCTGGACACCCTAACTGCATGAGCTCATAATAGCATAATGTCTTATCTGAGGATCTGGCATGCAAGATGAACAGATATTACAAACTGAGGCTTGGAGCCACTACGGTCACAGGCCACCTGCTTTCTGACTAGTGCAATAAACAGGAAATCAGCTTATTCTACTATTCAATGCATTTTATTCTACTGTCTAGGTACAATAGGAAATTAGGATTTGGGGTAAAATCTTGAAGAATATTTAAGTGACACTTGAGCCAAAGTCCCTTTTTCAAAGTAATTTAGAAGCCTAAACATCACTGAAAGCAATGAGACTTTGAAGACAGAACTCAGGTGATTTTGAAAATTTTACTCATAGCCTAGATTCTTTGCAGACCACGCTTATTAACCCATAGCAACAATCAATGCAAATGGGAACATATTTAACATCACTTCTCTGAAATGAATGGTATATTGTGTAACACAAAAGTTAAAGCTCTACTGTAGTGAATTGTGCCAAGACCACATCTGACTCAGGGATAATATTTTGGCCACCACTATCAAAACGGTCTACATTATTAATGAAAGTTACCTTAATGGTCAAATAATTTGCTGTTTCACTTCTTAACAACTGCTGGCAAATGTTTGCCTTGTATACAGCAAGTATTTCTTTTTATAACTAAAATGTAAAAACCTATTCTGCTAAACATACTTCATTAATTTTATTTTTATGTTATAACCACTTAACAGCAAATTTAAAGTGTTAAGTACAATTTCAAGCCAATAGGGATTAATCTGAAAAATTCCTACAAAATGAATGATAGAATATTAAATCCAGCACATCAAGCCAAAAGTCACTTGATTCAGTACATTCTTTATAATGAAAAATCTATTGATTAATAATTATGTATTTTATACTGAAAAATATATGAACGCCAATTCTTTCAAATATTTAAGTCTATTACATACCATATGTTGCTATACTTAGTTTGCTCTGCTGCTAACAATCTGTCTTGAAAGCTTGTTACTAGCTCAGGTGCAATCCATCGAAGAGGAATAAACTTTTTCTCCTCTGTCTCAACATAATCCTCCTAGTGATGACAAAAAGAAAACCAAAATCAAAGCTAATCCAAGGTTTATGTCTTCTAGGGGCTTAAACAAATTAAAAAACAAGTCTTGATCTCCCCCAATTTCTCTCATTGAAAGAGTTTTGTAGCCTCTTCCTTTCTTCTCAGTATTTTCTTTCAGCAGAAGGGCAAGTAAATATTCTCCGAAGGTCCTTAAATCTTTCTATAAGATGATTACACAGAGAATAAGTTCTCAGCATCCTTCTCACCATAAAAAATTAAGGTATTTTTCTATGCAGCAGAGAGGTCCCTACTGAAAAAGAGTATCTACCATGAGTGTATATCAAAGTTCAATCAATTTGTATTAAGAGAACAGTTCTCAACATATTAAAAATATTTAGAAATAGTTTGGTAGCTAAAATACTTTAAAATCGGTTAAGAAAGAAAATGTATTTCAATTGACATTCCCCTTCTCCCTCCACTACCCAATTTGTTGAGTAGAATAGTTTGAATTAATATGAAATATTATGAACACTTACAGTTCAAACAATATTTTTAAAAATTGAACATTTTTTACCTTGACTTTAAACTTTAATGCATATCTTGTTTAATAAAAGTTTAACTTTTACTTCACCCCCTGCATTCTTTTATTTTAGGACTCTTCTAGGATGGGGCATAAAAGCCTAAATGGTAAGTTAAAGTTTATGAACACAAGAATGGCCATGCTGGGTCAGACACATGGTTCACCTAGCCCAGTAGCATCTTTCAACAGTGGATGGTGCCAGATGCTTCAGGATAAGTGAACAGAACAGAGCAATTTATTGAATTATCCATACCCTGTTGTCCAGTCCCAGCTTCTGACAGTCAGAGGTTTAAAGACAGACACCCACCCCATGGCATTGTCTCTCTCACTATCTTGGCTAATAGCCATGAATGGACCTATCCTCTATGAATTTATCTAATTGTTTTTAGAAACCCGTTATACCTTTGGCCTTCACAACTTTCTTTGGCAAGGAGTTCCACAGGTTGACTGCACGTTTTAAATAATTTTCACGCAGTTTGCAGACATTTCACGCATGATTGCTCCTTTTATTTATATTTAACTAGCGTCCTCATTTTTGTGTAGTTCCCCTTGAAGCTAAATGTTTCTTTGGTCTTTCCCTCCCTTCTAGAATGTTGCACTTGATTACATTATGGTCATTATTACCAAGTGGATCACCTATATTTACCTTTGTACCACATCACGTGCTCCACTTAGGACTAAATTAAGAATTGCATCTCCCCTTGTGCGATCCAAGACTAACTGCTCTAAGAAGCAGTCATTAACTGTGTCTAGAAACTCTCTCTCTGCATCCTGTGCTGAGGCGATACATACCCTGGTAATATGGGGTTAGCTGAAATCCCCCATTGTTACTGGGTTTTTTGGTTTTGTAGCCTCATCTCCCCATGCATTTCACAATCACAGTTTAGTCATGTAAAGAACTCTTTATCCACTCATCAGTTCTCTAATAAGCAATGTCATTAAGTTATATATAACCTGTACTTATGTGAAAACCAACTATCTAATTTGTAAAGCAGCTGATCAAAATTATAACCCCATAAAAGCAGTCATCCCATAAAATACTGGCTTGTAACCTTAATGTGTTTAGTCCAAATATAATTGATACATTTTAATTTTAAAATGATCTGAATCTCTCTAAAATTGATTTAAGCAAAGAAAACAGATACACTGACTTACCTTGTATCTGCTGAAGCCTATTCCATAATCTCCTATTTTTACATTTAAATCAGATGTCAGAAAGCAATTCCTTAAGGCTAAATCACTGGAAAACAAAGAGTACAGTAATGAGGGGAAAAAACCAAGACAAAAGGATATTCAATACTAGTTTGAGAGAAAAATCAGTAACTTGGCTAATGTGATTAAATTAAAGTTAGCATAAGACTACACCAGAGCTAAAAGACCAATTATGATGCTAAATGCACAAAAATTTACAGAAAATGCTATCACAAAAGTATATTTATATGCCCTTTTTCAGTACTGTTCTTGTTTACATTTTCAATGCATTTCAGACGCCACACAAGCCAACAAAAGATCACATTATATTGCACTGGATTAGTGGAGATCATTTATGTTTGTCAAATCATTTTTCTAGAGGTGTAGGTTTAACAATTGATGTACTAAGAAGCTATCCACCTTTCTTTATAAAGAGTAGGTATTAATAGATTTATTGGACCAGATATACTTTTATGGTACATGGAGCTACAAATGACCCCTCCTTATGCCAGCTCACCTCACTATACCTCCCAGAGCATTCACCAAAGGAAAGGCAGATGGTGATATCTCCCAGTGAAAGAAGTGCTAGTGCCTGCTAAGGACTTCTCCCAATGAAGGAGGCTGTAGAGGGGATACTCTCAATCAGTGCATTATATAATCTGTCACTGACTAAGCACTAGCGCACTATGTACCTTATACACAGGGGCAGTATTACATGTCTGAGCAATTCTGAGGTGAATTTTCTTATTTCTGTAATTTCAAAAGATGAATATTTTTCCATCAATGTTTGGTTTTTCCTCCAAGAAATTTTAAAGCTATTCTACCAAAAAGAAAAAAAATGTAAAGTAAAATCTACCAACCACATGGCTACTTTGAAGATTCCCATGGCTATTGGTTGAAAAAAAATAAAAGATAAAAATCTATACAATCATAGATGTGGATCATGTTAATATCACATACCGTCATTTCAGAGCATGCTGTTAAATGAAAGCCCTTCCACAATAGTTTAGGTATCAGAATTATATGAATACATTTGAATGTGACAAATCTAGAGAAAACACAATGCCATTTAAATCTCAGATTATTAAAAAGTGACAGCACACTGTGCCAAATTAAAAATAAATGCCAGGATTTCCAATAATGAGTAATCAGTGTGGCTAAATAAACTACCATAATCTAACAGTATGATAACTTTCTAACCTGCTTTGCTGAAAATGACTGTGCTGAACCTTTAAGGGGGGGTGGGGTGCAGGGAATTTGGCTGGTGGAATGAAAGGAACAGTGCTTTAAGGCTGGGGTGGGGGAAGAGCGGTCATATTGCTGCAAAAGGGGACAAAGGGCAACATTGACTTGTCCCCTAGAATCCAGAAGAGTTTAAAAGGGGAAGCCCATGCAGTGAAGCCTCCTTTTACATGGAGCAGGCTGAGGCAGCACCCAGGCTCCCTCCCCTTTAGGTGCTGAAATACTAGGTTTGGTCTAGGCCTGCTGTGGACATCGCAGTACCTGCTCCTTTTTAGAGGGGCTAGGAAGGAATTTTTCCCTTACCACTAGATTGGCCTAGGTGGATTTGGGGGTTTTCACCATCCCCACAGCAGATTTGGGAAGGGCTTTGTTGGTATGTGACATGGAAGGAGTTAGGTGATATGTCACAACTCATTATATAAGTGGGGCAGAGGGTCAGTGCAGGTACTCCATAGGGAAGGTGTACACTGACCGGAGAAATGGTTTGGTAAAAGACAAACAGGAAGTGCTGATTAAAGGAAAGGAACTGAAAGGAAGGGGCAATTGGGGCTCCTATGACTGGTACAGCAGGGAGCCAACTCCCCTTTCTTATAGTCCACCTTATCCGTCCTATGAGGGGGGTGGATGGTAAGCAATGGATTGGCTGAGGCATGTAGGGTGACCAGACAGCAAGTGTGAAAAATATGGACAGGGGATGGGGGAGCAATAGGAGCCTATATAAGAAAAAGTCCCAAATAACTGGGACTGTCCCTATAAAATTGGGACATCTGATCACCCTAGGGGCACCTGGCAGAACCCTTCCCCCCAGGGAAGCTATCGAATGAACATGGTGTTACCCACACTGCACATTTTTATCCACCAGATAGTCCCAGACATCTAATAATAAAGCTGCGGCCAGATTATAAACCATATCAAATGTCTCCTCTCCATCTTTCAATATAGCTGGGCAATAAAAAGTAATTAATTCACTTTGTTGAGCATTATAAACAAAGTCCAAATGCAGCAGTTACTACCCCTCGTGGTCCACTGTAGTTATGCATGCTCTTAAAAAAATGCTCACCCTACACAAAGCTGTTTGTAATAATGTATGTTCAATCATTTATGCTACTGCAAGAAGTTGTGCATCATAGGAGTTCTCAGTTCTTCTACCCTATCTAAAAGAACCCTCTTACTTGACACACCTAGCATTTCATTTCTGCCATGGTAACAGTTCCTGTCAAAACTGAAGATACAAATAATGTAGGGTTTAGATACTAGATTTAAGCATTTGAAATGGTTTTCAATAGAAGCACAGATTTGTTATACAAATAATAAGGAACTAATCAATGTTCTGCATAATGATTAAGTTACACTTAAATTCCTGTTAATACAAGTATACTATGAACTGAATTTAACTATCCATAAAAAGGCAATTTATCAAAGGAAAAAGGAAAAAAGTAGAGGTGCACAGAAGTTGTCTCACAAGAAAAACCAAAAAGCTTAGAGAAACACCAACCCTACTCATATCCAGTTTCCATTATAAATTCATCACAGGTACACATGATCAGTAAGGTAGTTATAGCTGCTCCAGCTAATCATAGTAAGTCAGTAGCAGTTATAGAAAAAAACTCCACTTAAAAATATTAGCACTTCATTTTTCACCTTTAAGCTGGGGGAACTTGTTCCCCTTTGACAATATCTTTAGCAAATGTCATCATGTGACAGATAACTTGGCAATGCATTTTAAGCATTTATATTTACACCCATAAAACAAAAAAATCCAATCTAATTTAAGCTGGAAAAAAACCCTGGAAGAGAATACAATTCTAGCTGCTTGAATTTACCACTAACAACAAAATCACTGATGCTGGAGCTTTACCACATACTCTGACAGCATCAGGATAGTGTTGCCAGAAATAAACATTTGCAATGACAGTCTTGCAGGTCCATAGGCAGTTATCTACCAAACTTAGCTACATTTTGAAAATAAATAAAATAAACAAACAAACAAACAAACCATTAATTTAATAATAGCAAAACCATTGTTTGTGTTACATTGCTCATATTGGCAGTTAAGACTGGTGGTACGATTATAAATCATTATTCAAAACTGTTAAATACAGATTAAAATAAAAGCTTTTTACTTGTCAGGGCATCTTTAAGAACAGGTTAGCCACAGTGCAGGGGGGATGGGATGAGCTCCCTTTCAGCCCTATATTTCTAAGTTTTAATACTATAATGCATCATATCTGTCCCAAACTAACTAGTTGCATTCTTGCAGTATAAGGATTGTGGGACTGGGCAATATCCCTGTAAGGTTTTCTCTAACTGTAGTAACCCAAAACTCGAACTCTCTATTTTCTTTGCCTATCAAGGCACTTGCCAACATAATTCTACTCTTATATTTCCTCCTTTTTCAGTGTTTTTGCACTATCTGGGAAAGTGGTGCATGGTGGGAAACACTTCCAAGATATAGTACTGTTACCAGAGGACACTCAGCTACCTCTGTACTGCGAGCTAGGGGTGTGATTGTGCACACAAACTTGCGCTAGCTTCTCATCCAGCTAACGCAAGTATAAATAGTAGCATAGTCCCAGTAGCACAGGAAGTGGCAACCGAAGTCTGGCTGGGCTATGCCACGTACATACCTACTACTTCAAATAGGTTCATGTGTGTCATGATTCAGCTGTGACTCTGCTGCTACTACCCCTGCTATTTATCCTTGTGCTAGCTTGGTGAGCGCTAGAGTGAGTCTGTGAACACAAGCTAGGGAAATAACACCTCTAGGTTATAGTATAGACACAGCCTCAGTGTGATAGAAGCTGCGACAGAGGAAGTATTTAGAAGTGAAGGTACCTAGCTGAAAGAACCAAATTAGGTAAATATGGTCTGATTATCTTCCGACATTCTCCTCTTACTGTGTTTTATAGTGTTTACTTTATTATAAAAGCGGTTTGAGTATTTTGCAAGCATCTTGAGTACATGTATCATATATTAAGAGCTCTAGTATCCCAATGAGCATATTTCATCTCCACACAGCAGTCTGGCCACTACAGCTCCAATCGCTAAAGGCAAACCTGAGAAAATCAGTCCTATCAGCATTGGTACTGATCACTATAGAAAAATCTTCAACAGCTAATCCAGAGCTAGTAGGAAGTTTTGGAGCATCAACAGAATATTTCATTTGGAATGCCACCATTTTGTTCCTGGACCTATTTCACAGATCATACCTTTGAAATGGTCATCGTAACAACTTTTCCCACCAGAAAGATTATGTTCAAAAACAAGAAAAATTGGACTAAAGGTCTTTCTTTTGCACTGAGACATGCAATTATGTTGCAAGAATACTTCATAACTAGGGCTACAATCTGAAAATTAGAATCCCACTGATATTATGGATCTTTCTAGGAACCAACAGAATAAGTGCAGCTGGGAAAAGGAAAAATATCTCAGACTGAATACCTGATTAGATGAACTATTGTTAATATCAATGGCTTGCAGTAACTACTGCAAAAAAAAACAAACCAACCTCTGGACAATCTTGTACCCAGGTTAAGAACAGGTCTAGTCAGATATCTCCAGATGATACAAATCTGTTAAAACCATTCATCTGGGAGGATCATTTCTCAATCAGCTGGCTGTCTTGTTGAGATTGTGCAAGGTGGAGTATTGAATATATAAGAGATGGTGGTGGTGGCGGCGAGCTTAACATCATTTAAGTTCTTGATTTCTGTCCTTGCTTGTTCAGATAAGGCGTCTAAGCAAAATGCCCACCTTCCACTTAGTTTCTACATATAGTCCTGCTAGGACAGGATGCAGTTTATTAAATACAGGGCAGGTGTTTGGGTTTAACCTAAGTTACTAGGCGTTGATAGGATGCATCTAGACCTAAGCCTTGTTCTACTTATGACTGGCAGTGCATTGTCACTGCCTCTGATCTTAGTTATCTTCTCCTATGTTCGTATTACTATCCCAGCTGGTTACTGAACTGGATCCAGAAGATGGTAAGAAAGTGGGAGCGCACTAAAAATAGCATTTTTATTCACTTGATAGTGAAGAATCAATTTGCTCAAGGCTCTTATAACTTTGAAGCAACTGCGATAACTTTGACCAGTTATCCAAACAAAATCTATGAACATATGCATATTCTTCTCACAACTACCAGGACTACAGTGCAAACCCTGGGAGCAAACATTAGAATAAATGGAAATTCCTATTAGAAGTATTCCAACCTTGAAACTAACCAGAAAAATCTGGCATTTTGCTGCATATACACATCTTCAAAATATTCTGGTGCCAAGTTATTTCCCCACAACTACTAAACTGAAGCAATCATGGCCCTTAATATTTTTAAGTTCTTGCAAGCAAAGAATACTGAGAGTCAGTTCAGGCTGAGGATCCCTAACAGCTCCCAGAAAGGTTTTGGGAACATTATACTTTTTGGATCTACCACTAGTACTACCAAACTAAAATAAATTATTAACATGCAAATCCTATTTAATAATCGGCTAGAAAAGTTTGTGTGAAGCCGTCATGCGCAGTAGAGACGGCCCGGACTAACGGCACGCTAGGAGGTGTAGCATGCTGGGAGGTGTAGTTCGGCAGCACAACATGGCCACCGCGCGTACGCCGCTGAGAGGGAAGCAGGGTCTGGATCAGGGGCCTAGGGCAAGAGGGTGGCTGGGCGCAATGGGCGCAGGCAGGGGGCTCTGGCCGGGCGGGGCGCGGGAAGGGGGCGCTGGGCCGAGGCGCCCGGGCACGGCACAGCCAGCTGCGCCCAGCCTAGCCGGGGCCTTGGGGTGGGTGGGAGGGGGGCTGAGTGAGCGGGGGCCTTGGAGTGGGGGGGAGGGGAGGCTGAATGAGTGGGGGGGAGGGCCTTGGAGTGGGGGGCACGCTTGGAGTGGGGGGGAGAGGGGCGTTACTGTTGGCCCGTGTGCACGGGCTTTTACACTAGTAATAAATAATTAATTGTGTGCCCCCTCACCATCTTAGTCACGAAAATCCACAGTTTAAGCACTGTTTGGGATGCTAAAAAGAGACTAGACCAAAAGCTCTGTTATAGTATCCAAAATATACACATGCCTTTGGCATCTACCTTATTTGAAAAATGGATACCTTGTGTTTTGTTTTTAACTCTTAGTAATCACGGTTTGTGGTTAGAGCTCAAGAAGCATGCCACATCTTTTTTGGAAAGAGGAGCAAGGATTTTGCTTTGGTACTTTTAGGGTCTTTTGCTCTCTCAAATAACCAGAAACATACCATGCTCACCTATGTGCAAAAGGCATCCTCAAGACATATGCCACTTCTGGAGAACAAGGCACAGTACTTTCTTAGGTCACAAGCAAAAATAAATTTGGTGATTTCAGATGGGTCTTTAGTGAACATTTACACATATAGAAACACCACATATTTTGGCACATTGCCAGTCTGATCAAAAACAACACAGGAATGGAATAATAGCAAGGGAATTTCACGTTAGAACTGAGATGTCCTGGTAAAGCTTTGTGGGGAACTTGCACAACACATGCCTGAACTCTGCCCGAACTATTAGTCTATGTTCAAGAGCACCAATTCAAGTGTGTTACCTCACTCCACCTAGGGCCGGCTCTACCCAGAGAGCCGCCACTGAAGCAAAAAAACCCACCACAGCTGGAACGGAGTGTGCCACCCTAAGAATGGATGGAATGCTGCCCTCTGATGGGTGCCGCCCCAAGTAGATGCTTCCTAGGCTGGTGCTTAGAGCCAGCTCTGACTCCACCTAGAATCAAGCCTCTTGCCATAATCTTGTCCAAGACCTATTACAAAAGAGGTGCTCTACAAATGTTAAGAAAAATGAATTAGATGTATTTTTATATGCTCAGAATTCCAATTAGTAAAAGGAGAAGACACTGAGCACAAATTAAACCACACCCCCTTCATATTTACTACTCCCTTTCTTAATCTCCCACCTGAAGTCACGCCAGTTGGCCCTTAGTAGCTCCTGTTCAAGCAATTTAATAGTTTCCTCATATCCAAAGATGCCAACAGCAAGACAATTCCCATTTCAATACCTCCACATCAAAGCAATAGCTAACACAAAGCTGCCTTTCAGACAATTTGTTTAGTTTTCTTTCCATTGGAAAGAGAGTAAGACATAGTTAACACTTTCAAGTGTTACCTTCATGCCACCAGCTTCCATCCCGGACATACCACACGATCCATTGTCTACAGCCAAGCACTGAGGTACAATCGGATTTGCTCCAACCCCTCAGACAGAGACCAACACCTACGAGATCTTCACCAGGCTTTCTCAAAACTACAATACCCACACAAGGAAATAAGGACACAGATCAACAGAGCCAGACGTGTACCCAGAAGCCTGTTGCTACAAGACAAGCCCAAGAAAAAAAACAACAGAACACCACTGGCCATCACCTACAGTCCTCAGTTAAAACCTTTGCAACGCATCATCAGTGACCTACAACCCATCCTGGACAATAATCCCTCACTTTCAAAAGCCTTGGGAGGAAGGCCAGTCCTGGCACACAGACAACCTGCCAACCTTAAACAAATTCTCACCAGCAACAGCACACTGCACCACAATAACTCCAACTCAGGAACCAATCCATGCAACAAACCTCGATGCCAACTCTGCCCACATATCTACACCAGCAACACCATCACAGGACCTAACCAGATCAACCATACCATCACTGGCTCATTCACCTGTACATCAACCAATGTCATATATGCCATTATATGCCACCAGTGTCCCTCTGCTATGTACATCGGCCAAACTGGACAGTCCCTACGAAAAAGGATAAATGCACACAAATCAGATATTAGGAATGGCAATATACAAAAACCTGTAGGGGAACACTTCAACCTGCCTGGACACACTATTACAGATTTAAAGGTCACCATTCTGCAGAAAGGGAACTTCAGATCCAGACTGCAAAGAGAGACTGCAGAGCTTCAATTCATTTGCAAATTCAGCACACACACTTTGGGATTGAACCGGGATCTACAATGGTTGGCTAATTACAGACATTGTTTCTCATCTCTCCATGTCCACACACCCCATTCAAATGCTAGACGAATAATCCACACTCCCTGATCGGAGATAACAAGCTGGCTCAGCTTAATTGGACTAACCTTTTCACCTCCCACCTGGCTCTTACCTACTTTTCTATAACTGCCTGTTTGTGAACACTTCTACTGCCTGCATCCGACGAAGTGGGTATTAGCCCACGAAAGCTCATGCTTCAAAACTTTATAGTTAGTCTTTAAGGTGCCACAGGACTTTGTTAACTTTCAAGTAGATTTGGTATCTAGTGCTCTGTTCTGAAGCCAAGAGATGTTAGATATACAGCTAGCTGAGAAAAAAAGTCTGTTACTAAAGTTATATATCTGCCTGGGTGATAAGAGTAACATTCTATATTGGTAAAACTAATGAACAAGTGTGCACAAAGAGGTTTAAATACAGATAATCAGTATGGGCCTGTAAATGAAATACAAAGGTAAAATTATTTTAAAAATTGCCATCTATTATTTACTTTAAGTATTTTATTATTATTTCCAAGAGCACCCACAATGTAAACACTTTGTAAAAAAAGATGACACTAACCCAAGGAGATCAAAGAGCAATAAAAACAAAAAGGGTTAAAATGAAAAGAAATCCCATTATTTCAAATGTTTCATTAGACTAGGTATTTCAATGTAAGCAAAAACACAGACACGCATGCCACGTACAATGTATAATTTAAAACCGACAGACTTCCTGTAGGTCATAAGATAGGAATGGGAAAGTACTTAAGACAAACCTGACATTTTACAGACTGTTCTTCCATAAATCAAGTCAGCAGTTGTCATGCAACTATGTAATATCATTGCTAGTATGAATGAATTTAGAAATTATCTATGCCTCACTAATTCTGATGCTCAGGTACAGACTAAGGGGAAAAATCAAGTATCAAATGACCCCTAACTTTAAAGTGCATATTTATCCTATTCCTGAAACAGTTGCGACACCCACCCATTTATTTGAGATGTGTAATTCAATAATCCCTAAAAGATCAGATAAGCAGAGTAACATTTACATTCAAAGCCATCTTTACATTTAGGCTTACTTTACTCAGAGAAAAAGTGGTTTCTAGGTTTGTCTTTATTTTAAGATGCATGTTTGAGATACATATGCTGTTTATAATACTGCAAATACATCAATGGAAGCACCTCAAATTCAGGGTTGAATTGGTCTAGTGGCATTTAAGCAACATGTTGCATGGGAAATCTTGAAACTAAGGAACAGAAAGTCCCAGGCTTCTGGCCAATGAAGGCTGGGAATGGCGTGTTATGTTAAAACGACAGCTACAGAATCGTAGACACGACTTGAAGACTGCCAGCTTTGCTATTTCAGAATGTAGGATTAATAAACACAGGAGCAAGTCTCTCCTCAGTTAATCTTGTTTCTTAAGATGTTCTCTTGCATTTAGTTTCATCATACATGGATGAGGGGTTTTTTTCAGGTTGGCACCTCCACTGTACCACTTTAAAACACTATTCCCTCCACTAGGTGATAGACCTATCTAATAGAACTGGAAAGACCTTAAAAGGTTATCAAGTCTAGTCCCCTGCCTACACTAGCAGGACCAAGTACTGTCTCCTGACAGATTTTTTGCCTCAGATCCCTAAATGGCCCCCTCAAGGGCTGAACTCTCAATCCTGGGTTTAGCAGGCCAATGTGCAAACCACTGAGCTATCCCTCCTCTCCACCCTTAGGTGAAGTTCAGCCAGCAAGGAAAGGAAAAATTCTTTATTAGTTTTTCCAAGATTTAAAAAAATCAGAATAGATCATTTTCACATATTACTTTATATAATCTTTTGAAACTCTAGCTATTCCACTCTGGGAACTGAGTAAAAATGTAATTTGAAGAAAATGTCATAAAAGTTGGTTGTAAATTAAGTGGAATTGCACCTGCTTAAACTGAAGCTGAATTTGGCTCAAAGACCAATTAACCTCACCTCCTCACCCTATAAACAAATAAAACAAAATGGCAAAAAGAATTGGATCTAATGCAAACCTTTCACCTTGTAATGCAATCTTAACCAGTTTACTCCATTTTAGTAATGAAACTGATTAATGGCTATGTTCAAGTTAAGGCTTTAAGAGCTTTCATAATAACACATACTAACACATAATAACACAGCTTTATAGCCAAGTCTTACATTTAACTGGAGATCTTTAAAAATTGACAGCAATTTTTTAAATGACATGAAAGCAGTTACTTTGTTATTCTGTAGTTGGGCCATGCTGTTTTGAGATATATATAATAAACTGGCATTTTTAGGGTTAAGATTTGAGGAATGTAGTAAGATTTGACAGTATGCAGTGTCTAGAATCAAGAGATTTAATAAGCTTCATTGACATAGATGCTAAATCTTGGGGAAGTTTATTAAGACAAAATGATTCTGAAATTATTGTCAGGATAATCAACGTAAGCAACTGTTGACCCTTAAAGTGAACACATCGATTATCTGCAGAACACAACCATTATCCTCATACATCACAGCAATGCACCAGATCTCAACTAGGAGAAGGAGGAATGTCCAGAGACCATCACAAACTCTATTCTCTTGCAAGCTGTTTGCACAACTAGCTCTTCCACATGGTAGCTGAGACATCTACTTTGCCCGTTGGCTGGCTGCTTGCATTTAGTTCTGCAGCATTTCATCAGGCATGAGTTATAGGATTTAAATACTAAAAGTTAGTTAACTCCATGAATACAAATCAACCCTACTTAATGAAGGAAAATATCATCTGATTCAGAATCATTACTTATAAAAAATCCTCTGATACATATTGCTTTTATTTCAATCACACACTTAAAAAAAGTCTGCGTGAGTTTTAGAGTGCAGCATGACAAACATTCTTATTTATTTGGAAACCATACCTATGCACAAAATTATGTTTATGCATTATGGCAAGTCCAGCAGCGATCTCACATGCCATTCTCTGTAGCAGCATTATTTGTGACTCTCCATTAATATGCTCCTGCTCATTGCAGAGATAGGTTTTTAGATCACCCTGTAAAACAAGATGGAAATTCTTATCAACTGTCTCTTACACTGGTTGCACCCAGATACTTAATGAAAAAGCAACAAGACATTACTTGGTCCTGATTAGTAAACAAGGTTATTAATATTTAAAAATAAGTTTGTGCTTAATAAAGAGTCTCCTCATCAATGTTCAAGTCCCTATAGCATGCCCTATTTGCCACCTTCCTCGTATGAGAATTCAGGCACCACAGGAGAGGAGCATGTGGATGGAAAGTAGGTGATACTGTGAATAAATGGTATGCGGTGAATGAGTGCATAGGAGGGCTCCATCTGGTTTGGTATACGAGTTTGGACCAGATGGAACAAAGAAAAATCATATAAAAATGCTAGAGTCTTTGCCATAAACTCTGATAGAAAGTTATTTTGCAATTGAGAAGACAGTTTACAATAATTAGTGTGTTCTTAAACATTCAAACAAAATTAACCAATTTATCAAGTGTCCAGAAGCAGTACAGTAACTATCTAGTAATAAAAGTGAAAGTCTAAATCTCTCCAAAATGTCATTATAGCTCCTCTGTTTGCATTTAGCGCATTACCAGCACCAGGCTTCGCAGTGGTATAGAGTCTTTGGTATACCACAATAAGATCCAATTCTACAAACATGTAACAAGCACTGAGACGAATTCATTTCAGGTGGGTATGGCAGCACCACCACCAAAGCCAGCCCAATTCTTCCCATTATGAGATCCTGTTGCAGTTATGTATAACTTTGCCAGACTAACCACTTGGGATGAAATTTTAGATTCCCAGGTGTCTACCTCAGGCTGAAGTTTTCCAAATAATTTCAGCCAAAATGGTTACTTGTTTCTAAGAAGGAAGCTAAGGTAAAAATATGTTTTGTCCTTGTTAAATTCTGGGGACTATTTTTTAAAAACATCTCTGTACCATATGCTTTGGAGCAATGACTTGAAATTTGGCAAGGGGTAGCTTATGTGTCAGGTATGTGACTTTGCCACCCATTGAAAATGTGCCTAAATTTGGCCAAGTTACAAGTCTTTGAAAAAGTGCAATTCACATGTGATAAGTAGAGACTTCTCCTAAGCACTTCAAAAAACCAAACTTTAACAAATTCCAAGGACTGGTAGGTAGGGTTCCACGGGAACAAAGTCTAGGAGAAAAAGGAGTTCAGGAGAGCCTGCAGATTCTCAAAGTGACAATATACAAGGCATAACAGCAAACTATTGCAATGTGAAGGAAAAATATGAAGAATAGTAAGAGACTTGCATGCTGCATAAGGAGCTTTAATAACCTGAAAATAATAAAAAAAAATCCTACAAAAAGTGGGAACATGGAGAAATGACTAAAGACGAGTACAAGAATTGCACAAGCATGTAGGGACAAAAATCAGAAAGACTAAAGCATGAAGTGAATTACAACTAGCAAGGGACATAAAAGGCAATAGGTTCTAGAAATACAATAGGAGCAAAAGAAAGATGAAAAAGTGTAGGAACGAGGAGAGCAACAAAAATGATAAAAGGCATAGAAACTATGATCTATGAGGAAAGGTTTAAAAAAAAAAAGTAGGTTTTATCTTGGAAAAAAGAAGACCTAATAACAGTCTCCAAATGTGTTAAGGAATGTGATTCATTATTCCCTATAAATTAAGATTAGCAGCCATGTTAGTCTGTATCCGTAAATAAGACAAGAAATACTTGTGGCACCTTAGAGACCAACTATTCTCTATGTTCACTAAAGGTAGGACAAAAAGTAATTGGCTTAAAAATCTCAGCAAGAGAGATTTAGGGAGGAGATTAGGGAAAAATTTCTAACTATATAGACTTTAAGGTCAGAAGGGACCATTATGATAGTTCAGTCTGACCTCCTGTACAATGCAGGCCACAGAATCTCACCAACCCACTCCTGTAATAAACCCCTAACCTGGGGACTCTCAAACTGGGTGTCGTGACACCCCGGGGGTCGCCGAGCACTTCCAGGCGCTCCTTAAAAGCCGCCGGATGACTTACTTTCGCATTTGGCAGCTTCACCAGCGGTCAGGAGCGCTCAGCATGTCTGCCGAAAAGCCGCAAAATGAAGAAGTCAGTCATTCGGCAGCTTTTCGGCAGACATACAAGGGTCCGCCGCAGCAGCCAAGGAAGCAAAAATAGGTTGCAGTTCTCAAAAGTTTGAGAACCACTACCCTAACCTATGTCTGAGCTATTGAAATTCTCAAATCATGGCTTACAGACTTCAAGGTTCAGAGAATCCTCCAGCATGCCCCATGCTGCAGAGGAAGGCGAAAAACCGCCATGGCCTCTGCCAATCTTCCCTGGAATTTTAAGAATTTTAAAAGAGATTAGACAAACTCCTGCCATGGATGGTCACAGCAGTCAGGGCCGGCGACAGGGGGGTACTACGGGTACAGCTGTACCGGGCCCCCCGACTTTAGGGGGGCCCTGGTACACCGCTGTACCCGTTGTGTCCCCCCTTGTCGCCGGACCTGGAGAGCGGGGAGGCAGCGCGGCTCTCCCCCGGACAAGCGCACCTGGCCCCGGTAGGAGCAGAGAGCCCGGCCGGCGGCAGCAGCGCTGTCCGGGGGAGGGGGAAGGGGGGAGGGAAAGGGCGGCTCACGCCGCTCTCGCTCCCGCTGCCGCCAGATGTCAGCTAGCGGGGGGGAGCGCCGGCTGGGCTGGGGGGGCCCCGGCTGGGCTGGGGGGGCCCCAAACTATCGGAGATGGGGGCCCCCAAATTTCTGTCGCCAGCCCTGACAGCAGTTCTTAAACTGGGGGTCACTGACCAATCCCAGGGGGCCGCGAGCTCATTTTGCTACTGAATATCAGCCGAATTGATTGTTTCCGCATTCTGCGGCTTTTCGGTGTACACTGTGTGCTTTGGAGAGTGCTAAGAAAAGCCGCCAAAGTGACTGCTTCCAGCTTTTTGGTGGGCACTTTGAAGTGCATGCATGTCCGAAGAAACGCTGCCGAATGCGGAAGCAATGACTTCGGCCGCTTTTCAGCGGACATACAAGGGTCGCGCTGCAAGACAACTGAAAGGGTCGCGGTTCCTCAAAGTTTGAGAACCGCTGATATAGTCCTGCCTTAATGTGGGTGGGTGTGGGCTAGATGACCTCTAAAGGTCTCTTACAGCCCTACACTTCTATAGGATTCCATTTCTGCTGTGCATATTTGAGCCTCTGTCATCTTCTAGCATTGACCAAACCGCACATGCACTATTCCATAATGACTGAGCATGCCACAGAAGTAAAGGAGAGCTCTGCTAGGGACTAATTTTTAAGCCCATCCCAGACCCAGGCCCATGTGACTCAACTGTTCCCCATGAACCTAAGTAAGTGCCATTGTCACCTCCTCCCCATGGGGTTGTCCCAGAGATGGCTGCATGCCCTGTTCTTCCCATCCACCATCCCTAGCTGCACTGTGTGTACTGCAAAGAGAGAAGCAGAGACTCCTCGGCACACTCACTCTGCAGTGCACACAACATAGCAAGATGTCAGCAGCCAGTGGGGCATGCAGCCACCACCCACTGACCAAATTGGGTCCAGTTGTTTCCCCCACCTGACCCAACCTGGACCCAATACTTGCAATCAGATTCAGGTTGGGTTGCAGGACTCTAGAACCAAGCAGGGGTCTTTCCTTGTAATGGCCACTCTGGGATGGGCACTGCTTCCCCTTTGCTCTCAATGACTGGACCCCAGGCAGCATGGAGGACAAACCAGCCTGATTTCAATAAAGAGGAAACAAAAAAATAGACCAGGGAGAGTGAAGGGAGTATACTGAGAGAAGGAGCCTAATAAGACAGACAGGGAGCTGCAGAGGAAGGGAGACAGGATGGGGACATGGACAAGTGGGCAAGGAGCCTGATGGGCTGGGAAGGGGGAATGCAGACTGGATGAAGAGCTGGTGTAAAGGGGAAAGTATATCCTTCATAGCAGTATATAATACTAACCCAACTATAGTTCTGTAATCCACTGAGCCAGTATCACCTACATTTTAAGGTGACCATTTGAAGTTTCATTTCTAGGACAAAAATACATTTGTCTTGTTCATAAAGATATGAAGTCGCAACTTCAACACAGCTGCGCTAAAATAGTTATTAAATCCAAATATTCGTCTGGTATTTATCATTTTTGGACTAATCACAAACATATCTTCAAGGAAAAGAGACAGTAAACAGAACTAAGCCCTTCGCAGCTGCTTGATCTTGTTCCTGATCAAGTTTCGTCTTTCAAAACACCGGGAGACTTGCAGCCCTCTAAACTTCCTATATATCGACCTGGTTCATTTCCAAAAAATGAAAGTCAGTACAAATGATATCTATAAACTCTTGATTAGAGATTTATGCTAAGCAAAGAAAAGGTCTCAGCATTAACTAACATTGTCAATAGGCAGGTGATAATACAAAGGTACAAAGAAAACAATACCAAGCCAAACAATACCTTATCAACTCAAAACATTTTAGTTATTCATTTTCAGTAAGGGTTTGGGAAAACAATACTAATGACTTAGTATTAAAAGAAAATGAAGTTCAATTTACTATTGAGTAAGTTTATTGTTGTATATTGTGGAAATAAATCTCAGTTATCGGAATTCTGTTGGGGCGGACTAGATTAAAGTGCAAATGTCAATGACTTATGCAGAAACAGGTGTTTTAACTGAATTCAATATGAGCTTGTAAGGTATCTAGGGCCTGGTCTACACTGAAAAGGTATATCAGCATAGCTATATTGGTCAAGGGTGTGAAACAAAACCCACCCCTGGCCAATGTAGCTATGGCAACATAACCCGCAGTGTAACTGTAGCTATGCCAACAGAAGAGGACATCCATCAACAGTTAATTTCCAGTGTTCATATACTGACGGAAAAACCCCTTCTGTTACTGCAGACTGCATCTACACTATGGGGATATGCCAGCATAGATGTGCTGACATAACTATGGTTCTATAGTCTTTGTAGTCTTTTATAGGCATATCCTACAACAATGCTGGGTGTGCACACTGCTCCAGTCCTGCAGAAGGAAAGATACTCCTACATAATGACTTCTGTTGAAATGTCATTAGAATTAATTTACTCAAAGATCTTAACTGTTTGTATGTTATATGAATGCACAAGTTAAGAAAAAGTAGCATATAGAATCATAAGACTGTAAGGGACCTTGAAAGGTCATCTAGTCTAATCCCCAGCGCTCATGGCAGGACTAAAGTATTACCTAGACCATCTTTAACAGGTGTTTGCCTAACCTGCTCTTAATCTCCCAATGATGGAGATTCCACAACCTCCCGAGGCACTTTATTCCATGCTTAATCCACCCTGAAAGTTTTTCTTAATGTCCAATCTAAACCACCTTCCTTGCTGCAGTTTAAGCCCATTGCTTCTTGTCCTATCCTCAGAGGTTAACAAGAACAATTTTTCTCCCTCCTCCTTGTAACAACATTTTATGTACTTGAAAACTTGTATCCCCAATCAGTCGTGTCTTCTCCAGACTAAATAAACCCAATTTTTTCAATCTTCTCTCAGAGGTCAGGTTTTCTAGATCTTTAATCATTTTTGTTGCTCTTCTCTGGACTTCCTCCAATTTATCCACATCTTTCCTGAAATGTGGGGCCCAGAACTGAACACAATACTCCAGTAGAGGCCTAACCAGTGCAGAATACAGCAGAAGAATTACTTTTTGTGTCTTGCTTACAACACTCCAGCTAATGCATCCCAGAATGTTTTTTTTTTGAGAGGGGGGAGGGGGAAGAACACTAGTGTTACACTGTTCACTCATATTTAGCTTGTGATCCACTATGACCCCCAGATTCCTTTCTACAGTACTCCTTCCTAGGCATTCATACATGGTCTCATGGACATACAGGTTATGAAAAGAATTACTAACATTATTTTCATCTAATACTGCATGATAAATGATGTGGCAATGGAGAACTTAACTAAATAAGGATTGTTCAAAAAAAAATTAAGCAGTCACCATTCCTATTTAAAACAAATTACTTTAAATAATCTGATCAAAATTATGTCTATAGCACAAGTTTGTATTCTATCCACATCTGCTTTTACAAGAAGTGTAGTATAAATCCTTTAAAAAAAAAAAAAAAAATCAGTATAACTACTTACAATTAAAATAATTATGTATCTTTTTTTTTTTATTATGGGTACATTGGGTCCTTCATAATCTCTTCTTCTGCCCTGTTTTCAATTGCTAATTACATAAAGTTTGAAATATTTGATATTTTCATCATGCTAGAGAATTAGTCTTTTAGAAAACATTTTTTTCTAACACTTGCATTAAATTTATAATTAGATAATTGTTTTAATTTGATATGTGGATTATATCCCAAAGACAGCGTATATATTGACTCATGCATCTGGTTTACCTTGCCAGTGAACACACACAATCTAAAGTTTAGTTCACTAAGCAAACAGCAGCCTCACTGATACAATTCAGTTTCAAATTACATGTTTAAAAAGCATTGAACAAAACTGCCTAGCTAGCTCTAGATGGCAGCAAGCTGCAAGAGTAACAGTATATCCTTTGTGAAACTATCATTCAGAATAACAGTAACTGTTCATTTAAGGTTTTCTCCAGTTGGATTAAAGTCCTATAACGACATGTTTCAAGTGCACGGAAGAGGAGTTTCTGATACCCATATTTAAAATGGGGGGGGGGGGGAAATGGACTATATGGCTCTCATTTAGTAAATAATTTAGCTATATGTGTTTTATATAAAACAATGTTTTATAGATGAGCTATTTTAAGCCAGTTTAGAGGCTCTTAAAATGCATTGTAGTTTGTCACTGTACACAGTAAATAAGGGCTAATCAAAAAGGGAGAGTCAGTGCATAGCAAATTGGGGGGGGTAATCTACAGCAGGGCCGGCGACAGAAATTTGGGGGCCCCCTCCAGCCCAGCCGGGCCCCCCCCCATCCCAGACGACAACGGCTGGGGAGGGGAGCCCCCAGCCCAGCCGGGCCCCCCACCCCAGCCCAGCCGGGCCCCCCACCCCAGCCCAGCCGACAGCGGCTGGGGAGGGGAGCCCCCAGCCCAGCCGGGCCCCCCACCCCAGCCCAGCCAACAGTGGCTGGGGAGGGGAGCCCCCAGCCCAGCCGGGCCCCCCCAGCCCAGCCGACAGTGGCTGGGGAGCCCCCAGCCCAGCCGGGCCCCCCCAGCCCAGCCGGTGCTCCCCCCTCCCCCCAGCTGACAGCGCCTGGGGGAGGAAGCCCAGCTGCCCTCCCCCCCCCCCCCCCGCCCAGCTGGCGCTCCCCCCCAGCTGACAGCTGGCCACAGCGGGAGCAAGAGCCCGGGAGCGGCGTGAGCCGCCCTTCCCCCCGCCCTTTCCCTTTCCCTTTACCTCCCGGACTGCGCCGCTGCTCCGGCCGGGGACACGCGCGCTCGTCCGGAGGAGAGCGGCGCCAGATGACTACGGGTAGAGTTGTACCGGGGCCCCCCTAAAGTGCGGGGCCCGGTACAGCTCTACCCGTAGTACCCCCCCGTAGCCGGCCCTGATCTACAGTGCATCCGACAAAGTGGGTATTAGCCCACAAAAACTTATGCTTCAATACTTTAGTTAGTCTTTAAGATGCCACAGGACTCTGTCAATTCTACAGTACATTAGCATACCACATACTAACCATCCATGTGGACTCTACTGCCATGCTCTAGAAATTCCTTAGTGTGCTTTGATCTCAGATCAATGAGCACTAGTGAACTTTTAATGCGCAGTAGCACAGCCCACACAGAAAGTTCATGCATCGCATGTTAATACACCGTAAACTGACAGCCATGTACTGACTCTCCAGCCAGACAAGTCCCCTTGAAATCTACCTTCCAAGCAGCAATATAACAGTATCAGTAAAGGAGGACACAAAATAACTTGTACGTGTCTGTCTGACAACTTTCCTGGAATTCAAGAGGTAGACGTGTTAGTCTGGAATAGCAGAGGTAACAAAGAGTCCTGTGGCACCTTAAAGACTAACTAAAGTATTGAAGCATAAGCTTTCGTGGGCTAATACCCACTTCGTCAGATGCAAGCATTCGTTTGGGATGACATGCATTACTTATTCATGGCTTTATCACTGAGAGTAATGCAGAAATCCCAAACATACTATAAAATCTTTATGCCACTACAGCATTGTGCATTTACTAATAAAAAGTTCTGAAAATTCAGGTTGTCCCTGGTCAGCTTAGATCTCACTGTGAATCATGTTAATTTATTTCAATGAATGCTACCATTTTGCTGCTACTTCTCAACAGGTAGTGTACCCAGCTGACAGTTTGGGACAAAATGAAGACGTGCTCAGCATTTGACTGCATCAAAGGGTGTGGGGGAAGTAGATTTTCACAGTCCTAAGACAAGATAAATTCATTAAATAAGACACGTAGAAAAACACAAGCATTAGAATTTAATCATGATTGAGAGTACTGAGGTTTTATACACTGAAAGATTAAGATATCTGTAAAAACAAATAACCTAGCTTCTGAGGTTTTAAAATGGACTGTCAGTGGAAGCCTGCTCTTTTTGTGATTCCAACTATTTAAGACTCCACCAGCAACACAATGTTCTAAGCACATGCAGAACACTTCAAATAACTGTAGACTGCTGACCTCATCTGCTCATGGAATTGGTAAATTCCTAGAGAGTGAGTATCTGTAGAAGTAGATTTTGACAGGTAAGCCAACCTCACAATACAAATGTTAACTCCACTTATTCTAAAGTTTTCTTTACTCATAACTTAGGTCACTGTATCAGAGGATTTGCCGTGCTAACAAAAAGTTGGCCACATCTGGCTGGTAATATATTAAGGTAAATAAGCCAGCTACCATACTAACTTGGCACCATCTTAAGACAGTAACCATTTCACCATTAAGTAATTACAGGTCAGAATACTGCACCCAAAATATCATGTAAACTATTACAGGATCATTTAAGATGAAGTAACATATTAAGCACATGCCTCTTCAGTAACTATTTTAAAGAATTATAGCCAACTTCTTTACGTTATGAAGTGAAAACTATGATTTAATCTCTTCACCCAGCAACCTGTGTAAGTTTACAGGTTTTTAGAGTGTTCTTTTTCTTCCTTTTCAGTTCTGTAACAAATTAGTAAAATAAATTTAATGGCATGACTTTTAGTCTCCTAGCTCTATCACAAAGACACATTGCTGCCAGAAGTGCCGTGAACAATGGATTACTTCTCACTCCCAGAAAGGATAGTCACTTCAGGTAATTTCTGAAAGCATTACAGTTCCTGCATCAAACATGATTTGCATCTTAGGCCCCTTATTGCTAGAAATCAGTTTCCTCTTCATGCAGATGTTAACACAGGGAATTTATTTCCTACTGATTAGAATTTCACACATTTTCACAAATAAGAGTAACAAAGTGAAGGATTTTACAGTGGCATGATATTGCTACAGTATATATAATACTAGCGAAAATACCGGGCGTTGCTCGGGTCAGTCGGAGGTGGGGACGGGCCAGAAGACTGAGTGAGTGCGGGGTCTGTTGGAGAGGGGAGGGGGCAGAGAGCAAACCTGACACCCCCACCTTACCCCCCCGACCAAACCCGACACCCCCACCTCACTTAACCCTCGACCAACGCCAACTCGCATTTTCACCCCCCCACCCAAACCCAACACCCCCACGTCACCCCCCTACCAACACCCCCTGACCAACACCCACACCTCACCCCCCCGTAGACCAAACCTGACACACCCACCTCACTTTCCCCCCAACCAAACCCAACACCTCTACCTACCACCACAAACCGGACCCCCACACCTCACTTACCCCTCGACCAACCGCGACTCCCCTCCTCACCCCCCCACCAAACCCAACAGCCCCACCTTACCCCCCCACCAAACCCAACACCCCCTGACCAACCCCAACACCCACACCTCACCCCTCACACACCCCAACACCTTCCCACCCCCCCAGACCAAACCCAACACCCCCGGCTCACTTACCCCCCCCCCCCGACCAAACCCGACACCCCCACCTCACCCCTGGACCAAACCCGACACCCTCACCTCACTTACCCTCCGACCAAACCGAACTTGGGTCCGTCGGAGGTGGGGAGGGGGCAGAGAGCTGAGCGAGTGCAGGGTCCGTTGGAGGGGGAGGGGGCAGAGAGCTGAGCGAATGCAGAGTCCATTGGAGGGGGTATTATGACATCATAACTATGTCACAGAGAACAGCAGCTGCCCAGCTGATGTGATTGGCCTTTAAAGAATTTCACTCCTGGGGGGCGTCAGAGGTGAGATTTGAAAAATTTTCGACTCTTACCCTGATTAGGACCCTAAGACCTATAACTGTACCAAATTTCAAGTCTCTAGCTCAAACGGTGTTGAAGGAGTAAGTGCACATACATACATACACGCATTCATACAGACATACACCATTTGACTTTTATATATATATACAGTAAAAACCTCGATTTAACGGACTAATTCGGGCGACTGGGTGTCCGTTAAACCCAAAAGTCCGTTATTTAATAATTAGAAAAAAAACCCAGCCTGCCCAATTAGTCTTTAATTCGAGGTTTTACTGTACTCCCCTCCGCCAAAAAGCCGCCGATTTTTTTTTTTAATAAAACGGAAAAAAAAAAACCTATCCTGGACCCCCATACACCCCGGCCACAGTCACCGCTGGCGGCCGGGGCTCGGGGCTCCAGGCACCGCCCTCCCCGGGGCACCTGGCTCCAGCCGCCGCCCGGGGAGCGCGGCTGGATCCGCGCTCCCCCGGGCTCGGGGCTCGCGGCGCCGCGCTCCCCCGGGCTCCAGGCGCCGCGCTCCCCCGGGCTCGGGGCTCACTCCCCGGGGCTCGCGGCTCCAGCCGCCGCCGGGGGAGCGCGGCTCCAGCCGCCGCCGGGGGAGCGCGGCTCCAGCCGCCGCCCGGGGAGCGCGGCTTGATCCGCGCTCCCCGGGGGTTGGGGCTCACTCCCCGGGGCTTGGGACTCCAGGCGCCGCGCTCCACGGGGAGCGCGGCTCCAGCTGCCACCCGGGGAGCGCGGCTTGAGCGCTCCCTGGGGCTAGGGGCTCGCTCCACGGGGCTCGCGGCTCCAGCCGCCGCCCGGGGGAGCGCAGCTCCAGCCGCCGCCCGGGGGAGCGCAGCTCCAGCCGCCGCCCGGGGGAGCGCGGCTTGATCCGCGCTCCCCGGGGCTAGGGGCTCCCCGGGGCTCGGGGCTCCAGGTGCCGCCCGGGGAGCACGGCTCCAGCTGCCGCCCGGGGAGCGCGGCTTGATCCGCGCTCCCCGGGGCTATGGGCTCCAGCTGACTGCCAGGACCCGGGCGGCAGGCGGGACCCGGGCGGGCGCCGGCAGGCAGCCCACCCGCTGCCGGGACCCGGGCAGCAGCGGGGAGCCGGCAGCCGGACCTCGATAAACGGATTTCCGATGCATCGGACTTTCTTTAAAATTTTGTCCGTTGCATCCGAAATCCGTTAAATCGAGGTCCGTTAAATCGAGGGTTTACTGTATAGATATTGCCTCCACTAGACGCACATGAAGCCATTCCAGGAACCAATGACTCTAGCCACCAACTTTGCCAGGACCACAATGGGACTGAGGAAACCTGAATGGCAGAGAACGCAAGGTTCAAGTCACTGCAAATACCCATGTACACCTACCAGCAGTCACCTGGGGACAACTTTTCTATATCTGCCTAAACTGCCCAGAAATTCCCACAACAGTTTCCACCGCAGCCACAGCAGTAGAAGCAGCTTCTAAAACAGCAGACTCTGGACATCAGAATGGATATTTATATTTGAGTTTTCTTTAGACTGCTCCAGTTACAGAACACCAACCCCCATGGCCCTTCCTCTCTCATCCCTTATTCCCCCCTCCACTCACTCCAAATCTTACTGCCTTTTAATCTCACCCCTTTTTACGTTACCCCTCATAGCCTCTTCCCTTCCCCATCTTCCCCCATCCCAATCAAAGCAGGCATGAGAGAGAAATTAGTTTAATTATCCTAAGAATCATAGAATATCAGGGTTTGAAGGGACCTTGGGAGGTCATCTAGTCCAACCCCCTGCTCAAAGCAGGGCCAATCCCCAACTAAATCATCCCAGCCAGGGCTCTGTCAAACCTGACCTTAAAAACCTCTAAGGATGGAGATTCCATCACCTCTTTTCTCCCACTGAAGATCGGACTGGGGCAAAGGAAGCAGGGCAGAATCACACCTCTTCTTTTATGATGTCTGATTAACTAAGATCTCTGGTGTAGGGCCCACATCTTATTTGCCTATCTGGCATCTAGCACACAAGTGTGCTTAGTGAATTTTAAATAAAATAAAATAATAAAAAAAAAATCAAAAGGAAGAATCCTACCCTAGAGGTCAAAACTCCACCAGGCAGTCTAGATATTCAGAAACACAAATTATACAGGCAAGCATTGTTTAACTTTAATTTACTATATATTTTAATTATACATCTATTACTCTATCTTCCAGATACAATATTTAGTTTGCTTGGAACAGAAAGCAGCACTAGTGTTTATTTTCCATGCCAATGAGGTAATTCAACTGCATTCAGGTTTACGAAAACCACTTCTTTGGCTGTCAAGCTTACTGGCTACAATTAAACTGAAAGTTTATTTATCCCCTGTAAGTAAAATCCTTCTCAGGATTACCTTCTTCCGGACCATGATAAATTCTGGCATTAACTGTTAAGTCTCAAATCAAATGAGTATAAAAAAATATTTCTGTACTAAGTGAAGCAGGGCAACTTTTACATTTGAAGATTAGTTAAATTATTAAAAATTACTCACTCAGAAATATGGCAAAAGTCTCATTTAAACAACTTTCTTCTAAGCTCAAACCATTTTTCTATAAAGAGAAAAGATGACTGATAGATGAATCCCTGATATCCTACCTCATTTTATTTAAATTCAGTAATATAATCTGAGCAAAAAAGCTAATGATTAAAATAGTGTAGTCATCTCTGGAGGTTAACTAGCATTACCTCTAAAAAAAAGTCATAGGTTCACCTTGCTATTCTGTTTGAAATTGCTGGAATCAATGTGAATACAATCATACTCATGCACTGAGTTTTGAGGGGGAAAGTTTATATTGGTAATATTGATTAACAATGAAAATTTTACAAGCCAGGCCTAATCGCTACTTTATTGCTTCTGAGAGATTTACTTTTGATGTAAATAATATATGCACATTTAAGAGACTATCTTCATACATTTTGCAATGAAATCCTGCTTTAAGAATTCTTTGAAACCACAGTCCTTTAAAAAGAGATGGTTCTATACTAGTCTTTAAACTCATCCAAATTAGTTGGGGTTTTTGTTTAATTTTTACACCTACAATATGTCACAATTCCCAAGTAACTGCAGCTCTGACCCCTTCTGGTCTGAAGTGTACCAATGAGGTACTACCCTTCAGGCAATCACCTCTATCTTGAGGTGGAATTGCATGATTCTCACATTTTCAGACTTGGATCTGGCTACAGTCCCCAATGATTAATTGTAATTCCTCAGCAGATCTGACTTATGTTCAGCACCTGCTGTTTTCTTCTCTCTAGAAAGAATGACAGTGGTAACCAATGACCATATAGCTTTCTTAAAGCAAAGCATTTATTTAAAATCAAAAACATTTAAGAATTTTTTTTTCAAAAAACAGTAAGCCAATCCCTATGTTTGCCTGTCCAATTGTCTGAAAGTCTTACCATTCCCTGGAAGCTGGGGGAAAAATCCAACTCTTTCAGACTCATCTACAGAGCCTCTCTGTATCATCCTGTCCCCTAACAACTGCTCACAGACTCCCCGTTTCCTCAGAAGGGCTTTTTAACTGTTTATTGTTCTATTGGTCTCTTCATTCAGAATACTGATAGAACAGCTGTGTCACTTTGACTGGGAGCCTAGAAATATAGATTGTTCTGTAATTGGCCCCAAACCCCGGAAGTGTTTTGTCAAATGTTGCTTAAACAGGGAGCTGCTGTGTTGCCTTCCTGTTTGTTCTCCCCCAGTCTTTTAAGCCAGATCAATGAATTCACACAGGAAAGTCTTAGAACCTAGTATACAACAACTTGACTTCACTGACAAGGTCAAAGAGTGTTCAAAAAATGATTACATCTCAGTATTCTTAGATTACATAGCAGCTCTTTGTTCATTACAGAGTTGTTTTCAGTTGCTTTCAACTTTGCCAAATTAGCCATTTGGGCATAGAAAATTTCAACCTGGTATCTGCCTCATGCTGAATTTTTCTGGGAAACTTATGGTAAAATGGTTCAGACAGTCCCAAAAATAAATTTAGGAGTAAATAAGTTGCTTTGACCATATTTTTTTTTTTTTTAATATATATAAAGTTAAGGCATCCGAGAAGCTCTAACTTTCCATATTTTAGAGCAGGGAACAGAAGTTTGGCAAGGAGGTCATGCTGCCATTAGGAATATGCCAATAAAAATATGCTTACCGTACATTTGGCAAATTTATAAACCTCTGAAATCTCAGTTTGCACATGCTCAGTAGCATCTAGCTAGAGTTAGGCAGTTAGATTCTCCAAAGATTCTGTTTTTCACTATGTTTTTTATTTCCTAACAGCATCTACATTCCAACCAGACTGTGCATGCAACATACCCGCGGAGACTGAACATGTTCTAACCCAGGGTACCGGGACTAAGCAGAATTTTCTCTGCAACTGCTCTTCCCACTGCCAATGGCTGATGTGGCAGCAAAAACTGGAACACTATCTTTCCTATGCTCTCAATGCTCCAACTGCTGCCATCCTGGAGCTTGGAGAAAGAGGAAGCTGTCTGACTTGAATGTGGAGGGGCAGGGGGGGAAGATAGAGTGTTGGGGACAGGGAGGATAGGATTAGGAACAGAGTGGAAAGTCAGTTACGCAAGAACAAGGGGGGTAGAAACTAGAAAAAACAGGAGTAGAAAGGGACAGAGAGAGATTTAGGGGCAGGGACAGAAGGGCCTGTTTAACCATAAGAGAAGCCTTCCCTACAGAACCTGAAATTGAGACTATTATTGCCGAGTCTCAACATTATTTTGCTGTCTGACAAATTGCTGTGAAACCCACTGGGAAATCTCATCACCATGTCCCTCTCATGGCAAATCCACAAGAAGATAACATCCTTCCATGCTATCCATTAGAAGCCTGGCAACTGTGCTGTGGCTTTAAAGGTCCCAAACCCTGATGAAAATCCATATGAAGTGTTAACAGAATTCCACCTTATTGAATTTGGTTTTTTTTCAAAATTTTAAATTCTTAATTTTTTAAAAAGTTACATTAATAAATAACGTTAAAAGAACGTTAATACTAAAATCAAATTCTCATAAGTTTGGAAATGTATGAATTAAGGTTACCCATACAACTTTTATTTGGTGCCCTTGGGCTTATGCATTATACCACCAGTCTTTAGATGATCCTGTACTCCCTCCTCCTTCCCTTCCCTCCCTCCACCCCAACAAGACTTCTGCCTCATTCATGCATAGAATTAACAGGTTTTTTGTTTGTTTCCCCAAAAATATGATACCAACAATTCTGTTGTCCAAGAAGAACAAAGTGTCAAAGCTTACTTTCTAAAGAAGAAAATAATTGTACAGAAAGTCCCACAATGAACTAGAAGTTAAACCCTGAACTTAGAGAGCTAAGTAGAAACAAATATTGCTTTTGTGGTCAGTAACTTAAAAAAGTAAATAAATGTTATTTACCTTCTAAAATACCTTGAATTTGACTCTGAGGAATATTTCAAAAATGAACAGGCAGTTTCCATAATAAGGTTCACAAAACCGTCTTAAAACATACTTTAAAGAAAACAATATTTTATAACTATAAATTATTATTAAATTTACTATTTTCATTATTAAGTTTACTTACTAAGTCACACAACTCAAACACCAGAAGATACGGGATGGCTTCCACACACTGCCCAATACATTGCAGAATATTTGGATGCTGAAGAATGCTATAATAAAATACAAACAGATTATTTTAAGTCAGAAAGACAGCAGTACACAATGTTTAAAACAGGTTAGATGGTGTTTAAAGGTAAGGTTTTATGTTAAAAATGATTTAATTAAGTTTCACTATATTTGATTTCGCTCTCAAAACTCAAGTTCCTGGAGGCAAGTGACTACATGAAAATCTCAGCATCAATTTTAAAAAAATCTCTAGCCCTTATGCCTGCAGAGAAAAGACCAAGAATGCAAACTAAGTGTACTCTTAAAGGCTCAGAAATTGAAAGGCAATAAAAACCAAACGGCACTATTTAAAAATATCATGATGGGGGGGGGGGGGGGACATCTGACAATTTTTGATAAATTAGTGTTGATATTGAACATGTATTTTTCATTTCTTAAACTACCAACATTTACTGAATATTAAACTGAAAAGGGAGGACAGAGGTGAGTATTATTAAAAAATAATCATAATATTGAACAAGAGAGCTTTCCATGGTTTACATATTTATTAGTAGCATGAACTATCTTCAAGTTACCCAAGGTATGAGCGACTACTTACTAGTAAGGTTCTCCATTTCGCAAAAACTGTTCTTGTTCTTTGGGACCCGCAATTGCCTTTAATTCCTTCACTATTACTCTTGCTACACTAGTACCAGAGTAGATCTCCCCAAGGAGGACCTGAAAAACAAACAATTCTGCATTACATAGTTTCAATCACATTTAAAGAGGAAGTATCTGGTTTCCTGTTATACCTCAATTACACCACAGAAATATTAATCCTCTGCATTTTAAAAAAAAGTTATGCAGATTTTTAAAAATAAAAACTGGAGTAAACATGCCTTTTCTAAAAAAGGTGCTAAAATTTAAACAGTGATTTACATGCTCAGTCTACTGAAATAGAATTTCTGACTATTTTAAGTAATGTTCTGTTAAGCAGCACTGCATCTGAATTAAATAAATAACAATGAGATAGAAAACAAAGTGCATATAAACAGCAATACAAATTAAGTTCTAAATAATTTTTCCCCCATGTTATTACTTTGGATAAATATAATTTTAATTGGTAATATAGGGCTCTACTTAGGAATAAAACTTGAACCGCAGAACTACAATATTAAAGGAGGACTTTTCACCTTTCCAAACCAGCCATTTCCAATTTCTTGAATATAGTTTAGATTTTGACGTGCAACTTGAGACTTTGCTCCTTCTGTTATAGAAAACAAAACAGACACACATTAAGCCACACAAAATGGCCAAAATTACCTATGCTCCTGTTGAAGAAATAATGCTAAAAAAAAATTTAGTTCTTACACTAAGAATTACAGTACGTACACTACACTGCACATATTAAGCTAAGCAGCAGAAAACATTGTTAAACATATACAATGACAAAGTATTAAAACAAGGCTAACCTAAGGACAGATGAATGAAAGCCAAGGCTGACAATTAACTTGTTTAGGCTTTTAAACAGATTCAACTAGAAACTGATCCAAGACCAATGAAATACCTTTGCACAATAATGCAAGTTAAGAATGACACAAACTTTAGCTTTCAACATATCCAGATATACTGCAAACCAACAAAAGCAAGAAAGTCAAAACAGCTGAGTTGGCATTTGGTTCTGTAAATATATCTGCATTAGATGGTCTTGGAATCTATTAAATCACGTTTACAGGGGTCCTACATGAATGGCAGAACACAAGCCCACAGCAGATCATGGAATACTCACTCCTTTTACAAACCCTGATTAGCCACCTTACCAGCAGAGTTCCAGTTCTTTACACACCACCCCAACTGCTCTAATTGCAGCCTCTACCTATGTGAGGGGAAATTCTCTTTTTTAAAAATGTACTTCACACGAAAAGCCCCCTTGCCAACTGCTGGAAATATGAAGCCCTTAGCCCTTACCTACACTGGCAAAAATATACCCGTAATTCACTGCCAGGGCAGCTCTACTAGTGGTAACAAGAATTTGCAGGGCAGACAAGGCTCAGATGTGTTTAACAATTCTGTCACCTAAATCAGGGGTGGGAAAACCTACTACACCTGGAGAAAGATAAAAATTGGACTCCCAAGTAGGGTCCAAAGAGAGAACCCTAATAGGAATCCCAGCACTTCCGATTTTCACAGTAACTAAGGAGTGGGACTGACTTTTCACCTGCTATTGTCTCTGGACATAAGACCCTCCCAAATCCCACCTTTCATATTAGTCTGTGTCTAGTAAATTTAGTCTTTTGTCTATTAAGGCTTATAAATTTCTGCAGACATCTGCCTGTAGGGCAATGAGACTGTGTAAGTGAATGATAAAAAGATAAACAGGAACATATGATACCAAAAAGTGGAGTGAAGTCAGGAGGGGAAAAGAGGAGAAGCAAATGCAATAGTGTCAGTAAGTAGGCCTGATTGAACACTATCTGACAAAGATATTTACTGAATTGCACCAAATAGGATTCTTCTTTACTACTTTTTGGCCAGAATTAGTAATATTTTTAAAAACATAAACAGGAAGATTTTTTTTTTATACATAGTATACAAATGCTTTTTCCTTTTAAGTTGAAGGTGGTGTAAACTTGTGGGGATGGCAGTAGACTTAGTGCTCAAGCTAGCAGTAGTTGAGTACACTTTTTAAGCATGGGTTTATATACACAGATGAGGGAGGCTGACTACCAGAACTCCCAGAAATCTTATCATTGGACTCTGAGCAATTGAGAACAGTCACCAATGACCTGTGGTTTGGAGGGGTCTTTAAGCCTTCTTCAGCACGTGAATTGCAGACATGACAGACTAGGACAGTTCCTGTGGAGCTGTTGTAGTCCATTGTACCAAGGCCTAGTGGTTCACAAATCAGTGAACTCCATCATTTCATAGCAGATCATGCAGTACTTACAGACTTAACACGGGGGTTCAAATATCTTTAAATTACATTGATTATTGCTTATATATAGTGGGCATAACAATTCCTGGACATTTCTAAGCCATTTCTACCCCATACAAAATGCTCCAAAGATATTAGTCTACTTTATGACTGGATCATTGGCCTTCAAAAAGTTGTGTAAAAAATAGGTATCACTATGGTTTACAAGTCTCGCTATTAACTTCATTCAGTTCATGCATTTACCTAAAGAAAATTCTTGTGGCAAAGTTAGACATTCTCATGGAATCATTGGTAACCTGGAAAGACCATATTAATAGGTTGCAGATATATAGAAAATTCAGCATGCACACTTCTGAAATAAAAGATACTGTATTTCTTAAGCAAAAATGTTAGAAGTCATTTAGTTAATGGTTTTCTTTTTAAAACTCTGGATAGTTACTGAAGTTTACTTTGGGTCTCCTCTCTAAACACTTGCAGCTGGCAATGGATGTATTGCCAGAGCAATTTCTTTGTATTAATAAAAGTGTTTTGTGCATCTGAAAATAAATTCCATATTTTATATTAAATAGTAATTGGTGCATAATATTTGAGATGCTGCAATTAATTATAGTTTCTTATATGGGGATTGTGCCCCCCCTCTTTTTTTTTTTAATTTAAGTATAGATGAAACCTTTTTAATCACAGGGGGGAAATTAATCAGATTCCATTTTTCAGCACCATCCTCACAAATTGGAAGCAAAGGATGTTCACACTAAAAATAAGATAATGTAACAAACAGGGTTACAGGTGCAAGTTTCAGTCCCCCCCCCCCCCCCCCCAAATCTGCTAAAATGAAGCTCAATCTTGCTCACACTTAAGTGGCTAAAATTCTACTAGCTTCATTGCGAACAGATCCCAGTCCATGAACCAGGACTATTAAGAGCCAAAAATTATACATGGCCAAACTAAGTATCTCACCTAATCCTTTTTTTAATATTAGTTTAAGTGTGGAAAAAGTCATCTACTAAAATAATTTACAATGCACTCTAATTTTTGAAAATTAAGATTCTAAAAACTATTTTATGGCTTATTTCTGAAGAGAGGAAATAAATACAAAATAAAATTTATTCCTAAAAAAAAAAATTCTGGATTTCATAAAGTTCTTATGCTGCAATAAAAATGATTTTCAAATAAACATACTCCATCAGTAAACTTTTTAGTAAATAAACAAGATTTGTGTAATATATATTATATATATTTAGATAGATAGATAGATAGATAGATAGATAGATAGATAGATAGATAGATAGATAGATAGATAGATAGATAGATAGATAGATAGATAGATAGATAGTATAAACAAGATGCACATATGAATACTATATTTCAGATACTAGAATAGTACATGACTATCACTTGGTCATCTTCAGTTTCATAGTAAGAAACAGTCCACGTCACCTGCAGGAGGCTGAAGCTGGGATGGAGCTGTTAAAGCAACGGTTGGAACTGAAAGAGTAAACACTTCTGCTGGAGACTGAACAGATGGGGTATCTTCTGCTGGTGGTGTAAAATCTATTTCATCATCAAAATTATCTTCAAATTCCTGCAAGGACAAAGATGTTAGGAAACCATGATACAAGGATCTTACTGCCTTCAAACTGGAAGATTAGTATATTCTTTCACATTGCATCAGATCTGAACATGAAAACTTGACATCAGAATTATTGGGGTGACAAATGCTCGATCCAGAGACGACTACAATGTTTGTTATAATATATTTATGTGGTTTTGTTGAAAAAAAATTAGATATGAATGATTTTTTTTAAAGTTCTCTAGTAGTTGACCAAATTTATTCTTTTCAGCAAACCACTTCCATTTTAAAAAAATGACTTCATTCGAAAACAAGATTCCCAAGAGGTCCTGCATTTCCAAAAACAATCAGTAGCAATAACTTCGTTCTTTTTTTAATCTAATCACAGTGTTATAAGGTAGAAGCACTGCTAGTCTGCTATGCCAAAAATTACAGAAAGATTCCAAAAGATGTTGCCCCAGATGATGTAAATAACTTGATCGAAACATCTACATTATCTCAAAGCAGCTGAGCCTAAGCTTCACTTCCAATGATTCAAAGTAATTCCAAATTCACAGAGGTCACAAAGATAGCAGTATTTGAATACTAATCAGAATTTTTCCACTAGGCAGAGTTTAGCTATTGTTAGGTTGTACCTTCTAATGATTTACTTAAAGTTCTGTAATCCTGTCAATACGTAAAAATGGCAAATGTAGACAAACAAAAAAAGGACAATATAGGAAGGACTGACCTTTATCATCTAGCCTTGCAAAGTATTAAACAACTAGTAAAATTATTAGCAAATATATACACTTAAGGTAACTTTTTACTGTAGTAAATTACAAGCAACTTACTGTAGTATGCACTTTGGGCCAAGTTCTGCACTTATTTGTGTTCAATCGTGTTGCACGGCATGTAAGCAAGTGCAGAATTTGGCCATTTCAGGAGAGGAAAAAATATTTTAAACCACGCACTGTAGAGTGATATTCTAAATCATTTGTACTTTATATCATTATCCATCCCAGATTACTTTTGTATCATTTTTAACTTCACTGCTTACCTTGAAATCTATCTCTGGATCTTTACAGCAGGACACACAGTTCACAAGCAGTATTACCAGGACTACTAAACTACATGTAGCCAAAGCCACAAAAGAGGAAGAAACTTCAGCTGCAGCTGTTTCCCCTAGAAATAAACACACATGCAGTTTTAAACAAATTTATTTAAGTCTTACAGTATAAAACTTTTGAACATACACCACCAGTCACCATTTACTTTGCAAAATATACATTAATTTTAGAGTATGTCTATGCTACAATTAAACACCTATGGCCGACCCATCAGATGACTCGGGCTTGTGGGGCTGTAAAACTAGTATAGACATTTGGGCCTGGGCTGGAACCCAGGCTCCAGGCTCCTCCCCGCTTGTATGATTTCCAAGGTTCCGCCTAAGTCTGAACACCTATACAGTACTGCAATTTTATATCCCTATTGCCTAGGTCAGTTGACATGGGCCAGCCACAGGGTATGTCTAGACTGCAATTGAATACCTAAGTGCTTATTATAATTCCTGCTCACATCCACAGAATTAAGCTTGGTTTGTGGAGAAATATGACATATTGGCAGATACCTAGGCAGTTTTTCACCTTCCTTTGCAGCCTATTACATGTATAATCGATTAGGATCAACTGCTTTTTAATAGGGACATAATAAAAAAATGTCAAAAAAAATACTGCCTATAGAGAAGCTGGGTTATCATGTATAGAGTCACAGACTTGCATGGCATTTTACCAAACAAACAAAGTCCTTGTCAGAAGAACTGCATTAAGATGACAACACAGGAAGGGACAAGGAGTGAGAACCAGTACAAAGACAGACATTTATATAGTTAATTGAGAGGAGGCCAAGACATATCTTCAGAATGAGAGAATTTATTTTTAAAAGACATGAAGCGCATTATATATATATTATACACACACACACACTAGCTTGCAAGACTTTTTAATAAGTATTTAAAAGGAAAGCATGTTTGACTAGATGAGAGTTCACATATGAAAGAAAGAACGAACCAGATATCAGACCAGTACCTGCAGTGCTTCACAAATTATCACCAAAATTACTGGGCTTTACTGCTTCCATATGTGCAATTAATATACAACAATGCAGACCACGCCTTGACCAAGATGGGCCCACTTTTTGGCACTTATGGCTTTCACCTCCATTACCACCCACACTACCTATAACACTCCTAGTTCCTGTTGCCTTAGATCTGGGTCACCATATTCATCAAACTCAAGAAGAGCTGAAACAAAAACAGATGCAGTCAAGGCACCAAACACCATGCTCACCATTGCCGGCAGAAGGGCCCTACATTTGCAGTAGGGCAGAAGGTATAGCTACTGGCCAAATAACTCAAATTAAATACATTCAGTATAAGCTGGATCACAAGCACCTAGGACTCTGCCAGATCCACAGGCAAATCAACCCGGTAACCTTTGAACGTCAACTTCACCACTTCAGAAGGTGCACTCTGGACTGCCCCAACCTGCTTCAGCCACTGGGCATTATATGATGTTACAATCACACTCAATCATTTTGTAGTGAAGCTGATTCAAATGTTAAGAAGGCCAAATAGATGAAGTGGAAGATTTAGGACTGAACAAGATTTTTTACAGTGCAGACAGAGGAATGAGAGCATCTTAAATGTCAGGGACCAACCTGACAGAATGTAGTGATCAAATTTATACGAGAGTACGAGAGAAAGGAGCCAAATATAAGACAAAGCTTGCTGACATGTTGGAAAGGGAGACTAATAAAGATGTTGAAAATAAGTTAAGGGAGAAAAATTAGTTTTTGACGCAGCTCGAGCTGTAATCAAGTAAATATCATACAAGTCTTAAGAGCACATAGGACACCATAAGATTTGGAAATCATGAGCATAGACATGCTACAGAGGACTATGGCAAACTGCTGGGAGCCAACGGTGCTGTGAAACAGAGAAAGAGTGAAGAGGAGAGCGCCAAAAGGGCAATCCAAAAACCAGGTTGGTGGACATGTGTAGTAGATAGAATTCAGGTCTCCAAAAGTTATTTTAATTTAGGTCAAACTTGCTTAGAAGTCTTAAATTAGTACTCCGCTGTCACAAATTATATCATGAATGAACAAGCCCAGGAAATATCTATAGCTGAAAAATGACAATTATGTGGGAAAGCTGGTACAGAACACTGCTTTTCTATTCCCAATACTAGCCCTTATGAGAGAGAAGGTGGGTGAGATAATCTTTTACTGGACCAATGTCTTTTTATTGAGCCCATGATTTTTAGTGTCCGGCTTTTAAGCTTTTTAAAGCATTGTGCAGGTTTCCTTTCACGATATGGACCAACACAGCTACAACACTGCAAACAAGAATGCTACCCCTCGTCATTTGTCTCATGTTCATGAACACAAGATATTCAAAACATTTTTAAAAGATTAAGGAAATACAAACATGAGCATGAGAGCTGGCATAATTGAGCCATACAATCCAAAATGTCAAGGCATATAGTCTTTCAGGTTGCAGATGAATGGCCATTCATCAGAGCAAGGCAAGGACTTTGCATGTGCACCCAAAATACAGGTAATGAAAACCCTTATAAAATGTGAGGAAGGGTTGTTTTGGGGAGTATAGGAAGTAGAGCTGTCAATTAATCAGTTAACTCACGCCATAAACTAAAAAAAATTAATCACGAGTAATCGCCGTTTTAATGGCACTGTTAAACAATAATGTTCTTATACATTTTCCAATATATTGATTTCAATTACAGCACAAAATATAAAGTGTACAGTGCTCACTAGTTTTTTACAAATATTTGAACCGTAAATATGAAACAAAATATAGTATTTTTAAATTCTCCTTGTACAAGTACTGTAGTTTAATCTCTATCATCAAAGTGCAACTTACAAATGTAGACTTGTTACATAACTGCACTCAAAAACAAAATGTCAAACTTCAGAGCCTACAAGTCCACTCAGTCCTATTTTGTGTTCAGCCAGTCGCTGACACAAACAGGTTTGTTTACATTTGCAGGGGATGAGTTGCCGCTTCTTATTTACAATGTCACCTGAAAGTGAGAACAGGCATTCACATAGTGCTTTTGTAGCTGGTGTTACAAGGTATTTATCTGCCAGATATGCTAAACATTCGTATGCCCCTTCATGCTTCATCCACCATTCCAGAGAACATGCTTCCATACTGATGGCGCTCATTTAAAAAATAATGTGTTGATTAAATTTGTGACTGAACTCCTTGGGGGAGAACTGTATGTCTCCTGCTCTGCATTTTACCTGGCTTCTGTCACATATTTCACATTACAGCAGTTTTGGATGATGACCCAGGACATGCTGTTCAATTTAAGAATGTTTTCACTGCAGATTTGACAAAACGCAAAGAAAGTATCAATGTGAGATTTCTAAAGATAGCTACAGCACTTGACCCACAGTTTAAGAATCCAAAATGCATTCCAAAATCTGAGAGGGATGAGGTGTGGAACATTCTTTCAGATGTCTTAAAAGAGCAACACTCCAACGCAGAAACAACACAAGCGCCAAAAAAGGAAAAAATAACTTTCTGCTGGTGGTATCTAACTCTGATGATGAAAATGTACATGCAACAGTCTGCACTGCTTCAGATCATTATCAAGCAGAACCTGTTATCAGCATGAATGAATGTCCTCTAGAATGGTGGTCGAAGCACAAAGTGATATCTTTAGTGCATCTGGCATGTAAATATCTTGCGACGCTGAATATAACAGTGCCATGTGAATGCCTGTTCTCACTTTCAGGTGATACAGTATTGTAAACTGGAAGCAGGCAGCATTGTCTCCTACAAATGTAAACGAACTTGTCCGAGTGATTGCCTGAAGAAGTAGGACTGAATGGACTTGTAGACTCTGAAGATGTACAGTTTTATTTTTGAGTGCAGTTATATTTTGTACATAATTCTACATTTGTAAATTCAACTTTTGTGATAAAGAGATCACCTAATACAAGTACAGTACTGTAGTGCAAACTGAAATACTATTTCTTTTCTTTTTTACAGTGTAAATATTTGTAATAAAAAAATATAAAGTGAGCAATGTATACTTTGTATTTTGTGTTGCAATTGAAATTAATATTTGAAAAAATGGAAAAAAGCCAAAATTAAAATAAATGGTATTTTATTATTGTTTAACAGCAAAATTAATCACGATTAATCGCTATTAATTTTTTTAAAATCGCTTGACAGCCCTAATATGAAGACAACTAATACTGCTGTAGATGATTAGAGAGCAATTTTAACTCAGAATTATGAACTGTATGTTAGTGTACAATTAAGAGTTATGGAACACTACACATCTCTTATTCCATAACCTTGTCATTCCTTACTTCATTTTTGAAAAGTTAGCAACCAAGATTATATTTATACTATACTCTTTAGGACAGGAACCCTCTTTTTGATCTGGGACCATTAACTGACAAAGCCTAGCACAACAGGATTTTGGACCATGGCTGAGTGCTACCACAGTACAAATAAATAGTACTCTTGAGAGTCCAGACAACTGTAGTGTGAATGTGTATATTTAGGGGCTGTCAACTAGAGAATCAGGATGAGCATAATTGTGGGGTGGGGATAGGAGCACAGTGTTGAAGTGAAGAAAAGGTAGGCTGGGCAAAAAGGATGGCAAGGCAAGCTGAAGAGAGTAGAAATTATATTAGAGTAACATCACTAACAAGAGAGATTCCATTTCTTAACCTGAGTGGGGCACATGGTGCTACTAAAGAGATGTATCTTTTACAATTCTTTTTCACCTTACATTGTTTTTTAAAACTATGGCCTCCTTTGTGAACATGTAAAGGAATTCTCCATCCCAGGAAACCTAATCACCTGAATAAGTAAGCTCTCTGCAGTAAACTTAGGCAAGGGTTTGGAGATGGTATAATCTGCTTCCCAACCCAAATCCAACAGGAGAAACCCAGTATGTCAATGCCCATTGTGTTCCTCCAAACAAAGTGGATCCTCTCAGTTGCAGACTCACGAGTTCTGCCAGTGTTTTGCTGCAGAATGTCAGTCAGCACTCCATGGTACAAAGAGATTCAACATTTCCTTTTGTTGCCTCCCACTAAAACTTTCCCTTTCTGTTCCAACACATCAATACATAATGATTCTATGATGTTTCTGACCTTGCATATCCAGCAAGGGAATATAGTGGATTCTGGTTAATTGGGACACATTGGGACCGGAACAATTTGGCCTGATAAAGTGGCTGCCCCCAATTAACCGGAGTAAATGAAAAGGGATGCTTCGTTTCCGTTTTTAGCGATGTGCCCCGATTAAGTGACTGCCCTGATTAACCGGAATCCACTGTACATGATTTGGTCAGGGGAACACATTTTCAATTAGAAATATTAATGTTTATTTGGAAGTCCTGAGTGACTGCTAAGTTAACTTCCCAATCACTTTTAATGCTAAGTAACCATTGTAATACATAAAAATACTGGAATGGGCTGGGGAGAGACAGCTAGAATACCTCAAACTAAGAACACACTGTATTATAGCATTTCGATCAAAAGTGACATCTATAAAACCATCCTAGTCAACTAGTCACCAAGTTTAGGAAAGCCTAAGAATTGGAGTTAATTTTTGTATTTTTTTTAAAGATACTACAGTCTTTTTAAAATATTGTACTAATTAAAGTACACAAAGATACTCTTGTTTTCATAAAATTTAGTAACATAAAAAGTTACACCCAGAAAGAAAATGCATTCAAACACTTTCATGACTAAGAACATCCACCCAAAATGACATCTTGATATAGGGTCAGAACTTAAAAGGAAAAAAAGTATCAACTAATTGTCCCTAAAGGTAACCTTCAATAACTGTGGACAATGTTCAAGTAATATGAACAAAAACAACAGTGTAGATCTACAATCAAAAGGAATTTTATTTCTGACACAATTACTTTACTTATTGAAGGTCAGCTATTTGCTACAGAGAAAACACACATAAAAGTCTGTTTCTACCTTTTCAATATTCTTTCCAGGGTTTAAGTATTGATGCTATAACAGATTCATTGTAAAACAGATTTTTGCCTTCATTTTCAGCATTCAAGTTAAACCGGAAAAAAAAACCTCACTTATTCTTTACACATTTTAAAATTAATTCAGTTAACATAATTAATCAAAATATGGCTTACAAAGATCATATTGGTGTATTTTAGAATGTTTAAACATTTTTATTCAGACAATAAAAGAGCATAAAATATTAATACAGAAATAAGTTCAGAAGTTAAGAGACTTCAACTGAAGTTGGTGCCTTGATTTATTCCCTCTAAATGGCTTTAAGCATGCTAATCTAATTAGATTACACACACTGTTATTGTAAATATTGACTATGTATTTGAAACCAATAGACATCTTAGTACACCATAGGGTTACTCAACTATTGCCTTTGAATCAGAATTATGTAGCTAGGCACAGAAAGAGCTCTGCTGGCAAAACAAATTGTATGCATTCAAATAAAGTCTTCTACATAATGTCTGTATATTTTTCATTTGTAATAATTTAGAAATGTCAGCAATTTGTCACATAACCTATTCCACATCTCTGAATCAAGTTTCCTCAATTAATAAGGCTGGGTATAGCATATGAAATTATACACACACACCCCAAATTTTCTGAATTCTGAAAGCAACAGTGCCTGTAACACTGAAAATATAAAGTTTACAGAGATTTAAAACAAGAAATTTTGAAAATGACTGATGTGACTGAGGTCAACAACTGTTGGCTAAGGCAACAATTTTACAAGGAGAGAAAGTTATTGTTACAACAGCATTTTTTAAAATGTACTCTGTACTTGTTTCTTTAGTTTCCTAATAATACAATTTCAGATTTTACAGAGACTTTTTTAAAAAAACTACTAAGAGATCATACACTTAAAATGATTATCCGCTGAAAAGGACAAACCCAAGTCTCATTAACATGCTTACTACTGAAACTTCACAAACCCAAACACAAGATAGTTAAGCAAATAGTTCATGCTTTATTTGCAAACAACACTTCCCCCTCCCAACTCAACTTCCACAACTCAAGAAAGCTGAAATGCTTTGACTGGGATATATTCTATCAGGGTTTGCAGTCTAAACTCAATGGGACTTGTACCAAAATCATGTAGATGCTTTTAAAATCCCACTCTATACAATTTTGCCCTGTGTGTATAAAAAAAGGTTCACAATAACTTTGTTAATGTACTAAAAATCTAAATAACTTTGCACTGTTAACACAAATGCAATATTGTTTTGAAGTGACAGGTTTGATGCCAGCCAATAAGATATCCTTAATGAAAATAAAATGTTATCCCTTGTTGTTGTTACAAACACTCATACACATGCTTAATTTTAAGCACAAGAGAAATCCCTCTGCCCTCAATTTTTTTGAGTAAAGTTACATACCTGCTCAGGTCCTTAATACTTTGGTTTTTGCCTACAGCAACTCTAAAAAAAATTTAAGTAAGAAACCCTACTTGTAATGGCATTTAAAAAAAAAAAAAAAAAAAAAAAAAGGACTTTTTTTGTAATTCAGGTGAGGTGTTCACCAGAGTCATGTGATACTAAATTCCATGAAAAAGGAGTTCTCTCATACAAACTGCCTGAGACAAAAGACAAACTTAAAATCCTCATCTGTATCTTAACATGAGGCTGAGAAACTCTGTCTTTAAAGGGAAAAAATATCTGTCAACAGGAAAATTAACTGAGGGACGTATTTAAACAGGCCACAAAAAATAACTCCATACATTTTAAAGAATATGAATCTTAGTTCAAACTAACATGTTAAATTTTGAAAACATTATTCTAGCTATATTGAATGAGGTACAAAAACAGTATCTTGGTACTTTAATCAAGGAAAACAGCCTATTTGAAAAGATAACTAAGAAAAGTAGTCCACCAAGAGAGTTGTTAAATGTTGAAAGAATGTAAGAAATTGAGCTGATTTAGAACTGTACAACTCTTAATTTTTCAGTTATTCACTAAACACACAAATTAAAGTCATTCACTCTTGGAGATCAGACGCATTCTTTTCATGAAATTTTGAATTTTTTCTCTTCCTAATTTCAAAAAATTATTTCTCAAGCAACCAAACTGGACTGTTAAAAAGCAGACTTTAATCAGTGTTAAACAAGTACTGTTAATATAAATTAGAGAAAAGGTGAGGCTGTTATTCAACAGCTCATTCGTAAAATCAGTTAGCCAGTACTCTGTCATCAGTAACCTTAGGTAGAGCACTGAAAACTGTTTACTTCATATTCTGTTGAATTTGAGATAGCAGTAGTAAGATTACTGTTGTTTCTCAGGTGTTGTAATCAATTTGAGATAACCTTAGTTGGAGAGCTGAAGAAATGTACTTTGACCTTCTAATTTAAACCAAATCATAAAATGTAGGACCATTAGGAGAGACATGTGTTAAGTATACTGTCTATTCAGAAAAAAATTGGCAATACTGTATAATCTAGGTTTATTTTTACTAGAGATTGGCTGCAGCTAAAATGCTCCTTGTGAAGGAAGCAACACTTGACTAAGTCAAGTAAATCTCTGAAAGGTTTTTTTTCCAATAGGTAGGCTAGGTGTATAGTCCAAAATGTGTTTCCCTGTGAAATGTTACCGTCTCCTTTCACCATATAGAAAATTGACTTGCAACACTACAAATTGGCTATCACCACATGGTCTGTCCTGTCACTGAATGTGGGAGAGGAGAGCAGAGACACAAACCTAGACTTTTGGAATTTCCTATTTGCTTCTGAAGACAGACATGTATTAAGTCAAGAAACACAGCAGTTCCATCTGTGATACTGAAATATAAAATAATGGCATGAAACAAATCTCAGACTGCATGAGACATTGGGATATTTGAAAATTTACACATTTAGAATAAATTTTCCTTGGATTATCCAAAAATATATTTGTCTGATGAAAGTAAGTACATAATGAAAACAGAAGTCTATTGAACAATCAGTTTGCAGTTAATAGTAAAAAAAAGTAACTCAGAATATAGTACTCCTTTAACAATGGAAATGGGATTAGTAAATTATAGGTGGCTAAAACTTGTATACCCACTAGTAAAGTTTTCTGAGCTGCTTTTTTACAAATCCTCATGACTTAATTCTTCACTTCTTTGGTCTACAGTTTTATGATTGTACTTATCACATTTTAGAATTGGATACAGGGAGTGAAGGAAGTCATGTTTATGAGCGTTGTTTACTACTGAATTAACATACTAAGTGCATTGTCCATGCAACTTGCATTAAAAAGGGATCTCATTAAAGCTATGAATGTCAGTTTTCAAATGTGCTGTCATAAGTATGAAGTTGCTTAGAATTACTATTTTACCTGTGAAGGGTTAACCTGAAGGAACCCGAGAGGGAATGAGGTAACGGAAATGCTAATCAACCTCAAGAACAAAGGGGATGGTTTTTAGTTTCGTTTTCTCTCCCGCTCCTCTCTCTGGTCTCTGTCTGTGCCGTTCGTCTGGCTATGAGCGAACTAACCTTCTGGCTCTATTTTACTTTTCTATAATCTTCTAAGAAAGCCAAGTCCAGCAGTAAGTGATTTGTAAGCTTAAACTGTATCACTTGATAATTGGTCCACAGTGTTTCTCCGCTGTTAAGCTGTAGCAGTGGAAGAATTCCCAGAAAAGGGGGGGGGGGAGGTCAGTTATACTATGTGATGCCAGTGAGGAGTTGTTCTATTGATTTCTGTACAAGGGGGTTATGCTCCTTCTTTTCCTTTTATTAAAATCTTCCTTTTAAGATTCTGTTTCCATTGGAGCGATCCTGGTTTGGATCGGACACATCTCACAGAAGTGAGGGTTTGTGGTCTTTGTTCTCAAGTCTCTCCCAAGTAAAGGGAGGAGATTTGAGGGGTGTTACAATAGGGGTTCCAATTTACCCTACCCCATGGTTTTGGGGGCTCAAATTGGTGGTGGCAGCGTTTTCCAAGCCCAGACATAAGGGAAGTTTATGTTCTGGGGGAAGTTTTAACCTAAACTGGTAAAATAAGCTTGGGGGCTGATTTCTTCTTTCATGCGGGGTCCCCACATCTTTACCCTAGAGTTCAGAGTGGGGAAAGACACCTTAACATGTGCAAAGTAGCTTTCAGAAGAAAATCTTAACAGCACTGAGTCTAAAAGCTTGAAAAAAATGTTTATATACAAATTAGATGTTTTCAAAAGCCCTTTGGCAATATCTGTCTCCTCTTCACATAATCCCTTGAAAATGCAGTGGGATAAATATAGAGAATTTAAACATATTGTTTCTGTTGACTGGTTTAGGAAGGAGCATCAAAACAATAGTCTTAAGAGAGAGACTATTTATACTTTCCAAGCCACAGGAAGAATGTGAAGCCACAGCAATCAATTGGGGAAGCTAGTGAAGGAAAAAAAGTGGTAGAAGATGACAACCTCAGAATAGAGAACTGAGCACAGAAATTCCAGAGAGGGGGAAGGAAGACCTCTGTAATTCCCAAGTCCCAACATTACATTACTGTATTTGGAGTGTAATATGTGCATAAAGGTGAAATACATATGCTTCACTTAAATTATTTTCTTTTAAGCCACTATCGGCAAGTTTCTGCAACCTTTAGGCATTTAGAATAACAGATGAATAAATGCTACTTCAAATGTGAGTACAAGCTGCAAACTTTGGTCCTATTTGGGGGAATTGAAATCTTTTTCATCTCTACATGCTGAATGCTATGGAAGAACATTGCTTAACTACTACACTAAAATCACTAAATTCAAATACGAAATCCAGTGTGTTCCTACTACCATGCTGTTACTGTGATTAACTTAACACTACTTCAAACTTAAGTAAGGCAATTTTATAATTGAAGGTAATGCCAGCAAAAGCAAATATGTTACTTTCCCAAATGACATCTGTGCAAGCATACCAGATTGTATGTCAGTCAATAATACAAAAAATGACTTTCAAAAATCTTACAGTATTATGTAGTGGTTATATGCTATGATCTTTACATATAAATAAGATGCTATAAGCGCAGATCAGATTTTCACCACTTTCTTCTATTAGAAATAAAGAGGCAAATAAAAGAAGCACATTGTAGGGTACATTACAGTGCAAGATGCATACACACACGAGAAATGTTCTATCCCACACTGCACAGATCTATGCTGATCAGCAGCAGCTTGCAGTAAAGGTATTTGCGACATAAAAGTGAACATGGTGCTAATAATCATTGGATGTTTTCTACATTTTCAAATATATTGATTTCAATTACACCACAGAATTCAAAGTGTACAGTGCTCACTTTATATTTATTACAAATAGTTACACTGTAAAAAATAGTATTTCAATTTACCCAATACAAGTACTGTAGTGTAATCTCTATCACGAAAGTTGAACTTGCAAATGTAGAATTATGTCCAAAAAACCGCATTCAGAAACAAAACAATGTAAAACTTTAGAATCTACAAGCCCACTCAGTCATACTTCTTGTTCAGCCAATCACTTAAGACAAACAAGTTTGCTTACATTTGCAGGAGATAATGCTGCCCACTTCTTGTTTACAATGTCAGCTGAAAGTGAAAACAGGCATTCGGGTGGCACTGTTGTAGCCAGTGTTGCAAAACATTTACATGCCAGATAACCATGAAGTGATATATGACTATTTAGCTTCAACCACCATTCCAGAGGACATTCGTGATAACGTGATAACGAGAGCATGGGTTCTGCTTGCTAACAATCCAAAGCAGTGCAGCCCAATGCATGTTCATTTTCATCATGAGTCAGATGTTACCAGCAGAAGGCAGATTTTCTTTTTTGGCTGTTCAGGTTCTGTAGTTTCTGCATTGGACCACTGCTTTTTTAAGACTTCTGAAAACATGTTTCCACATCTCTTTCCCCCTCAGATTATTGGAAGGCACTTCAAATTCTTAAACCTTGGGTCAAGTACTGTAGCTATCTTCAGAAATCTCACATTGGTACCTTCTCTGCCTTTTGTCAAATCTGCTGTGAAAGTGTTCTTAAAATGAACATGTGCTGGGTTATCATCGAAAACCGATGCAACATGAAATAAACCTCAGGATGGGGGTAAAACAAAGAAGATGTACAATTCTCCCCCAAGAAGTACAGTCACAAATTATTTAATGCCACTCATTTTTAAAAACAAGTATCAGCATGGAAGCATGTCCTCTGGAATGGTGGCCGAAGCGTGAAGGGGCCTGATGAGAAAACAATGCTGGCATTCTCAGGATTAAAGCATAAACACAAATAACAGATGCCTCAATCTGTGTTTTAGCACTCTCAATGCAAGGAAAATTACTTTGATGCACGGTGCCTTTCAAAGGTGATTTATATGGGCTTAGGTCCCCAGCTCTCCCTATATTTGTCTTGTAGTTAGTAAATGAACTACTCCATGCATGAGAATCTGTCAATTTTAGCATTTATGAACACAAAAGTGTATTATCTTTACAGCATATCAAGTACTAGCTTTCAACAACAAGGCAAGTGTCTTCTCAGCACAAGATGCACTTCAACACTGCTTACTCTAACAAACAGTAATTATAACATAGCAAGAACAACAACAAAACCCTACCAAAAGAAAACACTACACTGAACAAATAATTCTCCCATTATGGCAAATGGGAGATGTCAATCATGTCACTCAATGGACTACTGCAAGGCACTCAGATAAACACGGTGATGATTTTATCAGTGTTATTATAGAATTAAAGCATTGTTAGGAAATGGGATTGGCTTCATAGTGAATCTGATTTTAAGTTTTCAGCAGTTTCCTAGATTTGCTATGTTGCAGTCCCATAGCATGATTACAGGCATGGCTAAATTTGAAACTTCAAAGTACTATCGTGGAAATGCTCCCGCAGCAGCGCTTTGAAGTGCGTATGATTGCGCGCAACTGTTAATCCACCTACATGAGGGGATTAGCTCCCAGTGCTCAGAGCCTGTCCGCTCTAGCGCTTTAAAGCGCTCAGACTTGCTACACTCAGAGGAGTTATTTTTCACACCCCTGACCCAGCAAGTTAGAGCGCTATAAAATATAAGTGTAGCCAAGCCCTTAATATCCCTCTTTGGGGAATAGCTACTTACCTGGTGATTCTACACTTGTACTTGTATCTGCATCCAGCACGGCACTATCATGGTAGCACTCTAGCTCAGGGGTTCGCAACCTTTCAGAAGTGATGTGCCGAGTCTTAATTTATTCACTCTAATTTAATTCGTGTGCCAGTAATACATTTTAACGTTTTTGGAAGGTCTCTTTCCATAAGTCTTTAAGATCTAAATAAACTATTGTAGTATGTAAAGTTAATAAGGTTTTAAAAATGTTTAAGAAGCTTCATTTAAAATTAAATTAAAATGCAGAGCCCCCCAAACCGGTGGCCAGTACCTGGGCAGTGTGAGTGCCACTGAAAATCAGCTCGTGTGCCACCTTCGGTACCCATGCCATAGGTTGCCTATCCCTGCTCTAGCTGATGCTGTCAAAACTGTCCAGCCTCTCCTAGCACTCCATGCAAAACTATGGCGCTATTACAGTGCTAATCCTAGAATTGTCATATAATATAAGAGAATCAACTGAACATGCACTGAGCAAGGTAAAAACCTGAAAGGAAAACTTATTTCACATATGCACCTAGACACTTGGCATTAAACTAGGACAGGGGTGGGCAAACGTTTTGGCCCAAGGGCCACGTTGGCATTGGGAAATTGTATGACGGGCCAGGTAGGGAAGGCAGTGCCTCCCCAAACAGCCTGGCCCCCACCCCATCTGCCCTCTCCCACTTCCCACCCCCTGACTGCCCCCCCTCAGAACTCCCAACTCATCCAACCCCACCTCCACCCCCCCGTGTCCTCGGATCACACCTGCTCTACCTCTCCCGACTGCTCCGTGATCCCTATCCACACCCCGACGGGTCCCCCGGGACTCCCACAACTATCCAACCCCCATCCTCTGACCACCCTCTCCCAGAACCCCACCCCACCCTTTATCCAACCCCAAGCCCCTTTCAGAATGTGGCCCCCAAACATGGGCAGAGTACTCAGGAGGAGCAGGGACAGCCACACAGCTGGAGAGAAGAAGTGGTTTCCCCTTCAAAGTGCCACTTCTCTGAGGCCAGCTGTGCAGCCACCTGAGTGGCTCCTCCTGAGCCCTCCACCCACCTTCGCTGTGCTTCCGCCACCCGCACCTCCTGCCTGCTCCCCTGAGGCCAAATGTGAGCCTCCTTCCTTACTCTCTCCTGCCCCCCGTAGGGGAAGGGGGAAATGCACTGCTGCTGAGCTGCCCAGGGTGCTGGTGGCATGGGGAGCTGAGGTTGCAGGACAGGGGGGACAACAGGGGAGGGGCCGGGGGTAGCCTCCACAGCCGGGAGCTCAAGAGCCGGACAGGACGGGCCCGCGGGCCATAGTTTGACCACCCCTGAACTAGGACAATGGGAGCCGGGGGAAATGAAGGACACAAATAGAATCCATAAGCAAGGTGAATTGAGGGGAGCATGCAGGGAGTGACCAATATTATTACTGAGACTTCAAATCACAATTCTAATGCGACAGTGGACTTTTTTCTTTTTCCAGACACAGAGTCAGATCCAGAGTAGTTTCTATTATTCTGAAATACCTGTATAGGTGTCCCTGGTAGTTCTATGGCCATTCTCTGGTTTTCCAGTTCATTATGTCATACTTATAAGTATCAGGCCTCTCTGTTTCTAGACAATGTATTATTTGAGGGCTTGTCTTATCAAAGTATTACTGAGAGCACATGTTCGAAGTGTGTCATCTCATGTGTATCTGTAAAATTTATTATATAGTTTTGCAAATGTCAATGGCTCTGGGGTAAAGTGTACATCCAAACAGGAGACATATTGGTGAGAAACTACAGTGGTTGACTTTTCTTCCATGTTAGCAATTGTTTTCAAATGGAGAAATATTCTGGAAATTCTACCTGACTTCTTCACAAGTCTTTGATTTTTAGATTGTTAGCAGTTCAGGAGAAAGACCATACCATACCTTTATTTGCTCTACAAAGTCTCCAAAATACATTTTAAGAGCTATCTAAATATCTACTGGGCCATAGCATGCAGAGACACAGAAACATGATGGTGCCACTCCTAGTATTTTCTTACTCAAGTCCATGAGTTTTGAATGCATATAGATGACAGGCTAGGACCTTAAACCAGTTAGCCTGTTTAAAATTATGTCACAATACATATTCTTTATAGGGCCGATTTGTAGGTTAAAATAAAGCACTATCATCAGTGGACTTTCTTAGATTCAGAATGACAGACTCTGGAGCATTCCATTGCTCGGCCCATTCCTGTCATTCTGCATTTTTTCTCCTGTGCTCTACTGAGCAACTCGGAGTCAAATATAACAATTTTTATCAGGTTAATAGTTTTAATACCTATTTCTGCAGTGGTACAATATAGTACATCATTGCACAATAAAATCAAACAGCCCTTAAAATTACAGCATTTAAATGTTTTGCACTAGATCTGCTACTCAGAAAGCACCATTCATTATCTTCTGAGCCACTGTAATCAAGCAACAAGGACAGGTTAATGGGAACTGGTGAAGGAATGTAACCTGAAGTTCAATCTCTTTTAAAAGGAAGTAAAGAATATTAAAACAGGCTCTTCACTGAGCTTCAGGTAGCTCTTATTTGTCATATATTGTACTGCAAACATCTATCCACAATTGGCACTCAGTAAGAAAAATTTATCAGATTCTGCTTATTCGTAACTTCAGCACAATGTTAGTATTTTGAAAAAATAATATATTTCAGACCAGTGGAAACTAAACATGTTCCCTCATTTCAATGTGCCCATAAAACAGCAAAAAATATAACAGCATACAGGGGTTTTTATTAGGTTACACCTGAACCTCTCACACAGGCTTTTTAAATCTGCCACAGTTCAAAGGAAACTCAGATGTTAAAGGGCTTGTCTATATGTCAATTTACTGCACAGCAAACCAGAGTGTATATCTACAGCAGGGATTCCCAAACTTGTTCCGTGGCTTGGCCAGGGTAAGCCCCTGGCTGGCTGCAAGATGTTTTGTTTACCTGAGTGGCCATATGTTTGGCAGCTCCCACTGGCCGAGGGCACCATTCACGGCCAATGGGAGCTATAGTAAGCAGCGCGGGCCAGGTCAGGTCACGTCAGGTCAGGTCACTGGCCCCTCAAAACCATCACACACAGTTTACACATTAAGCACACTCTGCAGACACATGCCCTTAAAATTACCATCTCCATAGTTGGGTGAACCCTAAGACATTCAAGAACAGAATCCTGTGCTAGCACATAATACGCAGGATGTAGAATCTTATCTGCTTTTAATAGTGGTGGCACTAATCTTTCCCTTTTCCCTGCAAAGGCTACAAAAAGCCTGTTTAACAACCTAAACAGCTTAGTTCCAAGAATATACAAATTCTATAGCACCTAGCTGAAGATTACCAAATATCCTATTTTGTTATTTGTATAGTGGTGTTGATGTGGCACGGGACTCGGAGAAATGAACCGAGTGCTTCACTATTTGCATTAGATCTAACAGTATGTGACAACCATCAGAGGCAGAAAAAGATTCAACTAGAATTCCTCAAAAGAAGAAAGTTGAGTAGATGACACAATTTGAGTATCTACCAATACACAGTTCAAATTTCTTAAGGGCAGATTTGAACACCATTGTCTCCCAGCTCTTCCAAGACCTACTGAAGAACAGCAGCAGCTAGCTTAAGATGAACCAAGACAAGACATAGCTGATGCTAGTTCTAAGAAGGAAATGCTTTTAAGAACTTGCCTCTTCTATGACATCTATTAGCAAAGGGCACCAGCCAATTGATTGTAAAGTTGTCCCCATAATCCTTCTCAACTTCCTAACTGTCCATGACTCAGAGAGACTCTCACTTCCACTTGCAGATGTCTAGATTATACCTCACCTTATGAGGCATACATCTGGCCACAGTGATCATCACCAAACTAGATTACTGCAAATTCTAACTAGAAATGAAGCCACACCCTGAAAGAGTTCCAACTAGTACAAAATGCAACAGTTCCATATAGGTGGTTATGAACACACCACACCCAATGCTCTGCTCTTAACCTTGACTCTCCATTGAATATGCAGTCTATTTCCAGGTGTCCACCCTAATATTCAAAACCCTCTCCAAAAGTGACCTGAGCTAGATAACAGATCATCTCCCAGTTATTGACCATGACCACCCTTAATAGCCACACTCCACTGGAACTGTGAAACTGGCAGCTGAGACAGGTTCGTAAGCACCAATAGAACTTTCATGGGAGCCAGACCCAGACAATAGAACTTATTCCTGTGAAAGCAACATTAGTCAACTTCACAGCACATGGAATTAAAATGCAAATCCCATTTCTTTTATTTAGCATTATTATTATTTTCACAATAATTATTCATACATATAAAGTCAGACACACCCATTCAGAAAAAATTCTACCATCTATTCAAGTTTTACATCAGAGAAGAATTTATTTTTGGAATTGCTATTCCTTCTTTTCATTACTTGACAAGAACTCTGGCATTATAATCATGACAGACACTCTGATGGGAGGTACATAATCCTATTAATTTCTATTATTTTCATTTTTGGGGGAGGGATTGAGTCAAATTTAAGTCAGACATGAGGGTAGAAGCTGGCAACACTGGAAAGGGGCTTGATTTTGATCTTAGGTCAACCAGGTGCTAACGCAGAAGTGTTGGATGATGGTGCAGTAGATTTATTTGCAAACACAGATCTTTACAGAAGAGTATTCTCCCCCAACCCTTCTCTCTGTGCCACACAAAATATAAAAACTTTACAAGACAGTCCTCTCATCCTAAATTGTTCAGTCTTAAAACCACTGATGCCCTACAAGCTCCAAGCATAGCTAACAACTATGCTTCATTCTATGGACTTCTGTATGCTTAAGGGATACTGGGTAAATCCATAAGCATCTACTTTTCCCTGACCAAAGATTAAGCCTTTGCTCCAGCTCTCAATTATTATGCATGTTACCATCCAGATTTTTACCTTAGTTTTTACATTCACAGCATCAGATAAGTTGATCTTGGTCAACCTACTTTTAGCTGGTGCTTTCTTTGGACATTCTTTCCTTTCCCTATGTAACTTTTTCTTGTGTGTATTACAGTGGCCCTCAATCTTCGGGCTGCAATTACCACGGGATCACAGCTATCCTCTTTTTTTCCTCTCTCTTTCCTCCCCTTTTTTTGTTGGTTGGCTTGTTTAAAAAAAAAGTGTATTTTTAATGCTTATAGTTGAGAAGAGAACCTCAAAAATCTGAGCCAATGTAAATTGATGTAGGAATGGCTGTCAGTCTCCAAACAGCCTGAAAAACAGTAACTCCAAGAGGTATGAACTGCCTCGTTCATCTCATTCAAGAGGACTCTGAAATTCATGTTTCCATGATGCCACAAAAGGGAGCATTTTTTTTAATATGGAATTCAACTTTTTCTAGTCATGTGTCCAATGTAATCTTTTTGTCCATGTGTCTTACTGGGATCTGCCTGTAGCCCCAACTTGTCTTCAGGTGTAGCTTCAAAGGGTAGTTAACTTGATTACAGGGCCTGTTCCCTACACTGTTAAAGAGTCTGGCAACAAAGCAGTTTCTCCCACCCCTTCCTCACTTACCTCTCATGGGCTCAGTGCATGGAGCACACATACACTCCCCAGAATGCTTGCTAGCTACCAAAATTCTTCAAAGGAACAGTCACAATAGCTGGCAAAGGATTCTGAGGGATGCATACAGACATTAAAAAGAAGGACAATTGAGCTCATTGGAGACCAATCATCCATCTTTACAAAAGAAACCCACTGAATTATTCAAGCAAAAGCTTACAGATTTACAAACTATACGACTTAACAGCAATTTTGTAAGCATGACTGCCCCCTGAGTATCATACTTTGTCATTGCAAAAAATGAAAGCTGCTAGCTTCATAACATGCAAACACACTGCAGACTGTGTTTCAAATGTCATTAAATGTTGTGTTGGAATCTACTGCTGTCAGCCAGTCAAAACACTTTCTCTTCATGAAGCAGTCACCTGATGACTTTGTGACATGTCTGCAGATGTTTGGGAGCACAGCTTCTCAATACAACAGGATAAAATTACAGATGGGTCTCCTACCCAACTTTTAGCATTTGTTCGGTGCAAGTGAAAAGGGCTCATGCAGGAGAACTGCCAGGTTTTTTTTGTCCACTGGTAGGTTATACTAAAGGAGAAAATACAAGACACTTTCTAACAATTGGTTCTTGCTGCTGGATTGGTATTGCTGTACTAATATTTACACTGACGGTACCTGCGCTATGATAGGAACTCTCATAGCAGCCTTTGGACTAGAAGCCAGTCTCTTACTCACCATGCCATTTGAACACATTGTTCAGTGAATACACTGAGAAGCTTTGGAAGTAAAGAGGATGCCAGTGGAACTGACAAAGGTACTATGAGACTAATAGTTTTGAACTTTATTAAGTAAGCCCAATACACACCTCCATTACTTTATGCAAAGAAATGGCCGTACCACATCAGCCACTTCCTTTTCCAAACCAAAGTTTACTGACTTTCTCATTGCAAAAAAATCATTTGGTTAAGCTCAGAGAAGATCCAAGAATTTTCCATGTTGAACATTCCTCTACTCTTGCAGAATACTACACTGATCAGCACTGGCTTGCTTTGAATGCTTACCTCCAGAGACAGAACATGAAAATTCTCAAGTCGGGGGTCACAAAATGGGAAGCGGTGGTTGTGACCTACTGACACCTAGCATTCCCAATACGAAAAAGTTGAGTTCAACCGGTCTATTAAGTATTCAATGTCTTTTGATCTAAAACTGAATTCACGCAGTTACAATACTCAATTCAGTAATAAATTATTTTCTCAAGCAAAGAGCTCTATACTTTAGTATCTCTAACTGCACTGTACATGGCACATCATGTTTAGGTTATTATTAATACATCTGTATTACTATATCCCTTATAGAATCTATTCAGTTTTGGCCCCAAGCTTCCAGAATGATGAAACTTGTTATTAGCACTAAAAACTAACGTTTTGAGTCTCTAGCTTTGTAAGATATACTGCATAGTACTGATAGTAAAGAGGAATTTAAACAAAAAAAAAACCGAAGGACAGCCTTCGTTGAGATAATTTGAGAATGAGTCCAATGTAATCAGGAAAAGTCCTTTGTTTTTGAGATCACTCTAGAACAAACAACCCTGCATTCCAGTTAAGGAAGGGAAAAAAAAAATCACAAAACTGAATTTGCCATGTAGAAGTCATACAGCCTGTTGATAAATTTATCCTATTTGGATAATCTTCAAAAAATTCACAGGTGAGAAAACTGCCATTCCATTCTTAACAAGCACACACATTTGATTTACCAATTTTTCTTCTAAGTTGTTTATAAAATGAATATTTGAAGAATTGCTAACTCAGAAGAAAATTCAGAAGAAAGGGTGGTTTTGTGGTTATGGCTCTGGCCTGAAATAGAGGAGAACCGACCACAGCTTTGCTACAGACTTCTTGTGGCACCTTGGACAAATCATTTAATCTCTGTCCATCAGATCCCAATCTCTGCTTGCATGTTATATCCTTTTCTCCCACCCTTTGACCATATTGTCTACTTAAATTGAAAGTTCTCTTGGGCAGGGACCGTTTTTACTATGTTTTTGTACAGCACCTAGCAAAATGGGGTCCCAGTCTCAGTTACGGCTTCTAGCCCTTAACATAATACAAATAAATTAAATAAGCTACATCATTCCCATCACCACTAGCAGGATTTTAAAAACTAAAATTATACTACCAACACAAAGGGTTTTTTTCCCCCAAATCCATATTTTTAACTGGTGTATAGGGAAATAGGAGGAAAACCGAATGGAAGCCGAGAGCCAGCAAACAAAAGTGACAGGCAAAGGTAAACTACAAGCAGAAAGTAAAAAATTACCACAATCTGGCCAGAAACAGGGTAAGCAACATTTGTACTAGGGCACCTGCACTTTCTGCATGTTAGTCTCAGTGATTCATTCCCAAAATTAGAAAGAAAGGGGGGTGGGGGGAGGAGAATCACACAAAGGTCTCATAGCTGTGGGCCACAGGGGTAGAAGCCATACAAAGAACTTAAAACTGTGGAAACAGATGGCATAGATAGAAACCACAAATTTCAACAGCTCCAGAGACTTAAATAAAGTGAGAGACACAACATTTAATAATGATACAAGCACAGTATTTGCCCAACCGGGTCAGAACACTGGCTCACCTAATCTAGGATTCTGACTCATTCAATAGCCATTACCTGATGCTTCAGAGAAGGTAAAACCCTTAACATACCTAGCTAAATGTGATACTGTAGGTGGAACACGGAAGGGGAGCAGCGCCTCTCTGACTCCAAATAGCACAATTACCACCAAAATTATACTAGGAGATCACTGGATACATTTGATCCTGCTTTCCCACCCCCATCATGGATCACCTAGCCCCTGAGACTGCAGCCTTCCTGGCCTACCCCAAATCACAATGAACACCCTCAGCAAGGACCATGGTGTGTCATACCCGCACCCTTACTGCTCCTCCTACCTTACTTCCCTCCAGATCTGCCTCCTCCTGCCCAGCCAGCCCCCTCACACCACAGCCCCCTCACACACCAAGTCTCACCCCTCCTCTAGTCCCCTCACAAACAGCTCTCTCCTTCCCGCCCCCAGCCCCCGGGCACAGCAAGTCTCTCCACCGTAACCCCTCTGACCCCCTTGCACACCTAGTCTGACCCCTCGCACCTCTCCCCAGCCGGTCTCACCTCTCTCCCCAGCCCCCACATACAGTAACTCTCCCCCCCCCCCCCAGCACAATAGGTTCCCCCCTCCGGTCTCGCCCCTCATCCCACTGCGCCCTGCTCCCGTCCCCGGACCCCCTTACGCGAGGCGCTGCCGACCCCTCTCTCACCTGCACCTGTTTGCGGAAGTGGAGCCGCCTCGCCGCCTCCCAGCAGCAGCAGTAACACGAGGGGGGAAAGCCTGAGTCCGCGCCCGGGTCCGAGGGGCAGGAGCGACCCCCGCCGCCGCCCGCTCCCCCCGCAGCGCCCCCAGAGCCGCCACCGCATCGCGCCCGCTCCAGGCCCCAACGTTGAACGCCGGACACGGGGACTTGGCTCTCAGGGTCTCTGGCGAGCGCCCCCAGCGGCCGTTTCCCCCCTCCACGGCCCGGCGGTCTCCGGCATCGGACCCCGCAATCCCGCTTCCCCTCACAGAACCCAGCCGGCCCCACCGGCCTCCGCAGCCGCCGCCATCTTCCGGGCTACCTGACGGTGAGGGGTGGAGCTAATCGACGATTGACATTCCTCTACACCAATCCGCCTGATCTTCGCGCTCCGGAGGCGGGCGTAGGGTATGGGACGGTGTCAATCCCGGCTTGGCAGTCCAACCCGCACCGATCAGGGCAGAGAGGCGGGGCGAACGCGGGATTGACAGGCACATCTGCCAATCAGTGTGCGTTTCGGATTTGGGTCGCGCGTTACAAAGGGGCGGAGCTAACTCGAGCCTACAGCACCGCAGATTCAGGGGGTGGGACCAGGGCCGGCGACAGAAATTTTGGGGCCCCCCACTCTGATCGTTTGTGCCCCCCCCCGCCGGTCTCCTGCCGCCCGCGCCCTGCCCCGCCCGGGCCGACGTGGGTCGCCCGCTGGGTCCCGCTGCTCCGGACACGACGCGCTGGGAGGGGACGATGGAGCCACGCGCCCCCTTAAGACCGGGGCCCGGTAGAGCTGTACCCATAGTCCCCCCCCCCCCAACCCAGCCTCCTGCCCCCAGGCCTGACCCGCCCAGCCTCCCCCCCCCCAAGCCTCCTTCCCTCCCCCACCCACGCCTCGCCCACCCCATCCAGCCTAGTCTCCTCTCCTGCCCCCCTCCCCGCCTGGCCTCCCCGCCTGCTACCAGACATAACCTGGGGTGGGGGGTGCGACTGGTTCCGGCACAGAGCTGCCCATCCACGAGTCTCTCCATCTCCCGCGGACACAGCGCCCCACCCCCACCCCCGTCCCGGGCCGGGCGCCCGGGGACACCAAGGGCGAGCTCCGTAGCGGCGACTCGGAGACGGGAGGCCATCCCGGCCAGGATGCAGGTGGGGGGGGGGCGCTCTGCCCGGGCCGGGCATCACCCAGGATGCAGTGGGGAGGTGCCCAGAGCTTCCTGGTGCCCGCCCGGCGTTTGCTGCGTCCCACCGCGCCCCTCCGCCCTGCGTGCTCCCCGGCGGCCGGCGCGCAGGTGTCTCGCCCGCGCCAGCGGCGGCCGCAGCAGCGCTCCTGGCTCCGGTGGGCTCGGCGCTCCGCGGCTGTCCCGCCTCCGCCTCCCCCCGCTGGGCTGCCATTGGCTCCCAGCCCCGAGTCTCCCCAGCCCCACTCGCTGGCCCCCGTCCCCGCGGAGCGGCGCTCGCTCTCCGATCGGGCCCAGGAAGGTCCGAGGGGGAGCTCCCCGCAGAGCCGTGGGTGTGGCGCTAACACAGCCCGGCGCCACCATGCTTCGCTCCCTACCTCACCGCGCCCCCCCCCCCCGGCCCTGTTCTGCCCCTGCGTTGCGGACCATGCGGGACAGCAGACCCGCCCCAGGCCCCCAGCCCACGTCGGCTCGAACCTGGTGCCCGCCGGCAAGAGGCGCCTGCTCCGCTCGCTGCTGCTAATGCCGCTGGGCGGGGAGGAGGGAGCCCGGCAGCCCCCTCCCCAGGCAGAGGCAGGACACGCCCCGCTCCAGTCACGCACCCCTCCCCCGCGCGCGCTCTCCCCCTCTAGGGGCGCAGAGCTGCCGCGCGCTGGGGCTCCGCGTGGCCCGGCCGGGAGAAGCAAAGGAGGGCGGGGGGAGGCTGCTGGGGACCGGGGTGGGCTTACGAGCGCTGCAGCGGCTGCCCAGAGCAGGCCCGGCGACAAGGGGGGACGACTACTGGCCGCCCCAGACTTAAGGGGGCCCCCCTTGTCGCCGGGCCTGCTCTGGGGCCCGGTACAGCTGTACCCGTAGTACCCCCGTCGCCAGCCCTGGGTGGGACTAAAAGGATGCGGGTGCGCGAAGAAGATTGGTGGGAGGAGACGGGAGAGTAGCGCCCCCTGGAAAGAGGAAGGGGGAGCGAGAGCAGCGCCCCCTTGAGGGAGGGGAAAGAGCTGTACCCGCTGGGCAACTCCAGGTCCCTGATCCTTCCCTGTAGGGCGGGATGCGGGAACCCACTGTCTCCTCTGGCCACCAATAGGACCCAGCTGGCAGCTAGGCTCCCCCATTATCATGGCTCCATCCCCTGAGAATCCAAGGTTCTCCTCATGTCACTAGCACTGGTGGGGTCCCTCGTCACACCTTGCCTGTGTCACCACTCAGGTCAGCATGCGCCTGGGCCTGGCCTAGACCTTTTGGCTTCCCAGGGTCAAGTGCCCCCTGCACTGCGTACATTCTTTGTAGCTAAACAAAACTGCAAAGAAATGCCCATTTCTGTTCCCAGTACCTTATTTCTATGTCATCTGATGTTTCAAATTTTCATGTAGAGTGTCCGTTAGTGAGATCAGGTTCAGCATTGGAAATCTACATGCTGTAGAGACAGTATTAACGTGAGAATCTCTGTGCATGTGCTTGTTGCCACGCTGCTTTCCCTGTGAACTACTCCTTCCAAGGATACAAATAATCCAAGTTTAGGGGGTACACATATAGCTCCACCCTATCAGTATTGTTGTCCCTCTGATGAGCTGAGAGGCCAGTCAAACTTTGGGGCTCTGGGGATGTTCTATGAATAAAAACACACTGCACGTTTACTTCCTAGGTGCAGGATAAGGGGGGTATGCTTTTTGCCTTCTCCTTATATCTCCAAAGTTAACTGTATGTACTCAGAGACAATATAAACCCACCGTTGCTTGTTTTACGTGTGTGCTCTTCCCTGATGCTTCGAATGTGAATGTCCATCCACTGTGCTTAATTTACATACTGCCAAATAGAGGTGAATAAACATCTTTTGTCTGACTGAAAACCTGTTTGTCACCCCTGCCTTCACACAGACTTTAAAACATTTGCAGTATAGATATGCAACTTCCTACTGTGGTAAACCCAGGGCTGGAAGGCTGTGGTGAGAGGGGAAACTGCAGGCTAAATTAGGTCCAGCTGAGCAAGCTGCCACAATCAGAAGCAGGGCCAGCTGAGACCAGTTAAGGAGGCTGCCAGAGCCCTTTAAAGAGAGTCCTCCCCAGAGAAGGGTGTGGGAGTTGAGGAGTGCAGTTGGAGGCAGGAGGAGTTAGAAGAGCGAGTTTGTGGAAGCAGAAGAAAGTGAGGGAGAGTGAGGGTCAAACCTAGAAAGGCTGCCAGCAGGCAGAGCAGCTGGAAGGAGCCCCTTCCCAGGAGGGAGTTCGCCCTCCCTAGCCAGGCGAGGAGCCAAACTTAGCCAGAGGAGCTGCTCGAGAACCTGAATCTGGGGTGCCCGGGGGGGCCACCTTGCCACACGTGGTGTTAGAGGTGGAATCGAGTGAGTAGACTTGGTGGCAAGTCCTCTCGGGCAGGGCGAAAAGCCCCCCCCCCCTTTAAAAAAAATAATAAAAGAGGAAAATGGAGGAGGTGGTGAAGGCACTGGTCCAGGCCACGGTGGCCCAACAGGAGGCTGTTCGGGTACAGCAAGAGACCAACCAATTGCTGATGTCCCAGGCAGCCCAAGACCGAGCCACGCTGCAGGAGCTAGTAAAACAGGTGAAAGTCCTGGGCACCATGGCCCGTGGGGGCCCCGATGCCCGGCCGCTGCGGGCAAGCAATTACTTACAGAAAATGACGGCAGATGACGATACCGAGGCCTACCTCCTCGCATTCGAGAGGACAGCCCTGCGAGAGGCCTGGCCCTGGGAGCAGTGGGCCAGCATACTGGCCCCTTTCCTGTGTGGAGAGGCTCAGAAGGCCTACTTTGATTTGGCAACCGAGGCCGCTACGGATTATCCCCAGCTAAAGGCCGAAATCCTGGCAAGGGCGGGAGTGACGCCAGCACTGAGGGCCCAGCAGTTCCACGAGTGGAGGTACAAGGCCGACAAGGCCCCCAGGACTCAGCTATTTGACCTGATCCACCTCGCCCGGAAGTGGCTGCGGCCCGAGACCCACGGCCCCGAGAAGGTGGTGGAAATCCTAGTCCGGGACAGGTATATGCGGGGGTTGCCACCTGACATAAGGGGTTGGGTCCGTAAGAACGATCCCTCCTCCTATGACGAACTAGTAGCTCTGGTGGAGAGACACCTAGCCTCCCAGGAGCTGCCTCGGACTACCAAAGAAGGACTGCGCCCGAGTAGAAGGCAGGGCCTAGGGCCAAAACCCCGGGTTACCATGACCCCAACCCGATATATGGAAGGAGGAAAAGAGGCTGGGGATCAGCCTGGGAACATGGAGAAGCTTGGGGACTGGGGGAACGAGACTCGGGGGGTGAGGCCTAACAGCCCGAAAACCAGGGCACTATCCCGAGCGGGTATACGCTGTTACGCCTGTGGGGAAGTAGGGCACATAGCTGCCCAGTGCCCAAACCAGGCAGAACCCATGCAGTGCGACCTGGGGGGGATAGAAGGTCCATGTGACCTAATAAGTCAGGTGGGGGGTCGCGGTGGCCCCCCATAGATACACCCGGCCCGTTAAGATGAACGGCATTAGCACCACCGCATTAGTAGACTCCGGGAGTGCGGTCATGTTGGTCTCGGGGAAGCTGGTCGGGCGGGACCAACTCGCCCGGGCCAAGCGCTCAGGAGTGTCCTGCGTGCACGGGGATGTTAACTATTACCCCACCATCCCCGTAAGCATAGACATCCGGGGAAGCCCCACGAAGGTAATGGTGGGGGTAGTCCCAAAGCTCCCCTACCCAGTCCTCATTGGCCGAGACTTCCCGGGGTTCGATAGCCTGCTCCCCGGAGGGCAGGCAGAAGGGGCTAGCGCCGAGAGCCAGGAGATGGCACCGAGGGTGCACAGACCCCCGGCCTTTCGAGAATTTGACCAAGAGCTATTTTCCATGCCGGGGGGACCCAAGAAGTCTCGGAGGGAGAGAAGGGCAGAGAAGGAGTTGGGAACAAAGATTTTGACCCAGTACCGGAGGGTTGCGCTGGTAGGAGAACAAGTAAGCCCCAGGGGGAGGAGGGCTCGGCGAGCTGTGGGGGAGCCAGACGCCGGACCTGGTACCCCTCAGACTGACCCCGAGAGGGAGTCAGGGGTAGATCCCCCAGAGTTGGGGCCAATTGGCCCCTCAATGGAAAGTTTTGGGCAGGATCAAGCCAATGATCCACCCTACCACAATATCCAGAGGGAGGTAATTGAGGTGAATGGAGTCCCGGTAGCAGGGAAGGTCAAGGGCCGAGAGCCGTATTATATAATAAAAGGGGACCTGTTATACAGAGTAGCCCGGGTATCGGACCAGACCGTTGAGCAACTCTTGGTACCGCAGAAGCACCAGAGAAGCGTGATGGACCTAGCCCATAGCCACCTCTTCGGGGGCCACCTAGGGGTAGATAAAACCCTTGATCGGGTCCTGAAAAGATTTTTTTGGCCTGGAGTTTACGCAGCTGTCCGGCGGTATTGTGCCTCCTGCCCGGACTGCCAATTGCATGCCCCCCGGCCACACTTACGGGCCCCGTTGGTACCTCTACCCATCATTGAAGTCCCGTTTGATAGGATCGCTATGGACCTGGTAGGCCCATTAGAGAAATCTGCCCGGGGCCACCAGCACATACTGGTTGTGCTAGACTACGCCACCCGATACCCGGAGGCCGTGCCCCTACGGAACACGATGTCTAAGACCATAGCCCGGGAGTTGGTGCAGATTTTCTCCCGAGTGGGGATACCCAAGGAGATCCTAACCGATCAAGGGACCCCCTTTGTATCTAAACTAATGAAGGACTTATGCAGCATGCTCCAAGTGCGGGCCCTAAGGACGTCGGTTTACCATCCTCAGACTGACGGCCTGGTCGAACGCTTCAATAGGACCTTGAAGAGCATGCTACGGAAGGTAGTGAGCCGGGACGGGAAGGATTGGGATACCCTGCTCCCCTACCTACTGTTTGCCGTGAGAGAGGTGCCACAGGCCTCAACGGGATTCTCCCCATTTGAGTTGTTGTATGGGCGCCACCCTCGGGGCATCCTCGACATAGCCAAAGAGGGTTGGGAAGAACAGCCGAATCCGGGGAGAAATGTCATTGAACATGTGGCACAGATGAGAGAGAGGATAGCTCAGGTCACCCCCATCGTGCGAGAGCATATGAAGAAGGCCCAAGAGGCCCAGCGGACATACTACGATCGCCGGGCGTTGAGCCGGAAGTTCCAGGTGGGCGACCGGGTAATGGTGTTGGTACCCACGGCTGAAAGTAAACTGCTGGCCCAATGGCAAGGGCCTTATGAGGTGATCGAAGCCGTGGGGAGTGTAGACTATAAGGTCCGACAGCCGGGGCGCCGGAAGCCGGAGCAGATCTACCACGTGAACTTACTGAAGCCTTGGCAGGATAGAGAGGCCCAAGTAGTCGCGCTCAGCGCAACCCCCCAGAAAGGGGACCAGCCTAGCCAGGTACGGATATCCCCCGAGCTGACCCCAAACCAAAGAGAAGAAGCAATCCGCATGATCGAACGCCACCCGGACGTGTTCTCAGAGACACCAGGCCGAACCAGGGAAGTATGCCACCACATCCACACGGAGCCGGGGATAAAGGTATATGTGAAGCCATACCGGATCCCTGAGGCCAAGAGGGAAGTGATTGGGGCAGAAGTCCGGAAAATGTTAAGATTAGGGGTCATAGAGGAGTCCCATAGCCAGTGGTCCAGTCCCGTGGTCTTGGTACCCAAGCCAGATGGCAGTGTACGATTCTGCAACGACTTCCGGAGGCTAAACGACGTCTCCCAGTTCAATGCCTATCCGTTACCCCGAGTAGACGAGCTGATTGACAGACTAGGAACAGCGCGGTTCCTTTCCACCCTGGACCTAACCAAAGGCTACTGGCAAATCCCCCTGGCCCCGGCGGATAAGGAGAAGACGGCCTTCGCCACTCCAGAGGGATTGTTCCAGTACACGGTCCTCCCCTTTGGGTTGCACGGGGCCCCCGCCACCTTCCAGAGGCTGATGGACAAACTGCTGCGGCCGCATCGTAAGTACGCAGCCGCTTACTTAGATGATGTAATTATCCATAGCCCCGACTGGGAGACACACTTGGGGAAGGTGGAGGCAGTGCTAGACACCCTGAGGAAGGCTGGCTTGACTGCGAATCCTGCCAAGTGCGCAATCGGACTAGCAGAAGCCAAATACCTCGGGTACATAGTGGGGAGAGGACTGGTACGACCCCAGCTCAACAAGCTAGAGGCGATCCAGAAGTGGCCACGACCAGTCCGGAAGAGGCAGGTCAGGGCATTCCTGGGGTTGGTCGGGTATTATCGACGGTTTATCCCCCATTTCGCCGCCCGAGCATGCCCACTAACTGACCTGACGAGAGCCCGTGGCCCGGACATCGTGAGATGGTCAGATTCAGCAGAAGAGGCGTTTAGGGATCTGCGGACGGCCCTCTGCACTGACCCTGTGCTAATAGCCCCGAATTGGGAGAAGGAGTTTTTATTACAGACGGATGCCTCTGAAGTAGGGCTAGGAGCGGTGCTGTCCCAGATAATAGATGGAGAAGACCACCCGATCCTATATCTCAGTCGGAAGCTCCTACCCAGGGAACAGAAATACGCCGTGGTAGAGAAGGAGTGCCTGGCGGTAAAGTGGGCCGTGGAAAGCCTCCGCTACTACCTGCTTGGAAGACGGTTTACCCTGGTCACGGACCATGCTCCGCTGAAGTGGATGCACCAGAATAAGGACAAAAACGCAAGGGTCACCAGATGGTTCCTCTCGCTACAACCCTACCACTTCCGCGTGCACCATAGATCCAGCCTCCTGCACGGAAATGCAGACGGCCTGTCAAGGGTACACTGTGCAGCGACCCAAGTAGCCCAACCCCATGGTGTTGAGCGGGGGGGGGGATGTGTGGTAAACCCAGGGCTGGAAGGCTGTGGTGAGAGGGGAAACTGCAGGCTAAATTAGGTCCAGCTGAGCAAGCTGCCACAATCAGAAGCAGGGCCAGCTGAGACCAGTTAAGGAGGCTGCCAGAGCCCTTTAAAGAGAGTCCTCCCCAGAGAAGGGTGTGGGAGTTGAGGAGTGCAGTTGGAGGCAGGAGGAGTTAGAAGAGCGAGTTTGTGGAAGCAGAAGAAAGTGAGGGAGAGTGAGGGTCAAACCTAGAAAGGCTGCCAGCACGCAGAGCAGCTGGAAGGAGCCCCTTCCCAGGAGGGAGTTCGCCCTCCCTAGCCAGGCGAGGAGCCAAACTTAGCCAGAGGAGCTGCTCGAGAACCTGAATCTGGGGTGCCCGGGGGGGCCACCTTGCCACACTACATAGTACATACATTTATCAATGATATTACTGACCAGAGTGACTCTGGCTTTCATTTATGACATGACATTTTTTGGTACATACCAGAATCAACATATTCTTGTAACCTCCTTAGCAGCATTGAGGAGTTCTTGTGTCACAAGAATATTTGTATTGGGCCCCTTCTGTCTCCTTCTATCTTACTTTGGGTCCACATTTTCTATCATTATTATCCAGACTATAACACTATCATTGCAGATGTGATAAAAGACCACATCTACAACATATCTGGGTAGGTATGTCTAATGTGCCAATCACCATAGTATCGAGGTGCCTACATATCATAGGATTATAAATACATCTGTAGCCATTTCATAAACTTACAATACAAGAGTGTTCTCATTTCAGCACTGAGAGAACAAGCAGTTAGTGTTTCTTAGATACAGCAGATACATTTATTTCACAATCCACCTATCATAACTGAACATCAGGCCTTTAAACCAATAAGATCCTGGGTGTTACACTAGGATATGATCAGAGATACTAGTCAGAGTGCAAAATTTCCCAATGTCATTTTCTAATTGTGATACAATAAGGTACTGTGAGTCAGAATAAAGTACACAGTGAGTCAGTAAAGCCAGGAGTAGAATACAGGAAATCTAACTCCCAGTCCCATGCTTTAACTACTTGCCCATGTTGCTCTTCACCTTCAGAAAAATAACTATCAGAGCAACAAAGATGCAAAAATCTACCCTCTTACTGACCATCACCAGGAATTGTATAAGTTACCTACAGATGTTTCTGCAGTGAGACATCTGTAGCAACTATATGAGGCTAATACACTTAGTAGTATTATGACAAATAATCCAGTAGACACTTAAAAAATAAACATTTCCAAAAATTTATATTTATTAAAATGAAACAAAAATCTCACACACAGAATGGGATATACATTACCCAAAAACACAGCCTCCTGTTTCTTGATTATGCACTGTTAACATCACCAATTTGCTGTTATGTGTGGGAGGTGTTAAAAACCTTTTTTTAGAGAGAGATAATTGGATCAACTGAGGGATGTGTAGTGTTTTATTTCTGGCAAATTTTCTAAAATGCTTCTGATAATGTTATAGGTTTGGAAGGAGTGTTGTCTAGCAGCTAGAGCAGAGAACTGGGTGTCATGAGTGCTGGGTTATTTTATCAGCTCTCCTTGAGATGAACGATGTGATTGCAAGCAAGTCATTTAAGCTCTCTGTGCTTCTGTTTCTCCATCTGTAAAATGGGTATAATACTTCCTTGCACCATGGGGGTACTGTGACGCTAAATTAATGAACATCTCTGAAGCAATCTGAGATATTTGCATTACACCTTGCTTTAGAAGTGCAAAGCACTATTCATTATTGCTTTAATATATTTTATTTTACTTGAGTAAACATTTTCCACTTCTCCAATACCCTCCGAGGATCTCAGAGTGCTTTACAAACATTTGCTAATTAAACCTCATGACCCCACTGACATGTACATAAGTATTATCATTCCTACTTTACAGCTGAGGAAACTGACAGAGCTTGATTCTCAGTTGCTCCATTTCTATACATGAGGCAGGATGGAGTGGCTAGGCAAGGGCTTTTTTAGACTCTGATATAAATTGGAGCAGCTGGGCTGGAAGAAGAGTCAGTTGTGCTCCAGCTAGGTAGGACACATACTCAGGGTGTTGGTTTTTCCCCACTTGAAGGGCCTTTTATGTTGCCAGAGTGGCATAAAGAGTCCACAGAGTAACTGTGTCCACAGAGAATCAGGCCCAGAAAGATTAGTAACTGCAGAACACAGAGAATCAGTGGCATAATTGGGAGTGGCCCCTGGATTTCATTATTCCCAGATCACTCTTAACTTTTAGACTTTTAATTAATTTTGCATTATCTTGAATGATGATGGGTATTTCCCCTCATAAAAATAGGCTGTCCAATGTAGGGTTTTTTCTCTCTATTGTTTGTAATATGTCCTTAGATGTTTGCAAACAACATATTTTCCCCACTTACTGTATTTGTCTTTTCCAGTGTAACAAACTGATTGTTTCCCCATTGATTTTAAATTGAGTTGAAGTTAACATGGCTGACTTTAACAACAACTTCCATTTATTTGGCTTCAGAGTCGCTTGATAGTGTTTTTACAGCTCTGGGGATAGGGTTTCATAGTTAACGGCTATACAGACCCAGCATGAGAATACAAAATGTGGTTTTACAGATTCCCCAAAAAATGGACTATGGAAGAATAGCTTCAAAACCAGGGGTATCAAACATGTGGCCCGCGGGCCGCATGCGGCCAGCAGAGTTATTTCCTACAGCCCACCAAATGCGCCAACTCCACTGGCAGCCAAGCTCTCCTTTCCCACTCTGAGTGTTCTGCGTCCCCACTCCTCCGCCTACTTCCCAGCACTTCCTGCCGCCAAACGTCGCTTAGGACTTTCCAGGAGAGGGGAGGAGCGGGGATGCGACATGCTCAGAAGAAGAGGCGGGGACAAGGCAGGGATTTGGGAAAGGGGTTCGAATAGGTGCGGGGAAGGGACAGGGCCTCATGGACTAGATGAGCAGTTTGAGGTATGAAGTTCATCATATATGATTCTTTGCTGTGAATAGTTGGGAAGAATGTTTGTTAAAAGTGGCAACGTATTTTGTATGAAAAGTTACTTTAAAATGTTCCTGCCATTACAACTATGTTGATAGACTGTTAGTGGGGTCAGGGTTACTTTACTTTATTTTTCTTTACTTTCAGTGTTACTGACCACATAAGGAATAGTTACAGGTGTTTATTTCATTAAAACCTCTCTTTGTATTAGTTTTAAACACGTTAATACATTGACTTTTAATAGCATACTATATAACTCTCCATTTTTTTCATTTTTGACTATACTTTTGTATTGTCTGAAAAAGTTTCAGTGATGTGGCTCTTGGGACAATGTACTAGTCCTCATTTGGCCATTGTGGTATTTTAAGTTTGAGGTCCCTGTTCAAAACGAACAAAAGCAAATCTTGTTATTTAAGCCCTAATGTTCATCCATCCTCCAAAAGAATGCCCCCTCACATAAACTGACTTTGGAGCTGATTTGTGTAAGCACACAAATGCCTAGTTTTGCACGTGCAAATGTAACCTGGGGGTGGGCTAGAATTCACTTCATTTCCCATTTCCAGAAAAAAAAAAACACAATTCCCATAGAAAGTAGTTGGAGACCCAGAGTTCAATCTAATGATTTTCAACAAGAATTGCACAGGGTCAACCCTCTCACATTTAAATCCCCAAAAGAACTAAATAAATGAATTTAATAACTTTATAAAATCTTATGTTAAAGAAACAAATAATAAACAGTTATACATAAATAAAGAAAACAAATTAAAATCTGAACAGTTCAGTCCCCACAAAAATAGTGAGAAGAAACAGAGTTCCCAAAAGCTTAGGTTTTGTTCACTTAAGTCTCGTTAGAGTCTTTGATCACCAAATCTATACAGTCTGCTGAGTCGGAAACATCTTCCCTCCATTTGCTTACAGGAATCTTCAGCTGGAATCCATGCAGACTCTTCCTCTGCTGAAATCACTGCTAGCCAGTCACCTAACTGATTAACCGCTCAGTTAGGTGTATAGATTTAAAGACAACCCTGCTTCAAGAAAATACAAAACTGAGAATAGCAAAATATAAATGACTCTTTCCCCATTACTACATTTAAAGAAAAGTTGGTGAATCAGACTAGTTGAGACGACTTAACTGGAACAGTTTGGCTAAAATCAAAACATTCAAAGCAATACAATTAAACTAGAAATTCTTTTTCCCCTCCCAATTTCCCCTTGCTATAATTAGCATTGCCCATGTTTCCCTGTTAGAGGGGCTGCCCAACTCATACAGGGCACATGGCCTTCTGCAAAGCAGCTTCCCTGACTGCTTGCCCTCATGGAGTCTGACTCCAGGGAACCTATTCCCAAAACTACCACAACCAATTCAAGAAACTTCTGGATGTGGAGTGCTTAATCTGCTTGGCAACAACCACGGAGACACAACTCACTTCTACCTCCCCCCAAATGGGTCTCTTGAAGAGATATCTCCCTATTAGGCACATGAGTTACACAACAGGTGCTCCTGAAAATTATGCACACACATTTTTGAATGTTGGTTGAAAATTCAGTCTGCAGAATGTAGAAGTGCCCAGTAATTTTAAAGTAAGTTAAATAATAGTCCTGAAGCCATTGGCATAGTTCTTTAAGTATTTATTCTCTTGACTAATACAGTTTCTGATTTGGATTTGTATCTGTTTCTGAAATGCCTATGAAAATTAATATAATACATCTCTATAGGCCCAGATAAAATATTATAATCCCTATCACCACAATATGACAAGGTACTGAGTATCAACTCCCACTGACTTAACCAAGGGCACTCATGACCTTGCAGGAGGTGTTTAGTCAACACAATCATAGAGGCTTGGTCTTTGTTCTCTGTTGCATAACTTTAATCTCTATACTGTATTATAAGGTTTTTGCTTCCCCCTTCCAGTTGTTTTTAGTAAATGTTATTCTTGAACTCTGTTAGAAAATTCTAGTCCAGACACAGTATGGCAGGAGCACTACATATAGTAAGAAATTAGTTAATCAACTGAGTATCTATTGCAATGGTTGTTTAAATAGACATGTATATAGACTAGTGCGGTCCATTAATCACAGTTAACTCACGCGATTAACTAAACAAATTAATCACAATTAATCACACTGTTAAACAATAGAATACCAATTGACATTTATTAAATATTTTGGATGTTTTTCTACATTTTCAAATATATTGATTTCTATTACAACACAGAATAAAATGTACAGTGCTCACTTTATATTATTATTTTTATTACAAATATTTGCACTGTAAAATGATAAACAAAAAGAAATGGTATTTTTCAATTGACCTACTATAAGTATTGTAGTGTAATCTCTTTATCATGAAAGTATAACTTACAAATATAGATTTGTTTTGTTATATTACTGCACTCAAAGACATAATGTAAAACTTTAGAACCTATAAATCCACTCAGTCCTACTTTTTGTTTGGCCAATCGCTAAGACAAACAAGTTTGTTTACATTTATGGGAGATACTGCTGCGCTGCCTGCTTCTTATGTAGAATGTCACCTGAAAGTGAGAAAAGTCGTCTGTCGGATGATGTCGCAGCACATGTTCGTTTTAAGAACACTTTCACAGCAGATTTGACAAAGGTACAAATGTGAGATTTCTAAAAATAGCTACAGCACTCCACGCAAGGTTTAAGAATCCGAAATGCCGTCTAAAATCTGAGAGGGACATGCTTTCAGAAGTCTTAAAAGTCAAGAGCAATACTCAGATATGGAAACTACAGAACCCAAACCATCAAAAAAGAAAATCAACCTTCTGCTAGTGGCATCTGACTCAAATAGGGTGACCAGATGTCCTGATTTTATAGGGACAGTCCCGATTTTGGGGTTTCTCTTATATAGGCTCCTATAAACCTCCCCACCCCCGTCCCAATTTTTCACACTTGCTTTCTGGTCACCCTAGACTCAGATGATAAAAATGAACATGCATTGGTCTGCTCTGCTTTGGGTCATTATCAAGCAGAATCCAATATCAGGGTGGTTGAAGCATGAAGGGATATAAGGCCTGTTCTCACTTTCAGGTGACATTGTAAGAAGTGGGGAGCATTATATCCTGCAAATTGCTGAACAAAAAGTAGAACTGAGTGGACTTTTAGGCTCTAAAGTTTTACGTTGTTTTATTTTGAATGCAGGTTTTTTTGTTCAGAATTCTACAATGGTAAGTTCAACTTTCATGATAAAGAGATTACATACTGTACTTGTACTAGGTGAATTGAAAAATACTATTTCTTTTGTTTATAGCAGTGCAAATATTTGTAATAAATATAAAGTGAGCACTGTACACGTATTCTGTGTTGTAATTGAAATCAGTATATTTGAAAATGTAGAAACCTGACAAATATTTAAATGAATGATATTCTATTATTAACAGTGCGATTTATTGCAATTAATTTTTTTAATCGCTTGACAGCCCTAATAAAGACCAAATAATGCTTTAAAAAGAATACAGAGAAAATTTTGCCATTTTGTAGGCCAGATCCTGAGACCTAACTCACACTAACACAACCAATATAGTCAATGGATCAGACAATGAAGTTTTTATTCAGTACTTACCCAAGCAATACTCTCACTGAAGGCAATGCTGTAGCATGTGCTCAGTAGCTTTCAGGAACTGGACCGCTGGGTCTGCTCAACTGAATAAGCATGTCCACAACAGGCCCTATGAATTTTTATTTGAGCACACAGACTCAGCTGGAGTTTCCATCTTTATAAGGGCTGGTAACTGGACCTCTGAAGCTCCGTCCCCTGCTCTGCCTCTTCCCTCCAAAGCCATGCCTCACTCCACCTCTTCCTTTGGGGTCCCACTCCATTCTCCACTCCCTCCCCCTCCCCCCCCCGCAAGTCCCAGCACCTGCTCCACCTCTTCTCCCCTCCCCGATACAAAAAATGGACATCAGAGGTTGTCAAATAGCACCCAGACACACAAGCCGAAAACTGCACTGTTCAAGTGAAAACCGAAGAAGCGGCAACCCTGAACTCAGCAGAATCCTCAACAGGTTGCAGAATTAACCCATTCCAAGAAAAAAAAAGATCTATCTGCAAATTGCCATGGGAGGATTGTAACGTTAAATGTTACTGGAACCAATTTTATATAAATTAACACCTTGTTGGTGTAAGCAAGTATCCAAGTGAGCTTCCAGCAAAGAGTTTCTCAAGTTGTGATCCTACAAGGAGGTCCATGTGAGTGCAGCAGAACCTGAGACATGGGTCTCTTGATCACAGAGCTCACAAATCCAACCAAGAGAGGACGGTAAACTTTGAAAAGAGGGTCTAATATGATTTGCAGATATTCCAGCAAACTAATGCTATTGATATAGTTCAACAATAAACACACAGTTCATAACCCGAATGTCTTGGCTGTTTGAAAGAGAGCAACAGTAGGAGAAGTCTCTTACAAAAACATTACTGAACCTGGTCCCTATCCAGCAGTACTTTCTCAGTCGAAACTCCCACTGACTAACCATTTTTCATTTCTATATATCACCTTCAATCCACTGATCTCAACTTACTTTATAAACATTAAGGTCAGTAACAGTATTGTTATCTTCACTTTACAGTGAGGAACCTGAAGCCCAAAGACACTAAAGGACTTGCCCAAGGCTGAGCCAGAAATTGAGCCCAATTCACCTGAGTTCCAGTCCAGTGCCTAAACCATAAGACTATCCTTCTACCCCTCCCATTTTAATGAGAGTTTAGTATGAATAAAGGATTCAGGCTTACACCCATTGCATATACTGTGTTTTCACATGGAAAATGGTCTCAAATTCAGAGGAAACCCAGAGGGAACAGTGAGTCAGAAGTTGAGAGCAGCAGGCTGAATTGCAGCAACACAGATGATTGCTGCCCACGAACTCTCTGAGCTTATCTGCCACACTTGGGAGAAAGATCGCCAGGGATTCAAGATTGGAAGGAATGCACTTGGGAGGAAAAGTGTTATGGGAGATGGGTAAAGCCTTGAATTACTGGTGACTTTGGGTCTTCTTTATCCTTTTCCCACCAATGAATGTTGCTGTCTATAGCATTCATAGTTGCTGGCAAACTATGCAGGACCAGAAGGAAATTTGCCAATTGTGGGGTTACATGGAAGTGGAAGGAAGATGACCTTAGAATGAAGAGGACAGCAGACTACAAGCTGATATGTCCAAGGAGTGTATATGAGGGAGTGTATACATTTTGGGGCTGGAGGCTTGTTTTATTTTGTTTCTTTAATAGCGTGGGTTTAAGCCACAAGATTCAGATCTGGACCCAGATTTTTAAAGCCTCAAAGATATGAAGCCTTTGGATTCAGGATTTTTGTTTGGGTTCATCTCTGAATTCTTTAAATATCAATGCATAACACAGGTGTATCTAAGGTATCCATAGGGCACTGTAATATCTCAAATGACAGCAGAAAATGAAAGCAAAATAAAAAAGCCACAGGGATTTATTAGTATAGACGTAAAAAACAAGGAACAAAGTCTAATGCCCTACACAAAGAACTCTCTCGAGACAAGCTGCTGACTCCTTTAAAAAGCAGCTTGACAGTGTTAGAAAATGTCTTATTTTAAAGGTTTATTTATTAATTTTAACTAGTTACTTTTAAAAATACCCCCAACAAACACACACCACAGCAGCCTTCAGAGTCTAAAGATCATCCTGGATCAAAAGGCCTCAGTTTATGTATATCCTCTTCATGTCCTTTTTAGTAATAATAATTAACTCTGAATGGGGCAGAAACAGTTTGCAGAGCGAAGACTCTTATGGATTAGGGTGCCTTCATACCATAGTGATGAGAAAGAAAGGTCATGAGCACTGAAGACAGAACTATGTTTGTGCAAGTTGGTGCTAACACACACACAGCTGACATTTAGAGCTAACACAGTTCAGCACAACCACACTGCAATTTTTTTTCCTGCCACAACAGAACCGCATTGGTATTTGAATGCCCCAATAAACCTGTCACAGGAGTCAGATTTAAAGTCCCTTTAAAGGAGTCAGATGCCCAGCCTACTTGAAGGGAATGAGCCAGATCAGGTCAAACAAGAAAACAGTGAACTGCTTAAGTAGCTGGAAGACAGGTAAAGAAGGAGCACCTGGGCCTAATAAAAGGCTTAGAAGAGCTTAGCTGAAGTAATAAAAAAGTCCCTGAGGAGAAAAGAACCACTCTAGAGAAGAAAGGAAACTTTTAAGCCATGTCTATACTACCATTTATGTTGCTCAGGGATGTAAAGAAATCACATCCCTGAGCAATATAAATTTCACTGGAATAAGTGGGAATGTGCACAGTGCTATGTGGGTGGGACAGCTTCTCCCGCTGCCATAGCTACCGCCAATCGTAGGAGGTGATTAATTATGTCGATGGGAGAGCGCTCTCCTGTCAGCACAGAGTGACTACAGGCAGGGCCAGCGACAGAAATTTGGGGGCCCCCTACTCTGATAGTTTGGGGGGCCCCCCAGCCCAGCCGGGCCCCCCCCAGCCCAGCCGACAGTGGCTGGGGGGCCCCAAGCCCAGCCGCCCCCCCCCCCAGCCCAGCCGGCGCTCCCTCCCCAGCTGACAGCGGCTGGGGGAGGAAGCCCAGCCGGCCTCCGCCCCCCCCAGCCCAGCCCAGCCCAGCCCAGCCCAGCCGGCGCTCCCCCCCCCCAGCCCAACCTGCGCTCGCCCCCAGCTGACAGCTGGCGGCAGCGGGAACGAGAGCCCGGGAGCTGCGCGAGCCGCCCTTGCTGTTCTCCCCCCCGCCCTTTCTCCCATGGACTGCGCTGCTGCCGCCGGCCGGGCTCACTGCTCCTGCCGGGGCCAGGCACACTCGTCCGGAGGAGAGCTGCGCCGCCTCCCCGCCCCTTCCCCGCTCTCCAGGCCCGGCGACAAGGGGGGACGACAACAGGTACAGCTGTGTACCAGGGCCCCCCTAAAGTCGGGGGGGCCGGTACAGCTGTACCCGTAGTACCCCCCTGTCGCCGGCCCTGACTACAGGAGAGATCTTACAGCAGTTCAACTGCACTGGTACAGCTGTGCCACTGTAAGGTCTCCAGTGTACACACAGCCTTGGTGAGCTGCACTAGGCAAAAGTTTTCCAGGCGGAGAAGCCTGGGTGAGACTCTGGACAAGCAGGAGAAAGATTGCAAAAAGCTCTCCAGTTAGGGAAATGTAGCAGGGTGGCTCTACACAGTGAGCGGTGGGGAGTCTCAGAGCTTGGGTCTGCAGACTCAGGCTTCTGGTAGGGTGCTAAAAATACCAGTGTAGAGGCGGTTCAGCCTGGAGCTGAGAGCCAAGCTCCAACCCGAGCTGCAGAGCTTACACAGCTATTTTCCGTGCCATAGTGCGAGCCTGGCTCTGTTAACCCAGACTATGAGACTTGCTACTGCTCACTGCACAGGTGCACCTAAAGAGACCCTGAACAAACAGAAGAAAGACTAAAGCTTTCCAGGCAGGCAGCCAGGGCCGGTGACAGGGGGGTACAACGGGTACAGCTGTACCAGGCCCCGGACTTCAGGGGGACCCCCTGAAGTCCGGGGCGAGTACTCAGCTGTACCCCCTTGTCGCCGGGGCTGTGAGCAAGGCGCGGCTCAGGGCAGCCGCTGCAGCGCTCACCAGCCCCCTCCCCCGCCCCCCTTTGCTTCTCCCGGCCGGCCACGCGGCCACAGCGCATGCGGGGGTTGGGGCCCGCGGGAGGTAGGAGACCGGCGGGGGGGGGAGGGGAACCCCGCAGGCGGCGGGAGACTGGCGGGGGGGCCCCCGCGGGCCGCGGGAGACTGGCGGGGGGGGGGCGCGGGCGGCGGGAGACCGGGGGGGGGCCCGTACGATCTGCCGTATGGGGCCCCAAAATTCCTGTCGCCCGCCCTGCAGGCAGCCCTGGGAAAGACTCTAGACAGCTAAGAAGCCTGAGGCCTTACAGCAGAAGAAACAGTTGCTGGAACCATGACCACTGGGAGTGGGGGGGCGGGGGGGCATGCCTGCAGACAGTCAATCTTGGCAGAATGTCTCTGGGGCCCACAATCAGATTACCCTGATGGGTCACAGGTTGCCCTCTACTGCTTTAACCCCTTGTCTGAGTGCTCCTTGCAGAAGTCTTTGTTAAAGGGAGATACAAAGCTCTGTGTTTTGCATCTCCTTGAGCAGGCTGCTTAAGTGACCTCATTGATACTCCATTCAGTAGAGGAAACTACGCAGGGGTGCTGGAACAATTTGTACAGGGGGGGTGCTTAGAGCCATTGAACCAAACTGTAAACCCAGTATACGAGGGAAACCACTTCAAGCTAGAGGGTCCACCAGGACTCCTAGTTCCAGGACCTATGCTACCCAGTCATGCAAACAGGCATGTGAATGGGCTCAGGTGATTTAAATTACTTGTGTGTCCCATGTCTGCATCAGTGCATTTTGTGAAAATCAGGGCAATAAGCCCATGCTGCTTGAGCAGCTGCTCCTCAAGCGCAAGAAATTGAAGGTGTTTTTCAAGATGCTTATCCTTGCTCCCCTTGGTGAAGCCTGATTAGAAAGAGCTGATTTTATTCAGTAAATATTGGTAACTGTCAATTCCCCTCCATTCAAGAACACACCAAAAAACTGTCTATCACTTAAACTACCTGATGCACTTCTAAAGAACTGCTTCCTTCTTTTGCTGTCAATTAGACTGGTCAGCTGATAAATGTACTATCAAAATGTACTATGCCAAAACTACAGTAAAACCTCCATTTAACGGACTAATTCGGGCGAGGGGGTGTCCGTTAAATCAAAAAGTCCGTTATTTAATAATTTTTAAAAAATGAGCTGTCGGAGCAGCAGCCCGCCCGCCACAGGGTCGGGGCGGCAGCTCCGCAGCCTGCCCCCTGCCGGGACCCGGGCGTCAGCCGGGAGCCGGCAGCCAGCCCGCCCGCTTCTGGGACTTGGGCGGGACCCGGCAGCCCGCCCGCTGGAGGGACTCGGGTGGGACCCGGCAGCCAGCAGGCGGGAGCCGTCAGCCAGCCCGCCCACGGCTGGGACCCCGGCGGCAGCCAGGAGCCGTCAGCCAGCCCGCCCGCTGCTTGGACCCGGGCGGCAGCCAGGAGCCAGCAGCCAGTCCGCTCGCTGTCGTGACCCGGGTGGCAGCCGGGAGCCGGCAGCCAGCCCGCCAGAAATGGATCAGGAATGCATCAGACTTGCTCAGAAATTTTGTCCGTTGCATCCGAAGTCTGTTAAATCGAGGTCCGTTAAATCGAGGGTTTACTGTACTTGTTTTTGATAAAGGATATTTTTAAACAATTTATTTACTCCAAAACTATTTCCTAAATTCCTCTTTACTACACAATGTTTAGACCTACACATTTATTTTATTGTTTTGCTCATTTCACACAATAAAACAACAGTATAAAGCAGCAAAGCATAATTTATTCCTCCTGTGATGTGGGGTGTTTGTTTTTTTGTAAGAACCAATAACAAATTATATGGACCTGACCCTAAAATGATGTAAATTAGGATAGAGCCATTGACTTGAATAGGTCTATGCCAGTTTACACCTCCTAGGGTCTGGCTCTCTATATTTTGTTTCTTTTAATTTGAGTGAAGTATGTTAATAGATGATCCAGCACTGGGGAAAGAGTCTGTAGTTTAGGTGTGCAAGAAAGACAGATATAAATAGACACTTGAGCCACAAGCCTACTATGGCTTTTGGATCCACGTGAACCTTTCCGAATGTATTACTATTGAACACTCCTACTACTAGTATCTGTTTTACAACAGCAAAGAGATCTATTATTTGAAATTATTCTGATATATTCCACATGACAATCACTCTAAACTGACTACAAATGATCACAAGAGATTATACTGGATGAACGCACTGTTAACAGTAGCTTTGCTGAAATATTCATTCCCTGCCAAGTGCACATGAACAGATCCAAGTGATTTTGTACATCCAAACATTTTTTGCATTTAAGGATTCCCTGTAATTGGATAAAGATGACCTATATATGCCAAGAAGTGGTATCAGAAAGGGTAAAGACATTTCCTCTTGAAACTTCCCTTTAGGCTAAATAAAGCAGAGGTGGATTAAGAGTGCCACCAGTAATTAAAAGCTGGTTTCAGTTAAATAAACCCCTGTGAAGAAGTCATATCAAAATATGGTATAATCTTTTGCTTGTGCTAGGTATACATGCCTTCAGCAGGTGGCTCGAAAGCTGCCCAACAAAATGACTTCTAGACTGACCTTGTGTAAAGAGGACTGTGGTTATCCTGAAGTTTATAAAGTTATATCACAAGTGCAATCTATACTGTGATGTTACAGGAAGAAGCTCATAATGAAAGACATTCTCATTTTAAGGCACCACAGCTGCTCAATTGTGCCAGATCAGCCTTTTCAGACATTCCGCTCAATTAGAAATCCAGGTACTCAGTTCTGGCACCAAGAGAATGGCCATTAACATTCTCATTTCCCAGAGGCCACCGATATATGGATTAAATATGGCTGGCTTCTGCTGCCCAGTTTACTGCTGAGCTGATATTTTAGAAGCAGGGCTCACACCTGTCCCCTCCGCTTAATAGAATCGTATGTCTCAGCCATCGCACACATTGATGGGTGCCTTTTATTTTAGATCCAAATATAGTCTCCGTCCCTCACAAACACCTTATTTTAGTTAGTGACGTGTCTCGGAAATGCTGAATCACTGAACATACGTTAACAGAAAATGTTATTTATGCCAAGGAAATTAACACTTCTTCGCCTCATGTTAAATTCCCCCAGAGCTGTTAGCCTTGCGGCCTTCACCCATTTCCTCCATTCACTTCTGTGCACAAGCAAGGCCAGCAGTGGATCTTGTTTTGAGTTCCCTCTGCCTGGCATGTGGACGTAGATGTTGCAGGTATAACTGTGACAATGGTTGCGAGAGCAGTCCTCCCTGTTAACAGTGCTCAACCAGCAGCTGGTCCCAGAACAGGGGGTGGGTTTATACATATGTTCTCTGTTCAAAGTGCTTTGCTCCAGATGGTAAACACAGACCTGGCAATAAAGAGCCTGCATTCTGATCTATTCCTGTCCTGTGATTTTAACCCTTTGTGGCAGGGTGGGCTTGACCCAGCCTGCCGCCCCTTTAAGAGGGAGAAAAGCCCTCTGCAAACCCCCGGTGCAGCAAGCCTAATTAGCCACCTGGCTTGCAGCCTAATCAACCTGCAGGAGTTGCACCTGGCAGCCTCCTCTGGGGGATATAAGGCTGCCAGGAAGGAAGCCCAGGGTGGTGGTGGTGGCAGGAGCTAGTCAAGAGCTGAGTGTGAGTTTGTCTGAGCTACCAAGAGCTGAGTGTGAGTTTGTCTGAGCTACCAAGAGCTGAGTGTGTGTTTGTATCACTGTTAGCTGGACTATCTAGAGTCCCTAGAGCTGTGTTAACTGTTAGCTGGACTATCTAGAGTCCCTAGAGCTGTGTTAACTGTTAGCTGGACTATCTAGAGTCCCTAGAGCTGTGTTAACTGTTAGCTGGACTACATAGAGTCCATAGAGCTGGGTATTAATGAGCTGTTTAAGAGCTGGATGTTAATGAACTGTTTTAACCTGTATATATTGGTGGTGGGGGCCTGCACTGTGAATAAAGAGCACTGTTTGGAGCAAAAAGGGTTTCCTGCCTGTGTTCCTGACAAGGGGTGAGAGAGCGATCTGTCACATATGGTGTCAGAGGTGGGATCGCTGCACCAGCAACACAACTGGTGGCCCCGAGATGGAGGGAACCCTGCAGTGGCTCGAGGAATAACAGAAGCGGACCCAGCAGGCCATGCACGCCTTGCAGTGAAACCACCCGATGCAGCAGGCTCAGTTAGAGCTGAAGGTACTGCGGGACTTTTGAGAGGGCGGCCACCACAGCCGGGTGGGAGCGGACCACCCGGGCCCTCCATCTTGCTCCGTACCTTGTGGGCAGAGGCCCAGGACTTGGGGACATTATGGACTCCCTGATATTGGAGCAGTTTTGCTCTGCCTCCCCGGGACTGTCCGTACCGGAGTCAAAAGGCACCAGCCAGAGACGGTGAAGTCTGCGGTGCACCTGACCAGAAGTACGTGGAGACAGAGGGACCTCGGGGAGAAGACGGACCACGACGGGTCCGGGCTTTGGGGCGATGGCCCATGGACTGGGGTTTGGGGGCGGAAACCGTGTGGGGTAATACCCACTCTGCGGGTGCAGGTGGGGAGGAGGTCCCAACCGGGGGTAGTGGACTCAGCCTCCCCCTGTACGCTTGTCCACAGAGCGTTGATCCGCCCTGAGTTACCCACTCTGCGGCTGCAGGTGGGGAGGAAGTCCCAACTGGGGGTAGTGGACCCAGCCTCCACCTGTACACTAGTCTGCAGAGCGTTGGGGCCCTTGTAGAGCTAATCGAAGGCTTGAAGGGTCTGAGCCAGCCCTATGGGGCTAGGCTAAGGGGGGAGGTGTGTGGCAGGGTGGGCTTGACCCAGCCTGCCGCCCCTTTAAGAGGGAGAAAAGCCCTCTGCAAACCCCCGGTGCAGCAAGCCTAATTAGCCACCTGGCTTGCAGCCTAATCAACCTGCAGGAGTTGCACCTGGCAGCCTCCTCTGGGGGATATAAGGCTGCCAGGAAGGAAGCCCAGGGTGGTGGTGGTGGCAGGAGCTACCAAGAGCTGAGTGTGAGTTTGTCTGAGCTACCAAGAGCTGAGTGTGAGTTTGTCTGAGCTACCAAGAGCTGAGTGTGAGTTTGTCTGAGCTACCAAGAGCTGAGTGTGTGTTTGTATCACTGTTAGCTGGACTACATAGAGTCCCTAGAGCTGTGTTAACTGTTAGCTGGACTACATAGAGTCCCTAGAGCTGTGTTAACTGTTAGCTGGACTACATAGAGTCCCTAGAGCTGTGTTAACTGTTAGCTGGACTACATAGAGTCCGTAGAGCTGGGTATTAATGAGCTGTTTTAACCTGTATATATTGGTGGTGGGGGCCTGCACTGTGAATAAAGAGCACTGTTTGGAGCAGAGAAGGGTTTCCTGCCTGTGTTCCTGAGAGGGGTGAGAGAGCGGTCTGTCACACCTTTCAGATTTCACCTGATTTTTATATTTGGGCAATATTACCAGACCCAAGCCACTGTCCTGGAACTAGATCCTCATGGGTAGACCTTTGTGGACACATGGATCCCTGCAGAGATCTGACTCAGGATCAATGTCCAAAAATTCCCAAGTTTAACCTACCACAAGGCTGGAGAGGCCTGATCCAGTAATCCATATCTTTGTTCTATAATCTGAAGCCAGATAGTATAATCTTCCACTGTTGCCCCATCCTCTGCCCCGCCCCTTCTTTGAGGCCCTGCCCCTGCTCACTCCATCCCCCCTCCCTTTGTTGCTCGCTCTCCGTACCCTTATTCAGTTGCTCATTTTCACCAGGATGGCTCAGGGGACTGGGGTGTGGGAGGGGGCTCCAGCTGGGGGTGTGGGCTCTGGGGTTGGGCCAGAAATGAGGAGTTCAGGGCGCAGGAGGTGGCTCCAAGCTGAGGCAGTGGGTTGGGATGCGAGAGGAGGTGAGGACTCCAGCTGGGAGTCTGGGTTCTGGGGTGGGGCTGGGGATGAGGGGTTTGGGGTTCAGGAGGGTTCTCTGGGCTGGGATCGAGGGATTTGGCATGGGGTTTGAGTGTGGGAGGGGGTCAGGGGCGCAGGCTCCGGGTGGCGCTTACGTCAGGCACCTCCCAGAAGCAGTGGCATGTCCCCCCTCTGTCTCCTACGTGGAGGCACGGCCAGGTGGCCCTGCTGCGCATTGCCCTGTCCACAGGCACTGCCCCCACAGCTCCCATTGGCTGCAGTTCCTGGCCAATGGGAGCTGCAGAGCTAGTGCTTTGGGCAGGGGCACTGGGCAGAGCCCCCTGGCTGCCCCTACCCCGAGGAGATGGAGAGGGGACACACTGCTGCTTCCAGGATCTGTACAGAGCCACAGCAGGCAGAGAGCCTGCCTTAGTCTTAGTGCACCACTAACCGGACTTTTAACAGCCTGGCAACACTAAGAAGTGGGGATAGCAATGCTTACAGGCCTCACCAGGGTGTTGTGAGGTTTTATTCATTAGTTAACATAAGCTCCTTATAGAGATAAAGTGATAGATCAGGGCTAATCATTCTTGTAAATAACTCACTCAAATGAAGAATGTGAGCACAGAGGCAGTAGAACACAGTCAGTAATGTGTATCAGCCAAACATTACGAGCATCGTCACCTCAGTCACACCTAATAATGTAGTCGCTTTCACACCACAAGCCTAAGCCCTTGCTATATGGAGAAATACAAAGCCTGGGGGATGCAACAACTGCAAGTGAGCTGCTAAGTTGTAAACAACGTGAAATGGCTGAGGCATGGGAATATTATCTTCAGAGAGGAGTTGAGCTATTTTGGATGTGGTCGGATGGGTTTGAAGATGAATCAGTTACAAATTGCCCTGCCTTTGAAAGCGAGGGCTGATTCACCAAAGCTTTCCCGGCTCTCACCCTTCTGGCTACATCCCCGAGAAACTGGGCACAATGCATTGCAGCCAGGGCTAAAATACGAAGGAGAGAGAGTGTTCCTGGAGCAGCATGGCAGAAGTCTCACCTGAATCAAGATGAGACCAGCGTAACTCCTTCCTGTCGCTGCAGAACTTTTTCTCTAGGTTCCAGCCATACTGTATACGCCCCTTCACTAGCATAGAAAAGCAGATTGTGAAATCAGTTTTTCCTGCACCTCCCACCCCCTTGGAGGCAACTTTCACTGTGTAAACATTTGAAAATGTTTAGCACGATGCAGCTCGGTATTGAGAGCTGCTCTCTGCCAGTGGCATGAGTGTGTTTGGCCTGCCCAGGGGGAGTAGAACAATGGACTAAGTAATTTCTAAGCAAATTATTTATTTTCCATCTGACATTTGCCCAGTAGTAATTGTTGAGAAGCAAATTTCAGGTACTGGGATGGGTGACCAGGCGTCTGGTTTTCAACTGGAACACCCCTACCTGTCCTGGCACTGCACTGCACCCCAGAAGTGGCCGGTGGGTCCAGATCCTAGGCCGGGGGAGGGGAGGCGCCACAGGGCTCTGTGTGCTGCCTCCTCCTGAGCACCAGCTGAGCACTCCCATACGCGGAGCTGCAGGGCAGTGCTTGCGGGCGAGAGTAGCGCACAGATGTTAGCTTTTTTTTGCAACAGCATTACAGTGTTGACTCATATTTAGCTTGTAGTCCAGTATTACCCCAGATCCCTTCCCAGGCAGTTATTTCCCATTTTATATCTGTGCAACTGACTGCTCCTTCCTAAGTGGAGTACTTTGCATTTGTCCTTGTTGAATTTCATCCCATTTACTTCAGACCATTTCTCCAGTTTGTCCAGATCATTTTGAATTTTAATAGGAGCAGGGCCGGCGACAGAAATTTTGGGGCCCCCTACTCTGATCGTTTGGGGGCCCCCCCCAGCCCAGCCGGCGCTCCCCCCCCCCCCCCAGCTGACAGCGGCTGGCGGCAGTGCGGGGTCCTGCGGGAGCACGAGCCTGGGAGCGGCGCAAGCTGCCCTTGCTGCTCTCCCCTCCCCCCCCCCACGCGCCCTTTCTCCCCCGGACCTGCGCGAGACGGTGCAGCGGCTGCATGATGCCATGTCCGGCGGGAGAAGCCCTACCTTGCTGCGGAGCCTCCCCGCCCTCGCCCTGTTTGCAGGTGGTGGTGTGCCGCTGCCGCCGGCCGGGCTCACTGCTCCTGCCGGGGACACGCGCGCTCGTCAGCTCCGGAGGAGAGCCGCGCCGCCTCCCCACCCCTTCCCCGTTCTCCAGGTCCGGTGACAAGGGGGGACGACTACAGGTACTGCTGTGTACCGAGCCCCGGACTTAAGGGCCCCCCCTTAAGTCCGGGGCCCCGTACAGCTGTACCCGTAGTACCCCCCTGTCGCCGTCCCTGAATAGGAGTCATAGACTAAGATCAGAAGGGACCATTATGATCATCTAGTCTGACCTCCTGCACAATGCACGCCACAGAATCTTACCCACCCACTCCTGTAATAAACCCCAACCTATTTCTGAGCTATTGAAGTCCTCAAATCATGGTTTAAAGACTTCAAGGTGCAGAGAATCCTCCAGCAAGTGACCCATGCCCCATGCTGCATAGATGAAAGAAAAAAAAAAACCCAGGGCCTCTGCCAATCTGCGCTGGAGGAAAATTCCTTCCTGACCCCAAATATAGCGATAAGCTGAACCCTGAGCATGTGGGCAAGACTCACCAGCCAGACACCCAGGAGGATAATCCTATCCTCCAAAGCACGTGCAACCCTTCCCAGCTTGGTGTCATCAGCAAACTTTATAAGTATATTTTCTATGCCATTATCTAAATCACTAATGAAGAAATTGAACAGAACCGGACTCAGAACTGATCCCTGCGGGACCCCACTTGTTATGCCCTTCTAGCATGACTGTGTACCACTGATAACTACTCTCTAGAAAGGGTTTTCCAACCAATTTTGGCACCCACCTAATAGTTGCTCTATCTAGGTTGCATTTCCCTAGTTTATGAGAAGGTCATGCAGAACAGTATCAAAAGCTTCACTAAAATCAAGTTAGACCATGTCTAGTTTTCCCCCTCCCTTCCCCATCCACAAGGCTTGTTACCCTGTCAAAGAAACCTATCAGGTTGGTTTCACACAATTTGTTTTTGACAAATCCATGCTGAGTGTTACTTATCACCTTCTTATCTTCTAGATGTTTGCAAATTGATTGTTTAATTATTTGCCCCATTATCTTTCTGGGTATAGAAGTTAAGATGACTGGTCTGTAATTCCTGGGGTGTCCTTATTTCCCTTATCAGAGTATGGTATGTGATAGGGATCTTAAAAAAAAAAACAAAAAAACAGCTAACATCCACACAACAGAAATTCATGAACACAGTTTCTGTGCCTGCCAGAGGTGACTCTCTGAATGGCTGCAGGATGGATGTTTGACATTAATGTTCTTTTCCACTACTATCACCTTCCCAACCTATTTCACAAAGAAAGAAACCTGCCATGAATATTTACATAACATTTTTCTAATACTCAGCCACTTGACTTTACCCAATGGGCAAAATCCTATCTTTTCCTTATTTTTTCTCCTTAAGTCAAACTGAAGAAAGTTCCTAACCCACTGTAAGTGCCTTAGGTTGGGAACATTTCTTCTCGTATGTCTGCAAAGCATCTAATATACCACAAGCACTAATACATACATAATAAATAAAATAACTACCAACTAATTAATTAATAATAATCCCCAGAATAATAATGTTTACCAGATTTTGGAACTGTGGTGCTGTTTCATTTTCTCTTTAATCTTTCCATATAAGAAGCATAGTCAATAACTTTGTCTAAGAAAACTTTGCAGATCCAACTCATCCTACGAATTCATTGTGCTCGCCCTGAGTATGTTCCCCAAAATCACTCTGCTATACAGAATAGACTCAGTCATGGCTGCAGTGCCGTCTCCTCCACTGGATCCTGCAGTTTGGCAGGATATAAATAGATCCATAAGGATCTTCCCTACTGGAGCAACCTTGGGGTCTTTTCTGAGTGGGGCAAACCCCACCCACTGGGGATCTCTGAGGGATTTCAGTAGGAGGGGATGAATAGGTCCACTGAGAACAATGGGAATTACTCATATCCTGAGTGAGAAAATCCAGCCTCTGGGAAGAAGATCTACTAGTTAACTGGGCAGCAGAGCCAGGTGAGAGCAGAAACTTAATGGCCATAGCAGTAGTATTAAATATCTCCAGTGCATGATCAGACTAAATGTACACCATTTTGAATTTTTGCCACGAGAAAGCTGAAAGGCCTCGCTTCTGCCTGCTCTGCCAGGACTCAAACTTCTCCCTCTATTGTTGTTATAATGTGGCAGTCGTGTAGGTCTTCATTGCAATAAAATACCCCGGCTGGCTGAGCTCGCTAGGTTAATGCTGGGGGGCTATAAAATTGCAATGTAGACATTAGGACTCAGGCCGGAGCCTGGGGTACCCTGTGGTCTGAGAGCACTTTTATAGCCCAGCAGCTTGAGCCCCGTGAGCCCAAGCCTGCTGTGGGTATTTTATTGCAGTGTAGGGATACCCTACAAGCCCCACTCATGAACCTGCCCCCATTGTGCTAGGTGCTGTACAAACAGAAAACAAAAAGACAGCTTCTGGCTCAAGGAGCTTTAGTATAAGACAGGAGCCAACAGAGATACAATAGAGAGATCGGTGGGGATGGCACAACAGGGACTTTGCCAGACTAACTTCACTGAGTTTGCTGCTAACGTTTTCTTCTCCTGCAGATTTTTCCACTGCAAAGCAGGATTGGGGTGGCCCGTCAGTGCATGTTGAGGAGCCTGCCCTTCTCCTTTGCTCCCATAATACAGCTTAGCACAGTAGCAGACATAAGTTTTCCCAAATTATTTGATAGCAAGTGTGATGCAGATAGGAAGTGTGAAATATCGAGATGGGAATTAGGGGGTAATAAGAGCCTATATCAGACAAAGCCCCGAATATTGGATGAAGGGGAATGTTACCTTTGGCACATAAAGTGCTGGAGTTCTCTTCTTGCCAGTTACACCCAGTGTCTTGTGTGTGCGTATTATGTTTTCACTCACCAGTGGAATCCACCCTTTTCCTTGGGCTGCTGCAGAGACCAACCCTCCCACCCCCCCATCCCAAGTAACCACAGAGACCATGTCCGCATCCAAAGAAGCCACAAGGTGGCACTCACCAGCCTTCTTTCAAGCATCTCTAACACAGAGAGCCTGCACGCACAAATGGCGAGAGGTTGCGCAGGGATACAGATGGTTTGGTGGCTGGGAGCCAAACTGGGTGAATGTTTCACAAAACTACATCTCAGTCCTTAGGCAAGTGTTTTCTAAATCAAAGTTGATAAATCACCTAGGTTTAGAGGGCTTGCATCTCAACAAGTCTTACTAAGCAAAACAATGTAATTGAAGCTGAGGCACAGAAAAACATCAGCAGGGAGACACCATTACTCATAGTTGTCAAGTTGACAAGAGCTTGTGGCTTAAGATTCCTTAATATTTACAGACCTGCCACTGTCCTCACTGGTGAAAGAGCCGAGATGATGGCTGAAGACGAGGCAAAAGTGCAGTCTGATGTGCAGGGTCTTGTTTGTTTTTTTCGCTCTCATTTTATAATCTATATTCTGAATCACTTCATATTTTCCACATTGTTTTCTTCATATTTTTCACTAGCTTCTCTCCAGTTTATATAGTTTCTCCCCTTCACTCCAGTTTCCCTGGAATCACAGAGAGCAGGGCCGGGGACAGTGTTGGGTCATGGAGTCCAATACTTTGCATTTACCAGGATCCCTCCCTACATAGTTTCCACTAACGCCTCATCTATAGATCCCCATGCAGATACAAAATTTGCGTCTGCAACTGATACACGATCCGCAAACGTGGTCCGCGGATATAAAGCAGATATCCGCAGATTTGAAGGGCTCTACTTAGCTACGTTTTTGTGAACGTCAGCAGTGATTGTGCCTCGTCACTCTGTCTGCCTCACTAGCTTTTGGTGGGCAAAAATGTGACTAAGGGCACTACTGTCGAAAATGTGACTATGAGGCTAGTTTCAGGAGTAAATGGATTGAAACTGTTTGAAAAGGCTCAGTTGTGGCTCAGAAGCAATGCACTGGGGGAGAAGCAGAGCCACACTATACTGAGCAATTCAGGGAGGGACAGTCTGCTTTTATTGTCATGTCAAGTATTGGCATCTCATTGATGAATGGATATTTCATTTCAGCCTCCATAGGGAAAGCCGGCCAATTAAACGCCGCTGATCTTTCCCTGAACATTTATTTTCTCAATTTCTGACCACGGCTCCTTGTCCAACAGCTGTCTGTTGAGAGGGTGAATTTGTATTGTTATGTTCAAAGGATGTGGGACCTGATTCAAAGCCTCTTGAAATCAACAGAAAGGTTCTCATCAACTTCAATGGGATTTTAAATATGTTGTGACCATGCCCACTGTGTGGTGTCTCTCGTCTGTAGAGCTGGCCAAGATATAACTTGCTTTACTTACATAATCAAGTCACTTCCCATAGAAGTCTTTAGAACTACTTGGATGAGTATTAACAGGATTAGACCTTTTGCATTAACTTAAACTGCATCTTCTCTCACAGCATGTCTCTCACATCTTATTGTTTAGTTCTGTCTTCCTGCATTCATGCTAGAGCTCTGATCAACAGCACATTTGGAGCCTGGTCCTGCTCCAACTGAAGTCAATGGTTGCTAAACAGTAGCATTTCAGTTATGTGCCTTATCTTTATGTAATGCCAGCTAAAAATCAGATTGTGTTTATACATAAGAACCTCTCTATTTTGCATGCATCCAACTTCAGTTCAGATAGCTCAGAAATGCTTTCCCTTCTTTCCCCGTTAATGCCTTGTCAGAATTTGATTAGTTGCATTTTTAAAAAATCTGTCACAGGCATGCCCTTAGTAACTCAATTCCCTCTCTTCTATTACAGTCTAGTTTTATAGCATTTGCTGTTAGGTGCACATCCTGCTTTCTCTATGACCCCAGAGGGCCCCAGATACAGTCTAACTGTGAGAGTCCACTACCAGGTATGGCAGGATTTCAGGAATCCAAATGATGAGGTCAGCACACCCTTGCAGAGCCCACTTCCATCATGGTTAGTGTCCGGTGGTATCCATGCAGTGGGGAGGGTTTGAGAGTGAAGCAAGGTTGCCCCACTGTGCAAATTCACTACCATTGCTCCCTGGAGTGAGCCTGCAGGAGCAGCCAGTGTTACAGCAATTTCTGAGGTGCCCAGGGGGCTCTGGAGTGGCTCTGCTGAAATTCCAGAGATGGGGAGGATTCTTTGCTGTGTAGCTTCTGTGGAACAGCTCTGTGCCAAGGCTGGCTACTGGTACTTGGTAAGGGGGGGTGGGATTTACAGATTCCTCTTTAGTTCACAGCCATCCTAGTTTATCACCTAGGTGAGTTCCTTTACTGTTCTAGCAGAGATTGTCTGATCCAGGGCCAGCGGCAGGGGGGTACAACGGGTACAGCTGTACCGGGCCCCAGACTTAAGGGGGGGCCCCCTTAAATCCGGGGCGGGCCCGGTACGCTGCTGTACCCCCTTGTCGCCGGCCAGGGAGCCCCCCAGCGGGCGGCGGGAGACCGGCGGGGGGGAGGACCCCGCGGGCAGCGGGAGACCGGCCGGGGGGGGCCCCCCATGGGCGGCGGGAGACCGGCCGGGGGGGGGCGCACGATCTGCGTACGGGGCCCCCAAATTCCTGTCGCCGGCCCTGGTCTGATCTCCATCACTCCCTTTAACAATACTAAGAGGATCTTCATTCCAGTCAATCTCCAAGCTCATGTAGCGTCCCCCACCCATAAAGAAGTGCAATTTAAGCAAGATGCTGACTGCCCTCAATCTCCCACTATGGAGAATGGAAGTTGCAGTTACTCAGGATCAGGCCTTAAATCATTAAATGCCATACCAATATCATACAGATGCATTTCTAAATCTGTCATATAAGGAACTGCCAGTTAGTCTGTTCCATTCCCCATCTGTAAATGAAGTTAATGCAAGCAAGTAAGAAAACCCAAGGCTTTGGAAGGGAGTCTCATGTTGTAGGACAAAGCTACCCACAGCATATCTGAGTAGCAATCAGTATGTACCACAACAGTTAAAGATCTGTTAGCTTTTCCATTACAAGCTCTATTTTTGATAGGTTTTGTAGTTCAGCCATAAAAGTGTTATTCTGAGCCAAAGTTAGGTATCAAAATCTTCACTTGAGGAGGTGAAATGAATTGGCTGCATTTTTATTTATTTATTTAGGTTACAACACAGACCTTTTAAAAAAAGTTGACAGAATGTTGATGTTTTCAGTGCATGATTTTAGCTAACTTTTTCAATAGTTAGTCAGTGAGGTCAATTGACCCCTGCCTCGTCTCCTGGAATAAACTGATTGTTGTGTCATACATACAGCATTGCACTCACTGGTAGTGCAAGGATCACATAGTCTTAGGAAGAACTGGCCCAAACAAACAGGAAATCCATTCTGGAATCTTCGCACTCTCTCAATTACTGCTGTGTTTTTCCTCCATCGGAGCAATTAGTGGGCAAGTGTCTGGTAAAGCAAGATAGAAAATAATGGTCTGTCTAATGCATGATTTAAAAAAAAAATATTTAAAAAACATAATTTCTTAGAGACTGAAGGGGCTAATTTCTTTCCACAAGAAAGGATCCAATGCACTTCAGTGATTCCTGGTATTTAAGTTTATTTTTAAAGTGCTTCAGGGTCCTTCAGGGTGAAAGGTGCGAGAGGAATATAAGGGATGATGCTTTTAAACTTAAAATAATTTAGAAATCCGTTGAAGATCATGGTGTTAAAAGGTTATTTAGTGGGAAGATAAAGTTTCTATGGGCCAAGCCCTGCTCCTATTGAAGTCCATGGAAAAATTACTATCGGTTTTATTGAACATCTTGCCCATGTAAGAACTACAATCATTTGTTCTTGAATATCTTCTCTTGGGGTGTGAGTTGTTCCAACTCTCACTTTCCTGATTGCCAGCCGAACTGCTGTGAACTTGAATTTCTAGTGGGCATATATGGTGAACAGAACTCTATAGGATCAGACCAAAATTCAGGCCCCCACATCCCAGCCTCTGGAAGAAGAATGACTGAACCGGATGCTGAGTTTTGGTCATGTGCTCTTCTAAGGATCCAAATGGTAAAACAAAAGCAAGGCAGGCACCATAGTCTAGTAAATTGAGTTGGGAGAAGGTGTTAAGAGACCTGAGTTTTAATCCTATATCTGACACAGACTTGCTGGCTAGAATACTATATTGGGTCACCCCTACTTTAACCACAGCTCCTGCCTAGCCAGCACTTATACTACAGTGATGAAAGCCATACAAGTACATAGACAGAAGTCAGTAAAGATCCTGGGCAAATCTAACTCAATGTCAGCATGTGGCTTAGCTTCAGTAAGCTCAGTATCTTGTGTCTGCATTAAAGAAGGATTCATTTTAAAAGAATCTGGGTATCAAAGGGCATGCAGATCTCCAACTACTCACAAGTAGTATTGGAATATCTGTTTCCTGCTGATACAGATTTCCACCCTCAGTGGGTGAAAGTGCCTATTTCATGCATCGCTTTGCGCTGGGTTATATCCAGTTACTTTACTTACCATTATGCAACTTAACCCAATGCAACCCAACACCATAAGACAAAATTAGAATTGCATAAATATATTTGTGCAGTTTCTTCACCATCCATAACAATATTCTTTTCACTCTCCAACCCAAGATGAACTGGAGGACACTAAGTAAGTTGCTGATGAAGACTAACCCATGTTTATTTTTCTGAATTAAACCTAAACTGTGTTATCCTTATGGACTCAATTACTGACTCAGAAGGGAATGCCGCAGTTCAAAATTCAGCATGTATCACGCTGGTAACTGGGAGAATCCAAGAGCTATACATACTGGGCTTAAGGTCATTAATCAGTCCTTACTTAGGTGTCACAGAGTTCACTCACCACTGGTGGTGCCCCCTGCTGGCTGTCCTAGGGATTAGATCCAACCAGGCATTGCGTCCTCCCCTGGTGATGCCTCTCCCATTGTCCTCCCACCCTGTGGACCCCTCTCACTCAAGGCACTGCAGCCTCCTCTCCATGACTCAGCCCTCCAGCCAGGCCATCATACATGCTCCCCCATCCTGGGGTCTCAAAGTCCTTCTTGACAAAGGGGTTCAGGGAGCCTTCCTGCTCACTACCTCTCCAGTGCCACTTCATCAGCAACTTGTAGGGAGACTGTGGCGGGGTGACCACCCGCCCCCTACCGGAAAGGGCTTGGAAAAACCCCAAAAGGGGTTTGAAGCTGGGAGCCAGCAGGCTTTTCAGGCCTGATTGGGCATGAGGCCCAGCTGGGCGGCCACGCCCCAAACACTCCCAGCCAGGATATAAGGGCTGGGAGACAGAGAAACAGGGAAGGCAGTCTCCTCTGCATTCAGAGGGAGACAAGCCTAGCTGTAGGAGCTGAGCCAGGTACCTGGGTTAGGGCAGAGCTGGGGCGGGGCAGGGCAGAAGGAGCTGGGTGGGCTCTAGCCACGAGCCCCAGGCCTCCGGGCCTGATACAAGGTCCGACCCAGAACTACCAGGGTTGCAGGGAGCAGCCTAGGGCTGGAGATAGCAGCAGCAGCAGGCCAACCCTCCTTGCCTGTGATGAGAAGCCATGATACTGCAGTCCGCCCCAGTGAGCGGGGGCAAGTGGTGACTGACAGTGGCATACTCTGAGGCGAGGTGGGGATAGGGGGTAGAGGGTTCCCCTGGGGAGGGGAGACCCTCACACCAAAGGGGGTACTGCAGGGGTGCAGCACCCACAGTTGGAGGGCTCCGGGGTCCAGGAGGGACGCGGGGCATCAACCTGCGGAGGGCGCTCTGGACGCTGAAGGAGCTGATTCCCCAGATGACCAGCGGGAGGCGCCGCAGGGGTGAGTGGTGGCCCCGTTACAGGGACCCAGACCCACTCTCTACTCCAGATCCCACGTCAGGGGCTCTTTCATCAGCAGCCAAGGTTTGACCTACCCCATACCTTTTTGCTTTTCCCCTGAGTCTTGCGTACCTCTCTGGCTCTCCCACTTCTCTGGGCTTGCCAAGCCACCAGCCTTCCTACTAGGGAGTAACTGTAGATTACTTGCCTCTAGTCCCCCTTCTCCCAGGGAGACTGAAGACTCCTTCCCTCCAGCCCCCTTGTGTTGCCAGCTTCCTGGCTTATATAGGGCCTGTTCCTACCCAGCTGAGCCTATTCTATTTAATTTCTGCTCCTTGTCTTTTTCTCCAGGTCCAGCCTGGGCAGCTAATTGGCCCACTTAGCCATCTTAACCTTCTAAGCCTTGTGTGGGGTAAACACCTCATCACATCAGGCAAAAGTCCAATTAACTTCCAGTGGGAGCTCTGCCTACATAAAGAATGAGTAAGAACTTCCTTCAGAATTCATCCCAGTATTAATATAGGGCCAAATTCTGCCTTCATTGGGAATTACAGTTGAGAAGAATTTGGCCTATACTTAGCAATTACATAGCACTTTCATTTAATATTAACTAACAAATCCTTATAATAATATCTCTGTAATTAAGTACTGTTATCCTGATTTTACAAATGAGGAGCCAGAGCAGAGAGGGTAAGTAAATTATGTTACAATATTAGCCAGGATGGGTAAGAAATGGTGTCCCTAACCTCTATTTGTCAGAAGGTGGTGATGGATGGCACTTGATCATTACCTGTTAGGTTCACTCACTCTGGGGCACCTGGCATTGGTTACTGCTGGTAGACAGGATACTAGACTGGATGCACATTTTGTTTGACCCAGTACGGCCATTCTTATGTAGGGTCAGACTGTGATATGCTTATTTGCATTGAACAATACCATACTCCATGAGTCCCATGAAAGTAAATAGGACTACTCTCTGTAGAGTAAGATTCTGTCCAACCTGAATGAGTATAACACATCTGGCCCTTAGGTTGTAAGCTCCTTGGCCACAGACTATCATTTTATTATGTGTGTGTGTTCAGCACCTAGCAAAATGGCAGCACTGACCTCCCCATAGGGATCTCTCGCGGCTATCACAATCCAAATAAATTCTAATAATTGCCCAGGGCCACCGAAAGAATCAGGGTCAGAGCCCAGGTTAGAACACAGAATCCTCTATCCTGTGTTTAGCGCTTGTCTTTCTCATTAGTATAAATAATCCGAATGCTAGTTAACTATTCTGGATAAAGATACATTGCAAGCTTTCTGGGGGAAAGGTCTGTCTCTGTAACTGTCTCTACAGAGCCTAGCATAATGGGGCCCAAAGGCTGACAGGGCCTTTTGGCACAATCCCAATATACACTTTCACTAATAACAATAAGAAGACGGGTCGTGGATATGGTGGGTAGCTTTTAGAGCCTAAAAATAATACCGACACCATTTAACCTTTAACTAGAAGCAGAGACAGGATGACAGGGGATGAATAACTTGATAAATTGCCCTGTTCGTTCCCTCTGAAGCATCTGGCAGTGGCTAGTTAGAAGAGAGGATACTGGGCTAGATGGACCATTGGTCTGACTCAATGTGGCCATTCTTGTGTTCATGTAAATTAAATTAGTAGAGTAACAGGGAAGGATTGATGCTAATGATCGGCACCTTACTTACTGGCACCTTACTTACGGTTACTCTTGGATCCAGCTCCTCAAGCAGTTCCATGGTGCTAATTAGACCACATTATTAATAGGAAACATATCTACCAAGGACTATAGTCCAGATCCTGCTACACTGAAGTTAATGGGAGTTTTCTATTGGCTTCAATAGAAATAGGAACAGTCTCAGTAGAGCAGGCATCTATAAATGTCATATGTTTGTGCCTATAAATCAAGGTGGCCAAATTGTGGCTTGCGAGCCACATGCGGCTCTTTTACCATTGACATGTGGCTTGCAAGCCCCTCCCAACTATTCTCTGCTTACCAGACTGCAGGGGGAGCTCAGGACCTCTGCCTTGCAGTGGGGTGATGGGGTAAGGACTTCTGTCCAGTGGAGAGGTGGGTCTCATGGCTTCAGCCCTGCAGAACACACCTGCCAGGGCTCGGGGCTTCAGCAGGAGTGGGGCTGGAGCTCCGGCTCCCAGCAGGTGCACCCTAGCTCTTGAACTTCTGAAGATTGTCATATGTGGCTCGGAGGGCCAGTAAGTTTGGCCACCCCTGCTATAAATCCTAAATGTGTGCCCTGCTGGGAAGATTAAATCTTGCTGCAGCCAGGGCTCCCTGCATGAAGCAATGGAATTTCTGGCTCAGGTCTAGGAACACTCCAGACATTCCCTAGGGGAAACACCATTTCACTCTGCAGTCTGCTCTATTCTTTGGCAAATACAGAAGTGATGGTCACTAGGCGATGGAATAAAGAGGGATGAAAAAGGTGTACCGGGGTGTCTCAGATGGGCTATGGGGCTGACCAGGGGTAAGCTCCATTTACAGAGAGAAGCCGTGTCTGGTGAGATGGAGTAATTAATGTCAATGACAAATGACTGATTATTATAATTATACATTATCCTTCTATTGCAGCTTAAATTTGGGGATCTCAGAGTACTTTATAAACATTAATTAACTCTTGTCACATCCCTAAGTATTACTGTGGACGTTTTCAGATGATTGCAAGGATGCACAAAGTGTGTACTGTGAAGAAATGCCCATGGTCTCTGCAAATGAATGAGACAAAAACAGAATCCAGGAATTCTGACACTCAGCCCCCTGCTCTAATCATTCTTCTCCCCCATCTAAAAAACCAAAAGCCATAATGAAAGATTTGACTTGGCAATCAGATACCCACTGAGCCTATCTGCCTTTCAGTGTACAAGGAGAAAATCCTTTCTAAGTGTCACTGACTTTAGAGGATAATATTTTGCATGTAGTTCAGCTGTGGGGATTTACATTTTAATATCGAATTAGAAGGCTACATTCTCAATGCAGAGCAACTAAAAAGCTTTACAAGACTAGGAAGTAATAAGAATATTCTAATAAGGAACAGATTAGCGGTATGAGGATTCTAAATTCATTCTTGATAAGACATGTTTTTGCCTCATATACATACATTGCTTCAGTGCTATGACAAATTAAATCTCTAAAAAACCCAAAACACTAAAAGAATTTTGGAGCTATTTTTGTTTTAAAAATGAAAATTAAGAGATTGGTTCTACAGACCTTACTGTTGCAAATGCAGACCTCATGTTTTCCACAACTCTATGGCTGCAGAACTGACAGAATTCACTCTAGGGCAGAACTTGCCTGCAGAAGTTAAACTTCCATTTACAAAAAACAAGTTATGTCCCCACGGAAGTAAATGGCAAAACTCCTACTAACTTCAATGGCACCAGGGTTTCACCCTAAGTTGGTAGTCAGTCGTGAATGTGGAGAAAGCTTTCTGAATGTGCACCTGAAGAGATGCCTTTCTATGCCTGCAGCCTGAAACAAGGGCCCTATATTTCACCATTTTCAAAAGTGGCTACTGATTGGGTGCCCAACTTGAGACATGTTGGCCAGATTTTCAAGAGAACTGAGCAACTCCAGCTTGAACTAAAGTCAAAGGGCTGCTTATACTGATGCTCATCTGTTAAGATGGCACCTTGCTCAATCAGAACAGGCCACCAGCAAAACAAGACTGAAAAATAAAACACATAGGTTGGGATCCACTTGGTGCTTGCACGTCTATGAAAACTATATGGGGTGTCATGTAAGTGTACACCCCGCAGGTGCTCAAGGTGAATGCAAGCCCCATCGGACAAGCCCAGTCACGAAGGAGGAAACGTGATGGAGTCTAAGACACCAGTTGCATAGGCTTGGAAGTGGGCAAAATGCAGAGACTACATAATCCTATGATAGAGGAATGGAGAAGATTTTCAAGTGCTCAGAACCCATCATTCAGGCTGGGTTTTACAAAGTGCTCAGCATGAAGCCACGCACAGTGTCACACTTACACACAGATTTTTAGAAGAGCTCACACTCAATACAGTGAACTCTTCTGAAAATCTGGACCCTGTTGTGTAATGCTACTTCTCATGAGATAAAGACAAAGATAGGTTCTTGGGATCTATCAGGTCTGCATAAGAAACATCTTTTGGTGCATCTTGGATAGATGGGGTTAAAAATGCTGCTGATACATCACTCACTGTTAGACCATAGAAATGGGTGTGGTCTGTTTATACGGTTATAACACTTGGGTGCTGACCTGGCGTTGCCTGGTAGCAGAGCTCAGACAGAAATATGTGTGTTTCCCTTTAAGGTTAACTGACAGTAGAAAGGTTGCCTTTTTGCCTTTTACCACGCCTTCCTTCTGGTGTCAACATCATTTTTCTCTTGGCACTCGCTCAATTGGTCATTTTAGTGCTACTTCATTACGGGCCAACTGCCATATATGGACCAAATTTTGATGTCATCCTTGGAGGAGAGACAAGAAGTTGTAATGACCCCATACTCCCCTTCCATAACTTGTGGCACACTGTACCTGCAGAGTAAGCCCTGTCCTACACACACTCATTCCTCTGAGGAGAAAGGAAATGCTGCTGCATTCATTGTCTGGAGTAAGACGAGAGAATGAAGGCTCTCTCTCCTGCTACCTGGAGGCTTAAAAACTGACTGTGATTAAATGAAATATCTTCAGCGGGTTCACCTTGAGGCCATATCCCTGTGCCTTAAACAAGTACAACCAAATGAAACAGCAGTCCTGTTCAGAGCAACTCATGAGAAAGTGAAGCTACAGCGAATTTGTCAGTCTCAGGTTCTTAGGCATACAGGGAAAAGCACATCACCAAAGTGCAGAACTCAGAGTTTTTGTTAAATATAGCCCTAAACTGTCACTATGCTTGAAAGCATGTGTCAGCCTTAACTGCGCTGAGATGTTTGTAACATTACACCCCTGTCAGGGATCTATGAAGGCGTTCTAATATGAACTAGGTTTACTTAGCTTGCCTGAAAGTCTGTGCTTTCTGAAAGCCTCCATTGCTGTGGCAACATTCAGGTTTTTGTCAATTTTTCCCACCATCGCAATAGCACCAAGGCAGCTCCCCTTTGATGCTAGCAGCAGCACAAGCTGGTGTTGGAGTTTTTACCACTGTGTCATTCAACTCTGCTCAGAACGAACCAGCATAAATGAGGCATGTAATCCAGCCTAAAAAGCCGATACAGCCATTTCAGAGATCCACGGTGATTTCCTCTCATCAGCGTGGTCCTTTTTTCATGAGTTAACTCTGAAAGTGCCCCAGAAACAGAAAGGGGGCCCGTTAAATCTCCTTGTGATTTCTGCTCATTTCAATGCTATTTAAAAAAATCACAGTGGACAATAATGAGAAATAAAAATGTTAACATCTCTGTCCCTTTGAAATCCTCAGAGGTTTCTAATCCCTGTTACCTTTTTTAATGAAAACCTGTTCTGTGAGCAGGTCAACAAGCCTATTAGCCACCAAGTCTGCAAAGTTCCCTAATGGTGCTAAAGCCAGCATGAGGATTTGGGTCAACTGAGATGCAAGACATCTGATCCAGCAGATCCCGACTGGAATTTCCTTAGTAGCTGAAACAGTAGAGGACCAGCTGAATTGTCAAATTCATCAGACAACTTAAAATGGTCCTAAATTAAGAGGTAGAATGAAACCTACTGATTTGAGGGGGGAAGAGGAGAGAAGAGGAGAGGGGTGAGGGGGAATTATGTCAGAAAAGCATCCATTGACTCAAATCCATTTAATTCTAAATGGAGTCAGCAGACCTTATGTAACCCGGGCTCACTCCCCTCCCTGAAATAGCCTCCCAGAGAAGATAAATCAGTAAGATACATACATGCAAATCCCTTTTGTAGCTTTAATAGTGAACATTTGCAATCATTTCTCAGCTGCAGTACATGTACACTTTCTAAACCGTCCACATCTGCTCTGCAGCGCAGGTGCAGTGCTGTTTGGTTTCATGACAGAGATAATTACAGGCTCAGCAAATATATTAGCTCACTTCTGAATTTCTTTCATCAATCCCATGTCATTAGAAGCATTAAGTGGGAGCAGTCAGCTGGCTAATGGATTGGTCAAGTACCATAGTAGGTTAGGGTATTTAGTTTTATTACTAACCACTCTTAGTAGGGTCTTAAAAAATATAGTAGTATCAGTTGACCTACAATACACTGCTCTCCCTTAGTGGTCCACAGAATAAGGTCACTTGAGGAGAAACAAAAGAGTGCTCTCTTTAAATTGTGCTTTCTTATTATTTCACATAACTAAAAGAGAAAAGTCAAACTTTCCACAATGATATTTAATGAGATGGTATCTCAGTAAGAACCAGATTCTGCTCTTTTGAGAATAAAAAACATCAAGTGCCAGAACCTCAGCTGTGTCTGGGGAACACTCGGCACAGCTGAAGTATCAGGCGTAAAGAACACACAAAGTAGATGTTTTCTAGGAGAGACAGGACCCAAAACCGGGAGGGCTTCACAGACTAAACCCAACATCTGAAATTTCATTGAGAAAGGGACTGGTGAGACTGTGGAGCACAAAAGTTACATGTTTTCTTCAAGAAACATGGCAAAATGAGTGGCAGAACATTCATTACCAACCTAGGCTTCCAAGTGGCCTTCAGCCATACCCATAAAGAACACATTGCAGTAATCCATTCAGATGGTGACAAAGGCACCCATTACTGTGGTAAGATCTGTACCTGTGTGATAGTGTCAGAACTTCCTTGCCAAGCACAGAATATAGGAAGTGCTTTTGGCTACATCTACTTCTTGACCCTTTAAAAGCAGATTAGTGTACAGGAAAACCTCTAGCACCTTGCTAACAAAAGATGAACCAATTCTTATTATATCAACATTATACTTTCCTCTGCACATTTCCTCCCAGTCATCCAGCAATGCCTTTTGCTTGGCAGGACTGAGATTTAAGCAGCCAGTTTTCATCTAGTTAAACCTTTCAGTAGACAACTGGAGATGAGAAAGACTCCAGTGTCCAGATTTGATTAAAAGGAGAAGTAGAGCTGATGACACTGTCACTCAACTTGTCTCACTATCTGCCCAAGCAGCCTCACTTAATCAGTGAATAGAAGGGATGAAAGAACAGAACTTTGTGGCAACCACCAATTTGTGGCAATACTTTGTAGCAACCACCAATTATACTTGCCAGTGTCTGCAGAAAGAGTAGCACAACCTCATGGTCAATTTCTATACATTTCATAGAAATTTCCATTATAATACCTAGCCATTTATAGCCATGGTTGAATTCTTAATAATGAGGGAGATTTTACATCATAGAGCTTCAGTTAACCTTTTGCCCCCCAAAGTCCTAGCTTAAGAAAACTTCTTTTTTTAAAAAAAACAACAACAGTGTTCTACCCTTTTAGATCTTGGAAATGTTCACAACATGCAGTCAGTGCTGCTAGCAGACTGCATCTATGGTAATCACAATTTGTGCAAATGAATCTGTCTGTGAATTAGTTTATCACCTGAACACTATGCATCTATCTCATCAATCAACAGAACAACATAGCTGAAAAGAAATATGCTTCCTTCAAACAGAGTAAGCTGTTTTACTTTATACCCAGTGACTAGAGCAATTTGCTAGTAGAAGCCACTGTGAAAGTTAACTAGCTTGTTCACAACTGAGACTCATCATCTCTAAATAATAGGCACTCACATTTTCTGTTTACATTGTTCTAAAGTCTATAACAAAGCCTGAAATCACCAGGGGATCTGGACACCCATTCAAGTGGTAATGCTCATGAGCTGCAGTACAAATACAGTACTGTATAGAAAGGACAATGCCCTTTTCTGTTTTTTCATCCCACTGATCCTTTAAATATTTGAACAACTGAATCATTATTATTGATGCACTATTTGATTAAACCAGGCTTAACATTAAAATGCTGGGTGAATTCTAAAGACTTAATGCTCCCATATCCGATACCATTACATCTGTAGTATCAGCTTCCATTTTAATTCATCTTATTTTTCTATGGTCCTCATTCTGATGATTGTTAGTGCTTTGGTAGTTTTTGTGCACTGGAGACAGCATCTGTAAAGTTCATTTTTATTATAGCAAATATGCTTTCAGTAAGCTAGAAATGTATAGGCTTGACAGGTAACTCAGTTATAGGAAAAACTAATGCATTGCATTACAGAAGTAATATCAGCGTCCGATGAGGGCATTGTTGAAATAATGGGGCTGATTCTGATATCATACAGTTCTAGCCACACTGCCTTCCATGGAGTTACCCCTGATTTACAGTGTGATATGGCCCCAAAAATAAACCTGGATTCATTAAAAATATGAGTATGTCTGACAGTCTCCTGTGAAGGACTAATAATTTTTTGCTGAGGCAGTCATTTTCAGGCCTTTTCAATGACAGCAAACCTTTTCCAATGCATTTTCACTGATCCCAGGAATTATTTAAAGTAATTCTGTTGATGTGGGGCAAAATCTGGCTGCAGGCTTATTGGATCAGATTGTCAGTTGCACTGAGGCCCCTGTACATAAAGGGGCAGTAAAGTGAGTGTAAATGTAATTTATTCCCACATGAAGGCCTCTTTACACTGCCAGAGTAGTGTTAGCAGCCGTGTATAACTGAGAGTCAAGCCCTCTGTGTCTGGAAGGGTTTGCTGACAATTATGCCACATCTATCTTTGTAATTCTCTGGTAACTTTCTAAATCTGACATACAATTACATTATGACTTATTACCATAATTCCTGGGAGCCCTTGTCACGGCCCAGACTCCCAGGGTGCTAGGAGCTGTCCAAACACAGAACCAAAAAATCTTCCTTGCTGCTCTGGTCAATATTATGCAATACTCATGCAACTAGTCCCCATATCTTCAGCTGATTACTACATAAGTTAAAGTTGCAGATTCAGGGCCCTTGTAATGACTTATGTTGAGTCTCTCTAGGCTATTAAAAAAATCTTTGCTCATAGGTATGGGCGCAGTGAACAGCTACAAGCATCTCTGTAGCTTGCCTGTGCATGAATGATGACCTCCTTTGATTATCCTACTGGTATTACACTTAGGAGGATAGAACTGGCCAGACAAACATCAAGTAGTTCTTTTCTTTTACTCATTAACTTTTGCTTATGACTTAGGTATAAAATATTTTCTTCCTGTGTTGAAGATTGCTTTGGTGTAGCTGAAGTTATTTTTCCACACAACTAATGGTAAGATTATCCCGCACCTAAATTTACTTTGGCCATCCTGTTAGGACCCTTACAGGTGGCATTCCACTAGGTAATGAAGTAGTTTTTGACTTTAGCATTATGGCAGGCAGGTTGCTCTAGTTTTCTGATGGCTGTGGAAGGTTTTCAAACCACAGAAACAATCATCCCAAAGTTCAAATGTTTTATTAAATGGATTAATGAATGAATCCAATGGATGAAATGGACTCATGTATCCATCATCTAGGTCAGGGGTGGGCAAACTACGGCCCGCAGGCCACATCCAGCCCGCAAGCTAATTTTGCCCGGCCCCTCAAGCTCCCGGCTGGGAAAGCTACCCTCAACCCTTCCTCTGCTGTCCTGCCTTCCTCTCTCACCTGGAGCTTCAGCGGACAGAGTCCAGGAGCGGCCCAGGACAGCGCTGCAGCGGCACGGCTGGGTTGGGGTAAGGTCCTGCCACGCGGCCTGCTGGAGCTCGCAGCCCTGCCCCCCTTACCACGCCGTTCCCCCATCCCCCAGACCCTTTGCCTGAGCTGCCGCTGGGAGCGGAGTGCCCCGCCAGAACCCCGCCGCTGCAGCATTGTCCAGGGCCGCTACTGGACACGGCATGCAGAGGCTCCGGAAAAGGGGGTAGGTGGGGGGGAAGCGGCATGGTAAGGGCGTGAGGGGGTTGGATAAGGGGCAGGAAGTTCTGGGGGAAGTGAGAGGACAGGGATCGGGGGGGGGGTTGGATGGGACAGAGGCTCTGAGGGGGTGGTCAGGGGATGTGGAACAGAGGGATTGGATAGGGTGGGGGAGTCCCAGGGGTCTGTCAGGAGGCTGGGGGGTCGAGAGGGGTCGGGGCAGTCAGGAGAAAGGGAGCGGGGGGATTGGGAGGGGGCATTCAGGGAACAAGGAGCAGGATGGGTTGGGTATTCTGAGTGGGGCAGTCAGGGGCAGGAAGTGGGTGGAGGTCAGATGGGGGCAGGGCCTTCCTACCCGGCCCTCTGTACAATTTTTGAACCTTGATGTGGCCCTTGGGCCAAAAAGTTTGCCCCCCCACCCCCCCGATCTAGGAAGTCTTTATTTGAAAAAGCCTTTTTCTTACTTCCTTTGCATGCACACTGGTTTAGTAAGCGTTAGAAATGGGAATGATCTACAGAGTGGATTCAGGCACGAAAACCTCCAAGTACAGGTGCAATGAAATCTGAGGCCATTAGCATGATAGAGCCAAGATGTGAAATTCAGATCTGGAGGCAAGTTTCCCTAAAGTTTTGGATCCAGGGTTGGCACTCATCTTTAGCAAATCACAGATGAGGGGCTAAATATAAATATAGCATTGTATATATAGCAAGTAATCCCATAATATAAATTATGCAAGTAATCCCATTGTCTCACATGAATAAGGAGAGTAAGATTTATCTCTATGTAGAAAGGTCTGTAATTAGTATATATATTACTTAGTTTGGTTGAAGTCAATGGGATATCTGAGTGCTCAGCACCTCTTAAAATCAGTCACACAAATTGTAAGTATGTGGCTTAAGACAGCACCATCAATTTATTACCATACGGTAAATTATCTAACAATTGTTATAGTTAATTAAAGTCTGCACAAAATAAGCCAAATCTTACTTGATTTTTCATGTGCTGCTTCCTGCCAGTAAGACAGCTATTTACATGCTTCTTTTGACTACCTTCTTGAGGGAAAATACTTTAATACAAATGTTCCCGTGTACGATACAGTTACAGTCCACCTGCTAGAGTCCTTGTCAGTTACTGAAAGTTGTGACTCTACAGACACCTTCACAGAAAGTAAAAACTCCTGCGTACAATGGCATAAAATAGAAACCAGAACAACTGAGTGCTCTCAAACCTAGAATATCTGTTCAACAAACAGGATGGTGTGCTGGCATAATAATAAATGTATGTAATTCACATAGAATGACCATACTGGGTCAGACCAAAGGTCCATCTAGCTCAGTATCTTGCCTTCTGACAGAGGCATATACCAGGTACCCCCGAGGGAATGAACATACACAGTTTCAGGCAAATAGGCTACAGACACCATCCTTGCCTATCCCAACTAATAGCACTGATGGACCTAGCCTCCATGAATTTATAGAGTTCTCTTTTGAACCCTATTATAGCTTATCCTTCACAACATCCTCTGGCAAAGAGTTCCACAGGTTGACTATGTGTTGTGTGAAGAAATACTTCCTTTCATTTATTTTAAACCTGATGCCTATTAAAGAAGCTTTTCACTACAGATGGGATGGAAGCAAACCCAAAGCCTCTGGCTTAGGAGGCCAATGCCTTATCCATTAGGCCACTGGGACCACTTTTGTCTTATAGGATACCAAAACGTTTTACAAGCTGAATGAATGCGTTGTTTTCACTATTCAAATAGCATTGGTTATATACGATTGCATAGGCACCGACTCTGTGGGTGCACCAGGGCTGGAAAAAAATGGTGGGTGCTCCGTGCCCCCATCTCACTTCCATTCCCTGATTTGATGAGTGCACAGACATTTTCAATCCAGTGTTAAAAGCTGTATGTGTAACGCATGCCTGCTGGGTGAGCGCTCTGTCCCCCTCTAGTGGTACCTACACCACTTAGAGATTAATAAATCTGCTACAGGCATAGTTAAGTTCATGTAGTAGCGACTCATGCATCTAATTCCAGAGGTCCCAGGTTTGATACTGACAACTGGGGTCTGTGGGTGTTTCCTATGTGCAACTACAAAATGCAGCTTTGGAAAAAATCCCCATCTAGGACTTTGAAATTCACTTTTCATCATCATGCATGGAAATGAAACACAAAAGAGATGCATAGGAGGTCTAAGCAAATTAATTGAAAATTAGAGTGAATAGTCACAAAACAATGTTTGCAGTATTTGCCTAATTACAACATACAAGAATCACTGCACCAGTGAAATGCAGCCACCTCCGGGGCAAAGGGGGACAACAGAAATATATTATGCTACTGGTGCAGCACACTATACAGAGGTGGGGGGAATGGGGAGGGGAGCAGAAGAGAGGATTTTGATGGCCCCACAGATCCTGATTTCCCAAGGACAGCACCTTAATATCCTCTAGTCTAAAATGTGGCCTTTTGACCTGGGGGGAGAAGGTAGTTTTGGCACTAGCAGAGTTAAAATCATAATCAAGACTGGAGGCCTAAAATGGAAAGAGAACTGTATTTATACCAATGCTTCTTCATGCATTAAACAAGAAATCCTATAGCAGGCAAACAGATGTAAGAGGATTGAAATGGTGCAGGTCCCTTGGTCTAAACTGTCCCTAAGAAGGAATCTGTCTGTCTGAAGGGGATCATCCTTTCTTTACTTCCTGCTGTTTCCTAATGCTACACACGTCCCCCTCCCCCTGCTAAATTGGGTGGCTGCTGGTAGGCTATTAACAGGCTTTGATGAAAAAAATAAAAATCAGACAGACAGACAGATGTGTTTTGCAGTCTCTAAAGTAGCACTTGCTGCTAAAATGGCTGTTGAGGCTGGCTGTAAATAGTGTTACATGATCTCTGTGCATTTCATCCTGCCAGCCACTGCATGTGTTTAGGATCCCTGCTGCCTCCAACTTCAGTGCAAACCAGGCTCCAAAATTTGCCAGAGTCTGACCACAGTGCAACTGTCTGGGGCTGTAAATCATTCGATTCAGCATCTGTCCTTTAAATTACAGCAAGCAAAAAGGAATCATATGACTACAACCCATTGGAAAACAAAAACACATTTGTGTCTTCAAGTGATTCACACACGCAAGCGCTGACTTATGGTTATGGGCCACAGGCACTAAAACAAATAATAGTAATCAATGCTATTTTTAAATAGAAGAATGGGGGTGAGGAGTTACCATATGTGGAATTAGCTCTGAGCAAGAGGAGATGCTATTGCTTCAAAAATTGAAAGCATCCTCTGACATAGACACCCCTGGTTCAAATTCTCATTTATACTCATGCCATCCCAGAGTTTTAGCAGATTTTGCCTTTCTTGGTAATTTAGTTTCATTAGCCAATATCATGCCATCCATTTTTATGCAGGACTCCCCTGCTTTCATGTCAGTTCTGATTTGAAAAAAATATGGGGGTAATTTTTGTAGCAGGAAAAGAAATTGGCTAAACCAAGGCACTGCAGTGTTTGTACGCTGCGTCTCATGAAAGAAAAGTCAGACAATTCAATTGTTTCTCGGTTATTTAAAATTTTGAAAAATGTACCATAGCACAGAGCAACTTGGGGAACAGCAATGGGAAAAAAAATTTAAGAGGATTAGATACCTAAAAGAGATCTGAAAACAGCTTAAAAATTGTAAAGACATCTCCCCTTTCAGAGTGTCCTGTGCAGTGATGCTTCAGGAAACTTCCCCTCATTTTTATTATAAATGCAAAGATCCCTCAAGCTGAAGCTCAGGGGCTTTCAGAGACAGCTAAGTAGATCAGGCCCTTCCGATCATTTAGACATAACACAGCTAAACATGGGTGCTGCTTCCTAACTTTAAAGAATTCTCAGGTTCTGAATAGGAACAAACCAAATTCCTCAACCATTACAGAAATAGATGCTTTTTGCTGTTCAAATGGACTGGCATAATATTATTTTACCTGTTGCAGCATCACAGTCACTGTTTTTAAAGTGAAAACAGACCCAAAATCTTTTATTCTCCCTAAACTGTATGCTACTCAAAATTTCAGTATAGCAATATACCTTACGTGAGTAAACTTCAAATTCCTTTTATTTCTTTACCCCAAGCCTTGTCTACAAATAATATAACAAGTTATCACATTAAAATGTTTATCTAATGCATCTTCTCAAGATTCGGTCCAGCTTCAGTTCATCTAAGTACTGGGATCAAATGTATTAGATTGTTTGTTTGTGGCTTAGATCATATGAAGAAGTTGATATTTTCTGCTTAAATCAGAAGAAATTTAATACAACGCAGTCCTTTCCACATATCTCGCCACTTATCTTATTTCGTTTGCAAATATCATATGTATTCTCTTGGGATAAAAATAGTGTAAGATGATTAGTTAGGCAAGTTCATTCGACACCATTCCCCCTTCATGACGTTGAAATCTAAAATCTGTATATGGTAGACAACTTAAAGTATATATAAGCAAGCTCAGCTCTGCTGGAGACACACAGCAAGTGCTTTCCTTCCAACTAGATTGCCTCCTTGTCCAGTCAAGAAGACCACAAAGGTAAGACCATTAGAACCTCTGCTTTTGGAAAAAGAAAAACGCTTCATGAACTGAAAGAACTTAGGCAATTAAAAAACAAAATAACATTTTATAACCCTTGTAGTCTGACATCCCCTTACAATCTAGAGTAGAACGAAATCAGTGATCAGACTAGTGGGAGGGAAGTGGCAGTATGGTACACCTCTCAGAAATGACAGCATGCTCCAACCTTTTTTCTCCCCCCTTCAACTTTTCTCCTTCATTTTTTCTACCATCAGCAGTGAGAAGTGGGTGATTGGCATAACTCCCTATTATCCTGAGTGCTGAGAACAATGGTAGCAAATATTCACAAGAAGTCACTGAGATAAATTCACTGTTAGCATTAGCGGAAGAAACGCCAGTGGAGAAACTTAATTGGAGATGTACCCATTGATACCCGTGGGGAATTTGCCCTATTGTTTCTTTGCACCCTCTGAAGTACCGACAAGAAAGAACTAGCCAGACCTACATGATTAACTGTTTATTTCCTCTCTCAGAAATCAGTTTGGATTGACGTAGCCAACTGATTGCCTGAGCAACTTTCCAACTTTTGTAGATCTGATTAACAGGGCACATAGGTCATAATTGGTTAGCTGCCCCATCTTCCCTCACAACCATGTGCCCAGAAAGGAAAGCAAAAGCGGAAACACATTTAATTTTTCTATAAGATTTTATATAGATTTTTTGGGAAAGCACTGGGATGGGATTTGGGAGATCTGGATTTTATTCCTGGCTCTGCCAAAGACATCTCTGTGACCCTCAGAAAGTCACTTCTCTGTGCGTCTGTTCCCCATCCATAAGTAATACGTACCTACCTCACAGAAATGTAGTGAATCTTAATTCATTAATAATTGTAATATACTTTGAAATTTTCATGGAGAATACTATTGCAGTGCAACTGTATTAATATTAAATTACATTCACGTGAACAGACTAGACTGGGATTTAGGGCCTCAGCAACTTTTTGGTAATCGATACAGAGTTTTGTCAGACAGAGTCTCTATTTTTGCTTCAGTGGGGAAGAGGATCTCTGTTAAAAGCTGATGTTTCAGAAGAAACTGGCTTCCCTCCTCCAGTCTTCCAAGGTTTACTCTCAGCACATCAGTTTACCAAAATGGAGGCATTTGGGTAAAAATCCAGCTCATTCTACTCTGTGCTGAGACAAGGCAGTCCAAGTTGTTTAAGAACAGTTGTCTAGACAGTGTCCATGAGAGTTAGTCTTCTATAGAAACATAAATTCAAATTCATCTCTGGTATAATTCAATTTACCTCAGTGGAGCTAGGCACAGGTTGAATTTCTTTCTGTGCATTTAGATTCCTTTCAAATTAAATAAATAGAATGAGTCTTCATTTTATAATTTTTTTTTTAATTTTTAAAAATATCAGCCCATTTACTGATAATCATGATTTGACTTTAAAATATTCTAGGCAAAATAGCTCCAAGAACTTTACCAGGGTTAAAAATGGCCCTCCGTTTTATATACTTTGTAGCTACTTAAAAGATATTATATAAAGTCAAAAAGTGAGTAATAATCTGCTTCCAGAGGAAGCCACACATTTGGGGTCTAGACTTGCTCTCTTCTCATGCTCCTCAGACATCATATCTTTCTCCGGCCCTACACCCCATCATGTGGAATTCCTCACTCATTCTTCAGATTCAAGTGGAAGCACCTGCTGCAGACATCTGTTACTGTATGCTCCATTTGCAATTAGAGGAATAACAGATCCTTTATCAGACATCGTCACACCAGCAACTTCAGACAGTGCCTTTGTGTGAAAGAGATGAAGAAGTTATTTTAATGACTAAATAGCTCACATTTATTTTACAGTTCAGCAATGGCTATGACTGACATCCTTTCTGCTAAAGATATTGAAGCTGCTCTTACCAGCTGCAAGGGTAAGGAACAGTCCCTCTGCAATGAGGAGACATACATTATTTTTATATCTTAGTATGATACGGCGATCATTTTCTCTGTAGATCCCTTCCCTGCAAGATCTCTTTGTAGCTGCATTACAAGGTAGCCTCCTGAATTCAAAAATACCCACAACAGGTTATTTTATGGGTACCATTCCCTTAAATGTGCAGCAGCAAATTGGAGTTAAAGGGCCACATCCTCAGCTGATATAAATTTGGCATAGCTCCACTGACTTCTACTGCACTATGTCAATTTTACACCAGTTGAGGATTTGTCCTTAAATATTCATTCATTGAGGTCCTGACTTGCAGGATTAGCCCCACATTTATGTATATTCCATGAGACGGTTGAAGACCCTGGACAAAATTGATTTTCTCTTAAAGCCTTTGCCTGTGTAAGGACCGAGTGAAGGCTTCAAGGTTTGGCCTAAAGGCTTTATGTCAGACACACATACTCTAAATGTTTATTGTAATTGCCTGGGAGGTAGATTGAAATAAGTTTCTGGGGCTTTGCGGAATGTCCATTCTAACAGGAAGCACGAATTTGGCTACAGGATATCCAATCATCGGTCTACAGTCGTTAGAAGGGGAAGCTCCATTCAGATCATAACCAGTGTGCGGCACTGAGGAACAAAAGCAACAGGAGCTGAATTGAAGCACTGAGCCTGGCACCCAGATATTATGGGGAGAGTGCCTTAGAAATACGTACAGCAGTACTAACCTCAAGAGAAAAGGTTTTAAACAACTGGTTTTTCGTTTCTTCCAGCTGCTGACTCTTTCAACTACAAGGCTTTCTTCTCCAAGGTCGGTCTAAAAGGCAAGTCTACTGACCAGGTAAAGAAAATTTTTGGAATCCTTGACCAGGACAAGAGCGGCTTCATTGAGGAAGACGAGCTTCAGTAAGTATAGCTTAGCTCTTATTATTTGTTAGAAAACGTAGACTTCTGGATGTTCTCTGTGTCCTGTGATCTGCTGTTGCTTTAAAGAAACTTCAACATCTTGGCTGTCTCTGAATGTGGTCTTCACATCAGCTTGTGAAATCAGTTGAGGAATTTCCACATATGTTAGGATTAGATCTTATTCACTTGGGGGGGTTAGGCTGTTGAATGATGTGAGAAAGACAGAAATGCTGAGCTACCAAAGCCATCTCAGAGACGTGTATCACAGAACTCTGTATGCGGCACCCAGAAAGATGGGGCCACATCCTGACTGTCGGCTCTAAGCACTTCAATAATACAAATATCACTTAGTAATGGTTCTGTTTTATTTCAGGCTGTTCCTGCAGAATTTCTCCTCAAGCGCCAGAGCTCTAACCGATGCTGAGACCAAGGCTTTTATGGCTGCAGGTGACACTGACGGTGATGGCAAAATCGGAGTGGATGGTAAGTTTTTCAATGTGATCTTCAGTAAGTTTTGGTTTCTTCAACTATGTATTTTCAGGCTGAAAGTAAATTTACAGCACTAATAATTAGGTGAAGTAAGGGGGACCAACTTCCCTCTGAAACAGACTTTACACAAGCGTAGCTTCATTGACTTCGATTTACTTCTATTGTCACTAGTATCTATGACAGAAAATGAGGCCCTATATGGAGCCTGACCCTGCACCCACTGAATTAAAGGAGAGCTTTGCCATTGCTTTCAGTGGATGCAAGATCAGGCCCACCAACTATTGGGGCCTGATTTTTCAGAGGTGCTGAGGATCAGAAGCTCTTATGGACTTTAATTACAGTTGTGGGTGCTCTGCACATCAGACCACAGGTGAACACGCAACCTATACTCAGTAATACAGTAAAAAGATTGTGCTTTTTTTTAGGATGCTACAATTGCTGTAACGCATTTAAACACCCAGCTCTCATTTTGTGTGTGTTTGATGATATTTGTGCTAGAGAATAATCTGATCAGTGCAAGTTCCACTGGACAGCACTTTTATGGGAAATTAGTCCAAATTACTTTAAAAAACCCTAAGAGGAAAGATATGGGCTGGCTGGGCAATTTCTTTTTGAACTCGCAAAGAAGCAAATAGGGCATCATGGATCATGTACTGGAGATAAAGTTGCTGAAAACTGGGCCAGACTAGGACAGGTGGCAATAACCCTAACAGACACACATGCTAATCTTAGCTGGAGTTCGGGAGGAGAAGCAGGAATGTGCTTCAGCAGCAGCTCTTGTAGCTTCTACTTATAAACGCCAACTAGGACATCATCTTATACAGATCTCAGGCAGCTCCTTAACGATAACACCTCTGACTCTGAAACTATGTCACCGCTAACATTCAGTGCCTCATTTGGAAGCTACAAAAGCAAAAAAATTCAGACAAGTGACAACCCTGTACTAATCCACCCTCTTTCTTCTTGGCTATTGCAGCACATTCAGTGTGCATGGTAAATTCACACTCCAGCTGGAAACCCTGGTGCAGTGGATTAAATAAAATTCAGTTTTAACTCCAGATTTCCTAAGAATATGAATGTCTAGGTCCATTCCTCATCTCAGCATAAAATCGGTTTTAAAGAGTGAAGATCTGCTACACCCTCTGTGTTTCAATTTAGCAGCAGCTTCAAATAGTTTATTACAGCAGCATAGTGGGCCCTCGTTTAGGATTTTTGGACAGTTTTCTTTCCAAAGGCTCTAATAACCACTTTCATCTAGTTTTATCCCCTGCTTTTCTCATTTTCTTTCTCTAACAGAATTCCAGGCTCTGGTGAAGGCATAAAGAGCATTAGACCAAAAGCAACAATGGACAGTCTCTTCAAATTCCCTCCTCCAACAAGCACCTCACACTCAGCACATATTTGTACATTTTTATATTGTCTCATGGCATTAGTAAAATGCCTGTATGTTAACTCCACATATGGGACTGTTAAGAGATCTTGCAATGTACAGGTATTTTGGTCATGTGGCATTGTTTTCAGTGTAAAAGCAGGCACTTTGTGATTTTCGACCACTCACAATGTTGAAGTTGTGGCTGGAAGAAGGAAAAAAAATATTAAAAAATTCTGCAAAAAAACCTGCTGTCTTTATTCTCTCTGCTCAAATCTTCCTTTCCCAGTTCCCCAGCCAAACGTTCCATACCGCCCCCCCCCACACACACACTTTTGATGATCTTTTAGTGTTTAATTGCTCTGATTTGGTTGAGTTTTGTTTCTGCTTAATTCTATGATCCTTGAGGAAAAGGGATGCTAACAAGGTATCTAAAAATAATCTATATTCAGTCCCAGCTGTGAGACTTAGAGAAAAAAATGTAAGAGGAGTTGACACACAGCTCATAGCAGGGAATAAATTCCTGGTTAATTTAAAAAGCAAGTGGTAGGCTATAGCCTATATTGTCAGAAAGTGCTAATGGCCTAAAATGTAACTCTCTCAAGAGGAATTGTCTTCCTTTATCATTATATTAACATCTACTGTGTAGCAGCTGCATTCTAGTGGGATTGGGGAGCTGGAAACCTAGGTATTAATCCCAACTCTACCAGTATCAAAGGCAATGATCCTGCAACAAGCTATATGTGGGTGGCCACAGGATCAAGACTTTGCTATGTAACCACGAGCATGTCACTTAATCTCTCTGTGCCTGTCACCCAGCTGTAAAACGGCTATATTAACCATTTCCTGCCTTGTAAACATGCTGTGCTTGCTACAGATGAAAAAGAGCTCAGCATCATTCCTCAAGTCTGTTATCCAATGCCAAAGTTTAAAAATATCACCAGTAATACACTAATATAGAGTGGCTATTACCCAACTCCTTCATTTATCGTAATGAACACTGACTGATGTACATTTATATTAGTATCCTTATCTTTAATATTATGAGTGTAGCTTATGTCTGAAAATGACTGAAGCTACTTATTCCTTTGATAAATGTCTTACAAAACCTGTAGTGGGATGTTGCTAAGTCTCAATTATTTCCTTAGTCCACTGATAAAGTGTTCTGGTTAAATACAAAAAGAGGGGCATTTTTCTATTTTCAGAGGGGTGGGCTAAAAATTTCCCCACCAACATTTAATTACTTATTTTCACATGACTTGGTTCCAGGCCAAAAGTACACTGTGGTTTTAATATTCCTTGCTGAAATCGGGTGATAACTGTCACCTATTTTTGGCAGCTGTTTAAAAAAACTGCAGAAAAGGAGCATGTTGGAACTTTTATGTAATTTTTGGTGCAGGCATGTCCATAAATTGCAAGCAGCTCATGTAATGCATAGCACAGCTCACTTACACCCAGCCATGTAACTGAGCTTTTTGGCAGATGTTAAGACTGACTGCAGAAGAGGAGTCCTGGCAATCAGTCTTGCTGATGCCTTGGCAGTTGAGCATAGTTATCCTGAATATAAATCCTAATTCTATCCCCGTGGCTTTGATGTTAAATCTTGGTTTAAATTATTGCTGGTGCTAATTGCTAGATGGCAATATTGCAAATAGTGAAGAGACTACATTGACTCCTTCTACCTTTCTTCATTCACCTATTTATGAAAGACAAAGTGCACATCCATATCTGTAGCAGTCCATAGACACAAAACTGGCATTACTGTTAGGACAAATTAATGTCTGTTTTCATAAGCATAATAGACATATATCACCAGCATACACAGATCAATGGCCTGCTACTGCATCCCTTGCCTGCCAAATCTCCCAGTGGGTACACAAGAAATGCAGGTTTAGGCCTTGAGCTAACCTCAGTTTCAGGGATACTGAGCAACGACCGCTCTCATTGAATTCTGTGAATCAGACCACTCATATATATGAGGAGCATATGACATGAGGACCTCATGTCAAAATTCCTGCCAATGTCAAGAGAAAATTTGCTCGTTATACAGTCGTTTCTGACAAGGTAGCAGATTTTAAACATTTTAAAAATGTTAAGAAGCCATGATACCACTCTATCAGTGAGAAATCAAAACAAAACACCAAAGAGCCATTGACCCTGTGCATGCAGGATCTATGCAAAATTAGTGCTTTATTCTCTACTGACTGGTGTTGGGATTGGTATTCTCAGAGTTATGTTAATAATGCAGGTCATGATGTCTGTTACTTATCTACCTATTACTAGAAAAGAATCATTTCACTGAAATATATGGATAGGCAATTACTGATTAACAGAGGCATTAAGAACTCACAATGATGCACTGAGATTGCATGTTCCCAAGTACCTATCAATTTAGGCACTAGAGAGGCCTAGGTAAGTATCAGCAGCAACTAAATAAATAGAAATTAGAGGCAAATATAACTGAGCCTTAGGTTTCATGCCTTACAGTGCACTCAAAGCACGTACTAATAGCTTTTTAATGTAGCAATAAGCTATCTGCAGGATCTGAAGAGAGGGATCATATCTTCTTTCATATCACAATGGAAATGAATAAAAGATACAGTAAAATAGTCTTAAACGGCCCCTTTCAGTGAGTTTCAGTTCAGCCCGCAATAGACTCTAATTTCCTTAATGGGTGCAGGAGGCAGCGCTCTCCAAATTGTGGTGACCCAAGATCTCTGGGGAAATCACATGGATGGCAGGGAATCTAAGCAGAGGGCCTTCCCCTTTGAACTGCTTCCTGGGCCCTTTTCAGTGCTGGAAGCATGTCTTCCACAGAAGTCCTTACAAAGAGATTTTCTTAAATTGTAACAGGTTGCAGAGGCTCTGCCTGACAAGCAGTAAGTGAGAACTAAACTCCCTGCTCAGAACTCACAGGGGTGCATGAGGTAGGGAAACAAAAGTAAGGCTAAGCCCTCAGAGGGAACCAGAAAACTCTGAGTTGAGGGAGAGAAAATCCAGAGGAGACAGAGCTTCCCACAGTTGTTAGACGGCTGGACTGTAAAACAAGATGAGCTCTTTCTATGTTATTCTATCCGTATGCAATTCCAGGGTAGTTGAGTGTTGGGGCAGAATTGTACATTATGTAGAGTAACCAGAGCAGATCTGTATTCTTGCTCCACTGAAGTGGTCAATAGTACCTATTGCATCAAAAGCACAAGTTAGGGCTGCCCTAACCTGTTTTGGGGCACTGCACCAGCCCCACAACTCCTGAAGAGGTGAAGTGGAAGCCACATACTCTGCCTCAGCACCAATGACTGCACCATGTAGGGATTAACCTGGTCCAGGGTCTTAAAGGAACTGTGCCTGAGAAAAGACCTGCTTTATTTGCTAGACCTGTTGTCCCACTCACCAGGTTCCAAAAATGTGTTTCCTATCTTTTTGAATAACATACCCAACACATCCCTTATAAAACGTATTCCTTCTGAAATATAAAACAGTGCCCCAGTATTGGAAACCTTCCTCAACCAGGACTTATTGGACTGCAGATTGCTGCAGGAAGGATAACTGGGGAGAAAAGAAGAAGGACCTGGTGTCTCCAACTCAATGGGAATTTTGCCTGAGTAAAAACTGCAGGTTCAGGTCCTCTGTTCATTCATTTGGGAGGAACACAGAAGTGAACATTATTGAAAAGAATATTCATTAAATATGTAGCACCATCTTGTACTTAGATACATTTTTAGCAGTGCCGTTTCTCAGTGTATTTTTAATTGTTTATCTGTCACAAAATCAGAAAAGATCAGTTCACATGCTATGTAATCAGGCCATATCACTGCCTAAGACACCTTTCTGTGAGCTCCAGGATAAAGGAAATAAAACCATGGTCTTTATATTTTACCAAATAAGAAGCAAAAGTGGCTGCAAGACAGAGATGACAGATCTGGATTTCACAGACCTCTAAGTACAGGATCTAGCTGTCTTAAGACACATCTATACTTCAGTCTGGAGATGTGAATTCCAGCTTGAGGAGGCATATTCACACTAACTCTGACTGAACTAGGATGCTAAAAATAAAGCGGCGATCTAGCGGTGAGAGCACCGGAAGGGACTAGCTACCCTGAGTATGTACCTAGCGTCTTGGACGGCATCATATTCAAGGAAGCTAGCCCCTCCCGCTGCTGGGGCTACACCCCATTTTTACTGCACTGAATCAATCAGAGATATCACAGGTATGTCTCCTTCAGCAGGAAATTACACCTCCGGTTCCAGTATAGACATAGCCCTAGGTTAAGACGACCAGATGTCCTGATTTTATAAGGACAGTCCCCGTTCTGGGGTCTTTTTCTTATATAGGCTCCTATTACTCCCACTGCCTCCCAATTTTTCACACCTGCTGTCTGGTTACCCTACCCTAGGTTCTCATATGGTCCCCGTTATCATCCTATGTGAGCACATTAATCTGTAATCCCTCACAGAACTTCTGGGAAGTAGGGAAGTGCTATTATTACCCCAGCACAAATTAAACACTGTATGTACTGCCCAAATCATACAAAATGGTTTTATTTTGTTTACTCTCATCTTATTTTTTTCTTTACACTTTTGGCATATTTTAGAAATGCCGTTCCCCAGCTCTTCAGCTCTTATTTAGGCCAGATGTTCTCCATAGAGTTTGTATGACAGGTATTAGCCCATGAAAGCTTATGCTTCAATACTTTAGTTAGTCTTTAAGGTGCCACAAGACTCTTGGTCACTTCTGCAATTCCAGACTAACACGGCTACCTCTGTGATTCTTGTATGACAATTGGACTTGAGTGCCTCTGGTGCCACCTACAGGGCAACTGGAGTTAGTCACCAACCTTGTCTCATCAAGACATGACATGACAAGTTTTATTGGTAAATACTTCTTTTTTAAAAAACAAACACATCCAGTGGAAGTCAACAATACTTTGCAGATTTACATTACATTTGGCTTTTAGTTTCAATAACAATCCCTAAATAACAACAAAGGGTCTAGTGTTGACAGCAGTTCTCAACCTTTTTCTTTCTGGGGTCTCCACAATCTATATATATAAAAGTCAAATGGTGTATGCGTGCGTGTATGTACGTTCCCTTACTCCTTCCACACCGTTTGAGCTAGAGACTTGAAATTTGGTACAGTAATAGGCCTTAGGGTCCGAATCAGGGTAAGAGTCAAAAAATTTTCAAATCTCACCTCTAACGCCCCCCAGGGGTGAAATTCTTTAAAGCCCATTCACATCAGCTGAGCAGCAGGTTAACATCTGCTGTTCTCTGTGACATAGTTATGATGTAATAATACCCCCCTCCAACGGACCCCACACGTGCTCAGCTCTCTGCTCCCGCCCCCCCTCCAACGGCCCCGGCACTCGCTCAGCTCTCTCCCCCCTCCAACGGACCCCACACTCGCTCAGCTCTCTTCCCCCCATCCAGGGGCCCCCACACTCGCTGAGCTCTCCCCCCCCCCTCAGGAAAGAATAGAAAATTTTTAAAATCTCACCCCCTCCCTCCCTCCAACGGCCCCCACACTCGCTCAGCTCCCTCCCCCCCCCCCACCCAACGGACCTTGCACTTGCTCAGCTCTCTCACCCCTCAGGTAAGAATCGAAATGTTTTTAAATCTCCCCCTCCTCCCCCCACTCCAACACCCCCACCCACTTGCTCAGCTCTCTCCCCCCTCCCACCCTCCTACGGACCCCGCACTCGCTCAGCTCTCTGCCCCCACCCCCCCTCCAACGGACCCCACACTCGCTCAGCTCTCTTCGCCCCATCCAAGGGCCCCCACACACACTGAGCTCTCTCCCACCTCAGGAAAGAATCAAAAATTTTTAAAATCTCACCCCCCTCCCTCCCTCCAACAGCCCCCGCACTCACTCAGCTCCCTCCCCCCCCCAAACAGATCCCACACTCGCTCAGCTCTCTTCGAGCAACGCTGGGTCCCCTTCCCCCCCTCCTACGGCCCCGAGCAACGCCGGGTATTTCTGCTAGTATTCTATAAAAATGCCATGGCCCACCCGTGCCACAATAACTGTTTTTCTGCATATCCAGTAGATTAAAAGCCAGGGCAGGCTTTAGGGGATAGCAAGCAGGGCAATTGCCCAGGGCCCCATGCCACAGGGGACCCTGCAAAGCTAAGTTTCTCTGGCTTCAGCTTCAGCCCCAGGTGGTGCACATAATACCTTCATATTGGTGTATCTCAGTCATTATTATAATTTATGCTTCCAGTACCCCGCAGTTAGTCTCTGAAAGTCTCACAGAGCATTACTAACATTCGAACACCTCACAATGCTCCTGTATTGCCATCTCCATTCTACAGCCAGGGTAACTAAGGCACAGATCCACGAAGTAACTTGTAAAAGGGCCACACAACAGAACTGGGAGTAGAACCCAGAACTCTGATTTCTAGTCCTGTGCTATCACTTCTAGGCAGGCTGCTCCACTGCTTAACTATTTACATTTATTTCCATGCAGATTGTCCTGATAGCTATATAAAAATCTGAGAAAGTTTCACCACTTACCATTCCACTGAGAACTGTGAAAACTGTAGGACGACAGGCCCAGTATCAGCTTTAGTGATTATTCCAGGAAGTTAAGAAGAGCTATAGAGCAGCTTTCAGACCTTAACCTTCTTTTAACCCTACTGCTGCGCAATTAGTGGAGAAAACATTTGATTTGTTATTTACACAGATGATCTTGCTGTCTCCCTTTGTTCTCAAGGCTGTCAATTACTGCCTTAAGAGTGGATCTCAAATTAGCCCCATTGGCCCCACACCTGAAAGGAATTCTGCATGAGCAGGCTCCCACATACGCAAAGTTAAGGGGGCTCTGCATGGCTGCAGGGGGCTACGTGGGCAGAACAACTTGTAGTATTGGGGCCATAGGTCCTGATTCAGCAAAGCACTGAAAACATGGAAATGCATCCCCATTCAGCAAAGAACTGAAGCCAGTGCTTAACTTTAATTTAATTGGCACTTCAGCACTTAAAGTTAAGCAAGTGCTTAAGATCTTTGTTGAATTGGAGCCATAACTGAGCACTATTTTGCTCAACCTTTATTAGGAGACCATATCTGTTAGCCAAGTGATTTTTGTCAGCTCTCTGGGTGATTACTTATGATATTGGTCACTATATAAATACAAGGTATTTTTTTACATTATATATCATTTAGGATCTGAGCCTGATCTCACTGCAGCCAACAGGATTTTGCCACTTATTTCAGTGAGAGGAGGACTGGTCAGTTACTAAGGAAATAGCTGGAACTTCTGCAGCGGCATTTCTTTTATTTACTACTGCTCTTTATATTGTTGGTCATGGTGAGATGGAACTATTTGGTGAAGAGTACTGGGTCGCCTGCAGAAGCAGCTAGAAACAATATATTGTAGCTCTCTCCCTATCTATTACATATACTAAAAGGGAATGTCTAGGCCCTCAAACATCTAACCTTTAGGGAAAAGTTATTGTTGAAATACAGGGGAAATGTAAATAATGCAGGAATGCAAAGAGAATACTACCTGATTGTGCCACTGACAGCAACCAGAAACATCTTAAACCATCATGTGTAGTGTCAGGGTCATAAGCTAGCATTACTTGGTCATGGTGACACTAGACAATTTGTTTAATGATCAAAGAGCATATCAAATGTTAGCAGAGACACAGAGATGGCATCTTATATTGCTTCAGCTTTTTAAATGAAAAAGCACTCTGGACTAAAATATTTAGGAAATAATTCTGCTGAAGCTCATGACAGTATTTATTCTGCTATTGTATTTTATATAAAAATATCTCCTTTACTAGGAATGGAAACGTACATAAACCTCATTCTTACCACAGGACAGTAGGGGAGAAATAAACTTCATTCTTTAGCTCCAGACATTTCAACTCTTCAGGGTATATCCTCCATTTGTCACACACCCTGACCTCCCACCCAATCCTTTGTCTGATCTCCTGACTACATTGTAGTCAATAGAAGTTCTGCTACTAACACCTGTAGGAGTAAGAGTTCACCTGTTTGATTGTTCAGGACATTGCCATAGTGATCATAGCAATAAAAAAAATAAAATAGTTTATTCCCCAAACGTCTCTGTTCTATTTCCTTGAGGGTCCATACCAAGTACCAAATCCCACCTGATGTAAAGGCTTTTGGAGATTACCTGGATGGGACTGAGTATTTATTTCCTTATAATGGAAATGGATGCCCTGGGAGAGCACTAGAAGTGACATATCATTACTTGGTTCATTGTAGGGCATGATTCTCATTTACACTATGGACCCTTCGCACTACAAGTTACAGTTACAGCCACTATTAGTTACAATGCCAGAGTTATGTATAAGGCTTTAGTGTAAATGAGGACCAGGCCCTATGGACTGTTGAGCTTTTAACTCCTCATTACAAAGGGGAGCCTCATATTGAAGATGATGATACACAGCACCACTTCTGACATGAGGGGAAATGGAAGATGGAGTTGTATGGTTTTTAGAACTGCTGTTAGAGTATCCATTTACACTATTGTAGTTGGTGTCAGATTAACACTTCTCTAGTCTCACCTGAGACTGCTGTTGAAGCTTCTCTTGCATCTGCTGGTGTTAATGTCCTAGTTGGCTGTCACTTGCTAATTAATTATATGTAGCTTATAAGAAACAGAAGACAAAGAGTAAAGGGAATGAGGAGTATTTGTGGCACCTTAGAGACTAAGGGTATGGCTAGACTGAAGATTGTAGCGTGTTTATTTGTAGCGCTTCCCAATGTAGCGCTATTGGTATCGCGCTAGAGACTGTACAAATTGAAACCTTGTAGCACAAAATAATGGCTACATTTGTGGTGCTTCTGCCGGCAGTAGCAGTTGCGGGATAGGGCAGGTATCCCAGCATTCAGCTGGGTGCAACGTGTTTTGCAAAGGAGGGAGGTGAGGGGGAACTGGCAAGTTGTTCACAGGGAGATGAGATCTGTCTGTCAGTTACTTTTCATTAGCGAAAACTGACAGGCTGTCTATTTCAGACACACAGCTCCGTCTGCAAGCATTTTCACTGCTTATTTGCTGTGTTAATTGTTAGAGAGAAACTGCAAAGCTACTTCCACCTTTATAAAAACAAAACCTCACGTCATTTGCCTTACATGGCAAGTTCATTGTCTTTAATGGCTTGCTGATGGCCCTCAATGGGTTGCTGATAGCTTGCCATGGCTTGGAGGCATGCAAGAGATCCGATGGGTGTTCACATTCCCACCCTTGCGCTACAACGTTAGCGCAAAAAGGCTTATCCCTCTCGAAAAGGTGGTTTAACACTTGCGCTGTAAAAGGGGAGTCATTGCGCTAAATCTCCCTTTGAAGTGTGTTCGGTAGGAAAATTATAGCGCTAAAGGAGGGTTTTGGCGGTGCAAAGCGCCAGTCTAACCATACCCTAACAAATGTATTTGGGCATAAACTTTCGTGGGCTAACACCCACAGCCTGAAGAGTGTCAGTGTCCTAGAGTAATGCAAGTTCCCATAGGCTTATGGAAGAAGTTAGTGGAATTAAATTAGGAAATAGCTCTGTAAATATTTTATCTAGATATGCTTTAATACTTTAATTTAGACTATACTGCAAGCAGAGTAATTTCATGGTTAGAACTTCACAATATGAATTGTTTTGTATTTGTCTGATTGCACTTTTCAAATTAATTCTGAAATGTTGAAGCCAAAAAAGCAGTTTCTTCTCAAAAGCACTGGGTTTAAATGGGTGCAGACAGTAAAACAGATGTGGGGGGAAGTAATATACCAGGTAACTCTCCAGAACAACAATCTAAGGGGGGTTTGAAATGTCCCTATTAAGCAAAAAGAAACAATTAATATTTCTTTACTTGTTTTCTGGACATAATAAGAAAACTGGCCAAGCATTTCTGAAAACAGAATTCACTGTTTTAGGGTCAGCTCCTTAGCCAATGTAAATTGCTGATTGCTCAAAGATGGTTTTATTATTTAAAGTGTCATATGGCCACGCTATACGTGTACACTGACTGCCCATTATTTTTATAAAATATCTCCCTTTGTCCTTTTGGTTTAGTTCATTTTTATAAACACTTTACACTACTAAAATGTAAGCAGTTGGGTTAAGAGAAAGAGCTAGCAGATAATCTGAAAAACAACATATTCAGGTATTGTAGAGTAACTTATTAAATTAAAATATCTCTTTCTATGATACACTCCTCCATGATGATTTCATTCTAACTGTAGGGGGTGGGGAAAGCAAATGAAGAGTGTCATTAATAAATAAATAAATACCAGTAACTCTAGATTTCCACCTGTATCACTATACAGTGACATCAACTTCATTCTGAAATTCAGCTCTTTTAGGCTTTTGTAACACATCTTTCAGATAGGATTAGCATCACATTTGGTCTCAGTGTTGAATTTCAAACATTACAGAACCCCATCTTTAACTGTTGCAGTCACTCTGTTAGCCATTGCCCTACTTTTATTTTATATCTTTTACTGTACTGGACAACTCATTTCAATTACTTTATTGCTTATGAATATTTTGCTTGGGGTGAGTTGAACATGGATGTTGTAGAAGGAAATGTCTATGTGGTGGCCTCCCTAAGAAATTTAATCCGCCAGTGTAATGTTTTTGCTAACTGCAACATTAAAATAGATTTGGTTGATTTTTTTACACTAGCTACATGACATAATTCAGTGTAAAGGTGGAGAGGGGAGATTTGGTATCTGCCAAAACACCAGAAGTCTTCCAGATCTTGTCAGGTCTTCTGTAATAGCCTTGATCTTGATGTTGTCTTCAATACAATTTATATTTCCTTTTCCTTGCATATTAGTATCAGCTGGCAAATCAAATGCTTAAGAATAAAAGAGTTCAGCAAGCAGCATATAAGGATTCCAAGTAGAAATAAAGGAAGTCCAAAATAAAGTCCAGGGATCAAATCCTGGCCCCGCTAAAGTCAATGGTAACACCCTAGAAGATTAAAAAATACAATGTAAGCTCTAGCAAGAAAATGCTTGGGTGCTGAAATAGATCCAACGAAGATTTCAGAAGCAACACACTAATACATGAAGTGAAGGAAACTCAGCCAGGAAGTTATAATGTGAAACTTCACATGATCATGAAAAGACACAAGAGGACCTAAAATGGAAGATACAGAAGAGGGTACAAAACCCACCTGAAAGGGAAAGGGACAATTTATGGGAATAACCTGCAAAAAATATTGTACATCAGTCCCAGCTTCCTTTGACTGATGGATTACAACAGATTTAAATGGAAGACTAACATGAGTATGAAGTACTGAGCTGAAAGGATGGATAGGAGGACCATGAAAAGCCATGGGACCAGATCTTCAAATGATGCAAATCAGCACAACTCCATTAAAATCATTTGAAATACACTGTTTTGCACTAGCTGAGGATCTGGTCCATATTTCAAAGTGTGAACCATGATTACTACAAATAGCTTTCCAGCTGACCAGAGACAGGAAAAGAGCTTGCTTACAGTGTTCAGTATTTGTAATTCACTCAGTAATTCAAATGAGACCCTGTTTATGGAGATGAATCCCGAAGTCTATCTTTGGTTTTACTTTGTCCTTATTGAGGCAATATTCTCACTGACCTCAAGGGGAATTTTTGCTGAATATGGATTGAGTAAAACTTTCAGGATTTAGCCTACAGTGCAATTGTTCATATTCTACCCACGGTGTATAGAACTGAGCCTGTTTATACAAACAATGTAATTAATCCCATCCAACAATATTTGAATAGATACTTTGGACCAGATCCTCAGCTGGTGGAAATGGGACTTAGGTCATTTCACATCAACTGCCCCCTTCAAGCCGATAGATCTTATTTTGTTACTAACGGTGCAAAATTAAAGAGGCATTTGAAGCAAGTGTCTAATTATTAGTGATTTAATACTTCTTACAGAATGTGAGGCAATAAAGGAAATGACTATTAAATTATTATTACTTTTTTATATTGGTAAAACTTTATATTTCTTGATTCCAAATTCAGGTACATCAAAATTATGGTGAAAGTACTCTGGCCTGATACTCCTCTGACTAATACTATGTAGTTCACTAGTAAATCCACTGACACTCATTAAATTACACCAGTAAGAGATGAGAATCAAGCCTAGACTTATATGTAATTATAAATAATGCATGACTTGTGTGTGAGATATCTTCTCTGCTCAGCATGTTAAGCAATTCCTACCAATACTAACAAGAGCAATGCATGCACTTCAAGAGGATAATGTATGCATAAATTAATTACTGTGATAAAACCTGACAAATCTGTAAGTACAAACTAGCAATTCAAGTGCTTTTTCTGTGGTCTTCCTCCTGCAACCCTTGCTCACATGAATAATCCTTAATCACATGAGTAGAATCTTGCTTGAAAATTATAACCTGAACTCTGCAGTTCCAGGTTTTCTAACATTTGAAAGATTAATATGGCCTCAAACCACTGCTATGTGCCTGCAATTCTATTTTCACTTTAAGGAAATTCCTTGCGTTGTTTTTTGTATAGATCTATTGCACACTAAGATCCAATCTATCATTTGTAATATACATGTTATCTATTCCATGTATTTAAAATGACTTACATATGGATTATTTAGATAGGCCATCCTGTCATGCAAGGAAGAAATGGATAACAAAACTAACCTGTTTACTTTTACCCTACTTTAGCTGGTTTATACTGTGAGAGCTGGTTTTGGACTCCCCTCTGTCCCTTTCCAGGGATAGCACTGTAATTTAAGAAATGGCTGGGATATGTGAAAATCAAGCTTGCTGTAGAAAGATCATCCCAAATGATGTCTTCCTTTCCCCTATCCTTGTGACAAGTTCTCTTTGTAAGACTGACACATCACTTCAGATCTTTCATCTCTCACTTCCTCTGAGCCTCCAGAGTCAACAGACTTAGGGAACCTAAACTGACTTTTCTTTTCTAAGGATCTGACTATTGGAGTCACCTTCCAGGGGGTGACTTTAAAATCTGGATGCTATTTAGAAACTCCAAGTCCTTGGACTTTATAGACTCTGTCTTGATAGCAGAGTTGAAAATTTAATTAAGCACATATGTGGATTTATTAAAAATTTGCTGCTTTGTATTCTCTTACAATATAAATTGAAAAAAAAGGTTATTAAGTTAGGCAGGAAATTTGAGCCTGGTCTGAAATCGAGCATTTGATCCATGACAAGGTAACCTAAGTAGTGGTTATTGTCACCTTTTGAATCCTATATAAGACAGGCTGGCAAGCCAGAGAGCACTACTGTTTTGTCTCATATCTCTTCAGCTATTTTTTCTTCACATACTTGGGAAAATCAAAAAGGTGAGCAGCCAGCTAGAGATTAAAGAGCAGATCTGTGCAAGGGTGAACCAGTAGCAAATATCGTAGTTCATGGTGTAAGATGTAAGTTTTATCTCTGGAAGTTATATACAGATGGCGCTTATATGGATAAATACTGGTTTTTCTTTTCTTTTTTAGGCTTGATGGTGGAGGAAAAAACCTTCTTTCCTTGCCTTTTTCTTCTGCATGCCCTATCACTGTGTATTGCTAAATGCCACACATTCCAACAAACTAGTGGTTACGTTACTTTACCTATTACATAGTGAGCTTAAATCTGTCTGACCTGCCTAAAAATTGAGTAGGTAACAGATAAAAATGTCACCAACTTAAAATAATGTTCATGCAAGAAAACTGATTAAAATAGGAATATAATTTTTTTTAAGTAACAGCTTTAATGTTTACTAATTAGCTTCTCTTCCCTTAAAATACTCCTGTTACAATATTTAAAAATGGTCTATTATAAAACTCTAAACAAACAAGCTTACTGGGGGGACATATTTACTTGTATATGTGTTTGCAAGTCACTTATGCCTATCGGCAATACACTTTTACTTTTTTTTTTCCACCAGGTTTAAGATGAGCATCACTGATATCCTCAGCCCTTCTGATATTGCTGCTGCCCTGAGGGACTGCCAAGGTAAGAAAATCTATAGGTAAACATAAATTTGTTATTCAATAAAATACATAACAAATTTAATTCAGTCTTCAAACTATATTGAAGATATGTTTCCAGAGAATAAGTTGCCTGACTTAGTGGCTGGCTGAGTTAATTTGTTACTGCTCACGACTAAGGGTTTGTTTAAGGGTATGTCTATACTACCCGCCAGATCAGCAGCTAGTGTTTGATGTATAGGGGATCAATTTATCGCGTCTTGCCTAGATGCCTTAAATCGATCCCCGAACTCGCTCCCGGTCAACTCACCAACGTGAGGATGGCCAGGTAAGTCAAACTAAGATACTTCGACTTCACTTACGTGAATAGCATAGCTGGAGTTGCGTATCTTAGTTCGAACCCCACTCCCCAGTGTAGCCCAGGCCTAAGGCTGCTGGTGGGCTAAGTTTATATGTTATTCACATATGATTTTTTTAATGTTTCCAGACATGCATTTATTATATTATAAGTTTAATTAAATTGTCAGGGCAGCTAGAGCTTCTTGTATTGGCAGCGCGTTTTTTTTGTTTTGTTTTTTTTAAACTACTGTTTAGATCCAAAACAATAAAATTAAAATAACAAAGTAACATGATCAGACTGTTCAGGATTTGAACCTAAGACAACCTAAGTGCTAACGGAAGTGACCTGGGTCATCCTGGCTTTTATTGTTTATCTCCAGCACCCGATTCCTTCAGCCACAAAAAATTCTTTCAGATCAGCGGAATGTCCAAAAAGAGCAGCAGTCAGGTTAAGGATATCTTCCGGCTCTTAGACAATGATCAAAGCGGCTTTATTGAGGAAGATGAGCTCAAGTAAGAGTTTTCTTTGTTTCTTTGACTAGTAAGACACTTTCACAGAGGTCAGCATTACTTTGTGTCCTAAGCCATCCTCTGCTGAAGCTGAGGGCAGGTCATGCTGAATGTAAGTATGGTAAATCCTTGTACTGATTTTGAATGGTGTCCTATGGGACTCTTTAGAGAGAAAACAATATAGTCTAAAAACTAGCAATAAAGGAGAGAATAGGTACAGAAAAATATCATTCCCCAGGGTCGTGCTTTGGCAAAGTATACAAGCAAACATGCCCGGACTGCACTTATCAAGCAGGAAAGTATTAAATGAAGCTTTAACTCCCAAAACAATGAAGGCTGTGTTTGCATGACTTGGCAAAAAGGTGTAGATAATCTGTTTATAGAAACTGATTGGCTTGATAATGCACCTGGCTTCCATGATAATCACACCCAAAGGATATTTTCCTCTAGGTATTTCCTCCAGAGGTTTGAGAGCGGAGCCAGACTATTAACTACTTCAGAAACCAAGACTTTTTTGGCAGCTGCAGATCATGATGGGGATGGCAAAATTGGGGTTGAAGGTATGAAGTTATTTATATATTGAATAATGTGCAGAAGAATGTGTGATTATGGGGCCTCATTCTTTTCTCACTTACACTGGTTTCACATCAGTGTCTCCCCACTAACTTCTGTGGAGTCACCCTTGACTTACAACCTGTGTGAGGGGAGAATCTGGCCACCATGTTGGAAATCTCTTGTGCAGGAACAAGCTGCTCCTATTGAACCTAATAATTACTGCTCACTCAAAACTCCTGTTAACCTTAATGGGAATTCTATGTTCAGAACAGTGGGATGATTCTCTTCTCACTTAAACTGGTGTGAATCAGGAGTGACAGCATTAGTGGGGTTACACTAATGTAAAACCTATGAAAGGAAGACCCAGACAAGGGCAGGATCACCACAGTATTACATACAAGTGGGCTCATTTTACACTAACATACACCAGCAATAACTCCACTAATGTCAGTGAAATTATTCCAGATTTGCAAAAGTTTAACTGAAAGTATTTGAACCATTGTCTGTTTTGCACAGAAGCAATGCAGGGTGAGTGCAATAGGAGGGCAGAGATGACCAAGTAGCATCATCTCCCTTCCCCAGATCCCACAATGTGTGGGGTTTGATTGCTGTGGATTTCAGGTAGTGTCTAGGTGAGGATCGGGCCTGACCTGAGGGAATGATCACCCTAGGCCAGGCATTCTCAAACTTTATTGCACCCTGGCCCACTTACGACAACAAAAATTACTACATGATCCCAGAACAGGGGACCAAAACCTGAGCCCACCCAAGGCCTGCCAAAGCCCAAGCCCCACCACCCTAGGCAGAGAGACCAAAGCTCAAAACAAAGAGCTTCAGCCCCAGGTAGAGGGCCTGCAACCTGAGCCCCACCACCTGGCTTTGGCTTCAGCCTAGGCGGTGGAGCTTGGGCTTTGACCCCAGGTGGTTTGGCTCAGGCTTTGGCTTTGGCCCCAGCGAGTCAAATGCCAGCCCTGGTGACCACCTAAAATGGAGTCATGACCCACTCTGGCATCCCAACCCCCAGTTTGAGAATCGCTGCCCTAGGCAGTGGCATCTTGCCCCACCACCTGGAGATTCCAGTGTGATTTAATGCCCGATGCAACAGTAACTTCCACATGTCCAGGTTCTGTGTCTTTTATTCCCCTTTTGGGACAGGTAGTGCACAAAGGTGGACAGGCAGCCAATGGCAGCTTGGCTGAAGAGGACAGGCTGCCATGGAGAAAGAGCCCTAGAGAGCAACACGAAAGGAATATCCCTGTGTGCAGGTTCCCCAGCCTGCTGCATGATAGGAGGGCCACAACTCTCCTGTTCCTTCTCCTAGAGCAGGGGTGGACAACCCAGATCTGGCCCACAAGCCATTTTACACCGGCCCACAAGCTCCCACTGGGGAGCAGGGTCTGGGGCTTGCCCCACTCCGGCACTCCAGCTGGGGTGCTGGGTCAGGGGCCGCACTACATGGCTCGGCCCTGCTATGGCGCTCCAGCCAGGGTGTCAGGTCGAGGTCTGCACCACGCTGCTCGGACCTGCAGGGTTGGGGGGGCTGCACCATGTGCCTCCCGGAAGCCATGGCATGGCCCTGCTCCAGCTCCTATGTGCTCCAATGGCCCCCTTCCAGCACTCCAATGGAAGCTGCAGGGGCAGTGCCTGAGGATGGGGCAGCATGCAGAACTGTCTGGCCATGACTCCTGGGACATGATACTGCTTCCAGTAACTGCTTAAGGTAAGTGTTGCTGGAAGCCTGCACCCCTGAGTCTCTCCCTACACCCCAACCTCCTGCCCCAGCCCTGATCCCCCTCCTACTCCCAACCCACTCATCCCTGGCCCCACCCCAGAGCCTGCATCCCCAGCTGGAACCTGCACCCCTTCCCGCACCCCAGCCATGATCCCCATCCCACCCTCTGAACCCCTCAATCCCAGCCCAGAGCACCCTCCTGCACCCCAAAATCATCCCATCCCACTGCAGAGTCTGCATCCCCAATCAAAGCCCTCACCCCCTCCTTAAGCCCAACCTTAATTTTGTGAGCATTCGTGGCCCGCCATACAATTTCTATTCCCCGATGTGGCCCTCAGGCCAAAATGTTTGCTCACCCCTGCCCTAGAGGGAATGAAAGCTAGTACCACAGAAAATGTGCCTGGGTAAACTCATGAGATTTCACAAATAATGTATCTACTCCCATGTGCATGGGATTGAAGGAATATTTTGTCCCACAAAATCTAAGGGACTGCAAGGTTTTAAGAGCTGCCATGTTTCTTTGTAGGCCCAATACTGTATATCAAAGGCAGACAAAATTCTAGTAGGATTTTTGCTCAACGACTGAAATATAATGATCTACATGAACTAAAAAAGTCAATTAAAAATAGGGGATGGTTGAACTTATTTTGCTTCATTTAAAACCCACTCAAACATCATGGCTTCAGACATTAACTCAAACAAACATATTATTGGGTTCCTACTTCATTTAGAAGAGATTCTGAAAAAGAGGGAATTGGGAACAATATTAATATATTATAAATACCACAACGAGGACATTCAGTTGTGCCAGTCTAGCTCGTGGTTGCTCTAGTACATAACACAGATTTTCCTTGAGGCAGGAAAATGTGTGTTTCTTTTAAAAATGAAATCAAAGGGGTGGGTTTAAACTACAGGAAAATGGAGTTGTGAAATTAGTCTGGTGAACTCCCCAAATGGTCCAAAAGGTCCATAAAACAGTGAACCTCATGAGGTTCTATAATAAGCAGCAAATAATAGAGGGACATTTTCATGACTGTTTTCTTGGATGCATTAATCTGAGATAAACAATTTAGGTAATAAACCACAGTTCTGGTGACTATGGTCCCAAAATTACATGACTGGGGATAATGCTTGTCAGTTAGTCTGAGATGGAGGAAAAACCTACTTTATAACTAGCAGGCTTGTTCAAAAACTTATATATTTTTTCTGTTTTTTTACTTCCCATATAGCCTCCTTTCACTTGATTGTTTTATGTTCTTTTCACTTGCAAAGTTCTTTATAAGGCTGTAGTGTTCAGTTTTTATCAATGTATTGTTTTTATTAATGCTACTGTTACTTCTCCATTGTTCTTTGGTAGAATTCCAGGAAATGGTGCACTCCTGAAGGACTGAAGGCAATGGAGAAAGAAACAGAAAGGGGAAGGAGGATGAATCTGCAGATGATACTCTAAAACGCTGTAAACCAGAGAGTCCCCTTGTTTATTTATTAATCTTCACAGTGTCTGTTACTTGTTGCTGCTCTGATGAGGTACCAAAGCACCAGACAATGATTTTTGATAATGTGGACCATCTTATCATGTTCTAGGAACACGTCAGCAGGCACTGCCCTTAAAATTATCCAATAAAAATAAATTTCTCATCACATTCTGCTGCCTGTGTTTGATCTTTTTGACCACCACACTGGAACATGTATGAATTCTTAACCTAAAAGTGTTAATCTCTAAAAGATACCAATTTCCACTCTCCCACCAGCCCTCCGTGGGCAGCCCTTCTGTTGAAGTCAATGGAAGTTCTCTTGTTAGGTGAAGCCCCAAATTTTCAACTAAACTGTTGACTGTCAAAGACTAAGTACTGCAGCTTTTACTCAGGAGGACATGGGGGAAAGAAATCTCTGACTGACTTCCAATTCAAAAACATTCATGGACTTTTGCACACACATAAAAAAACCAAAGCTTCAGGATGGGGCTGTCACAATACCATCCAGATCCTTGATAAGGACAATAAACTATCCAAACAGGAGATAGCAGTTTCTGCTTGATTTTGTCTTAGTAGTTTAGGCTCAGGACTAAGCTCCCCAGAGGAAGGGACAAAGTCAGAAGAAAACCTACACATACTTGAGTCTGCAGAGAAGTTGTCATATCATGAAGCCTGCAAAATCTCAGAGAAGGCAAATGGCCCTCCTCACCATGGATTTGTGAGAAAATGCCTCAGCTATAGCCCTGGTGTACACTAAAACTTATGTTGGTATAACTATGTCACTTAGGGGTGTGGAAAGTCCAGTGTTATGTCAATGGGAAGTCTTCTCCTGTGGACATAGCTACCACCTCTTGAGGAGGTGGAATACCCATGCCCATGGGAGATGCACTCCTGTCAGCATAGGCAGCGCTTTAAGTGTAGACCAGATTGTACTCCCTAGTCCCTTTTACTCTAAGGCAGGGGTCTCCAAACTACGGCCCGCGGGCCGGATGTGGCCCGCGAGGCCCTCTCATCCGGCCCGCGGAGATCTTTTTGGCTATTTAGGGAATTTTTGGCTCTCTCGCTGGGACGGCTCCGCGCTGGGGCCTGGAAGCGCCGCGCGGGCCGCCAGCTGCGGGGCCGGGACCCGCCGCGTGCTCGGCTGCCGCCCCGGGGCCGGGACCCGCCGCGTGCTCGGCTGCCGCCCCGGGGCCGGGACCCGCCGCGTGCTCGGCTGCCGCCCCGGGGCCGGGACCCGCCGCGTGCTCGGCTGCCGCCCCGGGGCCGGGACCCGCCGCGTGCTCGGCTGCCACCGCCGGCCAGGGACGGCTCAGAGCTGGGGCCGGGACGCGCCGCACAGCCACGCAGCTACAGGGGGCGAAACAAGGAGCCACCCACTGCCAGGCGGCGAACCGGTCTGTGGGGAGAGACCGGGTTGAGCGGGTCAGTTGGGGGGTGGGTGGGAGGGAAGGAGGTTTTGGGGTGAGAGACCTGGCTGGGTGGGTCATTTGGGGGGTGGGTGGGAGGGAAGGACGTTTTGGGGTGAGAGACCTGGCTGGGTGGGTCATTTGGGGGGGGGGGTTGGAGGAAAGGAGGTTTTGGGGTGAGAGACCTGGCTGGGTGGGTCATTTGGGGGGGGGGGTTGGAGGAAAGGAGGTTTTGGGGGGAGAGACCTGGCTGGGTGGGTCAGTTGGGGGTTGGAGGAAAGGAGGTTTGGGGGTGAGAGACCGGGCTGGGTGGGTCATTTGGGGGGTGGGTGGGAGGGAAGGAGGTTTTGGGGTGAGAGACCTGGCTGGGTGGGTCATTTGGGGGGGGGGGTTGGAGGAAAGGAGGTTTTGGGGGAAGAGACCTGGCTGGGTGGGTCAGTTGGGGGTTGGAGGAAAGGAGGTTTGGGGGGGAGAGACCTGGCTGGGTGGGTCATTTGGGGGGGGGGGTTGGAGGAAAGGAGGTTTTGGGGTGAGAGACCTGGCTGGGTGGGTCATTTGGGGGGGGGTGGAGGAAAGGAGGTTTTGGGGGGAGAGACCTGGCTGGGTGGGTCATTTGGGGGGGGTTGGAGGAAAGGAGGTTTTGGGGGGAGAGACCTGGCTGGGTGGGTCATTTGGGGGGGGTTGGAGGAAAGGAGGTTTGGGGGGGAGAGACCTGGCTGGGTGGGTCAGTTGGGGGTTGGAGGAAAGGAGGTTTGGGGGGGAGAGACCTGGCTGGGTGGGTCAGTTGGGGGTTGGAGGAAAGGAGGTTTGGGGGTGAGAGACCGGGCTGGGTGGGTCATTTGGGGGGTGGGTGGGAGGGAAGGAGGTTTTGGGGTGAGAGACCTGGCTGGGTGGGTCATTTGGGGGGGGGGGTTGGAGGAAAGGAGGTTTTGGGGGAAGAGACCTGGCTGGGTCTGTCAGTTGGGGGTTGGAGGAAAGGAGGTTTGGGGGGGAGAGACCTGGCTGGGTGGGTCAGTTGGGGGGGGGTTGGAGGAAAGGAGGTTTTGGGGTGAGAGACCTGGCTGGGTGGGTCATTTGGGGGGGGGGGTTGGAGGAAAGGAGGTTTTGGGGGGAGAGACCTGGCTGGGTGGGTCAGTTGGGGGTTGGAGGAAAGGAGGTTTTGGGGGGAGAGACCTGGCTGGGTGGGTCATTTGGGGGGGGTTGGAGGAAAGGAGGTTTTGGGGGGAGAGACCTGGCTGGGTGGGTCAGTTGGGGGTTGGAGGAAAGGAGGTTCTGGGGGGAGAGACCTGGCTGGGTGGGTCAGTTGGGGGTTGGAGGAAAGGAGGTTTGGGGGGGAGAGACCTGGCTGGGTGGGTCAGTTGGGGGGTTGATGTGTAGTGTTCATGTGTAGTGAACAGGTGTTCATGTGTAGTATATCAATGTGTTATTAAATAATAACTGAATAAAATAATATTAAATAAATAATTAAAAACAACATCCATGTTTTGATTCTTTTTTATTTGGACCTCGAGTGTGTTGTCGGCCCCCGAACTGCTATTTGATAGTTAATGCGGCCCTCGGGCTGAAAAGTTTGGAGACCCCTGCTCTAAGGCTGTAGTGCTCCAGTGCCTCCCCACTGGTGGCTGGCCTTTAGCTTTCCCTGAGGAGGATGGCTGAATGTGTGGAGGAATCTATGGGGAATTACTGCTGACATGACTCAGAGCTGCTGCATACCAATCACAAGAGACTTCCAGTCCGTGCCTGCGGTGTCAGAAAAATGCTTTCCCCCACGCCTGTTATTTTATGCACTGCTGGAAAAATACTTTTATGAACAAATAATCATCCATTCATTATGAAAACAGGCCAGATGCATTAGATGGTGTACTTAGTGTACTTAGATTTCCAGAAAGCCTTTGACAAGGTCCCTCACCAAAGGCTCTTACGTAAATTAAGCTGCCATGGGATAAGAGGGAAGATCCTCTCATGGATTGAAAACTGGTTAAAAGACAGGGAACAAAGGGTAGGGATAAATGGAACTTTTTCAGAATGGAGAGGGGTAACTAGTGGTGTTCCCCAAGGGTCAGTCCTGGGGCCGATCCTATTCAACTTATTTATAAATGATTTGGAGGAAGGGGTAAACAGTGATGTGGCAAAGTTTGCAGATGATACTAAACTGCTCAAAGTAGTAAGGACCAAAGCAGACTGTGAAGAACTTCAAAAAGATCTCACTAAACTAAGTGATTGGGCAACAAAATGGCAAATGAAATTTAATGTGGATAAATGTAAAGTAATGCACATTGGAAAAAATAACCCCAACTATACATACAATATGATGGGGGCTAATTTAGCTACAACCAATCAGGAAAAAGACCTGGGAGTCATTGTGGATAGTTCTCTGAAGGCATCCACGCAGTGTGCAGCGGCAGTCAAAAAAGCAAACAGGATGTTAGGAATCATTAAAAAAGGGATAGAGAATAAGTCGGAGAATATCTTATTGCCCTTATACAAATCCATGGTGCGCCCACATCTTGAATACTGCGTACAAATGTGGTCTCCTCATCTCAAAAAGGATATACTGGCACTAGAAAAGGTTCAGAGAAGGGCAACTAAAATGATTAGGGGTTTGGAACGGGTCCCATATGAAGAGAGATTAAGGAGGCTAGGACTTTTTAGCTTGGAAAAGAGGAGACTAAGGGGGGATATGATAGAGGTATATAAAATTATGAGTGGAGTGGAGGAAGTGAATAAGGAAAAGTTATTTACTTGTTCCCAAAATAGAAGAACTAGGGGCCATTCAATGAAATTGGCGTGCAGCAGGTTTAAAACAAATAAAAGGAAGTTCTTCTTCACACAGCGCACAGTCAACCTGTGGAACTCCTTACCTGAGGAGGCTGTGAAGGCTAGGACTATAACAGGGTTTAAAAGAGAGCTGGATAAATTCATGGAGGCTAAGTCCATAAATGGCTATTAGCCGGGATGGGTAATGAATAGAGGCTAGGGACACCGTCTGTCAGAGGGGGGTGATGGATGGCAGGAGAGAGATCGCTCGATCATACCTGTTAGGTTCACTCACTCCGGGGCACCTGGCACTGGCCACTGTCGGTAGACAGGATGCTGGGCTAGATGGACCTTTGGTCTGACCCAGTATGGCCGTTCTTATGTTCTTATGGAACATATCTGACGGAGTCATTGACTTTTACAACTCACCTGGCTGGGTGTGACACCTTTTTCAATCAAACTTGAACTGTAAACCTTTGTCTCGTCTACTCAAAATGCTTAACATTCAACATTAGTAATAGACTAGGAACCAAACTCTATCCATAGTCATATCTTTGAAGCCTCACTGGCGGCTGACCTCAGCAACTTCAAAGGGGATGTATGAGTAGGGCTGATGAAAGAATCCATCTTAAAATTACATATTTGTTTATATTTTAGAACCAACTACTGTATTTACAAATTTGTTCCCTCTACTGCAAAGACCTGAGTTCAGGATTCCATGCTCCTCTCCCCCTCCCATGTCTGCAATAGTTGATGACATTATCAATACCAAATACAGTGCAGGAAAATGCTGGCTGGAGCGTTTGTGAGGTAATCAGTTGTTCCAGAGGAAGGAAAGACAAAATCTTAATTTACAAGCATTTCTACTTACTATTATTGGGCTGTTGTTTTGGGCAACACACATATCTTCCCTCCAAGCAGTTTGTTGCCAATCTTACTGGATTTTCTTCTTATCATGAAAACATGAATTTCAGTTGTCTTCAGAAATACACTGGTTGACTATTTTCACTTCTCCTGAATATATCAGATGGTTAATATTACTGATCATTTAGAATGGGCCAAATTTGGGTTTCAGATCTGCATATTCAACTCTCACTGAAGTTCACTCCACAGAAGATATGTGCAGGTATATGCAGCCAAGGGGAGCTGCAGGGACAATGCCTGTGGACAGGGCAGCGTGAAGAGTTGCCTGGCCGCACCTTCGCGTAGGAGGAACATGTCACTGCTTCTGAGAGCTACCTGAGGCAAGTGCCACCCGGAGACTGCACCCCGACCCCCTCCTGCGCCCCAGCACTGACCCCCTCAGTTCCAGCCTGGAGTAACCTCCTGCAGTCCCCAACCCCTCATCCCAAGTCCCACCCCAGAGCCTGCCCCCCCCAGCTGGAGCCTGCCACCTTCTGACCTCCCTCCCCCCCCCCCCACATCCTAACCCCCTACCCCAGCCCGGAGACCCTTCCCACACCCTGAACTCCTCATTTCTGACCCCACTCCAGAGCCCAAACCCCCAGCCAAAACCCTCCCACACCCCAACCCCCAGTTTTGTGAGTATTCATGGCTCACCATACAATTTCCATACCCAGATGTGGCCTTCAGGCCAAAAAAGTCTGCCCACCCCTTGTGTCTTGCATGTGTACCAGATTAAAACTTCATGCCCTTTTTTTTTTTTTTTTTAGATTTTATGTATAATTACCAATAAATTGCAATTTTTTCTTAAAAGTAACTGGTGTCAGATAAACATGAAAAAAATAAAAATGAATATAGATTTGGATTCCTTAGACACAGAAAATGGAATACAGTATATGGATTTACAGTCAGTCAGTAATTTGTTAACCTTCTGAACACACTGCAAAGCTCATCTTTATTTCCTCTTTGTTAAGGCTGCTGAGGAGGCTATGGGCTGACGTGGATATATTGACGTTTATATTGTAATTCTTAATCTGCCACATAGGGACCCAGTGCACTGGATGAACACCAAGGAGGGATTTTAACATTTTGAAGAGATAATTAGTAAACATGAATAGCAGTTATATAATTTATTAAACAGTGAGTCTTCAAATTAGAATGATAAACATTTATTAGAGATGTTATCAGGAACAAACTGGTATACCACAAATACTATCACACTGTTTAATAACTAAATTTCACTGCCTGAGACTGGATTCTTACATTAGGGTCTTCTTCAGTACTAAGCTTTTATATAATCATGACAAAGCTCTGGCATTAGCTCACTGATAAGCTTAAAGGGAAACAGAATGGTTTTATCCTCTATGGACTGCAGACTTGTAAAGAAACTATATATTATGAGCATTATTATGAGCAAAATCTAATAAAGACCCTTCCTTATGTAATATTGTCAAATTGTTTTTGAATCCAACAATCCTTAATTCAAGCTCAGTCAGCCACAATAGATTTCATACAAATTCAAGCTTTTTCCCCCATTAACAAAGCAGCAATTCATTGATTTGCACAGCCAAAAACTAAATTTAAAAAATATAAAGGAAGGATTTTGGAGAATGAACAAAATTTGTTGGAAGAGTAATACTGTGAAATCCTACATATTTCTACACCTGAAGATTTCTGTTGCTCATCTTTTATCTCCTAATTTCCACAGAACAAATGTCATACAAAATTCATTCGCAGAAATCAACAGAAGGGGTTGGAATGCCAGATCAGCTTTACAAGGGAAACAGGAAGGTTTCTGAATGTTTCTTTTCATTATCAATATTTTTCTTTGTACTCTATTTTTACAGCTTACCATTCCAATCTTAGTAAAATTAAAATCACACTTATGCAAAATGTTGGGGAGGCATTTCTGACATTTCAATAAAAAATAATAAAAAAAAAAGATAAAGCCCAACTATCCCCTCTATAACATATTATCTTCTCATTCAGAGCTATAACACCAGGGCTCAAGGCATTATAAGGAGCTCTGTGTGGGTTCAGGTTTTCATGAGCTCATTCCAGGATCAGGGCCTTATTTTGTAACTACTTGCTGTAGCAATACCAAACTGCTGACTCACCCACTTTTGGTTACACTTTTAGCCCCCAGACTGTCAATGAAATAACGATTTGACCTGTCAGCTGTATTTATTTACAGCTGTCATCTCCAACACTCCGAGTGATTTATAGTATTCTTTTTGTTAAGTCTGCTATTATGCAGCTGACAGAGATGCTCAAAATAGTAGCAAGAAACAGTCAACAACTCTAAAAGTATGACATGATAAAAAATCATATATCAGACTAAGGTCTATATCAAACTAAGGTTTTGGGTTATTTTTTATGTATGGTAAAACACAGATAAAGTTTTTAATTATTTGCCCATGGATGCTGAGGTAATCCACTGTCACACTGAACTGCAAATGCATTTGTACAATAGTTTAATTTTATGTAATGAAGAGTTAGGAATTAGATTTCAAACTCACAGCTATCTAATGACACCTGGCAAATGGTAAGGTGTGGTGTTACTGTGCATACAATTAAGAAGATAGGATGAAACTGGAACCACAATAATAGTTTCCATCTGCCTTGTTAATGTATACACTAGGACTGTAATAATTTACATTATGTTTTAACCATTATCACAGACTCAACATATATTTTGATTAATCCCTCACAAAAAACTCTGTTGAGTTATAGTTAAGATTGCAGAAGTGCATTTCCCATCAATACAATCACTAGACATCTAGAAAATCACTAGTTAAGGAAACATTAGTATCCATACCACTCACATGCTACCTATCTTAGAAATCACACATAACCTACATTCCTATCTTATATGCTTCTACAACATAGTTCCTTCCAGTATTATTATTAAATAGTTGTATTGCCATACTGCTTAGGAGCCCCAGTCATGAACCTGATCCCTGTTGTGCTAGATGCTGTACAAATGCAGAACAAAAACACAGTACCTATCCACAATCTACAGATCACTAAACTTTTAATAATTGCACTGGTGGGAAATGCACTTGATCATACTTACATGGGAGTTACCAAACGTATCAGCATTGGAATTTACATTTTTTTTCTTATACAAGCAATAAATGTAAATGTTTGTCCCATCTTGCTGTTCCAATCTCCACCACCACCTACTATGGGATGTTTTTTTTAGGAAATATCTGATTCTAACTATTTCTAGGCTGTCTCACATCTCTCAAATGAACTGGCAACTGCAACATTTTAGAATTAAGTTTTTAATGTTGATTTTTTTTTATAAGTGGAAGAATAAGGAACTGAAATGATCAGCCTCTTGATTACTTACATTTAGTATGGGATTTTTTTCATGTTTGGCCAAACTCTCAGATCCTTATTCTGTCTTTACTCTGGCAACTCTACTCAGTGTCACTTAACAATCCATGAGTGTTTCTGTAGTCCTTGCCCAGCCTCCTCTCCTGCTGGTACTGAAACATGCTCAAGATGAGCTGAGAGAGAGAGATCTGCATGGAGGATTTGGCACTGGAAGAAGTCAGTTTCCCCTTGCTGCTGCTTCTGTAACACCACAACCAGCAGTTTAAAAATCTGCTGAGGCTCACTGGAAGTTTTGGGTCCTTTGCTAAGATTTGGGTGTACCGGAGCATTACTATTTCTCCTCTCCTAATTGCAGCCTTGACTGTAGGGAAAATATGGTCGCAGCCCTTTAGTACTTCTGGTGAAATATTTTATCGTGGAGGTGTCACTAATGACAACATAGTTAAGTTTGCATTAAGATTTGCACATCTAATGGGTATTACATTTATTTCTCATGTATAAAAAGTAATGTGTATCAATACCACATTTACAACACTTACTTACTTAGTATATTAGCAACATACTGTGGCACGTGACCAGGATTCATCACCAAATTTGGTCCACCGGTTAGATCATTACCTTCCCCAGCCTTAGTCTGACATTGTAAGGCATGTTTTCTAGACCTGAATCATTCCTGTGGTTCTTTGCTGAACACTCTCTAATTTCCAACATTAAAAAGTATGAATATCAGAACAGGACACAGTATTCCACTTGTGAGGTCATCAATATCGTCTACAGAGGTAGCATCACTTCCCTGCTCCTACCTGATATTCCCCCTCCACACACACGAGATAGGCCAGTGTGGAAAGAACACGACTCCAGAAGTTTACTTGAGGACAATATTTGGCTCAACAGTTTTGGAACTTGCTGACTAATCACATTAATAGGGGAGGACAATATTGTAAGCTCCTGACTAGAAGCTGTTTGGGACAGTGTCCACCTGTCCACCTGGTGGGGAGCTCAGTGGTCTTCATAGAGGCCACACCCACAATACAAATAATAAATAATTAAAGAGGAGGAGGAGGAGGAATAAACCCCAGAGACCTTTCGCAAATGTTCATGAATTCCTGCTCCTCCTAAATGAAGGCAAAACTCCCCTTGACTTGATTGGGGCCAAGACTTCACCCTCCAGCAAGGCTTAACCAGGGCTGACTAGAGCCACCCGCCTCTGCAGCCTTTAGTCCACACAAAGCCCAGGTCCAAATCCCCGCCCCCCCTGAAAGCGCCACAAGGAAACGCTCCCCCAGAGGACATCCCCATCCCCCCACAGCACGAGACGCCGCGAGTCCAGTCTCCCCCCGCCCCCCGTTACCAACGCCACGGAGAGAGACTCGCTCTTCCCGCCGATGCCGCTTTCCCAGAGGAGCGCAGGAGGCAAACGAGGCGGCCCGGGGGGAGGGGGAAGAAACGGGGGAGGCCCCCGGCAAGCGCCAGCTCTAAGAGGCTCCCCCCGGCTCCCCCCGCCCCCGGGCCGCCCGCGGGCGCAGAGAGAGCGGATCCGGGTCGGCGCCGTTCCCTTCCGGGGCAGCGGGAAGGCGGAAGTGCCCTGTGAGGTTGGGGTCGGTGCCGGCTGAGGGCCCCCGGCTGCTCCCCGATGGTGTGTGGCGGCTGCCAGTCCCCGACTCTCTCGCGTCAGGCCCAGGATGGCGGCGGCGGTGGCGGGGGGAGCCGGGCAGGAGAAGCAGCTCGCTCCGGCCCTGCTTAGCTTCTTCATCTACAACCCCAAGCTGGGGCCCAGAGAGGGAGAGGTGCGTGGGGCGGCCGGGGCTGGGCGTGTGCGCGCCCGCAGGGCGGGGGAGCGATGTCTGTCGGGCGGGGAGGGGAGGGGTCTGTCGCTGCAAGGGAGCGCGTGGGGGTGTCGGTTCCGCTTCACCTGGGGCGTTGTCGGGGGGGGGGGAGGGGAACGTCTGTCTGTCTGTCTGGGGTAGGGAGGGGCTGCCTGAGTGGAGAGGAATGGGCCACATCTGTGTGTCTGTCTGAGGAGTGGGGGGTCCCCCCCGCGGGGGGGGGGGGGAGTTCCGCCACCCGTTATTCCCTCCTTTTTCGACAATTCACGTGGTGATTCCGAGCCTCACTTTCTGCAGTTCCGGGACCCCCTTGAAACACCAGAGATGTTGCCTTGCGATGCTGCTGCACCAAAACATTCCGACTCTCACCTTTGCACTGTTCGGCTAACGCAAAGCAGTGGTCAGGCTTCTGTTCTTCCCTAGACAGGGGACAACAAAATGTCCTGTAGTATTAATATCCTTATTTATAGAGTACCCGTGGAGAAGGGCTGTTCTTAAGTGCCTCACAAGCTATAAAGCGATGCTTTCAGCTTAAAAGTATAAACTAAAAGTTTCCAGTATTACAACTGTCCTTGAATTGCCTTACCAATATTTGTGGTTTTACCATGACATACTTCTGTTTTTAAGATTATTTTTCTCTCCTTTGTTGACCTATAAAAGTTCTGCACTAAAGACAGGGGAAACTGAAAGGGATTAAGCAGGTGCAGCAGTGAAACTGACTAGACACAAATTGTTTCAAAGCATAAAGTAAACTGAAAAATAGAGAAAATGCAGCAACAGTTATCATAGGTATTTACTCTAACAGTGTGTTAAAATAGTCAGGAAAAGTATGATTTTAAGATAAGGGTGTCCCTTTAGCTAAAAATTTAGCATTTAGAAACAGGGCTGCTTGGCCCATTAAATTCCTGCAGCACCAAGGATAAAAGAGCTACTTTTCCACCAGTCTTTGTTAAAAAAACCTCACATTTCCCAACATAAAATAAATTCATACACATAAATTCATATGCAGATAAGTGAGTTGGGATCCATGGCACAGAAGTTGTTCTGAGCACCTGAGCATGCAGGATCAGGACTTCAGAATTTTAGGTTTTAAAATGATCCTTCAGAAGTCTTTCATCTGTTTAGATGTTTCAGGTGCATACAATAATGCTAAATGCTTATACAGCACATTTTATTTACAAAGCGCTTTGTAAACAATTCATTAACCAACGTCCCGGAGAGTAGGTATGTACATGATGAGTCCTTTCTGTTTTCAGGAAAGGTATCTGTTAACAACGGTGTTTATGTACTGTGTGATATCAAGATGTAAATATACATACTGAGCATTTGAGCAGCTAGATGAAGCTAGTAAGTTAACTTGCTTGGCAGATCAGTCTTCCATTACTGTTGCCATCTCAGTAAATACAGATGACATACTATCTTGAAAACAGCCATCTACCTATCTTCATGTAGTTTCATTTGTTAGATTTAGGATACTGATTTAATAGGTAGGTACTTGTATGGCCCCAATCACTATAGTATCTGGTGAACTATTGTGGTGCACTGTTAAACAACTGCCACATATCTCCAGATTTGTCTCCACTTCAACAGTAAATGAAGTAAAACCGTAGTATATTTTGTGTGTTGGTCATAAAGTGCTGTGGGGTGTAAGTTTCTATTTTGTAGTAGCAGTTATTTTTGTCAATGCAATGATTTGTTATAATGTACTTTTCCAAATATTTACAACAAAAAAGTGGAGCATTTAATTTTATTAAAACAGGGTCCACCTCTAAAATAATGTTTCTAAAATGTACTTGTTTACTAGAATCAGAGAGGTAGCCGTGTTAGTCTGGAATAGCAGAGGTAACAAAGAGTCCTGTGGCACCTTAAAGACTAACTAAAGTATTGAAGCATAAGCTTTCGTGGGCTAATACCCACTTTGTTGGATGCAAGCAGGGACGACGAAGTGGGTATTAGCCCACAAAAGCTTATGCTTCAATACTTTAGTTAGTCTTTAAGGTGCCACAGGACTCTTTGTTACCTCTTGTTTACTAGAATGTACTTGAAATACCTACAATTTTCAATTTTAGATAACAGTAAATTGCATGGCTAACATTATAGTATTAGCTTTCTGTGTGTAAATTCTGCTGAATTCTGAGGCTAACAATTTAAAATATGTGTGCTTAACTTTTGTAGTGCACCTGAATTCTTTAATAGATATTAAGAAAAATGAAAAGCTTTCTTTTGAGAAACAAGGAAAACTTTAATGTTTAAAGGGGTCTATTTTCTTCTCATTATGTGTGTGAGTTAAATATACACACTGAAAAGCAAACTTATTTTGGACTTCCTGCCTTAAATATGTGGTATTCCTGTGCACAGCTATACAGTTGCATTTCACTTCAGCTAAATTCCAAAAGAAAATAAAGTGATTCTTGTGTGTAACTTGTGTAGTGTACTGCATTTGTAAAGAACTTTGAGAATCTTTTTGATGGCAAGCCTTGTTAATGTGCAGTATATGACTTTTATTTATTATTATATAAGCCTATTTGGTTATAAGACTATTTTAAAACTCTGTTCAGTAAATTTAAGGAGCTGAAGTTTATTTTGAAAAATTACTTTATTTTGGATCTCTGCTATTTTGCTTAAAATTTAGTCATCTTTATTCTTATTTCAAATTTTAGGAGGAAAAGAAGATTCTCTTTTATCACCCAAATGAAGTAGAAAATAATGAAAAAATTAGAAATGTTGGATTATGTGAAGCTATAGTACAGTTCACAAGGTAATAAAGTCTTACTGTTTGCATACTTTATTACAGTATAACAAATTATGTTTTCTAAAATTTTGTTCCAAATATATTATTTTTCCAGGACCTTTAGTCCATCAAAACCCGCAAAATCTTTGCATACTCAGAAGAACAGACAGTTCTTCAATGAACCTGAAGAAAATTTCTGGATGGTCATGGTATTTATATGCATGATCTATACCTTCCTAAAAAGTAAAAATTGCTAAATACATTCTGCATTGTCTGATGCCAGTTTGTTCCACTTTCTAGGTAGTACGGAATCCCGTAATAGAAAAATATCACAAAGATGGAAAACCAGTCATTGAGTATCAAGAAGAGGAGTTACTGGTAGTGTTCAGTTATTCTTTCTAATTTGCCTTTACTTTTCTAATTAAATACTTTGGTTGTAATTTTAAAAAAAATATAGCTAGCAATGTCTTTTGATCAGCTTATATCTATAACTTTTGGCTGTTGTAGAACTGATTTAGGACTATGACTGCAAACTGGAAATAAAGTAGAACAGAGCATTTTGCAACAAACTCTAGAAGGGAAGAAAGAGACAAAGATATAGGAAAATATATGCAAAAAGGAGTTTAAAACCACACAATAAGAACAGCAGTGAAATTATGAAATGAAACGTCATTAAAAATAACAAAATCTGAGAGATCTGTTGAAATTTCAAGCATCAGGCCAATACAATTAATGATCCAACATTGATTTAATTTGAAGAGATTATAAAGAAATCTTCCTTTATAAATTTAACTATAGCAGCTTCTGTTATGATCCTAAGACTGTTATTGATCATCTTTGTAGGGCAATCGAATATATAATGTCTGCCAGGAGGCTTTATTTCAGCATTGCAATATTTTCAATTCACTTTAACTGTAAACAGTCAGAGTAATCGGCCAGATGGAATAATTTAAAAAAATGTTCAGGCTTCTTCTGTTCTTTACAGTTTGTGTGTCATGTTTTTATTCCTCATTGTGTTCTTAAAGAATTCATTCCAACAAAACAAACCAGTCTTACTCCTCTTGCCAGAAAACAAATTAAACACCCAGTGTGGGTCGTCATGTCAGCCCAGTGATGACTCTGTGTGGAGTCCTCACCTGCCCTGAACTCCTGTGAAGAGTGAGGGGAAATCTGATTTGGAACTAACTACTCTTCACTAATAACCAGCTAGTGCCCAGCACTTATCACAGTTAGAAGTTGTTACTTTAGTCATATTCTTTTTTCAGTACATGTTATGGTTTAATAATAGTAATACTGTTTGGTTTACATTTAACGAGGAATAGAAAATAATTCAGGTGTATCCTGAGAAAGTACTTCATAGGTGTACTGTCTATTGTTACTTTTTTCAGTAGTGGCCAGAAATTGCTAGGAGTTTTTGTTTTTGATTTGTGTAAGAGATGCTCCAGTCTTTCTATATTCTGGTTTACGTTTAATTGGTTTAATTAAAAGAATGTGCATGACATTTGTAGGTCAGTGATAATATTTGGAGCTGTGCCTGTTCTTGTAGTGATGACTTATTATTGGCTATTTTACAGGACAAGGTTTACAGCTCAGTCCTACAGCAGTGCTATAGCATGTACAAGGTAAGGGTAATAGATTTATAACAGATTATCCTGTGAGAGAGGGAGTAGACCACCCTTTGCACCCTACTATCTAAGCATGAACAAATTACTCACTCCTTATGGGATGCCAGTCTGATCCATACCGTCTATTTCTTTCTGAAGTTGTGGTAGTGGCAGTGGGGAGGATATGACAGTGCTTTTGCGGACCTTAATGCTGTTCTTGAGTTCACTGTAATAGGAGTAGTAAAACCATTCCCAATTTCTGTGGAAACTTAAATTAATTCCTTCACATAGTTACAGATCTTTATTAACAGGAGGTTATCCCAAATCTGCTGAGGCTACACATCATCTAAATCAGTTAGTTTGTATGGAATTGGGAAACGGGAATTATGTGGGTAGCAGTTTAGCTCTTATTTTTCTGATTTTAATCAAGTTGAGTCATTATTGTACTGTATTTAGACAATTACCCAACTAATGTTGCTTTTTTTTTTTTAACCTATTAGCTTTTTAATGGTACATTCCTTAAAGCCATAGAAGATGGAGGTGTAAGAGTTCTAAAAGAGAGATTAGAGAAATTCTTCCATCGGGTAAGTTCTTACTGTTTGTTAGAGTATGGACAATGTGTTTTGATACTGAAGAGAAAACAAAATGCACAGTTCCCTGCATGGAAGAGCTTACACATACGTGTGTGTGTGAGAGAGAGAGAGCGAGCATTGGTAAGACTAGAGAGAATGACTAGGAATGTCTGAAAAATGTTTTGTTTAATATTATTGTCTTGCATGCATCAGGGAAGAGTCTTTAGAAGGGACTTGAATAAACAGAGTGATAGCTTGATGGACTAAAATAGGATGATCATCTGTTACAGATAAAATCATCTTAATATTTACGTTTAGAAAACTGTTAATTATTCTAATACTCAAGTGTGATTGAACTTTTTCTTTAACAGAGTTAATTACATGACGTAATTACAAAGCCTTTGGCAAATCACATCCACTTAGTTTTGTCGGACAGTTGCAAAGCATGTCTCAAATCCCCATGTGGAAAAGAACACCGTACTATTGTTTCCAGTTAGTCCTCTAGCTCCAACCTTGCTGAGAATCCATGCACTGATGGAATTTCACTGATGGTGTTTTTGTTTTCAGATTACTTTAAAAAAAATGTGGGAGAGAAGAGACAGAATGTTCCCTTCAGTTTAAGGCACTGAACCAGGACTAAGGAGAGAAATATTCAGTTTGGCTTTGCCACAGACTTCTTGCATGATGCTGGGCAGGGCTATCTTACTTAACACATGGATAGAAGAGAGGGAGCCTATGTACAACTATAACACTTGCATCCCCTACCTTTTGTGTATTTGATTTTTCAACTTTAATATTTATAGTGTAGTTCTTTGGATTTCATATAATGCAGCATTAGATGTGATGTAGAACATCATGTGTAAGCTGCAGGGTATCCCCAAACAGTACTTCTGAATATCAATAACTAGAAGAAATATAAGGGTAGTGAAATAACTTCTAGGAGCATAGAATCTTTTGTTTCTTGTGAGTAAATGGAGCACTGCTGTGTAACTTTCAACTATGTACCTAATTTTTCATGCCTACTAGAACAGTCAGTATGTTTTCTCTTGTGATAAACGTAATGTTCTATATCCCAAGCACTCCTGTAAGTATGACATTTTGTATGCAGTTACATATTTGTTTTTATACCACAGAAATTCAAGTGCCTAAAACAACTTCAGTGTATAACATGCTTAAGTGCATTGTGGGATAGTTCATTATGGGCACGTAACTGTCCTCAAATCCATTCACCTATTAATGTGGCATATGTTGGTGGCTTGTTGTTCATACTGTTGGATGCTGTCTGGTTCCACGCTATCTTTGTATCACTGTTCTCTGGCTTTTCTGAAGTACCCGGAACAATCTTTAATCTTAATTTGGCTTCTTCATGTGATCTTATATCAGCACCAATACATCCTACTTTGTCTTTTTAATAATATGGATAATAGAAATGCTGAAACAAAGGTGCATATAGTGTTTAAAATGTAACCAGCCACTTCTTGTCAAGTCCTGGCATGCCAGTATTTCTGCATAGTTTCTATCATAACCCATTATTTTAATATATGACCTGGACACAACACAACTAGAAGAAAGAAGTAGAGATTCAGTCAACACCAAGCTCTTCCAACATTTTTCCACATTTGCAAAACCTCTTACAGTAAATAAATTTGTTCTGAGCCTTCCATATGTCTTACTCCAGCAGGTGTCTCTTAGGTTTATACAGTAGAGGAGTTGCAGTGGACAGCACATTAGGATTTCAATTCCTTTAGGATTATTTTTAAGCAAAAAGAAGAAAAATGTTGCTTGATGCTTTTCAAGGTCAGGCACTTAGATTTCAGTTTTCACAAGTGGTTCCAAGCAGGTGGTCCCCTGTACTGCACAGAACTCCATTGAAGTAATTGGGGACCACACATTGGGGTGATCTACATAGAACATCTAGGATTGGGGCCTTAGATTGTTGGCTTTTTGGGGGAGGGAACCTATCTTTTTATTTGTCTGTAAGACATTATGCATGTCTTTGCTCCTTGCTAAGGATTCTAGTTATCCTTGATCATACTGAGTGTGTATAAATGAGATTTAGCTGGGCTCTATTTTCTCCATGCCCCAAAAATGGATTTGTGAACTAACATCACAAATAAATGCAGTATGAGATCTAGGCTGCCACTTAAGGATTTGGTACAGAGCAAAAGCACCCAAAAATTAATGCAGAAAAGTTTAAGTTGAAATGTTAATTTTAAAGGCTTTATTATGCTTTTTAATTATTTAGAAAACCATTAACTACCCTCCTTTCCTTTATATTTGTTCCTTCAGTATTTGCAAACACTGCATTTACAGTCATGTGACCTGCTGGATGTTTTTTGTGGAATCAGCTTCTTTCCATTGGATAAAATGACTTATTTGAAAATCCAATCATTTATTAATAGGATGGAGGAAAGCCTGAACATAGTCAAATATACTGCCTTTCTCTACAATGATCAGCTCATCTGGTAGGTATCAGAATAAAGGGGAGGAGGGGGCAAAAATAACATGCATCTTAAAATAAATAACACTCCTGTAATTATTAGTAGCAGTATTTTCATAGGGTGCCTAGGAGTCCTTGTCATGGCTCAGGACCCCATTGTACTAGATGCTGTACAGACACACATCAAAAAGACTGTCTCTGCTGCCAAGGAGCTTCTGTAGGGCAGACCTTTCATGTGGGGAAAGATAGAAGATTGCTAGAGATAAATGAAACTAGATTCTCCACATATGGGGGAGTGATAAATAATGAAGAGGACAAGTCACTGACTGAGAGCAATCTAGATTGCTTGGCAAACTGCGTGCAAGCAAACAATATGCATTTTAATACAGCTAAATGTAAAGGTATACATCTGGGAACAAAGACTGTAAGCCATACTTACACTGTGGAGAATTCTATCCCAGGAAGCAGCAACTCTGAAAAAAGATTTGGGAGCTGTGGAAGGTAATCTGCTAAATACGAGTTCCCATTGTGATGATGTGGCCAAAAGAGCTAATGGAAGCTGGGATGCATAAACAGGGGAACTTGAGTAGGTGTAGAGAAGTTATTTTGCCTCTGTATTTGACACTAGTGTGTCTGCTGCTGGAATACAGTGTCCAGTTCTGAGGTACACAATTTGATAAACTGGAGAGGGTTCAGAGAAGAACCACAAGAATGATTAAAAAATTAGAAGACGTATCTTATAGTGATAGACTCAAGGAGCTCAGGCTATTTAGCGTAACAAAGAGAAGGTAACAGGTGACTTTATTAAATATTTCTTCCCCCTGAAGATACTAAGGGCTTGTCTTCACGAGGCTGCTCTGGGATCAATCTTCTAAGACGCAATAAATCGATCGCCTGCGGCTCCCCCGTCGACTCCGGAACTCCAGCTTGCCGGGAGGCGCAAGCTGGAGTTGATGGGGGAGCGCGCCGCCGACTGCCGCCGCCGTGGGGACGAGCGGTAAGTCGGTGGCAGATACGCAACTTCAGCTACATGAATCACGTAGCTGAAGTTTGCGTATCTGCCGTCGATTTCCATTCCCCCCCCCTCCCCGCAGTGAGGACAAGCCCTAATAATATGCTCTTCAGTCTAGCTGAGAAAGGTACAATAAAATCCAGTGTCTGGAAGTTGAAGCTAAAAAAATTCAGATTGGAAATAAGGCATACACTTTTAATGGTGAGAGTAATTAATCATTGGAACAGTTTACAAAGCTTCATGGTGGATTCTCCATCACTGACAAATTTTAAATCAAGATTGGATGTTTTTCTAAAAGAACAGCTTTAGGAATTATTTTGGGGAAGTTGTGTGGCCTGTTCTATTGTACTAGAAAGATGATCACAATGATCCCTTCTGGTCTTAGAATCTATGAATATAGAACAGTTGAATATAGAGCCTTTCCTAGTAGTTGTGGATAGTTTCCATTTTGAGAAACCATCTCTGGGCGAGCTCTGGAGTGGGGCCAAAAATGAGGGGTTCAGGATGTTGGAGGGGGCTGGGGATGAGGGGTTTGGGGTTCAGGGAGAGGGTGCGGGCTCTTGGAAGGAGTATGGATGGGTACATGAGGTGGTTCAGGGGTTGGGGTGCGGAGTCCAGATGGGACTTACCTCAGGTGGTTCCCGGAAGTGTCTGGCATGTCCCTCTGTCTGATAGGCGCAGGAGCAACCAGGACCAGGGGGCTTTGTGCCCTGCCCCCAACCACAGGTGCTGTCCCTGCAGCTCCCATTGGCCTTAGTTCCTGGCCAATGGGAGCTGAAGAGAGGCAGGGGCTGCGCACAAAGTTCCCCGGGACACCCCTGCATCTAGGAGTCTTGGGAGCTGCACGGAGCCAGATGCTGCAGCAAACTGGACTTTTAGCAGCCCAGCTAGCTGTGCTGACCAGAACTAACAGGGTTCCTTTTTTACCAGGCATTCTGGTTGAAAACTGGATGCCCGGCAACCCTAATAATGTGGCTGAGGGAAAACACTATGAATAATAGGAGTTTTAAATGAAGGGAAAGAAAGTTTTGGGAAGTAATGCATAAACCTCAAACGTGATAATCTGACGTTAGTATTTGACACAAATACAATTTGTAGAACCCTTCTGACTTCTGTGGAGGAATAAATCAGAGCAAAATTTGGCCACATGCTCTTAATGTGATGCGTGTGTGTGTGTGTGTGTGTTACAAAAAACAGAGCTGGCTATCAATTTCTAATGAATGGTTGTTTTGTAATGGAGTGAACCAATATACTAAGTTAATAATTGCTGAATATTTGAAACTGATACGTTTCATATCAAAAGTGAAACATATAATGAGGAAAAGAAGCTAGTCTGAGCAAGATGCTACCAGAATTACCATAATGTCTGAGTTATTATTTTTACTGAATCTTATTAATCATTAGGGTTCGTTGGATAATTATTCACATCATTAACACAATTAGCATTTTTTAAAAGTACTTTTTAAAACTAAAGATAATTTACGAATCCATATTTGATTTTATAAGCAACTTATGTACAACCAAAAAGTAATATTGAACAGCAGTACATTTTCAGCTCATCAGAACCACTTTTGATCCATCCTAACTTCATTTGCAGAAAATATTACAAGGGTTGCATTTTTAGCAGAAACTAAGAAGTTTATGGAGTTTGCTGTAGCCATGGAACTTAAAACAAACAACTCCTCTTCAGCTGTGTTTGATTTTAGAGTGTTTATTGACATGCCACAGCTGCTTTCAGCATACTATCTCACATAGGAATAGCTAGGCAAGATTTTCCTATTCAAAGGCTCTTAAGAAGTGAGGAGAGAATGTGCACAATGTTTAGGTGAGAAATAATTTATAAACTATTATTGAAAAAAATCAGTCTTCCTATATTTGTCTAGATTCCAGTATTTACTGCACATACTTTGCTTGTGAAATCAAATATGGATTCATAAATTAGGAAAAACCTTTTTATAGCTCATGATTTTTCTCTTTGTTACCCTGGATATGTTGTTAGTATTGTAGGGGAATGAGCATTCTATTAAAAATTAAACATACACTGGGATATGTCTGTACAAAAGAAATTGGTGTGTTGTCATGTAAGAGAACTGAGTTAATTCTCCCAGAAGTCTCTAAATTGTGGCTTCTTCCGCTCTTGGTTAGAAAGATGTTGGCCATGAAGTAAGGCCATTAGAGAAATTGTTTTTCCTGCTTTGTGATCTATGTTTTAACTTTTTTTCCTCTCATATTCCAGGAGTGGATTAGAACAAGATGACATGAGAATTTTATACAAATATCTCACAACATCCCTCTTTCCAAGGCACATAGAGCCAGAGGTACGGATATGTGGTTGTTGTTTTTTTAACAGCACATACACTTTACACAGATTTCTTGTACCGTATACACTATAGCAATATAAATAAGTTATATAAGTACTTGAGCTGGAGCTCCTTTAATATAGAAGAGGGGAAGTTTCTGAAAGTGCTTCCTCCAATGTAGGAATTAATTATGCATACGTGCCAGTCCAAAAAAACCCAAATTGATTGGCCATTACTACAAAGTCTTACTTTTTGAGCAGATATTTTTGGGGAGTTGTTTTTTTGTAATTTGAAGATGTAGTGAGATATTGATTCATTTAGGAACTTCAGCTAATGCACAGTGTGGCTACCTGCTTAATAAGTAGTATACCACAGGAAATTGCTCAGGCCCTGTAGTGTACAATACTTTCCAATTGGCTTCTGTGAAACTCTAAATATTAGTTTGAGAGCTGGCTCCCTCAAAAAGACTGCCTTTCTTCTCATATGATGTCATCTCAGTTACGATTAACAGATGCATTTGTTCTAACAGTCCCCTGCTTTTGATAAGAGGATACTGGTGTTGTCAGTGAAGTGTCCTTGATCTTGGACTTGCTTCTCCCCTTTGTCCAGGTTTGCTGACATTCAATATTTCTATTCAACAAAAATGATCTGTGTTATAAAATTGTATATGTGCCTAGGCATTAGATGCATTGAGAAAATATCCAAACAGACAATGCAAGTCTATAGATTCCTTAGAGTAGAACTGTTTCTGAACAGCAGCTCACTTTGTCTGCCAAGTGGAAATCAATCTTTTTGATTTTCATTTGTAAATCATTCTGCCAGGTCGTCATATGTTTTTACGACTACCACCTGAATTGAAAAACCATTAAACTAATCAGATTTGAATTTTCTGTAGACAGAGCAGAAAATACTCCTTTTGCACTGTTATTGTATGAGTTGCTGCTAACGACTACTATGGCTTGGTTTTGCAAAATATCTCCATTCTGTAATCCCCTTGTTTTCACACACTTGTAATTTCCCAAAACATTCATCTTTGGGATAGAGTTTTCTATCGTTGGCATCACCATTAAGATGACTTTTAAAAAAATATTTTAGTGAAGTCCATTCACTTGATTTTGATTAATTAGAGGATGAAAAATAATGTTTTCAAATACATTTGAAAGGTCAGTCTTAACTCTGCCCCTTTGCACTTAAAATGTTTTATTTGTGGGCCAAGTTATACTCCCACTGTATCCAGTGAAAGGAGGAACAGTCCCAAATCATTTATAAATGATCAGTTAGTACAGTATGTAGTTTATCTTGTACAGATTTTCTTGCAGTAACTTTAAATATACTATGTGTTGTTTTCATACTTTGCATAATATTTAAGTTTCAGTGAGATGCACAAAAAAAATCTGCAAAGATTTCTTATTTTGCTTGGACTTTAGCTAATTGAATGAGTTGTTCATTTCTCTCCCTGAGAAGGGTGGGGGAAGAGTTGGCCAGGGTCTAAGTTTTGTCAAATGAAAATGAATCTGAAGGTCTTGAACCTGTTCATACACATGGTAAAACCACCACACTTATGTGCAGTCTGCCTAAGGCCCCGAGTTGTGCAGGGATTGCACAGCATCGACCCGCATGCTCCATAACTGTCTCACCTTTTTATGAGTACTAAATTCACTCACATAGAAACAAATAAAGCAAATCCTTATTAACAATGGCTAATGGGATTGAAATAATTTGCATTTCTATTGATCTTTTTTGTATACTGCAATTACATGTAAGAAGAGCATGTCATTGAGCATAATTTTCATGTGGAGTTATTAGCAAATAATATGCACTTAGAGTTAATGCTGCTACAGATTAATCTGTTATTGTTTTCAGCCACCTCTGAGATTTTAATAGACGTTAATGGTTATATACAAAAAAGTAATATGTGATTATATGGGTACATCGAGAGGGTATAGTGAAGAGAGTATAATTTAAATAATACTTTGCATTTGGGTAACATGAAAAATATATAGCCTCCTAGGAACTCAATCCACTGCACAAGTATTAATCAACTTCAGTAGAACCTTGCCCAAAGCCTGTAGCAGGGCCATGCTAGCACACAGCCTCCAGGCTCCAGTTCTTGTACCTTCACCACAAGACCATCTTTCCTCCCATAACTGAATTAAATGAGCTCTTGTAAGGTTTTAGAAATGACAGAAGTGAACGTTTCAGAAAACTACAGATTCTGCTTTATTTAGGTTCATTGTGAGTCTGCACTACTGGCATCATATTAAGAAAGTGGGAGCTGGGATAGCCCAGTACATTCCCTAGGGAATTTCAGAAAGGCTGCTTAACTGCCTGGGATGTCACTGTTGGTGTTCACAAGTGGAAAAGGAACAGGATTCCCTTAGCAGTAGAACACCTGAATGTTGGAAAGCTGTAAGGATTCAAGTTGTGAAGCAGGTTACAACAGGTACCGCAAAAGGGAGCCAACTTTCCTGCAGTCAACACAAATGTTGCAAATATGTAGACTTGACTATAAATAACAATGGAAAATAATGTAGAATATTCAATAACTGAAAATTAGAGATGGTTAAACATTTTGTGGATATTGAACTACAACTATATTAAAACCACATCTGTATTAAAACTGCAGTTTTGATATCATTTGAGGGTTTCCCATAAGGGCTTTAGTTAGGATGGTTGATTAGTGACCAACGTATTACTTGGATCAGCGGTGTCCAATAGGAATTTGATGCTAGCCATACTGCTAGCTTGTGGTTTTGAATTTTTCTTATTAGCCACATTATAAAAAAGCCACATGTGTTGGCCACAATTCAATAACCTATTAGCCACATGTGGCTAGTTGCAAATGTATTCGACACCGCTGACCTAGATAAAATGCAGTTCAACCATGCATAGCTTTAGCAATGTGAGATGTAGCCTGTGCTGCTGTTAATATATAGCAATGTAAAGATTGCAATGAGGAAGCAAGAATGGTTTTGTAGTTATGGCACTAGACTAGGACCAAGGAAGTGTGGGTTTGGTTTCTGGCTCTTCCACAGACTTCTTATGTGACCATAAGCAACTCACTTAATCTTCTGCCTCAGTTTCCCACCTGCACAATGAAAATACTTATCAATCTTGATAATGGTGGTGTGAGGATAAGTTCATTAGAGTTTGCTCAGATAACATGATGACAGGAGCCACAAAATTACATTAAAAGAGTTAAAAACTTAACTCGTGGAACTTTTTTCAGATTAATAAATGTAAAACCCAATTTTCTAAATATTGTTGCCATTTATTCTTGCCCTTCCCATTATGCATTAATGGCGTATTTCCTAGAAAAAGAGTATGTATAGTCTGCAGTCTATTGATTGTGGACAGTTTCTTTAGCTACTGCAGCACAAAGAGAATTGGAAAGAAATGTCCTAAAATGTTTATTTCCTGTTTGTTTTCAGTTAGCAGGAAGAGATTCCCCAATACGTGCAGAAATGCCAGGAAATCTACAACACTACGGAAGGTAGTTCTTATCATCTGTCATACCCTTCTGTTTCTTCCCTTCAGAAGGAAAGCTAGGTGTTTGGCACATAAACAAACCATTCGGTTTTTATTCTAGGTAGGAGTGTAAATGAATTCCCGGGACTAATTTCTACACTCAGATAATCCCATAGGCTTCAGTGGGGTTGCACAGAGGATAAATCCATGTAGATTTTGGCCTGTGATGTGAAGAACCTGTATACTGATTTCCTTCTTGCTGTTCTTAGCATGTTGTACAGAAAATATTTTAGTATTCCTCCTTTTCCCTGAGCAATAAGATTTTTCATACAGGAGCAAAACAATGGCCTGTCCAGTGACTTGCATACTACAATGCCTGATGCCTATAAAGTGCATCAGTGGGAGACTTTTTGCATTTGACCAGTGTGTGACCTTATTCTGAATGAAGGGTTGGGTACTTCTTGGTCCTCTGTTTCCAGAGCATGAAATGTGCTTTCTTTAATGAAAAAGCGTTTTCGACTTCTATAGAATGAGCATAAAATCAGGATGGGTTCTAGCTAACTTCAGTCTTGTAAAATTCTGACATTTTTCCACATGGGCATATGTTGTTAGGGAGCAGAGGAGTGAGATGTACCAGAGAGTGTATTCTGTAGTGCATCACTGCTAAGGTGTTCCTTTTAAAAGCCACTGGAGGACTTACTGGGTTTCCCTGATCATCTGTGTATTTTTTACTTTTATTTCCCTAGCTCAGAGTTATTTTGGTGCTAACGTTAACTTTTTTGAGTGTTTTTTCGAGGGGCTGTTGATAAATACAGTTGGTTCCTGTAGACGTGTTCGTTCCTGCCCGGTGCACCTCCTGCTGGGATCGTAGGGGAATCAGCGTTTTCCCAGCGTCAGGGGCGCCCCCTACAGGGCGATCTCCACGTCTCTCTCAGGGGGTTTTGATCTGGGCTTCCTTCCTGTCCCGGTAGCCCGTACACACACAGTCTTCCTGAGATTGGCTTTAGCTGGGCTTATCCTACCCCAGCAGCCAGTACACCCAGTCTTTCTTAGGCTGGCTGTCGCGGAAGCTTGTCCCGTCCCAGCAGCCGGTATACACTGTCTCTCTCAGGCTGGCTTTAGGTGAGGCTTGTCCCGTCCCAGCAGCCGGTATACACCGTCTCTCTTAGGCTGGCTTTAGGTGAGGCTTGCCTCATCCCAGCAGCCGGTATACACAGTCTCTCTTAGTCTGGCTTTAGCTGAGGCTTGCCTCGTCCCAGCAGCCAGTAGATACAGTCTCTCTCTTAGTCTGGCTTTAGCTGAGGCTTGTCTCATCCCAGCTGGGACCCCCGGCCAGTCGTCCGGGGTTGCAGGGACTTCTGCGGTCGTCCCGTCGGGTTTGCTGCTAGCTCCCGGGGGGTTTGTGGTTGCTGGGCTCCCGGGCCAGTCACTCACTGTTGTGGGAGACGCTGCCACCGGGGCCTCGGAACCGTCCTCGTCGGCCACGGGGTACGTGGCCGCGGGGGCGCCAGGCCAGTCTGTCTCCGCCCCGGGGCTGGGGCTCCACTCAGCTGGCTCCCTCCGCTCCCAGCAGTCGGGCCGACCCTCTCCTCCTTCTGCCGGGTCGACCCCCTCTTGGTGGCCGGCCCCGCCTTTTGTGCTTCCGGGGCCCCGGTTGCACTTCCGGGGTAGGGGACGGGGCCGCCTCGGCTCCGTCCGCCATCTTGGTTCCCCGGCCGGAGCGTCCTCCCGATCGGAGGGGGCCCACCGGGGCCCACTACAGTTCCCTAATCAGTAGTCACTTTTGATCAAGAAAAGGCTGTTGAAATGCCACTGATCACTTGCAACTCAGTCTTGAATCACAACATTCTGTTTATCTTGATCTAAAAGAACCCTCTTTCTGTGTATTCTGACAGAGTTTACTCTAGTCTAGACTAAGGTAGAGTGACCAGTCAGTAAATGTGAAAAATAGGGATGGGGGTTGAGGTAATAGGAGCCTATATAAGAAAAGACCCCAAAATTGGGATTGTCCCTATAAAATTGGGACATCTGGTCACTCTAGACTAAGGCCCTAATCATTCAAACACTTACCGTATATACTCGAGTATAAGCCGAGTTTTTCAGCCCACTTTTTGGGCTGAAAAAAGCCTCCTCGGCTTATACTCGAGACACCCCGGTAAAAAAAAAAAAAAAAAGCCTCGCTCTCCCGTCCCCGCCGCGCGGGCGGGCTGCCGGGAGCGTCCCGGTTCCCCCCTCCCCGCCGCGGGCGGGCTCCCGGCAGGGACAGGACGGGTCGCGCCCGCAATGGCCGGGGCTCCCCCCGTGACAGGCCGCAGCACGGAGCCGCCGGGCCCAACCGCCCCGGGATCCTCCCGAGCCAGCCCTGCTACCGCGCAGCGGGGGCCGTTCCCCCCCCGGGGAGGGGTGAGTGCAGGGCCCGGCCCGGGCGGCGGGCTGGGGGGGGGGAACGGCCCCCGCTGCGCGGTAGCAGGGCTGGCTCGGGAGGATCCCGGGGCGGTTGGGCCCGGCGGCTCCGTGCCGCGGCCTGTCACGGGGGGAGCCCCGGCCATTGCGGGCGCGACCCGTCCTGTCCCTGCCGGGAGCCCGCCAGCGGCGGGGAGGGGGGAACCGGGACGCTCCCGGCAGCCCGCCCGCGCGGCGGGGACGGGAGAGCGAGGCTTTTTTTTTTTTTTTTTGGTCCGACGGGGAGGAGGGAACCTCGGCAGCCCGCCCGCGGCGGGTAAGGGGGAACCTCGGCAGGGGGAACCTCGGCAGGGGGGACTCGGCTTATACTCGAGTCAATAACTTTTACCGGTTTTTGTGCTCAAATTAGGTGCATCGGCTTATATTCGGGTCGGCCTATACTCGAGTATATACGGTAATTGCATTCTTAATTTTAAACACATGAGTAGTCTCTTTGAAGTTGGGACCTAAATCTTTGTTAATTTGAAATTAGTAATTTGACATGAACACATGTCCAAATACTATGGTGATAGGGAGTTATATAAGTACTTACTTATATAAGTAACTGAGACAGAAATTCTTTGTGTTCAAATGTATGCATGTATTTAAAAGGTTGTTTTAAAAAATTGTTCACGTGCTTATAAATTGTTTTTCTATTGAATATAAAAATGAATTATATTTGTCCTGTTTAATTCTGGTTTTTAGGTTTCTTACTGGACCTTTAAATCTTAATGATCCAGAAGCAAAATGCAGATTCCCCAAAATATTTGTAAATACAGATGGTACTTATGAAGAACTTCATTTAATTGTTTATAAGGTACCAAACTCTCTCTATTCCACATAGGAGGAAAACATTGCTGTGTGTTATTTCTGAATAAATAAAGGTGCATGTGACCTGATCGGATTAGAACAGTGAGATAGGGAGCTGGCTGAAGGTTCAAATGTAAAACTTCAGATAATCTTTTTCTGAATTCTTTTGGTTTCTTTTGGAGGTTCTGGTTTAATCCAAATTATGCAAACTTGGCAAAAGTCTGTGTTCTTTCCATGTTGGTTTACCAGCAGTAAACTCAAAAAGCAAAATATGCTAGCCATGTGTAAGTCAGAGCTCCTTACCCTGACTTCTGGCCAGTGCCAACCTTAAGCTAAGAAGATTATATGTGTGTTGTAAAAAGGTTTACATGTGAGTTAGGACTGGTTTAACTAAATGGACTTTAAAACTGATTTTAGTTAAAGATTTAGTAAGATTAAGTGCAGATTTTGTGTGTAGGCAATGCTCTAGCCAGGTTACATTTCAATTCCTGCAGAGCAGCACACTACTTCTCAAAGCCCCCATGAATAGCTGATTTAAAAACCTTGTCCAGGACTGAAGTAATATGGAAAATTGGGTGTCCTACATAGGCTCATGGGAGCAAATGTTTTACTGTTAACACTGTAGCTTTACTGGGACTTTAAGGAATTTTCCAAATTTAACTGGTATATAATAAATGACTTCTACAATGAATGTACTGGTGAAGTTGAGGGAAGAAAAAAAAATTGTAAATGTTTTTGTTTTGGTTTGTTTCAGGCCATGAGTGCAGCTGTCTGTTTTATGATTGATGGTAGGTATATATTTGTATGATTTTAAATAAACAATGGAGATTAAATGCTTTTCTTTTGACAATGTTTTGCTTTACTATCTCCTTACCAAAACATTATCAAACATAAATCTAGCCTTATTTTGCTATTGCAAAGTATTCATTCATTATAGTCTTGTATGTTAATTTGTTCCGTGTGGATGCTTTCACCAACTTTAGTCAGTTTAGATGATTTATACTGTGTTTTGCTTGATGGTACAAAAGGGACACAATTTTTCCCTCAGTTACTCCGTGGAAGCCCCCTGGATGTTGATGAGATTTCTTGGGTGTAACTGACTGCAGAATAATGGTCCAAGATTCTTGTAAATGTTTAAAGTTAGCTATGAAAGAACGTTTGCCTTTTTGACACAAAATAGTATAGACCTGATGTACTGTTAGGAAAAAACTCATTATCTTTTTAAAACTGCTTCATAGCCTCAATACAACCTACACTGGATTTTTGCCGTAAACTGGACAGCATTGTTGGGCCTCAACTCACAGTATTAGCATCAGACATATGTGAACAATACAACATCAACAAAAGGATATCAGGGTTTGTACTATCTTTATGTTCCTATTGCACACCTTCACCAGGTCGCTCAAAGTCTATGTTAATGACTGCTTCAATAGAGTAACAATATGAGTACATATTTTAAGAGCATTCTTGTTGAATTAACATGTATATTTTATAAGATGTTATATTTCTCCATATGTATCTTAGACATTTGTAGAGCACCCATTGTCACGTATTTAGGTGTTCTTGGGGATCTGCACTAGTTTTTATAAGGTCATTATGTGGTTAAGGATCATTTTGCCTGTGGCAAGGCCTTTTGGCACATATTTATTCTTACAAACTTATTAATACTCTTTTCCTACCCAACTAATTATCAAAGTATTAACTGTTTTAAAGGAAACCTGCAAATAATTAAAAGGAAAAGTCCAACAATTTCTAGGATATGGTGCCTACCCCAAAGAGCTAGGGCAGAGGGGCATTCAGACTCAGTGGTCAGGCAATTCCTGTGGGGTTTTGTGGTCATTTTTCATGGGCAAACAGAAATTACATGATTCCAATAGTCCATTTTTAGTCTGCAGTGAGGATTCTGTTGGAGTGTGCAACATTAGAAGGACCACTACCATTTGAGCTCAAGAAGAATGTTATCAGAGTAGTATTAGGCGTTATCCTGTTTAGGTCAGTCTCTCAGAGGTGGCAGCTGCAGATATCTGACATTGTATCAAGCAGGAAAGAGCAGTATGCACATTAGCCAGTTCATTACATAACCTCTCCCAGTATATTGTATATCGTGTAGACACAAAAAAGCTATGTTAAAAGAACATTATTTAGGTGGCAAGTCAAGCACTCAAAAGTTAGGAGATGTCAGAATTAAAGTTGCCCCTTGTTTATGCATTATGCTGTTGTCTTTAATTACATGGTCATATGCTGTTTTTTCCACAGGCCCTCTACCTCATTTCCTAACTGTTTAGTGCTTGACTTTGCAACCTTTAATGTTCTTTTAGCACTTCCTAGGTCTTTAAAAAGCCAACTGAAAAAAGAAATTTTATCATGTGGCAACCTATTGAAAACTATCTGGATGATCGGCAGGATTGGAATGCTTAGATCCACCACACAGACCATGTGAGCTAGCAGAGTAACCAATAGCAGTAGCAGGTTGTCATCTTGTATGTGGACCAGCATTAGAGGGAAATGGTAAGCCTTGCAGGTGTGTTTCATGTACTTACTCCCAGCAGAGGAATGGTGATGGTATTTAGGATGAGAACTTAGGATATTTTAATCAGTTGTACCACACAAATGATTTGTTTGGTAGCACTGAATAAGAATAGGGGGAAATTCCCAGGCAAGGTTTATAAAGTACACACTTGACTGTTTGGGGGAAGAGTTAAGGTGCTTACTAGCTTCTCGCACAATCCTAAATATTTTCTTCAAAAGGCATATTTGTCATGTGGAGTATTTGTTGGTTTCCTACATCCTTGCTGTACTAAGGATGACTCAATCATACCAAAGATACATACACACTTTGGTGTGTGGTGACTGTACTAAAATGGCAGAATTGCAGTGAGTCAAATAAAATATGCTTGCAATGATGCCAACCTATTAAATAATTAAATACGTGGTTTTTTATGTCATTGAGGGATTAAAGCAAAGGAAGATCATCTTATTAACTCTCCCTTACCATTTTAATGCAGCAGTGCCCTGATAACTTTACATGGTTTCTTTTTACACTAATGGAGTTGGGTGACATAATAGGGAGCAAGATATTCAGATGTTTGAACCATTTGCTGGTCTGATAAGGTGATAGTGAGTAAACTACCATATGACATCTAGCATAGCTGAGAGGGTTCCAGACAACTGAATATGTAACCTGAAGTGCCAACTGCTGCAGCAAATCTTCACTGATTGTAATTGTTGAAGCCATCACCAAAACCAATATCAATGACTTAAGTTTAAGTCTTGACTTACCAAACTGGGAAAGGGAGATCATCTTGTGCCTGAATCCACCAAGGAGGCAAAAAAACTATCGTTGGCTTGGGAAAGAAGGGGAAGCTTTTCCTGATCTCAAATATGATAGTCAATGAAAAACTGGTTCAGTTCTAGGGAAATCCCTTGTGAAACAAATTAGTGACACAGCACCCAACCAAGCCAACAGCTGACTCCTCTTTAGGGAGGCAGCACCTATATGCTGTCTCTCCAGAGTGGCCAACCAATCCAGCAACCAGCTGGGGTTCAAACCCACCAATGGTGTGAGATCATGGGCCCAGTGGGAGAACTCAGAGAGATCTTCTGATGTCCCTCACTGGTGGGTGGGTCCTGGTAAGAGCAGGAAATGCCATTAGGCAGACATAATTTTATTCTCTATCCTATACTAGAAATTCATGCAGGTCTCTTTTATGGTATCAGTGTTTTGGAGGTCTAAATGTTTTTCATTTCAATGGCTATCCAAAAATCAGTCCATCAACCCTGCCACAGGTCCTGAAAAGTAGTTAGGCATGGCAGGATTTGATTTAAATTGACAGACGTTGGTAAATCAACTACTAAAAAAATTGATCACTAGAAGTTGGTAGGATTGCAGCTTTTGCCCCTGTCACCAGCACTGGGGCAGCTCAGGGGGCCTTCTGCAGCCCTTCTTGTCATGTGACTGCAGGGAGCTCCCTGAGCTGCCAGAGCTGGTGACACCCGATCCCTGGAGGCACAAGGTGTGGGGAAGGGTGCAGTTCTGCTGGGATAGAGCAGAGACCCCCCGTCAGGACTGTGGTGAGGGAGAGGCAAAGACCCTGACCGTGGGGGAGGTCACCCTGCTGCTGAATGGCTCCCATTGCTGGTCCAGAACTGTTCAGCAGCACCCTTTGGCCAGGGTTTTGTCCTCATCACAGCCCTGGCCTGAGGTCTCTGCTCCCTGGAGGCAGGGCTGCAGCCTCTCCCTCCCCTTGCACCCTGTGTCATGGGCCTCTCAGTTGTGCAGGGAGCCCCCTTCCAAGCTGTCCTAATCCCAACCCTTCGCGCATGCCCCCTCAATTTCCAGCAACAGTTTAAAAAAAATCTTTAAAATAAATCATATAAATGGTCAAAATTAGAAGAAAAAATCAAATTCTGACAAGCCAAATAGTAATGTATGCACAATGTCTCAGTATGATGATAAGGTACCTGATCGTGGATTTCATGTTGTGCATGAATTAGTGATCTGTGACTCATGTATCCACATTTCACAAAGACCACGTAGTCACCATTTTTTTAACTTGTTTTCCTAGGTCTGAGAAGGAACCTCAGTTTAAGTTTATTTATTTCAATCATATGAACTTGGCAGAGAAAAGTACAATTCACATGAGGAAAACACCCAGTGTATCACTCACGTCTGTTCACCCTGACCTTATGAAGATTCTAGGTGATATCAACAGTGATTTTTCTAGGTAATCTTATTTACATTTTTCCTTCTGTCAAATAGGCCTCAGCTTTTAGCAGTGTACAACTACTGAATTATCCTGGTTTTTCATTTATGTATATATACATACAATTAGTGAATATATAAAATTGGGGAATAAATTATATAGGACAGTTTTTTCTTTTATCTGTACAGCATCACTATAGCCAGTTTGATGCATTGAAACACCTCTCCTGTCCCACCCATCTGGTCTGTTTCTTTCATGAATTTTCAGGTCCCTGAGGTGTTGGGCTAGATTTCAAAAAGGGATTGGGGACTTCTGTGCATATCGAGAACATCCACATTTGTTATAATTAATAACCAATTTTGGAAGGAATTTAAACCTTATACTTCAGATTTACTTCTCTGACTATTAGAGATCAGGATGAAACCTAATTTTGAGGGTACATTATCCCACATTTGCCTACTAATTAACATACTACATTTTTAAAAGTAGTTCTTATAGTAAAACACTAAATCTAAGTACTTATTTGAAAAATTTTTTTATTTGTTTCTCCTATGATGGTGCAATCAAAGCTTGTCTGTGTTTGGTGTTCTGCTGTTCCATGTGTTGCTTGGAGCTATTGTATTCCATTCTATTTTCCCATCAATGCTGTTGAAGAAAGAATGCCACAGGTAGGAGGGAACAAACAGAAGCAAAATTGCATGAAAGAGGAGTGTGAAGGAGAGACAAAATGGAGGAACACTAGTTAGCAGGTGGGCAGCAGAAAAAGAGGAGAGAGTTTTATAGAGAACTAGCATAAGTGCCCGGCGCTGCTCGGGTCAGTCGGAGGTGGGGAGGTGGCAGACAGCTGACACCCCCTGACCAACCCCAACACCCACCCCTCACCCACCCCGATACCTTCCCACCCCCCCAAGCAAACCCAACACCCCCACCTCACCCCCCGACCAAACCCGACACCCCCACCTCACTTACCGTCCCACCAAACCCAACTCAGATCCATGGCAGGCGGGGAGGGGGCCCAGAGCCGAGGGATTCCGGGGACCTTCGCAGGTGGGGGGCGGCACAGAGCTGATGGATTCTGGGGTTCCGTTTGGAGGGGGAGGGGCAGAGAACTGAGGGATCTCCGGGGTTCCGTTGGAGGAGGGAGGGGCAGTGAGCTGAGTGATCTCCGGGGTTCCGTTGGAGGAGGGAGGGGCAGTGAGCTGAGTGATCTCGGGGTTCCGTTGGGAGGCGGGAGGGGCAGTGAGCTGAGTGATCTCCGGGGTTCCGTTGGAGGAGGGAGGGGCAGTGAGCTGAGTGATCTCCGGGGTTCCGTTGGAGGAGGGAGGGGCAGTGAGCTGAGTGATCTCCGGGGTTCAGTTGGAGGGGGGAGGGGCAGTGAGCTGAGTGATCTCCGGGGTTCCGTTGGAGGAGGGAGGGGCAGTGAGCTGAGTGATCTCCGGGGTTCCATTGGGAGGGGGGAGGGGAGAGAACTGAGGGATCTCCGGGGTTCCGTTGGAGGAGGGAGGGGTGAGCTGAGCGAGTGAGGTGTCTGTTGGAGGGGGGTATTATGACATCATCACCACCTAACCACCCAGCCGATGTGATTGGCCCTGAAAGACTTTCACCCCTGGGGGGCGTCAGAGGTGAGATCCGAAAATTTTTCGACCCTTACCAGCATCTAGACCCCAAGACCCCTCACTGTACCAAATTTCAAGTCTCTGGCTCAAACAGTGCGGGAGGACTTCGCAGTCATACGTACATACATACATACATACGTACATACATACATACACCACTTGACTTTTATATATATAGATAGGTTCTTATGATTTTCAGAGTTAGGATTTTCATATATAACAGAAAAGATGGCTGGAAGATAAGAACATCTCCACATGAATAAACTGTGAGATTAGGATGACCAGATGCCCTGATATTAAGGGTTTTGTCTTGTATAGGCAACTATTACTCCCCATCCTGCTTTTTTACACTTGCTATCTGGTCACATATGTGAGGTGGATTTAAAAATAATGAAGAGGAAGAGAAGTGGTGTATTATAACTGGCCTTTCTAATTCTGCAATTACTGTAGGAAACTATATTGATTAACACTGTGTCGTCTGACAATCTCCTGTAAGGGCCTGTCTACATTACCCGCTGGATCGACCCGCTAGTCTAGACACAATAAATCAATGGCAAGTGCTCTCCCGCCAACTCCAGTACTCCACTGGGGCAAGAGGCACAGGTGGAGTCGATGGGAGAGCATCAGCTGTCAACTTACTGCAGTAAAAACACTACAGGAAGTAGATCTAAGTACTGTACATTGATTTCAACTACGTTATTCATGTAGCTGAAGTTGCGTAACTTAGATTGATTTTCCTGCCCTAGTGTAGACCAGGCCTTAGACTGTAATCAGCTTCCATCCTGCTTTAATCTGGGTTTAACGATAGAAAATTCTTGAATGCTTATTTGCTTTTTTGTCTCTTCCCTATTTTCATTATCAATATGAAGCAGATATAATGCTGTGTACTATACACAGCAAGCACTGGTTTCCTCTTGGCTGTAGAGACACCAACATACATGCCAAATGTGTGGGGGGGGGAGGGCACAGAAATTGGGCTTGGTTTTGGCTTAATTGATCTACGAGTTGCTTGTTGGCTAGTTTTTGGCTTGTAGCTGGTTGCTTCTTTTTTTGATTGGCTCCCGGCAAAGGGGACCAGCAGAGGCCGGGGTGGAAGAGAGTAGGAGTGCACAGTGGGGCATTACAGGCCCAGACTGCATGCCAGGGGGATCTAGTCACATAGAGGGTTGGGGTGGTTAGGGATTGGTTTGTTTTGGCCTTATTGTGAAAGTCAGGATCCTATCGCATGAAAGTTGGCAACTGTGGGCATCAAGCAGCTTCCTGATGTTTGGTTGAGTAGCAGACTAAGTAAGTGGTTGGCTTATTTCCTTGCGATTAAATTCTCTCGACTGGAGATTGTGCAGACTATGCTGGCACTGGCTTGCTATGTTTATGTCTCCTGAGTTGAGCACACCTGCTCATTTTTGGTTTTCTGTCAATTACGCAATGTCACAGCAGTCTGCGAGATCAGCTATTCAGTTCACATCTAGTTTATTCATAACTCTTAGGGTAGTTAAATCTATATATATAAAAGTCAAGTGGTGTATGTATGAGTGTATGTATGTATGTATGTATGTATGTATGTATGTATGTACGTATGACAGCGAACTCCTCCCGCACCGTTTGAGCCAGAGACTTGAAATTTGGTACAGTGAGGGGTCTTGGGGTCTAGATCTTGGTAAGGGTCGAAAAATTTTCGGATCTCACCTCTGACGCCCCCCAGGGGTGAAAGTCTTTCAGGGCCAATCACATCAGCTGGGCAGTTAGGTGCTGATGATGTCATAATACCCCCTCCAACAGACACCGCACTCGCTCAGCTCGCCCCTCCCTCTTCCAACGGAACCCCGGAGATCCCTCAGCTCACTGCCCCTCCCTCCTCCAACGGAACGCCAGAGATCACTCAGCTCACTGCTCCTCCCCCCTCCCAATGGAACCCCGGAGATCACTCAGCTCACTGCCCCTCCCCCCTACCAACGGAACCCCGGAGATCCCTCAGCTCACTGCCCCTCCCTCCTCCAACGGAACCCCGGAGATCACTCAGCTCACTGCCCCTCCCCCCTCCAACGGAACCCCGGAGATCACTCAGCTCACTGCCCCTCCCTCCTCCAACAGAACCCCGGAGATCACTCAGCTCACTGCCCCTCCCCCCTCCAACGGAACCCCGGAGATCACTCAGCTCACTGCCCCTCCCTCCTCCAACGGAACCCCGGAGATCACTCAGCTCACTGCCCCTCCCCCCTCCAACGGAACCCCGGAGATCACTCAGCTCACTGCCCCTCCCTCCTCCAACAGAACCCCGGAGATCACTCAGCTCACTGCCCCTCCCCCCTCCAACGGAACCCCGGAGATCACTCAGCTCACTGCCCCTCCCTCCTCCAACGGAACCCCGGAGATCACTCAGCTCACTGCCCCTCCCCCCTCCAACGGAACCCCGGAGATCACTCAGCTCACTGCCCCTCCCCCCTCCAACGGAACCCCGGAGATCACTCAGCTCACTGCCCCTCCCTCCTCCAACGGAACCCCGGAGATCCCTCAGTTCTCTGCCCCTCCCCCCTCCCAATGGAACCCCGGAGATCACTCAGTTCACTGCCCCTCCCCCCTCCCAACGGAACCCCGGAGATCACTCAGCTCACTGCCCCTCCCTCCTCCCAACGGAACCCCGGAGATCCCTCAGCTCACTGCCCCTCCCTCCTCCAACGGAACCCCAGAGATCACTCAGCTCACTGCCCCTCCCCCCTCCAACAGAACCCCGGAGATCACTCAGCTCACTGCCCCTCCCTCCTCCAACGGAACCCCGGAGATCCCTCAGTTCTCTGCCCCTCCCCCCTCCCAATGGAACCCCGGAGATCACTCAGCTCACAGCCCCTCCCCCCTCCCAACGGAACCCCGGAGATCACTCAGCTCACTGCCCCTCCCTCCTCCAACGGAACCCCCGGAGATCACTCAGCTCACTGCCCCTCCCCCCTCCCAACGGAACCCCGGAGATCACTCAGCTCACTGCCCCTCCCCCCTCCCAACGGAACCCCGGAGATCACTCAGCTCACTGCCCCTCCCCCCTCCCAACGGAACCCCGGAGATCACTCAGCTCACTGCCTCTCCCTCCTCCAACGGAACCCTGGAGATCACTCAGCTCACTGCCCCTCCCCCCTCCAAACGGAACCCCGGAGATCACTCAGCTCACTGCCCCTCCCCCCTCCCAACGGAACCCCGGAGATCACTCAGCTCACTGCCCCTCCCTCCTCCAACGGAACCCTGGAGATCACTCAGCTCACTGCCCCTCCCCCCTCCCAACGGAACCCCGGAGATCCCTCAGTTCTCTGCCCCTCCCCCCTCCAAACGGAACCCCGGAGATCACTCAGCTCACTGCCCCTCCCTCCTCCAACGGAACCCCGGAGATCACTCAGCTCACTGCCCCTCCCCCCTCCCAACGGAACCCCGGAGATCACTCAGCTCACTGCCCCTCCCCCCTCCCAACGGAACCCCGGAGATCACTCAGCTCACTGCCCCTCCCCCCTCCCAACGGAACCCCGGAGATCACTCAGCTCACTGCCCCTCCCTCCTCCAACGGAACCCTGGAGATCACTCAGCTCACTGCCCCTCCCCCCTCCCAACGGAACCCCGGAGATCACTCAGCTCACTGCCCCTCCCCCCTCCCAACGGAACCCCGGAGATCACTCAGCTCACTGCCCCTCCCTCCTCCAACGGAACCCCGGAGATCACTCAGCTCACTGCCCCTCCCCCCTCCCAACGGAACCCCAGAGATCCCTCAGTTCTCTGCCCCTCCCCCCTCCAAACGGAACCCCGGAGATCACTCAGCTCACTGCCCCTCCCTCCTCCAACGGAACCCCGGAGATCCCTCAGTTCTCTGCCCCTCCCCCCTCCCAATGGAACCCCGGAGATCACTCAGCTCACAGCCCCTCCCCCCTCCCAACGGAACCCCGGAGATCACTCAGCTCACTGCCCCTCCCTCCTCCAACGGAACCCCAGAGATCACTCAGCTCACTGCCCCTCCCCCCTCCCAACGGAACCCCGGAGATCACTCAGCTCACTGCCCCTCCCAACGGAACCCCGGAGATCACTCAGCTCACTGCCCCTCCCCCCTCCCAACGGAACCCCGGAGATCACTCAGCTCACTGCCCCTCCCTCCTCCAACGGAACCCCGGAGATCACTCAGCTCACTGCCCCTCCCCCCTCCAAACGGAACCCCGGAGATCACTCAGCTCACTGCCCCTCCCCCCTCCCAACGGAACCCCGGAGATCACTCAGCTCACTGCCCCTCCCTCCTCCAACGGAACCCCAGAGATCACTCAGCTCACTGCCCCTCCCCCCTCCCAACGGAACCCCAGAGATCCCTCAGTTCTCTGCACCTCCCCCCTCCCAACGGAACCCCGGACTACATCAGCTCATTGCCCCCCCCCCCACCTGCGAAGGTCCCCGGAATCCCTCGGCTCTGGGCCCCCTCCCCCCCTGCGACGGATCTGAGTTGGGTTTGGTGGGACGGTAAGTGAGGTGGGGGTGTCGGATTCGGTCGGGGGGTGAGGTGGGGGTGTCCGGTTTGCTTGGGGGGGTGGGAAGGTGTTGGGGTGGGTGAGGGGTGAGGGGTGGGTGTTGGGGTTGGTCAGGGGGTGTCAGCTGTCTGCCACCTCCCCACCTCCGACTGACCCGAGCAGCGCCGGGCACTTATGCTAGTAATTACTAAAACTGCTCTAATTGCTTGACATCTTTACTTCAATATTGTTGCTGGTAATGTGAGTTGTTTTTTGCCTATCCAGTCTCTTATTTTTGATGTCGGTACAAATTTTCCCAAGGTTTGTTTTATCCAATTTATTTCAGAGTTGATGAGGATGAGGAAATCATTGTGAAGGCAATGAGTGACTACTGGGTGGTTGGGAAAAAGTCTGATCAACGGGAACTGTATGTTATTTTGAATCAAAAAAATGCAAACCTGATTGAAGTTAATGGTAAGGATTTTTTTATTTTTGCTATTTGTTAAATACTTAGTGGATTTTTAGTTATCTATTTTATATAAGGTACACTTAATGTGGGATTTTTTCTATGCTAGACCAGATCAGCTTGCGTAAGGTTTTAAGTCTCTCTTCCATGTTTTGCATAGCAACTAAGTCATCATAAATATTCAGCAGACTTTAAGTTGATGTTCTTAACAATAAATCAATGACAATTATCTTACTCTTTGCCATTAATCAGAGTGCTCTGTTGAAATTTAATTTTGGAATATTTAATAAATGAAGTGCATTATTATTTTTTCAGAAGGTTAAAATACCTAGTTTTCTGAATTTGTCTTTTGTAAGTCAAGGCATTATATGTTCACAAATGGAATTAGTCATTATCTATATATATAAAAGTCAAATGGTGTATGCGTGTGTGTATGTATGCTTACTCCTTCCACACCGTTTGAGCTAGAGACTATAAATTATGGTACAGTTAGAGGTCTTAGGATCCTAATGACCGTAAGAGTCGAAAATTTTTCAAGTCTTACTCTGACGCCCCCCAGGGGTGAAATTCTTTAAAGGCCAATCACATCAGCTGGGCAGCTGCTGTTCTCTGTGACATAGTTATGATGTCATAATACCCCTTCCGAAGGACCCCGGAATCCCTCAGCTCTCTGCCCCCTCCCCACCTCCGACGGACCCAAGTTGGGTTGGCTCACTTATCCCCCCGACCAAACCCGACACCCCTACCTCACTTACCCTCCGACCAAACCCAACTCGGGTCCGTCATAGGTGGGGAGGGGACAGAGAGCTGAGCGAGTGCGGGGTCCGTTGGAGGGGGGAGGGGGCAGAGAGCTGAGCGAGTGCGGGGTCCGTTGGAGGGGGCAGAGAGCTGAGCGAATGCAGGGTCCGTTGGAGGGGGTATTATGACATCATAACTATGTCACAGAGAACAGCAGCTGCCCAGCTGATGTGAATGGGCTTTAAAGAATTTCACCCCTGGGGGGCGTCAGAGGTGAGATTTGAAAAATTTTCAACTCTTACCCTGATTAGGACCCTAAGACCTCGAACTGTACCAAACTTCAAGTCTCTAGCTCAAACGGTGTGGAAGGAGTAAGTGCACATACATACACACATACACCATTTGACTTTTATATATATAGATAGGAGTTGATTATGCACCAGGACACTCTTAAAAAGAGTGAGAAGATGTTTTAAAAGCAAAAAACCCTAACAAATGTAATCCCCTCCCCCGATATAGTTACAGTTTTGTCAAGTCTTCTTTTAAAAGCACGGTGTTTATATATGTTGTGATACTGTATGCAGTTTCTGAAATCTCTCTTTTTTTTTTTTTTTTTTTTAAACAGAAGAAGTAAAGAAACTTTGTGCAACACAGTTCAATAATATTTTCTTCCTGGACTGATCTGCGAAGGGCTGATTTAGTGGAAAAAAATCTACAAATGTCAGACACATTTTTGTTTAACATGAAAAGTTATTAGTCATATTATTGACTGGAATAATGACAATAGTAAAGCAATACTTGCTTTGTAAGAATTAAATTTCTACTGAAGCTGTAAACTCTGATCATAAGATTTTTAGATTTTAAAATATTTATGGGCAAATAATTAAAACCAGTCTGATAATTCAATTGTACCATTCCATTTCTCTAATATTGTTATGTTAATATTTTACTGGACAATAAAATTAATAATTGTTACAATTTTAATGACCCTTTTGTTCCCCTTCTATGCTCACTTGCATAATAGAGTGGACTTGAGTGTGGAGATTTAAATTGTTTTTCTACACACTAGCATGCAAAAGAGAGGGGGAGGTACTTGATGTTAACCCTATTATCTGAGTCTGAAGTAGCACCCACAGTAAAAGATACTGAGTTACCTAAAATGGTAGTCTCAGAATCATCAGCATGTAAAAGCTACACTGCACCAGTTCTTCCATACTACACAAATAAACTAACCTGTTCCTCTCCTGTATAAGTTGACAGAGACTGCTGCTTTAAAAATAAAAGGTGAAAAGGATAAGGGCCTGATCTTAGTAGTGGTCCCACTGAAATCACGTGATGCAGGATTAAGCTTAAAGATTTACTTTACATGAATGAAATATCTGGGTTCCTTACATGCCAGTGTACATAAAATAGGTGTATAAGCAAAAACCTCATGCAGGTTGTATAGTTTTAAATTCCATTCAGACTATGCAGTCTAATGGTTACAAGAGTTATCCAACAAACAAATTTGAAAAACTAATGATCTTTAACTTTTAATGGAAAAACGTCTCCTAATATGGTGCACAGTTCAGATGTGGGGGAAGGCCATGGAATGTTAATTTTCCCTCCAGTATAAACAAATACAAATAATTTTAGTCGCATTCATTTCCTAGAACCTACATTGTAATATTTAGATTTTACAGACCTAGAAAGGAAATCTAATACCTTAAAATGTTAACAAGTGCAGACTTTACTTACAACAGCCAGTCCAATTTACTTTTTCTTTTTCTTCCCACCTGCAGAAACCTTGCTAATGACTGGCTGAGGTGGAATCACTACTTCTTCCTTTGCAGGAAGTGGCAGCTGTGTAGCTGAATCCTCTGGCTCTTTAACCACTTCATTATCTGGCTCTGCTTTTTCTGCAGCAGCTGCAGCTTCTTGTTTTTTGACCTCTTCAGCTTCCCCTTATGGCGATAAGCCTAAACTCGCACAAACAAAAGTTTACGCTTGTTCACCACTGCAGCAAATTCATGCAAAATTATTATAGGCTAAAATGATTTTGTTTTGCTTAAGTAAATATAGTCAAACTGCAATTACATGCAGAATGAATTACCTAATGAAAAATGTGATCCTTTTAATCCTTTCCTAAAATGTGTGTTGTGTAGTTGCTACTTCGCAATCAACTATTCTTAAGCATCATCCAAATTTTTCTACTCAAGCACATTCTTAAAAGGAAAAATTATTATCTGTGATCCTGGTTCTCTGAACATATCATCTCGTTAGCACAAGACTGCTTCCCTAGCTCTCCAGTTGCTTTTTGACCCTTGAAGGTAGTGGCAGCAGTGCAATATGTGAGGTAGGCTTCCCTAATATTAATCCTATGCCTCCCAATGCAGAGCATAAATACTATTCTCTGAATGTTCCAGTCAGTTCTTTTGATTCTGCAGAAGGCAAAGCTCCCATAAAAGAAAACTAATGCCAGATCAGTGTAAGGGCTTATCTCCAATCAAAGTTGTATTTGTTTGTTTGATTAAACTGGTGTAACTATGTGTAGACCATCTTCTGTGGGCTTAACTTGCACCTGTAAATGTACAGGTGCAAGCTAAACCAATATAAGCAGTTTTAAACTAACAAGTGTCCACCTCATTATGCTGGTTTAATTAAATCCCCATAAAAATCACATTAGTTATCTCAGAGGTAACAAAGTCCTGTGACACCTCTGCTATTCCAGACTAACACGGCTACCTCTCTGATTCTATTAGTTATATCATTGTGTAGACTGGTCATACATTAAGTGCTTCAGTAAAGAAAATGGAAAAGGTACAAGGGGAAAAAAATGTCGACAGATAACCACCGAGTTCTGAGAGGAAATCAGCAGATGAGTGACAATCTCGCAAGATATTTTCAGGGAAGCAGAATTACTGGTAAGTAATTTTCCCTTCTCGAAAGAGACCTTCTGTACAGGAGTCTCACTCCTTGAGAGATGTTTCAAAAGGCAGTGGAGCAAGCTACAAGGACAAGGAGGGCTTTTTGGGAGACAGGACTAATATTTCTCATCAGACACCGAATATAAAGCTGTAGAATGAGCTCTGACCAGCTGAAAATGAGGGCTGTCCTGAAATTCAAAAAATTTTGTATGAAGGTGAGAGTTTGGTCTCTCCAACTTTGGAAACGAGTGCTGGAGCACAGAGAATTTCAAAATGGAATCCCTTTTGGAGCCTGAATTCAACAAATAATGCTTTGCAAACATGAAAAAAGGAATGTGTCGTTGATTTGCATATGTCTGTGATAGGAACATCCATGAGGCAGGTAGTGGTGGACATGCCAAGGCTCACTCAGTTTCAGACCAGTTACATCATAGCAATACAAAGCACTGAAGATACTGGTTAAAATTTTCTTAAGTGCCTAAGTTCCATTTTCAAAAGAGACTTTGATATCAAATTGAAAGTTAATGGGACTTAGTGATTTAAGAACTTTAGGCACTTATGAAAATTTTACCCATAATCATTTCCCACTTAACTGGTGTAAAAAGAAAAAAGTTGTGTGGGCTTTCTCAGTTCTTTATAGAATCATCAAAATGTACGGCTGGAAGGGACCTTGAGAAGTCACTTAGTCCAGCCCCTGTGTGCTGAGTCAGGACAAAATAAACCTAGATCATCCCTGACAGGTATGTCCAACCTGTTCTTAAAAACTTCCAATGATGGGATTCCATAACCTCCCTTGGAAGCCTACTCCAGAGCTTAACTCCTCTTATAGTTAGAAAACTTTCCTAATATCTAACCTAAATCTTGTCTTGTTGGACATTGTCTTGTCCTACCTTCAGCAGAGACAGAGAACTGATCATAGTCCTCTCTATAATGCTCTTAATAGCTCTGAAGATTTATCAGGTTCCCTCATTCTTCTTTTTTCAAGATTAAATGTGCCCAGTTTTTTTTAACCTCTCCTCATAGATCAGGTTTTTCTAAACCTTTTATAATTTTTGTTCTCCTCTGCACACTTTCCAATTTTTCCTAAAGTGTGGTGCCTCATCATGATCTATGTGGAATGAACATTGAGAGGACAAAAGGTTCATTAAAGTGAAATATTGACATGGCTGTTGTCATACGTATGGAGGGTGCCTTGCCTGGGTTGGGCTATGTTATCTAATACAGTGTGCCTTGCCTGGGTGGGGGCTATGTTGTCTGAGACAGGTGATGTGGGAGTTTCTCTGCCATGAGGAAGGGAGGAGCCTCCAGCCCAGGAAGAAGGGAGGAGCAAAACAGTCAGTTCCATCTTGGCTGGTCTCCAGGGAGGAGGCAGGGCCAGGAGTGTTCCATCTTTGCTGCACATGAGGCAGGAGGCTTGCCAAGGTAGCTGGCAAGGGTTCTAGACCATCTTTGGCTATAAAGATGGCTCTATCTTTTTCTGATACTTCTACTTAGCTAATGTGAGTATTACCATTTGATTCTTCTATTAAGCCGTGCCTTTTGGGGTGTTCTTTCCTTTTCAGAAGTGGGGTACCCCAAATGTAAAGTGTCTGTATCTCTGCTTTAACCTTTTTCTTTATTAAATTTTCTAGTTATAAAACCATCTGGTTTATTTCCCTTAGGGTTTTTCTCTGCTTCCAGTTGGGAAGGGAAGGGAATAGGAACCAGGGGCCTAGCTGGAGTGTCTCTCCTTACCGTCAGGTTAGACGGGGGAGGGAGGAAGCAGTCTCCAGGTGTCTGTCTCTCAGGTGGAGAGAGACAGGGGTGGGGGAAGTCTGCCTTCAGCTGGGGAGGGTGAAGGGCAGCAGTCTCCAGGTGTCTGTCTCTCAGGTAGAGAGAGACAGGGTTAAGGGAGGAAGCAGTCTCCAGGTGTCTGTCTGTCTCAGGTAGAGAGAGACAGGGTTAAGGGAGGAAGCAGTCTCCAGGTGTCTGTCTCTCAGGTAGAGAGAGACAGAGGGTGAAGGAAAGCAGCCTTCAGGTGTCTGACTTTGAAACCCAGGGAGGGGGACAAAGTTGGGGTGGGGAAGATCGGGGGCCCCTCCAAAGTTTTGGAAGTATACTTGATTGGTGGCAGCGATTGGTAACCCCAAAAACCCCAACTGGCAAAGGAGGGTGTGTGTGTGGGGAAAGAACTTGTTGGTCTGGCATAGAAGAGGCCCAGCCTTTGTACTCAGGAGCATAAAGGCTGGGGGTACCCCCTCTTACAGCTGTGGAAGGAAAGTCAGCTGGATCTGCAATGCCTCCTTATCCTTGGAAGATATGATACAATGTGGATCAGTTGCTAGGGCCTGAAACTCGTTCCTTCTGTGAGTTGAAGTCACTGCCATTAGGAAAATGATCATCCATGTAAGAAACCTAAGCCCTGAGGAACTAACTGATTTCAAAAGTAGCTGAGTGTTCTACAGAGGACTTTAAAAATGTTAAACCACATGTGAACTTCTGGTGACAAGTGGCTGCTGTGATATATTGAGCTTGCAATGAGCTAGGATAATTGAGACTAGCTCCTGATAGGCAGAAATAGCTGCCAAATGTGCTTCAGAAAATAATCACACAGGGGAAAGGCCCTGCATAAGAACGAAGTGCCGGGGGTAGTTGTATGCTGTATGTAAACATTTTCTTTTTCATCTCAATTTCTTTCTGAGGAAACCTGTGTCACAGTCTATGACAAATTAAAAGAAATTGATTACTGTAATCTGCTGGTTACTCTGTATAAATTAGTCATCCAATAGAGTATTTTGAAAGTAGCTAGTGGCTGTGATTTATCAAAGAGCAGAGTGACAATTTCCTAAATCTTGAAGAACATGGTATTCATGTAGGGCCTTACTCTAGATGTCTCTAGGTGTAAAATTAAGCTTTTAAATTAATTAAGACTCACTTTGCTTCCTCTTCAATTTTCAACTGCTTGGCTAATTCAACATTCTGTTTCCTATTTTCTTCTACATTGTCCTTCACCACTTGAGCATGCTTGTAGGCAAGAAAGAACTTATTCACAAAAAAGATGTACATCTGATTCATCCACAGATTGAGTTTTTCCTTCTGTTCATTTTTTGTTTTTTCTAGTTTATCTGTAACAGAACAATTTACATTTTAATTGTAGTTTAACCTACTTAATATATTTGGCTCACTCTAAATTTTAATCATACACCCCAACTCCTCCTCATACAGGATGGTCCAGAATTCTGATACAGCTACTAAAATACAAGTGTGTTCTGTGAAGCTGCTAGGCTATCTAGGTCTCCAGGTTTATAAGATGCATATGCTTTGTTCCTCTGCATGGCGTGGAAGGGAGCCATGTTGGACAAAAACACCACATGGAGTAGATTTTGGCAGCTATGGTAGCATCATTCCCTTTGATGCATAGTTGCCATTTGCGGACTTCTGTAGTGGAAGGCCATGAATAGAGTCAGGCCCTATTGTTTGTGCTTGAACGCCCGCATAAATGTGTTAGCAGTAATTTAATGCTAAACTACAGCAATTCCATATCTACAACTGTTATATGCACAAGAGATGAGTAGGAAATTGATTGACAGGATGCCAGGTAAGACATCCAAGTGGTGGGTCAGAAGTGCTGCAAAACAATAGACATAATCTCGGTCTTCAATTGATCCAATAGAGCCCAGCCTCTGCTCCTTTAAGAGGCAAATCCCCTTTTCACTTCTGCAGGCATTGGGGTCCCAGAAGACACAATGTGGCACAGAAGAGCAACTGATCTTTTAAAGCAAGTACTATCCCTTTCTGAACATTCTTTTGTGAGAAGACAGCATAGTCCAGGATTTCCTGGTGGCTTGGTGAGGTCAGTTTTTCTCCTGCAGGTTCCTAACAAGAGGGAGTCTTCACTCTGCCTTAATCAACTGGTGTAATGAAAGGCTCAATTCACTACCCTTGCTCCCTCCTACAACTATCAATGGAAAATCATTAGCAGCAGCACCAAACAATCAAAACCTGTGGGAGGTGGTAAAGGAACATTACAACAGACAGGGCTTGGCCCAGACCTTGAACAGAAACAACAGAGAGGGAGAAGCACTCTGGCTCCAACACTGAAGAAACCACTGGGGAGCAAGGCTGCTTTCATAAACGTTTGTGTCCTGGTTCTTGTGAAACCAGCCAGCTCTGCAGAAGACTGAACTTTTGGGGGAAAATCTGCTTTATTAGCTAGGAAAAGTAACTATTGATATGTGTAGACCAGGGCTCACGTTTTATGATTCTTCTGTAAACCACTGGTTTTCGCCACTCTCTTGTTTCTAGTTAAATATTTTACTCTCTCTCAAATAAGTCGTCTTCTGTTTTATTATACATGCTCACAAGTACTATGTAGTTTACAGGAGGAATGGCTTAAGGTAAAACTGGAGATCTGGGGTACAACACTTCACCTTTGAGTGCAGAGGATCTGTAATTTCTGTGGGTAGCCAGTATCGGGGCTGGATAATACAGGGGTAACAATTCAAAGGGACTCAAGGATTAGGGTGCACTTATTGTTAACCTGAAAGATGAAGTTAGCTCAGAGGAGAGTGCTTGAAGGGCTGGTGGTGTCAGGGAGCTGAAAGCCAACTACCACAAGAAAGACACCGTTTTGCTAAGGGCAGGGAGTGACTCTCGGTCCTGGGTACCCTGATAACCACCACAAATGCCCTCTGGTTTCTTTTATGGATTTTCTTCCTCTAGCCAATGATGACAGAACAGTCCTACATGTATAAATAACAATATGTGCCTTCAGTGAAAATGGAAACACTTTATGTAAGTTGGGAGTACTCTTCTTTAAATAAAAACTAGGATTTTTTAAATATGGAAACTTTAAAACATGGAAAGAGAACCCTAAACATCTTATTTCATTTTTTTTTAAACAGTGAAACTCTCTCTATTGTGTTAGATGTTCTTTTACTGCCCTCTTGTGACAACAACCTAAAGGATTAGAAGCTGTTCAATTAATTTTTTTTCCATTGGTACCAGATCTTCAAAGCTATGTTACCTGCAAATTCTTTCATGTGGTTGCTGAGCATTTGGCCTTGTTCTGCATCCAAATCTGGGAACATCTGAACTAACATTTCATCTTTGTCATCAGCAGACACCTGGTACACTGTGTTTGAGGAGAATGTGACGTTTGGAACTGCAAGGGAAGAAAATAAAATTATACTGTGACCCAAGAACCTGTGTGCCTGACAGTCTAGGAGGACAAGCTGCCAGCACACTTGATCTTGTGAGAAGGGATTTCAACCAAACTGCGTGAAAAAGCGAGGAAAGAACTTGGGATAGGTTAGTTTGTAGGAGATGGGGGATGCCATGTGGGGTTAAGTTTAGTCTCTAGAAATGTTATTATGCTTTATATGTTACCATTTGTTCCCATCTCTCACACTGATTTTCATTTGAATCTTTTTTTTTCTAAATCAGTTCCCTCTTGTTTTATAATTAAACACCCGTGCTGTGTGTAATACAGGAATGGTGGTCTTGGGTAAAACTAGTAAACTGTGGAACACTGCTCCTTTGGGAACAGAGGATCTGGGATTTCTGTGGGTATCCAGTGATCTTTTAGGGGCTGGATACCATCATTTAGGGGAACACAATGAAGGGACTTTGGGGTGCATCTGTTGTCAATCTGCAAGGCAAAGAAAGGGTGTGTAGTCCACAGGAGACCGCTTGAGTGGCTGACAGACTGGTGGTCTTAGGGAGCTATCACCCAGCTCGTACAGACAAGGTTCCCTTGCATTGGAGGCAGGTAGTAACAAAAGGACTCTCAGCCCTGGGTGCCCTGAAAAACATCACATACTAATAAGTCATTTAATTGCTTTAAGAACCTTAATATCTTGGTATTAGTTAAATATAAACTGCCACCTATCAGTCCAACTAATGCTACAATTTGCATAGAATTTCGTACTGGGGAAAAACTCATTTCTCTCAGAAAATAACTGTGCTAGTTTTACACTTTTGTTTTCATTTCAAAGTGGCTGAGACAGAGAAGGGAAAGTGAAAAACTTTTTTTTAAGCTTGAAAAGTATATTATTTTACTATGTACTCTTATCATGAATCATGAACCTTACAATATAATTCATGAGCACAAGCTTCAGCTGTGTGATGCTCAAGAGTTGAACTGAGAACAGAGTGATACGGAAGGCAGTCTCAAACTCAGGAAACACTTTTGAGGCCATTTAGCTGTAGTATTTGAACAAATTCTTGCAGAGTATTTAGATGTGCTCTTACAAAAGGCCTTACTTCTACTCATTTCAGGAGGTGAGTAGGTGATGTAAACTGTAGAGTAAAACGTTCTGTTTATATCAGGGATCTGTATATTTTTTGATGGAAACAAAAGTATTGTAAATATTTCTACACAGACAAATTCATGCAAAGTTAACGTTACTCTAGTGAATTTCCTACCAACACAATCCCTAAAAGTCAAGGAAACCACCAGGTAAGCCAATGTTACTATTCAGACCAGCCCTTTGTTCATAGAACTTACCACCCCATCACCAAACAAACTCAAACACATGCACTTGGGCTTGTCATCTCTGTAATATGGTCTCTTACTCTTCAGAGGACCAAGCACGCTGCACACATCCAGCCCTCAGTCACACTGAAAAATCTTAACTCTGACCCCAACCAGATTAATATATTTGATCAAAACTTTAAAAATGCTGAAGTTTTGAGTGGTGTGCATTGCAAGTGTGATTTAGAGGATGTGTGCAATACAGGTGGCTATTTGTTGCAAGCGGAAGGGTGCAGGAGAGTATCAGTTCAGCTGACTGGGTAAGGTATGTCGAGGCTGGTCTAGATGTTAACGGTGCCAGTAGCTGCCTATTTCCTGGATTTTTAGTGTTTTGGTTTAAAAGAATGGCAAAAGTGTGCTGGGTAAGAAAAATCAGGGAAGGGGGGGGGGGCATTCAAGAGTGCTGGTAGGGCTAAGGGGGAAGAACAGCACATCCAGGCACCAGATGTGATCTCTAATGGCTTGCTGGAGTGAGGTGGTGCGGGGTGGAAATGTCCCATGCTGTGAACCATAGCAAGCAGTGGAGGGGCATTTTAACCTCCAGAACCTAACAATTCTCAGCTTCCTCAGTCAGCTCAAGCTGCTGCCCACAAGCACTGCCGAGTTCATGGACTGGCTGATGCGTGAGGAGCCAGGGACCTGCTAGTTCTGCAGGAAGAGTGCCCACTGTCACCCACTGTGCCTGGCTCATAACATCAGGATTCCATGGGGTTCCACTCCAAGTCTGTCAGGTGGAGAAGGCAGAGAAATTTTAGTGTTTCTCTGCAGCTCAGAGATGCTCCTCAGTCTCACCTCCACTTGCCTCCTCCCTGCACACACTGTGCATTTGCCCTGGCACCCAGCTGTATCGGGCTCCCTGGATCACCTCTCCAGACAAGCCACTGACCAACAGTAGACCTGTGGAAAACTTCCCCAGTCCTCCACCAGCACCTGCCTCCCTTGCTGCCCACAGCAAGCCTCCCTCTCATCTGTTCCAGTTCCTTCCTATGGTGGCCAGAAGTCTAGGGTGAGATGAAAACAGTAAGTGTGATCATTTTGTCTAGACAAAGGCACACTGAGTTGGTGCATGACGAGCTAGTGTGGGGAACAAGCAACCTGCGGTTGTTCAGACAGACTCTAGGGAGCTGAAAGAAACAGACTCAGGGAAAAGGTCAATAAGGAGGAATAGGATTCTGAAACCACAACTCAATGTAGCGGGAAAAGGAGCTTGGAAATTCAAGCTTGTCCTCCTAATTGAAATGGCACAAATGTATGAAATTAAAATGTTAGACTTAAGGATTTAAACCTGCTTTAAATGTAAAACCAAATGCAGCCTTCACTCCATAATAAAATACAGCCCACTGTACAAAGTCTAAGATACATTTTTAATTAACTCGGGGGGGAGGGTGTTCTTGTGAGAGCCATATTCTCTTTTCCCCATGACTGATAATAGATGCTAACAGCTATTCTGTAGTACTCACCTTTCTCTTTTTCAGTGGATTTAAAAGTCTGTCTAGAAGTTCTGTATTCTACTGCAGAGTCCTTGGATTTAAGCTTGTGTTGGAATAAAAACAGAAATCACAAATATAATTCCAAAATACTGTTTTACATTTTCAAATTCTTTTACAAATATTAGCTAATCAAACCTAATAATATCCCTGTAATATCTTACAAGGAAATAGGATTGATTATACCTGTTCTACAGAGGGAGAAACAGACAGAGGGATTAAGGCCCAGTCCTGCAACTGGCTCCTTGTGGGCACACTCCAGTGCCCGTAAGAGTCCTGCTTAAATTGCAGGGATGTGTCTGTGCCGAGCCAGTTTCCAAATCAAGGCCTAAGTGACTTGTCTAAGGCCACACAGTAAAACAGTGGCAGAGTTATGACTAGAGCACAGAAGTACCTGATTTCCAGCTCTATCCTAAGTTTGCACTAGAGTCTAGACCATTGTACCTACCTAAGCAGCCATCTACAGTACCTATTTAATAGGCTTTTTAACTAGATCTTCTTGAACCACAGGCTCACAAAAGATGGCTGCCATGTTCCTTGGAGCCCCAAGGAATAGAGGTCCTGTCCTTACACATGTCCTTCTGAGGTAACTGACTGATACCATTAGTTGTCCTGTCCTGTTGAAGTAAAGTAATGAATCTCCACTAATTATATTACTCAGTAGGAGAAACTCCTATTTCCAGAAACTCTTTACAAGTGCAGCTAAGGAAAGAGATTAATGGAGGATGTGAAGAGAAATAAAGTGAGAGAGAAAATATGATCTTCCTCCTTCCGAATTTCATATTATGCAGCTTCTTTGTCTTGCAGCCTTACATTATTATCTTCCCCTCTGACAAGCAATTATAAAATGGCAATGAGGAGTTCCATGTCTATTGTCTCTTAGTGACTCTCTATGAAATTTAGTCTGCTTACTAAATGCCAGAGCTGCACGCTTATCCTAGGATCCGAGAGTCAAGTGGAAATTTTTCCACCTCATAATATGGGGAGGAGAGTATTATTATTACTAAAACTCATATTCATACATCTTTACATCAACAGTAATAAAAATTCTGCAAGCCAAATTCTGCCCACAGTTACAGCAGCGCAACCGAATTGGAGACACAGTTTTGTGCAGTAACTACAGAGTTGCAGATGTTTTTTGGGGGCAGAATTTGAGCCTGCCATTTTGGAATGTAGTTTTGGAATATACTCCAGCTTGTGCACCTTTATTAACTCTGTAGTGTTAACTGGAGGAAAGAATAGTAAAAGCTTATTTTTAATCATTAAATAAGCAGCTGAGACCCAAAATATACAGAGGAAAATTATACAGAGGAAAAATTATACAGAGGAAAAATTATACAGAGGAAAATTAAACATTGAAAATTGTGCTATCAGAAATACCAACAAATTAAAATTAGGGTGATCTTACTTGATGCCTCCAAGTCTCTTTGACTAGTTCCCCGCTCCCTGTGGGCAACTAAATCTAAAGCTTGGCTCCCCGTGCCACACTAGTCTATAACACATATATAAATATATAATCAGCTATAATTTCTGTGCCCCATGAAGGTTTAGCTATAATTTAACTCTTCAATGCTTCCTTCCTGCTTTAGTTATTAATTAATTATGTCATCAGGTGCTCTAGAGGACACTATTCTAAACACAGGTCTTTGGAGGTAGTAATGGAAGCTAATATTTTGTTTAATAGATGTAAATATCTATTTTAGATCTACCCATGCATGCAGGCACACACATATATTCTATTAACAACAGATGAAATCCTGGCTGGCCCCAGTAAAGTAAAGGGAAAACTCACTTTGACTTCAGTGGGGCCAGATTTTCTTCAAATGTATTTTAGATTTCAAACTACATACAACTTACGAGTCAAGCCTGTCTGCCCCCTGCCTGAAAAAGCAAAAATGATGGTTCTTTCACTTTCCTTTCCAGAGCACCTGTTTACTGACCTCAGGTTTCTTTATTTTATTATCAGGTGACTGTCCTAACTTGCTTGAAGACCTTGCAGTAATGCAGTAGTGATTTGTCTCAGAGGGTTCATAGCTTACCTCACCACTAGTCATACTTCTGCTATAAATGGACTAATGCAAAATAAACATGAAAGAGATGGTATTTTCAGGATAATCCAGTACAGTTTTGAAAATGGTATTGTAACTTTATCATGTTAGAAATCAAACTCAAGCATGCAGTTACATGGGCAAACAGTTATACCCTCTGAAGCTAGAAATAGCTATGCCAGCAAAGCGTCAAAATGGCTAATGGAAGCAATAAGCATTCTGTGTGTATAATGTAGCTATTGTGCTTGGGTATTACATACAGTGGAACCCAGGGGTTCTGGAACAATTTGTACAGTGGGGGTGATGAGAGCCATTGAACCAAACTATAAACCCTGTATATAAATAATGGAATCCACTTCAAGCCTGGGGGTGCAGCAGTTCCCCCAGCACCCATGGTGGAACCCTATTCTGGTTAAGTCCTTTTTAACAACACTCTCTAAAAATGTCATTGTGGATTTCATATTTATTGTCTCCCACTAATTTCCAGGTAGAAATTGCTCACTTTGCAAGTGAAGAGATTCCCCCCCCCCCCCAACTGACAGCATTGCAAATTCAGCCTAGGCTCTGAGAATCAAGTTGGGTTCCTTCTGTATTGTGCATCATTGCTAGTCATGAAAGATTCTACAGACCCCCTCTATTGAATTCTATAAACCAAATTATGCACAGCTACCCCAAGCATCTCCACTGCTATCAGTGTTTTTGCAAAAATATCACGGAAAGCATCATTTGATCTGTAGAATCTTTAACTGCTTTTAAAAAAGACTTTCTAGCTGTCTGAGAAACAGCGAGACTCATTGAAAATAGAATCTACGATGCCATTTTTACAGGGTCGCTTTTTAGAACAAAGCTGCACTTTATGGAAGATAGGCACTTCTCTTTTATCGTGTGAACTTCACTCTCCAACAACATCCACCCATTTGTCAGCTTTCCACACAACTATCTCTGCCTTTTTCCATGCTGCCAATTACGCCCTCTCTGAACTAATCTGAAAGGCCACTTTCCTCTGCCAAAATGCTTATGGGAAATCAGCCAATTAATAGTGGCTTAAGGGGCCGCACAGATGGGCTGCACATACTTTATATATGCAGAATTTATCAGGAAAAAAGTGTAAGCATATATAAAAATTGTATACGTTTGCTTGGATCCCTTTCTTCCCAGCCTGTCTCTCACTTATTTTCTTGAACTGACAGGGACAGGGACTATATGGTTGCATGGAATAGAGGGACCTAATTCATACATGTTTGCATGGAACCAAGAACAACTTGGTCCATTAATAAGACCTCTATATGGGTACTGCAATATAAATATTAAATTATAACATAACATACAAAGTTCTACATCATTAGTACCTGAAATGAGTATTCTGGGTGCTGCTGAATAGGCCGTGCCCCTTCTGTGTAATCTTCAGTTCTATAACCATTTCCTTCTTGATTTACAAGATCTACTTGGTGCTTAATCATATCATTGGTAACATATAACAGGGCACAGTCAAGGAGAGCTTCAAAGAATTCAAGAAAAACCAACTAGAGTAAAATAATAATAATAATGATAATTACTTCATCTCTATAGAATCTCCTCTTTGAGGATTAAGCATCTGGATCCAGCAAAGCATTTGAGCAGATGCTTAGTTTTAAGCACATAAACAGTTCCATTGACTTAAACTGGATTGTTCATGTGCACCATGCTTAAAGAGCTTACTCAATCAGGGCCTAATAATCAATAACGATCATGACCCTTCTTCTCTGTGGAAAACTGATCATAACCAAAGTCCTATTACATTACTATATTCTATTATGACACTAGCAGGTAATATACAGTATTTCACATTGCATACAACTGAATGATGATACAGTATTGCAACATCATCCTGGCTAAAATTTTGATATACTTGGCATTAAGGCTCAGGGATATTTCTCTATGTGGTGGACAGGGGAATGGTTATATTGTTGTCTGGAATGGACAGTGTTTTGTTATATGCATAGTGCCTAAAGTCTACAATAATGGACATATAATGGATTATTTAATAATAAAGCAAACTATATCCACCCAATCCCCAACATACACTTATTTATAACAAATTCAATAATGTAGAGGTGAAAATGAATTCCTTAGGAGTGAAATTCACCCACCCTGCACAATGCTTGAGTGCAAAGATTTCTACAGGGTTTGAGGGGATGGAAGTCTCTACCTGCAGGTTGGCTGAGAGGCTGCAATAAAGTTCCACCATACCCACTACTCCAGCCTTGTAGGCTGGAAGTACAAAAACTTCAGGGTTCAGGGTTCCTGGGCCAGCAGATCTGCACGATTGAGGACCTCACCACTCAGCTGATGATCCAGCCTAAAGACTCCTAAGTAGCAAGAAGTGGCGAGACCTCCCAGTGCAGCCATTCCATCTGTGCACTCCTGTGCAATTCCTCCATGGAAAATAAGTGGTGCAAAGAGTCTTGCACCAGACTGGATTAAATTTTCATTCTGTGCACTGTTGTACTCTCAGAACATATCCCAGACATTCAGTGTGCAGTCATAGGGCACAGAGAATGCACTTGCGGTTAACAGTTCAGTAATAGGAAGGGTATGATAATGAGCAAACCATGGAACAATGAGAAATATGTGAGATAAAATAACCCAGATGATATATGATGAACAAAGGAATATCAAGATGGGACACTTAATCATCAGCTCCATTTCTTGAATATAAACACCACTATTTTTCTTCTCTTCTGGGAGGCATGATGGTACAATTCTACTTGCTGACAGCTTCTAAGAATAATTGTAACTGATCCTGTAGCAATTACCTGCTGACGATTTGCATCATGAACTGTTATGTACTTTTTTCCTTACATACCTCATGCTGTAAATTGCTGTCATCTCCATCCCGTACAAAAGGATTGTCCTTTACCAGTATTTCCACAATTTTTGTAGCAGTTAATTGTTTGCTTAGCATATTTAAATCCTGTATGTCAAAAAGGTCAAAAGTTACTAGTACTTGAGACATTTGCAAATATGGACCTGATCTGGCTCCCCTTGAAGTCAATGTCAAAATTACCCTTGATTTTAATGGAAACAAGATTGGTCTCTCACAAAATAATTCATACTATATAGGATCAAATTGGAGTCTCATTTGAAGTCAATAGCAAAACTCCTATTGATTTCACAGAGCTAGTATTCGCTTATACAGTATGTTAAACCCAAAGTTAAGGAAAGTTCATCAATTAACTATCCCCCTGGAATCTGACTAGCCCACGAAAGCTTATGCCCAAATAAACTGGTTAGTCTCTAAGGGTATGTCTTCACTACAGGAGTAGGTCGATTTCCCTTAAGTCGATTTTCTAAAGTCTACTTTAGAAAATCGACTTAGTGTGTCCCCACTAAGGACAGCAGGTCGACAGTGGTCGACACTGTCTGTCCTTAAACTTTTGCAGGGGTCGACATAGCCCGCATTGCACTGTGGGTAGGTAGCCCACAGTGCCGGGAGTGCCGGACACCCCTCCTCCCCGCTCGCCCGAGCAGCCCCGCGCCGGACCCCCCCTGCCCGCCCAAGCAGCCCCGCGCTGGACACCCCCCCGTCCGCCCGAGCAGCCCCGCGAACCCCCCGCCTGCCCAAGCAGCTCCGCAAACCCCCCTGCCCGCCCGAGCAGCCCCGCGCCGGACCCCCCTCTGCCTGAGGGGGGGGGGGAGCCGGCGCCGGGCTGCTCGGGCGGGTGGGGGGGTTCGCGGGGCTGCTCGGGCGGGCGGGGGGGTTCGCGGGGCTGCTCGGGCGGGCGGGGGGGTCCGCGGGGCTGCTCGGAGGTCAGAGGCTTAAAGTCAGATGCCTCTTCACTACATCACAATCGACCTAGAGAGGTCGATTTTAGCGCTACTTCTCTCATCAGGCAGGAGTTATAAAGTCGATTTTGAGGGCCCTTTAAATCGACTTTAAGGGCATGCCTGTGAAGACAGGTACATGTTTATTTCGACTTAACGTCGTTAAAGTCGACGTTAAGTCGTAGTGAAGACATGCCCTAAGGTGCCACAAGTACTCCTTGTTCTTTATGTGAATACAGTTACTCATGTTTTTAAGTATTTTCAATAGCAGGGCCTCAGTGAAAGTGTTTTAAAATGTCACTGTGAAGTAGACAAATAAATTAGTACCTACACACACAAATCAAAGTATATAAAATTGTTACTTTCAACATCCAGAGGAAGTGTCTCATTTTCATTGTGGGTTCATAAGGAGGTATGGTGCTTGGTCTACAAAAAGCCCTGTATATCTCCCAACATTTATCAATGTAATTAATTGCACAGAGAGTTTGTTGTTGTTCACAGAATAAAATGCCTGTAGAAGTGAAGTGGAAAAATACAGAAGTTCAAATAAAACTTGTTTAATTACTACTAACAGCAATTGATTCTGCTTAGCACCAAAAGGTGTTGCATTACTTACCTTGTATGTGACAGGCATTGGGAATAATGTTCTTCATCATCATTTCTGAGAAACATTTAAACAGATATGGACCTTTCTTTCTACAATTAAAAAAAGTTTTATATCTTCTTTTTTTGCACAGCAGGTATTATGGAACATTTTTGATTCACAAGTGCAACACCAGATATTTACCCTGTAAAAGTTATACTGTGGATTTTTCCTTGACAAATTCTTCAGTGAACTATGTTCTATCCCTAGGGACTATTTGCAATGCTGTCACATTATGACGCTCCAGAAGATTTATTTTTTTTCCTGAAGCCCAAAGGTATTTTATAGAATTTACATGCATATCAGATGGGATTTTCAAAAATACCTAAGTATTTTAGGAGCACAAGTCCAACTAAAAGTCAGTATTTTCTTCTTCCTCCCTTCCTCTGAACAGGTTATCTACTATATTTTACAAAAAGCAATACAAATCAAATTTTATATAATTACCCATTATAAAGTATTACTGACCAGCCAAAGGCTCTCATTACCAATGACATTCTGGAATTTGTACTATATATGTATGAAGCCTGTGTTCCACCAGCCTTGGGAGTAAGAATTTTAAGGTATGCTGGGAAATTTTTTTATTTTATTTTTTGAGGGGAGGGTTGCATGGCAGGGCCACAGATTGAAGCCAAATCACAAAGCCAGACTCTACTACTCAATTGAAACTGATGTATGCATGCCATGTACATTCCCTAAATAATTAAATACTAGTTTAAAAAAAAAAGTGAGAAGGAGGAGGGGAGAACTTTCTCCTGAGATCTGAAGCCAACCACATACCCCAGGGAGATGTGGATAGGGCATTAACAGAGGAAGGAGAGAGAGAAAGAAGGAGAAAAAAAAAGGAAGGGGGACAGAGTAAGAGTAAGATTGATCATGTTTATTCTGAGACTAGCTATCATCTAGTAATTATATAATCAGAGCTGGTCTTCCCATGAGGCGAACTGAGGTGTCTGCCTCAGGTTCCAGACTGTGGGGGGCACCAGTAGAACCCAGAATGTAGAAAATCGTGTCTGCTGCAGGTTCATATTTATTCTCTCTGCTCTAGATGCACAGAGATGGGGGAGTGCTGTGCTGGAGGAAGGAGGGCACAAGAGACCTTTCAAAGTTTTGGCCCAAGCAAGGGGATATGGGAGTGTCATTTGAGCTCCCCAACTCAGGTGCCAAAGTGTTGTGGGCCAGCCCTGTATATAATAGTCAAACACTGAAACTCAGTAACTCTCACTAAAGGTAAGTAAAAGCACTTACTTGTGCTCTTTGTGATAGATATGGACTGCTAGATGAATAAGGTAAGTCAAAAATGTTCGGAGCAGCAAAGTCTCATATGGAGAATGCACCTCCTCGGGTGTTGTTTTACCTTCTAAAACAAGAAGATGAAGAAAAGAATCTCCATTATCAATATGAACTGAATCAGTTTGATCTACAAATAACAAAAAGCTTATCATCACATCTGCCAATAGGCCTCTCTCATCTTCCTATGATCTCTCATATTGATCCAATATTTACAGAAGAAACAGACCAGAGGTAGCACTACTTCCAAGTCAGCAGGCCACAGGGCATCACCTATCTGGATCATGAGGGTAAGGGAGAATTCAAAATGCTCCTGTAGTCTTGGGCAAATCAGTCAGGCCCTGGTCCTGAAATTGGACTTAAATACGCAAATCCCAATTGATTTCTGCTTTTTCGGAACCCTTCTTAGAGCTCTTCCCCTGGGCACACGAGTTTAGGGCAGGGAAAGCAAAGTTAGAACTAACCCTTGTGTAACATGGATCAGGTTGTGCCTCTGCAACTTGTCACAAAGACCCACAATAACAACAGGTGAAGCTGACTGATGCAGGAGAACAGTGACACATACTATACACAAATTGATGTCAAACACACAAAGTAAACAAACTGGAAAAGAAAAAAAGAATTCTTTCCTCTTTAATCTCTTTCAGTTACAGTCACCTTAAGTGTTACTTGTAACAATAATCTATCTATATATATAAAAGTCAAATGGTGTATGTATGCGTGTATGCACGTGCGCTTACTCTTTCCACACCGTTTAAGCTAGAGACTTGAAATTTGGTACAGTTAGAGATCTTAGGGTCCTAACCAGGGTAAGAGTTGAAAATTTTTCAAATCTCACCTCTGATGCCCCCCAGGGGTGAAATTATTTAAAGGCCAACGAACCCTGCACTCGCTCAGCTCTCTGCCCCCTCCACCCTCCAACGGACCCCGCACTCGCTCAGCTGTCTGCCCCCTCCCCACCTCCGACTGATCCGAGCAACGCCGGGTATTTTCGCTAGTAGGGTATATAATTCAGAAAGAAGTATAATTTTTAAGATAACGCTTTAAAATATTTTTGATGAATATTATTTTGTGCTTATTTTTGCCTGAGGATCCCAAAGCACATGAGTGAATCTTATTATGCTTATTTCAGAGATAACAAGTAAATTGCCCACAAGTCAGTTACAGTGTTGTGTATAGAACCCAATTTTCACACTCCTAGTCTAACTCTAATCTCTATATGATTCTGATAGTCAATCTATAGGCATACAAACCATTCAGTATCCTGTCCATATCGGCAAGGGTTACATTGTAATGATGAAACCTGCAATCCTTTAGAAATCTCCAGAACTGGAGCTTAGTCATCAGGAAGGTGTTGTCAAGAGATTGATCACAGCCTAAGCTGCTGTAAAAACTGTAGATTCTTCTTAGTTCTGTAATATGTCTCAATACTGCATATTCTACCTACATAAAACAGTAAATGGCATGCCTTAGTTTTAATCTCATGGCAAACAGTAACCTCATCTGATGTATTTACTAAATCCAGCCGGGACAGAACTGCCAGAAGTTGTTAACATAGGATTGTCCTTTGTTGTCCTATGAGAAAGGAGTTTGATCCTCTCAATCCATTTCCCAGTGGAAAAGTATCCACATCCAAAAACCTCACTCACTATCTCACTACCTGGCAATCTTTCTGGCAATTGCACCACAGAGGCAACAAACTAGGTAGGCATGCAGGCTGAACTATCCTCTCGCCCCCACAGGTCAGGAACAAGAGACTTTGTCATTGTCAGGGAATTGTGAGGAAACCCGTCTTGTTGTTGCCTGAACTGCACCATTTTTGTGGATAGCTAAAGGACTTTGTGTTACAGTGGAACCCTGCTATAGCGCACCCCACGATAACGTGAATTCAGATATAATGCAATCATTAGTTGGCTCCCCTTTTGGGGTCTGGAGACACTGGCTCCCGGGGACCAACAAATTGGATCGTGGAAAATGCAGGCTCGCATTATAGCAGGATTACCATCTCAAGATGGTCAGAGGCTGAGCGTAGGGGACAGAGGCGAGAACCCTGAGGGCACGACGGGGGCTGCAAGGTTGGCCCGGGATGAGCAGGAGCTGAGCGCCGGGGACTCTCAGGAGAATGTCCCATAAATGAGTTGCCTTCAGACTTTCAAATTATAGCTTAATACAAAGACTTGTATAGAATCCACACATAAAATAAAATAAATAATGTGAAACATAACAACAAAACTGAAAAAGGTCAGCAGTGTGCAGACTCTTACCTGTTTTAGTTCTTCCTGTCTGTCTTTCTTTGGAAACAAGGTCAGCAATGAAGATATGTCTAGTTCAATGTTTGATCCCAACACAGAGGTATTTCCTGGGCCATCAACTATTCTGATGGTTTCTACCAAGTAATAAAAGTAACAATTTATCTTTGGCTAATAAAATAATAGTAAAATATATACAAAGATAAAATAATATTCTCAATTATCTTGTTCCAGTTCCATTGACTTAAAGGACAGAAGAACAGTACCTCCAGTTGGTAAAATTTAACTGTTTAGCATTATCTTAACAGATACAAATTAAAGACCCACATCCACCTTCCATATGTGCAACAGAACATGTTAACATCATGTCTTATTAAATTTTCATGTTGCGGTGTTTTCAAATGTATCTAGATACATTAGGGATGTGGCTTGGATGAGAACTCATTTTAAATAGTCTTCCAAATGCCATGGTTTGGAGCAAAAAAGAAGCATGGAAGTAAAGAGGAATACATAATTAAACAATGTCTTTCCCTAGGTGTAAGGAGGGTGGAAGAAGTTGACTTTGTTATCAAAATTTTTGTTAGGAAATCATATTTTAGAAAACTATTAAAAGGGAACTGCAAAATGTGAAAAACAAAACACTGTTTACACTCCCATATGACGGAGAGAATATAGGCATAGACTCAAAAAATACAAATTTATCTGAGGGGGACCCTCAGAGAATAATGTACACAGCTGCTGCCAAGTCAAGAAAGTGTAAAGATAATCTTTAAATCACTTTTGCGTGTGCACACACGCCACTGATCTTTGCCTTATCTAGTTTGGGCACACCTCAGGATTTCCTGCCCCCCCAGTCTTATGCATGTGTGTTACATTATTCTCTGTTTAGGCATTGCACGGTCCAGAACAGAGTGAGAGCCTTAAGCCTGGTCTACACTTAAAATTCTGGTGTACATGAAAAATTCACACCTCTAACGTGCCATAGCTGTGCTAAACTCTGGTGTAGACACAGCTAAGTCAATGGAAGAATGCTTTCACTAACCTGGCTACTGACAGTCAAGGAGGTGGATAACCTACAGCCAGGGCTGGCCTTACCATGAGGCAAACTGAAGCGGCCGCCTCAGGTGCCAGACTGTGGGGAGCGCCACTAGGACCCAGAGTGTAGAAAATTGTGTCTGCTGCTGGTGCATATTTATTCTCTCTGCTCTAAATGCACAGAGATGATGGAATGCTGTGCTGGAGGAAGGAGAGCATAAGAGACCTTTCAAAGTTTTGGCCCAAGCAAGGGGACATTGGGACGTCATTTAAGCTCCCCACCTCAGGTGCCAAAATGTTGTGGGCCAACCCTGTGTACAGCATCAGAAAAACCCCTATCAGCCCTGTAGGAAGCATTTACATAACAGAGCTATAGTGACATAGCTGTGCTGCTGCAGTGACAACATAGTACAGACAAGCCCTTACTTTTCTATTTCTTAACTGAGCAGCCAGTCAAGTAGCACTTTTATAGGAGGAACGACAACATTAAAGCTTTGCTTTTTCCTGTCACCACTGTCTGGGCTGGTGCAAAGAAACTTAGAGAACCTAAACCAACAGGAAATCAATTGCCATTTATTATGTTAAATTTTAATTCTTTTATGAACACATTATGATTTAAAGCCGCAGTTTCCTGTGAAACCTTGCATTAATTTAAATTTCTCATTTATCTATCAGTGAACCTTCATAGGAAAATGAGTATGACTCTTCAGTGATACAGAACAGTCTCACACAATAAATGTGTAATTTTTATAAAATGTGAACTACAGTAGACTCTCGATTATCCAGGATTGGATTAACCAGGATGTCAAAAAAATACACGTAACTCGCAGGGTCGGCTCTGGCTTTGCTGCCGCCCCAAGCACACACACAAAAAATCCCCACCAGTGCTGAGGGGAGCCAGTTAACCAACACCCTCTCCCCCCAGCACAGGGTGGCTGGTGAACCAACCCCCCACTCCCTATATTTCCTATGGATTGTGATTATCCGGGATTTTATTAACCAGAATTATTTTTTTCCCTGTCATCCTGGATAATCGAGAGTCAACTGTATCTGACTAGAAATTATCTCCTTTCCCCGTCACTTCACACTGCTCACCAGTGCCAAAGGGACTTTGTGTACGAATGCCACTCAGATCCTGCGTATTCATTGCATCCACTTGAAAAGCTGGGTACTCTGCTATTTGATCATTAATAAACTCTCCTTCATAAATACGCCCATTCTTGAAGATAATTCTCCCCTAGGGGGTGGGGAAGAGGGAAGGAGAGAGGGGGGGGTTCTTTTGTTTCATTTTGATGTAAATCTGCACATTTAGTAAAAGATCATTAGAAAAGAAATATGTTTGCAAACACTTGGATTTCCTCCTGATCTAAATTAGGTTTACACTGCAATGTGAGATAGTGCAATGTAAAGGATGATACCGTAGTTATCTGCGGGTGTAAAGTACTTTGAGATCAACCAATGAAAATCTGCTGCTGTGCTATAAAAGTGCAATGTTTTGACTCTGAAACGTGAGGAATAAGGATCTTTTCACTATCCTTAAAATTGTTTACAGCTTTTCAACATACTTTAACAGTCCGTCCTTGGATTTTTTCCCTTTGCGATCACCATAGCTAGAGATGGAAACAATCTATTAGCTGGAGTCCACCCTGTGCACAGGCAGTTTGGAGTCCCCTGGGAGAAGGTCCATCAGACATTAAATGTGACCTTAGCCAGGTCAATAGAAGGCAATGGTTGTTTATCAGCCAAAAGACTGATAATGTCAGACACACCTTATACACTGAAAAGCTTTATGCTAAACTACACTTCACCTTATACAAGCCATGATCCTTCACTTGGAACTTATCGAGTGTCCAGTGAGGTCAGCGGAAGGGCTCTTATCAATTTCATTGGGCATGGACATCAATGTGTGCATTCCAATACGCTAAGGAAAATGTGGTTTTCTTTACAGAAGCCTAGATATTTGTTTACAGAGCAGACTGAGCCCTAATTGCATTATCATCATTTTTTCCCATCACTTCTCGATACTCACAAAGCCGTGTTTTTTATTGCAAACCCATTCTCCATCATACATTGCTCCACTGGCATAGAAGAACCTTCCACGTCCATGACGATCCCCATTTACAAAATCCCCTACATATTCATTCCTCAAAGGATACTGAGACCCAGGTATTCTCTTCAGAAACCAGGTGTGGGTACCATACCCCTGCTGAAAAAAGACAAGCCATTACAAAAACTTTCCAAAGACCTACTATTGGTGCAGATCTAAATTCATATAAAGGAATGGAACTACCTAGACTTTTTTTGTTTTTGCTTTGTTTTAAAGTGACTGTTGCTAATTCAACTAAATGGGCTTGATTTACCCCCAGGTTACCTTAGCTCCTACCAGATAACTCAGGACACAAAGTCCACCAGGAGGCATGGTAACAATACTCAGGGGATGAACTAATTCAACACATCCTCCAGGCAGCCTTCACCAGCTGGTCTCCTATAGAAAATGGGCCACAGTTTAGAGACACCATTCCCTGGTCTGTGTGCCCGGCCAAGTAGCCAGGTAGGGTCCCAGAACTAATTCTTAGGAGAGCTGCACTGCTCTGGAGGCCAAACTCCCTGCACATTTTATGTGGAGGTGAAAAGGAAGCCGCTCACCCCCATGCTCATCCCAACAGAATGATGGGGGAAGACTCGGTGAGAGGAATCAAATGGAGTTTTACTCCAACCCCCGCAGGCTTCCATGGGTTCTTTCACAGGAGGGGACACCAGGGAGTTAGATCTTCAGGTCACCACTTAGATCAAATGATATCTTCACTTTTAACAGTCTTAAAATACTGAATTTATATACTAAGCTATAAAAATTAACTAAAAATTAGCATAAATAAAATCAACTATACAAATGACCTACATATGTGAACAGTTTTATTTTCACTGAAGCTTATATGAAATATAAAACTTATTTCTACATAATTAACTGGAGGGTGAGGGAAAACATCATTGGGTAGACTGCCCCTGTAAGAGAGTTAGGCTCAGACCCACCTTGCCAGCTGCCTCCCCAACATAATAGACTTTAAGACTGATAAAAGGGAGCCTGCTCAGTTCAGTTCAGGAAGGGAGGAAAACCTGCTGGGGGTCTGAAGACTCCTGAAAAGGACCCAGGGGGTCAGGGGAAAGGACTTTGAAGGGGGAACTCCACACCAGCCAGATGGATAGGCAGGAGCAGAAGTCTCCCAAGGAAGAGGTTTGAGGAAACATCAGGCAGCAGAAGCTGGGATTTGGGAAAGAACAGTTGAGTCCAGCCTAAGGAAATGTAGAGTAAGAGAAAGATTTGTTTTTATTTAAGTTGATATTTTAACTATGATGTTGTTTTAATAAACCAGACCCCAAGGAGGAGTATTGTTATCTGACTTCTGAATGGCTGGGTGCAGTTTTAGGGAAGCTCGAGAGGGGGAACTGAGGTAGCTGCAAGGTCCAGTGCTGGATTGGATAAGGCGCCCCTCTTACACTAACCCTAAGCTTTCACATTAAACCCTCTTTCTAAATATCCTGCAGCCAAAAAGATTTAATTTTTATTACTGGAAGGATTTATATTTTTCTTTGGTTGGTGTGTAAAATTAAGTTACCTTTTCATAAAAATAAGTCAGCAGCTTGGTTTAATATTGGACTTTGGCTAGTTATAATTAGTAACATGAAAAGCAATTTATGAGTAAAACACTCCTGTATTTACAAATAGCAGAATCATACTGAGCTTCTTTACGTCTGTATGAATGAAAGCAACTAATGTTACCGGTGTAAGAGTCAGGTATTGAATTAAAGTGGTGTAGTACCTGTATGCCATTTACCCACTGCCCAGTATATTCCTGGTTAGTCGTCAGCCACCTCATCCTTCCTTCCCCATGGCGCACATTTTTTTCCCATTGACCTTCATAGATATTTCCAGATTTATAACTACAAGAAACCAAATGACTACGGAAATTAATTACTTGGCTATCATATACACAAGCAATAATGGACAAGATTTTGAAAGGTACAATGGCAGTTAGGTGCCTAAATCCACCGATTTATAACAAGAGTAACATGTTGCTGGGAAGAAACAGTAATACTGGGATAGATTTTCAATGTTGACACTACTGCATTCGGATTTTTCCTTTGTTTATAATTGCAACATATACTATTATCTAAAGGAAAACATTCCCAGTTGACTACACTTGATAATAAATATCAATTATAATATATTACAAACTCCGCCATTGCTTGGTCCCAAGCCCAAGATGTGAAAGGAGGAGGGTTTTGCGTTGGGCTAGCAACCCACCAGGTAAAAAACGAATGCTACAGAAACGTCAACCAAATCTTCAGCGAATGGAGAAGAATGGTTGGCGCCTTATGCTCCACCAGGAGCGACGAGGATAAGAAGAAGAAGATAATATATTACAAATCTAGTAACTCAAAGGTCTCAGAGGACATACAAAATTTCAGGGCAGCTGGCTTAAGACTTTGAAAACTGGGCTCAGTGTGTATCTTTTGAAGTCAGACTTCAACACACAAAAAACGAGGGAATGACATCCTGCTTTGTTGGCATGTCTCGAGAAAGCTAACTTGCTGTCTGTAACTGGAGAAGGTGTCCAGTAGGTTTAGAAGGCTGTGCTCTGGATCAGCTAACAGTACAGATGTATAAAATGTAAACATTACTAACTCCCCCAGTTATCAATTTATCCACATCAGCATTTGTGTGGTGAAGTCAGATGTCAGTGCATGAAGACTTCACATTATGTCAAATCTCGGAAGATATTATCAAAAAACTCAGTCATCCTAAAATTTGTCTGAGAGCATGCCATAAACAATTAAACCAAAACATCCTCATGCACAATCCCACAAAATAATTCATTTGTTTATGACTGGGAGATGCAAGGAGGGACAGAAGGATGTTACCATGCAATCAAGAAGAATTATTTTAAAGAGATGTTTCAGATTACTGCTGCCAGTCTTTGATTGTTTTATCTTTAGTTGTTTTCTTTGTAGGAATGAAGAAAAAGCCATGCCCAAGTAAAAATTAAAGCCATATACTAGGTCTGGTTCTTCACTGTTCTTGCACTTTATATAATCATTTACTCCTATGTAAAGAAGGGCAAGAGAAATACAAAACTCTACCATTCTGAGTTGGTAGCATTTTCACCGTTTTGCGTATCTTTGAATGACTACACAAACTGCAAGGCAGTAGAGCATCAGGCCCAGTTCATGGAACAAAGGATTAGACTGTGTGTGCCAAATAAAAATAAATTAATTCTGAAGATGTGCTGAACAAGCATGTTGTTATACTTACCATCTTATCCCCCAGCCATCTTTAATGTTGTTTACCCAGTCACCTTCATACCAGGAAGTACCTTCCCGATTATAATAAATGGTACCCTGAAACAAAGAGTATGAGTGGTGTAATTAATCAATACCTAAATAGTCACATAAATGCTTTCAGGTAACATTATATACCATGGATGTAGACAAGTGGGAACTTAGGTGGGCTTCAGCTCACCCCAAAATTTAGGGATTGGATTAAGAAAGAAAAAGCAGAGTTTGAAATAAGAAGCTTGTTTTCCCACTCTTTATTAAAAGTGGACAAAGTTAGTTAGTGTACAAAACTATCCAAAGTGATATTCAAGAGCTATAATTTTATTAATTTTTAATTCTAGCCCTCCCATAAAAAGTTGTATTCACCAGTGTTCAAAGCTGTATTCGCCTCTCACAAAAGTCACTAAGCAAAAAAAACAGACTCAATTTATGGTAAAAGCAACTGAGAGTCTAAAATTTTTTAAAAATTAAATCCTGTTATTTTTGCCAACATTAGCTGCATGGTAAGAGAGAACAAGCATTCAGGTGTTCAAAAATTTTAAAAATTACATTTAGCCAAACACTGCCAAGTGTCCTCAAACCCTTTGGAAATGCTTTCACCACTCTATTCTAGTCTATGTAGGTTCTTAGACTGTCTTTATCATCATAGCATTATATGTGAGTAGCTTCCAGTAATGCATCAAGTGATATGAATGACATTGGTTATGTGTTTGTTCTCTCCTCTCTCAACCTGGAGAAGCATTTGCAGTGAAGCGTTTTGGTAGGATTGTTTTTTTTTTTTTAAACATGTGTTGCTATGATTTATGTTAGAGAAGGCAAGGTCAAAGAAATGTGTATGCTTGGAGCGAAACAATCCTGGGAAAATTCCTGGGAGAGTTCATTCCACAGCTACCGAGAAATTTCTGTCTCCCACAGAGACAAGCTCTACTCTTACTGAAAAGAGTTCTGCTGTTCTAGAAGAGAGACCATGGCCTGCATCTCAGAGCTTTAGACATTATTTAAATATCCTGGGCCCAGACCACAGAGCACCCTGAAGATAAGGACCAAGACCTTGAACTTAACTCAAAATTCTGCAGGAAGCCAGTGTAGAAAGTGGAGGACAGGTCTGATGTGTTTGCAGTGACCTATATTGTGGAGATACACTTTGCGGTTCTGCTCTAGTTAGAGTTTCTTAGGTGCTGAAAACTTCATGCCCAGGTTTGTCACACTGCTGTAGTTCAGCCGAGAAGTAAGACAGACGTGAATAACTGAGGTCAGGTCATCATCTGCCAGGATGGGATGGAGTCTCCAGCCATGGGATGGAGTCTCCAGCCAATTGGGGAGGATAGATAACAGCATTACTTGCAGATCTGTTCTAGTTCAAACAGGAATTATTTCAATGAAGTTCTATGGCCAGTGTTATGCAGGAGGTCGGACTAAATGCTCACTGTGGTCCCTTCTGACCTCAGAATCTATTAACTACAGTAAGCAGACAGATAGAGCAGCAGCACTCTGACTCATCCAGAGCTCCACATTAACTTCTAGTGCCAGCTCTGCAATGGCAGTCTTCAGAAAGCAAAGGACACAACTGGGATGCTGCCCTAATTGGTTCTGTTCTCTTCCTCTGGACAGTTCCGTCAGTGTTATTTCTTCCTCCATTATGGTGTTTCTGGTCTGCTTAGTTGTCTGCAATAGGTACTTTTAACAACAGATCTCAAATATACCCAAGAATCCTTTGTACCAGTTACAGACTTGCTTTACAGGAGGCAACATGACAAACATCACAAAGGATTCTGAGACACAGCTAATACTCAGATTCCCACTGCTCATGACTCAGCAGAAATAGGGACAACATTCTGGAAGGCTGGATAATAAATCTATATATATAAAAGTCAAATGGTGTATGAGTGCGTGCGTGTATGTATGTATGGGTGTATGCTTACTCCTTCCACACCGTTTGAGCTAGAGACTTGAAATTTGGTACAGTTAGAGGTCTTGCGGTCCTAATGACCGTAAGAGTCGAAAATTTTTCAAATCTCACCTCTGACGCCCCACAGGGGTGAAATTCTTTAAAGGCCAATCACATCAGCTGGGCAGCTGCTGTTCTCTGTGATATAGTTATGTCATAATACCCCCTCCAACAGAAACCGCACTCGCTCAGCTCTCTGCCCCTCCCCCCTCCAATGGAACCCCGGAATCCCTCAGCTCTGTGCCCCCTCCCCCCTCCAACAGAACCCTGGAATCCCTCAGCTCTGTGCCCCCTCCGACGGACCCGAGTTGGGTTTGGTCGGAGGGTAAGTGAGGTGGGGGTGTCGGGTTTGGTTGGGGGGGTGAGGTGGGGGTATCAGGTTTGGTCGGGGGGTGAGCCGGGGGTGTTGGGTTTGGTTTGGGGGGGTGGGAATGTGTCTGGGTGGGTGAGGGGTGAGGTGTGGGGGTTGGGGTTGGTCAGGGGGTGTTGGGTTTGGTTGGGTGGGTGAGGAGGGGGGTCGGGGTTGGTCTACGGGGGGGTAAGTGAGGTGTGGGTGTCGGGTTTGTTTGTGGTGGTAGGTAGGGGTGTCGGGTTTGGTTGGGGGGGGAAGTGAGGTGGGTGTGTCAGGTTTGGTCTACAGGGGGGTGAGGTGTGGGTGTTGGTCAGGGGGTGTTGGGGTTGGTAGGGGGGAGACGTGGGGGTGTTGGGTTTGGGTGGGGGGGTGAAAATGTGAGTCGGGGTTGGTAGAGGGGTAAGTGAGGTGGGGTGTCGGGTTTGGTCGGGGGGGTGAGGTGGGGGTGTCAGGTTTGCTCTCTGCCCCCATCCAATGGACCCTGCACTCGCTCAGCTGTTTGCCCTCTCCCCACCTCCGACTGACCCGAGCAACGCTGGGTATTTTCGCTAGTAAATAATAAAATGTAGTCCTTATAGAGCTTTACATATTTCAGACTGACAAACATCCAAAAATATACAGTTGTAACACCCTCAAGAAGCATGATTATGATAGAGCAGAATCTCCACAGCTATACAGAAGTGAGTATCCAGATTGGCCTCTTGGAGAACAGCTAGAGCAGTCTGTGCTATTCAAGTGCTCGTTAGAGCACTACTAGAAACACTCATTTTAATTAACATATGCTACATCAGAGATATTTCATTAGAATAATTCAAGGCTTATGTACCAGTTGAGTCCCACTTAAGTCTCCCACATAAGTGATGCAGAAGCCCTGTGCTAGCCCTTTGTGTTGACTTTCATCCCAGATGTCACTGGTCCAGATGATACTTTCATCAGTGCTTTTCTTATTTACCTTTCCATGTCTTTTGCCTTCACACCATTGACCAATGTAGGAAACTGGAGGGGTGCCACACTTGTAAATTCCAAAGCCATGCCTAACTCCATTCTTCACCTCTCCTTCATACACGCTGCCATCAGGCCACGTGTAACTGCCATTATACATCTGCACATTCTTAACAAAGTTCCCCTAAAAGATTAAATTATAAATTGATTACTCTCTCAAGTGAGACAGTAGTACTCATTACTTCTCCTGGATGCAAGGGAGATGAGAGTAAACGTCTGCAGGAGAGAGTATTTAGGGAGTGGGCTGAGCTCTCCTGAAGGATGGGCCCTAGGAGCAGCCAAGCCGAAGGAAAAGTTCTGAGTTGCATATGTTATCTTAGGGTAGGTCTTCACTACTCGCCGGATCGGCGGGTAGCGATTGATCTTTTAGCGATCGATTTCTCATGTCTCGTTAAGACGCGAGAAATCGATTGCCCACGGCGCCCCCGTCGACTCCTGTAACTCCAGCTTGTCACAAGGCGCAAGCTGGAGTCGATGGGGGAGCACGCCGCCATGAGGACGGCAGGTAACTTGGCTGAAGATACCCAACTTCAGCTACATTATTCACGTAGCTGAAGTTGCATATCTTCAGTTGATCTCCCCTCCCCCGCAGTGAAGACCAGTCCTTATTGATTTTTTTTTGCAAAAAAGCCAAACTGCAGGAAAGAGGCAAGTGTGGACTTTATAGTGCATGCACTGTTTATAGAGCAAACTGGGAGAGGCACCAGTTACTGTGCACAAACAAGAAAAAAACACAAACTCACTCTAGTTACATTGTGTGTGTTCTTTAAATTCAATACACAGCGGCTACAATAAATTTACTACTGCCTGCAATCATCTAACCTACATGCTTTTCCTATAATTTGCATGTATAGATTGTAATCAGTTGTATGATACTTTAAAATTATTTACATGCACTTTACCTCATACTTCACTCCATCAGCCCACGTATAAGTCCCGTGTCCATGCATGAGACCTTCGGAAAACATGCCCTTCAAAATAACACACATAGTACTGTTTTTATTCCTGTATCATGGCTTAGATATTAAGTAGTTTGAGGAGTAGTAAAAGAACTAAGCTATGAATGTCAGCAGCCCTTAGAAACCACAGAATCCACTATTCAATATACATAAATTTTAGCTGTGCAGTTCCCAATGAAGTCAAAGGGAGGAGCAGCATGTCCTCTTCCAAGGGAAGAATTTATCGCATTTCATTTTGGGTACATTCACACAGCAAGCAGCAGCAAGTCTCCAATCTTGGGTCACTAGAAATAGCTGTGTAGACCTTGTAGTTCAGGCTGGAATTCAGGCACTGAAGCCCATGCAAACCCCCTACCTAGGCTTCAGGGCCTGAGCTACGTCTACAAAGCTTTTAGTGCCGTAGTAGAAGCCCCGCAAGTCTGTTGACCCAGGCTTGGAGCCTTGCTGCCACAAGCTGTGAAGTCATACCCTCTGTGCCGTGCCAAGGATGTACCCATAAACAGAATGCTGATCTACTCACTCTGTATACATTTCCTCCCTGAAAATATGCTACACCTTCTCCATCATATAATCCATGGACTTTTTCTCCTTCATAGCTACAAAGAAAACAAACTAATGATGAAACAATCCAATCACTACAAGTAAACCAGAAACAACAGAAGTTAAAAAATTACTATTATTTTCCGACAAAAGCCAAATTACATTGTTAGACTCTATTAGCTCCCATTCTGGAAGAGAGGGGTGAAAGCATACAGTGTATCTTGCTAGTGGGTGGAATATCAGGATTGCTCCCCTTTCATGACCAAAGTACTGGCAGGAAGTGGGCACCCCCATGTGCATTATGCACCTAACCCTAAATGTTAAGCAGCACCAAATATTATGTAATTACACTAGTGTATTCACTTTATATAGAAAACTGCATGTACACTTACAGTGAAATTCATTTTACCCAAATAAAGCAAGAGGAATCAGGCTTTATGCAAGCAAAGTGTGAATGAGATGGGGAAGCAAGGTTCTGGAGCCAGGGCTGCAATACAGCTCTTCATCCATGATGAGCTCTGCAATTACGGGGCATTAGGGCCACTTGAACTCTAATCACGTAGGCCAGGGGTGGGAAACCTTTTTCCTGCCAAGGGCCATTTGAAGATTTACAATGTCATTCGGGGGCCGCTCCTCCCTCCCCCCGTAAGCCTAGTCCCCCCCCGCCCGCCTGGCGGCCCGCACGCATCCCTGGCTGTCGGCTCCCCCAGGCGCTTCCCAGCCTCTTCGCTGAGCGCAGAGGCGGCCCGCGCGTGTCTCTGGCCGGTGGCTCCCCGAGGCACTTCCCGGCCTCTTTGCCGAGCGCGGAGCCGCCCCGGGCGGGGGCGACTCGGCGAAGGAGCCGGGAAGCGCCTCGGGGAGCCGCCAGCCAGGGACGCACGCGGGCCGGATGGGATGCTTTGGCAGGTCGTATAAGGCCCCTGGGCCGGAGGTTCCCCACCCTTGACGTAGGCCCATCCCCACTGGCACCCCCTTTTCAGTAACTTAGGCCAACACCCCTTGCACAGCCTGTCTTCTGGTGTCCTACCACACAATGGGTCTTAAATGTGCATACACACACATTCTAAGTTACCACTACCCTGTGTCTTGCAGTGCATTTGTGTTGGATATCTATCTGCCTTTTAGATGGTAAACTGCACAAAGCAGGAGCCATGTTTTGTACAATACCAAGTATACCACAGGTACTTAAATAGTAAATACTCATCTAGTGGATGTGTTTTTAATTAAACTGACACGTTTTTAACATACTTTTCTACAATAAGTTGAGTGAGAATAGGTTCCTCATAATATTGAGCTGCTTCTTGGACCAGAGGTTCTTCCATCTCTTTTGATTCTTCTTGGTTTTCTGAAGGGCTTGCTTGTGCTTCCTCCACTTGATTCAATGATGTCTGGACATATGACGGCTGAGCTAAAGAAATACCTTCAAATGAAGTCTCAGCCGGAGGAGGGGCAGGTGCCAATTTTTCTGTCTTTTTGCCATCTTTCTTCTTATCTTTAGCCATTGCCTCAAAGCTGTTTTTCTGAACAAAAGGCTTTAGCTTCTTTTGCCTATTTTTTACGTCAGAGGTTTAGTTTTCAAAATCTGAACTCATTTAACTGAAAATGAAACATAAAAACCAAACATGATAAAAATCTGATTTCTCTCCCCGTATTTCCCCCCAAAATAATATTTTTAAAAGATTTATTGCTGTATTGTATGGTAACTACAACAACTTCCTATGAATATTTAAAGTAAAAGTGTTAGATGTTTCATGAGCTTCTAGGGCAGTGGCTCTCAACCAGGTGTATAAGTACCCCTACGAATACATAGAGGTCTTCCAGGGGGTATATCAACCCACCTACATATTTGCCTAGTTTTACAACAGGCTGCATAAGAAGCACTAGCGAAGTCAGTGCAAACTAAAATTTCATACAATTATTTGTTTATAATCCTCTATATACTGTACACTGAAATGTAAGTACAATATTTATATTCCAATTAATTTATTTTATAATTACACTGCTACCTTGATATAACGCTGTCCTCGGGAGCCAAAAAATCGTACTGTGATAGTGTTATATTGTAATACAGTGTTATATTGAAGCCAGACACAATAAATTGATCCACTGGAACATGCAGCCACACACCCCGGAGCGCTCCTTTACCGTATTATATCAGAATTTGCCTTATATAGGACCGCATTATATCGAGGTAGCAATGTATATGGTAAAAATTAGAAAATAAGCAATTTTTTTAACAACAGTGTGCTGTAACACTTTTATATTTTTATGTCTTATTGTGTAACCAAGTAGTTTTAAAGTGAAGCGTAACTTGGGGTACACAAGACAAATCAGAAAGGGATACAGTAGTGTGGGAAGGTTGAGAGCCACTGTTCTGGGGGAATGCGGGTAGCGGAAATGCACAGTAGCAGAAATGCACGAAAATGCATAGTGTGTGGGAAGGTTGAGAGCCACTGTTCTAGGGAAATGCGGGTAGCGGAAATACACTACTCTTTGGAAGATGCACTACTCTTTGGGAAAATAATGGGTTACAGATTCACCTGATACCTATAATACACAACATGACAGGTTATGGAAATAAGATAATATCACATATTTGTGATCCCAAAGGATTATCTGAAAATCACAGAACAATGTGGTTGTCTAGAATCAGGACTCCCACTGTCCTGTGGTTAAATCTTCATGGCTTAGTATTCCCGATTCTGCAGGGCAGTAATAGTACACACTCTATTAGGTGGGAATGATACAGGGGCAATTAAAAACACACTCACTACACCCCCATCGGTTACATCGAGTGTAAAAGGATATTCGTTAAAACGATGGTGGGGGACTGAACACAATTCCCAACCTCCTGCCAGCCCAAGCTGCAGTCCTGTTTAGAGGCAGGAGGAGATTCCTGACACGGTCTCCAAGCTAAAACGCGTCTCTATTACCCACGACGCCTCAGCTACACTTGCAAAGACCCCCGAGGGGATCGTCTCATCGCTGGAGTCTCCGTCCCGCCGCACCCACAACAAACCGGGACGGGAAATCAATGTGGGGTGGCCCCAGGACGGCTGGCCGGGCAGCACCAAGCTCCTGGCTCCCTCCACGCTGGCTCGGTCGCCCACCGCCCAGCGGGAAGCCAAGGCCCGCCCTGCTCAGGCCCCACGGTTCCGGCCAACGCCCGGGGGCGAGAGTGTTTCACGGCCCGTTCCTCCGGCCCCAGCGTCCTACGCCCGGCGCCTGTAACCATAGTAACCGCCCGCTGGGCAGAAAGGCGCTCACTCGTCCTCTTAAAGGGACCGCCGCTCATTTCCCCCTCCCCAGGTGACGGGATAATACAGCCCCCTCCGGCGGCTGGGCGCCCGCTCTGCAATGCGCGCGCCTACTACAGCGGCCCCGGCCTGCGGCTGGAGGCGCCTCGCTCCAGTACAGAGATCCTGGAGCCGCCCCTCCCCAGCACACCGCCCCTCAGATCTCGGGCTCCCAGCTGGCAGCCGTGCCCAGGGCGGACTCGGAGGCAGGTTTTCTTCTACCCCCGGCCCTGCAGCACAGCTGGTGCCAGGCAGGCGGGAGGGGCGGGATTTTTCTTCTAGGGGTCCCACGTTTTCTGTTCGTTGCTGTGCACCACCATGAGGTGTAAGGTTATTTCTGCAGTACAGGACGTTCTGCAGTCGAGGAGGCGGGCTCTAGCCCCCCACCTGCCTCTTGGAAGATGTTGGGATGGCCTCTTCTCTACCTTTTTTACTTAGCAGCTATTCAGAGCTTACCCTGATAAGCTCAGAGTACTTATTCATGGTACAGCATCATGCCCACATCACATACAGGGAAACTAAGGAATAGTGGAAGAATTAAGTAGATTCTGCCCAACTTCACACAATTTAATAACCGCCATGAAGAGAATGCACATCTTCTACTTTGCATTTCTCCCATTAAAAAAGGACAAAAGCAAGGTTGCAAACATTCTCCTCTAAATATAGCACAGATATCACACTGATGTAAACAAACACTCTTTTCTTGGCCCCACCAAGGTCAGAGTTTTTCAATAAGCCTAGGATTTGGCCTCCTGGCTACAAAGTAACCAATAGAATAACTGCTTTGTTTCTATAGTGAAAGCTCCTAATTTTAGAATGGCCTTCCTTATCACTGGTGGTGGTGGAGGGTCAGATAGTTGCTTGCTTTCATTCTCAGAGAAGGAATCTTTTACTGAAATAATGTTTATGGAGTAAGGCTCAGTAAGATGCTGCTTAAGAGGCAGAGGTGGATGTCAGAGGTACACAATTCTATTCCATCCTCTCCTTAACATCAGAAAAACCTTGACACAGAATTGCAATTAATAGTGAAAAGAGAAAATATAACTTAATAGTTTTACCTATACATCAAATATGATTTATTTGAAATGTTACACAAGAGGCACTATAGCCTATACCATTTTACTTTGTCATAATACAGTCTCTAGACTGTGTTCACCTAAAGTCTTGAACTTTCATATAAAAGAGGTTTTTTTAAATATCTCAGCAACTTAAAAAAAGTAATATGTAAGGCCAACCATGACAAATGGAATGTATTTACAAGTAAATTCTGGTATATCTTTATATAGGAGTAACCAAGAAAGATTACAGGATGCTTGTGTTGTTCGGGTAATATTTAAATATGCAAAATGGCAGCTAAAACTGTCACTTATTTGACAAAATAAAAAAGTTTTATGATAAAAGCTGTAATTCAAAAAGAAGTGGATTAATAACATTGCCAATGAATTAAAAGTAAAACACACTAATCAAATACACACAAGAGTCTGCTATTTTTGAGAAATCATATCTAAATTGGCTATGTGCCTCATAGTTGGCCTTCCATGGGGACAGTTCCAAGGATGCTCAATCTCACCCATGTGGGTGATCAGTTTCTTCATCTCATTTACAGTAAGTGCAGTTCCAATCATCACCTGTGAACAAAAACACAAACATTTTTAACAATGATATTTTCCTTCTCCCTTGTGGCAAATTGCTACACAAAAGCTGTACTTCTCCAATTACAACAGCAGACAAGATACTGTGCAAGACATTAAAATAAACAGACCTACAGGGCAACCAACATCTAATTTAAGACCACGTACAAAGGGCCCATTTTTACCGTTAGCTGTACTAGAACTGGTATAATTAAAGACTAACGAAATTACTCCAGATTTACACTGAGACAAAAGAGCAGGATCAGGACCAAGGATGTTAGGTGCCAAAATCCACTAGAAACATACAGTCCAATTAAATATACAGTGTATACTAGTAAATATACATAAAATGCAGAACTTACAGATTTTCTACAAGCTCGAGAAGCAAACATCTGTCTGACCCTGGAGGGCCTACACATGACTCCTGGGCAATCACTTAACATGAAGATCAACTCCTCTATGTCCTGTGGACCAAAAGTCCAATTTTTGCTTGTTGGCAAGGAAATCAACTTAACCCTTTCAGTTACAGGAGCTGAAAGATTTTTTTAAAAAAGCAAAATAATTAATAGAGAAACAGATTATCAATGCAAGTGAACATTTCATTTTATTTTTTTGACAAAGTAAAAATTTAAGTACAGTAAACCCTCGATTTAACGGACCTCAATTTAACGGACTTCTGATGCAACGGACAAAATTTCTGAGCAAGTCTGATGCATCTGAAATCCATTTCCCGCGGGCTGGCTGCCGGCTCCCGGCTGCTGCCCGGGTCACAGCAGCGGGCGCGCTGGCTGCCGGCTCCCGGCTGCTGCCCGGGTCCAGGCAACGGGCGGGCTGGCTGCCGGTTCCCGCCTGGCTCCCGCCTGTGGGCGGGCTGCCGGCTCCCGCCCGAGTCCCGCAAGCGGGCGGGCTGGCTGACGGTTCCCGGCTGCCGCCCTGGTCCCAGCAGCCGGGACCTGGGTGGCCTGGCTGACGGCTCCCGGCTGCCGCCCGGGTCCCAGCAACGGGCGGGCTGCTGCTCCGACAGCTCGTTCTTTTTTTATTAAATAACGGACTTTTTGATTTAACGGACACCCCCTCGCCCGAATTAGTCCGTTAAATGGAGGTTTTACTGTATGCTCCTTCCAAAAGTCAGTCCAAAATGAACCCTACATGAGTACTAAAATTTAATTAGCAAACAGTCTTTTGAGAGATGTTCTAATTTTACCAAAATTCTAACATTTTAAAAACTGGACAGCTTGAAAGATCTGACTGTCTAAAGTTATTTTTAAAGTTGTATAACTAAAAATACAGTAGACTCTCGATTATCCAGGATGATAGGAAAAAAATTAATCCTGGTTAATAAAATCCTGGATAATCATCATCCATAGGAAACATAGGGAGGGGGGTGTTGGTTCACCAGCCACCCTGCATAGGGGGGAAGGAGTGTTGGTTCACTGGCTGCCCAGTGCCCTGGTGGGTTTTATTGTGTGTGTGCTTGGGGCTGCAACAAAGCCAGAGCCGGCCCTGCAAGTTACGCGTATTTTTTTTGTCACCTGGTTAATCCACATCCTGATTAACCCAATCCTGGATAATCGAGAGTCTACTGTAATGAGATTTTTTTGTAAGTTTGATAATTATGTCCTTCAATTCCCACTGCTATTTTAGGCAAAAAAAACCAAAAACAAAAAAACAAACAAACAAAAAAAACCCAACTTTTTCAGAAATTTAAAAATGCATAATGTTGCATGGCATTGCCTGTATGTTCTTGAAAAATGCCACAAGGGATAACAGACATTTTTCTCTATGGCACACATTACTTTACGCTACATAGTGCTTTTTGCTCTGAGACTCTTGAGATAAATATTATCACCATTTTACAGATGAAAAAACGATACACTTAGCTGTTAAGTGATTTGTCCAAAACCACAGAGCAAGTTAGTACTAGGGCCAAAAAGAAAACCCAATAATCCCAACAGCTAGTTTCCTTCTCTATCAGGTAATTTGTTTGCCTGCATGTAACCCTGTTACTCCAACAAGAGGTTTATTAATGCACTGCAAGAACAATAAACTCAATATCTCTTGGAATGGCAACTGGGTCTATTAGTTCACTACCAAATGCTAAGAAGAATTACTGTAGGAGACTACTATACAACTCCTTATCAATCCAATTTCTTAAATAACAAATATGCATTCTATAATTTTTCATTCAATATTTTCAAGAACCATAAAATAAAACAGTATGCACTGAATATGGCAAGTCAATATTTAAGACCTTATTTTGCAATACTACTGACAACTTCTAACAACTTAATCTTGTTTACCAAGGGAGAAGAGGAAAACTATAAACTTTTCTAATTCTAGTGATTCAAACTTAGTTCTAGGATCCAAACTTACCATCTTCATCAATGACAAAATCAAATCCATTTTTTCTAAATATCTCCAGGTTTTCAATCAATACAGTTTCATTTACAGCAGTTAAATTAAGATTTTGTGGCCTACAAGAGAGGAAAAATTAAATATATATCTTAAGCCAATTTACAAAATTGTGTGATATGACAACAGAATTAAAAACAACTACCGTATTTTTCGCCATATAGGACGCTCCGGCGTATAAGACGCCCCCGAGTTTTTAAATAAAAAAGCCGGACACAAAAAAAAAACAACAAAAAAAAACCCACCACCACACACAAAAAGCGCCTCGCTCTCCCGTCCCCGCCGAGCGGGCGGGCTGCTGGGAGCGCGCCGCTCTCCCGTCCCCGCCGCGCGGGCGGGCGCTCCCAGGGGCCCGAGCTGCTCCCGTTCCCCGCCGGCCCCAACACATGCGGGTGGGCTCGGGGGGGAAAGCGCCGTCCCACCCCGCCCCGCCCGCCGGGCCACCTGCAGCCGCCCCAGCTCCAGCTGCCCGGTGAGTTTAATATATTCGGCGTATAAGACGCCCCCCCTAATTTTGAGGCTATTTTTGGGGGTTAAAAAGGCGTCTTATACGCCGAAATATACGGTAAATCCTGCCTCTGACACTATGTCCTTAACCACGTCCCCATAGTTTCTCCGGGTTTTACCCAGGCTTATGTTCAGCAGTTCTAAGAGTGAGCCTGGCCTCACTTAAAGGATGCTGTAGGAATTAATGTTGGTATCACATTTTGAATATGTAAGGTGCTACATAAGTATGAATATTAAAATTCCTGTGAAACATTGCATTAAGCTTATAAAATTCCAAAATTCTCATACAGAGTGACCAAGGCTGAAATTCAGCAAAAATTTAGTTCTGCAACTGCCAAGCCATGACAACAGGTATAAAGCCTAGTTCAGAAGAATTTAAAATTTTAGAGAACTGCAGAAACAGTACCAGCATTTGGCTTGCCTTTTCCTCTCTAAGGGCCTGATCCAAAGCCAAATGAGTTCTGATGGACTCTGAGGACTTTGAATCTGGTCCTATAATTCAGAGGTGGGCAAACTATGGCCCACAGGCCCCATCTGTCCCTGCCTGGCCCCTGAGTTCCTGGCCAGGGAGATTACCATGGGTCCTTCCCCTACTGTCCCCCCTCCCCTGCAGGCACCCGTCACATGGGCAGTGCTCTGGGCAGCAGGGACTGCTGCTCCTGTGAGGCAGCATGGCTGCCAGACATGCTGCTCTGAGCAGCATGGTAAGGGGGGTGGGGAGGGTTGGATAAGCAACAGGAGGTCCTGGGAGGCAGTTAGGGGATGGAGAGCAGCTGGATGGAATGGAGGAGTGGTCCAGGGGAATGGGAGGAGGGGGGAGCTGTTGGATAAGTGTGGGAGCCTGTGGGGTTTTTTTCGAAGAGGTGGATAGGGGTCAGGTCAGCTAGGGGACAGGGAGCAGGGAGGGTTGGATGGGATCCTTGGGGGGGGGGGCAGTTATGGGAGCGAGTCAGACAGGGGGCAGGGGCCAGGCTGTTTGGGGAGGCACATCCTTTCCTACCTGGCTCTCCATACAGTTTGCAACCCCGATGGCCCTCGGGCCAAAAGGTTTGCCCACCATTGCTATAATTCCAATTCACCCAAGTACTTACGCACATGCTTAAATTTTAAGTATGTGCTTAAGTGATTGAATGTACTAAAGTCTAAATCTCTTCTTTCCTCATGCATGCTTCTCTTCTGTCAGATTCCAGCTAGACTTTTCTATAAAATCCTCATATCAAATATTTCAATTCCTGACATATTTACTTAAGATTATGCATTAATGTTCAGCAAAATGTGTCCCTTAAGCTTCAAGGCTTTTCTCAAGTTACTTACAATATTTTGACATCACAGCCTTGATGGGTCATTAGGAAGTAACAATAAGAGGTGAAGATACTAATCTCTCTCCTTCCTGAGACACTACCAGGTCAGGTGATAAGCACACCTGATACAAAATACCACCTTGGACACTGCTGGTACTTTTCCTCTGTACAGGGATCAAACAATGTTTCCCATGTTAGGAAAATCCCTTTTAAGGCTGGAGAGGGGGTTAATCTGGACTCTCCTCCATTGCATACCCAAGGAGGAGGACTGCTGAAAGAACCTGAAGGGACAAAGGAACTAACCCGAAGGGAAAGGCATGCGGGTGACCAGCGGTTCTCAAACTTTTGAGACCGCGACCCCTTTTCCGGCTGGGTGGGCGGGGCGCGACCCCTCCAGACCCCGCCGGGGGCGGGCTGCCGGCTGCGCCCCTCCCCCCCCATCCCCGCTGCGGGGTGGGGGGGGGGCTGCCAGCTGCGCTCCGTCCCCCCCCCCCCACGGGCTGCCAGGTGCGCGCCGGCCCCCCCTCCACCCAGGCCGGGTGGGCTGCCCGGTGCGCCCCGGTCCCGCCGCGGGCGGGCTGCCGGGTGCGCGCCGGTCCCCCCTCCCCATGGCGGGCGGGCTGCCGGCTGCACGCTGGCCTCCCCTCCCCCCCCGCCGCGGGTGGGCTGCGGGGTGTGCTCCGACCTCCCCTCCCTGCCGCCGTGAGTTGCGGCGGCAGGAGCTCGCAACCCCCCGGGGAGCGCTTGGCGACCCCCAGTTTGAGAAACCCTGGTCTAGACTGAGACAGGGTCCAGTCTGTAAGAAGAAATAACTGGACTCTAAGCTACTGGAACTCTGCAACTTATCTAAAATAACATTTAGGGTGAGAAATTACTTCTTGAAACCAGTCTAAAATCTTAAATTTAGTTAGTATGCATGTTTTGTTTTATTTGCTCAGTAATCTGTTCTGTTTGATACCCCTTATAATCATTTAAATTCTGCCTTCTATAGTTAATAAATGTGTTTTATTATTAAACCCCAGTTTGTGCAATTTCTAACTGGGGGGTGGGGGTGAGAAGTTGTGCATATCTTTCTTCATATTGAGGGAGAGGGTGAATTTTGAGCTTTTTATACAGCGCAAGACAGTATTATTTTGGGTTTATTCCTCAAAATGGATGTGCATGTGAGTGCTGGATGAATCCTCTCACATGGAGCTGACTTCAGTCTGTGTCTGCAGCTGGCTGTGGTCCTACCTGTAAGTGTGTGCTGCAAGAGGCTGGAGAGCCTAATTCAGCAAAACAGGGAGAGGGAATCCAGGCTTGTGGAACAGGAGGGGCTCATGAAACCTCAGTACATCAGGTAGCATCCCAGAAAGGGGAGGGGGCGGAGTCCAACCCACCATACATATGTTCAACATGACTAAAACTGCACTTGACACACTGAAAGTTCCAGAGCATTGCAATCTACTTCACTGGGAGTGGAGTTTCACTACATCCATTTACTATACTAGGTTCCAGCTGTTTCAAACCAATGTTAATAGTAACACATTAAAGACACTTACGCTATCAGCTTCTGACCTTGGAGAACGTTGTGCTGTTGTAACATCTCAAAGTTGTATTTTTCATCAGTAGCATGTTGATCAATTATGAAGAGATCAGAGTTCATCTTGGCTACTATAAACCCTAAATTGAACTGACCTATGATTTCCATTTTTGCAAACATCTCTTTACTGTATATAGAAAAACAAACAGATTATAAACTATGATAGCTCTAAAATCTTTACGTGAGAGTTATCTGCCTCCTTTTCATTAGGAAGGGGTAGAACGCTCCACACTACTGCCAATCAAAATATATCCTGTCAAGAATCTCTCTCTCTCAGACCCTCACTGTCCAGCCCCCATCTGAGTCAGTCCATCTCCAAAGCTGCTCCACACCCAAACTTTACAGCATTTTAGAAGAGGCAACATGAATAATGGGCTCCACGCAGCAGACCACCACCAGAGAAATATCTCAGTAATAAAGTTGGTGTTTCTTTGACCACTCAACATACTCCAGATTATTACTAAAGAGGAGTTTATAAAATGTGTGGCACTAGCTGATTATTATGCACATTTCCATATCCTACATGGACCTATGTGTTTGCAGAAGCTTGAGTTACCTGATGAAACAAACTGCCCAAAAGCTGATAATATAGTCGTGTAGAGATTTGTCATTTACATATAAACCTACATCTCCAAAATTAACAAACAGATCAAAGTTTTCTTGTAAATACTGTTAACCTATATTTTTCATCAACTTTGTTTATCATGTAGTTAATGTAAGTTAAAAGAAGGTGCAAATACCTGATTTCTTTTCTTAATTCATCCTCTGCTGTTTTATTGTCTCCAGGGCTAATTTTTGCTCTAAATCTTCTATAATTCTGTGTTTCTGCCTTTTTCTGTTGTTGCTGTATTAGCCTTTTTACTCTTTCTGCTAACGAGCTCATAGAGAACTCAAGTGGTACAGTTTTCTTTTTAATTTCAATTGGTACATCAACATGTGGCACTGATGCATAGTTCTCAGCATTCCTCAGTTCTGGACAGGTGGCTGCCTTTAAATTAGCTTGTTCACTTTTAAAACGCTTCACATTTGGGGAAAAACTATTGGCTTTCTGAGGTAACTCACTCAGTTCATTCTGTTCTCCCATTTGGGTCAATTCATGTTCATCCCTTGAAAATTTGGCATCACATTCCAATGATTCCTCACTAAATTTAACAGTTTCAATATGTACACTTTGAAGTTCCTCTTTTGAAATAAGGAACTCTTCTTCAGGTGAACTGCCTGCACTTTCATTGCTGATGCAGCTAACAACTTCTGGAGTACTAAAGCCAACATTTGACTCTGCAGAGGTGCTACCACATCCAGAATCTGTATCATTTTCTAACTTCCTCAAATCTCGGCTAGTAACTGAGTATGTATTTGAGTCCATCTGCTTCCAATGTTCAGACTCCTTGCTGGAGATGGACTTTTGATTCTTTACGGGACTTGAAGTGTTAAGAAATGACATGTATTTTATCTTCCCCGGGGAGTTGTGTTGCTTTCCGACATTGTTAGGGCTCTGAAAGCTGCTCTCTGTCATTTGATGGAGAGAGAATGACTCTCTTAATTTGATAATAGTCATTGCTCTTTTCTCTTCTCCCCTTGGATTCTGGGCTGCAGAATCAAGTAGCATTCCTGTCTGAGGCTTTTCTGTTTCTTCTGCTACTATCTTTTTAAAGTTACCTAATAAAATATGAATGGAGAAAATTATAGATTTTCTTTAATGCAATTTAAAAAACAAAACAAAGATCAAACACTTGGGAGACTGGATGACTCATTTGGGGGAAGGGACAAAGAATGGGGTGGGAGGAAAGGGAGAGTGTGGTAACAAGTCACTATCGACAAACCCTCAATCTCTGGGTCATCAGATTGAATGTAGCCCTGGCTAGCAGTGCTGAAAGCTGTTACCATTTGATGCCTGTTCAGTAGCATTTTTTTTTAAAAAATAAATCTCATATTCAACATACGGCAGTGAGGAACCTGGCACCACAACTGCTTGTGCTATACCTGATCATTGGATAATTAGGGGACTTCATCTTCCAAGATGCAAATAGGCCAGCACCAAATATACTTAAAGGGAACCAAAGGAAAATATAAACAAGGAACGAGGCTTGCACCCAAAGTTGCTTTTTTATGATATATAAAGGAAGCCTGAAAAGCTTTTGTGTGATGAGTGTGTGTGTGGTGATGGTGCTTGAGTCTGACTACAAACTGTGGATTAGAAATCTGGTGATAAGTTTGTCAGTTTCATTAGCAGGCATATTTGCTATCAGAAAGTTAATTTTAAAAATACATCTTTTTCATTGTTTTGAGCTAACTTTTGCCATACCCACAGTGAATTCCACAGTTATCATTAATGTACCTGTAATATCCAGTAGTTTTTGATTGATGTTAAGTTTGTTAACATTGCTACCAAACATTCCCACAAGAGAGGTCTTTAAAATTGCTAACAAAACTTTCTCCTGTTGTAGTAAAATTTGCCTCTTGTCAGGAGTTACATTGATGTCAACACACTCTAAAAATAAAGCAAAGCTATTAATTATATTTCAGATTAAATTATACAATATTTTTGTTCCTTCCATCCTTGGACTGAAGTTCCCTTATTTTCCCCTCTTTATTTCACAGAGTAAAACAAAAGCCACTGGTAATACGGATAATATGGCTGCTAAACTACCCGCAGATACCGCAACAATGGTAAAAAATACTGCTTCTGCATTCTAAGACATTTTAAGTTCCCCAGCATTTAATTCTACCCATCAGACTGCCTTTTTCACCCTGATCTAGACTTGCATAGAAAGTTACTTCTGGTTAGTGTACAAACAATAATAAAATATGTTCTGATTACAGATCAGAAGCATCTTCACAACACAATAATAAGTATTCATCCAGTTAGTCCAAAAGCTACTTAAAACTCCAATGATTCTAAAGCTATTCAGTTGCATATGTTACATATTTATTATTTCTAGTATTTTACAAAGGTTAATGGAGATTGAGTAGAAGAACTCACCAGAATCTACACAAATGTTAAGAACGATAAATGGATATTGGTGCTTATTGTACATGTGGTAAACTTCATTCACAACTTTGGAAATCTGCACAGAACAAATGATACCATTACTTGCTTCTATTCTTTACTGATACATGTTATCTAATGCAATAATAAACAGACTTCAAGCGTGATCTAGCAAATCCTTATTCACATGATTAGACCTTTCCTCACACAAATAGTCCCACTGTAGACAAAGAGGCTAAAATGAATAAGTATTTTCAGGATAAGACCTATATATAAAAGTTTCTAATCTGATCATTTCCTTTTGACATACCACCAGACATTTATATCTTTCCTTTACTAGATCAATACAAAGGAAGAAGTAGTAACAACAATTACTAGATCTAGACTGGAAAAGAGAAATGAGGAAATTAAGCAATTGTAAGAAGGGTTGGCAGAAATTGCTTTTTAAAAATAATATTGACATAATATTATTAATTTTTTAAATTTTATTGATTAAAATGTTCACGATTATACAAAATTAGGGGTCTTAAGCATTTATTTAGATTTTGATCTACTTAAACTTTCACAGTTGCATAAAATTATGAGGGAATCAGACAATTATTTAATGGAGTGGAGGCTGAGATTCCAAAAGTTAAAGCTTTATAGCTGTTAAAACACAAACTATCAAAATATATGAAGTAAATATCTTTAAATCACACTCTAAGAAGTTCTCAAGCAACATATTTCTTATTTTGCCTATCTGTAAATTCCGATTATTTTTGATGGAATTTTTTTTACTTGGTTTGTGTATGATGAAATCAAGATTATCTGCTTCTATTGATAAAAATCTAATCCTTCCAAGCCTAATTATACGCTATATTATTAAGAACTGTACCTTTGATTGGTCACATGGTCGCTGATTGACAAAGAAAAACTGTCTATCTGTTGTACTCCTTCCAACACCATGATCACAATGGGAAACGAAGCCTGTAATACTGTTTAATATTAATATTGTAAGGGTAGGGCTCAACAGAAGAAAGGAAGAATAGAAACTTTTAAGAGTCAATGCTAGTTCTATAAAGGAACATTTCTGATGAGGTTAAAGGCCAAAACTATTACATGTTTTCAGTAAATATCTACATGTGGCTTTGCTCCACACCCCAACTTATCAAAGGAACTGAAAGAGCAGCATTCACTGACTTCAGAAAAAGCTGCATTCATGCTTTCTCTACCTCAAGGAGAGTCAACTGTGACACTGATTCTGAGGACACGGTAAATCCAAACATTTATATTGCTGTTCACAAATCTCTTCTATATTAACCATTATAAATTCTAAAATATGACTTCATATATAGCACTTTTAAATTAAAAAGAACTTCTTTAACTCAAGTTGGACCATATTCTACCTTGTCTTACACCCACGCAATCACAATGACATCAGTGAGGATGTAAAGGTATAACTGAGGGCACAATTTGACCCATAATGTATAGTTATTCAGAACACTAAATTTGGTTACTAATTCAGCAGAAAATTACAATAAACCAAGAAATATTAGTCCCATCCCTCCCTCTCAACTTACATGTAAATGGTTACATTGTAGTCTTGAGTTATAACATGGAAACACTGACAGCAATGGCTTCCTACTTACTTAAAAAGATTCTGTGGTATATCAGTGGACTGGAGGCCATATTCTTCACAAACAGCTTCACTAGGAGGTAGCTGAACAAAGGGAATGAGGCTTTGCAACTGTAAGAAAATTTAATTTCATAGCCATTTCTTTGTGAAAGAACATCAAAGATCATTTTACTGATTTAGAGTCAGTGGGTTTTTCATTCATTTTTGCCTTTGTTAAAGTTTAACTCAGTCAGAAGGATGATAATTGAACAAACAATTATATCTATGGCCTTCTTTTCAGTTGTTTTATTATTGTCAGGATCACAACCAACTTGCACGTGGTAATTACATTGTTTAAAAGTTGGCTGGCCAGGTTGAATGAAGGAAATACCCTCAAACACACAGCAAGTTATAGTTACACTATTAAAGAGCATGTGCAAAAGTATAAATCGCTAACAAACTCTTCCTTTTAACCTGCACTGATACACAATTCTAATGTTAAGTGTTCTGCTCCCCTTCTAATGCCAACACTTACTCAACTAAACCTATTTACCACAGAAAAAATAGCATTATTTATTCAGCTTCAGACTTCACAGCCATAAATGATCCAATTAAGATTCATGCCATATCAGAAGACGTCAACAGATAAATTCATATGTTTTGAATGAATGATAATACAATTGATAAGACATCCCATTTGAAACACAAGTTATCTGAAACACAGATATAAATTTTTTCAATAATAAATCGTATGTAGTTTCTCTGTTAGGACACAATTACTTTTTCTGGTTTTGATTCTGCATTCAGCACTTTGGTCTTAAAGGTACAGGAGTATATATATAGATACATGTAACTTAACATTTTAGTTGGCTGACCCATAGAGGACATCAGATGTAGTAAAAATGCTTGGTAGCTATGACATAGGGCTGTGGGAAAGAGTGCATTTACTGCTTTTGTCTTCTTTTTCTACTTCTTTCCACCAGATAGTTATAACAGATTTATTTAGAGTAAACATTTATTAAGCATCAGGCTGCAAATGTCTACATCTGCTGACTGCTAATTTGAAGACAGACCACAGCTTTAAAGAATAAGCTTCTGAATTTCATAGCGAAGGATTGCAAAACTCAGATATCTTTCTCCTTTCTGTCCTGCAAACCAAGTCTTCCACACCACACCATGCTAACATTTTTACAATTACTGTATGCTTTTGGGGACTGGAGATGATACCTATGATCCACATCACAAAATGAACAGATAGCCAACCTTAATCTCTCTCAAATACTTATCAGAATACTAATTTAACCAGTCTGAACTGAAGCATTAAGATTTATGCTCATCCCATCATTCTGTATTTCTCTTTCTGCAAAGCAGCAAAACTGAGACAAGAAAAAAAAGTCTGTGGAAACTGCATTCTCTTGCCTTAGTCAACCTACAGGGTGTGCTAGAGCACAATGATTATTACACCATTCCTCCTATACCAGTGATGGCGAACCCGTGGCACGCGTGCCGCTGCCGGCACGCCAAGCCGTCTCTGTGGGCACGCCGTCAAAACGCCGGAGCAGAGGGGCGGGGTCAGTAAGAGGCGAGCGGGGGGTGGAGGAGGAAGTGAAAGGACGGCCGGAGCCCGGGAAGGAGAGCGGAGGCGGGGCCGAGGCAGGAGGCGAGGCGAGGCGAGGCGAGGCGAGGCGAGGGTGTGTGTGTGTGTGTGTGAAAGGACGGCCGGAGCCCGGGAAGGAGAGCGGAGGCGGGGCCGAGGCAGGAGGCAGGAGGCGAGGCGAGGCGAGGCAAGGCGGGGGGGTGTGTGTGTGTGTGTGAAAGGACGGCCGGAGCCCGGGAAGGAGAGCGGAGGCGGGGCCGAGGCGAGGCAAGGCAAGGCAAGGCAAGGCGGGGGGGGGGGGGGGTGTGAAAGGACGGCCGGAGCCCGGGAAGGAGAGCGGAGGTGGGGCCGAGGCAGGAGGCAGGAGGCGAGGCGAGGCGAGGCAAGGCGGGGGGGGGGTGTGTGTGTGAAAGGACGGCCGGAGCCCGGGAAGGAGAGCGGAGGCGGGGCCGAGGCGAGGCGAGGCAAGGCAAGGCAAGCAAGGCAAGGCGGGGGGGGGGGGGGGTGAAAGGACGGCCGGAGCCCGGGAAGGAGAGCGGAGGCGGGGCCGAGGCAGGAGGCGAGGCAAGGCAAGGCAATGCAAGGGGGGGGGGGGAAGTGAAAGGACGGCCGGAGCCCGGGAAGGAGAGCGGAGGCGGGGGCCGAGGCAGGAGGCAGGAGGCGAGGCGAGGCAAGGCAAGGCAGGGGGGTGTGTGTGTGAAAGGATGTCCGGAGCCCGGGAAGGAGAGTGGAGGCGGGGCCGAGGCAGGAGGCAAGGCAAGGCGGGGGGGGTGGGGTGAAAGGACGGCCGGAGCCCGGGAAGGAGAGCGGAGGCGGGGCCGAGGCAGGAGGCGAGGCAAGGCAGGGGGGTGTGTGAAAGGATGTCCGGAGCCCGGGAAGGAGAGCGGAGGCAGGGCCGAGGCAGGAGGCAAGGCAATGCGGGGGGGGGGAGTGAAAGGACGGCCGGGGCCGAGGCAGGAGGCGAGGCAATGCAAGGGGGGGGGGGGGGGGGGAGTGTTTTTGTGTTTTTCTTTTTAAACAAAAGCTGTTAATTAGTTTGAAAAACTGTACAAATTGTTTTTTCTAAACTAAAACCTTGTTATTCAGGTTTAATTGCAGTGTTGGCACTTTGAAAAAAACAAGTCGTTTTGGTTTGCAGTTTGGGCACTCGGGCTCAAAAAGGTTTGCCATCACTGTCCTATACCTTAAGACAGCTTCCTGCATAATGGTTTATACGGTATCTTTACTCATGCTGTATTTAATTAGATTTTAACATATTCTTGCAGCCACTTTTTCTCCCTTTCCTACAGAAAGTATTACCTGTTTTTGCCCAAATATTGCTCCAATGTTTTCCTTTAGACTACAGCTTCCAGTGGTACACACCACTGAGTGTTTTTTCCCTTGGCCAACCTGATTGGTACAGTTAATTCGAACTCCCGTTGAAATGATACAGTATGCTTGTAATATTTGGACCATTTTTGCATATTCCTGTTAAAGAAACAAAATTTTGAATATTTTTATGAAACAGAAAACACATTAATAGATTTTTTTAAATGTCTAAATAGGATAGCCTATCTTTGTGTACATCACATTTTTGTCCCACTTCCAAACCGGGTTGTATAGCTTTATTCAGAGATTCAGCTGCCACTTCCTGAAACCCTGCAAACAGTTTGATTTTATGTATGAAAAATAAGAGGAAGATTAAACTATATTTATAAGATATATATTAAGTAGGTAGTTTAAAACATTACATTTTCAAATTTTTATTATGCAATGCTCATTCCTATTTTGCTTTCTTTCTCAAATTTGAAAATTTTGTCACTGTAGTTCTACATGAAATCTGGTCAACAGATTAAAAAGTATGCAAGATTTAGAAGCATCAAACCAACACTTAAAGTAAATGTTAGTACCAACTAATGAGAAGTTAAACTGAAAAGAGAAAATCCTTAGACCACATATTATTTATGTTGAAAGAGATGAAGTTCCAGAATAGAATGTCTGAACTAATCAACTCTCTCTAGACCTATGGTACACTAAGATATAAAGGAAATAATTATGATTTAAAGTATATGTATTTATTTTTTATAAGGTTTAGATTTGCAGATTATCACATTTTAAAAAGCAGAATTTCCAGTTCACTGCACCTTTTTAATATTTCGTTGAAATTCCTTGTGCCGCACTGGCAGGGTATAAAACAATTGCTGTACGCTAACAGTTGTTCCCCGCTGTCGTGGATAAGGAGTTTTCTGAGTAATTTTTCCATTGTGATCAAATACCAGACGAGTTCCAACCTTTGCAGATTTGTGACAAGTAAAAATGGTAACATCACTGGAAGAGGGAAAAAGAGGCAAAAGAATTATTAATTAAACAGCAGCTGTTCTTTATTCAGGCTACGGTACTGAAAACTTCAGATATTTCTATTCACAATATGCCAGCACCATTCACACAACTTTAATGAAGGCTAAATCAGAGTTTACCTTATTAACTACCTTTTGTAAGAATTTCTAATAAATAAAAATCTTTCTGGATTGAAACTTGGTATCACAGATAAGTTCCCTAAGAAGCAAATTTCACTTCCCCTTCAAGATTTTTAACCAAGAATATACATAAAAACACTTAAACAATAGTGTGAAGACCTTCCTAATTTTCCTAGTTACAATGCAAGAATCTAAGTTTTTATCCCTTACATACATCTTGTAGATAGACCATGATGTTGGGCTCTGATTTTGCTGTTTCATGCTACTTGGATATTACCTTTCCAATCCAAACAGAAAACACTAATATTTGTGATGCACAAGACTGTATGTGAACACTGCAAATATTTCCAGCATGCAGCTAGTTCAAGATAAATCATAAAACAAAGTTTTAAAGAGTTACAAACTACAAAAAAGCAAATGTTTGAAGAATAATACTTTGCCTTTGCACAGCATTTTACACCTTAGGATCAAAATGGATTGCAAAACATAGTCCTTGCAAAACCTTATGCATGTGCTTAACTTTGAAACTGTGAGTTTAATAAGACTAATCAGATGCTTAATGTTAAGGAAGTCCATATGTCTTTGGAGGATCAGAGCATCAGTTATGTGTTATCTGAACTATTTGTTTCCTTTATACAGAACTTACAACTAAAAAGGATTGTGGATCCTGAATGGATTCAGGTGGTCTTTGCAGTTTGGCAGAAATCTATGTCAATTTAAAAAAAAAATATTTCATGAGTCACTGATATTTGGATTAATTTATTCAGCCATATAGAACAGCATACTGTAGATTAATACAGAATGCTTTGCTGAGCCCTACATATTTCAATACATTTCTATAAATTGTGCATGTTTAACCACTTCTAAGTTAGTAGGAGGTTATTCAAAATTAAAATGTCTCTGGGTGCTGGGAGATCATGATAAACATCTAACTGTTATAACTGCAGGAGTCAAGATCCTGTACTCAGTCTTCAATAACTGCAGACACCTCCACTAATTTATTATGTTTACATGATAAATCATTGTATTTACAATGAGGGATACTGCACATTAAAAGAGCCAAAGGACATTTCGGGGCTTTTTACACCTAGAATATAAACAGTCTTTTTTTCTTAAAGTAGGCCCGCATTCAGGAATGCATTTCCACATGTCCTTCAGTACTTTACTAGATAGGGATGCCTTAAAAATTAACAACCTTCTACCTAAACACAGCCATTGCTGTTCCAACATGTACTATTTATTGGATTTTCCATTTAAAGTTATAGTTATTTGTGAGAAGAAGAAAAATCACTGCTTAAATGGATTGTCCCTGAACATATATTCCATAGAATATCTATACAAAACAAAACAATGAATTTTAACAATTGTTAATTTGGTTGCAGTTCAACTGAATAACATGAGACCCAGCAGAGTTTGGTCTCATCCATGTGCATTGTACAGTAGACTCTCGATTATCCAGGATTGGATTAACCAGGATGTGGATTAACCAGGATGTCAAAATAAATACGCGCAACTCGCAGGGCCAGCTCTGGCTTTGCTGCCGCACCAAACACACACACACACAAACCCTACCAGGGCACAGAGCAGCCAGTGAACCAACACCCCCTCCCCCTGGTGCAGGATGGCTGGTGAATCAACTCCCCCCCCCCCCATATTTCCTATGAATGGTGATTATCCAGGATTTTATTAACCAGAATTATCTTTTTCCCTATTATCCTGGATAATCGAGAGTCTACTGTAATTGCATTACAAAAATATTCTTTAAACTAGGCAGATTACTAGATCAAGGTAAACTTTTTTTTAAACCTAGTTATAACACAATTTAATCCAGTCCAGACTTGCTGGGTCTGGGTCATTAATAAATTAAATAGTGCAATAATTTAATTAATTAATAATTTGATTAATATATTAAACTATGTTATTTTTGTATTGCTGAGAGGTCTTAATTCCAACAAATTTACCCAGTTACAAAAGAGGACAATAAGGGAAAAAAAATAATTGGATTATTTTTTAGTTGAGAAATAACCCAATTACAAGTTTCCAAAGCCTCCTTTCATTATTAACTGAAGTCATATTTTTGCATTCATGTGGAATCTTTACATGGAGCTTTCAACTAATGAAGCACAATATTATTACCTTAATGCACACAATGAACTCAGAGCTTCACCTCGAAATCCAAATGTTCCAACATGCATTAGATCAGAGAAATCTTGTAACTTGGAAGTATAATATTTCAGAGCTGGAAAAATGCAGTAGAATATGTGTTGATGTATGAAGGTATGTTTTGTATCTTCCCAAAGAAACAGAAAACTTTGATCCTTATACCATATTTTATGTAACTATAGTAGAGTCAAGTAGATAATTAACTAACTATTCACTATTCCCCCCCCCCGTTTTCTCCTTGCAAATAATCTGCAAAATTCTTCAATGTAATGCCAAATTATTTATTCCTTCAGTGATCTGCAGATCCTTTGCAAACAGTTTGTTGAGACTATTTGCCATTTTTTTAACTGTTAGTTACATAAGGCACATAGTATTGTTTCTGCTTTCTGTCTGAATGACTTAAAATCTATAAATTGCAAATTTTACAGTCAAATATACAATTTCAAGCTCACTTTCAGGAAATATTCAAGCTTAAACTTCATTTTTCATTAACACTTATACTTATAAAATGTGACTGCTTGAACATTTAAACAACATGAAAGAGTAATGAACACAGCTGAATCAAAATTTCCTTGAGACTTTCAATAAGCATATGCAACAATTCTCCACACACTCCCCATTCACTCCACTCTAAGACACGCATAATTAGGTCCAGGTCTTCACACGTGTATGTACCATAGTCATAATGGCACCACGATGGATAATAAAACTAGTTTTACCGCAACTATTCTGGGAACATCTGTCATTCTAGAAGGGTTAAGTATCCTCTTAAAGAGATTAAAATTGGGAATTTTATAAGTAAGAAGTGGTTTTCTCACTGCAGTTATCAGTTTGACAGATAAATCATAGTTTATACATAATATAAATATTCTCAAACATTTAGAACAAAACTGTAAAGAATTCAACTTACTTAAGCCCTCAAAGTTTTCTTCTTCTACTCCATAACCATTATCTGAAACTTCTATAAGATCTGTTCCATAATCTTTAAGCTTTAGGTCTAAAAATTGTAAAAAAGATTGTTTTCATTCAGTGTTCATGAGCAGTATTTAAAATGTATAGCATCATAAAGTAAATAATGCATTGTAGAGTCATCAACAACCATTTGTTTTCTGAATCAAATTAAAAAGCATTCACAGCTTTCAAGATTTAAGTTATTCAATAACAAATCAACCTGTACTTTCTGCTAGATTAGCTCAATTTTTAAAATTTGCATGCACGTATGACATTTTCTGCTCATAAAAGTTGCCAGCCTGGAGCCTAAAATTCTCTATTTCTTGAACGAGGTTAAGCATAAGCAGCAGCACAAGCTTCCTCACACTGCTTTGTTAACATGTCTGAACTACCACATGAAGGAAGCACTTCACACATGATACACCAGCAGTTCTCAAACTTTTTGAGACCGCGACCCCTTTTTGTACTCCGGCGGCCCGGTGCGACCCCTCCGCCGAAAAGCCGCCGAATTACAAAAAAAAAAAAACCCACAAAAAAAACCAACAACCGTGCCGGATGCTCCGGCCCCCAGCCCCCGCCGCAGACGGGCTCCCGGCTGAGCCCGGTCCCCGGTCCCCGACAACGACCGGGGCTCGGGCAGCCGCCGGGGCTCACCGCTGCCCGGGTATCGCGGCTGGAGCCGCTGCCCGGGGCTGGCGGCTGGAGCCGCCGGCGGCGGCCCTGGAGATCGCGGCTGCTCGGGCAGCCGGCAGCGGCCCTGGAGATCGCGGCTCCGGTAGCCGCTGGCGGCCCCGGAGATCGCAGCTGCCAGTGGCCCCAGAGATTGCAGCTCCAGCAGCCCCAGAGATCGCAGCTGCTTGGGCAGCCGCCGGCGACCTCGGAGATCGCGGCTGCTCGGGCAGCCGCCGGCGGCCTCGGAGATCGCGGCTGCTCGGGCAGCTGCCGGCGGCCGGGGATCCCGCAGCAGGGAGTTACTGGGGTAGGGTCTGGCGACCCCCACAAAAGTGGCCCGCAACCCCTCGAGGGGTCGCAACCCCCACTTTGAGAACCCCTATGATACACTAATAGTTGAGTCTCCATCTACATTCAGATCCCTGGCCTTCTTGCAGAGAATTGAAGCGCTCTGTGTAGCTTATCTTTTTCAGCAGCAGCAGAAGTTAGTCTGTAAAGGATATTACCTCACCAACCTTGTATCTCTGATAAGAGTATCAGGTACAGTGAAACCTCGATATAACGGACTAATTCGGGCGAGGGGGTGTCCGTTAAAACCGAAAGTCCGTTATTTAATAATTTTTTTAAATTATTAAATAACGGACTTTCGGGTGACAACGGACACCCCCTCGCCCGAATTAGTCCGTTATATGGAGCCGTGAGTCAGCCCACCCCACCCCCTCCCCCCGCCCGGCTCCCCGCTGCGGGGAGCCGGGCGGGGGGGGCGGGTTGACAGCTCCCGCCTGGCTTCCTGCTGCGGGGAGCCGGGCGGGAGCTCTCAAACACCCCCCCCCCTCCCGGCTCGCCGTTGTGGGGAGCCGGGCGGGGGGGTTGACAGCTCCCGCCCGGCTCCCCCCAGCGGGAAGCCCGGCGGGAGCTGTCAAACCCCCCGCCCGGCTTCCCGCTGCGGGGAGCCGGGCGGGAGCTCTCAAACCCCCCTGCCCGGCTTCCCGCTGCGGGGAGCCGAGCGGGGGCTCTCAAACTCCCCCCCCGCCCGGCTCCCCGCTGCGAGTAGCCGGGCGGGGGGGTTGACAGCTCCCGCCCGGCTTCCCCCAGCGGGAAGCCCGGCGGGAGCTGTCAAACCCCCCGCCCGGCTTCCCGCTGCGGGGAGCCGGGCGGGAGCTCTCAAACCCCCCCCCCCCGCCCGGCTCCCCGTTGCGGGGAGCCGGGCGGGGGGGTTGACAGCTCCCGCAGGGGTCCGGGCGGGAGCTGTCAACCCAGCCAGCTCCCTGGGGCGGGAGCCGGCAGCCCCCAATAACGGATTTCGGATGCATCGGAAATTTTGTCCGTTGCATCCGAAGTCCGTTAAATCGGGGTCCGTTAAATCGAGGGTTTACTGTAATGTTAATTATGGCTGTAATTTTTGTGATGTGGAAATTTGTCCATTGGAAACTAGACTTAAACCAAACTAATTTTTGATAGTCCACTGATGGCCATCAAATGGTGGTAACTAGGCTGGATTTCATGTCAGATTCAGATTACATTTGGTTTTCTAGCAGCATAGGATGTGCTGCAGCAAGCTTCCAAAATGGGCCTGATCCTCCAAACTTTTATGCCTGTGCTTAACTTTACACAATAGTAATCCCATTAATTTTATATAACATTGGGCAGGTCCACTTTGGACCCAGACATAGAAATAAAATAGTACAGCCTCCACAGATGGAGCTGTAGAACAGGGACCCCAAGTGCTCTATGCCTTAGTTTTCCCATCTGTAAAATGACTATAAACATACCTGGTTAAATGCAGAGCATTTGTCCTGAACTGTTTGCAGGTGCAGAGCACTCAGAAGTTACAAAGCAGTATGAATACTAAGTGTTAGTCTCACATAAAATTAAAACAACAAGTTTACCAATATTAGTAGCTCCAGCATCTACACTGTTTTCCACCAATTCCTTCACCGCAGTGCCTAGATTCAGTACAACCTGTCCTGAACAGATCTGGTGAACTGATTTATGATCTATAGGCTTGATGGCTTTAGCAGGCTGTGTACTAAAAGAAAAAAAAGCAATTAAGAATTAGATGTGAAAAAGGTTGCTACCATTTAGTTCTACTTCCCAGTACTATTTCCACAATTATGGCAACTAAAATCACAGCGGTAAGACCCAAGTAAATACAGGCTGTCAGTTACAGTGCAGTCTCATGAGTGTTAGGGCTTGTCTTCGCAAACATTTACTTTGCAGCAAGCTGGGGTGTGAACGGACCCTGCGCTAGCCTACCACAGACTAAGGGTATACCTATATTTAAAACCTTTACAGCAACACAGCTTCAGTGTAGACACTACCTACACCAACAGGAAGGCTTCTCCCATGCACAGAAGTAATCCACCTCCCTGAGAGGTGGTAGCTAAATCGACAGAAGAATTCTTCTATCAACCTAACACTGTCTATGCTGGGGGTTAGGTCAGTATAGCTATCTCTATGGGGTGTCGATTTTTCACACCCTGAGAGATGTAGCTGTACTGATGCAAGTTTCTACTGTGGACCAAGGCTAAATAATTAAATTGACCTAGCTATATCACTCAGGGCTATGAAAATTTTCACCTCATGATCACTATAGGTCAACCTAACTCCCAAGTATAAACACCTCTGTCAATGGAAAAATTCTTATACAGACCTATCTACTGCCACTAATGGAGATGGATTAACTATATTGACAGAAAAAGCACTTCTGTAGACATACTAAGCATCTACATAAGAACAGACAAACTGGGTCAGAACAAAGGTCCATTGAGCCCAGTATCCTGTCTTCCAACTGCGGCCAATGCAGATGCCCCAGAGGGAATGAACAGCACAGGTGATCATCAAGTGATCGATTGCCTGTCGCCCATTCCCAACTTCTGGTAAACAGAGTCTAGGGACACCATCCCTGCCCATCCCGACTAATATCCATTGATGGACCTATCCTCCATGAATGTATCTAGTTCTTTTTTGAACACTGTTATAATCGTGGCCTTCACAACATCCTCTGGCAAGGAGTTCCGCAGGTTGACTGCACTGTGTGAAGAAATACTTCCTTTTGCTTGTTTTAAAGCTGCTGCCTATTAATTTCATTTGGTGACCCCTCCAGTTCTTGTGTTGGGAGAAGGACTGAATACCGCTTCCTTGTTCACTGTCTCCACCACGGTCATGACTGGATAGCCCTCTATCATACCCCCCACCTAGTGTGTTAGTCTGACTGGATGATGCAGCTTTGGGGTGCCAGAAGGGCAGAGTGGGGGCCACACGGCCGCGCGCCTCCCCGCAGGGGAAGGTGAAGCCACCTCCGGGCGCAGGGAGAGGAGCCCTCAGGCGCCTCCATGTCACCAGCATCCCCCGCCCCACGCGGGGCACGGGCCTCACCAGGGTGCCGTCGCCTCCATGGGCTCTCGGGTCCCGGCACGTCAGGACTCCCGGACACAGGCCAGCAGCGCGCCAACATTAAGCCCCCTCGCTCAGAGCCTACAGCAGCACCACTCCTGGAAGCTCCACCCCCGCGCGGTCATTGGCCATTAGGAAATCATCTTCTCCAATCGGAAGCAAGCTCTAGTTTGCAGCATTCTGGTTGGCTGACCGGTCTGCTCAATCGGCAGAGAGCTCTCCGCCCTTCGCCCTATTGAGATCCACCTGATTGCATCAGTCACTCAATCTGACCAGTGGGATGAGGGTAAAGCCGCTGGGAGAGGCGGGGATTCTAGTCGGGCCAATAGCGTTTGCGTTGGCGTGAGGGACCTGTCCATGGCCCAATGAGGACAGGTTAATGTGGGCGGGGCAGCTGCAGTAGCAGCGTAGGGTGACTGACTCAGCCAGCCAGGGTGAGCCGTAGGTGGGGGGCCGCCGCGGCGCGATGCCCATGTACAAGGTGAGATCCTTTCACGGGGCGCCCGGCGCGGTGCGGGCCGAGCAGCTCCCCACCTGCATGTACCGGCTGCACAACCTGCACCGCGGCCCGGCGGCCGCTGCGCCACCGCACCAGGTAGGAGCGGGGCGGGAGGAGGGATCCTGAGGAGCGCGGCTGCCGCGCGCGGACGGAGGGAGGCCTGCTTAGGGCGCTCGGCTGGGAGCGGTGGGGGTTGGGCTGGGGCGGGTGGCAGCAATGGCGACTGGCTGTCCCAACCCGGAGCGGGAGCGGCCCCTCGGCCCGCCCCTCTTCCCGTTGACGCCGGGAAGCGTCCAAGCGGGACCTGGAGCTGGGGCCTGTGGACTCTTCCCCCCGCAGGGAGGGACCCGGCTCCGTCCCCACGTGGACTAGGAGCCCGGACTTGGCTTCATCCCAAAAGGGGGAGGGGCAGCTCGCGGGACTCCCAAGACGGGGGGGGGGGGGGGGGGGTGTCTCCTCAGTTCCTGCACCGGCGGAAGCGAACAGTTGCTTTGGGTCATGACACAAATTGAATCTATTTCCCCTTGTTAAGTATCCTACAACTTCTTGTCAATTGTCCGATATGAGCCATCTTGATTATCACTGCAAAGGTGTTTTTCGCCTGCTGATAATAGCTCATTTTAGAATTGGTGATGGCAACTTCCACCTTTTCATGTTCTCTTTATATATACACATACTTAAGATATTTTAACCAAGAGGATTTCATTAAACCATTTAAATAAGGTGCATATTTACAATCCAGCATTTCACAGTCATCTGTTCACATAAATCAAGAATCAGAGGTAGCCATGTTAGTCTGGAATAGCAGAGGTAACAAAGAGTCCTGTGGCACCTTAACGACTAACTAAAGTATTGAAGCATAAGCTTTCGTGGGCTAATACCCACTTTGTCGGATGCAAGCAGATAAAGTCAGTGGAAGTGACATAGGTTACTAATAAGGTTAAGAATTTCCTTTAGGATATTTTTAAAAATTTCCATAGTGTGTTAAAATGAAAGATGTGATGTAGCTAGGGTCAAAATAAATTCCTGCACAGTTTTGTTTAATGATATTCAATAATTGTATTGATGTATTGGGGTTGAGTGAAAATTAATTTAATCTAATTCTTTCTCTCTAGGAAGAGATTGACCCATCACTTATAGCACTTGAATCCCGCCAAGAAGAAATCTTAAAACGCTTGTATGAACTTAAAAATGCTGTTGATGGGCTCTCAAAGATGATACAAACACCAGATGCTGACTTTGATGTAACTAATATAATACAAGCTGATGAATATGCTCCTTTGACTGCAAATACAGCAGACTTAGATTCAATGCTTGGGAAGGCAAGTTCAGACTGGTTTATTATCAATATATGGGTGTCCAGTGAATGAATTACCTTTTGTGCAGAGGTCTCTGTGCTCAGTAGTTAATTTGCTTTGCATCCAAATTTGAATAAGAAGGGTAAAAAACTGCAGGCTGAATAAAACTTGGGATACTCAAAACTGTTATGTACAAAAGACCTACTACTTCTCTTTAAAATAAAATCTATTCAGTTTGGGTTATTTGAAACCTCTGGATCACAGACCTCTAAGCTGGACTAGTTGATCTTGAAATTATGGTCATGGCAGTAACTCTTAGTTCTGCTGAAATTAATGGACTCTTTTTACCTTGGACTTCATCTAGAACCAGATTGTGACTCATAATGAGCACTATTTTTTATTTTAGAAATATTACTGCTTGGTAAGGAAGTTGCTTAAGCAGATATTGTAAATGTTAAAAATAAACAAAATGCTATAAGATTTACAATATACAGCTATGTGGCCTGGTAAATTTCTTGTTCCACACCAAAATGTACTTATTGAATCTCTCTGCAATGCAATGAGGTGTTACACACTAATGTCTGCTAAATATTATTTACTTTTGATGCAGGATTATGGTGCTCTGAAAGATATTGTGATCAATGCAAACCCTTCTCAACTTCCATTGTCACTGTTAGTACTGCACAGTCTGCTGTCTGAGCGTTATAAGATTTTATCAGCTGTTCATACACACTCATCAGTGAAATGTGTGCCAGAAAACCTTTTGAAATGCTTTGGCGAGCAGACTAGGAAACAATCACGTCACGAGTACCAGTTGGGCTTCACTCTCATTTGGAAGAATGGTAAGAACGGCATCTAGCTTACAGAAGGGGAGTGTTAGCTTGCAAATGGTTAAATAGTTCTAATTTCAGGCACTTGCTTTAGATGAACACAGTATTGAAAGGGTCATTCAATTTGAAAAATCACACTTCCATATGAATTCTGTACCTATTATTGCTATAAGTAATTCCTAAGGTTACTAAGAGAAAAATCAGAGCTTTTTTCTTAGTTTTCTTTTGATAGCAGTTTGTGTACACTCTAATGTGTCTTGTTCAGGTGTATCCCTCATCAAATGAGAATGCAGTTCACTAAAGAAAAAACTTTCAGAATAACAAGAAAATATTAAATTAGCTTAACTTTTTATAACATTGAGAGGGATATGAACTAAAAGGGAAAGAAAGCTTATCCTGAAATAAACTGGTTAGTCTCTAAGATGGCACAAGTATTCCTTATCTTCTGAAAGGGAACTGAAACTCAGCCTGTCTGAAATGGGAGTTTGTGGTGGAAAAGGACAAAAGGAGTAGGCTTTTATCCCTCATTTATTGAAGGTATAAAATATCACTAATAAGGCTTGCAGCCTGGCTCCTCTTGGATTAATTTCTTCTTCTGGATTCCCATGCACTGGTAAACCCCATACAATTTTACTCCCAGATCTGATTACTGTAATATGCACTACTTCAGGAATCCTCCAGCTGGAGCAGAAACAGCTGAGAGGCATGGGCTGGACAGAACCTATGCTCATTCTAGATTCCTGTTGACTTACAAATGCAATTACACCTGCTATCATCTAACTTAGGATAGTCTAGGACCCACTCTTGTTAGGGGCAACTACTTGCTGTTAGAAGCTCTACGTAGCTAGTGGCAGACCACATATTGAGGCTCCAACTGGTGGAATTAATTTCCTTTGACTAATTCATCAATGGATAAGATCAAGTAACAGGGAGGGCAAAATGTATTTTATAAGCTCATCACTCTTTAAACTGTGTTCCAAAACAAATTCTGTTCCTCTGCTCTATTAAAGGGTCTTCCGTGCATGAGGACAGAATGTTCTAGGAATTTAGCTGTTAAAATCTAAGTCCCTACTGAGAATGTAGAAACTGACTTTTCAAAGGCTTAGAACTTGGCCAAATTTGGATGTATTGTCACAGCAAAAGCCCTCTTCTTCCCCAAACTTCAGGGCCCAGCTCCGTAGTATTGGGCAGTGGGGGAAGGAGGTGGTGCTAGAACTCACTGAAAAGGCAGGCTGAATTTAACAGAAGCAGAAGATATTTTTTCCTAGACTCATTCTTGGAAACACCTAAATGTTTTTTTAAAAAACCCTTGAGACTGAGGCCGATGCTTAGCATGGAAAACTTCAACCCAAGAGGGCAAGTTATAAGTAACCGAAAACAAGGTCTTCTAGGGAAAACATTAATAGGCAGCACTAGCAGTCCTGCCTCTACTACTAATGAACCTTTTTCCCTATATGTAATGTAAACATCTGTGATGCCAAGTGTTCTTCTTTGTCTTAATTTCAGTTCCCAAGCCCCAAATGAAGTTCAGCATTCAAACCATGTGTCCCATTGAAGGAGAAGGAAATATTGCTAGATTTTTGTTCTCCTTATTTGGCCAGAAGCATACTGCAGTCACTTCAACTCTGATGGACAGTTGGGTGGATACAGCTATCTTCCAGCTGAAGGAAGGTAGCCATAAAGAAAAAGCAGCAGTTTTACGCTCCATGAACACCACTCTTGGCAAGGCACCCTGGCTGGCGGGAAATGAACTCACTGTAGCAGACATCGTGGCATGGTGTGCACTTCAACAGACAAGTAGCTCTAATGCTATTCCAGCCAACGTACAGAAATGGATGAAGTCTTGTGAGAATTTGGCACCTTTCAATAGTGCCCTTTCACTATTAAAATGAGTATGCACTCTTCAATGGGATATTCTGTAGTTTTATTCCACCTCATGCCTGTTGTGGTGGTTATGAAAGTCTCTTCTCAGATGTATTTTAGTGAGATTGTGGACTGAAGCCTTCAAACATCAACTGTAAAATCTTATACCAATAAAGACATCACAGTTGCCTTTTCCTTGTAATCTTTGTATGAGATTAAAATAAACCCATAATAGGCTGTGGTGCAATCATTAGTCTAACATACAGCTGTGGCAAGTGATGAGGGCATGTTTTGACCACAAGCTATCACCTACAGGGAGCCAGGAAGAGGCTTAAAGCTAAAATGCTAGATGTAAACCTTAGGAACTCCCCTGCACTGGCAAGCGGGGAGAAGTGTATGATCAGAGGCTACTAAAAAAACAGCTCCAGATACACAGTTCCTGAGGTGGGGAGGCTGGGGAACAAAAGAGGAGTGGTACAGCAGGGGGCTGCTACGTAAGGGAGAATGCCAATAACTGGTTACATTTTAGTCATGGACTGGTCACATTTTAGTCGTGGACTGGTCACAGGCCTGTGACTTCTCCAATATACCCCTAACTAAAACTTAGGCAGGAGGCGGTGGGTGCTCGGGGTGGTCCAGGGGTACCATGAGTACTTAGGGAGGTGGCCTGGGACCCCTGGTGGTGCTGAGGGAGGGGGGTTGGTGGGTTTGACAGGGGCACCCTAACTGAAGCTGCCTGTCCCTGCAGCTCCTAGACAGCAGAAGAGACTCTGTGCGCTGCTCCCAGAAGCCCTGGCTGTGCAGCTCCCATTGGCCATGGGGACAGGGGCTGCAGGTGAGGGCAGTGTATGACCCTTCCTCTGCCTAGGAGCTGAAGGGCCATGCCAATGGGAGCTGGGGGAACTGCCCACCAGGCAGCCCCTGAGCCAGCACCAGCTGCTGCAGAAGTCAGGGGAAGTAATGGCAACCATGACCTCTGTGACAGACCTGCAGCTTTACCAACAGCTTAGCTTTGTGACTGTGGCCAAATCCAGGTCAGTCACAATTATGACCTGGCATAGAGGGTCACAGTACCACTCAAACTTTGGCCCAATAAGCTCCCACCAGCCCAGCCTCCATCATGATAGGCCAAGCCTGAGCAGGGGCTGGGACCCCTTGCACCAGGTTGCAGTGCCCAGGAAGCCCTACAACCCAGTGATGCATTCTAGCAAGTCAATGTTTGGAGTATCTTGTGTTGAGAATTCCCTCTTCCTACTACATACACAAATGTACTTAATTCCATATCATGCTTCTTTATAAGATGTACATCTCCAAAAATGACCTTCTAGTAACAGGTAAAATGAGAGAGAAACCACATCAGCTAGCGCATAACTAAATTTTGCCGGAAAGACAAATGCCTTTTAAAGTACACAGACAGGACAGCTGTTTTGACATATTTATATAAAAAACATTACATAATTGTATAGGTTATACTGAGCTACTCATGTGCTTAGTATGACTGATGCTCTACTTAAACGGGAGATTCAAGCTTCTTGTGCTTATCTTCTCTCTTCTTTTTCTCTTGAAAGCAATTTTATTTTCTCCTTAAGCTTTTCGATTTCTTCCTCTTGCTGCATCACCTTCTGCTGCAGACTACAAATAACCTGAAAGAAAAAGGCAGTTTAAAAAAAAAAGAAGTGATGTAAGGATCCCTCTTAAATTTGCCAATACACCAAGCCAACTGAGGGTTCCCCCTCTGTGGAAAGTTAACTTTACAGACAGAAGAATGTTTCACTGATGATAGGGATGGCAGAAGCAGACATTTGTTAGCTGCAGCACTAGGGGATGGATTTTTCCTTCTGCTACAATACCAAGTGGCTTGTTTTGCAGTGGTGCCCAAACTTTTCCTGTCACGTGCCCCCTGCTCCCTTAATGGAATCTGTCAACATTCCCCCTCTAGTACTGTACAGTTAGCATAGGAACTAGAGCTGGTGCTGCTGCACCCCCAGCTTTAAGTGGTTTCCATTAAATACAGGGTTTACAGTTTAGTTTAATGGCTCTCAGCCCCTGACAGTTGGCAGAGCTGGGGGCTGAAGTGGTCGGGGGGAGGAGCTCCCTCCCCAACCCCACGGGGGCTAATTTGGGCCCTGTCACATGCCCAACCTCTGCATGCCCCACCCCGGGGGTGGGTGGGTGGAAGAAAACATCCCACAGTGTGGGGACCACTGTTTTAAAGGGAGATGACTGAAATGTTCTGGGGCTTCTGAGACCTTGAACCAGCATATAGGTAACTCAGAAGATCAAGATGCTAAAGTGGTAAGGGATTTCCTGGTAGACTTTGTGATAGAAACACAAGAATGAGAATCCTGCAAAACTATGTTTTCGGAGAAGCAGATAAAACTGACAAAACCTTGTGTATGTTAACTTATTTTCATTATTGCATGTTAATTTGTAAAACTTATCTATATTTTTGAGACCAATATTGATTTCTCAACTGCCCAAGATTAGAAACACCAGTGCAACCACCCATTCTCATGCAGTAGTCCTAAGCACAGTAATCAGAAAAGCACATTTGTTCCATCATTCAAATCATCCTCTAAGTTGTAAAAATAGCAATGAAGGCATGCAAACAGGCAGTCAGAGAACAAAGTTCTGTCAGCACAATGTAATTTTTTATGTTCCTCTTGCATAAATGCATTTTTTCACCTGTATGTTTTCTTTATCTTGTACTAAAATGGAGGCTGAGTAATAACTTACATTTTCTGTATTATGAAACAGTTCACTTTCAAGAAGCTGAGCAGCAGTTGGTCTTTGTGATGATACCTCACTGGTTAGCAACTTAACATACTTGGTTTGTACTGGCCATTTGCTGCAAAAAGAACTAGGAACATGGCCATTTCTTAAACTGGTCAAAATTTTGGTTCTTTCCATTTCTGTTCCAAATGGCTGAAAAAGTTCTAGAAGAATTACACCCACACTGTACATGTCTGACTGGAAAAGGGGAAAAAAGTAAAAGATCTACAGTTACATTTATATTCAAAATAAAATTTTCAATGTTGTACACAGTTTCTAGGAAACAACATGAGATGCTGAACACAGCATCCTAAAGGCTGTGTGACTGGCACTTTGCTAAAGAAAGTCTCAGTATACACATGAACTACCTCATCACAAGGAGGTACACAAGAAAAAGGCAGAACTGAAATCTAAGCCACAACCAATAGCAAGGAAACTTTACTAGCTACCATGTAACTGCTCAGCAGGAGGCTTAGAGTTTTGTTCCTACTAACTGTAACAAGCATTTCTTTTAAAAACCAAGTATAAATTTGTTTCATTACATTTAAGTCTCACTCATTTCTAATCTTTTCTTTTTAGAGAAATGTTGCTCTTAAAATTAAGCTTTGAAAAGACTCAAAGCCATAGGATTTCTTGAAAAAGATACATTTAAGGAACAAAGACAAAGGTAATCACTATCTTAACCTAAAGAAAGTACATCTGTCATAAACATACAGCTAAGGGTAGACTAGAATTCCTCCTTACCTATAAGGGGTTAAGAAGCTCAAATATCCTGGTTGGCACCTGACCAAAAGAACCAATGGGGACAAAAGATACTTTTAACTTGAGGGGGATGGGGGGGCGCTTTGTTTTGTGCTCTGTTTGTGTGAGTGTTCGCTCTTGGGACTGAGAGAGACCAGACAGCAATCCATTTCCTCCAAATAATTCTGAACCACTCTCATATTACAAAAATTGTAAGTGCCAGCCAGGCAAGGCATGTTTGTTATCTTTTGTTTTCCACTTGTGAATTTTCCCTTTGCTAGAGGGAGGTTTATCCCTGTTTTTGTTTATAACTTTGAAACTAAGGCTAGAGGGGATTCCTCTGTTTTGTTTTGAATCTTTTGTGATTCTGTAGAGTTATCAACCATCCTGATTTTACAGAGGTGATTCTTTTACCTTTTCTTTAAATAAAATCCTTCTTTTAAGAATCTGATTGATTTTTCCATTGTTTTAAAGATCCAGGGGGTTTGGGTCTGTGTTCACGTGTACCAATTGGTGAGGATATATTCTCAAGCCTTCCCAAGGAAAAGGGGTGTAGAGCTTGGAGGGGGTATTTTGGGGAAAATAGGAACACCAAGTGGTCCTTTCCCTGATTCTTTGTCTAAATCACTTGGTGGTGGCAGCGATACTGTTCAAGGACAAGGAATGTGTGCCTTGGGGAAGTTGTAACCTAAGGTAGAAATAAGCTTGAGGGGTCTTTCATGCAGGTCCCCACATCTGTACCCTCGAGTTCAGAGTGGGGAAGAAACCCTAACTACATCAGAACAATAAATGCTGGGCAGATAGTACTACACACCAAAGTATTTTTAAAACTCTATAGAACTCTATAGAAAAAACAATTGTCACTACCTTGAAATCATAGTGAGATCCTTGCAACTGTTCTGGTGAAGCATACATACAAGTACCGACTCCTGTAGTGTGTTTTAGTCCTTCAAAAAAGAAATGGAATTTAAATTGCTTCAGTGTCACTAGTTTCATTTATAAAAACTGATAATGATTTAAACATTAATCTTTTCAATAATGCATTGCTAATTTTTTAATTGAAAATCTAATGTGTTTTTTAATTACCATTTATCTTCTCTGTCTTTAACAAGTAGTTTGGGTTTTCCTGTATAATATCTTTGCAAGCCAATCCGAAATCTCCTATTTTCACCCGGTGGTCTGGTCCATGTAGAAAAATATTTCTGGGCTACAAAAATAGACTGCATCAATCTCTTACTTTAACAAAAAATCAGAATTTTTTTAAAGTACTCTGAAGTAACATTTCTCTAAGTTTCACAAATTGTAATATTCCTAATGGTCTTCAGGATGATAAAACCAAACAACTATAATAGTTAATTACTAATTATTTAACATCTACATTAATGACCTAGTAAAAGAGAGCAAAAATGAAATTCACAGGTGTTATATCAGAAGATGATGCAAACACCAGTGGAGGCAGACATGCAACACCAGACGCTCTACAGAGAAAATATTGCACAATTCTACTGCTCATAGTAACTTTAAAACCAGACTTCAAATCTGTTCTAGAACCAGACCTCTTGCAACATCACAAAGAGTGATATAATTCCCATGGCAGAGTCCAGAATTCTGCCTTTCCTTTGAGCCATGTATTCTCACTACAAACTAAATTTATCTTACCATGGGTAACATAACCAAGGGAGCCAGCACACCCACAACCGACTCGGATTCTTTCACTTACTCCCTTTCTTCCTGTAGGCAGAAGGGATTTAAGCCATTCCAGGCAAAACTATACGAAGCAATAATGAAAGATGACAGCACCAACATTAAAGCTTTACTAGCACACCAATCTGTCAATGAACCACTGGTTGTTTGGGATAACTCTGCATGCAGAAGAACACTGTCAATCCAGGTAACCATTTGACCTAAATTATCACTATTTTTAAATCCACAGACTAAAGATGCTATTTAAAATTCACAAAAAAAATCCTCAACTAATTCATTAAAAACATCAAAAGGTTAATATTAAAAAAATGGGGGCTTCTAAATCTATATATGTCTGAGTGTTCAGCTCTTGATAACCAAAACTATTTATTTTGGGACTTAATATATGGATTTATGAGTGCCTGAAATACGGCTCCTTTTTTAAAAAAAATCTTGGGCAAAACAATAAAGCTACCTGACATTCACTTTTAATGATAAAAAGCTCCCATTCATAAATATGAGGCAGAATAAATCCCACAAACTCCACAATCCCAGAAAGTAGTTTATTATGACCCAGTGATTTGACTCAATTGTAGGGTCAAGTAATTAGCAGAGTAGCTTCAAGATATCTGTGAAATTCAATACTATACCTTCTAAAAAGATGACTGATCATAAAAACAAAACATCCTAGGTTTGCTGGTAGAGACCCCACTTACAAATGGGGATTTTATCATTGTAAATGGCTGGTGTCATTTTTCAGAATCAATAAATGTATTAAAAATGGTATTTCTACAATATGCTAAGTTTTGGTGCCTATCACACTCAAGGGCTACTTGATAGTGTTCATCTATTCTAAACTAACAGCAGTGAAATTCAGAGTTAAAGCTGCCACTCACTCCATCATTAAGTAATTCTGTTTTCAGTATTGCAGAAGTCACAGACCAGCAGAAATCTTACACATAGTACCTGTTTGCTCAAGTTCTCTAGGACAGGTTGTATTCTGGCCCTCTTTTTTCCTCCCTGCTGCTGCAGTAATATAAGAAGCCAACTGAATACTAGGACTACGATATTAGAAGAAAATCAGCCAATACATACTCTCCTTCCCTCCCCCTTTTTCTTTAATTAATTTGTATTCTGCAATCCTACTGATTAAAATATTGTAAAGTATGAGTTTTAAGTTAAAACCAAACAATAGACAAGAACATCTATACAAAAAAGCTCTGAATCTCAGCTGCTAGGAGGAAGGGTCAGGGAGCTTTGCCTCTCTCTCAACTTTGTCTGTACCCACTCTGGCAAGTGGTTCCTTTCACTAGCAAATCTCCCAGCTTGCCTGATGCACATGACCAGCTCAAAGCATAAATTAAAGATATCACTCCCAACAGCAAGGAAGTTGTGGTACAAAGTTCCCACATGAAAAACCAGATGAAGATTGGGCAGACCGGACTAGGATGTCAGAAACAACGTATGTGGTAACCATACATACGTTGAACGGGGGCGGGGGAGGAGGGGAACAACTCTTAAGCTTCCAAGAGTAAGACGAATGAGTTAAAAATATGGGAGTAATATACAATGGAATTAGTGATAACTATCACTAGAGCTCCAGTGTTTCTAGGTTTACTAATCCTGTCCCCTTCCTTTTCATCGTTTACGTAGCCAAAACTCTATTCTGAGTAATCAATTAAGTCTGTTCATAGTCATTAGATAACAGTGTTTATTGCTGTGGAGTAAGGTATCGCCTTTCCAAAAAGATAAGGGCATCATGAAAAAGAGATTGCTTAACTGTGTAATTTCCCCTCCAATTATGAACTGTTAGTAGAGAGGATTCCCAGTTAGCACAGTTTGTTTGTAACAGGATGTGCTGAGTCAGGAGTTAACACTGTCATTTATATTAATTGAGCTCTAATTGAAACACAGGCACTTGGCAGTAGCTAATTAACCAAGTAGATGTACAGCCAAGGGGCTAGCAGGGTGGAAGTAATCCCAGCAGTTAGGCCTGTAAAAGCACACAGGAAGGAAGTATAGAAGAGTTGGGAGCCTGAAGGAAGGCAGAAGTAGGCAGGACTAGCTGCTGCTACTGTACCCTTCCCGAGAAGCAAATGGGGCTGGTGACTCACTGTCAATATAAAATATAATAAAATACATTGGTGGTGATGGAGACCTGGAATTGTTGTGGCCTGTGGTTAAGGCCCGAGGGGACTCTCAGGGGACCATCCCAGGAGCGTTTTTTATGCATTTTTACAATAAATTCCAATTAAACAGAAGTCAGCCATTTTCCGTGGAATGTCTTCATTAGGAAGGGATGTCAGAACGTACCAGATATATACAGGAACACTTCACAAATGCACTACTATAGTCAGCCTGAAACTCGTTAACTGTACTACCCATAAGAAATGTATGAACTTTCCCATTCATATATTAAAAATAAGGTATTATTTATGTAGCAATTTACCATCATGCCAAATAAGTACAAAAATCCTGGCCAGGAAAAACTTAGTATCTGAAGATTCAAGTGAATACAGTAGATAGAATTAGTACAAAGCATAGTGGGGGCATTTCAAATGGTAGGCAATCAATCTAAGTGGCTTTCTAAGTATTACCAAGGAGGTTTTGACCAATATTGATTGGAAGGTTGTCCCAAGCATATTGGGGGGCTCGAAAGAAAGCAAAAAGTCAGAAGCAAACACAGGGAACATTGTTGAGTGATGGTTTCTCTGCCTTCCTAGGAACACACAAATGCTTTTATTTCAATCTGTATCAGTAAGATATAGTGTTCACTACCAAGAAAACGACAAGATTGTCAGAAAGAATTGGGGTGAAGACAAGTACTATTAAGAACAAGAAAGGTGAATAGCTAAAATCCTTATTCCGGAAGGAATGGACAGACATGGGATATTTCTTCCTAGTCTTCTTTAATTACAATGTTGTTACAGTTATTACTTTATAATAAGAAAGGCAGAAGCGTAAGATGTATGTCAATACACTCCTAAATCTATAGGTATCACAAGCCCACATATAGCTCATGGAACCAGCTTGACTGAAATCCCAGGAAGGCAGTCTATCTGAGTTTCAATATGGTATGTTTACCCCATTTGCAATGTATGCTCACTAGAATCAGACAGATACACAGCTTTATATTTAACACACACACACACACACACACACACACACACACACACACACTCTAGGTGATCCAAATTTATTGATTTTATTTTTTTTCAAACAATGAATGGTTAGAAATCTTAAAAGCCCAACTACAGAAAAATAATCAAATTTCCAATATCCAATGCTTAACTACTATAATTATGGACACACTTGACTATGCTCTTTCAAGTAAATTAATATTAAAATTCAAATGTTCAATAGGTAGATAAATCAGAGTTTTGTTTTTAAATATGTTCTTAACTTTTATTTGTAATTATAGTCTGCAGAACATATTCTGCTATTGGTTTGATGCTTTAGTGGACCAAATTCTGCAATCTATGATGTAGACAGCAAGTATGCCAACATTATTCAGGCAAATGCCTCCCTCAGCTCTCATTTATCAAGGGATTAAGGAAGGCTGGTTAAACCTAACCTTATCCGACTAACACGTGCTTGTCACAAATTGTACTAGATAAATGAATTCACCTTCAAGCAAAGTCACACTGTAGATTACAAAACTTAGAAGCACATTAACAAACACATATTTTTGGTTCCCAACAGGATCAGTCTATTCTTCCAATTCACTTGGCTGCCAAACACAGAAAAGAAAAGAGTTTGCGTTGTTTGCTAGAATCTGGTGCTGACCCAAAAATAAGGTAGGGCATTTGTAGTCACTCTCACGTTGCATTCCATCACGAATATGCACAATTGCATATTGAAGTGGAATATAATTTTAGGGCTCCCTTAGTGATTAAGATCTTACATTTTCTACAGGTGTTGATGTACAGGATTTCCCACACTCTGTGGCAAGATCTCTGGAGGTCATAATTTTGAATTTGGAGTTTTTTTATTTTTAGTTCTCTTAACATATGCAGAAATACATTACTGAAAGGACACAGGATAACATGGACACTACACAAATTAGGGTAGAAAATGTGGATATGTTCACTATAATGTCAGCTACTGTGGCTACAAATAAATGAAGGAGGAAAGATACATCTCGAATTGAAAATAAAACAGGAAAGAAAGGACTGGACAAAAATAGGTTAGTCCCAAATAATAAATAATGTAAAAAAGTGGTTCCCAACCTTTTTTGATATACCACTCACAAAAGCAGCCAAAGAATCACCCCATCCACAATCTTTTGACCACAAAGGATTGTGGAATTTAGGTTATGAGTATGGTAGGCACTTCTGCCTGCTGCCCCACATACTCTTCTTCATGCCTGCACTTTGCTCAGCTCTAGGGTAGCAAAGCTCCTAGGTGCTATGAAGTCTTCTCCCTTCCCAAGCTCCAGAGTTGAGCACAATTAAGGCAGGGGAGGAGCAGTTCTGTGACTGGCTGTCAGTCTGGAGGGGGCAGAGGAATCAGCCACAACAACAAATTAGGAGTAACTAGGGAGCTATTCTGCCTCTCGCCAACCCCAGCTACTGGGTTTTAGAACCTACTGCCAGGTCAGGTCCTACCAGGTTAGCAATGTTAGTCTAAATTGTTTTCGCTGGTTAAAATATTTTATTTTGATATCTGTATGTAAGCCACTTGATGTTTACTGAACTTAAGAGAATTAACTTGTTAAATTTTTATATTTTAGAGATAACAGAGGTTACACAGCACTTCATCTCCTACTACTACACTGGCCAAATATTTATATAACTGGGACAGACATCTTGTCCAGACTTCAGAGAAACCTGGCAACTACACAGAGTAATGCAGAAGAATGTCTTCGTATCTTGTGTGAGAAGGGAGTTCAATCAGATCCTGAACACAGCTCCTTACACTTAGCTTTATACTCTGGAGCCTCTCAAGCTATATCTATTCTAATTGAGAATGGTGCCAACATAGATGATAGAGATGAGTTTGGCAAGACAGTGCTTCACACTGCTGCAGAGCACTTGAACAAGGAGGTAACAGAAACTGTAATCGCCTGTGGAGCAAACATTGATTGTACTCTTCCAATTTATGGAAAAACTGCTCTTCAGCTTGCAGTGTGCACTGCATCATCTAAAGCAGGCACAGTTTTAGCTGCCGATATAGATTGCATCCGTTTACTGTTAATTAATGGAGCCAAAGTAAATACTCAAGATTGTGAAGGACGAGCAGCTATTCATGATGCTTGCTTTGGAGGCAGAAAAGAAATAGTTGATCTCCTTGTAGATTACCATGCAGATGTTAACATTTTAACAAGACAAGGACAATCTCCCCTTTTTCTGTTTCTTCAACACAGGTCAAATCTAAGATGTACATCACTGTTAAATAAGTTGTTAAACCTTTCATACCCATTGAAGCTAACCAATAATCAAGGAGATCTACCCACTGGACTTCTGCTCCGAGAATTTCAAATACAAAAAGACTTTCTCATAAGATTATCACAAAACATGTTGTCTCTGCAGGACATTTGCAAAATCATTGTCAGAAGAATATATGGGGAAAAATATAAACAATGCTTGAAAAAACAACTTCCCATAACTGTGTGGAATTCTGTATACAACTACGAGGACTACTCACAACTTTGGTAGATAAATATCATAACTTAAACAGTCACAAAGATAGATGATTCTGGAAGACCTGATTAATGTGTGTGAGATATGCAGTGGCACACACCTAAATAAGAAAGTAAATTGAGAAACCGCTGATCCTGAAATTATGTAACAAAAAATTAAACATGAATCAGGATGCATATTAATACTGTATGTGTGTGTTTTGAAGCAGCTAACTTCTCTCAAATGTAATTTTAATAATCGAGGGTTTTATTTAAACACCTAATATTTTTCATGTGTAATCACGATTTTAAGTAAAATATCTAGAAAGACAGCCAATGAACCTCCAAGAGAATGGGATGGGGAAATTACACAGTCTATTTCTATATATTTTCAGTTTTATTAGGAAAAAAACAAGATATTCCACAAATTCTCATAACGAAAGCCAATTAGTCAACAATAATCTTACAACTATATCTATTGTCATCAATCAAGGTTACTCAGGAGGATGTAAGGACAAAAGTTCTAATTAGATTTTTTTTTGTGTGTCTCTCATTGTTCTTAATGGGAACAAAGTCAAGGTGCCCTCAGGAAAGATGGTGAACCCTTACATGGTTTGGAGGCAGAGAGGTGTACTGTGAGAAGAAGTTGAATAGAACCAGGGACCATCTTAGTTAAGGGCAGCATGTGGCCTCAGTGCCATTGAAAACAATAGTAGATAACCATTTTGAAAGAGAGCAATTTTTTATGAGTTTCTCTGAAGACAATTTTCTCCCTTAACAGAGTCTGAAGGAAAACAAACAGAAAAAAATGACCATTAATACTAAAATGTAGTTTCAAAAGATATCCATTGGATCAGGTCTATTCAAGATTCATCCATCTGCTGGAGTTTGTGTAGATAGATAAGGCTGCAAGTTTGTCACGGAGGCCAGACTCCGTGACTTTCTGGGACCTCCAGGACTTCCGCAGAAGCAGTCTTGGGTCACCACCTCCTCCCGCCTCCCAGCAGCTGCAGGAGTTTGGGTGTAAGAGGGAGCTCAGGGCTGGGGGTTGGGGCATGGAAGGGTGTGAGGGCTATGGGCAGCACTTACCTCAGGAGGCTCCCCAGAAGCAAAGACATTGCTCTGCTCCTAGGCACACCCAGGGGACTCTGTACACTGCCTCCACCTGCAGGCGCTGACCCCACAGCTCCCATTGGCCATAGTTCCTGGCCAATAGGAGCTGCAGAGCTGGCGCTGGGGACAGAGGCTGCACACAGAGTTGCCTGGCTGCACCTCTGCTTAGGAGATGAGGGAGGGGGATGTTGCTGCTTCCAGGAAGGCAGGGAGACAGGTAGGGAGCCTGCCAGTCCTTCCTCCCCACCGCCCAAGATTTAGTCAGGGGTATATAGTACAGGTCATGGGCCGTGAATGTTTATTTACTGTCCATGATTTTTACTAAAAAATACCCATGACTAAAACATAGCCTTACAGATAGAAAATGCCTAACCTGAGAGCATTTGGGATATATAACAGTCTGACAAACAGTGCTAAATTTCTTAAAGGAATCTATTTTAATTAATTTTAACTCAAATTAATAGGTTTACTTGTAAATTTTCAGCAAATTCATTTTTGTCATGAAGTGCTGTAATTTTGGGGAAGGTGCAGTATATTCTTCATACATGAATTGGTTGAATCTTTAAGTACAAAGTTCAGCTCAGCCTTAGCTATGGAGCCACTATCAGCACCTTCATAACACAAATAGTCTTTCCTGTCTTTAATTATACTACCTAGCTCTTATAAGGCATTTTTCAAAGGAAGTCAGAATCATTATCCCATTTTACACATGGAGAAAATGAGGCACATAGCGCTGAAGTAAGTTGCCCAAGGTCACCCAACAAGCTAGTGGCAAAACTGATAATAAAACCCAGATCTTTTGAACACAAGTCCAGTGCTCTATCCACTAGTCCACACTGCATCCTCTAATGATAATTTTTCAACCTACTTTAATGTCTCGATGCATGACTCCTTTGCTGTGGATATAGTATACTCCTTCCAGTAACTCTTGGAAAATTTTTGATGTCCAACTGACATCCACAATGTGGTAAGGACCTTAAAACAATTTTAAAAAATTAATTATTTCAGCTGATTTTGCTAAAACTAAAATGCTTTATAAATCTACGGTAAAATGCTTTGTCAGTTTATCTGTAAACATGAAGACAGTCTAAATAAAATTAGCATAGGTTAAAAGTGATTTCTCATGGTGTAAATAGGAAATTTCTTCTTTAAGTCAGTGGCTAGTGTATGAACTCTAAAGAAAGACTGTTTATATCCTCTCTCTCTCATCTAATTGTGAATGTGCTCATTATTCATATGTCTAATTCTCTTCTGAATCTTACTAAGCATCAATAAGCATAATTAGCTTATGGAAATTGTCACAAGTTATGTGCCATGTAAAAAAAAGTATTTACTTTTATCAGTTTTAAACTGGTTGCTTTTTGATTTGATTGAAATGTCCTGTGGAGTTAAAAATCATAGAAGTTCCTGGTCTTCTGGTTCCTAAAGAGAATCCCAAAATGTTGTATGAAAAACTTCCAAGTGTTAAAGAAAGTTAGCTCGTGTAACTCCATTTTGAAGTTCCTCTCGGCCCTTATCAAAAAGGCCAACACAGCACATACCAGAGAAAGGGTGGGAGAAGGGGGCCTCTAGAGGATACTTGAAACTGCTGGTGACCAAACAAAGAAAGGAGAAGCCTTGAAACTGCTAGGACTAGATAAGGGCTCCACTTGAGCATCAGCATGTGATCACGAGCCCAATGCAAAAAGGGGATAGGTGGGAGATAAGAAAATTGCCCTTCTATAGGCTGTAAGTCCTGCTGCACGAGGTGTGCATGCACTGCTGAGAAGTATATGATCTATTCTTTGTCTGTATTCAGGGTCCTTCCTGGTTAACAGGGAGTACCACACAACACTGTGTAATAAACTTGGTATCTCTGCATTTTTTTCGGATTAATTCCTGTGCCTCAGCCTAGACTCGAACTCTGCGTGACTGGTGGGTATAATTCCTAACAGTTTTCGAGCTGCGTGGCCTATAGGCATAATTCACAGCAGTTTTCGAGCTGTATGTGACCCAAAGGTGTAATTCATAGCGGTTCTCTTGAACCATGTGTGTGACCTGTAGGTGTAATTCGCAACAGCCCTCGGCTGTGCGTGACCTGTGAGTGTAATTCACAACACAAGAGGTTATTCTCTCTCCTTGAAACTGTCAACCCATGCTTCTAAGTAATGCAAGAGATTTAACCTCACATCCACTATTATTCATGGAGGAAGTAATCCTTTTCACTGCTTTGAAATTCTCAACACTGATGTGCCTGTCTTATTCATCTCTACTCCAACAAGACGGTGTTGAAAATGGCTGACATCCTTATACCATTCATCATTCTGTATACCTCTATCATGTTCCTTCGTACTTGTCTCATCTCTGAACTACATAATCTGTCCTTTCAGTTGCTCTTCATTCAGAAGTCTTTCTGGGTCTTCAATCATTTTCACTGTCCTTCACCGAGTCCTTTTTATTTCTGCTATATCTCTTTGAGAGCAAGTGACCAGAGCGGAACACAGTATTCCAGGTAAGGGCATGCCAATTTAATGATATATTTTCTGTATTATTTTATAACTCTATTCTTTATACAGCCTAGCCCAGCTATGATCATACTTCCTATTCATGTATCATTTTTAGGTTTTCAGATTTCTCTAGCCTTGACTAACCTAAACTGTCACTTACAAATTTTGCCACATCATTTTGTTCAACAGTTTTTCCAGATTATAAATATATTAAACACTGCTCCTAATACAGAACCCTGAGGCTCCCCAATGTTAATCTTTTGCTGCACTCAAATCTGATCATTTATTCTCACTCTGTTTCTTAGTTTCTAACCAATGGTAGTAGTTTACCTTTCACCCCATAACTACTTGGTTTCATTAACATCCTCTTGTGTGAGTCTTTGTCAATGGTTTTTCAAAGAAAGAATAAATTATACTGGAATTCTTCTATCGAATTCTCAACCAGGCCCAATCTCACTTAATTTAAGAGATCAAAAAGACTAGTTGTAGGTAGAAAAAGAAGGGAGGAAAGGGTGGAGGGGAAAACAAATAAAAACCAAGCAGCTATACAAAGAATATAACAAAAAAATTGTTCTCAAAAGTGATCTAATAAGACATCAAATTAAAGACAATTCTCATTTCAAGTTTTATAGTTCTATAGAACACTCTGTGTTAAGTTGATTTCTTTTCACACTAACTATGAAAGGGATAAAGCATATCTCTAATGCTCTGTCCTTAAAAGACCTGTCCCTCTAGATATCAACAGTCAATGAAGCCTGCTGACATCACCATCTAAGAACTCCTCTGATCAGGACCAGATGTTAAATCCACTATGGTCAATCAAAATAACTCTGTAGGATGTTTTTTGTTTTTCCAAGAACAACTTTTAAAAAACTTTCAATTGTGTTGTAACCCCACTGCATTAGAGAAAATTAATCAGCTATTAGGCTATCTTCTTGTTGTTGAAAACTAATGTTTAATAGCAACCACAATTAGGAAATATTACACTTGTTTTTGGAACATAGCTCATTCTGATCAACTGAAATTGTTCCAGAAAAGGAACAAAATCTACATAATCTAAACTGCCCATTGAAAAGGGAAAGGCCTTCTCAACAGCAGCTCTACTTCTCCAGATCAGTCCTACTTCTCATGCATAGTTTCACCCTTCACTTCTGGGTGAACTTTAAGTCTCTTCCACAAACAGCTAATCTGTATAAACTACATACATTTTACTAAATTACTGTTATTCTGATTGAATAAAAGGGTAGAAAGGACCTAATAACCAAAGTCCAAATTATTAACTGCTGTCAATAAAGTATAAAATCTAACACAGAGACTTCCAAATAGAAAATCAAAATACAGGGCAAAAAAAAAAAAGTAAGTATTTATATTTTAAAAATAAACAGTATAAATCTTACTGGAAGATTCCTCTGTTTGCTCACTACATCTTTTGTTTCTGTCAACAATCCAGTCCCACAAGGAGATTTCACACAGTTGCATCTGTATATGAAGCATCAGACAATACTCCATCTAACATAAAAATATTGGTACATATTTTTTTACTGTAATATAAGGGATGATCACTTACACAATTTTATTTTGTTTTAATACAAATGATCTGCAGTTTTAAACTAAGATTAAGTATGGAGTGGATGGCAGAAACAGTGCTATTAAATTTATTGTGTTTTAGGTGAGAGAAGAGAATGTACAATTATTTTCCTTTCCTTGTTCCTCAAATGGTATCAGTAATAGCTTTTTAAAAAGCATAATACAAGCTGTATGAAGTGTAGTTATAGCCATGTTGGTTCCAGAATGATGATGATAAAATAAAAGCTAACACAACAACATGACATATTCTTCAGATATCAAAGAGTATCTGAATAAGTCTATGGACAGATTTTAGGGTTGGTTTTTTTTCTTTTTCAGATGGACTATGTAGGGAAGCATTTTGACCAAAGAAAACAATTTACAAGAATATCAATATTGGAAAATATACTTGTTTTGATAAATATAATACGAGAATCAAGATAACACTGGATCTCACTGCCTTTAAAGCAAAATGCATTCAGACCATACTAGTCAATTTATTTTTTCCCTTATAATCAGTTTCATTTTCTGATGATGATGCACTAGTACAACCCTGCAGTGGTTGGGTGTGATTGCTGTTGAGATGAAATGTTATTTATTTTCAATTAACGAACAAATTTAGCAATTTCATATCCCCACAGGAAAACCCTAAAATTGGACTTCAACCACCCAATGTCCCTTTAAGATATTAATTATGTCATATTTGATAGATACCCCGCTGCAGTCCATACCCCAACTGATAAGGCAGGACACTGTAGCTGGTTCCTTACAGGTGCTGTAGCATATTATTACATAGTTTCCCTGTCTTTTAGCAGTTTGATCATGCACCACTGAAATCAACGGGGACTCCGCCAATTATTTCAATAGGAGCAGCTCCACCCCCAACCCAGATGCTCAGTTGTCTCTTTCTCCTCAGTATTTACACTTCACCAACTGGCTCCCACTTCCACATACTTCTGCATCCCTCCTTCTCTCCATAAGTGACATTGCCTGACTGGAAGATTATTGAAAACTGGCACACACTCCATATTTAAGTGCATTCATCAGCAATGTTTGGATTGGTCACTAGTGCAGAAAGTTGGAGGGGTTTTGGCTTATTTGGGTTTTCTATTTTGTTTTGTGAAAGAATACTATTTCTTATTTTTAAAATTATACGTATAATTTTAACTGAAGAGAGCCAAAGTGATAATTATAATAGACTTTTCTTTAATATGAAATTTTGGCAACACGTGATGAGCATCCCAGTAATTATATTATCCACTCAAAAAAAACAATGGAGATAAAATTACTAGACCTTGGCGCCAATCCCAGTCATGCCATTTATAGAATTCACTGTTACAATTCATGGGCACACTTACTTAAGACTACTCTGCAAACAGCATTACATCAGAGATCAGTTAACTGTATTTAAAGAGGGGTTTATTTACCTCACACGGCCTGTGCACAGAAATACGTTCCTGACAGCATTCGTCATCAGTGCAAGAATCACTTGAAATGATATTATCTTTATTCCGATTAGAATGAAGTCCATGGGATAGATTATTTTTAAAATAAATTGGTCCATTGGCAGTACTATTTATGGAACTTTCTTCCGAGTCAGTGAGAGGTTCACATTTATTCGTTTTTATTCTTTCTTCACCCTCTCCACTGGTAAAATCTTTTGTTATATCCATATGCTGCACTGACTTATTATCTTGAGTCTCAAGAAAGGTATATCCAAAGGATTTAATTTCTTCTGAGGTAAGGTCAGCAAAGATAATGGAACTGCTGCTTTCCATATTTTGAATACGACACTGGTCTCTGAAGAGACGGAATCAATAATTATATACAGTTTATGTTAGCTCCTAAACACAACAAGAGGCGGACGTCAGATTTGCAGATCATCTTTTATTTTGAAAATATTATAAAGAGATATGGCTATTTCAAACCCTGGAAAAACTGGGATAATATCCAATATTTGTTTTGCCCGTAGAAACAGGAGTTCTGCCCCTTCCCTACAAAAACCTTACAACTGCCTAATTGCCATTGAAGGGTCACCCCTTTATAAGATTCTTCTGAGTGTTTATTTCTGATAGCTGATCTTTGCAATTTGGCAGAGACAAGCAGCTACAGTTCCACGTGATCAATTGACAGATGTCTGTTGCATCTGTGTCCCTTCCAGCTTGTAAGTGTTGCTATTACATTTCCCCCCTTCCCACCCATCTCATCTTTGAGGAGATTGCAAATCCTCACATTTTTCTGTTGAATAGAAACCCCCTACCTTTCTAATTATGCTAAATCTGAACTGAACCTTGTTGGTGAATAGTACACAATTTATGAAGTTTGTATATCTAGTAATAATGTTAGATACTATTGCGATAGACCGTATTAACTCCCAAGGTGGAGGAATGTTAGAGAAATTTTCTCACCCTTAAACATCTGATGAAAGGAGGAACAAATACAAGAATAACTGATGCCCAATAGTTCACTACTTCATACAAGGAAGTAATACTGCTATAATGAAAGTTTAACTCTACAACATTTAGTGTTACATGGAAAAAGACCCTATGTTAAATTATAATATTAATCTGGGTTTAACACTGTAATACTTACTCGCCACTCTCTTGGTCAAAAGACTTTTTGAGTGACTGCAACTTCAGGACTGTCTTATCTATTAGATGAACAGAAAGTCACATTTTACAAAACAAGACAAGCACACATTTCATTGCACATTAACAGTTCAGCTACAGCTACTGCTTAAACTACTGAAACTTACAACTAAGGTCAGGGATTTTAACTATACATAATCTCATTCATCCTGACTGATATAGGGCTTTTATCATTCAACCAACCCCTCAGAAGTCCAATATTTTACACTTCTTTAAAAAAAAAAGAAGAAGAAAAACCAAGTGCTATAGGAAAAAGGAACTCTTACGGTAAGGGATGTATTGGGTTCTCTTTTATATGTTCATTTAGTTTTCATATCTAGGAAAGCATTATTAGGATGTCTGCTAACACTGAAATAGGGTTTTTTTTTAAGTTAGTGAAAGAGATGGGAAGCAACTGAAATTTGTACACCAGCTAACCCTTTATTTTACAAGTAGCTCATATTTTGGAAGCAACTTTAATCAAACACCATATTTATGAAAAACAGTAACTCGGTGGCTTACCATACATAGAGGTTTCGGAGACAAATGTGGAACATCTATTTTCTATCTGATGAAGACCATATAATCTATTAATCAATCTAGATATTTACATGGTCTGCATCACCGTTGTAAGGTGCATCTCACAAGTATTTTAAATAGAAATAACAATTCGTATTCTCCAGCTCAATGAGTATGTTGCTTGTGTGCATTCTTGTGGCACCACCTTTCTGAGCATTGTTTCCTACTGGCAGTCTGTCCCCTATGCCTAGAACAACCACACATCCATACAGAGGAGTACTGCTATGTGAAGGAAACAGGATCTGCAAGACCTGCTTGCCAGAAAGATGAGAGGGTTGTGCGGCTATGTCTTAGGCATTCTAGAAGTAATGTGGAGAGAAGTGAGAAGGCAGGGAAAACTAAAGAAAAGGGAAAACAAGAGGAGATGCATAGGAAAGGAAAAGGTGGGGGGAAAAAACAGAAACAGCGCCTCTCTATCAATGACAGAAGTTAATGTCTCAAAATCAGATTCTGCCAACAGAAAGCTCAGAAGCTACAGAGTAGCCCCAATTTACTTCACTGATTAGTTAAAAAATCCTAATATGGAAAACAAAGTAAGAGGCAGTTTACATTTTGCCATTAAAATACTTCAGGACTGCATCAATTTTTCTAGTTTTCTGGGGCAGTTAGGAAAGGATAATGTTGGAAATGGATCTTCAGACTCCACCACAGATTGTAATTCAAAATCGGTTAGTAAATTAAACTTCTTTCTTAACCTCTTTAATACACAGTGCTTTTCCTCCAAAGGTCTCAAGTAGGTCCTTCCCCCAGGGTCCCTTCTACAACTAGTCACTCTGCTATGGTTTGCCTGAGCTATTTTTTTTAACTGAATTCAACTGGAGCCTATGCAGCATCCAAAATCCTACTCAAATATTTTAATAGGTAGATTTAGATGTCCTGCATTCTAAATTAACCATTATACCCCCGACAGTCTCTTGATCAGGACAGTGCGGTAGGTAAGGGCACCTGATAGCTACTGTCACAGTTCCTAGAAAAACTGTTTGGAAAAATTTCTGGTTCCTTCATCAATTCTGAAAGTTGAGTGTTCTGCAAATTAACTGAACAGACATGCTTATGGGAAGTATGATGATAAACAAACAAATAATACTCCCCTTTTGGACATGCTTGTTGAATATGTTCTATCCAAGCAGTGTGATAGCCTACAATATTAGGATGTTGCAGGCCAGCCAACACTTGAACTTCTCGTAACACCTGAAAAAAAGACCAAAAAGCAACTTTATGAACATTCTTTAATCTGTCTGCAAGATGAACCCAAAAGGAAAAAAACCAAAGGTTTCTATTTAGTTATTTTACCTCTTACTGGAATTTAAGAATTTGAGGACAGATTATTATTTTGCAGCATTAAGGATAATGAAATTCAAATCTTGAAGACTAATGTTTAATATTAGACTCAGATTGGGGCTAAATAAACTTACACTAAAATAACATAAAACATTCTTCCTGTTTAGAAACATATGAGATACAAAATTTATAAAATAGGAAATATGCCTACTTAATACTTTGCCATAACCAACATTAATGCCATTGCTAATTATATCAGGAACCAATTACAGTAAATCCTGAGTTAAACGGAGAATCTGAACATGGAAAATAAATTCATACCTTCATGCAATCTCTTTTGGTTGCGTTCTTAATAAGATTTCTTTTAATTGCATAGAACTGACCATCTAATTTGTTTCTGACCTGAAAATAATTTTAAAAAGCGATAAATTAGAAAGCAAATTTCACAAATTTAGATCAATGTGTCAAAAACTCATCTGAACAACAGTTTTTGTTTCCTAAGAGTCAAAATCTTACACTCTTTATTCAGATAACCTCTCAATGACATTAGAGGAGGTCTTCTGCACTCGGCCAAAAATGTCTAATGCAGAGGTGTCCAAATTTTGCCTAATATACAGCAGCACAAGGGTCAAAACTTACATAAAATGAAATGGACACCACTACAGCCATCCTTCCTTTCAATATGGAGCGCTGCTCACTGAGACTACAGATCCCAGCTCACAAAGTTCCTTCTTGATCTGAATAGCCTCGCCAATGATATATTGACAAATGTTTTGTGTTTTTAACTACTATCTTTGGGCTGTAGGGTGACCAGATGTTCCAATTTTATAGGGACAGTCCCAATCTTTAGGTCTTTTTCTTATATAGGCTCCTATTACCCCACCTCCTTACCCCCGTCCTGATTTTTCACATGTACAACCCTACTGGGTTGGAATATTAATTAAAGAAGTAACATTAGTTAGGAAATGAGTTCTTTGCGTATAATTGCAATGCAACTAAATATTTTTAAAACCAGATTGGCAAGTAGTACATGACTCAGTAAGACAGGGTGGATGAGATATCATTTATTGGACCAACTTCTGAGGGTGAGAGAGGTGAGTTTTAGAGCTACAAGAATTCATCCTCAGGTCTGGGAAAGGTATTTAGCTGTGACATTCTGAATACAAGGTTGAACAGATAGTTTAGACAGTTTCATGACTTATGAGTCAAACTAAATACCTTCATTTTCTAAAATATATTTTATTTTAGATTTATAATATATCCACCAAACATCATAACATGGTTGATAGAGGAAACGAGGTTTGTTAATTGGCACCTAATTTTCAGAAGAACTCAGCATCCGCTGCTCCAAGAGAAGCCAGTATGAACTGTGGGTGCTCAGCATTACTGAAAATCAAGCCCTAAGACAGTAAGCTCTTGAGGGAAGCAACTGTCTTTCTAGGCATTTAAATAACACTCACTACAATGGCATTCTGGGCACTACTACAATATAAATAGTTATTAAAAATAAGTTACTAATCACCAGTGGTTGGTACAACCCACGTTCAAAATTAAAATAATTTTGTTTTTTAAGCAACCAGTTAAAACAAAACAAGCTTCCCTGCTTATTTTATATAGAGAAGGATACAAGAATAAGACTGTATACAAAAGTGAAATATACAGTATAGTCTGTTTTAGACAAAAATGCATTGGAGTCTTCAGAGAGTACCCTTCTGAAAGGAAGAACTAAAACCTCTTACACAGTTCAGTTCATATTTGTTTTATTGTATATTTCTAAGAACAAAAACAAACAGATGAACTATTTCCCATCTCAAACAGTTATTAACAAAGCTGTTAAAATAGAGGATAAAAATACCTTGTATACTGTACCATATCCCCCTTTCCCTAGTCTTTCAATCTCATCAAATTCATTTAAGTAGCGTGAAGTTTGTGCTTCAAACAGAACTTCTTTTTCTCTAATTAAAAAAGCATATTTTATGACTGGTTAAACTATATCACAAGCTAAAATTAAGGTATTAATGAAGTCAAAGATAGAGATGAGAAATAAACTTTATTTACATTGTGAAAAATAGCTTAGTACTATGACATCCTATAGTGCAAATTGAAAGCGAACAGTGGGTCTGAACAAGAAGGTTAACATTCCAAACAGCAATACTTTGTGGAGTTCAAGGGGGAGATTTAGGCTCTGTTTATGCTAGAGACCTCACAGTGGCACACCTGTATCGATGCAGCTGCATCAATGTAAGATGTTCCGTGTAGTCGCTCTATGTTGATGGAAGAGAGCTCTCCCACCAGCATGATTCAACCACCCATCCTGAGCAGCAGTAGCTATGTCGGTGGGAGGCATCTCCCGCCGACATAGTGCTGTCCACACTGTTTTGTTGATGTAATTTATGTCAGTCGGGGTGGAGGTGTTTTTTCACACCTAGGAGCAACATAAGTTTTTCCAACAAAAGTACTAGTGTAGACACAGTTTTATTGAAATGGTGGTGCAAGATGACCTGCTGAAAAGAAGTGGAATTACATTAGACTGAGTTAACACACAAGTGCTGTAAGCAATACAGAAACAATATATTTAATTAGCATTAGGGACTAGGAAACCCACTTATAGATTAGTTATTTGCTATTCTGAAAAAAGTGGTAAACAATTTCAAAGCATTCTGCACCACAAGATGAACTTGTCCTATTTTGACAACTTTAGTTTAGTTAAAATATTTATCATCATTGTATAGTAAACTAGAAAATATATTACTGTACATTTTAGGCAAAGTAGCAAAGCCTTTACTGAATAATGGTGGTGAAAGTTTGGGATGAGAATTACCTTTTACAGATTAGCAGAGTGAGAATTAGAAATGTTTTATACTGTTTATATCAAAAGGCCATTATCAGCAATAACTGTTTTCCTAGAAAGATTTCACGGAATCTCTCAGCCACAACTTGCTAACTCTGCAACAGCTGGAGGAGCAAAGAATGATAGCAAGGGGAGAACCCTCATCTTATCCAAAAACCTTTTCAAAATAAATACAAAATATCTTTGTCTCTGCTGAAATATTCAATACTCTAACCACTATTGTCATAATATATTCCATATTCCTGAAAAAACATTCCCTAAGATGCAAGAGAATAATAATCATGCCCATGTCAGAATTTCAGTCTGCAACCAAACTTCACTGAAATTCTAAAGTTAGCAGGAAACTTTTATAACAACTTTGTTATTTTATTTTATGGAAAAAAATTAATGGGACTATTTCTTCAGTAGTGACAGGAGAAGGGTCAGAGGATCCAGCTTGGAGTGTATAACCTCCAGCTGATGTCTCTATTTCCTTTACAGACTCAGAAATTTACCTGTGAATCCCATACAGAGAACCAAGCATCATCAAAGGCCAAACACTAAGAGGACGCTTTTGCTCCTGGCAATGGGCTATCATGTCACAGTTACTTAATTTTTTTTTTACTTTCATACAGCAGCCCATGAAGAAAAACCCAATATCCTACATGAAGAAAATGCAATATGAACTCTCCATCTTTACCTGTTTAAGAAGTAAGGTTATGTTTTTGAATATACCAGTGTTTTACACTTGATCAAATTTCTGATACCAAAGATCTCAAGTGCAATATTTTCACGCTAAGCTGAATTCTATTTTTTTATAGTGCAAAACTTCAGACAGAAAGTTAAACTTAATACTTGGCACAGCACTTTGGACACATACCTGACTGTGTGAGAATCTCCATTGTCAAGCTCCTATAAAAGAATAAAATACAACTTTTTAGAAAAGCTATATACAGTCAGAAACCTGATGTGCAAGTTAAATTGTTAAATATGAACTTCACTACAAGAAGGTAAATTAGCAGGACAGCAATTCCAATTATTTTCCTAAATGTTGTAAATAAGAAAAAATAGTAAGATTTAAATCAGTATGTCTAAATTTCGATCTGAACAAAAATAAATCTTTGACCTGATAAAGCAAGAATACTGTGTAGACTTTAAGTTACTATTTGTATCTAGAATCAGAGAGGTAGCCGTGTTAGTCTGGAATAGCAGAGGTAACAAAGTCCTGTGGCACCTTAAAGACTAACTATAAAGTTTTGAAGCATAAGCTTTCGTGGGCTAATACCCACTTCGTCGGATTTGTATCTATAGATCTAGATATTTCCCCTCACACCCACCCAAACTACCAAAGTGTAACCAAAGCACCATTTTGTATGACCTTTGAAAATACACAATCCAAATATAGAGTTCCATAAAGGAAGTTGCTTCAGAAATCCTAACATGTAGGTTCAGTAATGTAAAGGTTATTAAAGAAACTTATAGTTTACCTCAAGTATTTGTTGATTAGCTGCTTTCATTAATTGAGTAATGGCTCTATTATGTTGCAATCTTAAAGAACTAAATTCATCACAGAAGGCAAAAGAGGAGAGCAAGCCCATTCTAGTGAATGTCTGACAGATTACTGTAAAATGAAACAGGATAGAGATTATTTAACAGGAAACGTAACTAAACAAATGCAACTTTAAATAGTATACCCAGTTATATATTAATCCTCATTACTTCTTAGCCTGGACACAATTTATAGTGATCAACGGAATCAATGAACATGAACAGGAGGTAGGTACTCAACTGCATTTTAAGTTTCTTTCCCACCCAATATAAATAAATATGAGCAAAGTTCTGAGCAACAATTACTTGTATTTTAGCACGGGGAGGAAACAAATGCCAACACTAACACCACATGTGGATATTTACAGAACCATCTTGACCTGTACTTTTTATTCAGAAGTAAATGCTTTATTACTGAAACTGAAGATGATTTATAATTCAGTCAACATGGAGCTTGGCATGCAGATGGTGATAATGCATGAACAGTCACATAAGGAATTCTTTTTAAACAATAACAAAAAGAGATACTGAATCCAAATAAACAAATGCATTCCATTACATGTACCCCAACACCTTTTTCTTATCCTGAAAATAGATATAAGTAGTAGTGGTAGAATACTTTATTTTATTTGTCTTGATATATGGAGTAAAGATAGTGGTGTAGGTTTACATACTTTAGTCTTGAAATAAATAGTAGAGGAAGTGTACTGTGTAGATTTTAATCTAAGTGGGAAAAAACTGATAGTCTACAAATTATCAACAATCACAGCGTACTGCTTTGTCCAAACACACACAAGTACAAAAATATCTATTCTTATTTCAACTGTTTATTTCTAGTCTTGTGTATGAAAAACATTTTTAAAAAATGACATTTCTTAATTGTGCTACTCATGTGTTTCATCAAAGAAAATATTCAAAACAAAAGCTACATGCACAAAAAAAGGACAATTTCAATCAAAATGTCTTGCACCTAAATAAGGGAAGCTCTTTTATAGAGAGAGTTGTGTTCAAAGGCTAAAACACAAAGATTAGAACCATATAATTAGATGTAGTCCGAAATGTAAAAAAGGAAAATATTCATCCTTTTGTTATTGTCTTACTATTTTAAGAATAGCTTAGGAAATGTATAGAAACAAAAAATTATATGGGAATTTTAATGGGAAATCTAATTCATTTTTTTTAGTTCAGCACCTTCCAACAATAAGTAGCTCTGGTAAAGTAGAAAAGTTATCTGAATATTCACTTCGGAGTAGTGTTAACTAAAACTAGTTGATAGAAATTGGAGAACAGAAATTAAGGGTAATTTCTTACTGACTTTTTCTTTTCTTTTTTTAAGATTCCTTTGATTTCAAACCTGTTTTCATTAGCATAATACAGGCACGTTTGTTGTTTTTGCATACTTTGTATTGAGAATTATACAATTTGTGTATATGTTTATGAATATTTCTATTACAGTATATTCCTTCCTTATAGCTGTGTCTTCTCTGTTTGTATAGTTCAAATGCCAGATTTTAATAAATCCTGTGGAGTGAGGTCAGAGTCATCTTAGTGATATCACCTCTCTTGCACTGTACTTTCCTAAGAGACTGGTGAAACAGAACTGTTAGTAGAGTAGTAATAATTCTCTGTAACTTGATCCTGCATATTTTTGGAAGGTAGAGAATACCCTCAATTTCCAGTCAAACCGAGGCTTCTCCCAACCTTCCAAGTGGAACTCAGCTACCCCCAGTATTAGAGCCACGATTTTTCAATATTCCAGTGTGAACTGACAAATGGATCTCATAACTCAGAAAACAAACATAGCATTTTATGTTCAGGCACACATGACAATAAATCGGTTTAAGGTAAAGTAAAAACTGTAGATACTCTCACTAACTTTGGAACAAACATCTTGAATGAACAGGATTTTGTGCATACACGTGGCAAAGATGTTCTAGCAGAGAAACAAGCAGTAGCTGGTTTGCAATTGTAGAAGTGAAATGATGTTTTTCTGAACCATTCACAACTCGGAGTTCCGCTGGTACATCAGATTCTGAAAATAAAACAAAACAATTTAAGGGTCATAATATACTGACTTTGTGAAACACTACAAAAAGTGGTTACCAGCAGCAAAATTGTAACTGTGTAATCAGTTTGGCCAGTACTTCATTACAGCTCTCTGTACAGGACAATGTCTCAAAGTCCAGTGCAGACGCTTCCAGTGCCACTCTCTGTGTACGGCCTTCTGTCACTCTGTCCCATTAAGACATGGATGTCCCAATACAAATTAATTTAGACAGTATGGTGGGTTTATACACAAACATGTTTTTTTTTTTAAAGTGGGCCTGTAAAACATGACAGACCATTCCTTATCACAGGAGCAGTAATTCTGTGATCTGCTGGTAGCTATTAATAGACAGAAATATATATATATATATATATATATATACACATACACACACACACACACACATACATTTTAAATGTGCCTTTCACCACAATATTTAGGAAACAAATGTGCTTTGAGAAAAAAAATGACTTTTTAAATGACCTTCAGAGACTACTTACTTATTACTCTTAAATCAACAGCAACGCTTGGGCTCTTTAAAATGGAATTTATAATAGTAAAGTAAATTTAGGACCCCACTCTCCTGGGGGCAGAGTGTGTGTGGGGGTCTATGGAGGAGGAGATTAGGGGACAAGGAGCAGGGGAGCACTAGATGGGTCAGGGATTCTGAGGGGGGCAGTCAGGGGGCAGGAAGTGGGTGGGGGTCGGATAGGAGGCAGGTGCAGGCTGTTTGGGAAGGCACAGCCTTCCCTACCCAGTCCCCTGCACAATTTTGAACCCCAATGTGGCCCTTGGGCCAAAAGTTTGTCCACCCTGATCTAGATGGACCATTAGTGTGACCCACTATGGCCACTCTTATGTAGAAATATTTCAAAGCTTTTTCCCCCCTCAAATACTGATTTATAGAAAAAAGTCTATTTAATTACCGGTAATAAATGAAACATTCACAAAACAGGTTTAAGAATAGCAGTCGTGTTAGTCTGTATCCGTAAAGAAAACAAGGAATACTTGTAGCACCTTAGAGACTAACCAGTTTATTTCAGCATAAGCTTTCGTGGGCTATAGTCCACTTCATCGGATGCATAGAATGGAACAAACTGAAGTAAGATACATTTATACACAAAGAAATTGGCGGGGGGGTTGTAAATTACCATACCAATTCAAAGAGGCTGTTTAATTTGGATGGGCCTTTATCAGCAGGAGGGAAAAGAAAAAAAAAGGTTTGTAGTGAAAATTTAGTGGATCTATGTCTAACAGTTGATAAGAATCTGTAAAAGAGACTTAATTAGAAAAATGCATTCAATTAGTATAATGACAAAGCCACTCATAGTCCCTGTTTAACCCTTAGTTGACAGTGTCCAATTTGCAAATTAATTCCAGTTCATCAGCTTCTCCTTGGAGTCTGTTTTAGAATTTTTCTATTTTAAAATTGACACCTTTAAGTCTTTAATAGAATGGCCAGGGAGATTTAAGTGAAAAAAAAAAAGATTGTCTGAGCCAGACCAGTACCCAAAAGCCACCTACTACAGGACAGGCCCAACAAAGAAAAAAAACAGACCACCACTGACCATTACCTTCAGCCCCCAACTTAAACCTCTGCAACACATAATCACAGCCCTACAACCTATCCAGAAAGATAATCCCTCATTCTCACAGATCTTGGGAGACAGACCAGTCCTCACAGACAGCCCCCCAACCTGAAACAAATACTCACCAGCAACCACACAACACACAACAAAAACACTAACCCAGGTACCTATCCCTGTAACAAAGCTGGATGCCAACTCTGTCCTCATATCCACTTAACTAACACCATCATAGGACATCAGCCACACCATCAGAGGCTCATTCACCTGCACATCTTCCAATGTGATATATGCTATCATATGCCAGCAATGCTCCTCTGCCATGTACATTGGCCAAACCGGCCAGTCTCTACGCAAAAGAATAAATGGACACAAATCTGACATCAGGAATCATAACATTCAAAAACCAGTAGAACACTTCAATCTCCCTGGAGATACTATTCATTCTGTACTTCTATTCTAGCCTGTCCTTCAGGAGGACAAAGCTGGCAGATAGCTAGGAAAAGTGAGGATTGGGAACTAATGATTGTCAGCTGCGTTGCTCTTGCATCACCCTCCCTACCACCGGGCACCTGACTCCTTGCAAGAACTAGAGCCCAACATCCTCCCCCTCCCCCACCAGGCAATGACAGGGGCCACGGGCGGTTTTTGCATCATCCCCAGTGGGGCCATGGGGGGGGGGACGTCACTCTCTTCACGGTGGGGGGAGGGGCACTGCTCTCCCAGGGTGTCCTGGAAGGGGGGGGGCTTTAAACCCTCGCTCCCCGCCCCCGCAGCGAATATGAGGCGGGAGGGGGCCGTTCAGTGCCCTTCCCCTCGGCAGTTGGGGGCATATTCCCCTCCCCGCCGGGCCCTGCTCCAGACGGGGACGGCGGCTCCCCTCACTCACCGTCGTACTGCGGCTCCGGCCCCTCCTCGGGAAACTCGATCGCGGGCGGCGGCAGGTTGAGCGCCGTGGCCCTCGGCCAGAGCCTGGGCCGCCGTTCCCCCGCGGCGCCCCCGCCACCTCTCCACATGGCGGCCGGGACCTCTCTGGGACTCCGCGGCCTGGCGGAGGGAGCTGGAACGTACCGGCTCTTTCCAGGCCGAGCTCGCCCCGCTGCGCCCTCTACAGGGGCCCGCCGTGGCGCGCCAGGAGTCTGCCTCGGTCGACCTCGTGCGGAACGGGGTTGTCGGCCGGCCAACCTCCCGCTCCCCTAGCGGGCGGAGGCGCTGACCATCTCCGCCCTCCCCGGCACGCCTGGGGAGCGGGGCGCTGACCAGCCCCCCCGCCCCCGAGGTGCTGGAACTAGGAGTGCTCAGCACCCCCACTGCACAAATTGTTCCAGATATCCCGGCCCCACGCCTAGGGGGCCAGGGCCCTAACCTGTGGTCCTCACATGCCTGGGGGGGGGACTGGCTAATTTCCTTCCTACACAGCTAGGAGGCAGAGAACTGACTAATAACCTCCCCACACACACACACTACTTGGCGGTGTAGAGACTGATATGCAGATTATGCATGCCCCATACTACATCCTGTAATACTGGAGGTTGGGGTATCCCATCCCATACTGCATCCTTTAAGGGGCTTGGGCCTGGAATAATTCCAATGCACAGCACTGTTCCCTCTAAGCTGTGTGCATGTGTGGGCGCACACAGATCTTATACCCTGTGCACATGGTGAAACACCACGTGCACAAAAATTTGCACAGAAGAAATTTTTTGCGCTTACGGCCTGTCAAAAATTAGAGGTAACATTGGAGCACACTGCATTCATGGGATCTGGGGTATTGAGATACAGACTAGTCCCACTCACACTTGAGAATATAGATATTGACAGGTTAATTTTTAAATTGTGAGGTCTTTTGTGCATTAGGCGTTCCTTTTTATTTAGAAGGCACCTAGCATATAATAGGCAGTAGCAGAAATTAATAATACATAAAATCATTATAATATTTTCAGAGTTCAATGCATCAAAAAATGTGATTATCAGTATGTCACTCTACAAAAAGTGGCAGTGAATCTTTTTTACCAAACACATGGTGATATCCTGAATCAGGTGGAACCATGTTCCCAAACTGAACTTTTCCCAGTTTTGAGCACACAATTATTTTAAATTGCTAACAGCTTAGTCCCTTACAAAACCTAACCAAAGTGATCGTATATAATCCTATTGTAATCAAATGCAGTACAATCTTCTCTATTATACAAATTTCCTTCTGATCAGTACCTCCAATAACTATTAATTATAGTGAATGCTTCCTCAATTATCCAAAACCATGCTTCAATTAATTTAATTCAGCATCCCCAGGGATATTCACATATGTCAAGGAATTATTAAACATTATGGCCTCATACTAATGACAGGCAGTGAGCACCAACAGCTCCCAATGAATTTGCCACATCTGTACAAAAAAAGAAGTATTAAAAAGAAGACACAAAACCTTGATTTATGTGCTGACTAAACAAGATTGTGATTCAAGTAAACAGCATTACAGTATGAAGTACAAATAATTTTCAACTATGTAAAAATTACAAGCATATGTAATGTACTGGATCATGTGTTTCTCTCTATGTTAGTACTGTTCTCTGTTGTCCATAGTAAATCAAACCTACTCAGGTCTGGTCTACACTACAGCATTGCTCTCGCCGATATAAATCTGTGTAGACACTGCATTACTTATATTGCCTATCAGCACTGCACAGAGCTCTGAGCTGACAGCCTGACTGCCCAGCCGTGAGAGCCCGTTCTGTTGGCTCTGTGCCAAGCCCAGGCTCTCAGCTCTTGGTACTGCTCCACTTATTATCCTTGGGGGAATTCTGTGCCAACAAATTTAAAATTCTATGCACTATATTTTATAATGCTGCAGAATTCTGCATATTTTGTCAAAATAATCACAATATAATCAAATCTGTTTCAATTATTTTGATAATTTATTTCAAAATACCTGTCAACAAATATGTCCGTAACAATACAGATAACAAAAAATATTCAGGAAATATTTTTTGATAAATAGGTTCCTTACTAGCCATACTAATACATAACTCTGAGTAATAATTCATTTAATCTACAACACAGCAATGTATTTTCCATACCCCTCAGAAACAGTGCAGAGGCTTTGGAAAGTTGGGGTAATGGAGGAGCTGAGGGAAAGAGAAATAATTGCTGGGAAGGAGCCTGGGAGTGACCCTGGAAGGTTGTTGGGTGTGGGTGGGAGAAGTATGGAAAAGGTTTTTTTTTGGGGGGGGGTGGGAGGGAATAGGAATTGTTAGGGAGCTGGGGAGCTTCCCTCATGCAGACCCTTAGCCTTTCCCAATCAGTCAAGCACATCTGCCCCAGTCCCCATGTGTCCCAACATCCTCTCCCCATTCCCATGTATCCCTGCATCCCCACTCAGTCATCACATACCCCCCACTCTTCCCCATGTGTCCCCACACTCCCATTCATCCACCTCTGCTTCCATGCAACCCCACCCCCATTGTCCCTGCCTCCACACTCAGTCACCCCTGCTTCCATGTGGCCCTGCACCAAAACTCTCATTCAGCCCCACCCCAATCTGTCCCCATTTGCCCTTCTGAATCCCAGTCTATATGACACCCCCCCGCAGCCTCCTGTGTCCCATGCTGTCCATCTGCCTATATTCTGTGCCTCCTCACCTGGCCCCTCTCATCTTCCCGTAACAGCTCCTGACAGCTATGCACAATGAGCTGGCTGCCCTTGGTTCTGGGCACCACAGCAGCTGCCCCTACACGGATGAGCTTTTTCCTTATGGTAGAAAGTTCCATTGTGCTGGGGAGCAGAGATGTGGACCACAGTCTTCATCCCAAAAGTTTAGGTGATCTTATAGATATGCTGGGTCCGGGCCATTGAGAACCTGGAAGATAAGGACCAAGACCTTCAACTTTACTTTATATTTTATTGGATCATTTGTAAAGCATTTCCAAAATGCTGGGGGGTGCTTGACTTCCGGCTCTGCTCCAGGCCCAGCCCCCACTCCACCCTTACCCCCAAGACACCATCCCCACCCTGCCTCTTCCCAGCCCCACTCCACCCGCACCCTCCTATTCCCACCAGTTCTGCCCTCTCCCACAAATGCTTGCTCTCCATCTTTGCTGCTCTTCCCTCCATCCCAGAGCCTCCTGTGCACTGTGAAACAGCTGATCATGGCGGGCAGGTGTGGGGAGGTGCTGATCTGCAGGTCCCGCCGGCAGGCTGGAGGCACTGTGGGAGTGGGAAGAGCTGATGGGGTCTGCCGGTGGGTGCTCACCATCCACCATTATTTTCCAACCCCAGAGCACCCACCGAGTCAGCACCTATTATAATGTAATTAAATCAGTTTGTTTAAGCACCTGCTCACTAATATTAAGAGCATAAGCTTTCGTGGGCTAATACCCACTTCGTCGGATGCAAGCAGTGCTTGCATCCGACGAAGTGGGTATTAGCCCACGAAAGCTTATGCTTCAAAACTTTATAGTTAGTCTTTAAGGTGCCACAGGACTTTGTTACCTCTGCTATTCCAGACTAACACGGCTACCTCTCTGATTCTTAATATTAAGAGATGTACATTCCATTCTCTTCCGTGGAAGAGTACTGCATTTCTAATATTCTGATAGGCCAACCTTGCTAACCATCTATCCACCTATCAATGAAAGGGAAGAGCATATTTGGATACTGACTGGCTAACCTCGGGAGGAGGGCTTTAAACTAGGTTTGAATGGGGCAGGTGACTAAAGCCCACAGGTAAGTCAAGAACGTGGAAACCTGGAAGTATAGGAAGAGACCACCCTGGCTTAACCAGGAGATCTTCAATGATCTAAAAATCAAAAAAGAATGGTGATTGGACACCTAACACAGTGAATACCAGTGAAAATGAGGTAGGATCAGAAGAGGCTAAAATAGGGAAATAAATTAAAATTACTTAGACAAATTAGATGTCTTCAAGGGCCTGATGAAATGCATCCTAGAATATTCAAGGAGATGACTGAGGAGATAGCTGAGCTATTAGTGATTATTTTTTAAAAGTCATGGAAGACTGGAGAGATACCAGAAGACTGGAAAAGGGCAAATATAATGCCAATCTATAAAAAGGGAAATAAGGACAACCTGGGGAATTACAGACCAGTCATCTTAATTCCTGTACCTGGAAAGATAATGCAACAAATAATTAAATAATCAATTTGCAAACATATAGAAGATAATAAGGTGATAAGTGACAGTCAGCATGGATTTGTCAAAAACAAATCATGTCAAACCAACCTGATAGCTTTTTTTGACAGGGTAACAAGACTTGTGGATAGGGGGAACCAGTAGATGTAGAATCTTGAATTTAATCAAGCTTTTGATACTGTCTTACATGACCTTTTCATAAATAAACTAGGGAAATGCAGCCTAGAGGGAACTACTATAAGGTGGGTGCAAAACGATTCCTAGAGAGTAGAAGTGACAAAGAGTCCTGTGGCACCTTAAAGATTAACTAAAGTATTGAAGCATAAGCTTTCATGGGCTAATACCCACTTTATCGGATCCACTGCTTGCATCCGACGAAGTGGGTATTCGTCGGATCCACTGCTTACATCTGACGAAGTGGGTGTTAGCCCACGAAAGCTTATGCTTCAATACTTTAGTTAGTCTTTAAGGTGCCACAGGACTGTCACTTCTGCTATTCCAGACTAACATGGCTACCTCTCTGATCCTAGAGAGTAGTTATCAGTGGTTCACAATCATGCGTGAAGGGCATAATGAGTGGGGTCCCACAGGGGTCAGTTCTGAATCCGGTTCTATTCAATATCTTCATCAATTATATTTTGAGAATGGCATTGAGAATACATTTATAAAGTTTGCAGACAATACCAATCTGGGAAGGGTTGCAAGTTCTTTGGAGGATAGGATTAAAATTCAAAATGATCTGGACAAACTGGAGAAATGGTCTGAAGTAAATAGGATGAAATTCAATAAGGATAAATGCAAAGTACTCCACTTGGGAAGGAACAATCAGTTGCACACATACAAAATTCTGTTGCAAAAAATGTGAACATAATTCTGGGATGTATTAGCAGGTGTGTTGTAAGCAAGACACAAAAAGTAATTCTTCCACTCTACTCTGCACTGATTAGGCCTCAATTGGAGTATTGTATCCAGATCTGGGCACCAGATTTCAGAAAGGATGTGAACAAATTGGAGAGAATCCAGAGAAGAGCAACAAAAATGATTAAAGGTCTAGAAAACATGACCTATGAGGGAAGATTGAAAAAATTGGATTTGTTTAGTTTGGAAAAGAGAAGATTGAGAGGGGACATGCTAACAGCTTGCAAGTACATAAAAGGTTGTTAAAAGGAGGAGGGAGAAAAATGTTTTTCTTAACCTGTGAGGATAGGACAAGAAGCACTGGGCTTAAATTGCAGCAAGGGGGGTTTAGGTTGGACATTAGGAAAAACTTCCTGTCAGGATGGTCAAACACTGGAATTGCCGAGGGAGATTGTGGAATCTTCATCATTGGAGATTTTTAAAAGTAGGTTTGACAAACACCTATCAGGGATGGTCTATAATACTTAATCCTGCCATGAGTGCAGAGGACTGGACTAGATGACCTCTTGAGGTCCCTTCAAGTCCTGTGAATCTATGTATAATATCCCTCCATACTACTCCACTTGTTCCCCACCCTCTTCACACATATAAAAAAATAATTCTAGAAAATAAACCTTGGTCTTCACATTTTTGCTGTAGTTGTCTTTTAAAAGAATGGAAACAAAATAATATATTCCTATAGCAAAACTTCTACCTGTGTTAATAACAACACTTGGAACTACTAGAACAGAAAGCATGTTTTTAAATCTAATTTATTTTTCCCTAATTTCTATTGTTTATTTTTTGACTTTATCTTAATTTGAACAGTATTTGTAGTTAGTTTCTTTCTTTCTGACATGGTAGCACAATACTCTAATGTTTGGGTTGAAAAATACTGATTTTAATCAACACAATAACTGGTTTATGTCTATTAAAATCAGCAAGCAAATAATAAATATTCATAAATGATACTTTCCCAAAAACTTTTATAAAACCTAAATTTAATCTAAACTGCCTGATGGTTTAATTATGTATTTCTTAGGGTATTTTCTTTAATTAAAAAAAAAAAGTGGCCTAGTGATTTGTGTTTTTAGAAATCAGAGAGGAGCAGGAACTTTATGTAGTCCTCATCAGCCATCTGTATCAAGCTACGCAAGCAGCTAATGGGACCACCATTTTCTCTGGGGACTATTCAACTTGAGAAGTCAGCAGATAGCAAACTGAGAACGTGACTAATTAGAACACTTTTTCAGGATCCTGTAATTGAACATTACAACTAATGGCTTGTGTCTTTTCATGGAACATTATACAGGTTCAAAATGGGAACTCTGGTTCACTTTAATGTTCACACTCAACAGAGATTTTTTTTTGTCTTTCTAAGGGAACTTACTGTGCACTGTCAGAAGCCTTCATCCTTCAGTGTCCCTGCTCTGTGATATTGTAAGTCTTTGAAAATGCTGCAGTTTAAAAATCTGAATTCTTCTGTCATCCAAGAGCTGCTATTCCACAGATCAAAACAGCCATTAGCTGTTTGAACTGTAAGGTTTCCATGTAGAGGTCAGTGGTTTTGGGACCATCTGCAGAGTGGCACCAGCAGGATCCCATTTATCCGTGCTACCATCAGATGGGTATGTCTCAATATATTGGTGCATTACCTCAAATTTTGGAAGCTGCCTGCTGAAATATTGTAGAGTCCCCTTCAAAACTCTAAAATAACATTTACAGCTAAAAAGAACATATTCTTCTCTGCATCATCCCTCCACTCACTTCACTGAATTTGGGAATTCTCTTCAAATTAAAAGCCTTTGAGCTTCTTCCTTCATGTCTATTGTTATATTGCTGTAAGAATATAGGAACAGACAGATAACATTGCTGGAAGTTAGTTTTGTTAAATAAATCCTTGTACAGTACATTAAAAGCCTGTTCTGTATTAGGGTGACCAGATGTCCCAGTTTTATAGGGACAGTCCAGATGTCCCAGTTTTATAGGGACAGTCCTGATTTTGCGGTCTTTCACAGGCCTTTGGAAGCAGGCCAGTCCTTGCCCACAGACAACCCACCAACCTCAAACATATTCTCACCAGCAACTGCACAGCACCCCATAATAACTCTAACTCAGGAACCAATCTATGCAACAAACCTCACTGCCAACTCTGCCCACATATCTACACCAGCGACACCATCACAGGACCTATCCAGATCAGCCAGACAATCACCAGTTCATTCACCTGCACATCTAACAACATAATATATACCATCATGCCAGCAATGCCCCTCTGCTATGTATATCAGCCAAACTGGACAGTCCCTACGTAAAAGGATAAGTGGACACAAATCAGATATTAGGAATGGCAATATACAAAAACCTGTAGAAGAACACTTCAATCGCCCTGGACACACAATAACAGATTTAAAGGTAACCATCCTGCAGCAAAAAAACTTCAAGTCCAGACTTCAAAGAGAAACTGCTGAGCTATAGTTCATTTGCAAATTTGACACCATCAGCTCAGGATTAAACTAAGACTATGAATGGCTAGCTAACTACAAAAGCAGTTTCTCCTCTCTGGATGTTCACACTTCCAGATCAGCTGCTAGAAGAGGACCTCATCCTCCCTGATTAGAGATAACAAGGTAGTTCAGCCTGATTGAACTAACCTTGTTATCTCTAACCTGGTTCTTGCCTACTTATTTATACCTGCCTCTGCATACTACCACTGCATACATCCCAGGAAGTGGGTTTTAGCCTACGAAAGCTTATGCTTCAATACTTTGGTTAGTCTTTAAGGTGCCACAGGACTCTTTGTTGCTCCTGCAGTGAAATAGTTAACATTTAAATGTATTTTGACAGTGTTGACATTTAAACAATTTTACTTGAGCATCTGTGTTAAGAACCCTTTAAATGAACGGTGCAGTTCACACCTCTCAGAACTATTGTTTCAGGTTCAGTTAGTTTCAAAAATGTGAACTGAGTGTATGGCAGCAACTGTAAGTACTTCCCTTTAAAAGAAAATAAAAACTTAGATTTTTGGAGTACAGGACAGCAGCAGGAAAGAGATGCAGATACACCAAGTCTGAGCCCTGAATGGAGGCAAAATGTGAGGTTAACTGGGAGGAAGGCAGGACAGAGATACAGGAGAAGGATAGAATGGTAGCTTCCCAGGTCAGGGATTAGGAAAAGCTAAGTGGAATCCTCATCCAAGTAGCCAGCAGAAAGTAATCTGTTTATGTTTGTATATTTGTGGTTGAATTATAAGCTTAAATGATACCGTTCAAATTGGGGATAGATGGCTCCCTTCAAAAGGCTTAAAAAACTGAACACAGATTTTAAAATGTGATTTATATAAAAATCTCATAATTTTAAAGCGAATAATTATTTTCAAGGAATATTGGACTCACTTTTGTCTGGTTAGGGTACCACAGCTTCTTTCCTTAGCAGGTGTTTGTGGTTCCCGGCAGCTCAACAGTTCCCATAGTTTAAAATCATGGCCTGTTAACAGGCATTGACGTCTCCATGCTGACCATACAGTTTGGCGACGGTCCCTAGGGCCGTGTTTGTACTTTGGTAACGCTCCCTTAATTGGCTTTTGCGGCTCCCTGAAGCTCCAGCCCTTTGCGCTCCCTGCAGTCCCCGCTTGGTCCGGTTCGCGGCAGCGCCCCCTGGCGGTTCTTGAGGGAGGCGCAGGGGCGGTGCTGGTCCCTGTGTGACCCGGAGGAGTTCGCCCCCCCTCCTCCCCGGCCGGCGCCGGGCCCCGGATGCAGGAGGCCGGCGGAGGGACGTCATTGTTCCCCGACGGGCTGGACCAGGAGGCGGAGCGGAGCGGAGCGGCCGGGTTGAGGCGGGCGCTGCGGAGAAGGGGACCCGGCAGCGCCGAGCCGAGCGGGGCCGAGCTAGGTAACGGGGCTGCGGAGGGAGACGGGACGCGCCGGGGCCTTGCGGAAGCCCGGCAGTGCCGCGTGCTGCTCCCTCCCTGCAAATCAATGGGCCGGGGGAGGGGCCGCGGCGGGCGGGCTCGGGGGCCCGGCCCATCCCACCCCCGGAGCAGCGGGACCCGGCCCCTTCCCCCTCCTTGCGGGCAGTAAAGGGGGGAGGGAGCCCTGGGCAGGGCGCCGCCCCCAGAAGCGCGGCGGGATCCAGGTCCTTGGCCGCCGCCAGGCCCGGGGAGACCTGCCCCGGCGGGTGGCTACTCCCCTTTCCCCGGCGGGAGCCGGGTGTCCCGCGCCCAATTGCCCGCCCCCGCTTCCCTAGTAATGGGGCACGCGCCCGAGGGCGGGGGTCATCGTCCCTGCCACACGGGGCTGGGAGAGTCGGGTTACCGCCCCCTCCGCCGCTAGGTCCAGCGTGGGGCTGCCGCCTCCCGCCCGGCCTTGTTACCTGCTGATTCCCTCGCGGATGGGGGGCGGGTGGGCTCATGGTACAGTCACCCCCCCCGCCTCTGGCGTTACCCCCGGCTCCCCGTCTTGGCGATGGGTGGGTTCTCTCGTGATTCCCCCCCCCATCCCATTCTTCCCCGCGGAGGGGGGGCGCTTCTCTTGTACTGTTACCGCCCCGCTTGGTTGCCATGGACACTGTCTCTCAAATGGGTGATTCCTTTACAGACGCTTCTCCTCCGTCCCTCGCTCAGTGCCTGGGCTTCAGGCCCTGGCGGGGGGCGGGGGGGGGGAGGAACGAACTGAGGCCAGCGCTTGGTATTTGGTCCATCTGCTGTTCCTAGGCCCAGAGCTGGTGCCACCCCCTAGGCCCAGAGCTTGTGCCACCCCTCTGCCCCCACTCCACCAAAGTAGGCCCTGGGGCTGCTACTGAATTTGTAGAATGGGTGGGGGGGATGTGTCCCCCATTTGACTTTCCGACAGAGATGACATCAAGGCAGCAGCTTCAGGGTTTGGTGTGGATGATTTCATGGCACCAGCACAATAGGATCATGGTGGGGAATAGAGTTGGAAAAGGTCCATTAAATCACCCAATCCATCTCCCCAGCAGCTGCAAACTATAGGCCTTCCCCAGGGGGGATGTATCTGATATTAGGAATATATTACTGATACAGGGAATATTTTTTGGGGAAAGGAGATTGTAGCTATGTGTTCTTTCTGAAATATTTCAGTGCAATGTCTAGTGTCCCAGCTCTCTGCCACCCTCTCTCTAGAGGTGGCTTAATTTCACTGGTGCATTATGTACTGTGTGTAATTGAGAAAGTACTTGGGGCTGCGTCTTTCATGCACATTCTATCCTTCTCCCTAAATACTTTTTACACAGTTGGACCATGGATGTAAAATGACCCAAAACTCTGATGATAAAAGTCTATGGTTTGAATAAAGGAAAATATTCAGGCCAGTAAGGAAAGCATATGGTCATTGGTGGAGGAAGAGAAATTGTAAGGGAAAAATGTGTTCAGCTGAGAAGTGAAGTAGTCATTTTGGATCTGTTTTGAAGCAAGTTGTAGCTTTGGAATGGAGGTGAAGAAAGGCTTCAATTTGTACCTTTTTTTTCAGACTTTCCCATTGTTTAACTTTCACAGCCTTCACACAGGTGATGCTGTGAGACCATAACACTTCCAAGTGAAGTATCTGTGTACTTTTTATGATATAGAAAAAATATTTATTTGAAGTAACTCTAAGGTTGTGACACATAATTGGCTTCCAATTAGGGATGGAATGATAGCCCTAATTTTGTATTTCTTAGCTTTAATGGTTTGTTGCTTCTTCCTTACATTTATTTATTGTTTTTTAAAAAATCCTGACTTTTAAAATCAGGCTGAGACTAGAATGCAATTTTCTTTCCCTAGTTGTCAGAGGGTTATAATGTAAAGCTATTTTTTGTATATCAGTAGTATGTGGTTCCACAGTGTTAACATATGTATATTAAAAATCATGAAAAGGTGTGTTACATACCAATTTTCAGTCATTACAATTTTGTTTTAATTTTTCTAATTTAAGTTCCTGTGTAGTAAGATATATAATTTTAATATCTGAAGTTAAAACACTTTTTATGTTGCATTATTTTAAACAGGGCCAAATAGAGTTTTGTAAATACTGGTTTTCTATATGTGTATACTGTATATAAGTAATCATTCCTGGATGCTTTGATTTGTGTTAAGTATGCAGCCAAGCCAATGTTTACAGTCAGGTTAAACTGATAGTGGTTTCTAGTGGAACTACTGACATGATCTTAAAAACAGTGATGCAAAACTCCATGCTGCTTCTAGTGGCAAGTAATTATATCTGTTGTTACTTTCTTAATCCTATATTGGATCAGATATTATAAACCATTGCTTGTATAGGGAAATACATTTACAATAGGAAGTGGTTTCAGGGATAGAAAAATTGTAAATGTGTGTAAAGAATGTGTACAGTAGATAATATAAATACTTGTAGTCCTGTGCTATTCAGTTTATTGACTAAAGTTATCCTGAGATAACTGTTTTAATTTGGACAGTAGAAGTTAGACTTCGGAACAAGTGATGGATTTAAATTATTATTAGTAGTAATAGTACCTAGCACATCTGTAGTACTTTTCACCTGAAAATTTCAAAGCATTCATCAATCATTAATTCTCAAAAAAGCTTAAAAATAAGAAGTCTTGACTATAGTGTTCTTTGTTTGTTTAAAATACTCCATTTTTATTGGTGGTATTCTTTTCTTTTTCATTTCCTTTCACTTTTGATTTCTTCCCACTCTCCATCGTGTGTATTGATAAATATTAGAGAAGAATCTTCTTTTGGTTGAGAACATGAAAAACTGACTTTTAAGGGGATGGCCCTTGCACATTCTGTACAAAGTATGGAATAAAATGATTCCATAAAGTCTACTTAGAATTCTTTCATTTCAGTTTTATACATTTTCTTCTCAGTAATGGTGGATGGAAGTGTCTAAATGTTGTGTGGATCCACTAGCATTCAGAGCCCACCCCCTTCATATAATAAAAATTGACCTTATTTAAAATTGTTTCTTACTATAATTCTGCTATATTACCAGCATACTTGGTAATCTTCATGAGCCCTGTAATTTAATTTGGACTTTTACTCAGAATTTGGTTTTGTGTGAAAACCTGGACACTTTCTGTTAACTTAGTTTGCTTTATTTAACCTCAATTTTTTATGAAACACTTCCATCATATATCTTAAAGTTGTTTAAGACCTATCATCTCATTTGTATCACAAGAACAAATAGAAATGCTTTCACCCTTATGTTTGAGTAAAAGCTGCAGGATCAGATCCTTTATGTTGAAATAAGATAATGTACAATCTTACTACAAAACTTGTTTTAATTGAAAGTAACATATTTACTGCCCGTGCTCAATAGCACATATTTAAAGGGACAACATCACAAAATCTAGTCAGTTTTAAAAATATTACTTTTTAAATTACTACCCCCATATGCGAGTTTCCCTGACATTTTGTGGTTTTAATCACATTTCCTTAATTTTTAAATGTTTCTTCTGTTCTACAGAAAAATTAGCACAAAATACTGTCAAATGTGCAAATTAAACAAAAAAAGAGCTACCTTTTGGTCTAATCTTTCAATTTACAATAATTGTTGTAACTGTGATATGTTAAAATGATAAAAAATAAAATTGTATTTGTTGCCAAAGGTATGTCCAAACATATATTTATTTGAAGGTCAGAAAAAAATCCTGGAAGAAATGTGTATATAAATCTTTCTTCCCCACCCCCACAGGGGGTTCCTCTGGGTATATTCCACTCTCAAAGTCCTGTGCTGTGTGGATCTCCTAAATGTTAGGTGGGTAAGACATAGCTTCTTCTGGAGCCCATCAGCAGTTCTGCAGCAGACAGGCAAATAAAGGCATCTCTTTTCCCAGTGTCCAGGCTTGGGCATATTGCTTCTGTAGTGCTTCCAGATGTTGCCATCTTGAATAAAAGGAACCAAGCTCAAGATATAAATACTTTTGACACTTCACCACTAAATAAAACTTAGTATAGTTTTTAAATACTGTTTGTTTTTATGCAAGTTCATTATGCTAAATATAAAATGGCACAAGATACCATTAGATATATAGATTGTAAATTATCATTTGGAAAGGAGAGATCAGGGTGGTGGCTGAATGTTCTGACTGTGCAGGTAACTTAGCTAATCACAGGCTCATTTATACACATACTACAGAAAATTTTTAATAAAAACACATTGGCTTTGTCTCTTTGAGTTAATATTGGCTATACCAAAACTGTTGCTGCTTTTTAGGGATTAAAATTTCGTGTTTTAAAATGCTCTTTATTCTAGAGCCTGGCAAAAGACATCAAAACAGATTTTGTTTTTTTTTGTGTCTCTGTCTTTGGACAGTATTTCCCCTTCAGTTGTTTTACAAACTTTTCATGTCATCAAATGCAAAAATGGTTGAACAATTTATACTTTTGTGGGAAAAATACTTTGCAGTCAAAGCTGAATGCAAAGTTTACCTAAGAGATATTTTCACAAGGGTTTGCTATTAAACAATGCTGGTTACTAGAAAAAAATCTCATGAAAGTCAAAGGTGGTAGTAGCGTAATTCAGTTAGAAAACTTTGTTTAGTGCAGTGGTCTCAAACATGCAGCCCCCGGAGTTCTTTGCTGCGGCCTGCCAAGCTTCCCCCCCCCCCCAGCCCCCCGTTACTTCCTGTGGCTGCCAAACCCCCTTCACTCCTGCCCCCCCGAGTTATTTCCTGTGACCGCTAAGCTCCCCTCTTCCGCCCCCCACCGTGTGCTGCTCCCTGCTCCTCTACCTACCTCCAGGCAGTTCCCGCTGCCAGTCTCCATGAGGGAGAGGGGAGGAGTGGGAAGCTGCGCGCACAGGGGAGAAGGGGGAGAAGAAGCTGGGATTTGGGGAAGGGGTTGGAATGGGGACAAGTAAGGGGTGGGAAGAGGCGGGGTAGGGGTGGGGCCTCATGGACACAGTGGCGGGGGGTGGTGCCAGGAGCAGCGGTGGAGGTGTTAGTGATGCGGCCCTTGGGCCAATGCATTACTCCTCATGAGGCCCTCTTGGTTATTTGAGTTTGAGATCCCTGGTTTAGTCTGTCTTGGTGCATTTTTGTAATATTCATATGAAAAACTTAGTCTAAATTATTTGTGTCTCATTGGTAAAGATAATCGGTTTCATTAAGGGGAATTTGTAACGGTTACCATTCTTTTCCTTGTGGAGTGCTTTTTCATAAAATACCAGTTCTCATATCAAACAACTTTCAACTCTGTGTTACAGAGATGAACAATGACCATAGTTGACAAAGTAGCTGAGTCTTCAAACCTCGCAGCTTGTCAGAAGCAACCTTGTAGCTCCGTGGTACCCTCTACTGGAGACATGGACTCAGCCTCTGCAAGCTGGGGTGCTGTATCATCTTTGGAAGTTCCAAAGCACAAGATCACTTTGGGACCAGTACCTGGTGCTGCAGTTTATTCTAGTTCATCTGTAACTGATAAATCCAAGCCTTCAGCTCAGAAAGAGCAATGTAAGTATGTCCTGCCCCCACCTCGCCCCATGCAACTTATGAAAAAATAAAACCAGTTACCGTTTAGTAGGGTCTGCTGTCCTCATACTGCAGTTTTTACTCACTGGGGTAACCCTATTGATATAAAATGGGACTATTATGATTAAGGACTGCAGCAGCAGACTCGAATCTTGTGAACATGTGAGACAGCTCAAGTGGCCAATGTTGTGAACTTCATTTGAATATGTTTACGAGCAATAAAACAAACTTTTTCAGGGGTGGAGGTGGTTTTTTTCCATTACTTATTTACAGAAGTGTTTATTTAGAGAAGGATGTGTTTTATCAGTGTTGCTCTTTGTGGCCTGTATTATTTAGAGTTCTCTGGCACATCACATTACTCCTAAAATACTTGGTGTCAATATGCACATCACAGGAGGAGGGTGAAAAATTGTTTTTGTTAACTTCTGAGGCTAGAACAAGAAACAATGGGCTTAAATTGCAGCAAGGGGGTATTGGTTGGACATTAGGAAAAACTTACTGTCAGGGTAGTTAAGCACCAGAATGAATTGCCTAGAGTGGTTATGGAATCTCTGTCATTGGAGTTTTTTAAGTTCAGGTTTGACAGACACCGTCAGGAATGGTCTAGTTCAAGGGTTCTCAAACTTCATTGTACTGTGACCTCCTGGCAACAAAAATTACCACATCTCCCTAGAGGTGGGGCTGAAGCCTGAGCTTGCCCGTGACCTACAGCCCCAGTGGCAAGGGGTCAAGGCTGAAGTTCAAGTGCTTCAGTCCCAGGCAGGAGGCCTGTAATCTCAGCCCTTCCACCCAGTGCTGATGCCCCCAGGTTTGGCTTGGACTCTGGGCCTCAGGCTTCAGCTTTGGCTGTGGGTCCCAGCAAGTCTTAAGCTAGCCTTGGTGACCCCATTAAAACAGGGTCGTGACCCACTTTAGGGTCCCGACCCACAGTTTGAAAACCCCTGGTCTAGTTATTATATAGCCCTGCCTTGAGTGCAGGGAACGGGACTAGAACAGTAGTTTTCAAACCTGTTCTCTGATGATCCAGTTGAAGAAAATTGTTGATGCTTGTGACCCAACAAAGCTGGGGATGAGGGGTTTGGGATGTGGGAGGAAGCTCTGGGCTGGGGCAGAGGGTTGGGGTTCGAGGGTTAGGGCTGTGGGATGGGGCTGGGAATGAGGTGTTCAAGGTTTGGGAGATGGTTCTGGGTTTGGGCAGGGAGTCAAGGGTCTGGGAGGGGGCCAGAGGGCTAGTCTGGTAGGTTGGTTAAAGTTCTTCTAGATTCTCATGCATAAGGTAATATTACTTTAGCATGATTTAAAAATTAAACTATTTAATATCTTTAAAATATGTTGGGTTTTTGGCAGCTATTAGTGATGGCATTGCTCCGCCGCAGAAGGTTCTTTTTCCAGCAGAGAAGATTTGTCTGAAATGGCAGCAAACACATAGAGTTGGAGCTGGACTCCAAAATCTTGGCAATACATGTTTCCTCAACTCTGCTCTGCAGTGTTTGACTTATACACCCCCTCTTGCCAACTACATGCTTTCTCATGAACACTCCAAAACATGTGAGTACTTTTTAAAAAGTATATATTTTTTAAAAGTCTTATCTTAGCTCTAAAAGTGAAAGGACAGCAGTAATACTGGAGAGGAAACTCCTGATTTTGTTATTCAATATTAGGGAGTAGATTTTGAATATCAGATTGTCACTGTGCTTGTGGAGCAATCTATGCACAATACTTAAACTTCAAAGTAAGAAGCATTTCTTTCCTTGTGTGACTTGTCAGGTGCATTGGAAAGTAATGTGCATAATATTTGTCATGAGTCTCCTGTTAGTAGCCACAGTCTTGTTAAAGGTGACATAATTTAGGACACTGGCTGCATATTATCTTAGCGTTTTTGCATGGCCTAGTTTCCACTTTGCCTTACTGTTATACCAATTAGAATTAAAACAACTCTTTTACACACACGCAAAATGTTCAGTGTCTAAACAGTTAACCAGTAGACAGCAAGATGGAAACTGTCTTATCTCAGACATAGGCTCCATATTTATCCTAATACATACGTCAGTGGGATGGTGTTCAGAATTTAGGAATCTTTGTTCTTTGCCTTCATTTAAAAAATAATAATCTGAATTCAAAATATTTTTCCTGATTTGGGTTTTTGTAGTTTTAGTAATACGCATGATGCATCCATTAATGGTAAAAGTTACATTTTTACTGCATGTTTTCTTGAGACCTTTTTTATTCCAATATGTGCGTTATTTTTAATTGTATGTTGTCTAGTAGCCTCCTAGCATAGATATGGGAAGACAGGATATGACAAGAAATTATATAGTGTATCTCGAGTTTGGGTTTCTTAGTTACATTGATATGAATTAATACTATATTTGCTCTTAAAGAATTTTTTTTTTTTTGGCCAAAATAACTTGGAAAAAACCCAGGCAGACCCTTCTGGAGTTCACATGATCCCTGAACCATGTGGTTCTCCAGACTTCAAAGTGGTCTGGATGTAGCGCCCTCTGGTATCCATCATGCTACTTCCTCAGTCCATCAAATGCTTCTTTACACCAGAGTTCAGTAGTGTGTAATGTTCCCAGTTCCTGTCAGCCTGGAGAAAAGGTCCAAGCTCAAGGCACAAACTTGGATTCCTCACCACTAAGTAAATCTTAATATAGATTTAAGCATATTCCGATTTATTTTAGACCGCTTTATATAATAAAATGGCATAGGATGCTAAGGTCATGGGTATGCTAGTAAGTATGTAGATAGAAAATGAGCATTTAGAAACGAGGGCTTAGAATGGCAGCTGAATGTTCTAGGTACCTGCATAGTCAAGACAACTAAGGCAGGTCAGGGCTTAGATACACGCATAACAAAATTTCATAAAAATACAGTACACTTTAGAAACTACAATTTCTCCAGATACTTGTACTTTTTATGTGGTTGAAATCAGTTGGTTTCACCTTCATCAATCACAATGCAGCTAAAGTGTCCAAGTACTGCTATAACTCCTCGTCTTTTGCATAATTAAATAATAATTTTCTCTTATTTGTATTTGATCTTATTTTTCAAGAATTACAGTTTCTGTTTGGGCCTTCCCCTGCTATCATTGGAATCGGATAGTTGAATCTGGCCCAACATCTATATTCAGCAATAAACAAAGACCATGTTGGTTAACACAACTTTTATATACCTCTGAGCAGCTTGTTTCACTTGAGTCATACATATTTGTTGTGGTGTATATAGCACCCAAAAACATTAGACACTTAATATACATATAAGATGACAGATCCCTGCTATGAAGAGCTCATACTCTGAATAGGCTATATGTGGACAAAAGCCAGAGAGAGGGCAAGAGATGCAACATAAAATTGATTTTTGGTTTTGTATTTGTTTTTTACTTTATCCTAAATTATTTCATTTTGTGTTTAACTCATTCCTAACTACCTATTTCTGTGAACTGAACCCTCCACCTGTTCTTAATTGTCAGCTGTTTTGAAAAATAATAATTTTTGTGGAAATTGTTCCTATAACCTTAAGAGTTCTTGATGTCTTTTATTAATTTGATATGCAATGTCGCCTCCTCAGGTCATGAACAAGGATTCTGCATGATGTGTACAATGCAAGCTCACATTACCCAGGCGCTCTCTAACTCTGGAAATGTCATCAAACCTATGGCTGTCATCAATGATCTTAGACGTAAGTCATTTCAAATAATCTATTTGTAAAATGCCATCTTTGTGTTTAGATATTTTATTGGTTTGTTTATTTGTCTGATTTTAATTCTAGTTTTTATAGAACTTGGGTTTTTATAACTTTATGAAGGAAAATTTTAAAAAACCTTTATTTTCATCCATTTTCACATGTGAGACATATTATGTAACATTTATATTTATTTGCTAGGGATAGCAAAACATTTCCGGTTTGGAAATCAGGAAGATGCACATGAATTTCTACGCTACACTGTTGATGCTATGCAGAAAGCATGCTTGAATGGAAGCAACAAGTAAGTGCCAACAAAATAATATTTGAATAGGCTGTCATTCCTATTCCTCACAAAGAACGAAGAGTACTTGTGGCACCTTAGAGACTAACCAATTTCTTTAGGCATAAGCTTTCGTGGGCTAGAACCCATACCAACTTTAAGTGGCTTAATCAATTAAGGTGAGCTATTATCAGCAGAAGAAAAAAAAATGTTTTTGTAGTGATAATCAGAATGGCCCATTTCAAGCACTTGGCAAGAAGGTGTGAGTAATAGTAGGGGAATATTTAATGTAGGGAAATGGATTTAATTTATGTAATGACCCAGCCACTCCCAGTCTTTATTCAAACCTAATTTAATGGTATCCAGTTTGCAAATTATTTTCAGTTCAGCAATTTCTTGGAGTCTGTTTTTGAAGTTTTTCTGTGGAAGAATTGCCACTTTTAAGTCTGTTACTGAGTGACCAGAAAGACTGAAGTATTCTTCTACTGGTTTTTGAATGTTATGATTCCTGATGCAAGATTTTTGTCCATTTGTTCTTCTGCATAGAGATTGTCTGTCTTGTTTGGCCAATGTATGTGGCAGAGGGGCATTGCTGGCACATGATGGCATATATCATATTGGTAGATGTGCAGGTGAACCAGGTAATTAAGTGGGTTCTAGCCCATGAAAACTTATGCCCAAATAAATTGGCTAGCTTCTAAGGTGCCACAAGTACTCCTCGTTCTTTTTGTGGATACAGACTAACACGCCTGATTCTTATTCTCTTGTTTCCCTATAAATAGAACAGTACATGTTGTGGGTTTTCAAAAGAGGAAAAATTCATAGAAAAAAATAAATTAACTTTAATCTTCTTCTAATCACTGCATAATTTATTTTCAGGTTGGACAGACATACCCAGGCTACCACACTCATCTATCAAATATTTGGAGGGTACTTAAGATCAAGAGGTACTTTTCTAAAAAATATATATTTTTAGGAGTGGTTTTGGCCTTCTGACTGTATTATATGACTGAAACCAAGATTAGTCAGTTATTTTTTGTCTTGTTAATTTCTTGGTCAAGGCATAGTCAAGGTCCAGACTCCAGAGAAGAAAATAAAAAAAATAATTATGATAATAAGTAAATACAAAGATTTCAGGGTTTGTTCAAGTGTCTAGTGGTCCGGGTTTGGCCTGCAGTCTGCCTGTTGACTATCCTGACTTAAATGCTAGTTAAGGTAATGTGTGCTAATAACTTAGGCAATAGACTAACTATGCTTATTGTGTTAAGTATTTATGTTTTGATTTCAGTAAAGTGTATGAACTGCAAAGGAGTCTCAGATACCTTCGATCCGTACCTTGATATTACGTTGGAGATAAAGGTAAATAATTTTGTTACTCTGGGTGAATATGTTTTAAAAAGAAAATCTCTCAATTGCATAGCTTTTGAAAATTTAAAATGCAGAATTTAAGTTGATTCTGTCCACGTAGGTCTGTTTTGGATTTGACTTCTACTGTACTTTGTCCTTCTGTGGTACCTCATCAATAATAATGGGCTGTGCATGACTTACTTAATGTGGACAAGTATTCAGATAGAACATCATTCTGAAGTATTGAATCCACAGGCATGGCAATGCTATCTCCTACTTCCCAGTTCAACAAAGATTTAATTGCAGAATGGTATACTGAGGGTCCATATTGTTAAAACATTATTACTTTTACAATATATGTATCACAAACCCATTACTACTGTACTATGAAACATTATAAATAATTAAACCTCCTCTATATTTGTCAAAGTGAACAGAGTACATTTTGTGATATAGTATATTCTGCACTCCATGTCTTTGCCCCCCTCTCCTCCCAGTTCAAAAATTCTGCAGTGGATCTCCATTAAAATCATGTTAGTTCATACTAAAGTGAGCATGTGTGTGTTATGTTCTGATAACTCATGGAGGATAAGTCCATCAATGCTATTAGTTAAGATCATCATGAATGTAACCCCATGCTCTGGTGTCCCTTGCCTCTAACTGCCAGAAGCTGGAAGTAGATAACAGGGATTGGGTCACTCGATAGTTGCCTGTTCTGTTCATTCTCTCTGAAGCACCTGGTATTGGCCACTATCATAAAACAGGATACTTGGCTAGATGGACCATTAGTCTGACCTAGTACGGCAGTTCATATGTTCTGTTTTTATGTTCTAATGCATTGCACTGTTATCTTACTGTTTTAGACAGCTCAGAGTGTAAACAAAGCTCTGGAACAGTTTGTGAAGCCTGAACAACTGGATGGCGAAAATGCCTATAAATGTAGCAAGTAAGATGAACATTAATAACATATTAATACTAGATGCTTGGTTCTATCTATTTATTCATTATTGCATGTAATTTAAAATAAAGTTTTTGATGTTTTGCTCCGCCCGCAGGCGCTGCCCCCATATCTCCCATTGGTCGTGGTTCCCAGCCAATGGGTGCTGCGCAGCTGGCACTAGTGGTGGGGCAACATGCAGAGCCATCTGCTGCTCCTCTGCGTAGGAGCAGCCAGAGCCCAGGCTGCTCACTGCTACTCAAACCCGCTCCTAGAGCCTGTGCTGCACACTCCCTCCCATGCCCCAACCCCCTGCTAGCCTCGCACCAACTGGATTATATACCGGCATTTCAATGAAGATCAGAAATGCTGGGTTATAGAGTTTCCGGTTGGTGAAGTGGTCGTTAAAACAGCTTTTATAGTAGTATCAAAACAGGTCATAGTTTTAACTCAGTGCAGCTAAGCAAAGAGATTTATTGAACTTTGTATTCTAATGTTCTTGCCTCATCTCCAAATTATTAATGTAACGAAGCCCATGTTCTGCCAGTAGAAGTAGAATATTAATGGCTAATTAGTAAGGTTAAGGTTTTGTTGTAGATGTTTTTACTAAATCACCGACAATAAACTAAAATTCATGGTAGCCCACAGCCTGTCCCTGATTTTTACTATAACTATCCCTGGGGAGGAAAGGAAGGGTGACTAGCAGTTGGGGGCACTGTTTCCTCTAAGCTGTGCACGTGTGCGTGCACACACAGATCCTATTCAGGAAGCAAATCTAACAACTGTGGGCTTCATGAGTATCCCATTTCTGCATTGTGTGGTCCTCCATACGTATAATCTGCAGGGGTCTGTAGTCTGGTCAAACTTGAGGCCACAAGTTTAAATTTTTTTTTTAAAAAAAGCACCCTGCTGACTTAGTCTTTTTCCATTTCTGGGAACTCTGTTTTACTTAACTCCTATGAGGAAACTCAGGTATCTTCTCAGTTTGTGCTGACTAGGCTTATACTAATTTTAAAGCCCACAAACTACAATTTGTTTTAGTATCTAGCCTAAGTTTCACAGAATTATATACAAAACTTTCTTGACATAAATGCTCTTCATGGGTAGGAATTCCCCTCTCCAGTCTAGTATTTTGGGGTATAAATCTAGAAAGATAGCCTTTTCTCTAATTCCCCACCCCTTGTTGGTAGCCAAGAATATTTCTTGATTCTGTAAATCACCAAGTCATATTATTACTATTCTCCCTTCCTTTGTGGTAGCAGCTGGATCCCACTGGTTAATCCTGCAGATCCTGTCACTGATGAGTAATGATCCATCACATTTACATTCAGGCTGTTTGGGAGTCATTTTTCAAAGGACATCAGATGCTTCACTCTCCTTCCTCTCCAGGTAGTCTCAGTACAGGAAGGTAGTGGTCACAGTCTTGATTGTCAAAAGTTCTCATAATGTAGGACAATTGTTTGACTGTTTTTATTGAAGATAGATAAATTTTGGAAGTTCATATGTGCTCTTCCCAGCCCCAGATTGAAGCCGATGTTACACTTTTGGTGTTCTGCACTCTGGCAGAAACCTGAAAGGAGGTTGTATGAAGTCTGATTTCACTTTTTGTAACATTAGAAGTGCTGCATCTTCTTACATTTTCCTAAGCTATTTCCAAAGACCATGAATTCTGCAGTGAGAAGGCTGCTGCTTGCTGCATTGTGAGAGTTACTGGCAAACTTTATTTTTTGTTGGCATCACAGAGATCTACAGATGTATTCAAATATTAGTTTGGATGTCAAAAGATAAGTTTCTAGATCCTGTATTCTATTTGTCCTAGAGAACTGCCCTCATGTATTCTGCTGTCTCTTGTACTAGCTGTGCGGAAATGTTGTGTATGAATTTCTGAAAATCAAAAACATTGTGTGTAAAGAAATACTTAGTCAAATAATGTAGACAAGTGTCTGAGCCATGGAAAACATGATATAAATGCTTAAAAATCCACATAAGATTAACCAATTGTCTGTTTGCTTTTAAGGTGTAAGAAGATGGTTCCTGCTTCAAAGAGGTTTACAATACATCGGTCTTCTAATGTTCTTACATTGTCTCTGAAACGGTTTGCAAATTTTAGTGGTGGAAAAATTACCAAGGTACATAAAATGGTGTTACAACTGCATTTGTTTCACATTTAGATTTTCCAATACCAAATGACCATACAAAGCCAATGACTGCATACATACAGCAACTCCTAGATTGTAAATGCCAGCTGTTAAGTAGAAAAATAAACCCAATAACTTAATCTTCTCCTCCTCCTCTCTTCTGGTAATAGCAGAGTTCCATTTTAACAATAAACATGAAACCAACAACAAACATCCTCCTCTGCCCTTTGAGAGCTGCCTTTTTAGCAGACTTCTGCAATTCAGGATGCTATTCAGTGTTGGACATTTTCCAACCTGTCATTTTCCAAATGAAACTGAATCCTCACTTTTGTTTTATATGTATGCTTTTGATCCATTTTGTGTGTGTATGTTTTAGAAATGTTTCTATTTCAGCATCTAAAATCTTTCTCAAACTTTCTATAATAGTTCATAAAAATTTGAGCCTTCTCTTCTGTCTCTTTTTAGGAAGTGAAATATCCTGAATATCTGGATGTTCGACCATATATGTCTCAACCAAATGGAGAACCAATCATTTATGTTCTATATGCAGTCCTCGTGCATACTGGTTTCAGCTGTCATGCAGGACATTACTACTGCTATATAAAGGTAAAGATAAACATCTTTTTCTTTTAATAAACAGATTTCAAAAAACCCTATGATCGTTCAAAAATAAGCATTGGGGACATTAATTTTTCATTCCTCTCTTCACCAGTACAGGAAAGGAGTTGTTCTTGAAGGCAGGCTGTTTGGATGATCTGTCTTAGTAGGTTCCCATCCATATAAGGATGCAGAATCTTGCATATGTTTTTTGTCACCCTCCTAAAGAAAGTGCTTTATTCCTTTTTGGATGGGAATTCTCCCAGGGGAGTCTTCGCATGACCCAGATATTTCCAGTAACCAAAAACAGGGAGTCTTCCCCACTCTATGTTCTTTGTAGAGCCCTAAAACTATCTTAGATCATCCTAGTGCTACTGGAATGTCCTGCTGAACCCTTTGTGGTTTTCTGTGTAGTCTTTAGTGCTACCAGGATATTTCTCCCTATCAGTTGGATCATCCCAGGAAGTGCTGTCTGTCTAGGAACATTCTTTGTTGCAGAAGGCCTGTCCTGTTAGAAACCTTTCTCCTCCATTCAGGTTGGAGATGAAGTTCCTTCTTCTTCTTTTAGTTAACAAGGCTTCTTCTGTATTGTGCAAGTGTGGATTATCAGTTATACTAGCAAGTTTACAACAGGGTTCCCACTCCTGGGATTTTCCTGTTGGAGGTTTTTCAGATGCCCATAAATGCTTGTAAGCAAAATTCTGTGAACACTCTCTTGATGGATTTTCCTGTTGATAAATTTCCTCTTTAAACTAGTTTCACAGAATATTCATCCTTTTAGTTTTGTTTTATCGTGTGTTCCCTTGAAGACATGACTGACTTCTATGGTTCTGCTTTCCTTTTTGATAAGGAACAAATGAACTTGAATCTAAACCATAATTTCTTCAGCTCTCTATAGCTGGCTGTAGAAGGACTCTTCCATAGTCACACACTCAACAAAGATCCCAGTTGTATAGTCAATCTTAATTTTGCCCCTTGTCAGATCTAATAAGGTTGCGGTATTCTTTTGGATAATTACCCATAAAATGGTGCAATGGACATAGCGGACAACTGTGGAACAACTTGCCCAGAAGGCCAATCTCTTCCAAACTCCTGTCAGTGCAGTTGGTTTATGCTATGAAGCAGAAGGGTTTATATCCCTTATAAAAATGTTTATTCTGTCTGTCGTATCTGTAGGTATTCAAATCAATAGAAACCTTGATTTCTTTTTCAAATTCTCCCAAGCTCTTGGCCTCCATATCTTGTGATCATGAATTCCACAGATTATATTGTGTTTTTATTAGTTATGAATGTTTTGGCAGTTTTATTTAATGCCCCATTATTCTTGTAGTATATGTGATTTGTTGTGTAGATCCTTGATGGGACAGTGCTTTAGCATAACAGGTCCTCTCTAAACAATAAAACTGTTTTTGAGAATCGTTCCCTTGCTAGAGTAAAGTCTGTACTGATAAAAGGGAACATTCACTAACAAATGTTAGTGGTAACAAATCTCTGTAGATAAAGGATTTAGTTTAAAAATAATAATCACTAGTGTGCATTACTATAATGAAAATGGATATATTTTGGAGTGTTCTCTATTCTTCTGCAGTTGATTCATTTTCTGTGTTGTTTTTCTAGCAGATGATGCAACTGATTTAAAATATGTCATTGACTTATTTGCAGGCCAGTAATGGGCAGTGGTACCAGATGAATGATTCTATTGTGTCCAACAGTGACATCAGATCTGTGCTTAATCAGCAAGCTTATGTGCTCTTTTATATCAGGTAATATCAAGTACCAAAATGTGTTCAAAATTCAGTTACTTTCTTGTCCTTCATAATTTTTTTCTTTTTCCCATTTGTGTGTTTCTCCTGGGAAAAAATCCAGTTTAGTTAATTCATCTCTACCCTAAAACTCCACCTGTAGTTTAAGCTATAGAAGTTGTCCTTCCCTGCCTGATGTAATTTTTCTTTTTTTTTTTTTTTTGGATGGTGTAAGTTAAATGTCTGTCATGCTGTACCCACCACTGAAAGAGCTATCTACAGAATGAAGTGATGCCTGTATAAGTGGAGAATTTTGAATCTTCTGGATCAAATGCTATGTAATTGGTTGACTTTGGGTGTTGTGAAGTTGAGTTGCTATTTGGGGTTGGGAAATTATAATAGGAGGTTTGCTATCTAACTTACAATTTGTAGCCTTGATTTAAGTTTGTTTGCTTAAAAAAAAAAGTTTCTGTAGAGTATTAAACGGGGATGTGTTTAAAGCCTGGGCTAAGCACAAGAACAAATCTTGAATGAACGAATAATTATCTGTCGTTTCTTCAGGTCCCATGATATAAAAAATGGAGGAGAACGCCCCCATTCCATTCATACACCTGGACAATCTTCTCCCCGTCCAGTTATCAGTCAGCGGGTGGTTAATAGCAGGCAGGGGGCATCAGGATTTATTGGACCACAGCTTCCTCCTCACATGATTAAGGTAATCTTCATATGTAGATAATGGCATCAACTTGATGGCAGAAGTTTTGTGAACAGCCTTTATTTTTTTATAAATGTTCAGGATCTCAGGTTTCCTTTCCCCACAGTACTGCTCTGTGCACAGTGCTCATTCTGCAGCTTAAGCAGCTAGAAACACTTTAATAGAGACAAACGCTGAACAGTGCAAATATTACTTCCCCATTGCTTGGAACTTCAAACTAGGTGCCAAAAGTACTCAAAAAAAACACACAGTCAAAATGTTTAATTTAAATAATACTTGAATTTATTAAAACTGGAATTTTTAATTTTTTTAAACTTTTTATTTATGCTGTTTTGTTTTTGTTCTGCATCTCAGAATCAGCAAAGGATTGCACTTGGTGTTAGCTTTTTAAAAAACAAAACATGAACACTGAACTACCAGCAGGATTTTTATATGCAACTCATATAGGGGTTTTCTGCTTAGCAACTGGGGCAGTTTGTAAAAATGTTAAGTAAGTCCATTATGTCTTGTGATATTAAATGCTGTCTATCCACATGCACACCTTTTCATAGTGGTTTCTTTGTAATTACAGAATTCCAGTCATTTAAATGGAACTGGATCACTAAAAGAAACTCCAAGCAGTTCTGTGGCAAGTGCTAGCAATGTTACGCTAAACAGACCAGCTTCAGCTCCACCTTCAACTTCCATTCAAAATTGGACAATTAATAGACCCACTATTTCTGACCCTTCGAAAAAACAGAAAATTACTATCAGTATTCACAATAACAAATTGCCTACTCGCCAAACTCTATCTCAACCCAACCTTCATAATTCTTTGGAGAATCTCAGCAAGCCTGTTCCTTCGTCCACAATTACGAATTCCTCAGCAGTAAAGTCTACCTCAAATGCACCTACAATGTCAGTTGCTACTAAAGTATCTAAACAAACAGCTCCTAGTGAATCTTGTTCTAAGCCATTAATGAATGGCAAGTCTAAACTAAACTCTAGTACGTTGGTCCCTTACGGTGCAGAATCTTCAGAAGAATCTGATGAGGAGTCGAAGGGATTAGTTAAGGAGAATGGCCACTCAAAATCTTTTAATGGAATTTTGATTGGAAATGTAGTTAGTACATTACAGAACTCTTGTTCTTCCTGTCAAGATGCTGAAGAGGCTGCATCCCAGCATGAACTGCCAAAAAATGTTACAGTTAATGGTGCTATTAGTATAGATAGTGATCCTGAAGAAAATGGATTGAAATTTGATGAATCTACTTGCCAAGTCAAGCCTGTTAAACCTACAGAAATTCCATTTTCTAAAGTGAATGGATTGCATGGAAAAGTGAGTTTTACATTTTGTTTCTTCTAGAATGTCTCTCTGTGGCAGATTATATGTATAACTGTGGGTTCAATATTAAAATGTTCCTCATTCAGGGAAAGTTCAGAGGAAACTATACAACACAGGTCCTAGCACTTTGTGCTGAAATCCCTTAAATCTTGCATACTAAGAAGGGTTGAGCTGCATCAATACTTGCTAATCTCTTTTCCACATCTGTAAAATGGAGAGGACACATCTCTCAGTGGTGTCTTAATAATATTTAGCATTTTTATAATGTTTTGCAAACGCTAACTATTCTTAGGTGGGTACAGAAGGCATTATGTTGTGCTCAGGTATCAGAGAGGTAGGTGTGCTAAATACCTGGCTATAATTCCACCTGGTAAAATGGGAAAACTGAAACATGGAGAGGTTAAGTGATTTTACCTGAGTCAGGCTTAGGATCTGGGTCTACAAAACCACACTGCTTTTTTTATGAAGGCTGATGTTGATGTAAAACTTTGAGGTGGTAAATTGCTCAGTGGTGGTGTACCGATGCATGTTGGGGAGGATTGTGGTGTTAGGGGTTCAGTCTTTCAGACGAGACAAAAACTGTGGTGCTGACCATCAAAGAACCGATGTCACTCTGTAAGAGGAATGCTGTTTCTGGTGTTTTGTCCAGATTTCATCTGACAGTTGTATTCTGCCTGTTTTAATTCCCCTACAGCTTAAAGTGTATAGTATTGTACTTTTTCTTTTTCTAAATTGTGATGTAGTATTGTTGTGTAGTGTTAATGCTTGCTTTATTGAATTTTAGGGTGCTGGGCCACAGTGATCCATGTGTATAGTTTGTATGTCCGATTATGCTTGGAAAGTGCTCTGGGACTTTTTGGGCTGAGATGCTATGCAAGTTTGTATGATTGCTATCATTTTGTTTGAACTCAGACCTTTTCATTGCAGATAATACCTACAGCTTTGCCACCAGTTCCTGAAGATAGAATTTTAGAGTCTTTCCGATATAACCAGTTGAAAAGCTTGTCAGAGGAAATAAGGTAAAATACACTTTGTCCAAATTAAGATTCCATACAAGTTTTATTATGAGTATACTAATCATTAATACTTTAATTGGAAAGATTTAGATCACTGTAGGAATACCATACCTAGACTAACAGTAGTGAGAACAGAACCTACGTTTAGCATTGTGCCTATTCTTATATTAAAAACTTGTTGATGCCTCATGGAAAACTTTGGAAAAACATTCTATGTAGAAACCATTCTGTCATATTGTCTATATTTTCTATATTCCTCTTCCCCTTTTTTTCACTCCTAGGGATGCATGCATGAACACGATATCTATATATTAGTGTGGGTATAAATATTTTTCGGTCTACCACACTTCTAAAATATGGGCAGCTCATTAGGAGTAATCCCAGCTGCTCTGCTAGGACACTGACCAGGTGAGTGTAAACTCCTGCCACCTGCCTTCCCTTGCCTCTGGGAGGGAGGGAGAGGGAAACCCACTCTTACAACGTTTTTATTGTGGGGAAGGGCAAGCATAACGAGTATGGTCATGAGTCAATACAGCAAATAGATGGAGGTGAAGTAGGAGAACTGACAGGATTGGTGCTCCTGAAGTGTTGCACATAGGAAAGCAAGCAAAAGAGCTTCCCCATGAGGAAGAGAATATATTATAAGTAGACGTGTTTCTAAACAGAATGTCTTTCAGAGTTTTCCAGGAGTCAGATGTTTACTGATGGAAAGGATTTTACTTTTAACAATCATCATGTAGAGTGTGTGTCTTATTTCTGATTAAAGTCACAAATACATTTCTATTTTGTGCAGTGCAACTGGACTTGAAAAAACTTCTGAAAATGATGGTCACGTAGAAACTTTAGTCAGTGGCACCAGTACGGTTTCCTATGAGAAGTCTAGTAAAGTTCCCTCGAACGTTAGCTGCAATGTCCAGAATCCCTTTACTACATCAGATCCTGAGACCATTTCTACCAAAGAAGAAATTGCCGAAAGTATTGTATCAAAAACTGATAATGCACATTCTGATATCAGTGGTCAGTGTAACACTAAGAAAATATCCCTGGGAACCGATGATGAATTCTCTAAACAGTGCGATCCCAAGGATCATGCAGATAAGATAAGAGGAACACAAGAGGTAAAAATGACTTTGAAGGAGAGTCCTCTGCACATCAGAGGGTCTGCTGAGACAGCAGAGAAATTGGGGCAAAGCCCCTTCATACAGTCTGACAATGAATGTAGTTCTAAAAAACTTGCAGCTCTAAACATTATAGATAAATGCCAAGAAACAAAGGAGAGTGCTGATAATTGCACAGATGTACCACCTTCTAGTGACTCTTCTGCTACAAGGCTGGATAAAGTTTTAGAGAGTCATTATTCTAAAGAAAATGATGGACTGGATGGTAATGAAATAGGTGAAGAAAATAAGGATAGGCAAAAATTTAAGTCTCATTCTCCCATTAAGGAAAAAAATTGCACCCCGAAAAAAATAGAGAAAGGGCATTACCGTACTAAAAGAGAGCGCTCTGAAAGTGAAGAACAGGAGACGCAAACCAAAAGCAAACCAGATGATGATTATTCCAAAAAAGGGCACTCCTACAGCAAGGAGAGTACAAAGCAAGATCGCTATAAGCAGGACCACTGCAATGGAAATAAGTACAAACTTACGCATAGTGAAAGAAACAGCCCTGATAATGGCAGAAGTTTAGGAAAATACATTCATTATAGATCCCGAAGTAGAGGGAAAACTGATCAGGAAAGGAGTAGGTATTACCATTCTAAAAGGGAAAGATCTTGGAGTAGGGAAAGATATTACCAAGATATACCGAGGAGATGGGACAAGTGCAGATATTACAACGATTATCATCCTTATGCAGCAAGAGATGGTAGAGAGAGAAAATTCTTTCATGGGGACAGAGACTATGACAAATCAAGTCAGGTTTACAACAGTAGGTTGTATAGGGATTATTATTACACTAGCAGATGGAATTATGAACCAATAGCTAAAGAGAGAGAGAAACATCATTTTGGCAGCTCCAAAATAGACTTTTATAATTGCTTAGCTCCCTCTCAGCACTTTGAAAAATATTCCCATGAAAAATGTGCATCCATGTCTGAAGGAAACAGTTCAAGTTTTGAGACATCTTGCCACAAATATGAATATCTAAAAGACAGAAAAAGAAAGTGTAGTAGTCTAGAAGCTAGTGACAGTGATATGGAAAAGAAACACAAAAGGAGTTTGCAGAGTGAGCCAACAGAAGAGCAAAAAGTGAAAAAACACAAGAAGTCAAAGAAAAAAAAGAAGTCCAAAGATAAACACAGAGAGAAAGATGACAGGTAAGCAAGATAAACTTTTATTTATAATGTTCTAAATAAACTTGTCTTCCTAATTTATCACTGGCTGTTTCCCTGCTTTTCCCCTTTGCTTGTGAGCCCATTGTATTGCAAAATCTGTCAGGGGAAATCATGTTAGTTTTGTGTGTCTTGCACAGATGGGAATCAAACCATGTTGTTGAGTTGAGAGCGCTTTGGAACAGAATCAAACAAATAATATCTGCAAATAGACCCTGACTATGTCTATTGCACACTTTTCAAAACCAGGCTATGGTCAAACTTGGGTAGGCAGGCCATGACATGATGTTTCCTTCCAAAGTAGAGATGGGCTAAATTTGTTTGCTCCAAATGGTAACCTGGAATAGAGAGGTGCAGTCATGTAGCTTTTCTTTTTAACTGAATGGAAGCTGTGTGTGTCCTGTCACAAGTCTAGATGGGTGTGGCGTGCACAGGACAAGTTCATGTGTATAGGAAAAGGAGGTTTGGAGAGACACTAGTGCTTCTCTGCTGTCTCTATCCAACAAAACCACCTGTATTTTTGTCAGAGGGGTGAAGGTAGAGCAGGCAAGAGAAATACTAATGCTTTCCCTCTTCTTCTGAACCCTTGAGTTGATCCTGAGGTCCTCCACCTGGACTCCACTACTCTTAGCAAATTCTGTCCAAGAAGAATCTCTTCCCCCTCTGTGAGAAGGCTCATGGTAACACTGGGATTCTTCCTTGCACAGGGCAACAATCCCAGACAGTCCAGGGAGCCACCTTTATCCTACAGCCCCTCCAACTACAGGGCCTATCTGCAGGCCTGAATCCCCTTCTATCTGTCACAGACACCAGAAAAGGAAACTTATAGCAAGTCATAACTTTACTTAGGCTTTGTGAAATAAGAAGCCTGAGAGTTTGTTCAGAGGCCCCCAAAAAGTCAGAATCAAAAGTGAAACTTCAAAAAGGTGGGATTTAAAATTGCTTTGAATTCCTACAGTACAGAAGTATGTGTTAGGAAAACAAGGTAGAAAATTAGTTTTTCTTCCTACGTGATCTGTGAGAAGCTTATTGCTAATTTAAGGGAGTACAGCACTGGTTTTCTTGTGTTTGCAACTTAACTAAACTGCGAGCCACTATGGCACCTCACTGCTCAGGAGTACTACGTGATAATGCTTCCTGCCATAACAGATACATTACATCATGTTCTGACCCTTACACTGACAGCCTCGTGTTTTAGGTCCACTTTCATATTTAGTCTTAATTGCTAGGTTATGTATAATTTGATTTTAAATATTCTAAAACACATAAAGATGGACCAGTTGGATTGAGTGATGGACTGAACTCCATGGTAATGGCTGGGAGTGAAGAAAATGTGGTACTACTTTGATGAGTAGCACTCTGTTATACGGTTCCTTATTTCATAATGTATGAAAGTGAGCTATGGATACCTGGGTTGCCAGCAACTAGTGTATTTCGAGTGTTGTATATAGCCATGTCCCTGTGTGCTCTAGTCTATGGGACCAGATTTTATGGCAAGTCACTACATTCCACAGCAATGTTAATTTATTCTGTTGTCTTGAAATTCTTTTCATTCCCATCTCCCTCCCACCCACCCCACGCATAACTTTGGTTCATTGTTGGAATCTATTGGTTGACTTAAAATTGGTGGATGTTTATGTTCAACAATAATTAGATTTGAGGGTAGTTTTTGCTTTGATCCACCAGGTGATTCCTCTCCAAACCCTGGGGCTTGGCTGCTGCACTTTTCTCCAGCCAGCCCAGTTAATCAATCTACACTTCTGATTCCTCCCATTCCCTTGCTGCAAATTGGGCTCTAGCTCTAACACTACTACCCCTGCTGCCTGACTCTGTGGAATAGTACAGGGAGCAGGCACTGCAATCCAGTTATCCCCTCCTTTGGGGAAAGCTGGACCACAAGTGGTAGCTTTTGGCAGGGTAGAGAGACAGAAAATAAATGATCAGGTATTTGGTTGTAGCAAAATGCTGAATTTCATGGCATCTTGGAATATTCCATAGCCACATAATTGCAAGGTCCAGAGGATCCTGATGGCGATGCATGTGTTTTATGCGGTCTATGAGCTCAGGCAGGCATTGCTCTACATTGGTCTGCTATCTGTTTACAATTTCAAGGTTATTTTCTTAGCCATAAAGATTAGAAATATAATGTATTTTAAATGAAATCTCAGATTCTGGAGGCCATTTCTCCAGGAAGGTCTGAATTCTGTAGCCCTGGAATCACTGAATACATAGAATGAATTCTATACAGAGCAAGACCTGTTTCCTGATGTTCCAACACTGTGTTTCATACTAAAAAAATAGGTAGTGAGCTGGCTACACATAAAGTAATACCCTCTTAATTTAAGACCTCAATCAGTACTACTAGTCTCGTATTTTTGGATGCTTGGTTCGTATTCTGACGTGGGTTCACTGTATTTATCCTGACTTCAGAAAAATGACTTAATTGACATTTTGTAGAGTGAAGGCTTCTCGTGAATACAGAACTCTTTTCATTGTGTTGGAAATGCAAAATAACACGTAATATAAATACCTGCATTAAACTAGGAAAGCAATATCTCCCAGTAACAGTTTGAGTATTTCTCCTCCCCATCCTATTGCTTTCCCGTCTAATCAGAAATTAAAAGCAAGTATGTAGTAGTCCTGGAGAATGAAGACATGCTCACGTTCCTCTCATAATGAGCTGTGCTTTTCCCTCAGGAGCAAATGATGCAAATTGTATCTGCTTGCCAGGTTGCTCCCATATATATGAGACTGTTTCTAAATGGGTTTTTTTTTTAAATAGACAAACTGAGAACTGATTTTTTAAAAAAAAGTCAGTTCATGATTATCTTGATAATTTAGACTTAGCTCCAAGGGCTGACCTCTACGTAGTGTTTGATAGGTATAGAGTTCAGTATTTTGTGCTCATCAGTGGCATATGTTTAAAACACAAATGTTCCCTTTTGAAAAAGAGAGTCTTTAGAAAAGGACAAAAGTGGCAAGCTAAATAAACTAATTCAGGAATGAGAATGGAGAATGTTTAACTATTTCCTTGCTGCTGAACACAGCTGATCATTTACGCAAAGTGCATTACCCGATGTATTGAATACTCTGCTGTTCTCAGCAGAGCACCACAGATGCTGGAGTAGAGGAATAACCGCACAGCTGTTAAGAAAATAACATGTGTTCTTTATTTTGAACTTTGGCCAGCCAGATTGCATATGTATAAATAAAGTGTAATATGTTTGTAACAATAGTGAAAGCATCACATTTGTTTTCATATTCACTTCTGTTTTTTTCAGACATCACCAGGATTCAGACTTTTCTGGGGCCTGCTCTGATTCTGACATCCACAAACATAAGAAAAAGAAGAAGAAAAAGAAGAAACATACAAAGAAATCTGAGGGCTTCATTGAATATTTAGATCCTAATATCCAGAAGGCTGCTGGCTCGGAGACTAATAAGACATGGGAGAGAAAAGAATTTCGTTGTACAGATGACCCTCCATCTGAAGAATATAGTAAACATGGGAGTAAATGGCCTCACGATGGAGGGGATGCTGATTCCTGTCATAAAACAAAATACATAGGAGGAGGCCAGGAAAATAGCTATCACATATCTAAACCATATAATAAAGGTAAGAGACCATTAGAAATGAATGGGATTTCTATTTTTTCAAATAGAGAAAAATATTTAAAGCCATTAAGTGCTTTGTAACACACACACACACACACACACACACACACCTTCCAGACACTAAGCAACACAGTTTGTTGGATAATTTCTTCAGTTGTGTATATCTGTGAAATAAAGTAGATAAAATAAGTGATTTTTATTTACCCTAGTTATTGACTAGGTAATTGCTGTCGTCCACATGTTTGTTACAAGAAGTCCTGGGTCAGATCATACTGATGAGCTTAATCAGATAGGGAGGAGACTAATAGCATTGTTCCTATTGTCTATTATTCCTGTGTCAAGTCTGCTTAATTTAAATATTTGTGCTTTTTGGGTTTTTTTCCTGAGCACAGTAAATATTTTTATACTAATGTGTGTCCTTTTATTTATACAGACACACACAGTGGAGCCCCGCTATAACGAGACCGACGGGATCCAAAAAATTCCATCGCACTAAATGCAGGGTCGCGTTATAGCCGGGTTCCATTCCTGGCAGGCGGGGGGCTGCGGCTTCTCTCCCCATTTCCCAGCAGGGGAGAGAAGCTGCAGCCCCACGCCTGCCTGGGACAGAAAACTCCGGGATTGCAGTCTGCAGCCCCGGAGTTCTCTGTCCCAGGCAGGTGGGGGCCGCAGCTTCTCTCCCTGCTGGGCAGCGGGGAGAGAAGCTGTGGCCCCCCCGCCTGCCGGCACAGAGAACAAGGACTTGGGAGCCACGGTATAATCACACCATAACCAAACTTGCGTTATTGTGGGGCGTGTTATACCGGGACTTCACTGTATATATAGGGGAGGAAGGAAAGTCAAAAAAAATTTTGAATCCAGTAATCGTTGATCAACAAAGTCTCTGCACAAAACCATTCATCATATGTAGGGCCCGACCAAATTCATGGTCCATTTTGGTTGATTTCACGGTCGTAGGATTTTAAATATATTTCATGATTTCATCTATTTAAATCCTTAAATTTCACAGTGTTGTAATTATAGGAGTCCTGACCCAGAAAGGATTTGTGGAAGATGGGGATTTGCAAAGTGTGCTGTGCTTTTCTGTGCTGCTGCTGGTGGCAGTGCTGCCTTCAGAGCTGGGCAGCTGGAGAGCAGCAGCAGCTTGCTGGGAGCTCGGAAGGCAGAGCAGCTGCCAGCAGCAGCGCAGAAGTAAGGATGGCATGGTATGGTATTGCCATCTTACTTCTGTGCTGCTGCCTGTAGAGCTGGGCCCTCGGGTCTGCAGCAACCACTCTCTGGCCACCCAGCTCTGAAGGCAACAGCGCAGATGCAAGGGTGGCATGCTGACCTTACTTCTGCACTGCCTTCAGAGCTGAGAACATGGCCACCAATTGCCACACTCCTGCCGCTCAGCTCTTAAGTCAGTGCAGAACTAAGGGTTGCAATTCTGCAACCCTCTCCAAATGACCTTGTAATCCCCCTGCAATTCCCTTTTGGGTCAGGAACCCCAATTTGAGAAATGCTGGTCTCCCCCATAAAATCTGTGTAGTAGAGTAAAAGCACACAAAAGACCAGATTTCACAGTCTGTGATGTGTTTTTTTTATGGCTGTGAATTTGGTAGGGCCCTAATCATATAAAAACTACGAATAGATATTTCATCCCTTCTTTCCTGAGCAGGGAAGTTGGAGGATCGTCTTACCTTGCTCTGTAATAACTCCTCTGTCCATGCTGGAAACATTGGTGATTGGCTAAGGGGAGAACTAACCCTTTGATAAGAGAGTGGATAGCACTAGGTTGTTGTAATTAGTGAATCTTGTGACTAAAGGAGATGAAGGAAGTAAGGGTGGATGATTTAAATCAAAATAACAAATCACCAACTCGAATCTTGATTGAAATCAGCAAGCAGGAAATCTTGACAAATTACAGCTTTTAATTTTTGTTTTGCACTTGGGACTGGACTTGAATTTGAGAGACTTGGGTTCTATTCCCAGCTCAGTTACTGGTCTGCTAGGTGACCTTGGGTACCTCGTATCTATAAAATGGGGAGAACGATGGTTACATCCTTTGTCAAGTGCTTTGAGATCTACTGATAAATGTTGTCTAAGACCTAGGTATTTGCACTTCTAAATTACTTTTCTAGAGAAAGGTTCAGTCTCATTGATGAGTATAACGATTTAAACATGCTAATATGCAATGAAATATCACTTTTTGCACTAAACTTTATCCTTTTGCTAAACAGGAGGATAAACTGCATCTATAAACCTTTAAGAAATTATATAGCTGTGTGTGTGTGTGCGTGTGTGTGTGTACACGCGCACACACACTAGACTCTCTATTATCCAGGGAAAAAATTAATCCTGTTTAATAAAATCCTGGATAATCCCCATCCATAGGAAATATGGGGAGGGCGGGGCATTGGTTCACCAGGCACCCTGTGCCAGTGGGAGGGGGTGTTGGTTCACTGGCTGCCCAGCGCCCTGGGTTGTTTTTTGTTCTTGGGGCGGCAACAAAATCAGAGCTGGCCCTGTGAGTTACACACACTATTTTTTGACATCCTGGTTAATCCACATCCTGGTTAACCCAATCCTGGATAATCAAGAGTCTACTGTATGTGTATATAATATCAGATTCTTAATTATTGTGTTTTTGTTAGAAAATGAATATCTAATTTCGATATTCTTTGTATCAAAGTGCATTTGAAGGGAATTTTAATGTAAAAAACATTTAAATGTTTTTAGTTAAATAAAACTACTCTAAATGTGCTGGATGTTTAAAGTTTACCAAACTGTGTAAAAATGTAAAATCATTTAGAACTGATTTTATTAAACACGGGAAGTATTTACTGTAGTTAGTGACTATTTTTAGTGTCCATGGGCCAGATTTTCAAAGGTATTTAGGTACCTAAAGATGCAGTTAGAGGCCCCAGTGGGATTTTCTGAAGTGCCTAAGGACAAGGTAGAAACATAATCCCCATTGAAATCAATGGGAGTTGTGTGCCCAACCTGTCTAGGTACTTCTGAAGAAATCCCATTAAGCCCCTATCTGCATCTTTAGGCCTAAATACCTTTAAAAATCTGGCCCATTGTCCTGGTTTTTACAATGAGTAGATCTCCTTTCCCAGCTGGTTTTTATTTATAGAGTGGAAGAGAAAAACAAGCTTTCCTGCTTTGCCAGCTCCCATTCAGTTTCTCAACTTTGAATGAACTAGTCCAAATGAAGAAAATATTCTCTGCATTTGCTAGCTAAACTGAATAATTAAGGCAAAAGCTTTTCTGCACAACAGAGACTGAAGGTACTGATATTTGGGAAAATGTAAATCACTCCATTGTAAAGACTGAAAATAACAGCTACTTACTGCAGAACATATTGTTACAAAGCTTGAGTTGGCCCCAAAAGTTAGATATTTTCCTCCTGATTCTGTGTATAATTAAAAAAGCAGCTCCCTTTAGCTCAGGGGTTCTCAAACTGGGGGTCGGGACCCCTCAGGGGGTTGCAAGCTATCAACTTCCACCCCAAACCCCGCTTGCCTCTAGCATTTATAATGGTGTTAAATATATTTAAACTGTGTGTCTAATTTATATGGGGGGTTGCACACAGAGGCTTGCAATGTGAAAGGGGTCACCAGTAAACATGTTTGAAACCCACTGAATAGATGGACCTTTTTAAATAGATTATAGCAATCTGAGGATTTAATTTAGATTAAATATGAAATTATGACAATTTTAAATGGGTTTAAGAATTAATTAAAAATCTGACTTTTTAAAAAAATCAATTTTTACCCACCCTTTTGTAAATACAAGAAATCCTGTAACAGAGAAGCAAAAAGATGGTCAGCAATGCACCACCCAGAGAATCCCTGCCCCAAAAAATTCATGAATTAAGGAGGATTAAGATTGGACACATTAGAAGTTTCCCTGTGGGGATGTATTAGTAGTTTTATTACTGTATAAACTCAATTAAGGTCCTTGAATTAGTAGCTTTTTAATAATTCTTTGCTCTTTTTTTTTTTTAATCTGAAGATTTGAAATTACTTCATAAATCTGGATCAGTATCGTGACCATATTGCAGATAGGGAAACTAAAGCATAGAGGTTAAATGATTTGCCCAAGGTCCTTGCAGAGCTGGGACTTGAATCCAAATCAGACTCCTAGTCCAATGTTCTATCCACTGGACTATACTTTCCTGGGGTTGCAGGAGAACAGAATGGTAGCTTGACAAATTAGGATTGGGGGAGTATTTCATGCGGAGGGGTAGCATGGTCACATGCACATAGATGGAAGAGATTAATAAGGTATTGAAACTGGTATAGTTGGTGAAGGGTTTGAATTAGAGGATGAGGTCTGAAATGTAGGTAAGGACTTTTTGATACAGATTGTAGTATTCCAATACAACATTTTATTAACAAAGGCTGCCAAAACCAGTCACTTCATTAGAAAAACACTGCCCCTGAAACAATTTGTTTATACTAAGAGTGCTGATTTGGTAATCAAAATAATCTTCGTATCTGATAAGTGGGTTTTGTTAACATTGAAATACTTTCTATTTCAGCTATAGACCTACCTTGTTATGGACACACAGTCATTAAATGTTTGGATGGCAACTTTGCATACACAGATGAAACCAGATGGAAAGTATGTTAAATTCCTGTGATTCTCTTTCATTTTGGGTATAGTAATAGACAAATTGGCTGCTGCAGGCTTTTTACTTTAGTGCACAGTCCAACTCTTTCCCTATTTTTATTAACATAAGAGATCAATTTGACATTTCCCATATAGAACAAAAAATACAAACCTAATTTGGATTCTAAATGTAATTCATGTTAGACTTTCTCCTATTGCTCTCATCTAACACCAATATACCATATGGTTTGGAATTAGTTTTCTTAACCCTTCGGCATCAGCCATAGACTAGATAAACCATACAGCTATCAGTGGCTGAAAATTAAGTTCTTGACAACATTTTCTTGTTTAAAATAACTTTCTTATGAACATGTTCATAAACTATTAAGTACTATTGTTAAATCAGATAAATGTAGATAGTTCGTGGAGATGGGTTTTCTTATAGCGCTGGGAGAGCTCTCTCCCCATGCTATGCCGTGACTACACAAGCCACGTTAAAGCACTGCTGCGGCAGCACTTTAACGTTGCTAGTGAAGCCATGCCCTGGGTATCTTTCCCAGACCTGGAGACTCTGTATGGTTCAAAAGCTAGTCTCTTTCATCAACTGAAGTTTATCCAATAAAATATTACCTCACCTGTCTCCCTAATATCCTATAACCAACAAACTACAACTACACTGTATACACCAATCGATTGTAGTACTTACCCAGGATTTTGTGTTTTCTCATCAGTAGCACAGCAGTGCTCTGTAAAGTAGCAACTGAATTACAATGGTTTTATTACAATTTGAGATATTGCCAACCTGTTTTCCTCTCTTGTAGGTGAGTGAAAAGTAATCGTTGCAGAAAAAACTCACTAGCCACAGGCAAGTTGTATTTGTCAATCTTCAGTATTTTCTATGTTCTTGGGAAGTGGGTGAGGGGAGCTCTGTTGCTAACAAATAGTGGACTGAAGAAGCATATCACTCTGAGGTGAAAAATCAGCATCTTACTGCCCACTACTAGTCAAAGAGTGTTGGCTGTATCATTCTAGCATAGATAACCAGTGAACGTCAGCATCTCAAAAGTTGTGAGCTGCATTGTGTTACTGCTGGATTATTAACATGGGGAGACATTCTTTTAAGATTGATTTAAATTGTGGTGATCTGCTAGTCTTGCTGTTGGAATGACTTTTCATTTTTTAAAAAAGTGGCTGTTTCTATGGCTAATGTAAACTGTAATTACACTAATGCTTTGTCTATACTAGCATTTTTGTCGGTCGGGGTATGAAAAAAACCACACCTTTGACTGACTTTCACCAACAAAAGCGCTGATGTGGACAGTTCTATGTTAGTGAGAGACACACTCCTACTGACATAGCTACTACCACTGTTCATTGGAGATGGTTTAATTGTGCCAGTGGGAGAGCTCTCCCACCAGCATAGGGCAGCTACACGGGAGACCTTACAGCATCACCACTGTAAGGTCTGTAATGTAGACATAGCCTAAGAGTAGCTTTCTGCACTGAAAAGTCCCTCCAGGGCAAGAGATGGAGAGTAACTGTAGAAGAAAACTATTAACAATGGAAAGGGGTATAAATGGGTTCATAATATCTAGAATTTTTTTGAGTGAGGATATTGAAAACAAGATATTTGTATTTGTAGATCTCGGTATCCAGGGGCTGCCTTCAGATTCCTAAAATGTAGGTATTGGCCATAGTCTCCCCTCTTCTTCAGTGTGAGAAGCTGATCAACTGCAGATTTCTATTGCTACTATCTAAATTCTGGCAAATCATTTCTGTCTCTGTCAAGGAAGCGAAGCAGTAGCAATCTGGCTCTTTATATTAATTTGATTTGAAAAATCCATGTCTGTGTATACACTGGTAGTTACCACAAATAGGTAACATTTTAATGGTATTTCCTCTTCCCAAGAACTAGCACATATCTCAAATAGCACAGTTTGAGTAATGTGGGCTTTTTAATGGAAAACATGTAGGTGCAGTTCTCGCTGTTCCAAAGTCTATATATTCCCATTTTAGATAAGAAAATAAAAGGCAGAGCATAGAAGAAAAATAATCAGATTTTCAAGGATTTTGTCTGTAATGAATATGAGTTGGCCAGCAGGTGGCAAAATTGGTTCAGTACAGACAAGTAAAATCTATGGTAAGGAAGCAAGTGTTGTTAAATCACCCAAACATATTGTTTTTGTGTGTTGCAATTTATTGTGGTGTATGGCAGAAATGTGTTACAGTAACAAAATCCAAAAAAATTACATTCCCTCTTCAAAAGACTGCCCTGCACAACAGGCAGGATGATACGGTTGTGATGGTGCTGGGCAGAGTAACTTCCTAAGTCTGAGGAATCTTCACCTTTTCATATACTTAAGGAAGTCAGTTGGCTTTCTGTAGACTATAGAAAAGATGAGAATACAAAGCATTAAGGAGTTTCTGAATGATGAGTTCTCAAAAGGATGGAACAATGCTTGGAGAGAGTATGAAAATCAAACCACGTTCTAGGGCTCACTAGCTGCTAGGACAAATATATATGAGTGACAGAGGAATGGATGGAACCATGATTTTGGGCTGGGATCTTGTCAGATTTCATAAACTAAATGGCTGAAGCTGGCTATTGATTGGGCTGGAGGCTTAAAAAAATCCAGGCACTGCATAAAACAGAACTTTTGACTTTGAGTGGCCCCAGCAAGTTGCTGGAGGTGTCATTTTTGGGGGACAGCTTGACCAAGAGATCATTAATGAAACCAGGTAATTTAATGTTAGGAATGTCCTGGCCAAATTCAATCAAGTTTGCCTATCTAGGATTAAACTCAGTAACCTTGAAAGTTGAGGACAGAGTTGGTTGCATTTCAGTTTTGAAATCCCTTTGCTTTAAGATATGTGGTTTAGTGCTGTAGCTTCACATGATATGGAGCACCTGCAGCTTCAGGCCTTAACTGTTAAGAAACCAAAACAGGAATCTCCAGTAGTAGTAGTGAGGTATTTACCTGTATAGCTGGCAGTGGTGCAACCACTGCTGGAATACTCTGTGCAATTCTGGTACCCACATTTCAAGAAGAACGTTGATAAATTGGAGAGGGTTCAAAGAAAAGCCATGAGAATGATTAAAGGATTAGAAACCTGCTTTTTAGTGACTGAGCTCTTTCAGTCCATTTATTTAGATTAAAGAGAAGGTAAATGGGTGATTTGATTACAGTCTAAGTATCTACATGGGAACAAATATTTAATAATGGGCTCTTCAATCTAGCAGTGACGGCATAACATGATCCAATAGTTAGAAACTAGATTAATTCCAACTGGAAATAAGGTGTACATGAACCACGAGAGTAACTTTTGGAACAATTTACCAACGGTCATGGTGGATTCTCCATCACTGATGTTTTAAATTGGATATTTTTCTAAAAGATATGTTCTAGGAATTATTTCAGGGAAGTTCTGTGGCCTATATTATATAGGAGGTCAGATTAAATGGCCTTAGTCTGATTTTGTGTTGAAATTTCATAATCAGGAAATGACACTTCCTCCTCTTGTCTTTCAGATTCAAAGTGTTGATTGAAGCCATCCCTACACTTTAAACTATATTTATAACAGAACAATTAACTCGTCAATCCATAAGTGGTGCTTCAGAATACTGTACAGGATTTTACCATGGAAGAACTTTTTTTAGTTTTTACCTTGACTTTTTTTAAAATTTACCCATAATCCAAAAGGATGGAAACTTTCTACAACTGCTGAACATTGTAAATATCACATTGAAAATAATGCCCTGGAATAGAACATCTCAAATGCTGCTTAATTACAGACTCAGGTTGATTATGTGTTATTCATGTAATATTACTCCACGTTAAACTTCTGGTGCAAGCGACTAGAAAACCACAACTGACAGTCTGTATATTTTAATTTAAAGACTTAAAATTTCACAAGCTTTCAGATAGCTAGAATATCTCTGATATCTGACACTAGAAACTAATTTACTTCACACTTTAGCTGTATTCAAGCTTTGAAGAAAAACTTACAGAGAAGTTCTGGTTTGGAACTTTGTGAAACATACCACTCAGCATACACAGTTCTGAATGTATCTCTGACAATTTGTATACCCTCCCATATGTTTTTGTTACTTTTTTATATAGTGTCACTTGTCTTGACTGATTGGTTTCAGTTGTCTGTTTTGTCCCTTGAAAGTTACAGACAAATTCATACTGTGATTTTATTTTTATTATGAAATGCTATCAAACTGTGATACTTAATATTCACTGGTCCTGCATCAGGAGATGGAGTGGGGAAGCTGTATTAAATACAGTTCATCTGTATAATCTGTCTGGTTTATACAAGCTGTGTTGTTCAGAGATGTCTAAAGTTTGATCTTTGTTGTTTTTTTTTTTAAAGATAAAGCACTTGCCCCACTGTAAATATATAGCATGTAAAATTTATATAGTATATAAATACAGGAAAGTCAAAAGAGCTTTTTACACTGTTTACTTGTTATTTATTCAATTTTTACCCATTACAACAGTGCACTGAAGAGCTTAATTCTAGCTCTGCCTTAATGTCAGATGACAAAGGGGGTCTGATAATGCTTGATAACTTGTCCTTTAACTGATTGCATTGATTTATGTTAGCAGAGGGGAATGACCATTCTTCCACCTGTTCCTAGTACCATTCTATTTTCCACCCAGTTACAACTGCCTAAGTTGCTCCTGCTGTCCCCTGTGGCAGGTCTTGAGTCAAAGTTCGTCATAAATACACTTCTGACTCTCCGCACCTTCCCTGTGGCAACAAATCATGTGTATACATGAAAAGTAATAGCTTAGTGGTGAGAAAGTAAACTTGTAGCTGCTTGGTTTTGTTTCCCAAGCCCCCCCCCCCCCCATATTTTGTACCTTACACTCTTCTCCAGTAAAGAACTTTATTTTAGTACAGACTCTCACCTTAGTGGGAATGACCACTACTGCTCATCTCTCCAGTTGGTCTGTTTTACCTTACCGTGTTTGCTGTGAATTCAGCAACTTGTTTGGTCAGAAAAGCCTGGAGTTTTAGCTGTTTTCTTATCTTTCAACATTACTAAAACTGGACCTTAGAACTGCTGCTAAATACCACTTGCCGAGGGTAAAGTTTTGCATTCAAGAATTTTTTGGGGGAAAAATAAATAAATACAAAGTAAGTTAGTTTGTGATCAGATTTCATAGAAAACTATGCATCTGCCTTTGACCAGCTTTGTAAAATAGCCTGCCAAACGTTGCTTGCAAAGGAAAACTCAGTTTGAGCAGTTTTATTCCATTCATGTAGAAAATAGACCTGTTTTACCTGAAAGATTCTGGATGAGTGTAGAATTAGTAGGTTTAAACAGGCAATAAGCAACTGAAACCTGATGAAGAAGTGATTTTTGTTCAGAGTAGTTAAAGGTTGCTTGGCAGGAATTTGATTTTAATATAAATAATTAGGGAAAAGAGATGTCTTATCTTTAACATGTACTCTACCTTTTCAGTTAAGGGCTGACACCTCTCAGTCTGCATGTGAGATCAAGGAGGCTGCAACCCATGTCATGCCTTGCCGCACCTGATATTTCAAAGCAGCTGAAACTTTAATTCTCTGGCTTTAGATACATGTACATTTTCCTTTTCAGTGCCTCTTATCTGATTAAAGAAAAAGAGAAGTCATTCATCGTTGTTGCCTATCTATCAAGAGAAGTGAGTAAGCATTAGTTATTACCTTGCTCTATTTAGAGCCTCAAATGAGGAAAGTGTCTTCAGGATAGTACTTAAATGGTTTACTGAATAGTGCCTAGGTCAGATATTAACAATGTCTGGTTTGTAAGGCAAAATTAGCAAAAGTTAAGTAATTTAAAGAGTCCTTGTGGCCAGAGCTGGGACAGGGAAAGTTTTGGATTAGATAGCCACTTACAGAGTAACTGTTTTGGGAGTAAGCTAAATCTTCATCTGTATAAAAATCACGAGCAGGTGGGTCCCTTATTCTGTACTTTTATCTTGAGTAAATGAAAGGAGCTGGATGGCTGTATAGCTTCATACTTTATTTTATTTTTCTAAATGAAATCTCACCACAGTTTAAACATGTCTTACTGATAAACAAGCCCATTATTTGCAATGGATTTACAACCATGTTACTTCAGACTTGATACATAATTTTCATGCAAATTGTGTACAATGTGTAACAAATCAATACATAGCTGTACAGTATTTACATTAACTTTATACTGAACTGTAAATAGAAATGCTTTCCAGGAAAATATAGAAAACAACTGGTAAACCACACTTCGTAGCTTCTCATCTACAAGAGACCTAACTTTTCCAGCAAGCATATATAGATGTGTATTAAAATTTAAAAAATATGCATTGCTCTATATATGAAGCATTATAAATGCTGAGATTAAAAAGGTTCAGTTTTATACCATATGCTTCAAAATGTTAAGTGACTTACTAAAAAGAGCTTTTTGTCAGGTTATTTAGCCTTTAAATCAGTCCAGCTGATCTTAAGTATTATATACACTTTCTTCCCTAGATGACACTAGGCCAGATCTACACTAGCGGGGGGAGTCGACCTAAGATACACAACTTCAGCTACATGAATAGTGTAGCTGAAGTTGGCGCATCGTAGGTCAACTTACCTGACGTCCTCACGGTGGCAGCAGGCTCTCCCGTCGACTCCACTTGCACCTCTTGGCGAGCTGGAGTACCGGAGTCAACGGGGAGCACCTATGGGGATCGATTTATCGCGTCTAGATGAGACATGGTAAATCAATCCCTGATAGATCTATCAGTACCCACCAATCTGGGGGGTAATGAAGACAAGCCTTAACTGAAGTTGAAATTAGTAGTAATCTAGGGCCATGAAAGTTATAGATGCTGGCAGGGGCCAGAAAAGTAGCAGAAGGAAGTCTGTTGCCAGGGTCTGACTGCTGTCCCCATGTTGCTTAATGGGAAATATAAAAAAACCCACCCACTCTGCTATGATAGGAGGACCTCTTAAGAACTGAGAAATAGAGAAATTTTTCAGTACAAACAGGACTGGGGAAGTCAACTGCAATTAAGATTGCTGACCTAGCCTCAGAAAAAGCAAAAACAAATAGTGCGTTAGGCAATGATGGTGACTTGCCTTAAACTCATCCTAACCATAAACCCTCATGAGAGAGGGCTTTTCATCCCCTCATGGACAGTACCTAATCTGGCCAAAATTTTCATAAACAATTTTTCCTTTACTAACCTTAAGGCCAGAAGAAATTTTGGCTCAATTTCAATCCCTACTAATACTGCTACAGAGAACATCTGAAATAAAATATTCTTACACAAGAATGTTACTGGCACCGTTGGTGGTAAATTAATTATATTGTGCACCATATTTAATAGCTTTCATTCAGAATAAGAAAAATGGACATAAATTGCTGCTGCTTAAAATGACTTTTTTAAATGCTAAAGAATAGTATATATTTCCTGCTATAACATACCATAGTTGCATACTGTTTCAAGTGTTAGATGTACAGAGTATTAAAAGTTTCACTAAATGCAGCATATCATGTCTCTTAAGGCATTTCCTTCATGCTTACAGACAAATATCCTTGACAATAAGACTGTTTTCCAAGGATCGTGTTTTTCAGGGATGTAAGGACTGTTACACAAAGCCTTCATGGTCATCAATGCTTTTGTAATCTAGACTTATTTCATGATTTAAAATTGGTTTAGATTTACATCTTTAAACAACCCTAGTTCTGGATATGTCACCATTTCTATTACATATCCAAATGTTTCTAGCTAACTCCCCCACCCAACCCCAAACACCCAGTCCTTAACAACACATACTTTTTAGGGCTGTCAATTGCAGTTGACTCACACGATTACACTTTTGAGTTAATCTCAATCAATCACAGTATTAAACAATAGAATACCAACTGAAATTTATTAAATACTTTGGATGTTTATATATATTGTATACTGTGTTGTAACTGAAATCAGTGTATTCTTGATTACAAATACTGTAGTTGCACTGTAAAAGAAACAAGTATTTTTCAATTCATCTCATACAAGTACTGTAGTGCATGCTCTGTCATGAAAAGTGCATCTTACAAATTTAGACAGTGACATAACTGCACACTAAAACAAAACCATGTAAAACTTTAGCTCCTACAAGTCCACTCCGTCCTACTTCTTGTTCAGCCAATCGCCAAGCCAAACAAGTTTGTTCACATTTACAGGAGACATTGCTGCCCTCTTCTTATTTACGTCAATAAAGTGCGAACAGGCATTGCATGGCACTTTTGTAGCCAGCGCTGCAAGGTATATATATATGGATCAGATAAGCTAAACATTCATATGCCCCTTCAAGCTTTGTCTACTATCCCAGAGGACATACTTCCATGATGATGATGCTTGATAAAAGAATAATGCATTAATTAGATAAGTGACTGAACTCCTTGGGGGAGAATTTTTTGTCCCCTGCTGTTTTACCTGTATTCTGCCATATATTTCATTTTATAACAGTTTCAGATGATGTCCCAGCATGTTAATTTTAAGAACACTTCACTGCAAATTTGACACAACACAAAAAAGGTATCAAAGTAAGATTTCGAAAGTTAGCTACAGCACTCAACCCAACGTTTAAGAATGTGAAGTGCCTTCCAAAATCTGCAAGGGACAAGGTATGGAGCATGCTTTCAAAAGTCTCAAAAGAGCAGCACTGCAATTAGGAAACTATACAACCTGAACCACCAAAACAAAATCAACCTTCTGCTGGTGCCATCTGACTCAGATGATGAAAGTGAATGAGTCGGTCCGCACTGCTTTGGATTGTTATCAATCAGAACCTGTCTCAGCATGAACATATGTCCACTAGAATGGTGACTGAAGCATGAAGGGACATCTGAATCTCTAGCACATCTGACACTTAGATATCTTGCAACACCAACTACAACAGTGCCATGAGGACACCTGTTCTTGCTTTTAGGTGACATTGTAAACAAGAAGCAGGGAGCATTATCTTGTGTGGCAGGGTGGGCCTGGCCCAGCCCTGCTGCCCCTTTAAGAAGGAGAAAAGCCCTCTGCAAACCCCCCTGCAGAGAAGGCTAATTAGCCACCTGGGCTGCAGAAGGCTCAAGGTTGATGAGTTGCACCTGGCAGCCTCCCCAGGGGGGATAAAAGCCTGCCAGGCAGGAAGCCCAGGGTGGTGGTGTGGTGGAGTGAGTTAGAGAGAAAGAAGGAGACAGAGAAGGTACAGGCAAGGGAGTAAGAGCTGAGGAAAGTAGCTGAGCTAACTATTCCTGAGGCCAGCCTAGTGAGGGCTGGGCCTGAGCTAACCTGAAGCCTGTAATGCTGTATATTGGTGGTGAGGTTTGCACTGACTGTGAATAAAGAGCACTGTTTGGAGCCACAGAAGAGTCTCCTGCCGGTTTGTGACGTGGGGGCGAGAAGGCGATCTGTCACACTGTAAATGTAAACAATCTTGCTAATTTGGGTGATTGGCTGAACAAGAAGTAGGACTGAGTGACTCGCAGGCTCTAAAGAGTTATTGTTTTATTTTTGAATACAGTTATTTTCTGCATATAATTCTACATTTGTAAGTTCAATTTTCATGTTAGAGATTGCACTACAGTACTTGCATTAGGTGAACTGAAAAATACTATTTCTTTTGCTTTTTTTTTTTACAGTGTAAGTACTTGTAATAAAAAATAAATAGTCAGCACTGTACACTTCGTATTCTGTGTTTTAATTGAAATCAATATTTGAAAATACAGAAAACATCCAAAACTATTTAAATAAATGGTATTCTATTGCAGTTTAACAGTGAGATTAATCACGATTAATTTTTATAATCGCTTGACAGCCCTAATACTCTTCAACCTTAAGTTAAGACTTTTTTAAAATTAGTGAGGCCGAAAGGAGAAACAGGCTGTGATATGAGTTTTGCAACCGACTACTCTAATTTTTAAAAGTTTCAATTATGCAGAGTCCACAACTGGCCTTGAAGTCCTGACTCCATGGATTGGAGACGCCACCCATCCCGCATGGTTTTAAATCTGTCATAACTGAGAATTAATTTTAATACTCCTTTAAAGAGATTACAACTGAAAAAAAATCGAAGAAGGACATAGTGTGTGGGCTTCTCCTCCATTCTTTTCTATCAGCCCCTCTGAAGACAGACAGGGTCTACAATATTCATATGCTGCTCTTAGGTTCCATACAGCACAAGGCAAGTTAGTAAGATGGAAGCCTTGGCTTTAATTGAAGTTAGAGATGAAAGAAACTTGTAGGCATGTTTCTACAGTGCAGAATAATTCCCCACACTGTAGTCAAAGTTGCTTTTGTAGGTTTAAGTCAATAGTTTTGTTCAGATACGGAAGCTCTAAAGTACTAATGGCACAGATTCCATAGCTCAGCTTGAAACAATATATGGAAAGCTATAAGAGCATGAATACAGGAGCAGGGTTAAAAAAAAATTCTCCCATCATAAAATTAAGGATTTTACCTCAATGAAATCTTTTGTATAATTTAGAAAAGAAAATGTTTCAATAAAGCAGGCTAGATCATAAGTTTGTGTCTTAGAACATGGATGTTAAGAAAGACTAATAGAATCCCACAAGACATTCAACCAGTTAAATATCTAATATAACCATTTACTTTCAAATAAGTATTTTAGTAGAGTTGATGGCATGAGATCAAATATTTAGATAATTAGGGTTTTCTATTCCCTCCCCAGTTTTGTCACTGAAGCACAAATGTAAGAAGCCATGTTTAAAAACAGACATTTTTTGCTTTATTCTGGGGTTTTGTTAACCAAGTAAAGGACCAAATTCTGCTCTCTTTACTCATACAAGTAATCCTACCGACTTTCATCGGGCTACATCCATGAATAAGGAGATTTATTTACACTGCCCCTTCTTAAAAGAAAATCAGTGTTTTGGAGCATTTTACCCATATAAAAATCAGAGATTCTCAGTAATAATGCAAATTCTTTTTTGCTGCTTATTAAGGGCATAAGCATTTAGCAACAAGTTTAGCCTGCTTATGAAAAGCTATCTGTCCGTAAAGTCACGTCTTCAGCCCATGAATCCTTGCTTTTGTCGATGCATATTTTCAGTGCATATCCTACTGCTTGGATAACAGTCTAATATTAAAAGGTATATTTTAAAGCTACTACTATTACTCATTTGGGGAGAAATTCTAAAAGCTCATCACATTAGCCATTCATTTTCTACAAAGTGAGGTTAGAATGCTGCTGCATTGCTAAGGATATGTTTTCAAAACTAGTATTAAGGTTTTCTTGTAGCCCTGTACCCCAGTGCTGAGTGCTGTATTACAGTGAGGTGTTAGTTTGTCAAAGTCCTTATGACAACATCTCCTGTCATGGGCAATATGCTCAAGGAACAGGTAGGAGAATATCATATTATCCTGAAATATTTTCTCCCTAGAAGAGTGAAAGTGCAACAAATAAAAATGCACATAAGGCTTCCATGTTTTCAGTTAGTGTAAATGAAATTCCATTACAATCATTCCTTGCAATTGTCCCTTGGGAATTTTGCTCCAGTATTGTATGCAAAATAATAATCTTCTTGGATGATCTTAAAGGGATATAAAGTAAGAAAATGTATATATTTCTAAACTGTTTTGATTCAGCTTGCTTCATTTTTACTTTACCTTATCACTTGACTTTGATCCATTTATACATTAATTAGTGCAGGTATGTAAGTGACCCATGTTAAGTGCTATTTTTTATTAGCAATTCTTCTCTTTCTTGTTGCCAGCATATCATAAAAGGGATCTCTGCTGATACTTGCTCTAGTGGAAGGAGGAGGAAATATCAATTTAGTTTATAAAACATGTATTACCCAAACACATTTGTTTACCTTTCCATGGCTAGAGACTCAAAGCTGTAATATGTTGGCAGGCCAATGCATCCTTACAAAAAATCAGCAACAAGATTTTCAGGTAGTTAGCAGAGGAACATACAGCTACATTCTATTCTCATTAACCAACTAAAGTTCTCTCATATTTTCTTGATTTTCAGTTCATAGTAACCAGAACACTAATGTCTCAAAGTGCTTCATTTGGTTTCACACATCTTGCCCCAGCAATCCCTTCCAGCTAGTCATTAATCCTCAGGAAAGGCCATTGCCTACGGCTACTGCTTAAATAGTTCCTTAAGGCATGTTCCTTAGTACAGCACACATTCCTGGATTCTTTATTTGGAAAGGAATTTATATACAATTTACACTTCAGCACTTTTGAAAGGTATTTAAGACTTTGAACTCACTTAATAGATTTAATCCATTCTTCCTTCTCTTCTGGGGTGGGGGCAGATATCCTGTACACAACATGGTTGCCTTCTACCACTCTACCATCAGCTTCTGTTTTACAGGCTTTAATTACTTGACCTTTATGGCTGGGGTTATAGAGCTCAAAGCAGTTCTAAAGATAAAGAAATAACCAAACTTGTTACAAGGAGGAACTGAAGATCTGCATGTACCCTGGCTGTTACTTAAATAATCCATTTACATACTAGGCTCATTAAAAGGAAAAAATTCTTACTGGTTTTCTAGGATCTTCAACTTCTCTTATACTAAGATTTTCTAAAGGAATAATTCCTCTAGGTTCTTTGTCCTAAAACAAAGAAAGAGCACACATTACTATTCAGTTATACTTTTTACTCCTGGGGGAATTCTGCGCCAAAAAAATGAAAATTCTTCAACAAAACATTTGAAATTCTGCACACTATTTTAAAATTCTGCATATTTTATTTGTCAAAATAACAATAGAATCACATTAGTTTCGATTATGTTTGGTCATTTGTTTCAAAATGTCCATCAGCAAGTACAGTAAAACCTCCATTTAACGAACTAATTCGGGCGAGGGGTTGTCCGTTAAATCCAAAAGTCCGTTATTTAATTTAAAAAAAAAACGAGCTGTGGGAGCAGCAGCCTGCCCGCCACAGGGCAGGGCCGGCGACAGAAATTTTGGGGCCCCCTACTGTGATCGTTGCCCCCCTCCCCCCCCAGCCTATTCTGCCCCATTCAGCTCCCGCTGCCAGCCTGGTTGTAGGGAACCCAGGCTGGCAGCGGGAGCTCAGACCCCGGCTAGCAGGAGCTTGCAGGGAAACTCTAAAGTGGCAGCCGGTTGAGCGCTCAGACTGCCGCCGCTTTGGATTTTCCCCCCAGGCTCCTGCCAGCCGGGGTCTGCTCAACCCACCGCTGCTCACCCCCCCCCCCCCCCCGCCACTTTGGGCTCTCCCCCCAGGCTCCTGCCAGCCGGGGTTCTGCTGCCTGCCCCAGTCAGCTCCTGCTGCCAGCCTGGGTGTAGGAAGCCCAGGCTGGCAGCGGGAGCTGAGACCCCCGTTGACAGGAGCCTGCGGGGAAACTCTAAAGCGACAGAGAGCTGAGCAGCGGCGGCACCGGCCGAGCTCTCAACCTGCTGCTGCTGTAGAGTTTCCCCGCAGGATCCTGCTAGCTGGGGTCTCAGTTTGGCTTCCTACACCCAAGACAGCAGCAGGCTGCGACCACAGCTGGCAAGGGACCAGCGGGGGAAACCCCAAAGCAGCGGCAGGTTTAGCGCTCAGACCGCTGCCACTTTGGGGTTTCCCCTCGCTGGCCCCTTGCCAGCTGGGGTTCTGCCTCCTGCCCCAGTCTGCTCCCGCTGTCAGCCTGGGTTCGCTGCACCCAGGCTGTCAGCGGGAGCTGAGTGGGGCAGGTGGCAGGAGCCTGGGGAGAGAGCCCAAAGTGGTGGCGGGCTTAGCAGTCAGCCTGCCGCTGCTTTGGCATTTCCCCCGGTGGATCCCTTGCCAGCCGGGGTCTCAACTTGCTGCCAGCCTGGATGTAGGAAGCCCAGGCTGGCAGCGGGCTGAGACCCAGGCTGGCAGAAGCCGGGGGGAAAACCCCAAAGCGGCGGCAGTCTGAGCGTTCAACCGGCTGCCACTTTAGAGTTTCCCTGCAAGCTCCTGCTAGCCGGGGTCTGAGCTCCCGCTGCCAGCCTGGGTTCCCTACAACCAGGCTGGCAGCGGGAGCTGACTGGGGCAGAATAGGCTGGGGGAGCCCCCAACGATCACTATAGGGGGCCCCAAAATTTCTGTTGCCGGCCCTGGAGCCGGCAGGCAGCCCGCCCGCTGCCGGGACCCGGGCGGCAGCGGGGAGCCGGCAGTCGGCCCCCGAAAAACGGATTTGGGATGCATCGGACTTGCTCATAAATTTTGTCCGTTGCATCCGAAGTCCGTTAAATCGGGGTTTTACTGTATGTCTGTAACAATACCCCCCCCCCCCCCAAAAAAAGATTCCTTACTAGGCATATTAATACAGACCACTTCTGCTTAATAATTAAACTAAAATACAGAACCGTATTTTCCACACCCCTCAGAAGCAGTGCAAAGGCTTGGGGGAGTTGGGTAATGGAGGAATAAGGGAGAGGGAAATAAATTGCTGAGAAGGAGCTTGGATGTGAACTTGGAGGACTATTGGGTATTGGTGAGAAAAGTATGGAACAGGTTTATTTGGGGGATGGGGTAAGATTTTTAGGGAGCTTTCCCCCATGTAGACCCTGGCTAACCCCTAGCCTCTCCCATTCAGTCAGGCACATCTGCCGTTGTCCCCATGTGTTCCTGCACCCGTATGTGTCCCTCCACCCCCACTCAGACACCCCATCCCCATGTGGCCCTGCACCTCTCCCCCTCTCCCCATGTGGCTGTCCCTCCTCCACATCCCTATGCCCCTGTCCCAATGTGTTTCTGTGCCCCCACCCAGCCACTCCCCCCTCCCTGTGTAGTTCTGCATCCTCCCCACATCACCATGTGGCCCTGCACCTCTGTCCCCCTGTAGCTCTGTGCCTCCACTCCTATTCATCCCCTGCCCTAGTCTGTCCTTCCCCACTAGCCCTTATGAGCCCCGTCTGACCCCAGCACCCCATGCTGTCTTTATCCCCAGTCTCCTGACCTGCCCTGACAGGCACTGCGAAGAAGGCACTATAGGCTCTCTTCCCTCAGTGGCTGGGAGCTGCTGCTTTGTTCTATCGCCACAGCGCCCTCTGCTGGGCAAAAGGAAGAACTGCAGCAACATTTTGGCAGAAGCTTTTTTTATGCAAAAAATTAAAAAATATATGGGGCTCATTATTTATGTGCATGCGCAGTAGTGCAGAATTCTCCCACCAGTATCTTTGGATTCCAGACACACATTTGCAGCAATATATACTTACTGTTGTATATTCAAAATAATACAGGCAATTATCTGTCAGAATAAACCATCTCCGCTTCCATGTTTTTACTCTTCCCCCTATAAATAGAAGGCACCACTAACTTAATAGTGTTTTATCATCAAGATTCTAGGCTATGGATAAGACAGTAATTTAGTAGTTGCTTAATGTTTAATGATTTTTAAAATATGGCTTAAATGCTTAGTTGCAAATGGATAAGACACAGATGAGTTAAGGTTTAAGTAATTTAAGTTTCCCGGTAAATATTCTAATACTAAATGACAAAATCCTGAAAAAACATTAACTATGGTGATGCTGACATGCCACCTTAACAGCTTCTGAACATAGTGTTATTCTAATCTTAAATAAGTCCATGTGAAAACAGTACTTACTGAACAAATCTGCTCCCTGTCTGTGTTCAGTCATAGCTGCTTACTATAGCGACAAGTATATTATTAATATTATTTATCCATTAGCAGTACAGCATCAAGGGAGGGAGCTGGATCACCTATTGAATTGTTGTCTAGGTTCCAACTACAGGACCAGATTCTACCCTAAGTTAAACCCGTGCAACAATGAGGTTCCACAAGTGTAACTAAGGGCAGAATTTGACCTGCCATAGCTTTTATTCATGATGATGCACTGCACAAGTCATTTAAGAACCCAGACTGACTTTCAGATCACAGGCTGAGTGCCCTGTAGCTGACAGTTAAAAATGTTGGCTCAGCCTGCAAGTCAAAGTTCCTGTAATTCTTTACAGTTCCACTATTTCTTAAAATCAGTTTCCAGAAAAGAACTGCAGATCAGGCATTGGCAAGTTAATAATATCCAGGTTGATAATCCAGCATAGTTAAATGATTTCAAAGTTGTATCACCATATGTGCATCATCTGTTCATCAATGATTTAATCTTATTACCCTCTCAATATAGTTGACCTTGTTATTGAATATCCTGGGCATAAAAATCTATAACCACCAAACACACTCTCAACCAAGGATTAATCATGTAACCAAATCCAGCATATAAACATAATTTTTATCTGTAGCTCTTCCTTACTCAAGAAGTTTACATTTTTGTTTAAACCATTAAAAACATCTGAGAGTAGAGAACAATTATAGAAATAGCCTGAATATCCTGGAACTTTATTCGCCTGCTGGGTTCTTGTCTTACAGATTAGGTATTATTATACATCATATCCTCCCAGTAGGTAATCCATTGCTAACGCTATGCAACGTTCACATTTACTCAGCAAATGGTACATTCCACCATACACACACATTTTAAGGAAACAATTTAAAAGTGGAAGCAGTCAAGAACTAAGAGACAGGCAAATACAAGATGCAGAAACCAAGATAGAATCAATGGTGGCAGAGTGAGCTACAAACGCAAAGCATGAGGAAAAAAGAGCAGGTGTCAAGTGATGAGGGATTTCAGAGAAAGGAAAGATCTTAATTTCTGCATTTTGATGACAGCGTTTTAATAAATCATGGGTCTGTTCCAGCTTGCATCAAAGTCAATTGAAAGGGATTAAGCTAGAAGTGGAAAACCCAAAATAAACCTTAGCATGATTCAGTTCTGGATCCATGAATGAGAAGCAGCCAAAATAACTATTAGAGCAGTTCTACCTTGTTGTCATGGTGACATTACATATTTTTCATATTATATGGTGACATTCCAATTATTATAGCCTCATGTTTGGTCTTAAAATTGTCTAAGCATCAGAATAAGACAATTATGTATTTCAGGTGTAAAAAATATTTTTAAACCAGCAATTTCAGCACATCCAGCTCAGTCAAGACAACTTAAGAGAACTAGAAATTGGCTAAAATTGTCATAAAAAAGACTAAGTATGATTTTGGATTAATTAATTTCAGTGCAGTTAAATACAAAGTTTCAGAAGCTAATTTTGTGCCTGGAAGAGCGCACAATGGATTAGGCATGAGTATGGGTTTCCACACACAAGAGAAATTTGTCCAGTAATACTGCACTGTACAAGACAAAAATCACATCAGCTATAAAGGGAATGATTCAACTGAGAGGAGTCCCACAAACCAGTTTCCTAGTCACCAGTCTCTCAAGAAAGGGGAAGAGAAGTAGCACCCCTCTTTGGAATGCTGTGCTGGGGGCAAGTACCATATACAGCAGGCTAGGAAGTCTGAGCCCTTTGAGAATCCCTACACATGCTCAGTGATTTGCTTGATAACCTAGTATAGGAGCAGCTTCATCTGCCGCTCATGGTCACGTGCCCAGCTTAAGTCATTTCCCTCTTCTGTCAGCAGGACAATATATTTGTTTCCAAGTATCTATTTTTCTCCCTCTAAGAAGAAAAAGGAAATGATTCAAGCCACATTAATTGTAGCTTTTTTTAGTATGAGACATTTTGTGTCAGCTATTTGCCAACAGAAGCTGTTCTTAGAAAGCACATACATATCCTGGAACAAAAACATTATGTTCCAGGCATTCCCTCCATCAATGCTCATGTCCAACTTTGAATTCTTAATTGGAGAGGGAAGGGGTTCTCCTTGCACCAACAATTTCTTTATTTGGCCCATAATTAATCCTTATGCAAATCTTGAGAACAGTCCCCAAAATACTATGGTCTCAAGCTGTTACAAAGGATATTTGATTAGCATTCACCAGTCTTCCCTTTACTTACAACCTAGATGTTCACTGTACCACATTAGAAGGCATACAATCTTGTGAGTTAAGAGAGCAAGTTGAGTACTTCTATACAAACACATTTATTGAATCCACACCAATGTACTAAATCAAAACATTACTTCTCAAAGTCCAGTTCTGGCACGTATATTTGGCAGGATTTTATTTATACAAAGTCACCTCTGAACAGCTCTCCATATGTAAGCCCACAGAAAAACAAAGCGTTTTGCAGCCAAGGGACTTTACTGACGTTATTAGGATAGTTTCAGAGCCAAACTGCCCTTTGGAGACCTTTGAGTTTTGGGGCAGATGAACTTTACAATAAATACTAACATAAGAAAAGTCATGCTCCTAGAGAGAGCAAAAGTTCCAAGTAAAAGAAAACAAGGAACCAGACGCTATAACAAGGCAAAAGAGAAAGCACTAGCTTGATATACCAATGGCTTCTTCCTGTTTTGATCTCTTATTTTTTCAGAAAACGTATTTTCTATCTTCAAGTGTAAAGCAGATAACAGCATAATGAATCATCTTCATTTTTTCCTACTCATTATATGACTTTTTCCTACTCATTATATGAATAAAGACTCCTTAGTATTTTGATAATGAATGTTTCAGTATTCAAATCCTTCTTTAGGCAGAGCCTCGCTAATTTAGGAATAATACAATTTACTAAGAGAGAATGTGACTTAACACTACTTTAACACTAAGAGTCAAAATAGCCCCATACATCATCCTATATAATAAAAGGCTAGGGAAGTTTGTGTGAAGCCATCATGCGCAGTAGAGACGGCCCAGACGAACGGCATGCTGGGAGGTGTAGTTCGGCAGCACAACATGGCTGCCGCATGTGTGCCGCCGAGAGGGAAGCAGGGTCTGGATCAGAGGCTCAGGGAGTGCGGGCAGGAGGGTGGCTGGGCGCAGGAGGCGCAGGCAGGGGGCCCTTGGAGGGGGGGAGGGGGGCTAAGCGAGTGGGGGGAGCCCTTGGAGTGGGGGAAGGGAGGGCTGAGTGAGTGGGGGGGCCCTTGGAGTGGGGGGGGGCCTTGGAGCGGGGGGAGGGGGGCTGAGTGAGTAGGGGGAGAGGGGCCAGCGAGGGGAGGGGAGGGGGGCTGAACGAGTGGAGGGGGGCCCTTGGATTGGGGAGAGGGCTGAGCGAGCGGGGGGGGCCTTGGAGGGGGGGAGAGAGCTGAGTGAGCGGGGGGGGCCTTGGAGGGGAGAGAGAGCTGAGCGAGCGGGGGGGGCCGCGAGCCATTACCGTTGGCCCGTGTACACAGGCTTTTAGACTAGTACTAATATATTGTTCAAGCTTCCTGGCACCAAGAAAATTGAAGGGATTAAACAAAAAAAACCCACACCGGGTTTATTTCTGGTAATTGCATTCATGGCTCTACATCTTATTAACCTAGCAAAAATACTTGTCTGCCCCAGTCTGTGTCTACTGATGAAACTCGGTCCTTCAAGGAACAGTAGGCTTTACCTATTTACATGGCAGTAGGCTTTACCTAATTCATGGGAAAATTACTAAAAAGAACAGAAGTACTTGTGGCACCTTAGAGACTAATAACTTGTTCTTTTTACGGATGTAGACTAATATGGCTGCTACACAGGAAAATTACTGACGTTTCACCTCCCCATCCAATTAACCCTTCTGCTGTGGGCATTTCAACAGCAGCATCTTTCATTTTAATGCATGCTCTTATAACTGGGACTCTGGTAGGATTGTTTATTGGGCACATATAGATGAAAGCTTGGTTTTACTTGGTTCATGTGTCACTGGAGCCACAGGTAGAGCACCCAGAAATAAATGGTGATTATATTGATTTGTTTTTTTTTCTTAAATTTGTTCACATTTCTAATTTCTTAAAGCTCTGATTCTTTTTTCATTGCCTATTTCTTTTGTAGCTGATGCTTTACCACTATCCTTCAATTTGTCCTTTCCCACTGATCGACAGTGGATAAGAAATACTCATGGCATCACTGACATGCTCACATCCAATTGCTTTTCTTGCAAGGTAATATTTTTAAGTAAAATAAATATTTACTCATTCCAGATCTTTATTTTAATTTCAAGAAAAAAACCTTTTTTACTGTTGTTTCTTTTTAACCTTTAAGAGATTTATTTCCGTTATAAGCTATTTCTCAAAGGTTGGCATGTATAGCACTTTTTCTATGTAGAGCAGTCTGATTAAATAAATATCTTCTATATTATACAATTCAGTTATAACACTTTTACTCCTTGTAGTAATTTAAAAGGGAAGTTACTGCAAATTAAAGTCACAACTGGTGAAGGTAAAGTTACTGAATAGTAGTATCTGCAGGTAGATTTTTGTATATATTTAAAAAAATTAAAAGTTTTATATTTTAAAAAACAGTTCATAATATTAATATTGAAGATAATTTGAGTGATAGCAGACTTTTCTGAATGGTTTTTGTGCTAATAGACTTCTCGCTCTTGAAGTCTTGTCTTAAGAAATCCTTTCAGTTGAGGTGAGCACCGCCACATACTGTTGAATGGATAATGTATCAGCTCTTCAAGTCATCTTTCAAATTGACTCAACTATGAATACTGTGCCTGTGAAGCCATTTATGTCTTCAAACATCAACAGGAAGAGACTGCTTTTTTACTTAGGAACACAAAGAGGGTATTTGAGGATTTTTCTATGTTCGTAACATCTGCAGATGAAGTAATGGAGACAACCAAACAGCTAGCCTTCCGGCCATAGCCACACAGTTGGGGGGGGGGGGGCACATAGGCCATGACCCAACCACTTTTTGGCCAGGCCAAATCGGACAGGTGCTGCAACCCCACACTACAGCTTGCAACGGCAGTTACTCAAATTGGAGGGAGTGCGTATAAGGGCTCATGGGAAGGAAGGCCAGGCTGCTGGTGGGGGAAGCACCTGTGAGGGAAAGAGAGGGGTCAGGAAAGGAGAACAAATTTATGGGTACTTTAAATGTCAGCCCTAGCTCCTGGTATTGTGTTCTTAGGGCCCCATTTCAAGAGGTGCCGAGCCCCCCCAAATCCCATTATTGTCAATGGAAATTTAAGGTACTTAACACCTGCAACTATGGGATCCTGAAGTAGGTAATTGACATTGTCTCCAATAGCCCTTCCCCCAAGGCTACAATATTTTGTGAGGTGCCCCTACTGCTGTGCTTAGAATGTATTCTTAATAAACGGATACTGCCAAAGCACTTGTGCCCATACAGTCTTCCGTTCACTTGGTTGTTACTAGCACAGAAGCAGCAGTAAAGAGTTGAACAACTAAGTAAATTTATTGATTATGGATATCACTACATCATAGTTCCTATCAATATTAACACATCTATCTACAATCCACAGCCATTTTCACATCCGGTCCTAAGATTTAAAAATAAATATAAAACCAGTGTGATATGAGACCATTCCAGCTGTTGTGGTTGGAGGCGTTCTGCCTACAGAAGACAGAGAGGTAGGGGAAACACATACAGTAGCTATCATTGTTACAGCTTTTTTCAAGGATGCCACAACCAGCTGCACAACCAGCTGCCATGGATTTACAAGTCCAGTGCTCTTGAACAGCTCTGGGAATGTCTCCATCCTCATATATCCTACCAGTGCCAGTCTCAGCACCAATGTCTACCTGGCTGGATGGAGGGGAGCCCTGGCTTTGCCTTCAGTGTATCCACCCTCTGTCTAGGCTGCTGGCTGCTCTTTAATTCCCGCTCACTTTTCACTCAGGGATCTTCAGGATCCTGGCTGCCTCTGAGCTAGCACAAGGTTCCTCTTACAAAAGAGCAGCCAGAACCTGGCTCTGAAATTTTGGTCTTTAAATCAGTGTTTCAAAACCAAACAAAAAACTTTTACAAAAACTAGAACCAAGTTTTACAGTCTGTTCTAATCAGAAACATGGCTACCCTTTGCAGCTGGCTGCTTTATTAAAATCAAATGGATAAGCAAGCCACATCAACTTCAAAAGCGTCTGCAAACAAAGCAGAGCAGCTTAGAGCTGCAGAGCCAGCATGCTAACAACTGCCCGAGGCTTCAGAATCCTGAACTCTGAGGTGTTTTTATATTTAAATTAAAATAAACTAAATATTAAAAAAAACCACATAAGAAAGTCATTATGGAATAACCAGTCCTTTTAACACACACACACAATTCAGCTACAGGCAATTTTGTTTACAATAAGCCTTTCAACATTCTGACTAGGGTGACCAGATGTCCCAATTTTATAGCGACAGTCCTGATTTTTTGGGTCTTTCTCTTATATAGGCTCCTATTACCGCCCACCCCTTGTCCCGCTTTTTCACACTTGCTGTCTGGTCACCCTAATTCTGACAGAAAATTTCCATACAAGTAATAAAACACATTTTAGAACGTGTGTTACAAGAATAAGATAACTGTACTTCTCTGCTGCGAAAAGTACTCCTCTCATTTGTCATAGACTTTAAGGTATACCTGAATGAGCCTGAAGGATGCAGTGAAGCAATCTGAAACACTATCATTGCATTGCTTTACAAAGTATATATTATTATTCTGTAGAAGAATTTCATGGGGGGGAGATAGTAAATTACTAACACCATAATGTTCAAGCATACATTATGTACAAGCAGCGTCCCACTGGGGCTAAAGTTAGTGACATTACATGAGAAATGTAGTGCTACAATAAATTTGATTTAAGAAAAACAAAGAAGAAGAAGAAAAATAAAAAAAGAATGAGCAACTGAACAAGGGTGGAGAGGGAGAGAGCTGGAAAGCCATCAGGTACATACCTCCTAATGCAGAATAAGCAGAGACAGCCAGTCACAGAACAGAAAGGTGATAGGTCATAGGCCATAAGGAAAACAAGAAGGCACATTTAAACCACTCATTAAAAATCATAGCCAAAAACAAACCAAGAGAAACTCACAAATAATATGGAAAAATGAAGACATACAAAAACAACTCTTTGAAAATAAATGCATTGCTTTTTGTGCAGAAAACTGAGCTGAACTGATTGTGCAGTTTTCTGGAATGGTTTCACATAGATTTTTTTATTTGTCAGTCCCTGGGATTGTAAATAGTAAATGGAGCTTCCTTTCTGCTGCTGAGGTTTCAGTTCTCAAGAACCAGAAATCAAACTCCACTTCAAAATTCAAGTGACAAGATTACGTCTCCTTTCTATACTTCTCTGAATTAACAATTACACAAAACAGTGTAACGGAGTTATTGATTTTTAGATCTATGTTTTTAAGCAGGAATTATTACTAATTTAATACTATTCGATTTACAACAAAGCAGTTAAGGCAAGTGGCGTACACATCACTCACACACAAACCAAAAGTATCACTGAAATTGCTCTTCTACTAACCTAATTTTAGTAGCCAACCTTCTCTGTCTGGATTAAAAAATGTGTGCGTTAGATCATTCCCGTCATCTTCTGGGATTTTAAATGGCTCATTTTTAATACTTTCATACAAATTCTGGAACAAAAGAAATAAAATTCAGCAACATGTACATAGATAACCAAGAGATTCCATTCTCTCTTCTTGGACTTATGTAAAAATGAACTAGGAACATCTCCCACAGAAACTGGAACCATTCCTCCTCTAAGCAACATTCACCACAGTCTAGAAATAAAGTAAGTTAAAAGCAGATTTAGTTTCTTTGCAAATAAGAATCCCCCTTTGAAGATTTCCTGTGTATTTCTCCGTAAAGAAATAGTTTCTCTTAAGAAGTTTGGCACTTATTTTTTCCAGAGCTTTTCATATTTTCAACAGTTTTGTTCAATACAAGCTTTACTAAAAATATTTGATTTTGAAAAATATTAGACATCACTAACTTGAAAATCTCAATCAAATATATTTGACATCTTTGTATCATTACTTCTCCTCCACAGTATGTCATGATGGCCACCTTTGGAGCCTCAGCGATCACTATTATTTCCCCCTCCCCCCTTTATTCTCCCCACACTCAACCTTATGTTGAATAGAGCAAATTCCAGTCAAGTCAGACTGGCTGTAGCAATATATCTGATCAACCTCAAAAAAAACTAAAGAGGTTGCTTGTTGAGTGAAGCAAGGGGGTTCTTCCCCTCAATCCCTTAAGAGGCCAAGATATGTCGCAAGCTCACGGTACTAAGTTGTCAAAACTGCCTCACATAAAATGATCTTGAGGCACTAGCTGACAGATTAGTCTGAGAATCATTGTACTTGCTTCTAAGCCTTCCTTCAAAAACCACAAGATGTCACTTGGTCAACTTAATGCAACTTACCCGTAGCAGTTCTTCTGGAAGGTCTCCACCTTCATTAATGCCACGATTCATAGATATAAACCGCTCCACTGTTGGCTTATCTCTTACATTATGGTTGTGTAGACTAGTATTTAACATAATGATTGCAAAGGATAGCACATAGCATGTATCTGAAATAACAGTGAAAAGGAATTATTGCTCTGTGTAGTATAGTATACAGTAGCCTGTAAAAGAAACTCCAGGCAGTTCTGAATATCAATAAAGGGAATTGTGTGCATCCCCTCCTTCCCCCAAAACAACAAAACCCGATATACAAGAGTAAGTCTTGAGTTCTTTGGTGTGAACTATGACATATATGGGAGGTCTAAAAAGGATCCAGATCAGGGGAAAACATTTGAATGCTCCCTCAGAACACTGGATCAGTTAACCTTCAAATACGCCATCTATCAGCTAAGAGTTTGTATTTCCTTTTTGTGACACAAATCATGTAGGTTATTTGTGCACGTTATTTTCAAACATTTTTGCTTCAGGTTACCTCCCTCGCTCCTTCAACACTGTACTGGGTTTGTAAATCGGGTTTAAAGAATCCAGGTTTAAATGTTAGATTATTTTCCCCTCTTTTTTGTCAAGTGGTTCTCCTAACATTAATCCCTCAACTTTTATTTCTAACGTGTTTTGCTTTTGCATTTATGCTTCACGCATAGGTAATGAGGCATAACATTCTGGCATTTGCAGAAATTGGTCCCCCCCCCCCAAATCTCAGAAATATTACTTATTTGATGCAGCAGCATATTGCTGTAGCATCTTCTACCTTCCAGTTTGTCCCATTTTATTACAGATCTTTGGAGGCATTTGTAGGATACGTTACACTTTATTAATAGTTTACTTAAACCATTGTTTTCACACTGCTAGGAGGAAAGATGTTTTTGATCCAATCTTACACCTCTTACTTAAAAATAAGTAGTGCAGGATTAGCCCCTTTGTTTTACCCACACCTCAGAACATTCTTGTTTTTCATTTCACATAGTGTCTTAGCCTAGACTTCCAAGTTTGCTGCTGTGATAAATGAAGTGGGGGGGGGGGGGGGGAGGTGCTGAGAGGCAGATTTCTTGGATGGAAACCCAGCCATCCCTTTTGGTAGCTGCTCTTTACTACCTTATCTGTAATGCATCCAAAAAAAAAAGTCCCCCCCCAGTAAAGAAAGTAGAGAATAGCTACCAAGAGGGATTTTACAGCTAATTGGCTGGATGGGTGTCCATCAAGGGAGCTATCCCCACCTCCACTTTATTTTTCACAGCCCCCTTCTCTTTGAATTCAACACATGATCTGACAAATGATATAATAAAGGTGATTCTGATAGAAAATGTATCATGACTAACCTGTAGATTGAAAGACTCCAGGGTTACAAAGGCAATAGCGTGAAGCAAAAGCTTCCATCATACGATCAATTTTCTGAGCCTCTCCTGGAAGTCTGAAACTCCACAGGAATTGCCTAGCAAAGGGAAGTATAAATACTTCAGTAAAATAAGAGCCATTCCAATATTTATACATTAGACTTATATTGGCAATAATCAGCTTTTAAGCAGAAATTAGTAATTTGTAAAAAAAAATAAAAAAAAATTAAAACAAATCTCAAAATTCAACTCATAAGCTATTAGAAAATATCTTACTCAGCACTCAGCCAACAGCACTGCGTGCTCATAGGCAATACCATGTATTCTGGTACAAATTTTGCAATTCTCTCCTTTTCCATGTTGGCAGAAATGAGAAATATGTAGGAGGCCATGCTCTCTAACTAGCTGTACCACAGTGCTTCTTCACTGCTAAAAAGAGCATATTCTTCTTAGGGCTTTGTTGAAAGGAAAAGAGGGCTCTATTATACACAATAGCCCAGAAGCAAAGAAGGTGGACTGAAACCCAATATCTTCATTTGAACCAACCAGACATAATGAGTTAATACTTTGGGATAGCAAGATGGATAAGGGACAGACCATACTATCATGGCCAGATCTTAAAAAGGAAAGGTGACCTCTCAATATCACTGTGATGGGATTTAAATTCAGATTCAGGAAATAAGTGTTCCTATTACAAATATGAAATAAAAGAGTAGGTTTTGCCTTCTTCAATCAAGCACTACCTATATTTAACTTTTCTGCTGCCAACTTGTGAAAAATTAGAAGTCTACTATTTACTTAACAAGAATAAATATGTTAAGAATTTAATTCTGAGGTGGTGGGAAGGAAGCAACGGAGAAAAGTAGAAGAACTACTTTGCTTTGAAAATATTCTCTTTACAATGGAATCTACCGTATTTTTCGTCTTATAGGACGCTCCGGCCTATAAGACGCCCCCTCGTTTTTAATAAAAAAGCCGGACAAAAAAAAAAAAAAAAAAAAAAAGAAGCGCCTCGCTCTCCCGTCCCCGCCGCGCGGGCGGGCTGCCGAGGTTCCCCCTCCCCGCCACGGGCGGGCTGCCGGGAGCGTCCCGGTTCCCCCCTCCCCGCCGCGGGCGGGCTGCCGGGAACGCTCCCGGCAGCCCGCCCGCGGCGGGGAGGGGGGAACCTCGGCAGCCCGCCCGCGGCGGGGAGGGGGAACCGGGACGCTCCCGGCAGCCCGCCCACGGCGGGGAGGGGGGAACCTCGGCAGCCCGCCCGCGCGGCGGGGACGGGGAGAGCGAGGCGCTTTTTTTTTTTTTTTTTTTTTTCCCCCTATAAGACATTCGCCCTATAAGACGCACCAACTTTTTCCCCCCCGTTAGAAAAGTGGTGCGTCTTATAGGGCGAAAAATACTGTAACTGCCAATTCACAATCAGGGACTTTTTTGCTTATCTCAGAAAATGTGCACATGTAAGCTATTTGGTAGGCACATCAAGCATTATTTAATGGAGGATAGGTCCATCAATGGCTATTAGCCAGGATGGGCAGGGATGGTGCCCCTATCCTCTGTTTGCCAGAAGCTTGGAATGGGCAACACAGGATGGATTACTTGATTACCTGCTCTATTCATTCCCTGTGGGGCACCTGGCAATGGTCACTGTCAGAAGACAGGATGCTGGGCTAGATGGATCACCCCATTCTTATGTTCATTTGAGACTGGTCTTTGGCCCTTTGCGTTTGTGTGAAATCATTAATTTCACACATTAAGAGTTCCAAGGCAATGTATATGAAAACAAGTAAAAGAGTGAAACATTAAGAATTCTTTACTAACAAGATACAGAGTAAATCATACATTCAAGTCAAAGATCAGCTGCTTGAGTGAATCATCATAATCTATACACTTAGATTTAATGAAATATGAAGTTTGATAAAGGCAACTATAATGCACTCACCTTAAGGCTTGTACAAGATTGAGATCAGCAAACTCATGGAGTTCAACAAAAGCCTGAAGAACTTTAATATTAAATTCATCTCTGAGGGAGGAAAAATGACAACAGAGAATTACTACACCAAACCATAAACTCAAAGAATTGCTTCCTAATAATGCAAAAGATAGAAAGGAAGTAAGAAACTGACCAGGCAAATAGATACTATCAGTCAAATGAAGCCATCATTAATATATCTAACATATTTAGCTTTGGGATATTTAAAGTGCAAGATTCTTCTCCCAATTTTGCTAAGATTAAATGTAACTTAATAGGACTAGAAAGTGCTGCTGCCGTCATTAAAAACAGGAGCTTGCAAGAGCCTGTCACTCTACATTGATTTTAACTCTTTATCTACATGATCTTCAAAATGACTCATTCTCTTTGCTCAACAGTTATTGTTGCACCTGTCTTGAAATGGGAACTCAAGCAGTCTGGATAAATGAATAGAAAGACTAGAGAATTTCACAGTAGCTTTTATATGTTCAGCTATAATCCTTTGCAGAAATGCAATTTTGTAACTTTTTACAGCAATATTCCCAGAGAAAAATGGTTACTAACACAGGTGCAGGCTTCCTCCTGTCCCTCAGGGTGCTCAACCCATGCCCTGCCCCTGCTCCGCCCCAGGCCAGGCCTTCACTCTACCCCTTCCCCCAAAGGCCCCACCCCACCTCTTCCCGTCCCCACCGACCTCTTCCCACCTAGTTCTGCCTCCTCCCCCATGCGCACCCAGTCCCTACTCCTCCCCATTGTGCCTCCTGCACGCTGTGGAACAGGTGATCATGATGAATGGGAGGCACTGGGAGGGAGGGGGGGAGCTGGCTGCCAATAGGTGCTAAGCACCACAAACCCATGGATTCGGCACCTATGATTACTAACCTTCCATAACTCTTGTTCTTCGAGATGCGTTGCTCATGTCCATTCCATGCTAGGTGTGTGCGAGCCACGTGCACCATTGCCAGAGATTTTCCCTTTGTGGTATCCATTGGGCCAGCTCTAACACCCTCTGGAGCCACATGCTTATGTGCTGGTATAAGGGGCTTCCTTGGCCCCGCACCATCTGAGTTTCTTCTTGCCATTAACTCTGACAGAGGGGTAGGAGGGTGGATCATGGAATGGACATGAGCAACACATCTCAAAGAACAACAGTTACAGACGGTTAGTAACAGTTTTTTCTTCTTTGAGTGCTTGCTCATGTCTATTCCATGCAAGGTGACTCACATTTGGTACCCCAGGAGGTGGGCTTGGAGTTTATGGATATGCTGATTGCTACACTGCTCTTCTGAAACTGGTGTTGTCTCGGGCCTCTTGGATGATGGCATAGTGGGATGCAAAGGTATGCACCAAAGCTAGGTCGCGGCTCTGCAGATATCTGGGATTGAGACCTGCACGAGGAACACTGCTGACGAAACTTGGGCTCTTGTGGAATGAACGGTTACAATGGCCAGAGGCGGGACAATCACCTGCTTACAGCAAGCCTGAATAGAGGATGTTACCTAGGATGAAATCCTTTAGATTGACACAGGTAGCCCTCTCATCCTTCCTGCTGTTGCTACAAAGAGTGGCATGGATTTGCAGAAGAGTTTAGTTCAGTCAATATAAAAGGCAAGGGCCTGCTTAATGTCCAACGAATGAAGCTGTGATTCCTCAGAATTCTTGAGAGGTTTTGAGAAGAAGAGAGGAATACAATTCGGTTGTTATGGAATTGTGATGCCACCTTCGGCAGGAAGGCTGGATGGGGACATAGTTAGACCCGGTCCTTGAAGAAAACTGTAATACAGCTCTGAAATAAAGGCTTTGATCTCAGAGACCCTTCTGACTAGGTGACCACCTTCCAAAAGAGAAGCAGCAGGTGTACTAATGGCTAATAGCTGGACAAAGGAGGTTCCATGAGCTTTGACAGGACCAGGTTTAAGTGCCATGGGGAGGTTAGTTTGCAAATTTTAGGATACAGTCTTTCCAACCTCTTGAGAAACCAGTTTGTTATTTGGTGGGACAACGCTGATCTGCAGCTCACTGCGGGGTGAAAGACTGCAATGACTTCCAAATGTACCTTAACAGACAAGAGGGCTAAGCCCTGCTGTTTTAAGTGAAACAAATAGTCCAAGATAGACTGAAGGGAAGATCAAGGTGGAGAGATCTCACATTTGAAAGCCCAAAAAGCAAAACATTTCCACTTGGCCAAGTAGGTAGCCTTGGCGGAAGGCTTTCTACAACCTAGCAAGACCTGCCAAACTGGTTCCAAGCAGGGCTGTTTTTCGGGGCTCAGCCATGTAACAGTTAGGTGCAGGGAGGCGAGGTTCAGATGAAGTAGCCAGCTGTGGTCTTGTGAAATCAGAGAAATTAGGAGTGGGAGAGAAAGTGGAGCAGCAACCGAGAGGTCCAGGAGCATGGCGAACCAATGCTGGCCCAGCCACACTTGTCATATCAGGGTAAGTCCTGCCTTGTCCAGTTTGATTTTTAGAAGAACCTTGTGAACCAAGGAAATCATGGGAAAGGCGTACAGTAGGTCGCTTGCCCACAAGAGCTGGGAAACATCAGAGGGAGCTTAAGCTGTGCCCACAGAGCAAACAAGACTGCTGACATTTTCTGTTCTGCCTGGTGACGAATGGGTCCTGGAGAGGCCCCCACTTTTGGAAGATGAATCTGGCCATATCTGGGTGAAGGGACCACTCGTGGTGAGAGGAGAAGGATCAGCTGAAGTGATACACCAATACATTTCGACCACCCAGGAGATGCGATGCCTTGAAATGGAGTGTCTCACACAAAAGTCCCATAGATGGACAGCCTCCTGACACAGGGCCAAGGATGGAGCCCCTCCTTGCTTACTGCTATAGAACATGGCCATTCTATTATCTGCCAGGACTTGTACGGCCGTCCGAGATCTGGGGAAGGAACAGTTGGCAATGCTAAGCGAACCGCTCTAAGCTCCCTGATGTTTATGTGCAGGAAGAGTTCTTCCTGGGACCAAAGGCTCAGAGGCGGTTGAGGTGGGCTCCCCACCCTAGGTTTGATGCATCTGAGACTAAAGAGACTGACAGTTGTGGGAAAGAAAGGGCGCCCCCATCATTGCTGACTTAGGGTTTTTCCACCAGTGCAGGGAGGCAAGGGTCTGTGAGCACTGAGTTCAAGTGGTGTCTGCTCAGGGAATAAACGGATGCTATCCACATCTGGAGGGGCCCGAGGTACGCATTGAACCATGGAAGTACAAGCCGCCATGTGAACCAGTGGCTTGAAGCACACCCAAGCTGTTGCGATTGGGTGGGCCATAACCTTGGATACCTGGTCTGGAAATGGGCTTTCAGCAGGAAAGCCCTGGCTTGGATCGAGCACTGCCCCAATAAATTCCAATGTCTTAACCAGGACAAGAGTTGACTTCTGCTTGTTTATGAGCAGGCCCAGGACCCTGAAGGTAACTTGGACTGTGCTAATACTGTTCTGTACCTGAGCCTGGAACCAACCTTTGATCAGCCAGTCATCAAGGTACAGGTAGACTTGCACAACTTGCTGCCTAAGGCTGCTACAACCGCCACTCACTTCCTTAATACCTGTGGGCCTGCCGATAGGCCGAAGGGGAGGGCAGTCAGCTGGAAGTGGCACTGACCCACTATAAACCTGAGAAATCATCTGTGGCCACGGAAGATAAAGGAAACTTACTTTTACATTTCTAAGTCAAGGTCAGGGTCCCGGGAAGGAATGATGGAGGCAACTGAGACCACGAGGAACCTCAGTTCATTAAGATATCTGTTGAGGTAATGCAGGTCCAAGATAGGCCGCAGGCCCCCTTTGGCCTTAGGAAGTACTGGGAGTTGGAACCCCTTCCCTCTCGAGTTTTGAGGCACTTTTTCCATGGCCTCTATAAGTAGAAAGGATTGCGCTTCCTGGATGAGGAGTTGTTCATGATAGAGGGTCCTGAAAATGGAGGGGAAGGGGCATTGGGGAGGGGAAGTGGAGAGAGGTGGGAAGAAACTGCAGGGTATAACCAGCTATCACTGTGTTCAGACTCAATGGTCTTGTTATGAATGACCATGCCAGGCTGAAGAGAGAGACACACGGTCCGGAAATAAAAAGGGAGGCGGATTTGAAATGGTTATGGGTAGAGCGCCCTTTCAAAAAGCCTGCTTGGGTCCACCAGAGTATCTCTGAGACCTCAACTGGGAGGCTGAGTTGGGCGGAAATGGTTGGCAACATCTATAACTCCTCTCTTTTCTTTTGTAGGGTTCCTGCCTTGGAGGCACTGAGAACCAAGGAGACTGCTTTGGCCTAAAAATCCTTTCTTGAGGCAGACACAATGTACAGGCCTAAGAATCATAGCATGGTCCTTGAGTCCTTCAGTCCATGAAGTCTCATGTCCGTCTGCTCTGAGAAAAGAGAAGAGCCTTTGAAGGGAAGATCCTGGATGGACTCTTGGACCTCATGGGGTAGGCCGGAGAACTAAAGCCAAGAACAGCACCTCATGGTGACCACAAAGGCCATTATCCAGGCTGCCGAGTTGGCAGCATCCAGAGCCACCTGGAGAGAGGTGCTGGACTCTTGGGGCAGGGCATCTTTGCCTTTATTCAGGGAGTCCCATAGATAAAATACTATCTCTCCAGCAACGCTTGTTGGTTGGAGATATGCAGCTGGAGGCTATCAGTGGAATAAACCTTTCTTCTTGAAAAAGTCCAGTCTCTTGGCCTCTTTCTGTTTTGAGATAGCACTTGTCTGCAGTGAACAAAAGGGACAGGCAGGGACAGTCATCATCAGGGACCCTGGGGGATGCTAGTACAGGTATTCAAACCCATTTGCTGGCACTCAGTACTTCTTCTGTGCCCTTTCTGAAGTGGGGTGCCAGAGAAGGAGGAGTTTGCCACCGGGCTTTGACTGGTCCCACTGCTGCCTCATTGATGGGCAGGGCCACCTTGGATGGAGCTGCTGCAGCCAGGACATCGATAAGGCTGTGCAATGTCTCTTTGAGCTCCTCAATTTCCAGGACAACATTTGTAGCAACCTGCTTTATAATGTCCTGATGGGCCCTGAAGTCATCCTGTGGAAGCAGGCTACTGGGACTCACACTAGCCTCGTCTGGGGAGGAAGTGGCTTGCACGGGTGGAAGGGGTCCTTCCTCTTCATCTGCCTGGACTATGTCCACTGGAGGCAATAGGATCAGTACCAGAATCAAGCAGGAAGGAGCAGTAGCCCATCCTTCAGAGACCACTGAGTAGGAGCAGTGATAGGAAGGATCCAGTACTGGAGGTGGGGAACCCAGGGATTCCATTAGGGCCACTGCTTTGGACAGTAACTCATTGGCCAGGTGCCTGCTGGAGGACTGGTACTGAAGCTCAGTGGAGCATAGGCTGGGTATTGATGGTGGGCTTTTGGCGGTACATAAGGTTCCCCTCAGACTCTGAAGAGGATTCTTCTCTTGGCGACCACGGTGGAGCAATACCTGTTTCTGTCTGCATATAGTGACAGGGTTCCAGGGACTGGTGGTGTCCTGTAGATAGGGACACTGGGATCAGGTGTGGCTTTCCCCTCAATGGTGCCCAGGGATCCGGAGCCAGGAAGGCACCAGATGTTTCCTGTTCCCTCCTGCTTCCAGATGCTGGAGATGGTAGGTGTCCTATCGGCCTTGGTGGGAGGGAGGGAGGGAAACAGACAGAGAGAGAAGGTTCCTAGCCACCTGAAAAGCCTCCATGGTCAATGGTACTGTCAGTCCACAGGCACCAGTCTACAGGTCTCAACAGAGAGCTCTGCACCGGGCTCAATGCCCTCAGAGGAGTCGATGGTGCCGACATGGGTCCAGGGGCAGAAGAGTGGCCCAACAGGGGTCTCACTCAACTGCCTTCTCCTTGCTTGCTTCTCCTTCAGTCTGATGTCCCCATCTATTTTAATGCGGGGTCTGAAGTCCCAACAGACCGGGCTCTTGTCCTTCATGCGAGTTTCACCAAGGCACTTTAAGCACCTGGAGTGCAGGTCACTCACGGACATAGGCTTGCCACAGGAGGCACCATGTTTGAAGCCTGGGGACCGGGCATGCATGGCCACCGGGGCAAAGAAGTCCCTCACAATAGGAACTAACTAACTAAACCACACACACACACACACACACACACACACACACCACTACTTGAAATATAGACACTACACGATGATAACTATGAACGTAGAAAAAAAGTTCAAAAACCACCAGGAAGAAACCTGGCCAAAGCAAGAAGTGTCGTTCCAGCAACTGTCACGGGCAGTAAGAAGGAATGGAGTGGGTGCAGGGCGGGCAGCACTCCTTATACCAGCGCATTAGCACATGGCTCCTGAAAGGACCAGAGCCGACCCAAGGGATACCACTAAGGGGAAAAATCTCTGGCAATAGTGCTATCAGCGCACCCACACCTAGGATGGAATGGACATGAGCAAGCACTCAAAGAGCAGCAGCAAATGACTAGGCTTTCTTTAGCAACAGCACACCAGAGGGGGGAAATGTGGTGTTCCTCCCCCCTCATCCTCTTTTCCTACAGGACAGAACCATCACTGTCAAATCAACAGCTATGAATAAGGCCTGCTCCCTAAATACAGACCTAAAAGGAATAATAAAATACTACTTAGCACATATAGTATCCTTAGACCATTCTGAGAAATCACTACACTGAATGTTTGTGTTCCAATGTCACTCTAAAAACATAATAGGTACTGATTTTCATTTCCTGTGTATGTCCCTTAAATTTCTAAACAAAACCAAAGTTAGAATTAGTTTAAGTATGCAATGTGGTATACAATTTTTGAAATGCAAACAGAAATTTAATAGAACAAGAACAACCTGGGTCCACATGCAATTTAATTTCCAACACCAAACCTGAAAGTAGTGCAGTATATATCTAGGACTTTGGGTATGCAGGGAGAGGGAAAAATCAAGCTGTGGTGTTGTTTACCTCCTACCTCACCGGTAATAGTAACTGACAAGAGTTTTGGCATGGTTCAAGGAACAGAATAGAATTCACTTCACTTTCGCATAGCTGAACTGACGCAACATTTCTAAGAGAAGTAAAAACTTGATTACATTAGTAAAGTTAGATGTACACAGCAAGCAGAAATGTTGCATAAAAATAGCTTTTTTTAATATCCACATTTCCGACTTCACACTGGATGTTTTTCATTTTGGGGGGGGCCATATATTAGCTACAAATCACTGCAGTTATATTTTCAGTTCTTCTAATGTTTTAATTGCCACTCTGTACATTGACACTAATTTCTGAGTTGTAATTTGACATTTAATGTTGGGTACTATATTAATCAGCAATTCAGAATTCAAGAAGATGGAAACTGAGTTGTGTAGACACAGTATACTCACACAACTGAAACCAATGAAATTTTAGGGATTAGTTAGGAAGAGACAAACACCACACCTTAATTTTTTCAGATCCTAGTCAAGACTTCAGTGCTGTCAGGTTTGGGATGGGAAGAGGTTTTGAAATTCAGCTAGTTTGCTATGATCCTGCAAACACCAACTCATGCAAATAATCACAGTGACTTTAGTGGCACTATTGGTGTGAACAAGGACTAGTTGCATGACTAAGGATTGAGGATCAGGCCCTGAGAGGAAAAATTATTATTTCAAGGTCAGGTAACAGCGTGTGATGAATTTCTCTTAAAAGAGAAGAAATATAGACTACTTTACACAAACACTATAGTAATAATGGAGATTAAGTTAATAATGCACAGTGGAGATATAACTTTCTATAAAATCTATATTTTCATTATTTATAGTTGAAATATTCAAAATGATGTTTGGAATGTGTCTCAGAGATCAAGTTTTCATGTTTATGCAAAAAGTTGAAATTCCGACATACTGTGCACCATGTTACAGAATAAACTTTCATTAGACCTACTTAACTCTAAGGGCCTATAGCGAACTACAAACTAAGACCCCCCCAATCCTGTAAAAAGATTCCATGTAGGTTAAGGGGGTTATGGCAGAGAAGATCAGTTTACCAGAGTACGGCTCAAGTCACTAAGCTATTAAATCTCTAACTGGCATCTCATTTTGATAAAAAATATAGGCAAGCGTTATGTCTCTAGTCTTTTTAATGAAGAAAGAGATTAGTTTACAGGTTTTACCAGTGATACAATTTTGCAGCTGATTTTTTTTTTTAAACAAATAAATTCTGCACTGCATTACAAATGGAGTAAACTGCATATTTATTGTGCTGTACAAGATAAAAGCTAAGATGCATTCTCCCCTTTAGATGCCTACTTAATACCCATTAGCATTAATATAATGTGTACGTGCAGAGAAGAAGACAACACTAAATAAAAACAGTTGACTATCATTAGGCTAGGCACCAATCTTTTGAATGATGAGCAATTTTCTCATCCTCTAGTTATTGACATCATGAAGCATTCTTTACTGAGCAGACCATTAAGAACTACTACAAGATTGATGAAATATGATTCTGAAACCTACCAGAAGTTTGACATTAAATCGTGCACAATAATCAAATATAGAAAAACTGTAGTTTACTTTTTCGGAGTAATGAATCGTGATCATTGTTTGTCTTATAATCATTGTTTGTCTTAGCAATTGGCTTAACAAAAAGTATGACTGAGTGGACTTGTAGGCTTTAAAGTTTTACATTGTTTTGTTTTTGAGTGCAGTTATATAACAAAAAAGCCTAAATTTTTAACTTACACTTTCACGATAAAGAGATTGCACTACAGTACTTGTATGAGGTGAAGTGAAAATTATTTCTTCTGTTTATCATTTTTACAGTGTATACTTTGTATTCTGTGTTGCAACAGAAATCAATATATTTCAAAATGTAGAAAAACACCCAAAACTATTAAATAATAGAATACCAATTGAAATTTATTAAACAGTGCAATTAATCGCGAATAATTTTTTTAGTTCATGTGAGTTAACTGCGATTAATCGAGAGCCTTCCTCTCCACATATTCAAACATACTATATAACGAAAGAAGAGATAAATTTGTTTCAGTTTACCTCTCACCAAGGTAATCTCCAATTACAGTTTTATTTAGTCCTTCCCCTTTATAGAGGAACTGTGCAATGTCTTCTGGAGTGTTTTGCAGCAGGTCATTTTCTATAAGAAATTGGATCCCCTAGGAAAAGAAATGTAAGAAGAATAAAAATTATGTTTCCTTTCACAAACATTTATTTGAATACTGTCCAGGATATTTTGGGATGAATAAACAGAGCTATACATATCCGTACCATTTTCCACATTAAAAAAAAATTCTGAAGACTAACAGAGAAATCATTTATCTTTCAGGTAATGAAATGAGATGTCTGTTCAGTCAGGTAGGCAATTTCTAGAATTAATTTAGAGATCAGAAAAAGGAATTCCTAACGTTGGAAACCGCAGGTGGCAATTTAAATTCCTCAAATATAGAAAGATATTTACTTGAGTAACTATTCCATATTGGCTGGGGAAGCAAACTGAATGGGGAGCTGGCATTTAACAAAAATCAAGTCAGTCCATGTTACTGCATTAATATGGGGCAGAAGGCATAATCTGTGAGATTACATAACAAGGAGAGATACGAGGACAACACAATTTACTTACCATCATACTAACAGATAAAGCATCTGTTATAATTTGCAATACCATAACTGAATTTATCAAGTCCTTACTTGCAGTAGAAATTATGATTTGAGATAATTAATCCCATTTTGAGAATTTATAGGAAATCTTGGCATTCGGATGGTAATTAATTTCTGTCACTGCTAGAACTAAACTATGCAAAGAGAAGCTCCTCCTTTGAGCAGGAGGTTGGACTAGATGATCTTCTGAGATCCCTTCCAACTCTGATATCCTATGATTCTAAGAACTCATCATTGTGTTTGATCCAAAGCCCAATGAAGTCAATGAGAGTCTTCCCATTTCATTCAACGAGCTTTCAATCAAGTTCATTCAGAGATGGGCTGAGGAAACAAGAGGGAGTAACCCTATATAGAGTTAAGAAACAGGAAAGTTTTGGCTTGTCCATCCTCAGAGGCCTTTTTAGCCCTTGTACTTCCTAAACATTCTCATGAGACACAGACTTCTTAATATACACTTTTTAGGGAAAGCCAGAAAGCTTTCTGCAAAGAAATGAGGAAAGGACATTTTCAAAAACTGTATTAACATTACAGAAGTCTGAAGGAATAAAAGGGGTGCTGTGTTAGCTCTTAAAAGGATACTCAAGTCCCAGACAGATATTTCTCCAAGACAATATTTCTCTAAGAAAGGTCTTAATTTTTCCATTGCTTTCACAAAATTGATATCACAATGTTGGGAGAAAGTAGCAATGGCTGCTCCATGCAACTTTGAGGTCCTGAATTCTATCCATATGTGGAAGCATTCACTAAATTATTAAAATACTTTGCCACTGAAACACATCTGAGATTCCATTTGTTATTTTTAGAGATAAAAGCAAAAAACTTTTCCAGGGAAACAAGTCATGTTAAATACCCTGCACACCAGGACTCAATTTCATTTTCCTTTGTAGCAGAAAAGAGGTGATAAAGAACTAAGAGGCAGATAGACAGGAAGAGGAGATTTGTCTGGGACAACAACTGTGTCTGGAAGAAGTGGGTCAAATAGACCACTCAAATACCCGACTCCCACTCTAGACTTTGTCTCTCTCTGTACTGCTTTAAGCTCTGTTGACTAATTTAAGACAGGAGACAGCTGTATTAGTTTGCTTTCTCCACATAAAACAGGGTTACAAAAGTGTATTTATACATTCAGTACAAATATTAAATATATTTTTCTTAGGTCAACTATTAATGACTTCAATTAAATGAGTTTTGAATTTCAGTTTATATTTTAAGAGTTAATCATAAAGTCTTATACCTCCCAAGAACTGTCTTTCCAGATCCACCACAGAAAATCCATATCAAGCCCCAGCTATGATTTCATGGTTCAAATTCACATACTATGATGCTTTTCACACATAAAGCCCAAAAGTGTTTTACAAACTTTACAGATATAGAGCCCTGTTCACATGAGATCAAAGCTAAACTGGTTTTGAAAAGATACATATAACAACACCATACTACTGCATCAAATGAAACAGTTTTCAAATCCAGTTCAGTGTACCCATGAAACAAACCAGCAAACAGAGTAAAATATCATAAACTCTTGCCTACGAAAGATCCAATTAGGATGGGTAACATATATTAGCCAGATTTGAAAATTGCATAGCACTAATTTAAAATAGGAGTTCGCAGACACTTTGAATAGAGTGGACCCCAGCCAATAAAAAGATCATTCTGAGAAGTCACCTCCCCTTTCATTTGTGCTCACAAAACTATCCCACTCATTTCACATTCTTGATCATGCAGACCACATTCTCTCCTATTTGTAATAAAAAAACAATATTCCTGCTGCAACTATAGCAAATTACTTGTATGAAGGGCAACATTAGGAAAGTATTTAATGTATTTTAAGCTCCCTTGAATTCAACATAGCACTTGCAAAGATAAGCCAGCACCATGTGACCACCCAGCTCTTGCAAACCACACAGACCACAGCTTCAGAGTGCTGATGTAAACCATTTTCCACAGGTAAATAATGTTCTAGTAGAAATGTGACCAGGTCTTCTACACATAGGAATAATTTCATCCACCTGTGAAATATAGCCATCACTGCTAGAAAAGTACCTGAACTCTTTTTTCAGTTTGGTCTTCTAGGCAGTAAAATAACAGGACACTTGAAAACATGGCACTCCAAAACAAAAACAGAAAGAAAAAAAACCTCTCCAAAATTTACAGGATAAAAAGAGGAAACTACGGCCTATTAATCTAAATAAGATTATTTAGAAGAAAAAAAGAATTTATAGTATGATAGCCTAAACTAAGTAACATACAGAGGTGTTAATTGAAAATATTGCTGTAAATGAACTATTAAGTCATCCAAATATAGTCAAGTTCAACATTCTTGAGAAGGAATCATACCAAAAACTAGCACAGTGACCCTCAGCTTTAGAAAGAAAGATTTTTTGGGGAAAAAATGATGTTAATATAGATATCATTCAGCTACTCAAAATTCAATCCTAATGAACTCAGAAAGCAGTAAACAATACATCAGGGAATACATAATGGAAATTAGGAAGGGAAAAGAAGAGCTGTGAAGAGAAATTAGCCAGAAATTATACAAGAAATTCTCAGTATATCAGGAGGAGGACACCTGCAAGAGAACTGGCAGGTCCTAGACTACGAAGGGGAAAAAGGAACAATTAAAGAAAATAAGGACATTGCAGAGAATCTAAATATCTTCACATCAGTCTTAACCCTTCAAATAATAAACTAAGAAATATTTTTTAAAGTGATGACTAAGTTTCTACTTGCAATTATTTGTGTAAGTACTATTTGTGAATGCACATAATTGCACATTAGCATTTGTGTATATAAATGTAATGGTTTATATGAACAATTAATTGTGAGCACAAATTAAAACTTCAGGTAGGAGACTATATAAAAAGGACTCCAAACTTCTGACCAAACTGTAAAATACTTTTAGGACTGAATTTGGCACATCAACACAGAATATCTCCATCACGTGTTATTAGGTCTTTATGCAAGCGTGTCACAATGAGTATACTAACAGACTTACCGACTGTATTTAAGATTCTGACTACAAGAAGCGTGTTTGCTCAAATAGATATATAATTTACTATTATTCTTTTCATAATGATTGTAATAAAGGGTGGACACGATTAGATTTTGGGTCCATTTTCATGATGATTTTGCAAGGCCATAACAGTGCCTTGATGAATGTTTGGGGAGTTTTAAAATGCACCATTTATTTTAACTTTAATTGATTACCACCAGTTTGGTCTGCATTTTCCAAAAATAATATCATTAACAATAACTTAAATCCTGAAAAATACAAATAGCTCTACCTTCTTCGGGTCCATGTTGAATTTCTTCCTTCCCATAGCTATTTGCTTATTTCTCTGCGTAGTTTTGCTATTCATTTGGAAGACAAAAATATATATATATCAGCTACTCTTGCTGAACACAATAATTTTAAACTCTCTCACTTTATTTATATTTTCAACCTTATTTTTGATATTTTATTTTTATATGGTCAAAAAAATCATAGTATCATAAGACATTTACTTCCAAAAGTGACAACCAAAAATAGTCTATTTAAAATCATGTTACAAAAAGGACCCACTAGTTATAACATCTTCACAGGATCACCAGTATTAGCGATGGAAAATTCTATCAGATCACTAAATCCATCTTTCTGCAAGGGCAAAATAGAAGCTATATGATATCTAAATGGATTCTGCAGATCTTAAAACAAGCCAAGCAAAGTTCTATAAATATCCAGTTTTTGGTAATACAAGCAAATTTTGTTTCCTGTTCCTGAAATACCTTTGCCAGTATCTTATTACTGAGTGGAATGTTTGTTAGAGTTACTTACCTTTCTTCTACACTAGTCAGATTATCAATTTCCGTCATAACTTCTGCTATTTCAAATTTTAACCTCTGCCAAAAGAAGGAAAGGAAAGGAAGTTAACCAAACAGCATTAAAGCATTTTTAAAGATATTCACTCTGCCATAAACAAAATGTTTGTGATCAATGTAGATTTCATTTTATTTATGAGTCAGTAGAGCTGTGAGTGAATTGCACAATCAGGGCTTGCTAGAAACTGGCATGAATTAGTATTAAAAAAAGATCAGAGCCTTCTATTCTAGCTTGAAAACTCAATGTGGAAAAGAGAGATTCTACTGAAAATCTTACTTGGGACACCCTAATAATAATATGACTAGATTACCAAGAAAAGGAATGAGGAGAAAGCCACAGGTCATGCACGAAGACGGTGGGCTGAAGATATACTTTTCTAGATGTGGTCTCTACTCTTCCCTTTTATTAGCGGCCTTTGCAAAAATGAATCATAATGCATTATGGTGTTGAGGGTTTTCTGCAATAAATAGCAGTGGGTTTTTTTGTGCTATCCAAACAGAAATCAATAAAAGTTGTTGCCCATTTGGGATATATGGTTTGAAGTTTACACCAGCATTAATTCACAAATAGACATTTGTATCTTGTCTCTAGAAGCTGGGCTCTACTCAGACCATTAGATCCAAAAACCTCCTTCCAAAAGCAACTTATGCTGAGATTCTGTTCTGACTCTCAATCCAAAATTCACTGCTTAGGGCGTTCTTTCCTGGCCACTGATGCCAAGTTCTTAATCTTTCATAGTGTATTTCTCTTATACTTTTTCATAGTCTCATTGCCAATACAAGTATTATAAGTTTCAGTATGAAAATTCCCTGTTCCAATATTTCAGTTCACTATTTCCCACAATCATCTCCAGTATTTCTGTATATGAAGTACTAACTATACGAATGAAGTGTATGTAGATACACACAGGGTATTATACAGATTCAGGGTAAAATTTTCAAAAGCACGTGGATGACTTAGAAGTTTAAGAACTTGTTTAGATAATTAGTTTAAGCAAGCTGGGGTGTGAATCTAGCCTGCACTATCCTGCCATGGGCTAACTGTCCATTTGTACCCTCTGATGCATACTAATAATTCCTTAATGTGTTTTAATCTATTCTTCTTTGAAATAGGACTAGTTATATCAAAGACCATCTACAAACTGTTAATGCGCGTCAGCACAGTGCACATGAATAGTTAATCTGGAGCAGAGTAGATTCACAACCCAGTTTGCCATGAAATCATTCATGTAGACAAGTCTCACTGAAAGTCAGTAACATTTAGGTTCTTAAAACACTATGTAAAATTTTCAGAAGTTCTTAAGTGACTTAAGAATCTAAACTTAATTAACTTTCAAGTCAGTTGGGCGCTTTTGAAAATTTTACCAAAGAATATATAAATACACCATAACATATTCCTAAAACATTAAATGTACTGAGCCAGTCTTCTTTGCATCTTTACCTGACAGATAAATAAATTACCTCAATATCATCAATTAGTTCTTTTTTCCTGCGACGAATGTTTAAAAGTTCTTCTCTCTCGCCTACAGAGAGATCATCCGGTACTGAAAATAAACCAAATGTATATACTATTATCAATCACAGACAAATAAAGATTGTAAGCATCTATTAATTTGGCTAAAAAAGCAATTTTTACAAAAAACTGCTTTAGCTAAAAAACTGGCATATATCCACTGTTACTGAACTTCCACTTTATAAATCATAACTAAGGCAATTAATTGAATTAACATCACCCGCAAAAGTTTTTAGCATTCAAAGAAAGCAATACAGCTGTTGGGAACTCATTATCATACAATGGGTCTTATGACTTTGGTCTACCCTTAAGTGACCAAATTCATAAAATTCATAAAAGAAATCATTGGAATTATACCAGTGATGGGCCAAAGTTGTTCATATTTTTAAAAAGGAGATGCTTAAAATTACCCTATGAAGGTTTACAAAAGGTACTATGATTTGTAAAGTACATACATTCTTCACATCTTTCAGGAAATAATTACAACATTTATATATAGGCTCCTTATGGAGATGTGGTCTGAAATCAGCCCTGGGGTACAGGACACATTTCAGGATTTTATTTGATTGCTTTGTATGGCAGGTGCAGGTACTGTACATGCTGTACTGCTGGCATCTTCACTATTACTTTTATCAGCAGGTAGCATTTTTTATTCATTACAGTTAAGGACACAGTTGGAAAACATTAACAGAGCATCTCATATATTCAGTGTTTTACAATAACATTTAAAAAATAGTTTGCCATATTCTTTCAACTGTTTACTTAGCTGTACTGAAATGAGAGCTACCCTGCTGCTAAAAGTAATTGCTACTGAAGATCCAAGCACAGTGCTGCACATATCTGCAGCTGAACCTCCCCTGTTGCCCTTGTCTAGCAGACAGGAAACCTGAGGTATTGCTCCAATAATATCTCAGCTGTTTTCTGGGCAATTAGATTTTTCCTTGCCAGTTAGTAAGCATCCTAGGGCAGGGGCTGCATCTCATTTGTTTGTACTACACTGAAGACATTGTCAGTGCTCAGCAAGCAACAGTATTCACATTTCTTTCTGATTATCATGTACAGTACTGTGGTTAACAGTTTGAATTCTAGCTGTTCTCATGGAAATGTTTTGGTTTTAATTAAAATGACAGAGCAGCTTACCTCACAAGCTCTGTAAAATGCAACTATTGCAATAATTAGAAAGGGTTCTGCACCAAACAAGAAGTGTGACAAATGTAGTAATGCTAAATGGCATAAGCCTTCTCCTTTTCTAGTGCACATGCATTTAGCAGGCTATAGAGACAGACCAGAAACAAATATTTGAATTTATTTTTAAATATATTTGAAACTTGAAGTGTATCTTCTTCTGATAGTCAATGGTCAAGCTCCAGTTGTAAAAGTTTACCATCTTTTTTTAATAATATTTACTCTCAATAAAATACAAAATTAAAATGGCAACATAGCCTGTAAGCCAGTACTAACAAGTGATCTCATTTAACTGTTCCAGGTACAAACATGATTACATTACTTTCAATTTAGGAAATGGTCAAGTCTTCTGTTAAAAGCAAAACAGACCACAGTTTATTGCCTGTTTTTTTCCTTTGCATATTTCTGACTGGAAACCCATCCCCTCATAAAATTTCTTCTCACAACAGATATTGACACATCTGAAACACAGGATCATTCATTTTACATCCAGCTTTACAAAGAGATCTATTGTCTTTTACATATAAGCCTTAAGATTTAGAACAGCCAAAAATCTTGAGTTTGTTTAATAAGCAGTCTAACACACACTCACACAAACACTCTTCAGATTAAGTTATTTAACTGATTTAGATGAATAAAAATTAAATGAATGTTATATAATCTCAACTATCAGGAAGGGGTGGAATGGGAGCAGGGCCTGTGGCAGAGCCAGGAGTTGAGCAGTGAGCACCCCCTGGCACATTGGAAAGTTGGCACCTTTAGCTCCAGCCCTGGAGTCGGTGCCTATACAAGGAGCCACGTATTAACTTCTGAAGAGCCTCATGTGGCTCCAGAGCCACAGGTTGGCCACCCCTGAGTTAAGAAGTCACAGTTCCAGTAACAATTCAAAGCATTAACTGGATTTTAAATGAATGAAATCTAATGTCTACAATTTTAATTAAAAGGGTATGAAATATTTAGATATCCTACATAGCTGCAGCCTTTTATTTCATAGTAGATTACAAAATCATTGAATTAGCTGCTTTTATGAGTTCTTTACACAGCAGAATGTTGCATTAATTTTGTTACAGTTTCTCTTTGTAGTTTCATGTTGTTTAATATCCAGCTGAGAAAGTTAAAGAGTCAAAATCTCTACTGAAAACTAATTGAACTTCCACTCTGAACTGACACGAGTTATGTCTGAAGTATTGTAGGTTCAGGCTGTCTAGTGCAGGGGGAAAAATTACTCCATTATTTTTGTAGAACCTTCAAATATAGTATTTTATTCTATTTCATTTTTCCTTGTATCTCTATAGCAGCAATACACAGACATGCTGTTCCAGAGACAGACACATCCATGCTTGTATGATTAATGATACTATCGCACAAGAAGAAAAGTAAACCAAATGGATTCATATTGTTTTCTGCTACACTGGGAAATCACAAATTATCCATTTGCTGGATGGAAAAGGAGAAAAATCAGCAGGAAAAGAAGATTCTAAACAGGGTAATTTAAGGCAAAGGTTCTCAATATACTATATAGCATTGTGGCCCACTACCAGAATTGGGCCAGCAGTCCCAAACCTGGACCCCAGATCCCCGCCACATAGAGCCAGTCAGCTGACCACCCCAGATACACCCCAGGTTGTCCTGGAGCTTGCAGAGCCAGGCAGCTGCCCTGGAGCCTGGATCCTGCAGGCTGGCCAGCAGCCTTGTTCCCAAACTCCACCACGTGGGACAGGCCAGCAGCCCAGACCCCACTGTGCTGGGTGGCAGGGCAGCCCAGACCCCACCATGCCTATACAAGCAGGCTGGCCTTTAGCATATAGCTGAGCTGCGCCGCAGCTAGGGTGACCAAACGTCCCGATTTTATCGGGACAGCCCCCATTTTTGTCTGTTTGTCCCGCGTCCCGACCAGACTCTGGTCGGGACGCATTTTGTCCCGATTTTGGGAGTTTGCAGATGAGCCCTGCGCGTGCAGGGCTCATGAAGGCAGCATGGCGCCACCCACTGCCCCAGGCAGCCATGTGCTGCCTCCATGAGCCCTGCACAGGCAGGGCTCATCTCTAAAGTCCCGAATTCGGGACAAAAAGAGTGCTACAAGAGTAACTTGCTGCCCGCAGAGACTGAGATCCCAGCCCGCTCCCGTCCTTTCCCCCCCACCTACAGCCAGCAGAGACAGGCAGGGGGGGACCCCTCCCACAACCAGCGCCCGCAGGCAGAGGGGGGTGAGGGGACAGGGGGGTGAGGGGGGCAGTCCACTGCTCCCCCCCCCAGCAGAGACAGCACAGCATTTCAGGGGTAGGTGGGCTGGCGGCAGCAACGGCCAGCCCAGGAGAGCTCTCTCTGCCCTGCCTCAGAAGCATGCTGCCTGTAGGGGGGGGGCAGAGAGCCCACTCCCCCCCCCCCACGCCGAGACAGAGAGCCTCCATCTACCACAGCCCGCTCCTGCGCCCCTGCCCCCCTGCTGAGTCCATAATTGGCCCCACACCCCAGGAGGTGATGATGGCCAGGAGGACAGGTCTCACCTTCCTGCTGCCTGTGGGGCATGCATGGTGCAGGCACCAGCAGAAGAGGGTGGGGGAAGAGACCCCCCCACCTCCCCAACCCGGATCCAGCCACCGACCCACCTGCTGGATACTTCCTGGCTGACCTCACTGGATCCCAGGAGCAGCTACAGGAGAGGAGCAGACGAATGAACCTGCCTGCTTGCCAGATACTCCCCAGGACAGGACAGCCATCCCAGGTAAGCACCCCCAGCCCGGGACTTCCTACCTTGGCCCTGGCAGGTGACAGGTCCCTCTGGCTCTTGGGGGAGGGGAGCCTTGTTGCATGCAGCAGTGATTACCTGCAAGCCCCCCTGCTCCAGCTCCCAATGGGAGCCACGGAGGTAGTGCTTTTGGCTGGAGAGTCCCCCTTGCTACTCTCTAAGGGTAAGGTTACACTGCAGAATTGTAGCGCGTTTATTTATAGCGCATCCCATTTAGCGTGATAGGGATTGCGCTAGAGGCTGTGCACATTAGAACATTTAGTGCTACAGCATGGACACATTTCCGGGGCTTCTGGCGGCACAGGGAGTGGTGAATTATGGGCAGGTATCCCAGCATTCAGCTGGGTGCAACGTGCTTTGCAAAGGAGGGGGGTGAGGGAGAACGGGGAACGTGTAGGCAGGGAGACAAGTTCAGGCGGTCAGTGACCGTTCGTTAGAGGAAACTGACAGGCTCTGCATTGAAGTCACACAGCTCGGTCCGTCAGCATTTCCAATGCTTATTTGCTGTGATTTTTAAGAGAGGAACTCAAAAGGTACTTCCGCATTCTTCCTTCCTTTTTCAAAAGAACACTCACACGTCATTTGCCTTAAATGGCTCGTTGATTGACTTACATGGCTCGGAGGCATGCCAGAGATCCCTTATCGCGCAATGAGTGATTACACTGGCCCTAACACGCTACAGGGAATACGCAAAAGCCCTTATCACCCTCGGAGAGGAGGTTTACAAGTTGCGCTTTAAATGGAGACTCATTGCGCAAAATGTGCCTTGCCAATGTGTAAGGTTAGAGAATTATAGCGCTACGGGAGGCTTTTAGTGCTATAAAGAGCCAGTCTAACCAAGCCCTAACTCTCACCCTAGGAGCCAGAGACCTCCAGAGCTGGTGAGTGTGGCCAGGGAAGGGGGGCATGGTCAAGTTTGGATGAGTGTTTGGGAGGTGTGTGGGGTGCTGGGCTGTGAGGGTTGGTGTGGAGGATGTCTGGTGGAGGGCACAAAATAAAAATAATATAAAAAAAATATCAAGACTATCAAATTATTCATTTATTTTCATTAAATATATAAACTAAATGAAATTAAAAAAATTTCAAAGCAAACATATTCATTTTAATATACAATGCTACCTCATGCAATATTCATTTTAAAAAGTTTTAAAATAAGCAGTGCTCCATGAAAAGGGAATGGGGGGCGGGGCAGAGGCGCAAGGTAAAATTTTTTGCCAAGTTCACTATCCTTGCCCCAGGAGGAAGGAAAGGGTCCTCTGCAAGACACCTCACCTTTATAGCAGCTTCCCTCTCCTGCAAATCTGGGTCTGTGTCCATTGCTCCTTTTTGCTGCTTCTCTCTGGTGCTGGCTGCTAACCCCGGAGGGTTATGTCTGCTCTTAGTCAGCCCACTTGACAAGTTTGATTGTCCTTGATCTGTCTCTCTTCCCCTCTCCAACCCTTGCACTGTCTGGAGGTGCCTGCCTTCCATGCCTTCCTCATTCACACCTCATTCATTCAAAAGGGCACTTGATTATAAAGTGGGGGGGAAGATCTTATTCTACTCCTAACAGAGACATTTTTCTTTTACCTTAATTTACTACCTTAGGGGATATAACATATTACCAAAGTTCAATACAGAGTTTCTAAAACTAGGTTATATGAAAAGGCATAATACAAAAGTCATATAAAAGTTAAACAAAAATGCATAATGCAGAGATTTATCTACAGGCGGGGAAGCGTAGGAGGGGTGGTGTGAACAACACTGTGCATTTATTGGGGGGGAAGTCTCTGGGCATAGGTAAGTGTCAGAGGCTGCATCCTCCTCCCCAGCAGAGTGTGTGCAGCCCAGTCCACCTTGCTCATGGCATACCCAAGGAAAGGAAGCACCTGCTCTGCACATGCTGATTCTACCCAGGGCAGGCTGGGGCTGAGCACTGCTAAGCTTCTGCCTCCCCTGCCCTGCATCTGGGTCTGACTTTGCAACCAGGATCCTGCACCCGTCTGTCCTGCAGCTTTGGCCGGGGGGTGGAGCCAGAGCCCTGTGCCTCTGACCCCGTGCCTTCTACAGGCTTTTTCAGCTTCCTAGGGCTGTGTGCCCCCTCTCATGGCTCTGATCAGGGCTCTGCACCTTTGCCTGTCGTGCCCCCCCCCACTCATGCCCCCCCCCCGCTCCCCCTGCTTGTGCCCTCCCTGTCCCCCCCACTCGCTTCCCCCCCCCCCCACGGAGTGTGTCCTGATATTGCACTCTTCCCATCTAGTCACCTGGTCACCCTAGCCACAGCAGTGTGCTAATTGGGCCACATGCGGCCCATGGGACACTGGTTGAGATCCACTGCTTTAAGGCATGTTGACACTGCTCTGCAGTTCGAATTAAGGGAGTGTGAATAGCAGTGCATAGCAAAGTGTTGCACTGTAACTCCTGTGCCTTCACAGCAAGCTGACTAAAATGAGCCTATAAGTATGCTCCAAATCCACTTACAGTCAATAGACCTCAATGACTTCCAATAAACTTTCTACTGTCAAATCATTTCAACATGTCTAAATAATCCATATACCTTCTTGACCTGTAAATGAAGAGACACAAGGTGGGTGAAGTAATATCATTTATTGGACCAACTTCTATAAATTAAACAGACAAATTTTCAAGCTTACACAGGGCTCATCTTCACCCATCTTGTCTCTATTATCCTGGGACCAACACAGCTACAACAAACACAGCAAACAGAGTAAAATGAAGATGCACACAGACAAGAATGCCTCAAGCAAGCAGCATTTTAGGAATATTCTGAGTTGAAATTCTGTTAACACGTGTTTTTTTCTTTTTTAAACTTAGGTACAGATATGGAACTATACATAGGCGTATCTCCGAGTACAAAATTACATCTTTTTTTTTCTGTATTACTCATTACTACTCATTTTCTAGATATCACCTATGAGTCATTTCCAAAATGTCTGTGGTTCAACACTTCTGAACACAACATATACAGGGTGGGAGGTGGGAGGATGTCCATTTAAATGATAAAGCTGAACAAAAACTTTCCTGGACTTATCGATGAAAAAAAATTCAGTATAGTGAGTAAACTGCAACTGTATTACATTTTGAGGTTATCTTCAAATCTTTACACAAGGGAAATTTTCCACTGTTAATGTGACCTAGTCATGTGAAAGATATTGTTAGCTCGGATGGAATAATTCGTTACCAAGAAGACTCAATCTTGCAGACTAGTAAATGTGAAGTCAGTATATTAACTAATTTTGTGTTGAAGATTAAAAGGGTTGTTCACAGTTCAAATTATATGATTAACCAGTTACTAAAGAGAAGGAGGCCGATGTACAGAAAATATAGAGGAGCTGAGATGCTATAGATTACAGTTAAATATATATTGCTCTTTTAAAAAACAGCATACTACTTTTTTTTTTAAATCATATCATGCCACTTGGCCCATTTCCCCTCATATTAGTTTAACTAATTTTAAACACCTGAAGTGAATTTTCCATAAGTAAACCTTCAACATCATGGGCAGAAAAAAAGTACCAAACAAGACCCTTCATAAGTTAGTTCAAATGACAGTACAGTTTTAATACACATCTTTTTTAGAGCAGTCATGTAATCAATCCACATCTTTAGTAACTTCATTGGGGACAGTCGTGTTTTACACTGCAACTTGTATTACAAATGCCAAATTAAAGTTTAAGAGTGATACCATCATTACCACATATGAGAGAAAACATAACCAAAAGTCTCTAGGCGTTAGAGGCTCACATCAAATATACATTTCTCTCCACAAGCTCTCCTAAAAGGTGTGAAAACAAAACCACCAATATTTTTTTTAACGCTAACAACTTCAAATGTAAAAGCATCAAAATAAATGGAATCCGTAAGCCATGTGCAAGCTGCAATATTTTATATTTCTGTTTGCCAATGAATTCTTTCAACCATCCTTTGTACTCAGTCTCTCTAAAGCATAATGTCTTGGAAAGGTGGTGAGATCTTGGGTATGTCTACAGTACAAAATTATATCCAATGTATAGAAATCGATTTTTCTGAACAGATTGTATACAATCGTGTGTCCCCCAACTAAATGCAGTAAGTTGGCGGAGTGCATTCACAGTACCAAGGCTACCATTGACTCTCGGAGCGATGCACTGTGGGTAGCTACCCCACAGTTCCCGCAGTCTCTGCCACCCATTGGAATTCTGGGTTTAGCTCCCAGTTCATGATGGGACAAAAACATTCTCACAGGTTTTCCTGGGCGCATCTGCTCAGTCGCCCCTCCCTCCATGCAAAGTACGGCAGACAATCGTTTCGCGCCATATCACGGCAAGCTCAGCGCTTCAGTTGTGAACATTGTAAATACCTCTCGTATTATCCAGCAGTATGTGCAGAACCTGCAAAACTGGGTGAGGAAGCGACGACAGCACAATCACAATAGTGATGAGGACATGGACACAGACATTCTTACAAGAAAGCCATGTGGTGATTGGGACATCATGGTGACGTTGGGCCAGGTTCATGCCTTTGAACGCCGAGTCTCGCCCAGGAAACAATCACAGACTGGTGAGAACCACATAGTGTTGGAGGTATGGGACGATTCCTAGTGGCTGCAAAATTTCGCATGCGTAGGGACACTTTCATGGAACTTTGTGACTTGCTGTCCCCTGCCCTGAAGCGCAAGGATGCCAAAATGAGAGCAGCCCTCACAGCTGAGAAGCAAATGGCCATAGCCCCGTGGAAGCTTACAAGGCCCGACAGCTATCGGTCAGTCGGGAATCAGTTTGGAGTGGGCAAATCTGCTGTGGGGACTGCTGTGATCCAAATAGTCAACTCAATCATTGACCAGCTGCTATCAAGGGTAGTGGCTTTGGGAAATGTGCAGACTATTGTAGATGGCTTTAATGCGCTGGGGTTCCCTAACTGCGTTGGGGCGATAGATGGAACGCATATCCCTATCTTGGCACCAGACCACTGGGGCGGCCAGTACGTAAACCACAAGGGATACTTTTCCACGGTGCTGCAAGCACAGGTGGATCACAAGGGACATTTCACCGACATCAATGTGGGACGGCCGGGAAAAGTGCATGACACTCGCATCTTCAAGAACTCTGGTCTGTTTGAACAGCTGAAGGAAAGGACTTACTTCCCAGACCATAAAATTACTGTTGAGGGGGTTGAAATGCCTATAGTTATCCTCAGGGACCCAGCCTATTCCTCAATGCCATGGCTCATGAACCTGTATACAGGTATCCTGGCAGTAGTAAGGAGTAGTTCAGCGATAGGCTGAGCAAGTGCAGACTGGTGGTAGAATGTGCATTTGGATGCTTGAAAGCTCGCTGGTGCTGATTGCTGACTAGGTTAGATCTCAGAAAAAACAATATTCCAATTAGTTTATTTCAGCATAAGCTGAAATAAACTAGTTAGTCTCTAAGGTGTTACAAGTATTCCTCGCTTTCTTTACGGATACAGACTAACACGGCTGCTATTCTTGAATATTCCAATTGTAATTACTGCTTGTTGTGTGCTCCACAATATCTGTGAGAGTAAGGGGGAGGTGTTTATGGTGGGATGGGAGGTTGAGGGAAATCGCCTGGCGGCCAATTTCATACAACCATACAACAGAGTGATTAGAAGAGCACAGCGGGGCACACTGCACATCAGAGAAGCTTTGAAAGCCAGTTTCAAGACTAGCCAGGGTACGGTGTGACAGTTGTGTTTGTTTCTCCTTGAAGTTACCCGCCCCCTACAGATATTAAAGGAAATAAAGTCATGATTGTTTAAACCCCATTCTTCATTATTTGTTGAACACCACATTGCGATAAATAAGAAGGTAGCCTGCGGAGGAAGGGTAGTAGGTTAGGAAGGGATGGGGGGGGGGGGTGAAGGAGGAGAGAAGGAAAAGTCCAGAAAACAAATCAAAATTTTGGATATGTCAGCCTTCTGCTTCTCGGGCAATCCTCTGGAGTTGAGTGTGTGGATCCCCAGTGCCTCTTCCCCACCGTGTTCTTGGGCATCTGGGTGAGGAGGCTATGGGGGAGGGAGGGCATGGAGGATGGAATAAGGCAGCCCTACCCAGAAACCTACTGCAAAGGCTTGCAGAGTACCTCCAGGAGAGCTTCATGGACATGTCCTTGGAGGATTGCCGCTTCATCCCCAGACATGTTATCAGACTTTTCCAGTATCTGTACTGGAGGCGAATGCATCACAAGTCTTCAGGGCAAATTAATCATTAAACACCCTTGCTTTTAAACCCTGTATCGTACTTAAAAATGTACACTCACCAGAAGTGCCTTCTCCAGTGTCAAGGTCCGGAAGCCTGCCTTGGGAGGGGGTGGAGAGTATTGGCTCCAGTGTTAAGAACATATCCTGGCTGCCAGGGAAAATGGATTCACCACTTGCCCCCTGTGCACTGTCCTCCTCCTCCTCTTCATCCTCCAAGAACTCATCCTCCTCACTCCATATGACTCTCTCCTTGTAGATGTCCAGGGACAATGGTGGGGTAGTGGTGACATCACAATTGCAGACAGCTCACGGTAGAAGCGGCATGTACGGGGCTGTGACCCAGAGCGCCCGTTTGCTTCCCTGGCTTTTTGGTAGGCTTGCCTGAGCTCCTTGATTTTCACAGGGCCCTGCTCTGGGATAGCTCCCTGGAGTAGCCTCTTTCCATCATGCTCCTGGAAACTTTTGCGTATGTATTTGTGCTGGGTGTTGTTTTTTTTTTAAACGTATTTCTGCCATAACAGATTCATCTGCCCATACTGCAATGAGATCCAGTACCTTCCGTTCGGACCATGCTGGAACTTGTCTGCGAATCCCGGACTGCACGGTCGCCTGCGATGGTGGACTCTGCACGGTCGCCAAACAGGAAATGAAATTCAAAAGTTCCTGGGGCTTTTACTGCCTACCTGACTAGTGCATCAGAGTTGAAAGTGTTGTCCAGAGCGGACACAATGGAGCATTCTGGGATAGCTCCCGGAGGCCAATAATGTCAAATTGCATCCACAGTACCTCTAATCCGGAACTGCGATGTTGATTTTAGCACTATTCCACTTGGAGCACAGAAACCGGCTTTAAGAGCCCTTTAAATCAACTAAACAGGATTGGTTGTGTGGACAGAATTAGTTTTAATTTGAATTAACTTGGCTTATTCCAAAATAATTGTGCACTGTACAGTAGGCCCTGTCTTCATACTTATTTGGTAAGCACTTGAAAAACTGCTGGAGCTATTTAAATATTAAGAATCAGAGAGGTAGCCGTGTTAGTCTGGAATAGCAGAGGTAACAAAGAGTCCTGTGGCACCTTAAAGACTAAAGTATTGAGCCCACGAAAGCTTATGCTTCAATACTTTAGTTAGTCTTTAAGGTGCCACAGGACTCTACATTTAAATATTAGTTCTTCATTTTGATCCAAGATTAGATCCATTTTGAAGAAAAAAGTTTCAAAGATTCCGATATACCCCTATTTGCACATAAAGGAAAGAACTGCAAGAAAACCACTTCAGAAATAATTTGAGAATAACAATCTGTATTTCAGTACCCTTGAAAATGCAATATATTCAATACAGCTGTGACTACAGTAGAATGTGACATACACTAGTAGGAGCAGAAAGCCCCAGAGGCGAGAGATGACTAGGAACACATCCCAGTATAGAAAAAGACATCTAATCTTTCTTTTCCATGCCCAGATCTTTGATCTCACCATACACTTCATCAGCAAAGATTAAATCACTTCTGGTACACTGATGATGCCATGCAAATAGTCTGAGGTGGATTCTTTAGTTTAGCAAATCCCACTTGTTGGCCTGTCTTTCAGTCTTCATTCAGTGCCTGAGATGTGAGAATGCAGTCTCAAGGCGGGAAGGCTTTATCTGGACTGGTAGGGGAAAAAAGGGTATAGCGCCTTCTTTAAGGATCCCACCTACTTTGGGAATTGGGAGGGGAAACATCACCTCAGCCGAAGAGCAGGCCGGTGGGGGTCAAGTAAGCCATTATCCCATGTGCATGATGGGGAGGGTATATTACTTCTGCCCCTTTGGCCTAAGCCCCCTCATGCCCAATTAGTAGCTTCCACCATCTACCCCTAGGATTAGGATTGGGTTTTGTGGTCTGCTGTGGGCAATTGTACTAGTTGCTTTTTTGGGGACTGGAAAGGAATTTTCCCTCATTGACAAAGAGGCCAGGGCAGGGTGGTTTTTTGTTTGTTGGGTTTTTTTTTTTTTTTTTTTTTTTTTGGGGGGGGGGGGGGGGGTTTGCCTTCGCCACAGCAGCTCAGGGATCCTGTGGGGCAGGTCGGGAGGTAAAGTTAAAGATGTCACAATTTAGCAGGTGGCCAGTGCTGTACATGTTCCACTTAGGGTCCAGTTTTCTGATAAACCAGAATTAGAAATGGAGTTTGTGGGAAGGCAGCCCCTAAAGAAGCTAGGACTCCTAAGGTATGGTATAATGAGGAGACAACCCCCTTTCCCCTTCCCCTTAACCTTCCTAATAGGACAGATAAGGTGGGGTCTTCAGCAGTGGGCTCGGACCAGCTGTGCAGAAGGGTGGGGATGATAGCAGCCCTCCATCACGTGGAAACAATGGAGGAAGAAATCATGACCTGTACAGCATGAACATTTGCTGGTTAGTTCCCAGATGAGTTAATAAAGCTGCAGACTAATTAAACTATGTCCCTTACATTTGGTCTTTCTTTCTCCCTGTTCAGGACAATTATGCCCTGCTCCCCCCTTTAATGGATTCCAGAGTTAAGTCTATGAAAGGGAGAGTAAAGCAGTTCCCAGCCAGCAAAACAGAGATCCTACAACAACATATGAACCAGTAACAGAGAGAGCATTAAATTATTGCCCAATCCAATTTAAGAGGCAAAATAAATTACAGGAATCATGGAGTTAACTGGCATCACTGTTACTGAAGGGTACAGGTTTCCTTAGTAATCTTCGTAAAACCCATCTCCCTCATAAGAGAAAAGTAAATCCCAAACTGCTGCAGTACTAGGTTAGAAGTTGTATTCCCATCCCTAGTAAAAAGTGATCTAACAGATTTTGAACTAGCTATAGCAACTGATATTTTAGTATAGGTATACTGATATTTACAATATGTAAGATTAATAAACCCTTCCTTGTCCAAATGCTAAATCTGTACAGTATCTATTGGCCTGTTAGCTGTATGCCCTGTTCAAAATTAACGTATACAGCTGATGGAACAAAACTGACCATTCCAGTCCATTCATCTGAACAGACATTCTCAGTGTGGTCTCTCCCACTCCCACCCCCCTCAATCCGCCTCCTTTTCTATTAAATCAAAACAGCATTTTCAAGCTTTTAGACAAGATATATAAACAAAAGATGTGACCACACTTGTGGTCACTAAAGACTCCATAGAAATATTCATAGGAGGAGGATAGCATCCTCGACTGATTCTATTGTGCAAACAGAACATGATTTCCCAAAATTCCTCCTGTAAACTTAGCTGGATTTCATAGTAGTCTTCAGTTTTTGTCCTTGTCAGTTATGTTGCAATACTGTGTGCTGGTTAACAGCTGTTGTCTTCCACCCTTATCCTAAGAGTGACCACATTGCAGTTGTGGATGAAGATATTCCTATATACAGGGAATGAGGAGCTATGTCTTTCACGTGCCAAACTATCATTCAGTCAACGGGAAAAACGAATTCAGAAATGTGTCCATTATACTTTGCAAAAGAACAAAGAGCACTGCAGAACCTAGAACAGGACCTCAAACTCACAACCACCTATTCATATTCTGTAACTACTAGACAATATTCCATTACAAGAAGTTGTTGATCACCTATTTAATTCCAGGGGAAGGAGATATTTTAATTCTTGTTATAAGCGTCACAATCAACCATTATTTGGCTTATCTGGATTTCTTCCAGTAATATGAAAAAAACTTCACAAGTTGATTTTGCTTCTATTGGCACATTCAAGTGTATATTCAGGAATTCAAAGGAAACATTATTCCCCTCTACCATGATTTAGTAAACTTTTTAGATGTATGAATTTGGGAAAGAGATTTACTTCGTAAGAAGGACCCATCAAATTTAGTATATTAAAAATAGGGTAAAATAATATGGGTTACTCTTATGTCCTTTATCATAAAATGAATTTGTAGGGTAACTGCACTTTAGGAAGGAAATAAACTCTTGTAAACCAATTATTACTTTACCTTATTTAGGTCATTTTATTAGGATTTGGTTAAGTTTTTCATATGGTCAGATTAACATTATTAGTCAAGTAGCGGGGAGAGAGTTGGTAGCTCAGAAGAGGTTGGAAGGTTACGGTCTAGTAAGGTTGCTTTGGAGAAGGGAGAGAGAAAAAAAACCCAGAAAACTTGCTACAGCTTTCTCCACTCAGAAAATAACCCACAACCCACACAACTTTACAAAATGAAACTGGGAAGCTAAAGCAGAACAGCACCCCACAATGCCCACACAAATCAAACCAATGTTTAAGATGGTTTTAGCTTATTATAATAATAATGGTTTCTCCCTCTCGCTCTTTTTTTTCCTTTTAAGATAATACTATGAGTTTTGAGGACTTGGAGGATTAGTTTTATCAGTAAATACACATTTGCGTGTATCTCACTTTTCAAATACCTCTGTTGAAATACCTTTTGTACAATCCCAAATGTGCAATATGTTGGGGCAGGGAGAGGAGGGGGAGATGGTGGATATGTTGCCTATCCTTCAACAACATCTTCTGAAAGTAGAAACAAGTTCCATGTTGAACAGGATCTACAGAGTTGTTTTCATTTTTCTTTTTCTGATTATTTCCATTTTGTGATGATTCCTACTGAGATCTTTGCATGACAGATATCATAGGAAAACACTTGGCATTGGATTTTGGGGGCTGCAAGGTGCTTTGTAATCTGCCTCCAATCAAAAAGAAATGTCAGTAATTGTATTACTTTGTAATAATATTCCTTAGAGTCGGGCAGATTGATATATTGATGTTAGCAAATCTTCTAGTGAACTGTGCAGAAATGTTTGTCACAACTGATGACATTTGTGTTATTTATCTTGAATGTTTTCTATCCAGAGAGGTTGCTCCAGTCATTTCTGTTTAAATGTATAGTTTGAGGAGAGCTGTATAGTGCCTAAAATGCACTTGTAGTCTGAGTGATCATCTTTTTACATTTATAAAAAAGATCAGTCAACAGGGTAAGGCATTCAGCATTCTCAGGCAGTGAGGGGCAGAAGACGATAATCTTTGTCTGATAAAATACTGATATGTTTTGCAGTATTAGATGTGAGACTAAAGTTATATGTGGAGATGGATGTGACGAGTGTGGAGGATTAAAATCTAGCTCTGAATGTTATTCTAGGACCCATCTCCAGTTAAAGCTGTACAATTAGGAATTCTGGTAACAGAGTTCACACTAACTGTAAAAGCTCTCTAAACAAGCTACACTTTCCTAGTTCGCTAATCTGGATTTAAACTAGAAATTTTTTACCAAGCTAAGTGGTATAGTATCAATCTTTAAAGACTTGCAAAAATACATTTAAAACTTGCCTAACTGAAATTTTGTCTTCCTGCAAGCTTTTCAAACTAAGCAGTTTTTTTTTTTCTTTTTTAGCTACTGTCAACATTGCCTATGTTCTTGGCCTCAGGTAAAAATGAATTGCACAGTCATAGAAATTAGAGATGGAAAAAGGCCTAGTAAGATTGTTTAATTTCCACAGTTGCAGAAAAGTCTAGGGGTCAGATAATTAGTGACAGTTGACATTGCAATTCAAAAAGTTAAAGCTCTATAGCCAAAATAATACAAACTGTCAACATCACATGTAAAAAAAATACAAAGTAAATAGCCTTAAATAAAAGGCTAAAAAATTCTCAGATAACATTTCCCTTACTTTACCTATCTGTACATTTCAATCATCACTCATGGAAATATTTTTTCACTAGTTTGTGCATATGGTGAAACTGACATTTACTGATAAAACTAACCCTTCCAAGTTAATTTATAAACATTCCTACTAAGGTGTCTACTTCATCCATTATGCTCAAATAGCAAACATTGTTACTGATCTGGAAGCACAGAAAGAGACCAAATGTTCCAGATCTATTAAACTTGAACAACACTCCTGAAATATTAATAGCATTTTGCTTTTTTTAAAGGGGAGGAAGTGACAGTAAATAATTTATAGTATAAGTATCAGCTTCACTGATAATGTGGTTATATTTATCCTCTGCTAAGCAACTTTCCAAATAGTTTATCTGTATGTTTAGAACTAATTCTGTACCTGGTATGAGCTTTCTCATAGCATAATCATAAAGACAAAGTTGTTAATTTGGCAGCATTATACAAAGATTCATGTTTACATATTTACAACATTTTTAATGTTACAAATGAACAATTAATGCCTTAAAGCAAAACAGATATGGATCAGATTTTAATCTCTGTAAAACACTATTTCTTTACCAACCATTTATTTGTAAGTAGCTTTGCTACAACAATTAATACAGCAAATGGGAATATTTACTGCCATTTCAGGTTAGAAGTGAAGCTTCCATAACGGCAGTCAGAATTAGAGTTTCTCTTGTGGAATTCTTCTTAATACTTTCCACTATTTCACTAGCCTAGAGCAGCTTCACAGGTAATAACAATGGTGCTGACCATGTACCGGAATTTTAACCGCCATGTTTTCTAAACCTCATAGCAAACATTAGAAAACAGTGATTAAAATTGCCAGAGCTAGTCTACAATAGCACTCCACCATTGTTGCTATCATTACTGGAACTAGGCCAGTGAGAAATGCTAAGAAAAATGCTAACAGACCAAAATAAGTAAATAAATAAATCAAAAAGTGTTGGCTAAGGCCTGTTTCAAAATCCTATAGAAAATAGTTCTATGAGATTTTTCACGTACAGAGTCCGATCGGTCAGTCTTCCATACTTGGAACTCTCACTGATTTAAAGGATGAGGTCCGTAATTTTGTCAACAGATTTGAACACTCATCAATGAGCCAAATGTCCAGTTTAAGCTGTTGGTGTTTAGAACAATACTCTTGCAACCAAAATTCACACAAATTAGTTTTCTGTGAAATTATGTTTATTTCTGGAGATAGTCTGTCATTCAAGGATCAGAAACAAAAACAAAACAAAAAAATGACATTCTAGATGAATTTGTACCAGTATACTGTACTAGATTTAGTTGTGCTAGGCCAATTGCTATGGTTACTAGTAAAGAAAGATGCAATTTACCAAGATGCTGTCAAGTTTTATTGGGCCCCATATTTTATAAAACAAGAAATTTTCCTATTTTCGTCTTTCTTTCTTTTTTTAAGTTCTAGTGCAAGGAGAAATCATCTGTAGGGTTTGTATTGCCGCTACTTTCCCATTGTGCTAGCTGCTAGCACAAGAGAATCTTAAAACAAAAAAACAAAAACAAAAAACACTAGTCTATTTGTAGTGTCCTAGCTAAAAGATATGCAAAAAATAAATATCTTAGTAAAAAGAAAGTTAAACTCTCATTTTAAGTTAATAATGAGGAGTATGTAATTTTGATGTAAACATTCTTATTAGATGCTGTGACAAAGCACGTAATTTTCCATGCCGCATTGAGCTACCTCACATAAAAACAGAGGGCACTGTTTCCATAGGAATTCATGACAATTGAAAGTGACAACTTACATACACCACAGAACACTATCACTTCATTGCTCATTAATGCAGGTCACCATTGTGTTTACTCTATTCCAGAAAGTCTCAAGAGGCAGCTAGATATAGCAGCAGAAGCTCATGAACTGCCAGTTGTGAGGAAAGAATGGGGCTTGGCTAACAGAATACATTCATCCCACATGTACATTCTGTGGTGGTATAACTGTATATTTGCTAAAACATAAATCAATTAATATTTGCTGAATCATTTGACTCATGACACACACAAATGCTATATTAACATGAGTATTTGTTTACAATTAACCCTTTTCCTCAAATATTTTAAAGGGGGTGAGGAAACAGACATTCTGCTAGAATTATCCCACTATTACCCTTCTAAAATTAAATTCTGGCCTTACTGGAAATCAAAGGGACTTTTCCGGCCAGGATAACTTCAATGGGGCCAGAATTTTACCCCCAACAAATAGGTGCATCCACTTTCTAGATAAGATTTGGGGGTTTTAACCAAGTACTAAATGCTTCTCATTTAGAGCACTAGAAAATTCATATGTGGAAAATTATTTATTAGAACAGAAGTTTTTATCTCATGTGTTCTAATTAAAAACATGTATTAAGTATGTTATCAATCTGTTTTTGTATGCAACTATTCTAATTTTATCTATATTGGGGAAAATCTGATGTATCATATCAAATTCAGAGTATTTTCCCAAAGTTTATAATCCTTTAATTGCATTTTGACAGTAGTGCATCTCTCACCTCAGTGAAACTACTACACATTCTCAAGAAGTTTCCTCCGTATTAAGTAAGTTTACACTTAATCAATTTGTAGATTTTTCCTAGAGATAAATTTTAGATTTTTATTAAACATTTTAACCACATGGAATGTGATTAATACATAAAAAGTAGATTTTAAAATTAAAATTTATTATAGTTGCTACATTTTAATGATCTTCAACATGGTTAAATGTACAGTTAATACTTGAATTATGACAATAGGTACTTGCATATTGCACCAGGACTGTTGACTTACATTTAGAGGAAACAGTTAACTTGAAAATTGCTTTTAGGCTCCTGAGCAGCTCAAAAGAAGTATATGGTCCTTAAATATTGGAAAAAGAGACCTGAGTGTTTCTTGAGTATCATCTCTTTCTTGTTTTAGAAGAGGAATGATGCAACATTGCTTACTTTACTGCCACAATGTCAAAAAGAGAAAGTAAATCTGTTTGCCTCATAACATTTTACACACAATTTATATCAGTTAAAAAAATGGAGAGACAAGGAACAAGTATCTCCTAGATAAATGTTTAAAGCTGGAACCTTATAATGCAATGTGCACTATTCAATGCAAGTATAATGACACAACAGTGTCATTATTTGTGCCATAAAATTTAAATCTAAAAACAAAAGAAGTGTCAGTTTGAAGGGAAAATGCCAATTAAGAGAGCCAAATTTGAAGGCATATTTACAAACCTCATACTGACAGCAACTCCGTAAAATTAATTTAGTCTCCAGGAAAATATAGTCACCCTGCACAAAAGTTCAGCCTAAATAAAAATGCTACAGGGGTCTTATTACAAAAACAGAATTCCCTTGTTCCTACAGTTCTAAATGGTGATTGAATTTGAGAGCTCTCACATAGCCTAAGCAGCAACTCGGGATAATAGGACAGATCCAACAAGTTATCATTCTTAAGTATTTTGATCTCCGTTTATTTCAACCTGTTACTTTCAATACTGTTGTACTTAAAACTGATACAGTATTACTATAATTTAATTGGTCAAATGTTACAGGTATTTTGCAAACTGCACTGCTTTCTTCACCCTTGAACTCCCTCCTTGAAGTCGCAGATCACTGTCCCTGTAACACTCTACTGATGCAGGAAGGGGAAATAATTCTGTTCCCCTCCCCAAATTCTGGTTCTATAGGGCAGGATGGCAGGCTGTCTTCTGGCTTTAATCAACAGACTGGCCACAGATTCTTTTAGATTTTTTTCCCCAAAAATAATTCACAATAAGAGTCAAGACACATGTGAACATCATACTTTTCAACACCATCCTTTGAAAAGTCAACAGTATTGTTTTAAAACCTCCCTTTATTTTACTTTACAAACACAAAGCACTTCTGATTACATACGAATAGCTAGTTCTTCTGGTAAATTTGGCCTCAGATAGTATGGGCTAGTCTACACTGACAACACTGGCAGCACTTTAATGTAGCTGGTGTAGCCACAGCAGAGCGCTGGGAGACAGCTCTCCCAGCACTCTAAAAAACCCACCTCCATGAGAAGTGTAGTTCCCAGCTGTAAAAGAGTTGGTACCCCAGTCTCTGTGCTCTTGGGTACCAAGAAAGGGACTCTTATGCCAGACTAAATAACTCCAAGCTGCTTCCCAGCTTAAGTTATGTGTTTCTCCCCAACACCCCCCCTTTGCCAGTGGGGAAATTGGGGTATCGCTGCCACCACTCAGTATTCACCCCAAGACTATGGGGTAGGGAACCTTGACTCCCCCCGAGAGTAACCCTCCCGACCTCTCCCTTCTGTCTGGGAGGAAAAAAAACAAAAACACAGAGACTTCATTCCAGCGTCCCTTCAACCTGAGACACCCAATCCTCTTCCCCCCTCCCTTTCCAACCTGAAAGCAGAGAGAGACTTAGACACAGCCCTCACTCACCCTGAGCTGCCCCATCCAAAGCTAGGATTCCTTTATGAGAAGAACCAAACCTTTTTATAACTAAAAAGATTTAATAAAGAAAAGGAAATACAGCATACAATTAAGACACTACACAGGTACAGAATCTTTTAACCTTAATCTTCTTGCCTAAACAAACTCTCACCCCCTCTACAAACTCCACAGAAGAGACACCAAGATCAAATGCAAAGCTTTTAGGCAGGACAATCTTACTTACAGTTTCTAGTTATGAAGACACAAAGAAAAGACAAAGTTGGAGATCCAAAGCTGGATCAGAGGTTTGAGTCAATTCAAAGCCCAAATTGAATTAACTTTTACTTCCTGGTCTCTCTGGGTCTAGCCAGACTGCTCTGACGACACTGCCTTCTCAGATAACATTAGCCGCACCCAGGCAAGGCAGCACTCCACACTTATGACACCAGCGCTAAGAGTTCCCAGCACTGGCGCACTGTTTACACTGGCGCTTTACAGCGCTGAAACTTGCTGCGCTCAAGAGGGTGGTTTTTTACATCTCTGAACAAGAAAGTTGCAGTGCTGCAAATTGCCAGTGTAGACAAGCGTTACTACAAGTATCATACAGTTTGACTGGAGTGGTCATAAACTGCTTAATTAATGCATTAACAACTGAAATCACAAAGGAAGAGAGCATCCTGAAATTTAGCATGGTCATTTCAAGGACTCTGTCTGCAAAACTATGTCTGAGAAAGAAACAGAAGATGCAGATTCCTAAACAACTGTGTATTTCCATCATGCACAGTACTAGTCTCAAATACCCAAAGAAACAGGATGTCTGTCTTCAATTATAAGGAAACTTTGAAAAATCTGACTTTTTAAAAACAGTTCTGAAAGACAAAAGTGTATGTTTTAACAATGACTATTAAAATAATTCTATTCACTTTCAATATAGCTACAGTATGGAACTGCGTCTTGCTCTATCAATATATCTGGCCTCTACACAGTTGGGAAGATAATGCTTACTGCATGCTAATTTGAATCATATATATATTCTGGGTTATATATATATATATATATGGTTTCTTCCCTTACCCACTGACTCTCTACAAAACAGAAACACTGTGGAAACAAATACAATACGACAAAAATTAAATTGTGTCTCCTGACTAGATGCATCCCACCCTGAACAGTCATTTTGTAGGACTCTCAGCACTAGTACTTTAGAAAGTGTAGGATTTCACATTGTACTAAAATACTGCTCCTACAAATTATTGTATTATACCTCCCATCAGTCTTCTAATAGCTATGTACTTTTCTATTTATGTTAATTGGCTATGTTTTTGTTTATACAATAACATGAAATGCCACAGTTAAGCTATTTAAAGTCTCAAACAAAATATGAAGGTATTTGAATATTTCAGGATGGAGTTTATGGCACAGTCCTGAAATGGAGACTCCTAGTTCCTGCTGCTTCTAGATGAATATTTTTGTAGAGTCACTTTTTTCCCACCCTACCCTTTTCCTTTACTGAGTTTCCACACAATGACTTAGATCTGACCATCACCAGACATGTGAGCAGCAGCAACAACAAAAGTTACAGCTGGGGCCTGTATTAGTCCCAGCTGCAAGGGATCTTGAGCTGCATTTACAAAATAAAAGAGAGTCACAGTGGAGGAACTCTTTTCTGTAAATTTGTATCATATCATAACCCAACAAACATTTCTTTAGTTCCTTCGAAACTCAATTTTCCTTTTCAATTCAAACATTTAAAAAAAGCTTTTGCCAAATAAAATAGAGAAAAGTATTTTTAAAAAAACCAAAACTTTACTATAGAAAGCCAGACAAATAATCAGCTCCATATGGACTTTTAAATCTAACATACCAGTATGAATGTTTGTGCCAAGTCCATGCACCCACAGGCTCCGCAGACTTTTGAGAATTATTTAGATTTCATTTTTATTACCAATTTCACCCAGGTTTCCCATTTAATAATAAAAGGTTAGTTTAAACTGGTCAGCTCGCCAACAAAGGTAGATGATGCAAAGAGAAAATAAATTTCCAAATTCTAAAAACTATATAAATGTAGTTACATAAAGGCACATTTAGGATACCAGTGAAGTCACAAGTAGGAACTGCAGGACTGGCCTTTGGACTATTCTTCTTATGTGTGTGTTTTAAAAAAATAAATCAGCTAATTTTTCAAAACATTCATTTGTGCTTATGTCATATACTGGTATAAAACCAACATTAAACCTTACAGCACCTCAACCTTACACTGTGAGACTAGAGTTTGAAGTATTTTGATTTTAAAATTACTTGAAAAAAGTTTCATCTCAAGTATTAAAAAAATATGTTTAATGCACTAAAATTCACTTCATCCAGTCAGAAAAATAAATCAGTTCCATGTGTTCCTTTTATCTGTCCTTACTAAAATATCTACAAGCTGAAATGTCACAAAAGTGCCTAGAAAGGCTGACCGTAGGAGTAAACAGGAGACAGGTTTGAGAACCAACTTAGGGGACACTTCAGGACAACAGAGTAACTGGTTCACAGAATTGATGAGCATTGTGAATGAGGCAGTTCAGCAAACTAATAGCATGCCCTAACAGCACTTCTTATTTATCACCATCCACTAGAAATAAGAAGCAAAAAGAAGAGAAAGACTGATGTGTTTAAGAGAAAGAAAGTGATCTACAATCATAGATGAAAATCCTCTTCTTTATTTCACTTAAGAGTCAGTTTCTATACAAGTTCCGATCAAGGGCTTCCAGTTGTGGAGGATGGAAGAATGGGAGGAAATGTCATCAAATGTCCCCATTGCCCCTAGACAGGGGGTGAATTATACTTTTTAAATGCTATAATCACACAAGATGACATTTTTCAGTGTCAAATAATAACTTAAGAGAGCAGTATAATAGATTACAACCAATTTTTAAAGCCAATTTAATAAGAGTCGATTAGTTAAATTAGAAGACTTTTCATTTAAGAAAGTGATTCCAGGGCCTCACTTCCATATTGCAGATCTACCTATTTCAACTTCTGGGCTTTCCAATTATAAATATGACAGACAGGCCCACTCTGGACTAACGGGGTTACAGATTTTTCCCTCTGGCATGTGCACCTGTGTTTAAAATATGCAGCCAGCCTAAATTTAGGTTTGATTTAGCTTGACAGATTCTGAAGGCGAAACTCTCTCCAAACGCAAACACTCTAATTTGGCTGTGTCCCAAAAAGAGTGGGACCCCAATTGAAAAACATATATTTTTTAATTTTTTTCCAAGTAATCAAGCTGACAGATCCCTTACAAGGGGTTAGTAGCCTGCATAGTGTGCAAGCAGCTTTTCAGGACAGGCACATCTAAGTTGCACTGCACTTAACATGTGCAAGAAATGAGCCAAACTGCTCCAAATCCTCTCTACCAGAACTCTTAAAACACACAAAATAAAGCCCCTTTCCTGAACACATTAGGAAGTTCATAGCTGGAGAAGACACCTATCCTGTAGGGCTCCTCTGCCGGAATGGCATCTCTGCTCCACAGGGCCTCCTCCAAAAGCCTCTTGCTTTATCTTCAATTTTTTCAGCTGCCCTCTTTCCCAGGTCCCTGACTGGTCATTTACGAATCATTAAAAGGGGAATGTGCTGCAGCTTTACAAATGGAAGAATTACATGTGCAAATAGCCGCATAATCACATAGTACTTGGAAACAGCACACAGTCCGGTGGGAACATTTCTCTTTGGTCTATTAGAACGAGTGGGCAGGAAGTTCATTTATTCAGACTGGTGTCTCAGATGAGCTAGAAAGAATAGTGTTCAAACCTTCACTGCAGAACAAGACAATTCCTTATTTTGCAATTTCCAGATATGCGGTTCAATTGTAAATTAAATCTTTAAAGTGTCACTTAGGAATGCTATCATTCCACATGTAAAATTCCCATTTACATCAGCAGGAGTTATGCGGGTCACGATTGGGCACTTTATGCTAGACTTCTTGCTAATGATGTGAAGTCCTTTATAAAGGTGTAATATTAGCAGTTTACCAAAACAAAAGGGGCTAGTCCAGTTTTTTCAGCAGGGGTGGGAGGAGGAAAGAAGTGGAAATGAAGAAAGAAAGGTACCTGCAGGGTATACTGTAACCTGAATAAGTGGGAAATACGCAATTTTCACACTGTAAATTATGTTGGCTGTTCATTACGTGGTCACAAAATGAATCAAGTCTACAACTCAGAGCTGCTCCCACACAAGACATTCAGGAAATATTAGCCTCCTTATTTACACATGTCCAATGTTTCTCATGGAAACTTGCAGGTTTTACTCTAAAAATATCAACAAGGACTACTTTATCGTTTTTCTATTCCAGGTCCATGAGTACTAATAACATTCTAAAGAAGCCCAATCCAACTTTGGGGAAAAGGTTAGTTTTGAGTCAAACTTCACAGCTGAATCTTATCTCTAATTTTTATTTCAATTATTTCATCATCAAGCAAGGGCCATAAAAGTTAATAAGATGGGAATCTATAAAAACGTTAGAAGCAAGAGCGTGTAGGTCTACTACTGGACAGGAAGGAGAACTAGTACTAAATATGATCAAGAGGGCTGGGGTTTTTAACACCTATTTTGTTTCAGACTTCCCTTTTTAAAAAAAATTGTGACCAGATGTTTAACAACGAGAGGGAAAAGAACACAAACCACAATAGGGAAAGAACAGGTTGAAGATTATTGGGTAAGCTAGATGTATGTACTCAAGGCAGCAAAGCCTGATGAAATTCATCCTACAGTACTTAAGGAATTAGCTCAATGGTCTCAGGACCATCAGCAATTACCGTATTTTTCGCCATATAAGACGCTCCGGCGTATAAGACGACCCCCGAGTTTTTAAGTAAAAAAGCCGGATTACACACAAAAAAAAAAAAAAAAAACCCACCACCACACACAAAAAGCGCCTCGCTCTCCTGTCCCCGCCGCGCGGGCGGGCTGCTGGGAGCGCGCCGCTCTCCCGTCGCCGCCGCGCGGGCGGGCTGCTGGGAGCGCGCCGCTCTCCCGTCCCCGCCGCGCGGGCGGGCTGCTGGGAGCGCGCCGCTCTCCCGTCCCCGCCGCGCGGGCGGGCTGCTGGGAGCGCGCCGCTCTCCCGTCCCCGCCGCGCGGGCGGGCTGCTGGGAGCGCGCCGCTCTCCCGTCCCCGCCGCGCGGGCGGGCTGCTGGGAGCGCGCCGCTCTCCCGTCCCCGCCGCGCGGGCGGGCTGCTGGGAGCGCGCCGCTCTCCCGTCCCCGCCGCGCGGGCGGGCTGCTGGGAGCGCGCCGCTCTCCCGTCCCCGCCGCGCGGGCGGGCGCTCCCAGGGGCCCCGGGGCCCGAGCTGCTCCCGTTCCCCGCCGGCCCCGAACACATGCGGGTGGGCTCAGGGGGGAAGCGCCGCCCCGTCCCGCCCGCCGGGCCACCTGCAGCCGCCCCAGCTCCAGCTGCCCGGTGCTCAGGGTCCAGGGTTCATATATTCGGCGTATAAGACGCCCCCCCTAATTTTGAGAATATTTTTGGGGGTTAAAAAGGCGTCTTATACGCCGAAATATACGGTATCTATGAGAACTCATGGAGATGGGTGAGATCCCAGAAGACTGGAGAAAGGCAATCATAGTACCGGTCTTTTAAAACGGGAATGAAAGGACCCGGGAAATTACACACCCGTTAGCCTAATGTTGATACCTAAAAAAATATTAGAACAAGTTATTAAACAATCAATTTGTAAGCACCCAGAGGATAAAAGGGTAATAAATAATGGGCAACATTAATTTGTCAAAAACAAATCATGCTCAACCAACCTAACACCACAGAAATTACTACATATAAGGTAAGTGCATAACTGGCTGAAAGGCCATACTCAAAGACTAGTTTTCAATGGTTCACTGTGATACAGGGGGCATATGTAGTGGAGTCTGTTGTATTAACGTAAATGAAATAAATGGGTTAAGGTGTTTGTATAATTCAACCACTGTCCAATATTAAATGGTGTTAAATAAGGACTTGCTATACAGAGACCTCACTCAGCCTGCTTAAAAATCTTTTTAACTTTCTATCAAAGATACAGAAAATGAAAAACAGCTAACGCATTTGAAATTAACCTGTTCATTTTAACAATATCCCTTGTTTCTTTTCTTTCTAGCTGTAGATAATTTTTAGATAGTTTTGTTTAATATTATTTAAGAGACTGTCAAAGATGGTGAATAACTGTCATCCCAGGTGGTGTTTGGGATTCAGCTGGACTTGGTAGGGGTAGTAAAACCACCCATCTCTGGCCAGGACACCTCACTGGCTCAGGCTGATGGGAGGAGGGACAGCTCAGTGGTTTGAGCATTGGCCTGCTAAACCCAGGGTTGTGAGTTCAATCCTTGAGGGGGCCATTTAGGGACATGGGGTAAAAATAGGGATTGGTTCTGCTTTGAGCAGGGGGTTGGACTAGATGACCTCCTGAGGTCCCTTCCAACCCTGAAATTCAATGAAGGCCCAGGAAACAGTTTGGGTGGCAGCTATGGTAGTGAAGTTTGCTCTAGGAGTCTATTACTTTCCCCACTTTTTTTTTGTTTGTTTAAGGATCCCAAAAGGGAGTGATGGCTGAAATAGCCCATGCCCCTTATTATTTTGTCAAGTAATTAAGCTTAATATCTAACATACTAATTTTATCTTATTAACTTCTGGCTCTAAATCTCTTCTTTTTAACTAGCATAATTTTAACAGATTTTGAATCAGACTAACTGGGCTTTTTTATTTAGACTAATTCAGTTATTTTGTCTCCCTTTTGTATTTTTCCCCCTTCAACACTTGTTACTATGGAATATTGTAACATTTTATGAACTTCTACATACATTTAACAGATGAGCTCACACTTTGGGTAAATTTGTAGGCTCCATTATCATAACAGGTCCACAGGGTCTTGAGTTCAGTACTATTCACCAGGAACGGGTGAAGTTCTAAAGATGCACTGTGCACCAGGGCCAAGGGAATCTGACTGCAGGGGAGGGTGAAGAGGATGCTAAGCCCCTGTCCAGGGGGCTGTTATGGAGCCTACAAGGTCAGGGCCCAAACAGGCTGGAAATCACTTCCCCCACCCGCCACTCCAGAGTTTAACTGAAGGTCAGAGAGGCTTCTGTCAGCGCTGTGCAGGGCTTTGGCACATGCAGACCTCAACTCCTCCTGGCCAGCACCCTTCTGTGTTGCCAGCCCAGACAGAGGCAGTGGTGCAAGGATGGAGCCCTCTGACCAGGAGCTGGTTCTCTGCACAGTCATCAGGGGTGGGAGCAGAACGCACCCCGCCATGGGGAGGGCAGAATACGAAGGAGCAGAGGGAATGGGGGAGAAGAAGAAACAAAGCAGGGAAAGGACAGCAAGAGGAGAAGCATGTAAAGGGCCAATAGGTGAGCAGCAGAGGCAGCAGACACGTTATCGCTCGCCACCTGCCACCTGCCCACACTCTCCAGACACCACAGCTTGCAGCGCACAGCCAGTACCAGCTGAAAATGGTTTGGGGGGCGGGGCCCTGCTGGCTAAGAGCAGTGACCAGCAGCAGGACCCGGCAGAAAATATGGGACAATTTGCCCATTTTAAAGAAATATGGAACACCTGCAGGAGGGTTTAAATACAGGACTGTCCCTTTAAAAACCAGATGTCTGGTCACCCTAGGTATGACCCTGTTTTAATGGGGTCACCAGGGATGGTTTAGACTTACTGGGGCCTGGGGCTGAAGCCCAAGCCCCACCACCCATGGCTAAAACCAAAGTCTGAGGGCTTCAGGTTTGGCCAGGGATGGGGGGGGGCCCTCAGGTTACAGACCCCCACCCAGGGAGGTGAGATGAGGGGGGCTTCCCCCTCCACCACCTACGGCGGTGAGACTGGGGCAGGCTCAGGCTTTGGTCATGTAGTAATTTTTATTGTCAGAAGGGGGTGCAATGAAGTTTGAGACCGCCGATTTAGATAATGGAGTGGAGAGTATGCTTATAAAATCTGAACACAACACTAAACTGGGACAGGTTGTCAACACTTTGGAGGACCAGATTAAGATTCTTTTGAATCCTAATAATTAAAGAACTGGTCTGAAATCAATAAGACAAATTTCAGTAGAGACAAGTACAAAATATATATGAAAATCAAATGTGCAACTACAAAATGGGGAATAACTGGTTAGGTGGTACTACTGCAGAAAAGGATGGAGAGTTATAGTGGATCAAAACTGATGCAGCTGCAAAAAAAGGCTAATATCATTCTGGAGTGTTGTGTCTTAGACATAGGAGGTAATTGTTCCACTCTACTCAGCGCTGGCAAGGCCAATTTTGTCCAGATTTGGGTGCCACACTTTAGGAAAGAGGTGGACAAATAGGAGTCCCGAGGAGAAAAACAAAAATAATAAAAGATTTAAAAAGACATGACCTATGAGGAAAGGTTAAAGAAACCAGACATGGTTAGTCTTGAGAAAAGAACAGTGATGGGGACCTGATAGCCATCTTCAAATATGTTAGGGATTATTAAAAGAGGACAACGATCAACTGTTCTCCACCTTGAGTGTAAGAAGGACAAGAAGTAACCATCTTAATCTGCAGCAAGGGAGATTTAGGTTAGACATTACTAAAAACTTTCTAACTATAAGGGTAGTTAAGTACTAGAATAGGTTCCCAAGGCAGTTGGGGAATCCTTGTCATTGAAGATTTTTAACAGTTTACAGAAGACAAACACCTATCAGGGATAGTGCTTCCAACTTTCTAATCCCACAAACCCAAACACCCCTGCTCTGGGGTGAGGCTGGGGATGTGGGGTTTGGGGTGCTGGAGAAGTCTTCAGGCTGGGGCAGGGGAAAGGGTTGGGAGCTTTTGGGGGGGGGGGGAGAAGAGGAGTTGGGGCCACTTTTAGGAAGGCTCAGACACTCTTGTCTGGTTAAGAAAGACTAAGCTGGGAGTCTTCTTCAGGACTCCCTTTACATCCTAGAGGAGATTACAGACCCAATCCTGAATTTTTTCCGCATACCAAATTCTCATTCAGTGAGTTCTGTCATGGAGCGCCCGGGCGATGGTCTGGAACCGCTCCCTAGGAAGCCAGACTGGACTCTGGGTGAAGGGCCCCTTCTCCGTACACAGCCTGTTTCCCAGGCCAGGAGCTTCAAGGGTCCCCAATTCCACCTTCCTGGGTCTGACCTCGGAGCACTCAGCACCTTCTGCCCCTTCGTGTGCTTCCCCCCAGCAAGCCCGCCTGGGCGGGGTCCTGGGGGAGCCCATGGGTTCTGCACCCCAAATCCACAGTTAAACGTGACTCTCAGCCAGCCAGCAGAATAGACGGTTTATTTGAGATGTCAGGAACACCATCCAACTCACAGCTTCTCAGTCTCAACAGGGTCCCTCAGTTAGGCCTTTTTGGGGAGCCAGGAGGTGAAACCCAGATTTTGGGCTCCTGCTTCTTCCCCAGGTTTATTCGATAACTTTCATCTGGTCCAACACAGACCATGCAGCCAGTGAGCGTGAGCCCTCAGCTGGATCCATCTTGGGGCTAGAGAGCGAGTTGGCTTCTCTCCCTCTTTCCAGCTAGACCCAGACCCAGACAGTTTCAAACCCCCTCTAGCCACTCCCTGCTCCTTTGTTCCTTTCCCGGGCTTCAGGTATCACCTGACCTCCCTCCAACAGATTCAGCTGACCTCCCTCCCCCACTTGGGGTCAGGTTACAGCTTCACCTTTGAATACCTGCAGTGGCTCTGCTCTGCATCATCCACACATTCCCCCCCCCTCCACATAGAGGCCCAAGAAATGCATAGGGGAAACTGAGGCACACACACACAGTACTCTCACTTCATCACAAGTTCCTACTGAGCTTTTTATATAAAGAGAAACTGACTTACAAGACAAGAAACTGATCAACATAATCTGGCATCACAACAGGAAAGCAGGGAATCTAACAGATGCCTTTTTCTAAAAAAATTACTGGGTCTATGTATTAAAGGATCATCTTTTTTTAAATGCCAATTTTAATGAGAAAAGTTGTCTGCTTAAAATTGTTTTAAAAAAAAAAAATCTACTGTACCTACAAGTAGATGTTAGTACTTAATGCAACTGGGGAAATAACTATGTAGCACTTCATTTTCTTTTAATTAAACTTTATATCATCAAATTATGGGTTTAAAAGATCTCCAAAATGTAATGAAATAAACGTTACACAGATGTTCACCAAAAACAAGAATGTTTTTACTTCATAGCAACCAAATAGGTCAAACCACTTCCTTTTTCAGACAAATCTCAAAGGACCCCAAAACAAATGGTTTTCTAGTGGATTTTATGTGTCTATCCCTGCTAAGAGGAAACAGTGCTGTCCAAAAAATTTGCTGTACTAAGTTTTCCCATGAAATTGTTGGATTCTTCTTAAAATTAAAATCACTTTGCCAGATACTTGCTTGAAAACTATCGATACATGTTAAAAATAAAGTTACTTTGATATTGTGTGACTTTTAAATGAAGATACACACAAGTCAAATAACTATTCCATATGAAAAGACTACAAAGTGAAGCACTCAAACCCAGGAATGCCCAAATTAAGGTTGTCCACAAACTTTTTTCTGCTCCCAGTCACCTTTGATTACATGATCACGTATGACATATTCCTGCCTCATTCAGGGGCACAGTACAGACGTGCTCAGGGAACAAGTCAGTTCTTAAATACTTATTTTTATCCTGAAGGTTCAGCATATGCTCAAGTACCTTATTAACATTAACACATGCACTCACACTCTTTACTAAGGCCAATGTTTCACCAAGATGTATACAGTAAAACCTCCATTTAACGGACTAATTCGGGCGAGGGGGTGTCCGTTAAATGAAAAAGTCCGTTATTTAATAATAATAAAAAAATGAGCTGTGGGAGCAGCAGCCCGACCGCCACAGGGTTGGGGCGGCAGCTCCGCAGCCCGCCGGCTGCCTGGACCCGGGCGGCAGCCGGCAGCCAGCCCGCCGGCTGCTTTGACCCGGGCGGCAGCCGGGAGCCGGCAGCCAGCCCGCGACAAATGGATTTTGGATGCATCAGACTTGCTTAGAAATTTTGTCCATTGCATCCGAAGTCCGTTAAATCGAGGTCCGTTAAATCGAGGGTTTACTGTACTTGAATATCTTGCTGAATCTAGAACTACAGGAGAAAGGGATCATACAGAGGATGTTTCATTTGTGGTATACACCATCCACTTTTTGAAATTAAACCTGGGGAAACCCTGCCTCATTTAATCAACACAGTCTCATTCATTGTCCATCCTAATGCACATGTTGTATGAGAAGAAATACTATGTGATCACATAATCAACAACTATACAGTAGACTCTCAATTATCCAGGATGATAGGAAAAAAATTAAACCTGGTTAATAAAATCCTGGATAATCACCATCCATAGGAAATATGGGGAGGAGGGGTTGGTTCACCAGCCACCCTGTGCCCAGGGGAGAGGGTGTTGGTTCACTGGCTGCCCTGCCCCCTGATGGGGTTTTTTTGTGTGTGTGCTTGGGGCGGCAAAAAAGCCAGAGCCGGCCCTGCGAGTTACGCATATTTTTTTTCTCATCCTGGTTAATCCATATCCTGGATAATCGAGAGTCTACTGTACCTTGAAAGAATGCACTCAAGGAGGCGCTGACTCATACTTTGAAAAATACTGGTTTAGAGGACAGCAAACTTCTGCATGTGAGAGGGAAGAAAGGGGGTGAGGGAAGGCAAGCTGAGGGAAGGGGAAAGTCACATTTTGTCAATATTCTCCAGGGTAAGAACAGCAAGATTATGTGCAGAGATGGAAGCAGAGGCACAAAGAAGGAAGGTTTGAGTACCGTATATACTCGAGTATAAGCCGAGTTTTTCAGCCCACTTTTTGGCTGAAAAAAGCCGCCTCGGCTTATACTCGAGTCAGTGAAAAATGTGCGCCCCGGTTCCTCCCCTCCCCGCCGGACAAAAAAAAAAAAAAAAAAAAAAAAAAAAGCGCCTCGCTCTCCCGTCCCCGCCGCGCGGGCGGGCTGCCGGGAGCATCCCGGTTCCCCCCTCCCCGCCGCGGGCGGGCTGCCGGGAGCGCTCCCGGCAGCCCGCCTGCGGCGGGGAGGGGGGAACCGGGACGCTCCCGGCAGCCCGCCCGCGCGGCGGGGACGGGAGAGCGAGGCGCTTTTTTTTTTTTTTTTTTTTTTGTCCGGCGGGGAGGGGAGGAACCGGGGCGCACATTTTTTTTTTGGTCCGGCGGGGAGGGGGGAAACTGGGCAGCCCGCCCGCGGCGGGGAAGGGGGAACCTCGGCAGCCCGCCCGCGCAGCGGGGACGGGAGAGCGAGGCGCTTTTTTTTTTTTTTGTCCGGATTTGATATCGGCTTATACTCGAGTCAATAACTTTTCCAGCTTTTTGTGGTAAAATTAGGTGCATCGGCTTATATTCGGGTCGACCTATACTCGAGTATATACGGTAGTTCATCTTGTGGCTGAACTGGAGCATATATTCTACAAAGACATCCAATCTTGCTTTAAAAACGGTAGATCCTCAATTAGTGTAGTCAGGGAGGGATAGTTCAGTGGTTTGAGCATTGGCCTGCTAACCCCAGGATTGTGAGTTCAATCCTTGAGGAGGCCATCTAGGGCAAAAAAATCTGTCAGGGCACAGTACTTGGTCCTGCTAGTGTAGGCAGGGGGCTGGACTCGATGACCATTCAAGGTCCTTCCAGCTCTATGAGACTGATATAGCTCCACTAAGTGATGGAGAATCTACCACACTCCTTGGTAAATTGTTCCAGTGCTTAATTGCCCTAAACTCTTAAAAATTACCCCTTACTTCTGGTTTGAATTCTTCTAGTCACTGGATCTTGTTATATATCTGAGAGATTAAAGACCTCTTTAGTATCTACTCCCTGTGTAGGTACCTATAAACCATGTTCAAATTGTCTCTTAACTTTCTCCTCGGCAAAGTAAATAATCTGTATTCCTTAAGTCTCTCATTGTAAGATCATCTTGCCAGACATCAAATCGTTCTTATTGGTCTTTTCTGAACCCTTTAAAAAAATTAACATCCTTTTAAAAAGTGTTGACACAGGACAGTATTCCAGTAGTGATCTTACCAATGCCACACACAGAGGCAATACCTTCCTATTCCAATTTGATATTCTTCAGTTTGTACATCCAAGGATCACATTAGCCTTATTAGCAATAGCACTGCAATAGGAGCCCACACTCAATTGGTTATCTACCATTATCTCCTGTCACTGCTTTCCAGTACATAATCCCCTGTTCTCTATGTATAATCTTGCACTTGTCTATATTAATACATATGGTTTCATTGTAGCATGACATCCAAAGAACTCCGTTAAAGGGACTATTATTTATCACGTCATAAAGTTTTGCAATTTCTGCAAACTTTATCAGCAATTATTTCATATTTTCTTCTGATGATTGAAAGGAAACATTCAATAGCACTGGGCCATGAACAAATCCTTAAGATTTCCCCATTAAATGATTCCCATTAATCATTATATTTTTAAATCTATCAATTAGCTAGTTTTTAATCCATCAGCATAATTCTATGCTGATTTCCCATAGAACCATTTTTTAATCCAAATATCATGTAATATATGTTAGGTATCTAACATTACCAGTTACCTTTTGCAACCAAAGTTGTAACTACATCAAAGAACAAGGCTATTTATCATGAAACCATGCTGACTGATATTTATTATATTTCTGTCCATTAGTACTTTACTGATTTGGTTTAGTATCAGCTGCTCCATTACTTTGCCTTGCGATCAATGTCCAGCTAATCAGACTAAACCAAGGTCATCCTATTTACCCTTTTTAATTATTGGCAGAATCCAGGCTCTCTCTAGTTGGAGAGTGTGTGTGTGTGTGTGTGTGTGTTGTTTTTTAATTAACATAAATCCTCAGAGAGCTTCTTGAACAACTCTTTAAAATTACAGGTGCAAATTATCCAGACCTGGTGCTCTGAAATTAGACATATGTAATAGATGCTGGTTAACATGCTTTTGGGTTACTGTTGGAATTTAAGCATATCATATTATATGAATACAGCATCTAGTTATGGTTCCAAACACAGAAAAGAAATATGTGTATAATATTGGATGTAGTGAATTTCCAGTACACATGTATTTTGCAGTGCATATTCTCCCTTCTACAGGCTTTTACAGAGAAATGGAAAATATCGGACAAAGAAAGGTTGACTTACTCCTAAGAATATTTATTTTTAACTCCAACCATAATTAAATTACTTTTTAAAAAAAAACAGCTCTAATTCTTTTACCTGTCTTTCTCGTGGTACTTTTGCCATTACTATTAAATTTATCATCCTTTAACCTACAAATGGATAACTCTGTGTAGTATGCGGAAGATTAATGTGACCGCAATCGGTAGGGGGCGCAGTTACGCTTCTAAGTCGTCTCCAACGTAACGTATAATGAAGGTTATCAGCTTGGGAATGGCCTTGTGTTCCTGTTATCTTGTGTGTATGTGTCTGAGAAGAGCTCTAAGCTGTGTGAGCTGTTTACTTGGTCTGTGTGAATTTCAGCTTGTGTGAAACTAAACAGGTAAACTGAGGCAGGATTGCAAAACAAGTGCAGAACAGCATGTAACCAATAAGTGCTGGAAAGCGTGTAATCCACAGGTGCTTGCCTGCTTGCTATTCATGAGATATGTCTATGTATGAGATGCAAATGAGCATGAGTATTTCTGTGCTGACACATCCTTGTGTATCGGGCTTCTTCCCTGGGCATTGCAGCGATGTGCCAGGGCCTCCATTCCGCGGTCACGCTGACCGGGGCCCCCAGCGCCAGTGGACCGGGACCTTCAATAAACTCACTACTTTCCATCTAGCCACTGTGTGTGAGCCTCGTTTCTACGGGACTCCCTAGGGTACCCTGCAACACTCTGCTTTTCCATTTAGAAAGAGTGAAAGCAGACTTACTACATTTGCTTCATCAGTAAGCTGTTCTTCTGTGGCCTGTGGGATACATGCTGGTGGTTTTAGTCTAATTCCTCCTGATCAGGTGCCTACACCACAGAAACCAACACCACACTTGGTGTTCTCATTGGCAGTTCAAGCAGAGAGGTCAAGGATTGAAAGAACCTGAAGACTAAATTACTCTTTCACCCAAAGAAATGCCTCAGAGTTCAGGACTGAAGTACACAGTTTAGGGAACAGTATGGAAAAAGTTTACACTGCACTGCTTGTTCTGTAGCTGTTTGGGGAGGGTGAAGGGATTTGTATCTCTGTGGATTCGGCACCTTTATATAAAGTTAACTTTCATTTTGTTTAAAAACCAATGACCAGAAAAGGCTATTCATTTAAAAAAAGGCTAAGTGACTGATCTTGCAGTCCTTTCATAAGCAAAACTTCTGATGACCTGAATGGGAGAGAATATGCAACAACTGCCTAAGTGGCACTGGACTCAAATTCAAGAAAACAAATTTAACAGAACTAGAACTGATCTGAATACAAAGTAATTGGAGCCATATTCTGACATGAACTTTTATGCAGAATGATCTGATTTGAAGACCTGTAAATTATCTCAAAACAAACTTGCACTATTTATCACTATATTTCAAATACGCTTAATGTAGAGATAGGGCAGTTTCAGTTATTTGGATCTGTAATATTAGAACACTAAGGACACTTGTAAACTATACCATAATTTGAACATCTTGAATAGTACTGTTTTTTATTAAATGAGAGGTGAGAAATAATCCAAGAAGAAGAATAGAAGTGACTTATTCAGTAATAGGTAGATCCATTTTGAGGGCCCAAATCTTTGCAAGGTGCCAACTACTTCAAATCCAATGGACCTCAATGGGAACTGAAGATGCTCAGAACCTCAAAATAGGCTCTCTGACCCTTGCAGAACTGGACCTTAAGGCTGAAGAAGCCAATTTTTCACATTTTGCAGTGTGATTCAAGCTAAAACAAGGGGAAAACATCTATATTAGATGGAATCAATGTCAATAAAAAGCATATTAATGTATCCTTCATATATGTGAAAATGCAGTGATATACTATTGATATGCCCTTGGTGTAATACCGAATTGTTTTAAAACACTAAATCTTTAAATTACTATTTTTATGCTGTTTACTATAGTCTTTTCCTATTACTATTAGTGGTAGTAAAATTACTTTTTTTCCTTTTCTTTTTAATTAAAGTCATATCTATTATTAACAAAACAGCTGAGGGAAATAATTGCTGAGAAATATTGGTGTTTGCAGACAGATTGTTTGTAGGATGTTTTTCTGTGATGTTACTGATTCATCATGGCATTTTTTCCACTTGTCAAAACAAATACCACACCCACTTTATTTCAGAGTTCTTCCCTTACTACTTTAAGAACTAACAATCACATTACAACTACTAATCATACCACTCATTATTTGACATTTATAATTAATTCATATATTCATCCATACACAATTACTCTTTATTTTATTTGGAAGAGATCTTAAACAACCTCATTCTGAAAAACTACCTCCGATATGGACAACAGTTAGTCAGCAACCTTATTACTGATGGCATTCAGAACTAGTTGGTCAGACAAAAAGGTTCACATAGACCATGCATTTTAGATTAAGCAGAGAAAGCCCTGGTGCAAATCTGTTTGGAGTTTATTAGCTCATGTAGTTGTACAAACTAACCCCTGAAAGGTCACAATTGTACTAAAAGATGGTGAAAGAGCCATGTCCTGATTTTCTAAGATATGTATTTGGAAACATTTATATTACTGCCTATGGAAACTGGATGAACCACTCAGTGATTATCATTGCACATACATTAAAATTACACACAAATGCAGGGCTGTTGCAGAACATAATTAGCCTTTTCACTGTACATTATTTACCACAAAACACACACCATTTTTGATAAGAGCAGCAGCTGCATACAGTGTGCAATGATTTCACTGTGTTGAGACACAAGAACAAACAACTGGTGTTATATTGACAACCACAGGGGTAAATCAACCCATGAGAGCTGGCCAAACGTAGATACATACAGTGAGTTCTACTGTCAGGGTGTTTAAATCGACTTCTCTTTTCCAGCACCCTCATACAGACCCTAAGCAAGTGTGCATTCATTTTTCCTCCCTCAGAAATGTTTGACCTTTTGGGGGGTAAGAGAAATTCATAAATTTGGGTGCACAGAGCCCGCTATTGTTGCCATTAGCGCATGCAACTTGAGCAAGCCAATCCTAATAGGAGCAATGTCCCTATACTAGGGTCAGCAAAGACTGGCCGTACTTGCACATCCCTGCCAGAAGGATAAGGCCCATTTCTCCTCTAACAACATTCCTCTTTATTCAGGATGTAGAAGCCTGAAAACTATTCACTACTTGTTATTATAGTCACTTCCCTTGGTTACCCTCCTCCAAGAGACACTAATAAACATGCAAAAATAAGGTCTGTGGGGGATGGGCCGAGAGAGATGTATATGAATGGGATTGTTATGTGGGGGAGGGAAGGGCAAAGTGGATGTATGGTGGGGAACACGAGTGGGTGAAGGGTGAGAAGGACAATACGGCAGGGTCGAGGGGGAAGAAGGACTATACCCGGTAAGTGCTCTGCCTTAAAGGGGATGTGGGGGAGGCCCAGTCGGGATGTGGATTCAGGGGGAGCAGGGTGGGAGTCATGGGGTACCCCAGGGCGCTCAGCAGCAGTGGTAGGTGGCTGCAGGGGAGCAGAGGGGAAGGGGTGGGGGGCAGGCAGGAAGGCAACGCGCCAGGGGTGTGGCGAGGCTGAGGAGAAGGGGCAGCGCCGGTGGAAGGCGATGGCAAGGAGGGCGCAGCGGGGGGGTTCGTGCGTGGGAGACAGGCTCAGCGTCTCCCTGAGAGCAGGACGCTCCAGACAGGGAGGGAGGGAGATACCCGCTGCCCTCCCCAGTGGGGAGTCCCCACTCACACATCGCCCAGACGGGGAACGGCGGAGGGGACGTGTCCCCCAGCCTCACGCAGGAGAGACCAGGTCCAGGAGACCGTGTCCCAGCCAGCCCCCCTTTACCGCCTCCCCCAGCGGCTTCCCACCCCAACTCCGCCACTCACCGCCGCTGCCGCCCTCTTCGTCCATGTCGGGCGTCGTGAGCAGGACTCTGGGGAGCGGCCGAGGCTGAGCGAGGCCGGGGTGGGGTGGGGGGGTCCCCCAGCGCCAGTCCCGTCGCCCCCCCTCAGACTCTCACACGCCGAGCAGCTGCCCCGAGCTCAGCCCTGGCGGCAGCCGCAGCTGCCTCTCCCCAAGCCGCCCGCCCCCTCTCATGTGACCCACAAAGAGTGGGAGGGGAAGGCGGGCCGGGCCCCGCCTCGTCCCCAACCTTCACTCTGGAGCGGTACAGAGGCCGACCGCCCCTCTCCGGCGCCTGGGGGCCAGGGAAGGGGCGACCCGATAGCCAGGCGGCCCTTCCAGCCTCGGCCACGGAGCTCTTTTTCTCTGGGTGTGTCTCTCGCACACACCCGGGGAAGGGGGAAGCTCCTGCCATAGGTGCCACATTTTGTACAGCTCTGTGGGAGAACTTCTATGCAGATCATGTCGTTAAATGTTTTGCATAGAATTAGTGGATGTTGATTTGTAACCTAAACGTAAATTGAAGGTCAATACGTCTTGCCCCCCAAAGCAAGTGGCTGAGGGGAGGAGGAAGATAGGGGCTCAGAAATGTGGTGGGTGCTCAAGAGCATCTGGGAAGTAGGTAGGGACTGTCTGGGGATTGAGGCGGTTGGGGGGGGGGGGTGACAGCGAGGGCTGCCCGTCCTCCACTGTTGTCCTGGAGAGTCCAGGAATATGTCCAACCAAAATTGGCAACCTTGACAGCAGTTGGGTTTATAGAGGTGTCCAGTCAGGAGGGGAGATACATTAAAGCCTAGTCCAGGGGTGGGCTAACTTTTTGGCCTGAGGGCCGCATTGGGGTTGTGAAACTGTATGGAGGGCAGGGTAGGGAAGGCTGTGCCTCCCCAAACAGCCTGGCCCCACCCCCTGCCTGACCCCTTCCACTGACTGCCTCCTGACTGCCCCCCCAGACCCATTCAGCCCCCTGTTTCTTGTCCCCTGAGTGCCCAATCCAGAGATGCCCCCAACCCTAATCACCCCCAAGAACCCCCCCATCTAACTCCCCCCTCCCATCCCTGTCCCAACTACCCCAACCCCTAGCCCCACCTTTTCCCTCTTACAGGCCCCCTGGGACTCCCATGCCCTAGCCAACCTCCTCTGGACGTGGAGGATAGAGTATATTCGTCTTTTTTTAAAAAAAATCATGTAGGTACATTTTTTTATACAAGGAAGAAACTGTAGGGAAAATAGTCAGCAAAGAGAAAAGGCTCTTTAGTTTCCCATTGTAGGCTGGTCTGGGCCAGCTTGCAGCCTAAGAAACTGTCAGTAGTACTCACCTCATAATACCTTTGTTTATAGGTTACTAGCGAAAATACCCGTCGTTGCTCGGGTCAGTCGGAGGTGGGGAGGGGGCAGACAGCTGAGCGAGTACGGGGTCCATTGGAGGGGACAGAGAGCAAACCTGACACCCCCACCTCACCACCCCCCCGACCAAACCCGACACCCCCACCTCACTTATCCCTCGACCAACCCCAACTCACATTTTCACCCCCCGCACCCAAACCCAACACCCCCACGTCTCCCCCCTACCAACACCCCCTGACCAACACCCACACCTCACCCCCCGTAGACCAAACCAGACACACCCACCTCACTTCCCCCCTCAACCAAACCCGACACCCCTACCTACCACTACAAACCCGACACCCACACCTCACTTACCCCTTGACCAACCCCGACCCCCCTCCTCACCCCCCAACCAAACCCAACACCCCCACCTTACCCCCCCACCAAACCCAACACACCCTGACCAACCCCAACCCCTCACCCCTCACCCACCCAGACACCTTCCCACCCCCCCAGACCAAACCCAACACCCCCGGCTCACTTACCCCCCGACCAAACCCGATACCCCCACCTCACTTACCCTCCGACCAAACCCAACTCGGGTCCGTCGGAGTGGGGAGAGGGGAGAGAGCTGAGGGATTCTGGGGTCCGTCGGAGGTGGGAGGGGGCAGAGAGCTGAGGGATTCCGGGGTTCCGTGGGAGGGGAGCAGAGAGGTGAGGGATTCCGGGGTTCCGTCGGAGGGGGGAGGGGGCAGAGAGCTAAGGGATTTTGGGGTTCCGTCGGAGGGGGGAGGGGGCAGAGAGGTGAGGGATTCCGGGGTTCCATTGGAGGGGGGAGGGGGCAGAGAGCTGAGCGAGTGCGGTGTCTGTTGGAGGGGGTATTATGACATCATAACTATGTCACAGAGAACAGCAGCTGCCCAGCTGATGTGATTGGCCTTTAAAGAATTTCACCCCTGGGGGCATCAGAGGTGAGATTTGAAACATTTTCTACTCTTACGATCATTAGGACCCCAAGACCTCTAACTGTACCAAATTTCAAGTCTCTAGCTCAAACGGTGTGGAAGGAGTAAGCATACATCCGCACATACACGCACGCATACATACACGCATACACGCATACACCATTTGACTTTTATATATATATAGATAGTCAATTTTGCTTGGAGCTGAGGTTTGGTTTAGACAACCTCTCTTCACAGGAAAAGTTTTGCTCACTTAGAAATCATATAAGTCTCACTAATCCATTAAAATAGTTCTCCTAGTCTATTTTTTTAATTACACATTATTACATTTTTAATAACTTGGCACATAAAAATAGTGGATTATACAGTACAACATTATAGCATTTAATTGGAAGGAGATACATCTTTAAAAGGTTTGCATTACATAGTGGAATTTTAAGAAGATCTTTAAAACTAGAGAGCAAAAAAGTTTGAATGAAGAAATAAAGTGACTGGAGCTTTGGACATTTTACAAGGTGGGGAAGCTATGGCCATTTACACGAGATGAGTGTGACATATCCCTGATGTTCTCTGGATCTGTGATCGGCTAGGTCACTCCATTCCTTAATTCTGGGAACCAGCCTTACCCAGAGGCGCCAATTCTGTGGATGCTCAGGGGCTGAGCACCCATGGGGAAAAATTAGTGGGTGCTCTGCACCCACCAGAAGCCAAGCTCCCCTCTCTCCACCTCATCTCTACCTCCTCCCCTGAGCATGCCGGGTCCCCTCTTCTGCTCCCAGTGCTTGCTGTTATGCAGCATAACAAGCTCCAGGACGGAATGGGGAGGAGCGGGAACACAGCATGCACGGGGAGAAGGTGGGGAAGAGGCGGGGTCAGGGCAGGGATTTGGGGAAGGGGTTGGAATAGGGGCAGGGGTGGAGTCATGATGGGACTGAGGGGGGGTTGAGTACCCACTGGCACCAGCAGAAGTTGGCACCTTTGGCCTTACTTTGCTCTGCCGTGAGAACCCCCACTCCTGGGCTGTTCACACACAGCCTCTGGCATGTAAGCTGCTCCTTGGATTGTTCAAGCTAATGACATTAGCCAATATCTCCAGTCCCAGACACAACCCTAGGAACCTCGGTCTTGCAGTGTCCAATTATGCCCACTGGATGCTGCAAGCTTATATGAGTTTGTCAATTTAACAAAGAAATTGATATGTACCAGGCTTGTTATCCCAAGGGAGTCTCTGACACACTTCAAACCAAATGCACTGCTTCTGGTAGAATAAACAGATTTGTTAACTACAAAGATAGATTTTATGTGATTATAAGTCAAAGCACAAGTTGGATTTGGTGAAATGAAACAAGCAAAATGCATTCTAAGCTGATCTTAACATTTCCAGTGCCCTTATAAACTGATGGACTTCTCGCCACAGGCTGGCTGGTTGCCTCCAGCCAGGCTCTCCTCTTTGATCAGCGCTTCAGTTGCTTGGTGGTGATGTCTGTAGATGGAGGTGGGAGAGAGACGAAGAGCAGGGCAAATATCTCTCCCTTTAATCATGTCCTTTCTTTCCTCTTGGCTTTGCCCCCATCCCCCTTCAGAGTCAGGTGAGCATTACCTCATTGCAGTCCCAAACTGACCAAAGGAAGTGGGGTGACTCACTCAAGAGTCCAACAGATCCTTTGTTGTTGCCTAGGCCAGTGTCTTTTGTTCCTGTGAGGCTGGGTTGGGTTTGTCCCATACATGCCCTGATGAGGTGTGAACTGCCCCTCTGCTCTTGGAGAGAGTTTTTGCTTATTTACCCATGAGGACACACTTTCAGCCTCATAACTATATACATGAAATTACAATCTATAATATAACAATGCTCAATGCATCACGAGCCTTTTGAAGAGACCCAACATGACAAACATTGCATTGGATACCACACAATAATTTTATAAGGATGAACATGGGGTGCAGGGTGTTCCCACGATGTATAGAATGTCACAATGAGGAACTGGCCCTTGGATTCTAATGCCAAGATTGTTCAACTTGTATTTCAATGTATTCAAGTACACCGATTTTAGGCTTTGATTTTTATCTCTAATGTAGTACTCCTTTAGATAACATTTCTTTCCTTACTGCTTGTGTTTGACAATCTATTTTCTCCCTTCATGCTGTTTCAGTTGACCTGCAAGTTAATACTGTATACTTTGTTTGCTACAAGGGAAACTCCAGTGCACAATAAAAGATATTCTAATCACTACCTCTAATTACAAAGAATAGTAAGCACCAGTACAGTCCTCCTCCCATTAATTCAATGGCAAAACTCCCATTGACTTCAAAGGGAGCAGGATTATGCCCCAAAAGAAAACAAACTGCTTTATATTAATCACAAGAATAAGCAACAACTTTATGCTACAAAGTACAATAGAAATAATTGGTATTCCCATTAGGAAGTTTTCAGATACCACAGTAATAGGATATTTTATAAAAACTTATAGATGTTGCTGAAAAATCACACAGTTTCAGAGCTGTGTGGTAAATTAAATCATTTTTAAAAAATAAAATTTGATTGTAATGTTATTAATTTACGCCAACTGTTAAATTAACCACAGCATTTCTGTGATATAGAACTTACCCAACAGCAACTTGGAAACTGCCTACCTTTCAATACTTTCTCATGGGAAAGCTGTTCCTTTTACACCTATCATATATTGCACCATCATTAATAAGGGCTCCCGCTAGGAAGGACCATTAAAAATTATAATCTCCACTTTCAGGCTGTTGTTTCACTGAGTATGGTATTGAAAAAATGGCAGCTGTTTCTAAAAACTTTTAAACTTTTCATATACAGTAAACCCTCGATTTAACAGACCCCGATTTAACGGACTTCGGATGCAACGGACAAAATTTCCGATGCATCCGAAATCCGTTATTCGGGGGCTGCCGGCTCCCGCCCCGGGGAGCCGGGCGGGAGCTGTCAACCCGGCCACCCGGCTCCCCTCTGCGGGGAGCCGGGCAGCCAGGTTGACAGTTCCCGCCCGGCTCCCCGCTGCGGGGAGCCGGGCGGGGGGGCTGACAGCTCGCTCCCAGCTGTGATCAGTAAAACCTCTATATATCGGACTAATTCGGGTGAGGAGGGTGTCCGTTAAAGCCAAAAGTCCTGTTATTTAATTATTTTAAAAAATTATTAAATAACGGACTTTCGGCTTTAACGGACACCCCCTCGCCCGAATTAGTCCGTTAAATTGAGGTTTCACTGTACGTTTATCTAAGGGCCTAGTTCTGCAGATATCCTATGCATAGAACTCTCTTTGACTTCAATGAAAGTTCTGCATGCCAAGTGCTCACAGGATCAAGTCCTTTAATCTTTATATACTAGCAATTAATGGGGTTAATAATGCCTTGCTGTGGTGCTGCATAGTTCAGGAGTAAAATTAGTTAATTATGTACACAGCTTTGAAAATATAAAGGATTAAGTTCAGAGTATTTTGTTTTTGTTCATTTAACATTAGCATCATTATCATCAATTGTTTAATAATCTGCATCTTCTATAGGAAAAAGAGCAGATCCCTCAACGTCTTCAACCTGAAACTCCATAATTTCCAAGAACTGCCATGTTTGGGTCTGTGATTTTCAAAGAACTCTATTTTCCTTTACAAATAGTGATGCATTTTCAATTACCACCTTTCTACAGTCTGCCTTTTAAAAAAAAATAATTTTCTTCTCTGTGATCCATCTCCCATCAAGTCACGTCTCTGTTTCTATCACACAGGTATGTTTTGTCAATTTCAGATTCAGAAGTTTAATATTTTATGTTCTTCAGAACCTATCATTCCACAGAAATAATTTTCTAATAGATCTTTTATTGTGTTATTTATCTTTGGGAGAGAATAGGGCATCCTCTAAGAACTTTGAGGTTAGCAGAAATAATCCCATTAATTGTGACAGTGATGGTATTTGCTGAGTTTTGAGGCAGTCGAGTTTCTCATTTGTCATTTTTAGGCAATTTTTTTTTCTTTCATTCTTCCCTCTCTTTTGGTTAAGAATTTCCATTAAGCAGTAATTTACCTCAGATTTTCCAGCGTAATGGGCAAGGAGCTCATTTGCTTTGATGTTCACCCCTGTTCAGAGGGTCAGGACAAGACATATGCACTACTTTGAAAATGGGGCTTATGCCTAAGCCTTCAGTTAGCCCTGTTTAGATTGCATTTTAACCCCCCAAAAAAACCCACTGAGGCTCTGCTATTATGGAAGTTTACCCTTTGTATTTCAGTTACTCACATGATCTAATAACAGTCATGCAAACACTTAATGGGAATGGGTGTCCCTAGACTCTGTTTGTCAGCATGGGGTGACAGATGGTAGGAGAGAGCAATCACTTGATCATTTTCCCTGTTAGGTTCACTCACTCCGGGACACCTGGCATTTGCCACTGTTGGTAGACAGGATACGGGGCTGGATGGACCTTTGGTGTGACCCTGTACGGCCATTCTTATTCATCCATTCTGTTCATGGTCTCACATGTTACTTTTGTTATTGTTAAAAATAAGAAAAATAGTTTTATTTCAACTCACCAGTTGTGTTAAAGGACCCCTCTGCCTCAAGTCTATATAAGCAAGGAGCTTATATATTAAATAGCACTGCATGCTAGATTCCAAACAGGAAAGTCTTAGCCCATCATTATCTGTCATTTTCTTATTTCTTCATCAGTACTTGAACTATCAACCCCTACAGAAAATTGGGTCACTTCCTCTGTCTGGCAGATATGTTTTAATACAGGTTTATTGCTGGCATTCTTATGCTGTAATCTGATTCATGTTTAATCTAAATTGTAAAAACATATTTACATAAAATCAATTTGCTGTTTGTCTTGGTAATTTCAGGTGTGCTTGCATATTTAATTTAGTCACTATAGCCACATAAAATAAATGTATGGAAAATTTGAGATAAACATGATAGCTCAGGTTTAAGAAATCAAACATCTTTCAAGTGCTGTGTTTGCTTGTCACATAATGTATGGATAAGAAGATGTTTAATTTAGAATAGTAAAACATATCTTTTGACCTTTGAGAATATTAAAATAGGGGTATCAAGCAGTTTCAAAAAGCATGGTTTTGATTTTTAAAAATTGCACAATTAAAAACATTAAACAATAATAGATACAATTTATCTAAATATTTTGGATGTTTTCTACATTTTGAAATATATTGGATTTCAATTACCACACAGAATACAAAGTGCACAGTACTACGTTTATATTTATTTTTATTACAAATATTTGCACTGTAAAAAAACAAAAGAAATATTTTTATTCACCTAATATAAGTACTGTAGTGCAATCTCTTTATCTTGAAAGTTGAACTTACAAATATAGAATTATGTACAAAAACTACATTCAAAAATAAAACAATGTAAAACTGTAGGGCCTACAAGTCCACTCAGTCCTATTTACTGTTCAGCCAATCGCTCAGACAGACAAGTTTATTTATATTTGCAGAAGATAATGCTGCCCACTTCTTATTCACAATGTCACCTGAAATTGAGAACAGATATTCACATGGCACTATTGTAGCAGGCATCACAATATATTTACATGCCAGATGTGCTAAAGATTCATATGTTCCTTCATGCTTCAACCACCATGCCAGGGGACATATGACCATGCTGATGATGGGTTCTGCTCGATATTAGTCCAAAGCAGTGTGGCCTGATTCATGTTCATTTTTATCATCTGAGTCAGATGTCACCAGGAGAAGGTTGATTTTCATTTTTGGTGGTTCCGCATTGGAATGTTGCTGTTTTAAGACTTCTGAAAACAAACTCCACAACTCATCCCTCTCAGATTTTGGAAGGCAGTTCAGATTCTTAAATGTTGGGTTGAGTGCTGTAGCTATCTTTAGAAATCTCACATTGGTACCTTCTTTGCGTTTTGTCAAATCTGTAGTGAAAGTGTTCTTAAAATGAACACCATGTGCTGAGTCATCATCCAAAACTACTATAACAGGAAATATATGGCAGAATGCATGTAAAATAGAGCCGGAGACACATAATTCTCCCCCCAAGGAGTTTAATTACAAATTTAATTAATGCATTATATTTTTAATGAGCATCATCAGCATCAAAGCATGTCCTCTGGAATGGTGACTGAAGCATGAAGGAGCATACAAATGTTTAGCATATCTGGCACATAAATACCTTGTAATGCCACATACAAAAGTTTCATGTGAATGCCTGTTTTCACTTTCTGGTGACATTGTAAATAAAGAATGTGTGTTAGAATAGGAGTTCTATGATCTCAAGCACACACTATATAAGAAATAGATTATCTCAATTTAAACATGAGAGAAAGTGCTGTCTTTAGTATATTATGTAACAGTGAGAAAACCATGTGCCTAGGAAAGCAACACAATCGGGGTTTCATACAATTTTATTTGGGCATAAGCTAGAACTCACTTCATCTGTGCATCTGATGAAGTGGGCTGTAGCCCACAAAAGCTTATGCCCAAATAAATGTATTAGTCTCTAAGGTGCCATAAGTATCCTTGTTCTTTTTGCAGATACAGACTAAAATGGCTACCACTCTAAAAAGGGTTTCATATAGATCATCATGTAGCAAACTGCTAATTACATCCTCAGTGTGTACAGAGACAAAGTGATCTGAGAAAGAGCTCAAGCACTTGTCTCTCTCACCAACAGAAGTTGGTCCAATTAAAGATATTACCTCACCCACCTGTGTCTCTAATATCCTGAGACTAACAAACACTGTATACTTAGTGATTGTTTCTTGTGGGGAAGGAGGAATTCATGGCTGACTGCTAGAACCTGTAAAAATTTCAGTGACAGCCCTTCTTTCTCATGAGTACTACAAGTCTGTCTCCACTTCATGTCACCCTGCCCTAAGCACTTTTCCTTTCTTCTTCCCATCTCAATCTTTTTCTTCCCCAATCCATTACCCTTCTGAGGCTGCAAGCCTCAGACTGAGAAACACAAAAAGGGCTTTTTTTCTTTCTTGCAGGCTCTTCTCACTTTTAGTCCTTGTCTATGTGAAGACAGGTACACGTTTACTTCGACCTAACGTCGTTAACATCGATTTAAAGTGGTAGTGAAGACATGCCCTAAGTGGTGGAGCTGATCCTGGTGATGCTATCACCAAGGCTTTGTGCCACTGGTTCAGCAGAGGCTCTTTTTTCCTCTGGCAGCTGACCCCTCAACTTGATCACTTTCTTCCACCACACTTCACTCACTCTGGCTTTGTTACTTTTTCCTGATGTCTTGATTCTATATGGGGTAGCAGAAGGCAGCTACAGATTGCTGCTGCTACCACCTCTGCTTAGCTTCACATGGGTGATCTGGGACTCCTTTTTCTGGCTGATTCATCTGCTGAGATCATAGCCCCTTTACTAGTGACTGGTGAAGAAAGGGAGAGAAGAGACCTCCAACAGGTGGACATCCGCCTGCTGAACAACAGGGTAAGAAAGCAACCTCCAATAGTGAGCAGGTGGTGAGGATTTAAAAAAATATTGTGCAGAGAGCATAAACATCATGGAGGCCAGGATGAAAGCTAGAGCCTCTAGCCATGAATCAAGGGTTAAAGTCAGTCTGCAATGTAGACCTTTAAGGAGAAAGTTTAAATGGAATTTCTGCGCTTTGTGTAGGTATTAAAGATCACATGGCACTTTCTGAAATAATAAGTGTTTGCCTTGGTATCTGTGGCCAAAATTTCTCCTCACCTCCACTTCTATTCAATGTTCTGTGCACAGACTGGCTGTTGCCCATAGGTGGCTGCATCTCAAGGGGGAAGTCATTTAAGTTTATACATACTTTATGACGCACTTTGTCATAAAAAGTGCCAAATAAAGGAAAATCTCTACCATTATTAATGTTCTAAAAGGTGTCCATAAAATAATGTCAGCTATTACTTTAAGATCATATACATATGTAACATTATTTAACTGTAATTTGTTTTACTTCATACTTTATTTTTTTACTAAAGTGTAAACCTCAATTAATTTAAAGGTATTTTAACAATACTTTACTCTGGTAAGTAGCTGTAAAACCTTTTAAAGCCTCATCACTAAACATGATAAATCTATAGAATTATTCTATAATGAAATCCACGTGTTCTAGTAATCAAAATTGTATAGTGTTCTATAGTAACTTTTAATTTGTCAGAATTTCTTAATCTTGGTTTTATTTCCTTTTGCCCTTGCCATAAAGTTAAAATGTTTATATGAGTAAATCAGTTTATATGAGATGTTTGCTTTGCCATTAGTTTATTCTTTGGAATAATTTGAAAATATAGTCACAACCTAAAGCAAGATTATTAGTAAGGGGAAAAAATTGCTGCAAAAACTTGAATCTGAAATATGTTTGTGTACTTAAATTTAAATAATCACACAGAAAAAGAATCCGTGTCAAATTAGAATAGACAAATATCTGACAATCAACTTAAAAACTACTAGAGGTAACAAAGTCCTTTGTTACCTCTGCTATTCCAGACTAACACGGCTACCTCTCTGATTCTTAAAAACTACTAGTTACTTTTGAAAATCTCGACCCCAAAATTTACCTAGTTATTTTTGTACCTTAGTTTTGGGATGCCCAAACTTGAGGCCCCTTAAGAGGGCCTGATTTTCAGAGGATGAATGTTCAGCACTTTGATTATGCAGCTGCTTTAAGGGGTCTCAAGCTGGGCACTCAAGTACTTGGTGACACCAAAAATCATTAGTCCCTTTTGAAAATCTTGTCTTAAAAATGTCACACAAGTATTTTCTGGATTATTTAGGAGCCAAATTGATGAACATCTTAATTTATAACAGTGTAAAAATCTGGTTCACTGTGTTAGTACAACTGAAATCAATATTCTCTGTATTTTTATAGCTAAAAACAAACCAGTGTCAGTTTGAATATGCAGGAGATTACCGTATTTTCCGGCATATAAAACGACTTTTTAAGCCAGGAAAATCGTCTCAAAAGTCGGGGGTCGTCTTATACGCCGGGTGTCGTTTTATAGGGCGGGTGCCGCCGGACTGGAGAATCTGGGAATCAGCCGGCAGCCCCCCCGCGGCGGGGACGGGAGACCGGGGCGCTCCCAGCAGCCCGCCCGCCCGCGGCGGGGACGGTAGACTGGGGCGCTCCCAGCAGCCCGCCAGCGGCGGGGACGGGAGACCGGGGCGCTCCCAGCAGCCCGCCCGCGGCAGGGACGAGAGAGCGGGGCGCACACGCTTTTTGTGTGTGGGTTTTTTTTTGTTTTTATTTTTTTTTTTTGGTAATCCGGCGGCTTTTCTCTATATTTTACTGGAAAAGTTGGGGGTCGTCTTATACGCCCAGTCATCCTATACGCCAGAAAATACGGTATATGTATCCTTTCATTTATATGTTTACTAGCGAAAATACCCGGCGTTGCTCGGGTCAGTCGGAGGTGGGGAGGGGGCAGAGAGCTGAGCGAGTGCGGGGTCCGTTGGAGGGGGGAGGGGGCAGAGAGCAAACCTGACACCCCCACCTCACCCCCCCGACCAAACCCGACACCCCCACCGCACTTACCCCTCAACCAACCCCAACTCACATTTTCACCCCCCCACACCCAAACCCAACACCCCCATATCTCCCCCCTACCAATCCCAACACCCCCTGACCAACACCCACACCTCGCCCCCTGTAGACCAAACCTGACACACCCACCTCACTTCCCCCCCCCAACCAAACCCGACACCCCTACCTACCATCACAAACAAACCCGACACCCACACCTCACTTACCCCTCGACCAACCCCGACCCCCCTCTTAACCCCCCCAACCTAACCCAACACCCCCACCTTACCCCCCCCACCAAACCCAACACCCCCTGACCAACCCCAACCCCCACACCTCACCCCTCACCCACCCAGACACCTTCTCACCTCCCCAGACCTAACCCAACACATCCGGCTCACTTACCCCCTGACCAAACCCAGCACCCCCACCTCACCCCCCCGACCAAACTCGACACCCCCACCTCACCCCCCGACCAAACCCGACACCCCTACCTCACTTACCCTCCGACCAAACCCAACTCGGGTCCATCAGAGGTGGGGAGGGGGCAGAGAGCTGAGCAAGTGCGGGGTCCGTTGGAGGGGGGAGGGGGCAGAGAGCTGAGCGAATGCAGGGTCCGTTGGAGGGGGTATTATGACATCATAACTATGTCACAGAGAACAGCAGCTGCCCAGCTGATGTGATTGGCCTTTAAATAATTTCACCCCTGGGGGGCGTCAGAGGTGAGATTTGAAAAAATTTCGACTCTTACCCTGATTAGGACCCTAAGACCTCTAACTGTACCAAATTACAAGTCTCTAGCTCAAACGGTGTGGAAGGAGTAAGCATACATATACGCATACACGCATACACCATTTGACTTTTATATATATAGATATATATTTGGTTGCAAACAGACAAAACCAGGAAAATGATAAAATAACAGAAGGAAATGGCCTAAGATATAAAAACTTTCTGGTCTGTATAGCAGAATTTATCACTAAAAAAGTAATATTGCCAAGCTGCCATGCCTCAGATAAAAACAGCACTGTAATGTTAAAAGTTTAAAATAGGTGTAATGTACAAAATTAAAATAGATACGTTGGAAAATGCTATTATGCTTTACATAGTCAGGCAAACATTTTATTTTCAAGTTTCATTTTTTTAACATGCATCTTTATGAACTTAGTTATAGTTTCATTACCAAAATTCTCAGCAAGTTGCAGTGGTGTTAGATCTCCTAGGGGGCTTTGCACATCAGCTGCAGCATTCAGCAATAAATAGCAAATTCCCAAGTACCCTAGATGAAATAAAGATGGTGAATAGAATTTTGGAGTCCAAAGACTTCTGTTAATATCACACCTATATTTCTTATATTTTGTGGAAAAACAAAACAAAATTAGTTCACTTATTTAAAATAGCTATTTAAATATAAATGCACTATTTTAATTCCCAAAACAGTCTAAGATAATGTATGTGATTTCCAATAATATTGTTTTAATCATACATTTGCACAGAATTCCATATTTCTATTTACTGGAGTATAAATGAAAAAAAAACCACCAGAATTTTAGGAGATTCTTGGGAAATGTTTTTTTTTGTTAAATTAATAAAATCTTAGAACATTTTAACAGAATTGGTCAGCCTGCTTTTGTAAAAAACATATGATAAAGATTAACAGCATAAATCATATGCTAACAGCACAATCAAAATGGAAAGACATTTCAAACATGCTGTGATGAATAAAGGAATGAAGTATTTTTTTAATTTGTACATCATAAAAACAAGAATGTAGTAAGTCCAGTGATGAAATTCCACAGCTGACTAACAGTTCTTCAATAAACAGAAAATCAGTTTCCTCTGCACACAGGAAAAATCTTTGGCAACCTACCTGATACATAACGTTGTTCTTCTTCACAGACTAATCCTTCCATATAATATTCTTTAGACATTCCTTTGTGTATGCTTATGTTCACAGTGTCTTAGTCTATCCTGCAAACTTTTGCAAGCCAAGATTTGCAGAGAACAGTTTCCTGATATGGCTTTTTTTCCTGGCCACTAATATTCCCATGGAATATTATGCCATATTTTGTACAAACTGCTCCCCCATCCCTTTTCAAAACATGGTTGTATTTCACTCAGATTTAGCAGAGCTGATATATAGATAGATTATATATATAAAATAGACAAAGAGCTCCTAAGCACTTAGACAATAATTTGATTCCTTAACTACAAGTACTGAAAAGTCAACTGAAAAGGTTAAAAAATAATAATCCAGTAACATTCTTTGCCTTTTTTACATTGTAAAGCCACATATATAGGGGTTTAAAAATAGAATTCTCTTAAAAGTCTGAACTTCTGACAGTGACCACGGAAAATATGATGTGTGAGAAAGTTTACCATAGACAATAGCAAGATGTAGTGCAGTAGCTCCATCGCACTGGGGATTTGGGAAATTCACATTAATTCCAGGATAATGCAGCAGCAAAGATACAAGGTGCATTTTTCCAGTATTCACTGCAGCATGGAGTGGTGTGCTTCCATTTTCTGCTGCTTGGTTTACATCAGGTATGGGAAGACCCTAGAACAAAAAATAATCAGGAAAACATTTTTGAGCTGAACAACCAAAACAGATTTACAATGAGGAAAGTATTTCAGACCACAGAACAACTCCTCCATATTTTATACTAGCGAAAATACCCGGTGTTGCTCGGGTCCGGTGGGGAGGGGGCAGAGAGCTGAGCGAGTGCGGGGTCCATTGGAGGGGGCAGAGAGCAAACCTGACACCCCCACCTTACCCCCTCCCACCAAACCCAACACCCTCTGACCAACCCCAACCCCCACACCTCACCCCTCACCCACCCAGACACCTTCCCACCCCCCCAGACCAAACCCAACCCCCCCGGCTCACCCCCCGACCAAACATGACATCCCTACCTCACTTACCCTCTGACCAAACCCAACTCGGGTCCGTCGGAGGTGGGGAGCGGGCAGAGAGCTGAGCGAGTGTGGGGTCCGTTGGAGGAGGGAGGGGGCAGAGAGCTGAGCGAGTGCGGGGTCCGTTGGAGGGGGGAGGCGGCAGAGAGCTGAGGGAATGCAGGGTCCGTTGGAGGGGGTATTATGACATCATAACTATGTCACAGAGAACAGCAGCTGCCCAGCTGGTGTGATTGGCCTTTAAATAATTTCACCCCTGGGGGGCGTCAGAGGTGAGATTTGAAAAATTTTCAACTCTTACCCTGATTAGGACCCTAAGACCTATAACTGTACCAAATTTCAAGTCTCTAGCTCAAACGGTGTGGAAGGAGTAAGTGCACATACATACACGCATACATACACGCATACATACACGCACGCATACACCATTTGACTTTTATATATATAGATTAATAAAATATAAAGCCTTTTATCACTGGGTTATGGTCTCAGGTGTGTCCCAAACCTGTAATGATCAAAAGTCATTACACCCATCTGATGGCTACTAGCTGTGTGGAATTACTCAATGTTTTTTAGTCCTTTGCTTAGTAGACGTATCAAGTCTAATTCAATAGTCAACTCTAAGTGGAAATCTTGTTCTCTCTAGGTTCTTTTACAGTGTCTATCACTAAGGTGTTTGAGAAACATTCAGCCTCAGAAGGTAGGCTCAGAACTGAATGGATATGAAGACTGAAGTATCCTCTGGACAGTCAAGGTGGGCTTCTAAATAGATTGGAGGCATCATTAGCATAATAATGTGGGAAAACTTGCACTACTTCTGTAGCTCTTCTGTGGAAAAATTGTGTACAATAGCACTTAGGGGTCCCAGCCCAAATAAGGATCCCATTGTGCTGGAAGTTATTCAAAATAAAGTAAGAGACAGTCCCTGACCTGAATAGCTTACAATCTAAACAAACAGGCATGAATTTTATAGGCAACCAGTCTTTCACTTCATGAGCCATTTCACTTACTGCATATTTTTTAAAATGAAAATTAACAATATTTTGGGCTTGCTGAGATCATGTTTCAGAAACTGCTATTGCCAAAGAAAACAACAGTTTGTGTATGATGCCACAAAGTTCGATAGCCAGAGCTGGTACTAAATTTGTCCCCAAAACTGGGAAAGTCCAAGAAGCACATAGAGTGCTTCCAAGACCTGTCAGCTTTTCTGCTCATTAAGATGACTTTCCTAACTTAATGTGGGACTTCACAACCACCACTCCTCAGCTCTGGAGTTTGGAGTAGGTCTGTGGAGATAAGGAAATTTCTCTCTCTTCCATCAACCTTCCCCCCAGCTGCTAATAATCAACAGCTGTGTTTAATTTTCAATTTTAAAAAAATGTAAATACACCACTCACTGACACGTAGAAGCAAGGCAAATTAAGTAATACTTCTCTCTATATATTTTTAAACTATTATTGTTCCAGATAACAGCTAAATGTACCTGAAAGAATAGAGGGCAAAAAGTTATTTTTCTCTGTTTTAGTTTTGTTTGTTTATGCATTTGACAGCCCTTTGAGTATAATTAGTTTCCAATAGTTACATGGTTCTTCCATACAAGAGGGGAGAGAGAACATTTTTAAGAATAGGAAAATATGATTACAAAATAACAATCACTGGTGGAGTGACTCAAGAGCAGGGTAGAATCTGAGTCTTTTGCACTAAAAAAATCAAATTAAGGAGCTCTGAAGTAATTTTTTATATCCACACCTTTTAGCCATTCTAATTTGTTATAAACCCTATAGAGTTCCTAATTAATACATTTTATTGTATTTAATGTAACTTTTTCAGTCAACTGACCATGTCAAGAAAATAGTTCAATATCTTTGGTTGGTCATATATAGTGGCTAAAAATATGATATTTCGATTTTTTTCATCTACTGCACCAAGGTCAAGCTGTTGGTTTATAATAAGATAATGCAAGACATCAGCATATCCCAGCTGGACACTCTGTAGAGCTCTGAGGAAGAAGAAAAAAAAAGATATGTAACATTTCTTCATAAGGAAAATGATCAAAATAATGCATGGAAGTTTGTAATAGGCTGATTACCAAAGGTTGTTTGCAGTCCTATGTCATTTTCTAAGAAATAACGGAAGAGTTGTTAAAGCCATAAAAAAGAATAACCCAAAGTCCATTATAAAATAAATCATTCTAAAAAATAGTAAATGAGGACCTTTTATAAACTTTTGTAGCTTTCTAATTGTTTTCTGTAACTGTGGAAGTCTATGGAGTATGCTATAACTTTGGCCATTGGCCACTTCATTGTTATATATGTCAATTGTTAAATTCTGACAATGTGCTTACATTTAAATGTGACAGTGAATTCTCGTATATTTTGTATTTATATAGTGAATTTCAAAGCCATTCAGGAACCTGGTATTATCCCCAGTTGATAGAAGGGAAAGCTTTGTTAGGCAGAGATTAAGTAACTGGTCCAGTATCAGTATCCAGTATCAGTATCCAGTCTGGAATACAGTTTAAGGGATTCTCAAACTGGGGTCTGGCCTCCTCAAGGGGTCGTGAGGTTATTACATGGAGGAGGGGGGTCATGAGCTGTCAGCCTCCACCCCTGACCTTGCTTGGCCTCCAGCATTTATGATAGTGTTAAATATATAAAAAAGTGTTTTAAATTTATTAGGGCACTCAGAGGCTTGCTATGTGAAAGGGGTCACCAGCACAAAAGTTTGAGAACCACTGATTTAGGTAATTTGACTACCAGTCCTGTGCTCTAGATACTAAATTGCACTATCTCTCCTTTATCTTCCATTGTAAGAATATATTTATGCACAAGTGAAAGTATATATTTTAATTGGAAAATATAGTAGTATGGAAGAATTGTGAGTCCTCCTAGTGCTGGGAAGATAGTCTATAAATTACTAGCAATACAACAGTAAAAAAATGAAATAAGTAGCTCATGTGGTCATGGTTGGCCAAAGCTTTTAATCACTCCATAATTGGCAACAGGGAAATTGGGTGAAGGGAGAGCTCTTGTTCTAACATGCGCAATCTCTTCTTCATCCCCTCAAGTACTGCCATCTAATGGGTTTTTTTTTTAATCTGACAGGGCCAGATCCAATTTCCCTTCCAGTCCATTTGATGATTCCCATTGATTTCACTGGGAGTGGGATTATATTCATCATCTTGGTTAAATTTACAATGGCACTCACAAAACTAATTTGAGCCTTGACTGTGCAGTCTGATCCACACAGGCAGACCCCTATACTTGTAAGGCATCCCATTTAAGTCAATGGATGTGGGGACCATGCAGATGTAGCATATTGCAGGACTGAAGGTTTGATTTGTTCTCTTAATACCACCCTGGTTTATTGAAACGGATAGAAGGCTAAATATCTAAACCTCCTTTCCACTATTTATATTGATTAACTTTTTTTAATTCACTCATTTGAGACAGCGTAGTCAGTCTCCATTTTCCTCCCACCAACTTGATTTTAAAAAATTGTCCATTTGAGTTCATAGGTCTCCTGGACTAGGAAAAATACAGGGTGTGTTGGGTTAAAAGATAGTAAATAATTCAGAGAAACACAACAAGAAAATCTGTGCTTAAATCAGCAGACATGTCCTTTCAAAATATTTAATTTATTAAACTTTGTAAAACACTTTTCCATACCTTACCCTATCCTTCAATCCCTCCCAAAAGTGAACTTTGGGCGTAAAGTATTTGACAATGTTCTTGTCACACAGGAATAAAATAACTTCTCTTTGCACTCTACTTAAAATTTCCCTTTACCCTTCTGTGTGATTTATTGTATTTAAATTTAAATAAATGACAAAATTATCAATTATACTCTCCACAAAAAAACTCATCAAAGGAATTTTTCTATTAGACAAGGCACCACCTCATATAAGGAAAAGTTAAAAACGTCATTCATGATAAATTCAATCATATCACAATAACTATATTTTAAAAAATGACTGATTATATTTAAGGCCTGATTTAACTTAATATAAAATCATAAAGAGCTCCTGGAAGGGCATAATGCCATAATGTGTGGGTTCCCAGAGGGATCAGTTCTGGGTCTGGTTCTGTTCAATATCTTCATCAATCTTTTAGATAATGGCATATGAGTACACTTAAAGTTTGCAGATGATATCAAGCTGAGAGGAGTTGCAAGTGCTTCGGAATATAGGATTAAAATTAAAAATGATCTGGACAAAGTGGAGAAATGGTCCGAAGTAAATAGGATTAAATTCAATAAGGACAAATGCAAAGTACTCCAATTAGGTGCACACATACAAAATGGGAAATGAAGGAGTACTGCAAAAAGGGATCTGGGGGCCATAGTGGACCACAAGCTAAATATGAGTCAACAGTGTAACACTGTTGCAAAAAAAAACCCAAACATAATTCTGGGATTTATTAGCAGGTGTGTTGTTAGCAAGACATGAGGAGTCATTCTTCCACTCTACTCTGATTAGGCCTTAACTGGAATATTGTGTCCAGTTGGTCTAGAAAACACGACCTATGAGGGAAGATTGAAAAAAATGGGTTTGTTTAGTCTGGAAAAGAGAAGACAGAGGGGACATAACAGTTTTCAAGTAGGGAAAAGGTTGTTACAAGGAGAAGGAAGAAAAATGTTTTTTCTTAAACACTGAGGATAGGACAAGAAGCAATGGTCTTAAATTACAGCAAGAGAGGGTTAGGTTGGACATTAGGAAAAACTTCCTAATGGTCAGGATGGTTAAGCCTTAGAATAAATTGATTAGGAAAGTTGTGGAATCTCCATCAATGGAGATTTTTAAGAGCGGGTTAGACAAACACCTGCCAAAAATGGTCTAGAATCTAGATAATTATTTCTGCCATGAGTGCAGGTGACTGGAGTAGCTGACCTCTCCAGGTCCCTTCCAGTTCTATGATTAACTGCCATTATGGACACTATATTTAAGGGATTTTTAAACCAGTATTAAAGCAAAAAGAACACAGCTTTGTAATTGTCCAGAAAAAATTAAACTCCACATTAAGATTATTAAAATTACACTAGTTCTAAAGAATGATCCAAACTGGTTTACAGTTTCTTACTTTTAGGCTTCCATTCTGCCAGTATCAAAAGTTGTATCAATTTTTAAGCAAGATTTATGCCAATGGAAATTAAAAAATAATTTCCAGATATAGGTAGCAGCTCATTCATAGGAAGAAGTGTTCTTTTCCTATCAGATTTTCAGACTGTTGGGCTGAGCAGAAGGGATAAGATTGTCCTTTAAGTCAATATTTGTCAAGCCTGGAATTTCTGCTAGGAATTGAAGTGCAACTCCTTGTCAGGCAGATCATCAACTGAAGAATGTCAAGTGTACATGGTTAACAAAGACTTATCAGGAATTTTCAGTGATAAACATTTTTAATTACGATAATAATAGTAGCCGTCTGCAAACAGGAAAATGGAACTGTAGGCTTTGGATATTATTGCCTCAACTGTGCAAATTTTAAAAAAGGAGCCTAAACACTTTCTATAAAAGAGATAGAGACTCATTCAGACTATAATTACTATGTTCTGGATACGAGAACAAGATACATTAGAATGAGTTTAAAATTGAACAAGTGCCAAAAACAGCTTGACAATGTGCCCATAAAAACCATCCTGAAATGACAACTCCCACAAGCTAGGAGGTTGCTGACACCTGCAAGTAATGTAGCCAAAGGAGAGTGTGATCAGAAGGTACAATTACTAACTACAAATGAATGACTAAGCTTAAAAGGAAAGCGTGAAGTAAGAAGGGTTCTGAAAGTCGTGTTCAGCAGTGGTAACAATATAGGTCACAGAGCTTTCGAATTGACCATCAAATAGTAGAGCAGACACAAGCTCTAGACTGGAAGGACTTGGAAAGTGCTATAATGTCTGTACAAATGCTATCACTCAAAAGCAGCTGGAAGGTGGTGTAAAATGAAAGGAGGCTGAACATTTAACAGTCTGCCTTGATTAGTTTTCCCCTCAAGAGCCAGAGAGGAATGTAGGACAGGCAGACAGGCAAATGTAGCTTACGTAACACCCTCATATTTTCAGCCTAATAGAAATTTCATCATCCAGAAACCTGGCTCAAAATAAGTGGCCAGGGCCGGCGACAGGGGGGTACTACGGGTACAGCTGTACCGGGGCCCCCGACTTTAGGGGGGCCCCGGTACACCGCTGTACCCGTTGTGTCCCCCCTTGTCGCCGGACCTGGAGAGCGGGGAAGGGGCGGGGAGGCGGCGTGGCTCTCCCCCGGACAAGCGAGCCTGGCCCCAGCAGGAGCTGTGAGCCCGGCCGGCGGCAGCACCACTGTCCGGGGAGGGAGGGGGGGGGGGGGGAGAAAGGGCGGCTCCCGCAGCTCTCGCTGCCCGGGGGAGGGGGAGGGGGAGCGCCGGCTGGGCTGGGGGGGGCCCGGCTGGGCTGGGGGGGCCCCCATCCGCTGTCAGCTGCACTGGGGGGGGCCCGGCTGGGCTGGGGGCCCCCCAAACTATCAAAGTAGGGGGCCCCCAAAATTCTGTCGCCAGCCCTGTAAGTGGCTAAAGGTGCACAGGAGGCAAGGCTTTAGGAAGATGCTAGAGAGCACAATTTAAAAGTCTGTTTCTAAAAATATTGAATATATATGTCTGATGATTTAAAAAAAAAAATCTCACCAGACTGATGGGGTGCGTCTTCAAGAAAGATTTTGCAACCAAGTGCTTTAGATTGATTAGTCCATGACTTAGACCAGAAATGGTAGCATTTTTTGAATGGCACAAAACCAAGCAATTTCCATAACTTGTTCCTTTCACTCTAGGGAATCCTGCTTATGAGCAAAAATCAGAAACAAGAAATGTTAGTGCTGCTCCAATCCTTGAGGAAGCCACTAGGCAAGAAATTTATCCTTGTATGCCACCTGTGTGCATACTGGATTTGAAAGATAGACAAGAAAAAGCAGACAGGGATAAGGCTGATTCCCGTACTGGGGGCTGCTGGTCCAGACTGTGAAATTTTACGTACTCTGGTGAGCAGCTACTTGCACGAGCAGTTTCATAGACCTCAGAGCAGACAACTTGTGAGAGTAATTGCTCATTAGAGTAGGTAAAGTCTCCACCATCTGGCCCAAAATGAAAGCAAAGGTTCAGATGGGTGGTCTCTCTCACTTGGGCTTTTTGCTTAGTGAGCAACCGATAAGTATTTGTCTTTCAGGATTTTTTTTTCTTTTGTCCTTTGCTCTTGTGAATCCTTTCAATAGGAAAAAGATCTTTAGAAGAGTTACAACTTGTGGGTCTTTTAAATCTAAATTAAGAGATTAAGGAATACATAACAGAAACTTTCAATAAGATATAATATTTGTAAAATCTTTGCACTTCTTACAACTCAGAAGATTTCAAAACATTTTATAAGCACTAAATAGGTTGACAATAAGACCTCACATTTTCTCCCTCAAAGGCAACATGCAAATTATTCTTTTGAAATTAATTGTGCCCTCTTGCTTTTTATAATGCAAAAAGAACTGAAGAGATTTTTTCTCTTTGCTTGTTTATTCAGTTTAGATGTATTCAGAAAGTCACATCTAACTTTCCCTACTCTTGCTGTAGGACTTTGTAGTGATCTCAGATGTTGATTAGGAAAGCTCTGCCATTGCCTAATTGAAGAAGCTGGAGGATTAATCAGTCTTTACTAAAGGTGTCCTCTCTCATAAGTGCTTATTGGACTTTAATGTAAGTGTATAAAACTTTAACTCCACTCTTTTCTCCGCTGCTTAGCTGTGTCTGACTGATAGAATGTTCACATCAGGAGGGCAGAATTCCACATTAAACAAAATGTGAATGTATTTAAAAAAAAAAGAAACCAACCAGCTTTCAGGCTCTCTTTATGGCCCAGTGAAGAAGGAAAAAAAAAATCTCTTCAACTTTTTTCAGGTCATTTTCAAAGAACAATCCTGCTATAATTGCATTGGAAACAACCTGGAATAGCCAGTGTGTTTTTGTAGACTTTAGATCATAAGTCAGATAGGAGCTCTTTCTGCTACTTTAAAGGCAGCATTTTGCTAACCATGGCTTTTTCCACAAAAGAGAAACAGTGAATGTAATGCATCATGTTTGACTCGCACACAATTTTGCCTCCAAAGCAGTGTACATTCCTGCAGCCATAGCTGAAATGGTGCTAAGTGGCACAAAAGTAGCAAAGGACAGAAAGCTTGACTTTTGCAACTCAAAGAATCATGAAGGAAAGAGAAGTACAGAAAAGGAAGTAGACAAAAAAAGCTGGATTTTCACTAACATTATGGATCTATGGAAAATATGACTATATATGGATTTTAAAATGGCAGAGTTGTGACTTTAATATATGCTTTGTTAGGAAATTCCTGTATTCATTTTTTCTTTTCCTGCTATGTTTCAAGAGCCTTCTCCCTCACTCAGCATCCATTCAAAAAAAGTGTTAGTTGTAAATGTGATTGTGTGTTTGAGAAGGGTGCCTACCAGACAGCCATGGAGACCAGAGTCCCATTTTTCTACAGAATAAATATAGCAAATAGAACAGCAGCAGCATATTTTCCTCAGTGTCCTCCAACGTTCAGCAGTTATGACATTCCTCACCAAAGCCAGGAAGATAGTTTTTCTCCATGTTTGGTCAATCCTGGTGTAATTTAGTAATAATTGTAGTGATGATTTTAATGTGTCTTTGCCAATTAGTAGTAATTGTGGTGGTAGTTTTCCATTTCCACTTGATGTTGAAATCATGATCTTGAATTAATATAAATTTTAGAACAGAAATTATGTAAGACTGAGGAAAAGATGGAGAGGGAGTAAACTTGTTAGTTAAGTATCTTAACCAGCAAACATGGAAAAGTAATTTTGGAATATCTGGTGAAATGACTAGGTATTCAAAATTAGCATGATCCTGAAGAAGTCATTCAGCAAGAGGAACAAAGGAGCCATATTAAGCATGGCAGAGAGAAGCTCAGAGCATCCCTTCCTTATATACATGCAGAGATCATTCATATGAGGATTTCCTCCTGTATGTTTAGAAAGGAGAGGTGCTATCTCTGAGAGCCAGCACCTGACAGTCCAATGGGGCCTCTTCTGTAGCCCTCAACCTCCACCTCTCAAGGGAAGTTTTCCTTAACGGAGTTTTGAAGCACTTCTGGTCCTTTGGGAGTTATGGCAGATTGATCTGGGTCATTTTGGGGGAGGGGGAAATACCTCATTTTTAAAAGAGAGCAAGGACAGGGAAAAAATGGTAGGACACCAGCATATTACATGAGGCATATTACTACCTGTAAATCCCGAGTGTAGCCCTGTTAAGGCCAGAAGTAAGAACACATTCTCTCCTTGTTCCACATGCCGAATTCCTACTTCTTTTAATGGAAGTCATGCATATGGACTGAGGGAAACTATAGTTTTGGCCTCTAAGTATCACTCCAAATAAAAAGGACTGTCTTTTATGTTTCAGACTTTAACTCCCATAGTACAATCTGTGCTCTTGTTAAGAGTGGTGTGAGATTAAGAGTCATGTTCCAATGCAATGATGCACCATCCTAGCCCTAACATGCAATTTCATACATACCACCTTTTTAAAAAATCCATAGTTGAACATGGGTATTATGTAAAGATTATGCAAATTTAGACCCAGTCAGTTGGGAAATATCCTGGATTTGATAAATCATTATTGGTGTATCACAACTGCTTATCACTTCTGCGTAAGGAATGGATATAAAAAAAGAAACACCAAGTATGAGAATACATGTGGTATTATGAGCTCAGCAAAATCTTTTGTGTAAATTCTGGGTTGGATTCCATCTCTTAAAGAACCCAAACTCGTATGGTAAGAGAAGCAGTGTCTTATGAACTAGTTTACATATTTTTTAAGACAATATCTTCATATTCACTTATTGAAGATTCTCCCTCCCCCCCCATACAATTCTCATTGTTGAAGGGACTCTTGAGACTTTCTCCCCTCTTTAAAAGTAGAGAGAACAGTAGCATCTTGATGTTATTTGTATACCAGCCACAGTGCTTCTATCATGTGTTTTGTAAGATGGTTAAATACTATTGTAGCGGGATGTTCGCTAGGCTATAGAGGGAGACCAGTAATAAAGTTCAAGGAGACCAATGAGGCTCAAAACAAAACGTGTTTATTCGGCCGAGGTGGCAGCCGCCCAAAAGCGTGAAGAAACTGCCACACCAACCACGCTTAACTTACAGTTTTATAGTCTTGGTTAACTACGCAGTTTCTATATGTGTTACATGATTGGCTATCCCATATTGCTAGGCAGATTTAGACTACTCACGTGGAGCAGGCACGTGGTAGGAACAGCGTGATTGGACAGAATTCGCGCCCTTTTTGCAGGGTCATTGCATTGCTTGTGCACAGAACGTGCAATAGCAGCATATTACTTTAATGAGGTAGTGATTGTATAAATGTGCAAAAACCAATTCTATCACTCATGATTATTCAAAAACTTTTCCATAACCTTATTAAAATAAACATTAACATTAAACAATTTATAATAACTATCTATTATTTTCCTTAATGGAGATCTTATATTTTGATCTTTACATATCTGCATCAACATTTATCATCATTTGCTTTCTTCAACCCTCTCACTATGGTAACAGACTAGCTTAGATTGTAATGTAATGTATTACACTGCAGTTTATAAAATCAGAAAACAAAAACCAAGCAATTTATTTTTCCAAAACACTTTTATTTCTTTTTCAACAGTCTGTTAAAACCATTCATTGGCATTTAGAGTTCAACTGTAAACAATCACAATAAGTTGCTACTGTGTATTGAACTTTATGCATTTTTACACAAAATTGCAGTAACAATCCATAGGAGTAAGTTAAATTCCGCATATCGGAGAATGGATTTGGCTACTGAAACACTGTATTGGAAAAATCTGTGTGGTCAGGTAAGTAAAATTATTCAAAAGTTTGATGTTTAACTCCCTCCTGTGGTGTAAATAAGTAGCATCATAATTCATCACCTTCTATAAGTTTATATAGTACTATATATTAAAAAGCCTGCTTTCACTCAGAACAAAATTTCAAGTTAACTACAGAAACTCCTTGCTCATGAGTTAGCGCAGGGGTCTTCAAATGCTATATGAAAGGGTTCACCAGTACAAAAAAGTTTGAGAACTACTGAATTAGTGTAATATATAGTAGAGTTTCAAATAGACGTTGTTGTAAACATCTTTCCTTACACACAATTGGTATGCCACATTTAAATACATTTGTAGTCCCTTTGGGCTGATGCATTCTAGGAGACCTTCTCAATTCTTTATGTTGCAGTAAGAGTTTTAAAGAATGTCCAAAAAGAGTATCTAGTTGTTTTGTGTGCAAAAGCCTATAGTAAGAGTTTTAGCATTTAACAGCCAAGACAATTCACATTACCATGAATATAAGAATTGAAAACTAAATTATTACCCACCATTTGGGGATGGATTCTTTGTCAATTGAAGCTAGTGGCAAAGCTCCCACTGACTTCGGTGGTGAAGATCAGGCACTAGCTAATCTAGAGTGAGTTGATTTTAAAGAAAGACTGGCAACTTCAAAAATTACTTGTCCTAACAGTAGGTGGTAAATACTCAAGATGACTATAACCAAAAGATTAGAGAACAAAGTTATTTGTGTTTCAGTTTGTTAATTTTAAGTCAGTTTCCCAGTCTGTATGGGTCTTCCATACAGAGAAACTGAAACATGACTTTTTAAAATAAAATAAAAAAACAACATAACCACCAACATGTGCAGGGTTATACAGTCTCCAATATCACTCCTGAAAGTCCCTTAGATAACTTTTTGAAATGGATTAGGTTTCAGATTAACAGTGTCACTTTAATGAACAGCCGAACCTGTGCCTTGATAATGGGCATCCGGAGGACACCCAAAACTCTCCTTGATGTCAAAGGGAGTTTTGGTTGCACAAGCACTGCAGGATCAGCCTCAAAACACATACCAATTCAAAAATCAACCCAAAAAAAAAAAAAGAATCAAGGATTGAAATGTAGAGCATGATGGTTAAACAATCACTTTCAGAAGATTATTCTGATATTTGAGTGTCAAAACGAGTAGCCGCATGTCAATGTATTTAACATGAAAATGTTTTTATCTGTAAATATGAATGGGCCAGAGAAAACCTCCTCTGAATTTTCATAAGTGGACCTATAAATCATTTATTTGGGGAGCCGTATCATGTATTTTTACATGGGGAAAGGATAGATTTTAGTCTAATTTCAAGAGAATTCACCACATTAAAGATTAGTAAGTAAAACTTATATTTAAAGTTACTTTGTTTAAAAGCTTCAACATCTTTCAAGTATTATAGAAAAAAGATCAAGCCAATGTCATAAAACATGCTTCATTTAATACAATTGTTATGAAAAAAAGATTGCAACCAGGTTTATTCAGACAGTTCAATATCTTTTACAAACTCATGGACAGAATCTCTCACTAAGAAACACAAGCAGCATAAGTTAACATGGTTATTTTGGTTAGTAGTTGCAGGCCTTGATAGATTTGATGCCACAAGTATCTGACAACATAAATAAGATTACAATTCACAATCAGAACAATAAGAAGAGTGTGGATTTGTACTGTCAGGTACATGTTTTTCAAAGCAGCTGGCTTAGAGAAAAAAGCAAACAATATAAATTTACCACTGAGGTGGTATATCTGATAAGACTAATAGGTAAACTCCAATAAGCTCTCATGACAGATGTCAGTGTTCATTCACTGTTAAAATTTGTTATGATAAGCAAATACAGAGGCACCTATCCAAAATAGAAGTGTGTAATGATGTGGTCAGGAAAGTATACAGGATCAAACCATTTTCTCTGCTAAACTGGTAAAAATATGAGACAGAGACTAAGGACCTGCTCCTATGAAGAAAGTCCACATGTTTTTCCCAGCACGCTACATAAAAAGTTCAGTTCAAGCAATTATTTTCCTCAAAACTCAGAAAATAAGCCACAACAAGCAGTTCCCACAATATGTTGCAGGTATTCCTTGCCTAGGTGCATAAAGTTTCCTTGTGAGGTATACATGTAATTTACATGAATGCCAGTACCTACTAGCCTTGATATTTAGTACAGTTTCTACTGCTTTTTGAAGTTTAACACTAAAGGGCCAAGACAGTTTACACAGCATTCAAGCACACAGCTGTGGTTTTGCCTATACACATACAATTCTGCACAGGCACATTAGAAAGGCTCAAGGCATTATTCAATATTTGTTTTATACATAGAGATCTTTAAAAAGAGCAGTCCAGTATTTGCTTAAGTTCTACTTCAGTCAAGAAACATGTTTATAAAAAGTTACTAGATAATTCTCGATACTAGATCTTTTATTTTCTTACCTTTCTTTAACCACTTCGCTTGTTTGCTTTGTAGTAGCAGAAACAGAACTCTTGATATGTAGTTCAGGAAGGAGCTTGGTACTGACCAATGCCTTATAAAACTGAATTTTAAAAGTATTAAGTTTAGTGACTAGTCTTATATTTTACTTTGATGTTTTAAATACTTCTGACTGACATCCATAACAACGTAGCAAGCAAAAAATTGGAAGTATGTTTTAAAAGCCATCTTCTACTCTTTTTAAATTACCCACCCCACTAAAATATATTCTTTCCTACTAAAACCGATTCCTTAGGACAACCTCAACCCTAGAGAAGCATTTACTGTGAAAACTGATTCAATGGTTTTAGTCCAGGCATTTCCCCTCTTTTAGGGTATAGTGAAAAAAATTAATGGTGTACACAACTGTACACAGTAGCCATGTGTATAAATATTACACATCTATGAAATATTACCTCCCCTTCGGTTTTCAATTCTTCCTCCCAAGGGGAAGACACTAACATTTCTGTGTTGATATCTCTGCCAGATAGTTCTAGTGGTGCAAGAAAGAATACTGCTTGATTTATGCTTCTCCAGCCTTGAGGTGTAGTGGATGGCACGTGAAATGCTACCAAACTAAATCATCCTTTATTTCAGTCTCAGATGGAATGTTTAAATTACCTTTTAGGTTTACAACAAATCAAATTCAAGGCATGTTAAATTATTATTATTAGAATTGATTTAATACACTCAGAATTAACACTCTTTAAATGTTGTTAAAACACTGTTTAAACGTTGTTTACATAGAGGAGACGAATGACAATTCAATCACCTTCTGAGTCTAGTTATTGCAGACTGTTTAACCTGATCCCATGATCATGGCCGAAAGCCGCACACTCAGAGAAGTTAATAGATGTTTTGCCATGACAAGACTATATGATCTGGTATGATGAATATTTATACTACAGATCTGAAGTCCCTTCATAGAACAACTTGTTTGCAATATTCAAAAGGAATGTTAAAGCCACCAGCATCCTACAATAGGCTGATGTAAAAATATTCTAGTCAGGCTGTTTTTGCTATGTTTGTCTTTATGATGTTAAAAAAAAAAAGGGGGGGGACCAAGGGGCAACCCATTTCTTACACCTTCATTTGCTCCTCCTTATTCATGGACATTTTGTATACATCAAAATCATTTCTAAAAGAAACGGTGATGTTACAAAAAAGAAGAGGAATGATTAAGAAACATGCAGTAGGAGAAGATAAACAGGGACAAAGTGTTCAGCCTGGCCTTACAAGAATAAATAATTAGGAGTACAATTTTTGTGCAAATGAGTATGTTGTTCTTAGATGTCCATGCAACAATAAATGGAGATACAAAACTGCAATAGACTACAAAAAATGGAGACCAACCAGAGCAACACTTACTGTATAGGAAAGAGGTCCTAATTCTTTGACCGTATCCATAGCTTTAAAAATAAGAAAGCCTTACGTCACTTGCCCCAAAAAAGTAGCAGGGAGCATAATTTCTAAATTAACAATTTCCATTCTTTTCCATGATAGATTAGTAGCTTCTGATAATTTAATCTATGACTCAGTATTTGACCTTTTAGAGAATTGTCAGATTTCTAATACTATTAAGTGTGCATCCTTATCGGGCAGAACTAACTGTGAGCTTTTATTAAAAACAACAAAGTGGACATGAGTTATAAAACACATAATGGTTCCACTAGTCTATGGGATAAAATCTATTTTTTGCCCAAGACAGCAACAGCTCCCTCACACCTGTTTACTATCTATAATGTATGACTACTTTGACATCTCTGCGATTATGTAGCTGGTACACATGTGGTCTAAGGTCTAAAACTACATATATAGTTTTAAAGTGCACATGAAATAAAATGTTCTAAATTTAGCAATATTTTTAATCTCTTCCTTCTGCTGCAATACATAGAAGTCAGTCCATATTTGAGACTCAAAGCAAATAAAAGGCCACTTCTGAAAGCAACAAAAGAGAAACTTCTTTTCTACACTCTTAGAGGTGTATTGAGTTATTTTCAAAATTTTGTAAATCATAACAACCGGGGGCATTTAAATCAAAAGGACTACTCGAATGAATATGGGTTTGCAGTATCAGTTTCTAAGGGCCAAATTCTCCAATACAATGTGTTTAATTTGCAAAGAATTGTTGGCATAAACTTGTCCAAAAGAGAGTGTAATGGACTTAGGAAGGATCATCTCAGGGTAAGGATGATCTTTCAGTGTTGCAGAGGCAGCATAAACATTCGTATACTGCTTTCCAGCAAAGCAGGGAAAAGGGGACATAGCCCTATGTTTTGCATACTACTAGCCACATAGCTGAATCAGAATCATAGAATATTAGGGTTGGAAGGGTCCCTACAGGCCTGTTTACAGCCACCACAGAGCTGCTCTCAGGATACAATGGGACCAAGTCTCCACAGAGCTGCAAGAGGATCAGGGGAATCCAAAAAAATTTTATATCCACCTTTGCGTACCTTGACCTCTATGCTCTGGGCAGATCAGCTACCCTACACCCCCGGAATGGGCTTCATATTTCCAGTAAGATTCAGTCATAATTAAAGGGTTGTTGTTTTTTTTAAAGAAAGGACACACAACCCCCCTGCAAATATAGTTACTTATAAGGGAGACATTGATAGGCCTTTCTCTACAGTAAGTTTCATTGAAGATATTCTTTAAATGAAATTAACACCATTTCTCTAAAAAAAAAAAAAAAATGTTTTTGAGAGATGTCCTATACTGGTGTTCTCACCTTTAGAATCTCTCAGTTAATTGATATACACAATGCTTTTGGAGTAACAGATTAAAAACAAACAAAAACCCCCACCTGTGCTAAATAGATGGATTGAATTGTACAGGTAAGAACTTTCCAATAGGGGATTGTAAACACCACCCAAAAGCTCAGATTTAGCTCAGACACTTAAGAAAAGATCAGTGCTATAAAATTAAAACCAAAAATTGTTCAAGACAAGCACTGATGTGAGAAACATTTGAGAGCTGTATGAATCCTAAATAAGTCAAATTAACATCTCCTGAACCCAGAAGTTATGGTATTCCATATAATATTCCCCATTACTTACCAGACCAGAGTGTTTTATTAGCAACTCCAAATGCCATTTAATTTTAGTTGGATAGCTCCCACTAAAACCTGAACTCTAACTTTGTCTCAGCACTGTTTGATTAAATCAGATATATTTTTCTATTACTTTTAAAAACAGCAATTATTAAAATTTGAGCATTATTTTACCTTCACTACTGCATGCCAGAGATTTGACAGTACAAAAGCTCGTACAGCTAGTAGCCACTGTGTTACCTGAGGATTATTTGATGTGTATTTTATATTTGAAAGCATTTTTTTATATCCAGTTGTTTGCTTTGAAGACATGGCATTTAAATAGTCAAGGAAAATATACGGTTTCTGGTTGTTCAGTAGTCCCATAGGATATTCACTCAATGTGGCAGCAAGGATGGAATGCAGATCAGAAGGTTGCAGTTCAGAATCCAACTCCTCAAGAAATGCAAGTTGCAATTCATCCTCAATAATACCCATTTCTAATTCCAACAGTTGCCTTTTTTGATTGTACTGTAGCTCTGCCAGCCAAAAATGTGCAAAATGTACAAAGTTATCTCCAGTGCAACACCAGAAACCCAAGTCACTAATGGAACTATATGCTTTCTCCAGCCAATCTGTCACAGAAGCACTATCAAAGTGGTTAAAAACCTTATCTAGTCGTCCTCTCTCAGGTGAAAAGAGCAGATGAGATGAATCCTTTGAAGGAAGAGCTGCACTTAAATTTAACCTCGTTGGTTCACTCAAATGAAGAGGCATTTTCTTGCCAATATGAGGCAAAGGTACAGCCTTAAATAAAGAACAATTCCTGATCTTAAGAGAAAAGAATTCTTTTTGTAAGCTACTATTAATATCAACTTGAGAATGATTCAACAAGGAACGTACATCTGGAAGGTGAAGGATCTCATTTTGGCTATTTGGGCCACTTTCACATAAATGTTCATGGTTCATATCTTCTTCCTCTTTAATATTCATATGGGAGACAATCATAGCTCTTCTGTCCTTCAAACTTTGCATTTTGTTAAACAGCAATAGTTGAAGCACAGACAATAAGCACAGCAAGTCACAAGTCAGTGGATCTCAATATGAACCTGAAAGAAAGAATGAATACAAGAAATTAACTCCTGGTCAGTCTCCATTTTCAGTTGCTTCTTTTAAAGTAAAATATACACCTTATCATCATATCCAAACTACATTATCAGTATTACCAGTATTATTTAGGGATCTTCATATCATGAAGGGGGGAAAAAAGCAGAATATAGTGGAGGAACCTAATAAGGGGACCTCCTTGCAAACTATACTAACTTTTTTCCTTGAATACTTTATGTTCAAGCAGATTTATCCTTTACTGCTGAAAGTAGATATTGTTATTAATTTTAACAGGTTCTAAAAATGTTATTTCTACACACAAAATTTAAGATAATGGCCTCTGATAGCAAGTGTCCCTCTACACTGCTGCACATTTAATGCTGGTTTCTCCTCTTTTGCACTTTAAATTCACTGAGGTAGAGCTTACCTTTTGTTGGGTGGTAGAAAGCATCGCAGGTGATGCAGCGAATGAGAAATCTGAAAACTTATTGCATAACAATACTCTCTACTTTAACCAATAAGACTGCAGTATGTAAGTGATCAGTATGTAAGTTTATCATTCTATTTGCTAGACTTAGAAGTTTCATCCTTTATGGGCCTCAAGTGGTAATAACATCTGTCCTCTAACATACCACAACCAATCCTTCAGAGACCTTCTCTACGGTCATTTCTCCCCCCCCCCCCCCCAGCATAGCTGCCTGATCTGCCTGAAAAGCTTGCCTCATCAGGCCCCTCTTCTGTTGCCAGTGAAGTTAACAGCAAAATATTCACCACCTTCGGTGAGAGTAGGCTCACATTCTTACACAGATTGTAAAGGCCCAAACCTCCAGATTATGAGTTTCCAATTTCCTTTGGCCTACATGAAATAGAGGGAGCTCTGCCTCTTACAAGGGCAGGCTCCAAACAGTTTATTTTACATTTAAATCAGAAACTTAAAACATTTTAGTGTAAGCATCAAATTATCCTGGGTTTCCTAGTACAGTAAACCCTCGATTTAACGGACCCCGATTTAACGGACTTCGGATGCAACGGACAAAATTTCCGATGCATCCGAAATCCGTTATTCGGGGGCTGCCGGCTCCCGCCCCGGGGAGCCGGCCGGGTTGACAGCTCCCGCCCGGCTCCCCGCAGCGGGGAGCCCGGTGGGAGCTGTCAAATCCCCCCCCCCCGCCCGGCTCCCTGCAACGGGGAGCTGGGCGGGTGGGCTGACAGCTCCCACCCGGCTCCCCACAGCGGGGAGCCGGGCGGGGGGGTTGACAGCTCCCGCCCGGCTCCCCCCAGCGGGGAGCCGGGCGGGCGGGCGGGAGCTGTCAACCCGGCCGGCTCCCCGGGGCGGGGAGCCGGGCGGGGGGGTTGACAGCTCCTGCCGGGCTCCCCGCTGCGGGGAGCCGGGCGGGGGAGCTGACAGCTCCCGCCCGGCTGTGATCAGGAAAACCTCTATATAACGGACTAATTCGGGTGAAGGGGGTGTCCGTTAAAGCCAAAAGTCCTGTTATTTAATGATTTAAAAAAATTATTAAATAACAGACTTTCGGCTTTAACGGACACCCCCTCGCCCGAATTAGTCCGTTAAATCGAGGTTTCACTGTAGTGCAATTTTGCTTGAATTTGAAAGTCAATCTCTACCAGAAAAATAATTTGTACTGCTTCCTTGGTTAGTTATGCTGATTTTGTCTCAACCTATATATGCTAATAAAATTAATTAGCCAAACAGACAGAAACTGGAACACTAAACATAGCATGTATCCTACAAAGAAGCCAAGATGACATGCAAGCTTAAGGATTGGTATAATTGTCACCAATAATCTGATATAATCGTCACCAATAGATCGATCACTACCCGCCGATCCAACCTGACTTGGGCTGGTCTACACTAGGGGGAAGGGTCGACCGAAGATACGCAATTTCAGCTGCATGAATAACGTAGCTGAAGTCGGCACATCTATGGCCGACTTACCTGCCATCCTCACGGCAACAGCGGTCAGCAGCAGGCTCCCCGTTGACTCCAGATTGTGCCTCTTGGAGTAGGTCTTCACTACCTGCCAGATTGGCGGGTAGCAAGTGATCTTTTGGCGATTAGACACCATAAATCGATCACCAATGGCACCCCCGTTGACTCCGGAACTCCAGCTTGCCGTGAGGCGCAAGTTGGAGTCGACGGAAGCGCGCCGCCAACCGCCGCCTCCATGAGGACAGCAGGTAAATTGGCTGAAGATACACCGACTTCAGCTACGTTATGTTGTGTATCTTCAGTCGACCCCTCCCCATAGTGTAGACCAGCAGTCGGCTTCACGACGCTGGGGAGGGATCGATCTTTTGGCAATCGATTTATCACGACAAATCAATCACCAGCGGTGCCCCCGTCGACTCCATAACTCCAGCTCTCCAAAAGGCGCAAGCTGGAGTTGAGGGGGGGAGCGCGCCACCATCCGCCGCCGCTGTGAGGACGGCATGTAAGTCAACTGTAGATACGCCAAATTCAGCAACGTTATTAATGTAGCTGAATTTGCATATCTACAGCCGATCTCCCCCTCCAGTGAAGACCAGCCCTTCAGCCCTTGGAGTGGAGTGGAGCGCTGTTAGCCACTGATTGAGACGCGATATTTGATCGCCAATAGATCGATCCCGATCCCGCGGGCAAAGAAGACATACCCACAAGCGGAGTCACGTCCCCCTCCTCCCAACCCCCCCACCCCCCTCCGGCGGCGGGGACGGAGAATGCAAATGCAGCCCCCGCCCCTCCCCCATTCACCTGCAGCCTGACGTTGAGCATCATGGAGGCCACGATGTAGAGATAGGGGAAGTTGATCCGGAGCTTCCAGGCCAAGTCGAAGAAGATGAGGAGGGTCCTGGTCAGCCCCTTGCAGAAGACCCCGTAGGACCTGGCAGCGGCCGACTGCGAGAGCCTAGCAGCCAGGGCGGACAGAGCCGCCGCCATATACACCCCGCCCCCACCGGGCCCTCAGACTGCACCGCCCCCGCTCCGTACTGACCCGCTGGGGAGCCGCTCCAGGGCCTCTCCGCCGGGAAGCCGCCGCCTCCCCCAGCCCAAAGAGCCGGGATGCCGATCGCACGGGGGGAGATAGGAAGGAGGAAGGACACCTATGAAATTTACATACGTAGGTCCACCACTTGTTACGTCACAGGGGTTTTGCGTTATGACGTCACGGCGCACTTGGGGGCACAAAAAATGGGCAAAGCGCGTTCCGCGCAGGCGCAGAGCTCGCGAGTCCCCCTCTTCAGCCCCTCCCGCCTCAGGAGTAGGCGCATGCGTCTTAAGACTATGAACGGGTTTCAGGCCCAGGGGGAGGGCATGCGTGGTTCTGAGCTTACCCGCAGAACGGGCGGGAGCGAAGGAGGAAGTGACTCAGACGACGGGAAGTAGGGAGGGGCTAGAGGGGGTGAGAGAACAGACAGGGCGAGGCCAGCGCGGGCTCTGGCTACCTTACCTTTGCCAGGGGCAGCAGGCCTAGTGCTGACTAGCTCAGGCTCTGCCCCAGGCTTGATAGTGGCTGTTCTTCGCGAAGCAGCCTTGACTCTGCTGGATAAAACCTTGACAGTGTGACCCAAGGTGGGTAAGAAAGCGTGTTGCCCTGAGTTCTCCCTGTCCAGCGCCAGGCTAAATCCCTCTGCTCTGTATTTTCATAGAAAGTATATTTTACATTCATTTTATTCCGGCACAAGCACCCGATAAGTGCTAAATAGCCCTTCTAGCAGGCATATGACCCAATTTCCCATGCAAATATTTTTTTAATAAACCATGTTCTTTGCATCAATTAGGCAGCCAGACAGCTATCCCTAAGCCCACAGAAAATTTGTTCATTGTGCTTTAGTCAAAGCTTTATTTCAATTTTAATAGTGCAGTACTGAAGTACTATTCATCCATGGATTATCAAGACACTTTGCAAAAGTTTATCAAAACCTCTCTGGGATAAATTAACAATCATTTATACTCACTTTACGGATGGAGAAATAGGTACAGAAATGTGGTGACTTGCCCAGTACAGTAAGACAGTAGCAGAGTAAACAATAGAAGGGATTTCAGGATGCTGATTTTTCTTCCATACACCTGGGAAACAGGCAGAACTCTATTAAAGTTTCTTTCTTATAAAAACTGATATTAGATGAAAAATCAGGCCTCTGAAATCTTTTTCTAATTGTCTTTTGAGTACACTCCTCTCCCATATTTATTTTAGGATCATTTAAATCATAAGAAAAGTTGCATTTAAGGCTCCCTATATTAAAAACAGTTTTAGTCTGAAATCGTAATTGGTTATATGATTAACATTAAAATCTTCCAGTGCACTATAAAATATTATATTGCCACTTAGTGCTTTAATGCACAAATATATAGCAATCCCAAGAGGACTGAATATATTCCCAGGTTGATCTACACTTTTGTTTATAATATTGTTCTGGCCAGTCAATTTTTTCAGTGTAGGGAATGAACCTAGGTAACTCATCTCTGCATTTATTTGTAACTACAATTGGTATGAGCCCAATGCAGGAAACTGAAAATACTAGCTTTTATTGCCAGAGATAGAAATATTTAGGCTAAGTTGTGGCAAAGCTACTGTCCACATTGTGAGTGAGTGAAAAGGGGCTGTCAGCCCAAGAAAAAAAAGTGTCAGTCTCAAAGACCTTTCAGGCAGGCACACAGACAGGCAGGGACCCACAGACCTTTCCCTTTGTACTTCTCTTCCCCAGTGGAAAAAAAAATCCCTTTCTGAATTACATGACTGTAGGCCTTAGATCTTTTTAGCTATTCCATGTTGTTACAGGTAGAGTATTGGGGCATGTCTTCACTACCACTTTAATTCGACCTTAATGACGTTAGGTCGAAGTAAACGTGTACCTGTCTTCACATACATGCCCTTAACGTCGATGTAAAGGGCCTTAAAGATCGATCTTGGCACTCCAGCCTAACCAGTGGCATAAGGCTAATCTCGACGTTCCAAGCTCGACCGTGGGCTAGTGAAGACGGAACCCGACATTAATAGCCTCCAGAGGCTGTCCCACAATGCTCCATTCTGACCGCTCTGGACTGCCTCACTACTGCTCCACTGTGACCGCTCTGCACTGCACTCTGAACTCGCTGCTCTGGCCAGGTAGATAAGACCCGGGAACATTTGAATGCCATTTCCTGTTTGGTCAGCGTGGCCAGCTCACCTGAACTGATCATTCGCCATTCAGAGCAATCAGCAGCACTAGCCGCCATGCAGAGCTCAGCATCACAGGAATCCATGCTGAGCTCATCTACCCTGGAGACCAGCCAGAGGAGAAGAGCTCCAGCATGGTCCACTCGTGAGGTGCTGGATCTCATCGCTATCTGGGGAGAGGAATCCGTGATGTTGGAACTCCGCAACAACAAACGGAATGCCAACACCTACGGAAGAGTCTCCAAGGCCATGCTGGAAAGGGGCCACAACAGGGACACCACACAGTGCCGCGTGAAAATTAAGGAGCTGCGGCAATCTTTCCAGAAAGCCAAGGAGGCAAACGGACGATCAGGGGGCGCGCCACGGACATGCAGGTTCTACAATGAACTAAATGCCATAATGGGGGGCGCCCCCACCACCATCGCGCCGGTGTGCGTGGACTCCACCGATGGGATCATCGTCAGGGAGGAGACTGATTCCGAGGAGGACGAGCATGAAGAAGAAAATCTCACGGAGCAGCAGGAGCCCAGCGGAGAACCCTTGTACCCAGAGAGCCAGGAGCTGTTTGTCACCCTGGAGCCAGTACCCTCCCAAGCCTCCCAGGGGGGTAAGTGTTTCTTTTTTAAGTGATTACATGACGCGTGATTTTGTAAAGGAAGTATTTATTAATGCTTGCCCTAAGGCATTAATGCTTGCCCTAAGTAACTTGCCCTAAGGACTTAGCGTGCTTTCATTGCTGGTCAATTTCTACTCAAAGAGTTTGTCAATATACTCCGGGATTGACCATAAGTCCTCCGCGGACATTTCAAGGAAGCTATCCAGGAGGTAGCGATGAATCCAGCGCAGCAGATTTCTGGGGAGAGCTGCCTTATCTGGTCCCCCGTGATAGGACACCAACCCACGCCACGAAAGTAGTAGGTTTTCTGGTATCATTGAGCAGGCTAGCATTGCGGCGTATGGACCAGGACTTTGCATGGACTCAAGGAGCATGCGCTCCCTATCTCTCCGAGAAATTCTCAGCAAAGTGATGTCATTCAGGGTTGCCTGTTTGAGATACGGACTGCAATTAGTCGGGAGATAAAGAGTCCCAGCTGCAAAGTACTCTTTTCTGCTGAGGACCGACGAACCGAACCCGCCCCCCCCCCCCCCCCACGAACGCTGACCGCCGCCCGCCCCCCCCCAGCCCGTAGCGTTAGCTGGCAGGGAATCTGAGCCGTCTGCACGCGGTCTGAAGAGCCCCAAAAAGACCTTAGCCCTTAGGCATTTGCTTTGCAGTTTGCGGTTTCAGTGGGAGCCAGCCACGCGGTGGGGGGAAGGGGGCGGGGTTGCTCTACAGTATGCAGGCGCCACTTTTAACTTACCATGGCCGGCTGCACGGTGATTTCAGAAGCCGTCTTGGGCTGAGGCACGCATATGTGTCTGAGATGCTCTGACTTTTCTGTGAGCTCTCCTCTCCTTTTAGGTGTAGAACATGACCTTGTACAGAAATCATATCAGGCCTCTGAATACTGAGGTTGCAAACAGCATACTACTCCCATTGTGTACCGTCCGAGTGCCTCCTAACCTTGAATGTATCTGTCTCATAACTTTCAACCTTTTTTTTCCCACACACTTGCCCACAGATGAACAACAACAGTTGAACTCCCGCCCTGCACCGCAGAAAAGAAAGCGTAAAAAGAAAACGCGAACGCGCGATGAGATGTTCACTGAACTCCTGGAGAACTCGCGCGCTGAGGCAGCCCGCCAGACGGACTGGAGGGAAAAAATGATACAGGCAAGGGAACGAGACAGAGAGGAAAGGAATCGAGAGAGAGAGGAAAGGAGAGCCGCTGCAGCAAAGAGGGAAGCCGCTGCAGCAAAGAGGGAAGCCGCTGCAGAAAGGAGGGAAGCCGCTGCAGAAAGGAGAGTAGAACGTGAGGAAAGACGCATGGATGCTTTCCTCCGCATAATGGAGGACCAGAGCGACATGCTGCGATCTCTGGTGGAGCTGCAGCATGCCCAAAGACCACCTCTGCAGCCCCTGTGTAACCACCTCCCCCCCTCCCCAACTCCCATAGATTCCCCACCCAGACGCGGGGTGAGAACACGGGGGGGCAAGGCCCGTGGGCCGCTCCACTCCACCCCACAAGCCAGCAGAAGCAGCAGCAGCAGCAGGCTGACTTTCTCAGAAAACTTGTAAAAGCTGCTGTGTCTTGCCCACCCCTCCTCTCCCCCCTTCCCCCCCCTCCTTTGCCCGCTCCTCCCCCACTGCCACTGCCGGTTTCCCTCCAGGATACCAGGACAGTGATCCCCTGCATTTGTATTTCCGATGAACCAATAAAGGAACCATGATTTTTCCAACAGTGATTTTATTTCCTCTGCAAGCATGGGGAGGGAGGAGGGAAAGCATGGGGAGGGGGGAGGGAAAGAGGGTACAAGGGCAGCAGGCTTAGAGCACAGCAAGGGAGCAGATTCTCAAACGCCATCTCGGGCACTCATAAAACTGTCTTTCAAGGCGTCCCTGAGGCGCAGGGCCTCACGGTGGGCTCTTTTACTTTCCCTGCTGTGTGGCTGCTCATAAGTAGCAGAAAGTAAATTTGCCTCTGCCTCCCAGCCCGCCATAAACGTTTCCCCCTTGCTCTCACAGATATTGTGGAGCACAGAGCAAGCAGCTATAACAATGGGGATATTTCTCTCGCGGATGTCTGAGCGTATCAGTAAGGAACGCCATCTCCCTTTCAAGCGGCCAAATGCACACTCCACGGCCATTCTGCACTTGCTCAGCCTGTAGTTGAACAGCTCCTGACCCCTGTCCAGGGCTCCTGTGTAGGGCTTCATAAGCCAGGGCATTAGGGGGTAGGCTGGGTCCCCAATGATCACGATCGGCATTTCGACCCCCCCCACAGAAATTTTCTGGTCGGGGAAGAAAGTGCCTTGCTGCAGCTGCCTAAAAACCCTAGAGTTCCTGAACACTCGAGCGTCATGAAGCTTTCCCGGCCACCCCACGTACAGGTCGGTGAAACGTCCCTTGTGGTCAACCACTGCTTGCATGACCATTGAGTAATATCCCTTCCGGTTTCTGTACTCGGCGGCCTTGTGGTCCGGTGCCAGGATAGGGATATGAGTCCCATCTATAGCCCCACCACAGTTAGGGAATCCCATGGCGGCAAAGCCATCTATTGTGGTTTGCAGGTTTCCGAGGTTTATAACCCGGTGTAGCAGCCGCTCGACGATTGCCCTGCTTACTTGCATCACAGCAAAGCCCACTGTAGACCTACCCACCCCAAACTGATTCGCCACTGACCGGTAGCTGTCTGGCGTTGCAAGCTTCCAGAGGGCTATCGCCACTCGCTTCTCCACTGTAAGGGCCGCTCTCATTTTGGTATTCCTGCGCTGGAGGGCCGGGGACAGCAAGTCACAAAGTTCCATGAAGGTGCCCTTTCGCATGCGGAAGTTTCTGAGCCACTGGGAGTCATCCCAGACCCGCAGCACTATGCGGTCCCACCAGTCCGTGCTTGTTTCCCTGGCCCAGAATCGGCGTTCGATGGCATGAGCCTGCCCCATTGCCACCATTCTTGACAGATTGTCAGTCGCCCTACTTGCAAAAACGGCAGTGTCCCTGTCGTCCCCGCTGTGCACGTCAGTGTCCCTGTCGTCCCCGCTGTGCACGTCAGTGTCCCTGTCGTCCCCGCTGTGCTTGTCCATCTCCTCCTCACTGTCGTCGGGTTCCGGAAAGCGCAGTTCTCCCCGGATCGCATTCCTCCTCTGCAGACGGTGCAGCAGGAACTCAGCAACCGTGATCGAGGTCCTCACAACAGCCATTACTGCAGCCGTGGTGTCAGCGGGCTCCATGCTTGCAATGCTATGGCGTTAGCACGGCGGAGAAAGGGCGCGAATTATGGGATGCCTACCTACAGTGCACCGCTCGGAATGGGGGTGGGCGGCGCGGAAAAAGGGCGCGAAATTTGGAAATGCCTACCCATAGTGCAGCACTCGAAATGGTGCCTGCTGGGGGATCAGGGAACTGTGGGATAGGTACCCACAGTGCAACGCTCGTCATGTCGACGCTTGCAAAAGTTTTGCGGACAGACACTGTCGACGTGCTGTGCGTAGCTGTGCCTAGTGAAGACACACAAAATCGACTTTATACCGTCGCGTTCACAACATCGAAATAAAGGAAATCGAACTACTGCTGTAGTGAAGACATACCCCTAGAAGCAGCTTCTTGAGGCAGTGAGCAGAATCCTCTGGTCTGACCTGTGATTGGCAATGGCACAGAACCACAGGGGCAGGGAGGAACATAACCTGAACTGGTCTAAGCTAGCAACTGGCTCAGTCACTGGTCTAGACCCAGGGATGGGCACTTCTGTACAGGTGTAGCTCCAGGCACCAGTGCAGCAAGCATGTGCCTGGGGCTGCAAGGAGTAGCCTGCCATTCGCTTTCAGGATGGCAGTTAGGTGGCCTTTGCGGGAGGTCCGCTGGTCCCGCTGATTTGCCGCATTTCGGCTGAAGCCGTGCATACTGGAAGAGACTGAAATAGTGCCTAGTCTTTGTGCTAGGGCTACAGTGAGGTGAAACTCCTTCTCTCTTATCCACCCACCTCATGTGTAGTCCTAGACATAACCTGGACATCAACTAATTAAAAATGTGATTTAGCACAGGGGTTCTCAACCTATTTCTCTCTGAGCCCCCTCTCCCCAGTGCTATAAAAAAAACCCAGCTGAGCCACAATAACTGGTTTTCTGCATATAAAAGCCAGGGCCATAATTGGGGTAGCAAGCAGTGCAATTGCTGGGGGCCCCATGTCACAGGGCCCTCATGTTGCAGGGTCCCCCTCTCCCCACAAAGCTACATTGCTCAGCCTTCAAACTTTTTGTATTGGTGATCCCTTTTGAACACCAAGCCTCTGAGTGCAGCCACCCCTTAGAAATGAAAACTAAATTAAAATTAAAACACATTTTTTATATTTAACACTGTTAAGTACTACATTTAAACCCTATTGCTTAAAATGAATTTACCCTTTCTCACTGCTTTTAAATTAAGACTAAAATACAGTGGGTGGCGGGTCTCGGGGCTGACAACCCTGCGTGTGCTCCCGGCTGATAATGATCAACATGGTCGGGCTCTGCCTGACAACCCCAGTACAGGGGTTGGGGCTCACAGCATCCTGGATGCGCCAGCTCAGGGCTTACAGCCCCACTCCTGGCCAGGATTGGGGTCGGCTCACAGCCCCATGGGGGGTCGGAGCTCGCAGCCCCATGGGGGGGTCAAAGTTGGGGCTCGCCACCCCACGTCTGGCCAGAGCTTGTAGTCCTGCTCCTGGCCAGGGTTGGGGTTGGGGCTCACAGCCACTCGCCGGGGTCAGGGCTCGCAGCCCGGCGCAGGTGTCAGAGTCGGGACTTATAGCCACGTGCCCGGGCCAGGGTTATTAGCCCCACAGCTCCACACAGGGGTTGGGGCTCGCATTCATGCGTCGTGTTTGAGGCTCACACCCTGGCAAAGGGGTTGGGGCTCTCAACTTGCAGCCGCGCCCTAGGGTTGGACCTCGCGACCAGCCACATAACCGGGTTGTGATCCCTGAGGGGTCATGACCCCCAGTTTTAGAACCAGTGCTCTAACCCTTCAGTCCGTCCCCTCGGCCCATCCCTTACTCTTCTCATCCTTGGGACAAAAAATGTGTCTGCAAAGAACTGTGTACATTTACAGCACTATATTATTTATTTATTTCTATATTTAAAAAGCTTTTTGAATTTTAGAAAACATAAAAATACAAGAATAAAATAAATAACATGGGTAAAAAGATATTACAATTCCGTAACAAACAATCCCTAATGTACCTAAAGGAACATAAAAAAACAACAGTAAGGATCTACCTTGTACAGTAAACCCTCGATTTAACGGACCTCGATTTAACGGACTTTGGATGCAACGGACAAAATTTCTGAGCAAGTCTGATGCATTCCTGATCCATTTCTGGCGGGCTGGCTGCCGGCTCCCGGCTGCCGCCCGGGTCCAGGCAGCAGGTGGGCTGGCTGCCAGCTCCCGCCTGGGTCCAGGCAGCGGGCGGGCTGCGGAGCTGTCGCCCCGACCCTGTGGCGGGCGGGCTGCTGCTCCGATAGCTCATTTTTTTATTATTATTAAATAACGGACTTTTGGATTTAACGGACACCCCCTCGCCCGAATTAGTCCGTTAAATGGAGGTTTTACTGTACAGTAATTAGACCTGCACAACGTGCGGCCCGGGGGCCACATGTGGCCTGTACGGGCTCACTGTGCAGCCCGTGGGGTGTGAGTAGGGGCAGGGCAAGCCAAGTGGTGGGGTGGGGGGGAAGCGGATGGGGTGGGGAGAGGGCGGGGCATTTCGGCCCACAGCTGGTTTTTTTGCAGTAATATGGCCCTTGCTGCTTTCTGAGTTGTGCAGGCGTCAGCTATGATTCCAAATTCAGAGTTTCCATTCATTCCAGATTATTCCATTTTATCATGCTGAGACAATACAATTTTACAAATACATGTTAAAAAGATGGAATGGATCAATTGTTCTCTATTAAATTATATGGAATCCATCCAATACTGAATTATTATTTTAATGGCTTAAGTTAAATATATATATCTAAAATTTTTGTGGTAGAAATATCTGACTAAGCAGTTCAAATAAATTAATAACAAAATTTAAAATCCCTTATTATTATTTATTTGTAGATGTAAGTAAAAAAATTTGATCCCCAAATAATCTGGTGGAGAGACTTTGAAAAGAACACGTGAATAAAGATTTGACTTGCCTTCTGACAAGGATCATAATAATAATTTGTGCTAAAGCAAATGCTTTCTCCATGGCAACCTCTTTCCTTGTCTTTTTATCCTATTGAAGTCATTTTATGTTTTGTCATGGCAGCCAGGTGCCATAAATGTAACTGAAGAAAATAAAATTACGATCTAATCACAGGAGTAAACAAAAAGAATAAAGGTAAACGTGCAAAGGAAAAGTAGAGTTTGTATTTTATTATTATATGCATAAAGAAGACTCTAAAAGTGGGTGTGTTTTGATTCTTTAAATTTTTTGTTTCTGTTTTTCATATTAGACATTGGATCTAGTTATTCATTCTGAATGAGCTACACTCAGCACAGGAAGTGGGGGAGCAAAGGTGGCTCTACGTGACCTTTGCACCTCCCCTATCCCCATGTTCTGGGACTATCCATAGGTCTGATTAACACTAGTAGTCTGAGATCTGTGCTAATTTAATGCTCATTTTACGGTAGCGTAACCAGATGTCCTGATTTTATAGGGACAGTCCCAATTTTTGGGTCTTTTTCTTATATAGACTCCTATTACCCCCCACCCCGTCCCAATTTTTCACATTTGCTGTCTGGTCACCCTATCTCAGCTGCCCATATAGCCTTTAGAGTCTAGAGGCTATTGCAGCAGCCAAAAATAGCTAGAGCACAGGTCACTCTGGCCACACTTTTGTCCTAAACCACATCCCAGATAAATTCCTTGCAGTAGAGATGGGTAAATAGTAAACCCTTAAATTAGGGTATTCCCTGATGATTGTGACTTCTCCATCTGCTGAAATGGCTGGAAAGGTCTGGAAGACGATGGAGAATCAGGTCCATCAGGATTTGACTTTCCTGCTATTGCTGAAGGTCCCGAGGACTGGAGAGATAAAAGGATGTTATTACAAGAGACTGAAACCAGAGCAATTGAGAAGGGAAAGGATTTGTAGTCAGACTTGAAAATTCTTGGGATTATTATTTGTATATTTTTTGTTAACACCCTTTTAACTCAACTCTTAACAGAAGTTTAAAAGGAGGAAAATGTATTGTGATAACATCTCATGTGCTGACTTTGTGGTGTAATGTTATGTTGTGACATGACAAATTAATGTCACAGCATCATGATGTAATGTCACGAGGTTGCTTTTTGTTTGTGAGGTGGAGTTGTGACACTACAACCACCTCACATTGAAGCTCAATGACTAGGGTTGCCAACTCTTATGAAAAGGGAGATTTCCCCCCCAACATGATGTAATCTCAAAGTCTTAAAATAGCCTATTAAAATCTCCTTGATTGTCTTCTACAGTTATTGGGAGATTGAGGCCAATTCTGGGAGACTCCAGGTCAGTTTTGGAGGGTTGGCAACCCTAACAATGACCCACCTGATAAAGGGGCTCCTTTAGGGCCTTCATGACAGGGAGGGTGGTGACCTGTAGCACTATGTCGGGATATGACACTACATCACATTACAAGAAGGCATGGTGGAAACGGCTCCCTTGTAATAGAAGTGTGTGCCTGCAAGTGTGTTGAGGTTAGGGTTGCCATGAGGTTAGGGTTAGGGTTAGGGTTGCCATGAGGTTAGGGTTAGGGTTAGGGTTGCCATGCCTCCAGGACTGCCCTGGAATCGCCAGGAACTAAAGATAAATCTTAAGTAATTAATTTTATTACTTAATCTTTAATTATGTTGTGTGATGAAATCTCCAGGTTTACATCCAACCAAAATTGGCAACCCTAGCTGAGCAGTGATGCCCTGACATGTTGACTTTCCGTCTCACCAGAGCTGCAAGACAGTCCCATAGCAGGACCCATGTTGCACTAGGACTGCGCAGATAACAATGGTCACACTAAGGCTCTCTGGGCTCATGAGGAGGCTGGCTGAGGCCGGAGCGAGGGGGAAGTCTCCCCCCCCCCCCCCCCCCCGGTTCCCTGACTAGGTTAGTAGCACAAACATGGCGGCCCCTCCTAGTCTGAGGTAAGGGAAGGGGCACCGAGCGCCCCCGAAGCCGTTACTGAGCAGTGCCGAAGATGGCCGAAGCCGAGCCCGCCGTGAGTCACGTGTTGCCGAGCACTAACGAAGCTGCGGCTGCGCGGGTTCGAGAGAACCCGAGCTTTCCCGAGTGGTTCCGAACTCGCGTGGCTGAGCGGGCGGGGGCAGTCGAGCGGCTCCGAAGGCGGAGCCGCTGGTGCCGAGCGTGGCGAGGCCGGATGTGAGCGGAGCGGAGCTTCCTGTTTCCTTGCAGCGCTCTGCTCTCCCCGCCTTGGGTGGTGGCCGCTGCCTCGTCCCCGCTTCCAGGCACTGAGGGCGGAGGCGGCCAGACGCCGGTGCGGACCCGCGGGCCCCAACCACACGGACCTTCCCACCGAGGGAGCAGCAGGAGTCGCAGAGACTCGGCCTCGTAGCAGCCCCGATGCAGGCCATCAAGTGTGTGGTGGTGGGAGACGGGTAAGTCCGGAGCGCTGCCACTCCTCCACCGGGTGGACCTGACCACACCCTCCCCTCCCGCTCCCCGGGGGGCCGCCCGCGTGGGGCCGCTCCTCCCCCCCCTCCGCCACCCGCTCCCTGGGGGGCCGCCCGCGTGGGGCCGCTCCTTCCCCCCTCCGCCACCCGCTCCCCGGGGGTCCGTCCCTTCCGTGGGGTGACTGGGGCGGGCCTCTCTTCCCCCCTCCGCTCCCCGGGGGTTCGCCCGCGTGGGGCCGCTCCTCCCCCCTCCGCCACCCGCTCCCCGGGGGTCCGCCCGCGTGGGGTGACTGGGGCGGGCCTCTCTTCCCCCCCCCTCCGCTCCCCGGGGGTCCGCCCGCGTGGGGCCGCTCCTTCTCCCCCTCCGCCACCCGCTCCCCGGGGGTCCGTCCCTCCCGTGGGGTGGCTGGGGCGGGCCTCTCTTCCCCCCCCCCCCGCTCCCCGGGGGTCCGTCCCTCCCGTGGGGTGGCTGGGGCGGGCCTCTCTTCCCCCCCCCCCCGCTCCTCGGGGGTCCGTCCCTCCCGTGGGGTGGCTGGGGCGGGCCTCTCTTCCCCCCCACCCGCTCCCCGGGGGTCCGTTCCTCCCGTGGGGTGGATGGGGCGGGCCTCTCTTCCCCCCCACCCGCTCCCCGGGGGTCCGTCCCTCCCGTGGGGTGGCTGGGGCGGGCCTCTCTTCCCCCGCTCCCCGGGGGTCCGTCCCGCCCGTGGGGTGGCCGGGGCGGGCCTCTCCCCTCCTTTCCCTGGAGGCCCACTACTCTTTTCCTCCCCCACAAGCTTTCCACACCCAGCCCATTTCTCCAGGGCTCCCTGGTCGGAAGGGGTGTGTGTACAGGGTATTCTGAAGTAGCTGCTGTTGTAAATAACTTCGCAAGAAATTGATGGGTCCTCAGGCTAGTGCTGGATGACATTGATACAAAGCCCCCTCCCCCCAAAAGGTGAGTGGGGTACTCTGTATGAGTGTTGGCAGCAGCTGGTTATTCCAGGGTTATGCATATTGGAAGATCTGTATTGGTGTAGAAGCAGAGCCACCAGGGGATTTTGTGTGAGGGGGTGGTGGTCTTTCTATTCCTTTTGGCAAATGGGGGATGGGAGATATTGGATAAGGAGGTGGCTTCAGCATTGCTAGGAAATGAGGGGGTGTTGAAGGCTCCCATAAGGATGTTGGTGAATGGTGGGTGCTGTAGAGCTCTGGTTTATGTGGTGAATGGGCAGGTATCCCAAAGACGAAATATTGGGTGGTGACTTGATGCTTACAAAAATAGTGGCTTTCCCTATATATTAGCATGTGAGGGTGTGCACTCCATTTTGATGATGTGAAAGAGATGGCCACTTCCCCAAGTTATTTTAGGGCTATTCCCTTATTTCTGACTGCTTCTAAACCACAATTGGTTTAGCAGTGGATGTAACTGTTTTCCCCACTCCCTAATTAGATTTGTCATGCATAGTTTAAGCAGTTCTTTCCTACTTTAAAGTTATATAGTAAAGGTACTGTTAAAGTAACTGAATGTAAAACTTTTATACTTTTATCTCTGAATGTTATTTCTTAGAGTAATAATAAACACCGGTACAGTAGTAGTTCAGTATCAGAGGGGTAGCCGTGTTAGTCTGGATCTGCAAAAGCGACAGTCTTGTAGCTAGACTAACAGATCTTGGGGATCATAAGCTTTCATTGTCTAAAACCCACTTCATCAGATGAGTGTAGTAGTAGTTCAGTGTTTTGAAAGGTGGTTTGTGGGCCCCACTGATCAAGTCCTCTCCCTCCCCCTATCTCTCAGAGGTTACTGAAGCCAAACTGGGAGATTTTAGTGTTAAAAGTCTGGTGGTACAGCAGGTTAAGGCAAGCGCCCTGTCTGCCCTGCTGCTGGAAGCAGCTGGCAAGTCTCTGCTGCCCTGGGAGTGAGGGAAGTATGGATCTCCATGTGCTCCCTGGGCACCAACTCCTCCGCTCCCATTGGCTGGGAACTGCCAGGGCAAGGGCAGTGTGCGGAGACTCCTGGTCCCTCTGAGTAGGAACTGCTGTCAGAGAGATGAGCTGATCACTTCTGGGAGCTGCCCAAGACAAACACCTCCCAGCCAGAGCCTGCACCCCCTCATCTCCTCCTGCCCCAGCCCAGACCTTGCACTCAAACTCTCTCCCAGAGCCCTTTCCCCCTCCTGCACCCAAACTCCGTCCTAGACTCTCCACCCCAGATTCCTTCCCCAGCCTAGTGAAAGTGAGTGAGGGTGGGGGAGAGTGAGCGATTGAGGGAGGGAAGATGGAGTGAGTAGGGAGTGGGAAGGGGTGGGACTTTGAAGGAAGAGGTGGAGTGGGGGTGTTGCCTGGGCCTGAGTGGGGAGGCATAGAGGTCCCCCAAAAATTTTAAATCAGTGGGGGTCCTTGGGTTGCTGAAGTTTGAAAACTGCTGTTTTAGATTGCAATCTCTTATCAGTTTATAATCTCTGCAGGTCAAGGACTGTATTTTACTGTGTTTGTAGCTAGTGAGATAGGGACCCGGTCCCCTAATGGGAGCCTGTAGGTGCTATTGTAATGCAAAAATTATCAACCTGACATATATTCATTGTCTATAAAGAACTGTGTACACTGTGGTACTCTGCATGCCTTGCTATTATAATAGAAATTACTTTTGGATATTTTTTGTAATGGGATTGACCCAGAGTTTATGCATAGTTCTTCCTTTGTAAAGAACATTTTGGAAGGTGTGTATTGTGTGTGTGGGTGCTGAATGATGTTGAATAGGCTTCATAAAAAGAACCTTTCCCCAGCATCTTGGAAGCATTTTTTTCTTACTAGATGTCATTGCTCATGGAGCATCACAGGCCAGCTGGAAAACAAGGCTTGTTTTATGCAGTTTGATTTTTTTTTTTTATAGAAACAAAAATCCCAGTGTAATCTAAGCATAATTCGAGAACACAGCAACCTGGTGTAGCTAAACTGAGGGGCATAAGTACAGCTAGAAGAAATCTCCATCAGCTTTGTGTTATTTAATATGGTTTTCATCATGTTGGGAATGATTATTTTTCATTAACACTTAGACTATTTAAAATAATTTTTAACAAAGAATGTTGAATTTCAAAATTCAAGTCAGATACTTGGCTTGCTCTTATTGCTTGTGCTACCCAAGAATGATGTCTTGACACATTTAACAGACTCTTATAGTGCTGGTTTCAGAATAGCAGCCATGTTAGTCTGTATCCGCAAAAAGAACGGGGAGTATTTGTGGTACCTTAGAGACTAACAGATTTATTTGAGCATGAGGAAGTGGGCTGTAGCCCACGAAAACTTATGCCCAAATAAATTTGTTAATTTCTAAGGTGCAACAAGTTCTCCCCATTCTTATAGTGCTGTAATTCATTGGCACTGGTAGGAATAACAGCAGATTATTCTTTCACTTCTCTTATATTAATATAATGAAGGAGTAAATTAACTTTGATTTTTAAATCAACATCTTAATTTTGTCTAAAATATTTTATTCAAATGAATATTTTGTCTGTGCGTTAAATGTTCTGAACCAATGAAATCTACCTGGGTTCAAAAAAGAGTAAGACAAATTCATGAAGGATTGGTCTATCAGTGGCTGTTAGCCATGCTCGGAGCTATCCTCAACCTCGGACTGCAAGAAAACAGGAGTATATCAGTCCAGAATTGCTCTATTTTGTACATTCTCTCTGGAGCGCTGGTCCTGGCCACTGTTGGAGACTAGATGGGCCATTGGTCTGACCAAGCATGGCAGCTCTTATATTCTTAGCATTTTTTCTTATTAACTTTTGAAATTTGATGAATAAACAAATTTTGCCAGACGTAGTGTTGCGGTTAATAAATTTAAATGATATTTTCCATGTTTTGAAAAACACTTTAGGATGTTGAATAGAAGGAAACCATGTTGCGTATGGTGGCACATTCAACAAAAAATATACAATATATTAAAAAAGTGGTTCTGTATAAGTATAATCCCACTTTAACCATTTTCAGATTTTTCCTCTCTTCACTTTCTTGAAAACTAAAATAGTGTAATTTGCTTAAATTTTGTATATGCTTTTGAGTGAAGGGCTGACATTCAATTTGTTTGCCTTTTTTAATGCATGTACTTCAGAAACTTCACTGTCTCTCTCAATGGGATCTTGATGTGTGTTCCAATTTTAATAGCTCTTTAAATTCCTTGTTGCATTTTTCCATATTTAAGTACCTAATTCTGTGTTTTGACATTTAACTTGCTTTTTTTAAAAAAGTACCAGCTTATCAGGTGATTTAGAAGAAATATCTAAAATGATTTAAAAATATATATGGAAGCCTTATAGTTTAATAATATTAAACTATATAACAGATTCTGATTTGCTTACATATACATATTGATTTGTGTATTCTTTGCCAAATTCTGCTAGAAAAAACAAGGATATATAAATGTGCATGTGTCGTTGCTGCATTTATGGACTGTTGTCTTTAGCATACCATATGTGTACCTGGTTATATGTGCATTAAACTTCATGCCTGAACTGATATTTATTGGTCACACAGTTGGTTAAAAAAGTACAGCAATATCTACATACATGATGTTTTTGCTGTCAGATTTTTGGCTTTGGATCTATTTACCATGAAGATTGTTTCGGAGTGATAGTCTGCTATCTGAAAATCCTGCTTTCTGAATTATTTTATTATGCAGAGAAGTAAGGTTGTATAATATGTAACACTTTTCTGCTACTTACTTTGATATTGATTATTTATAAGGAGCTCTTATTGAAGATGAGAATTTGGTACAAAAGCATTGACACAAGTTATTTTTAGCAGAGTATTTTACTTTAATTCAGGCTTGTTTAGATGCTTCCCTAACTGAACCATCTAAACAACTGCTTATTGTTCTGGAATCCTGAGCGGTTTAATTTAATGAGGGGACAGTTCTGCAGTGGAAGCAAACTGATTACTAGGCACCACAGAAACAGCAAACCTCTCTCATTGTACTGTAAGGGTTTTTGTCATCCTTAATATATACTTACAACTGAAGCAGTGAACCCCTGGCTTCCCTTTAGTGAAGGCAGTTAAAATTGCTTTCCTTAACAATGATTTTCATTGACTGGAAGTTGATATTTAGTATAAATCAAAGATGTGATATGTTTGACTCAATAGTTAATGGTTAGCTTTTTTACTATAAATTGTCTTCTGAGATTTATAACTTAGCTGTAAAAATTCTCCCAGGTGGAAAATTGTTTCATCTTGCAAATTACTAACCCTTAAATTTAGTAAAATATCAGATTAGACCACAAACTTATAGTTCTTGTTACTTAAAAAATATGGTTTTCCTCCTGAAGTGTTTAGGGCACTGTATGTAAGAATAAACAATACCGTATTACTCCAAGACACAAGATTTTAAAAAAACAACTAGTAGAAACTTAATTGTAAAAAGGTTCAGTTTTTTGCTTGAATTTAAATTAGTATGGCAGCATTGTTCTAGTTCATAAAAAACAATTGTAGCTTCTTTGTCCAAGCTCAATGAAGTGCAGAAAGTAAACAAAATAAATAGTGAGAAGTAAACCTTTCAGTTGATCTAAGGTATCAGTAGAACAAAGGACATTAAAAATATTAACTTGTCAATATCCCTTTAAAACAAAGACAGTTGGCTTGTTCTAGTTCAGTGCAAATATTCTAAATTGTTTTTAATAGTGAAGCATTTCTTTAGGATGGCGGTTCTTTAACTTTCATTCTTCTGCACGCTTCAACCTTTCCCATAGCAGTCTGTCAATTTTGGGGCCACTAGAGAGGTTGTTGGGACTGGAATTTGGGAAGCTGCTCTTACAACACACTTTTGAATTTAAAAATTAAAACTTGGTAGAATTCTGGTTCATCTAGAATAATGCCTTTTGGGAAAGAAACTTGGGATTTAGTACTCAGAACCGGTAGAATAAGATATTTGATTATTTCAGATAAAAGCTCCCATCAGCGTCTCTAGGCTCTGAGTAGCGTTAAACTCACAAAAGAAAGTACACAGCTTTTTGACCAGTGTTAATGCTAGAAGAATTTCATCTACTATTTAAAATATATGAATTCTGAGAGAAGAGATGGGCCTTATACTGTGTACTGATGGTCAGTACTCTGGTTCAGGTGGACCAGTGGGAGAAATAAATTCCACCGGAAAAAAGTCTTTCCAGGAAGATTCTACTAATTCCTGTACATTTAAATTAAGGAAACTCTTAACCCAAGTGCTTCAGTTGGCCTCCATTGCTATGATAGCAAACAAGTGCTGTGTTCTAATCTGTAAAATTTCAGAAAACCTCCAGTTGTCAAACTACCACCTCTGCCGATTCAGTGGTGTTAAAATTGGAGGGAATATTAATGTAGACTCTCTGCCAGTATTTTTACCACCATGCCATCTAACCGTGCTCAAAACTTGCTAGTGTTGATATGGCCAAAGAAGGACTTCCTTGGGTTTCCTGCATCCCCAAGCCGTGTAAAGCTTTATAGATCAGTCAACACCTTGAATTGCATCCGGAAGCAAATTAAAGGTTCAGTGCAGTTTTGGGAAACTTGGAGTAATATGCTCTGTGGAACACAGTGAAACCAAAATTATGCAGTCTCCTGTCTGCCTGTATTCTCTCAAATTAATTTTAAAACTTTCCATGATTTAGACTATATTTCCTATTACAGCCTGATGTTACTAACTTCTGTTGATAGGATTGGAAGGCCAGGGTTAAATAGTTGCCAGAAATTTTGTTGACCATTTTCAGATTAGTTATCCCTCCATTAGTCATTCCATTAATACATCTTAATCTAAAGCAGGGGTCTCAAACTCAAATGACCACGAGGGCCGCATGAGGACTAGTGCACTGGCTCGAGGGCCGCACCACTGACACACACACACACACCCTCGCTGCCCTGGCTGTGCCCCCACTCCACCCCTTCCATGAGGACTAGTGCACTGGCTTGAGGGCCGCACCACTGACACACACACACACCCTCGCTGCCCTGGCTGTGCCCCCACTCCACCCCTTCCATGAGGACTAGTGCACTGGCCCGAGGGCTGCACCACTGACACACACCCCGCCCTTGCTGCCCCGGCTCCGCCCCCACTCCACCCCTTCCAAGAGGTCCCACCCCTGCCCCACCTCCTCCTCTGAGCACGCAGCTCCCCATTCCCTCCTGGAAAGCACTAGGCACCACCAACAGCTGTTTGGCAAACAAAGCAAGAGCAATCTAGGAAGTCCAGAGCTAGAAACACACGCGGCCCAGCCAGGCAGAAGAGAAGCCTCCACTTCTGGCCCCTCCGTCCTGCAAACTGCTATGGGGGGACGGGGGGGGGGACGGGGGGGCGCCAGGAAGCTTGGCGGGCCGCAGGGAAGGGCTTGGCAGGCCGCATGTGGCCCCCAGGCCGCATGTTTGAGACCCCTGATCTAAAGTTTGTGTGTAAGGAATGGCCCCTGATTGCCACTCACTATATGATTACAGCTCTTCCCTAAAGAGTTGCCTTCATTCAGACTCTAAGCACTTTTCAAATGTAGTATATTAACATAATATTGAAAGAGGAGATGTAGGTTACCATAGCAAAGGTAGGCATTAAAGATTTATTTCTGAGTTGGTAACCATACACATCTGATTCATAGGGCAGAGAGCCAAGAGGCTAGAGAGGCAGGAAACCTAGAATGGAACACGTCTGAAATACAGGGTTGTCAAACTAGTTGTTTCTTGTTGATTTTTAATGACTTAGCCTGATTGTTGTGTGGCTTTATAGCACCAGGCAGTTCTTTTAATTCTTTTAAGCCTGGAATGAAATCTTTCACCACCATCTTCCTGGGATGCTCTGAATAACCCACAGTAGACTCACCATTCTCACTGCACAGTGAGTTGGAAACGAAGACGTGAGGGCAAGGAAAATTGCTCTTCATTCCTTGTTGCAAAGTAACGAATGGAATATTGTTAGTTTTCAATACCTAGCAAACCAGTTGTCTTAAATTTTATATTCAGATTGTTTATAATTATTGATGTCTTATGGAACCTATTGAGGGTGGGGCATCAAGTGAAACATGCTCTGGAATCTTAACTATATTGCCTCCAGGTTATAAGGAAGCCTCCCATAGAATATGGGACATTGGTGCTCCAGAATATCTGGGGTTTAAAGCTTTGATCACTTATTTATGTTCTGGACCTATTCTATTCCTGTTCTGTGGCACTCTAAAAGACCAGGGTCCATACATACGCTTTACAGTTTTCCTATTGGAAGTGTTAATATACTGGACTCAGACTCTTAGAAGTATAGAAGTCTAAGAATACTCAATTGGTTTAATGATATTAAAACAATACAACAGGCTCCTATTTTCAGAGAATGCTGGTTTACTTCCAAAACACCTGGAAACTCCCAATTTGTGTCAGTTTTATAATATTTAGAGTGATGTTCATCTTAAAATCACTTTGCAAACATTATTTCTCACAACAACCCTGTGAGGTAAGTAATTATCCCTACTTCACAGGTTGGGAAAACTGAAAAAGGGTCTGGGAAAAATGCTGGGTGTAGGAAGCCCAGGCTGGCAGTGGGCTGAGACCCGGGCTGGCAGGAGCCTGGGGGGAAAGCCCAAAGCGGCAGCAGGCTGAGTGCTGAGCCTGCTGCTGCTTTGGGCTCTCTCCCCAGGCTCCTGCCACCTGCCCCACTCAGCTCCTGCTGACAGCCTGGGTGTAGGAAGCCCAGGCTGGCAGCGGGAGCTCAGACCCTGGCTAGCAGGAGCCTGCGGGGAAACTAAAGCGGCAGCCAGCTGAGCGCTCAGCCTGCCGCCGCTTTGGGCTTTCCCCCCAGGCTCCTGCCAGCCGGGGTTTCAGCCCGCTGCCAGCTTGGGCTTCCTACACCCAGGCTGGCAGCAAGTTGAGACCCCGGCTGGCAAGGATCAACCGGGGGAAACCCCCAAAGCGGCGGCAGGCTGACTGCTCAACCTGCCGCCACTTTGGGCTCTCTCCCCAGTCTCCTGCCAGCCGGGGTCCTGCTGCCTGCCCCAGTCAGCTCCCACTGCCAGCCTGGTTGTAGGAAGCCCAGGCTGGCAGCGGGAGCTGAGACCCCCGCTGACAGGAGCCTGCGGGGAAAGTCTAAAGCGGCAGAGAGCTGAGAAGCGGCAGCGGCCGAGCTCTCACCCCGCTGCTGCTTTAGAGTTTCCCCGCAGGCTCCTGCCAGCCGGGGTCTCAGCTGCCGCTGCCAGCCTGGGCTTCCTACACCCAGGCTGGAAGCAGGCTGAGACCCCAGCTCATAAGGAGCCAGTGGGAGAAGCCCCAAAGCAGCAGCAGGCTAAGGCTGAGCCTGCCGCCGCTTGCTTTGGGGCTTCCCCTACTGACCCATTTAGACATCCCGGTTAATCCGCAGCCTGGTTAACCCGCGCCCGGATAATCGGGAGTCTACTGTATAGAAAACTTTTCTGTGAAATTAAACTTTTCATACATACTTAATTTTAATTACACAAACATGTCTACATAAGTGAAAACAGGTAAACTAACTAATTTGTCAATTTTTTAACATATGCATTCGGAAAACCTACTTTATTATATAACGGACTTTCGGCTTTAACGGACACCCCCTCTCCCGAATTAGTCCGTTATATTGAGGTTTTACTGTAATGTGGTATTTTGAGAAGAAACTGACAATAGTTTCTTAAAAGTTAACTGGTGTAAGGAAAATAAAGTTGAGTCTTATAAAAGGAATAGCAAGTCAACTTTGAGTTGTATGACAGGTGAGGGGAGGTATTCCTATCAGTTTTATGAATTTCAATAACTTGCGCTAATAATAGCTTTTGCTGTACTGTTCAGGGAGTGAAATTAGTCAAATGACAGCAGAAATTAGTTTTTTGGTTATATATGACTTTTGTTATAGCTCTAATCCAAACAGTCTGGTAACTTTTTATTGCCCCTTCATATTTTAGGAGATCTTGCATTATTTGGCTCTGTCTGCCACTGAGAAGCTTAAGTTTATCTTCTGACTGATGTGTTTACTATTGCAAAGCCAGTCACAGAACATTGAGCACTGACAATTCGTTTCAACTTAATCTCACTTCAAATGACAAAATTAAATGGTTTCTGTTGAAGGGCTGTTTGTTCTCCCTTGCATGTAAGAGAGAGTACTTAACCATGAATACACTTTCTCTTTTACAGTGCTGTAGGTAAAACATGCCTACTCATCAGTTACACAACCAATGCATTTCCCGGAGAATACATACCCACTGTGTAAGTATATCAATAAAACCTTATGAACTAATTTATGTCAGTCTGTATACTAGCCACCATTAGTGGTAGTAGTTTTTAATGGTGTAAATCAGTTGAAAACATCCTCTTTTAGTTTTCTCTTAATAAAAGCTTAAACTCAGCATCTAGGTTTATTTAAACGTATTTTTGGCTTCTTGGGCTAACTTTTATATTTGGTGTCCATCATATGTGGTGTTTTCCATGTAGTATTGTATTTATTGTACATTTTTTGATCAGCTCACTTCCACGCTGCCCACTAATCAATTTATACTGGGACTACATTTGATGGTGGAGATAGATGGACTGGAGCTTGACTTTTTCTCTCTGTAATCTTTGTGACTAGGACTTTACAGGAGATCTTAGCCTTTGTAGTTTACTGTAACAGATATATTGGCTTGCTATTATTCACAGAAAATACTTCAACTAATCTTTTTTTTTAATTCTGTAGCTTTGACAACTACTCTGCTAATGTAATGGTTGATGGAAAACCAGTTAACCTGGGTTTATGGGATACAGCTGGACAAGAAGACTATGACCGATTACGTCCATTATCCTATCCACAAACAGTAAGACTTATACTCTGAGTAATTTGGAAGCATGTGTATAGCCTAAATAACTCTCTAAATGTCTGCTTCTTTCCTGAGTCATGCTAATATTTTTAACACTTCAGCATATTAAAATACCAAATTTAACGATAAAAATTGAACTCTGGCAAGTTTCATTTGAATACTGAAGCTGTAATAGTTGGGTCTTTTGTCTGCAATTGAAGAGGTGTCAAGCCACATACACACACTTTTCATACACTGAGGAATGGTGGCTTTATGTTCAATTGGAGACCCACAATTGCCTAGAATATTTAATTGAAAAATAATTTTTGATGAATTGAGTAGTCTCAATAGCAGGTCTGTTGATTAAGGTTAGCATCCCTGCCAAAAGCAAGATCTGGTTTTTAGGCATGCTGTTTGGCTCCAGTCTGACACTCATTGCTAAGCGCTTGATGTCATTCATCTTCTCATTTGATTTGGCATTAAATGTGGGGGAGGGATAGCTCAGTGGCTTGAGCATTGGCCTGTTAAACCCGGGGTTGTGAATTCAATCCTTGAGGGGGCCATTTAGGGACCTGGGGCAAAAAGTCTGTCAGGGGAGAGTACTTGGTCCTGCTAGTGAAGGCAGGGGACTGGACTCGATGACCTTTCAAGGTCCTTCCAGTTCTATGAGATAGAACATTCTCTTTTATTGGGGTTGATATGGAGTATGGTAGAGCTCTTAAGTTATTTCAGGCCAAGAGTATTTGATACACTGGTAACTTTGATGATAACATCAGGAGAAATATATTTGTGGTTTCATTGCTTGCAACTAGTTAAACCCTGAATCTGCATAGACTGTGTCTTGTTCCTCCTGTATATGGAAGATGAAGTAGTCTGTCTGCTCTATTCTCTCAAGTGCAGCTGCCACCACAGCTCAGCTAATCTCTTTAGATACTAGTTTCCTGAAGCTATTTTCTGCCAAACTCAATAGTCTTGTTTTGAGCTAGTTTTTATCTGATAAAACTGTCCTTCAGCTAGGTGAAAGTGGTAAACTTGCAGTTATTGTAGCTTTCGCATAGTAATTACTAGCCATTATAAATGGTCTGAAATTATATTTCATGTTCTTTAATATTAAAATGCAAAACTACTTCATTTCTTATATAATTGTATTTCTCTACTGAATCCGATGGATTTCACTCAGTGAACTCTAGCTTAAATTTTTGTAGTTCATTCATCTTCATTCACAGTTTTCATTCATACGCTATGGTCACCAATCTTCACAATAAGGTTTTCTTCTCAACCATGAGACCAGAAACTGATACTAACCTGTCAACTATAGATGATCCCTGCAAAACTTCCAGAAATCTCTGCTTCTGTGAGGAAGAAAATCCAGCAGTTATCTATGCACTTCTCGTATGCAGGAGCAGTAGTGGATTATTTAAAACAAATGAAACTCTCAGGCTTGTTTGAGACTCTCAGCACTTTAACAGGTTCTCAACCAGGGGTACAAGTACCCCTAGAGGTACACAGTGGTCTTCCAGGGTGTACATCAACTCAACTAGATATTTGCATAGTTTTACAGTAGACTACATAAAAAGCACTAGCGAAGTCAGTACAAACTAAAATTTCATACAGATGACTAATGTATACTGCTCACTGAAATGTAAGTATAATAGTTATATTCCAACTGATTGATTAATTGTATGGTAAAAATGAGAAAGTAAGCAAATCATGAGAAAAGGTAGAACTTTAAAGTGCATTGAACTGTCCTGCCCCAAACCTATGTACAGGGGGGGACAAAATGGTTGGTTGTTCAACCTGCTGGGCACTCAGACTATTTAAACTTCTAGGGCGAGTACTCAGTCAACAGATCAGTTATAAAAATAAAGAAATGTGAGTTGATACACACCTGGTGTTAGAAGTTATTTGTTCTGCATCCAAGTTGATGTAATAGTAACTTCTCGCATAGCATTGCAATGTTCTGGTACTAATTCACACTTTAAGCTTCATTGCTTTAGTGTATTCTGTTCTCACTATATGAAAAATCTTTGAGGATTGGTAAATGTGACGCATGAATGAGAGGAAAATTTCTTACCTGATATTTTTACTGTGCGACTCTTGTCCACTCTAGTGTGGTTTAACTTATTTTTTAAAGAGATGAGCATGCTTAGCAGTTTTTGCTGTTGCAAGTCATCTTTATCAATATAGGTAGCTAAATCTATAGCTTTGGAAGAAATAGTTCTAGTGGGTTTTTTAGATGTCTGGTGACTTCCACTGAAGATACCCTTTTGAGAAGGAAAACTGTTGTGAGGGCTGGTGAGAATAGTAATGTTCAGAAGAAATGGTCAGGTAATAGCAAACTTTAATGTAAAGTTACTCCTGAACTTAATTTATCTCATACTGTTGTTAGGTTGGAGGAACCAATGATAGCAATTTAACTTCCAGTCTCAAAGATCAACCTATTGCCGTATGTAAAACTTTTAATAACTTAAGTTCCAAGTTCTGTTGCCTTGTTTTTCTCACAATAATACAGTGATAAATTGGTCCCTATTTTACTAATCAATAGCTGTTCCCTTGTACTTAGAGTTTAACTCTTGGGACACTGCTATTGCTTTATAGGTGTGAGCACCCATTGCTATCATACCTCTTTAAATCAGTACTTAAGAGTAAAGTTTTTTCTTGCATAACAAGCAGTTAAAATTAGTTTTCCTTCTGTGCTTTGGATTAGATTTTTAATACAGAAGGGTAACCTGAAAGTTGTGAATAACCCATAGAACTTCACATACACTACAACATTTGATTACCTGGAATTTGTAAAGGGGTGAAGTGAACCTGCACAACATGCAGGACTAGAGATTGCCATAAACTTGCAGAATTGGAAAACTGAAGTAGTGGCCATAGTATCATCTTATGTGATATTGCCCATCTTTCTTCTTCTGGTGTCATGGCTGGGGAAATTTGCTGGGGTGATGCATGAAGGATTGGGTTGCAAGTGCTTAGCAGTGCAGATGTCAGAAGCAGACCTAACAGCCTTGAAATGCAGTACAATCAACTAACATTCTGAAATGCTTCTGATTCCTAATAACTTGTTTTTATTTGCATTTATTCCAATATGAAAAGTGGGTCAGGGAAAGTGGGAACTTTGTGTAATACTTTGTTCAGGTGTAAGATTTATGTAGGAAGATTGCAGGGATCTTCAGATGACCAGATTTAGAAATTAATCTTCTAGTTAACCAAATTTAAACACTTTTTTTTCCTCAGAATTTAGAAGCAATCGGGATATGAAGCTTATCAGACTTTGACATTTATATTTTATTGCATTTGCACATTAACCTTATTATTTACCATCTCTTCTATCTTTCCCTCGATGATTTTATTTTTTTTCACACAATGTTTTAATAAAATTACTGAAAGGCAAAGGGATGATCTTTATTTAAAGGCTTTTCTTCTCTGGTCCAATCACCAAGGAATGGAGTGGGCTAGTAAGATAGTAAGATCGGTTTGCACTCTGAATTTTTTTTACATGCCTGATCCTAGCTGGGATGGAGGAGGGAAATCCTAAAATGTTTCACATTAACATACCATATTTTTCGCCATATAAGACGCACTTTTTCTTCCCCAAAACGGGGGGGGGGGGGGGAGGGGAGTTGGTGCGTCTTATATGGCGAATATACTGCCTGGCAGCCCGCCCGCAGTCACACACAAAAAAAAAAAAAAAAAAAAAACCCCCCGCGCGTGCGCCCCGGTTCCCCCCTCCCCGCCGCGGGCAGGCTGCCGGGGGCGTCCCGGTTCCCCCCTCCCCGCCGCGGGCGGGCTGCCGGGGACGCTCCCGGCAGCCCGCCCGCGGCGGGGAGGGGGGAACCGGGACGCTCCCGGCAGCCCGCCCGCGGCGGAGACGGGGGAGGGGCGGCGGCGCAGACGGGGGGGGGGGAGGGGGGGAGGTGGATCCAGCAGCGCTGCGGGGACTAGGGCAGGGGTGCAGCCGGCATGGGGGGGGGGGGGGGGAGGTGGGGGGGGGAGGTCGGCGCTTTTAAAAAAATCTGCGGCTTTTCGGCGGAGGGGGTTCAGAATCTTTTTTTTCTAGATTTTCCGCCTTTAAAATTAGGTGCGTCTTATATGCCGGAGCGTCTTATATGGCGAAAAATACGGTACTATATTATAGATTCAGAACTCACACAGGATTCATTTAATCTGTGCACAATGGTAATGATCTGCAGATTGTTTACTGTATGCAAGAAAATGTCTGCTTAGATGGTTTAAGGATATTTTATATAGAAGTAGTTATTTAATGCTGGCCAGCTGACGTGATTTCTCAGAGTCATATTCCATGTTGCACCCATTCTCTCTGACCAGAAAATCTCCCCTGAACTGGTATGATTTGCTTTCAGGAGTAATGGAGCAATAACACTTTCTACTTATCAGAGAGGTAGCCGTGTTAGTCTGGAATAGCAAAGGTAACAGAGTCCTGTGGCACCTTAAAGACTAACTAAAGTATTGGAGCATAAGCTTTCATGGGGTCGGATGCAAGCAGTGGAAGTGTCCAAGGGTAGGTATAGATAAATAGTCAAGAATCAGGTAGGAGATAACAGGGTTAGTCCAATCATGCTGAACCAGCTTGTTATCTCAAATCAGGGAGGTGAGGTATTCTACTAGCATCTGAATTACACCTAGCTCATTAGTGCAAGATGTTATTTAAATCTTAAATTACTTGGCCTTTCATTGTGTCTAAGATGAAAAGGAGACAGGAGACTGCAATTCTAGTGACTTCTCTTCCTGTTATCCACAAAATTCGACTTCTCCTTTAATCAAAATGTCATGGGGGCCTCCAAGTTCTCCTGTTTTTGTCAGTGTCTGAATAGCTTAGCAGAAGTTGATGTGCTGGGAGTAAGATTTTGAAATGCTAACATGCTGCTAGCATAACCATTCTAGCAGTTACTGACTAGATGCCTCCAGTAACTGAATAGAAAACTATCCTATATTAAAGAAGATACCATTTGTTCCCCAGTGGTTACTGTATTGGGCTAACTCAACATTTGTTTTATAGGATGTCTTCTTAATTTGCTTTTCCCTTGTGAGTCCTGCATCCTTTGAAAATGTCCGTGCTAAGGTAAGTGTAGACTAGTGTTTCCTTCTTTCCTTGGAGAGACTAATCACTGTACTGTTTCTTAGGGCACGTCCTTTATTCTTTGCTTTACTGTTGGTATTAAAGGAAAAACTAGGTTCACATGTTCTATGAAATTCTTGTGTGAAGACATTAGTAATGTTGGAGTTCAGCAAGTGTCATTTAAATTGCAAACATTGTTCAATCATGTAGTGTTGCTGTAACCAGGTTGGTCCCAGGATATTAGAGAGACAAGGTGGGTGAGGTAATATCTTTTATTGGACCAACTTCTGTTGATGGAGACAAGCATTTGAGCTGCACGGAGCTCTTCTTCAGGTCTCTGCGAGTTTATGACCTGAAGAAGAGCTCTGTGCAGCTCAAAAGCTTGTTGTCGCCTTCACCAACAGAAGTTGGTCCAATAAAAGATATACCTCACCCACCTTGTCTCTCTGTGATTGAACAATGCTACTTTACCTGCAAAGGAAGAATCCAGAATTTTGCTGCTTTCAGCCATGTCAGTTGCTTAACCTTAAAAATTCTTTTTTAGCAGTGCAGTGCACCTGCCACATTTCAAACTAGTGTCTATTTCCTTCATGTGTGATGGGTAAGAAAAAAGTAATTGACAAAACTGATCCATTTTATCATTTTCCTAACTGTAAGGCAGTGGTTAAATGGAATACACAAATCCTATAAACCTGTTGTAAGATATCAGGTGATATGTGGAGCTCTTAAAGCAGGGGTGGGGAACCTTTTTTCTGTCAAGGGCCATTTGGACATTTATAATGTCATTCGCGGGCCGCTCCCCCCCCCCCCCCCCCCCCCCCAAGGAAGCCCAGGCTGGCAACGGGAGCTGGGACCCCAGCTGGCAAGGGGCCAGCGGGGGAAACCCCAAAGCAGTGGCAGGCGGAGTGCTTAGCCCTGCACTGCTTTGGGGTTTCCCCCACTGGCCCCTTGCCAGCTGGGGTCCTGCCACCTGCCCCAGTCAGCTCCCGCTGTCAGCCTGGGTGTAGGGGGTGATCTTCCTTTACCCCTGCCCATCTTCCCCCCCATCTAACCGCCTTTCCTCCCCCACCCCTGCCTGGCCCGGCCCATCCCACCGAACCTAACCTCCTCCCCCTCCCAACCCAGCCTCCTGCCCCCCCCATGCCTGACCCGCCCAGCCCAGCCTCCCCCGCACCAAACCTCCTTCCCTCCTGCACCCACGCCTCGCCCACCCCGCCCAGCCTGGCCTCCCCTCCCCCCCCCCCCCCACCGCCCCCTTGCCTGCCTCCCAGCCCAGCCCTCCCCCCCCCCCGCCCCCCCCCACTCTCTTGACCGTCAGCTCCCCGCGGCTCCTCCTTTCGCCGCCTGGCTAATGGTGGCCGCGCAGCGCCAGCGGCTCCCCCAGGCGCGAGCCGCCCCGGCCCCCAGGCGCGAGCCGCCCCGGCCCCCAGGCGCGAGCCGCCCCGGCCCCCAGGCGCGAGCCGCCCCGGCCCCCAGGCGCGAGCCGCCCCGGCCCCCAGGCGCGAGCCGCCCCGGCCCCCAGGCGCGAGCCGCCCCGGCCCCCAGGCGCGAGCCGCCCCGGCCCGGTGGCCCGTGCGCGTCCCTGGCCGGCGGCTGCGGCGCGTCCCCGGCCCCGCCGTGGGCCGGACAGAATGATTTGGCGGGCCGTATAAGGCCCGCAAGCCAGAGGTTCCCCACCCCTGTCTTAAAGGCACATTTGATAGCAAAGAATTTGGAAAAGTACGTACGGAAAAGGAGCAAATTTTGGTGATGGTTGAAGACTTGATCTAGGCTCTGCACTTTGCTTGCCGAGTAACCAGAAAATCTGCTGGCATTCAGAAGCTTGTTTTATTCCTGTCACATGTTTCCACTGGCAAGGAGAAATGATCCATTCTGCATGATGGAGAGCTGTCGCAGATGGTCTGTATTATCATGATGTATTCTCTTCTCCTTGTTTTGCAAAGTCACATCAGGATTTTTCAGCCTGTAGAAGTAAACTCTCCTGGATAAGAAAGGAGTTAAGTCTCTCTCTGATGTTAAATGCTGGATGCTGTGCTTGCTGGCCCAGGTTCACAGAGCCAAAATTTAGCTGCCTTGGGGGGATCCCCGTTATCTTTGTTGTGCTTACTACTCAATGGATCTTGAACAAAGGGATATATTTCACTTTGGGCACACATTGATTTTACAGTTTATTGAAAGATATGGGAGAGTATTGCTCACTCTACCCACCCCCCCCCCATCTTGGTAATACCCCAGAATAGGTATACTGGACATCTGTGCCTGTAATTACACCCTTGAGCCCAGCTGCAATGTTCCTGCTAACTGTTAAATTACCCCCAAAGTTTCCATACTCCTGCCAAACCAGTGAACAAAGGGCATTTCTACTGAGTATTTACTGCTGTCTGGACCAGCTGGCTGCATATGGCCCAATAAGCCCACAGCTGCAGCCCAGTTTAGCTGTGCGCTAAGGACCGCAGGTGTGCCCAGGGTCTCCGGTAATAAGTTGAGAACCATTGGTCTGGACAGAGTGAGTGTCACTTGTCTTGTGGTTAGGGAAGGAATATTTCTGGGGAACCTCACGTTTAATTTCTTTGCCCCACATTTCTACCTGCCTACCCGGAATTTTGCGAGGCTTTAATAATTTGTGAAGTGTTCTGAGGTTCTTAGATGGCAGTTGCTACACAAGTACATACTTGTATCCTTTTTTTGCAGTGGTATCCTGAGGTGCGACACCATTGCCCTAACACTCCCATCATTTTAGTGGGTACCAAACTTGATCTTAGAGATGATAAAGACACTATTGAAAAGCTGAAGGAGAAGAAATTGACTCCAATCACCTATCCACAGGGCCTTGCCATGGCAAAAGAGATTGGTATGATTTTTTTACTGAATAACATTGACTCTATCTGAAATTCATTGTATAGGAGATTGTTTAATTTTAAGAGGAGATACTGCTTTTAACTGACTGCCAAAAACAGAAACAAGGATATCTTTGGCACAATGTAGAGAATTGTTTTGTAACTTCAAACCTACTGGCTTTCTGCAGGTGCAGTGAAATACCTAGAATGCTCAGCACTTACACAGCGAGGCCTCAAGACAGTGTTCGATGAAGCTATTCGAGCAGTTCTCTGTCCCCCTCCTGTAAAGAAGAGGAAGAGAAAATGTCTGCTGCTGTAAACATTACCCTGCCCCACCCTCATTCCAAACCTTGTGTGCTTTGCTCAGAACAAGGGAGCATTCACATTCAATGCCAAGTTTTTCTGTTATAAATTAGTTCTCTTCCATAAAATTTTTGAACCAATCAACAATTTCATGGTTTCATTTGTTTAAAGTATGAGAACTGCTTTTCAAATTCTACTAAAAGTGAAATCCTAAAAAATGACAAACCTATGTAAAGCCTTATTTTTAAAGTCCTATTCTTGCTCAGATTAATCAAGTGTTGCCAAACTATCTGCTGAATTAAGTTGTGGTGTTGTGCTATAAACACTAAGCACTAAACTATTTTTAAGACTGTTTTCTTTAAGAAAACTCTAATGTCTGTAGGAAATGCAAAACACTCTAGTTTTTCACAAATATGTAACAGTACGGCATCCTTAGGAAAATGTTGCAGTCTAATGTAAACATTTTCCCAACCTGTGGTTGTTGCATAGCATTGTATGTCAAACCTAAACGATTAAGATAATTGACTGTATGACTGACAACCTAAGAGTCTCAGTAAAAAAAAATTAATCACTGGTAAGGGCTTGGTTACAATCTAGTTCTTGCTGCTTTGATTAAAATTAAATATTCTTACTGATGTATATGTACTCCTCTTGACAGCATTGTATTGTGATGGGTAGGTGAAACACATCTGGTTTGATCTAGTGATATTGCCAGACAGTATTTTGACACTGTACAGACCAATTTACACTACATTGTCAACTGAGTGGTTAAGCTGAATAGATTTTTGTCACAGGTAAAATCAGTAACAGTAAAATAAATTGTCACAAATATATAGTAGATGAAAGAGGTTGGTGTTTATAGGTAAGTTCTGAATTAATTTTCAAGTAGGGCATTCATTTAACACAACTTTGAACTGGTCATTCCCACAGATGTTATGTTTAGTAAATGCTTTTTTTGTAGAATTTCTTATTGGGCAATATAACATGTATTTTAAAACCTTTCTGATATATTAGCCTTTTGTGTTTTTTGTAGATTAGAAAGTTTAAGCAAATCCTTATTTTCCTGTTACTTCTGATCCAGTAAGTTACATGCTTTCTGAGGAGCTTTCTTTAGTCTTCTAGTCATTAGGTGTAAAAATCATGTGAAATAGCTTTACAAGTTTTAGTAATTTTTATACTTTAGACCTTCTTTAAGCTATGAACCTTCTCAAGCATTACTTTGCCAGGTATCCCAACACTAACATGACTAATGCTGACAATTGTCCTTTAGTTCACCTACATGTGCATCACATCGATTTATCTGGTAATGGTAACTTGGGTCTGTGAAGTTCTGTAACTTAGTACTAACAATGTTCTGTACATCCTAAACTGGCAAGAATACAATGTTGAACTACACCCCTTCCAACCACTAGAACAAAATTTAAAAATCAAGTTGCAAAATTGTGAAGTTTTTACATTGATCTTTTGCTAATGCAGTTAGCAGTATGTTTTGCATGTATGACTTAATAAATTTCTTGAATCACATTATTGGTAATGCTTGAATTTTTGTCTAAATGTTCTTAAATCTTTATTGCAGAAGTGTGTGTGCTTCTATTTATAGCAAAGGGGTAGGAACTAGCTGTCTTTCAGTAATATGTAAGTACATGCTCTTCAAAACAAACTAATTACATGTTGATGTCATGGGGTTAGGGATTAAAAAAACCCACTAGTTCTCTGGTCACTAGCCCAAGAACAGTGTGGAGAGAAGTTTATTGTCCCTGACTGTTTTTCTTGCTCTTTGTAGGATGTCATACATTGGCCCGTTGCAATTTTATTTATTTTTCTTACTTCCCTGCCTTGATCCCTGTTTTCATGTGTGATAGAAAGCTAACCAGCTACTACTGTCTCTAGTTCCCAGTGGTGGAAAATCATTCAGTGATTTGAAAACTGGGACTTATAGTATAGGTCATCTTGTAGATAAGATGCATGTCTAAGGGCTGGTCTCCACTAGGGGGGGAAATCGACTGTAGATACGCAATTTCAGCTACGTTAATAACGTAGCTGAAATAGACGTCTCTACAGCCGACTTACCTCCCATCCTCACGGCGGTGGCGGTCAGCGGCGCGGTCCCCCGTCGACTCCAGCTTGCGCCTCTTCACGAGCTGGACTTCCGGAGTCGACGGGGGAGCTGCTGGTGGTCTATTTTATCGCGTCTTAACGAGACGCGATAAATCGATCACCAAAAGATCGATCCCTGCCGGCTCCAGTGAAGACAAGTCCTAAGACATGCATAAGATAAGCATGTCTTATCCCCTGGACCATGCTTTCAAACTGCTTTGTGGAGAGGCCTGAATTTGTTTTAATTGTAGATTGAAGCATAATTCTAGGACTACCTCCTCCCTTTCTTAAAATAGTGTATCTCACCATTAATGGGGGGCCTGCCAGAAATCAAGAATGACCTTTATAATTCTTTGTCACCTTCAGCATCACTTATGGGGTGGACATCCTCTCTCTTTGTGACCACTGCTGTCTACCCTGTTTTCTTTCTCTGCTCTTGATTTATCTTGTTGCAGCAACTTTCAGTTCTCCCTCTATTCCTGTCTGCTGATCACTGCTCCTTTATATACTTAAATCACAACTGATATGACATTATCGACACACACCAGTGAGCCTAAGGAGAGGGCTTCCAGGAGTCCACCAACACTGCATCATGCTTAACTGTATTTAGAGTGGTAATGGCCCAGAGCCGGGGTCTGCAAACTACGACCGCGGTGTCAATTTATCCGCCCCGCCACCCAACAAACGGGCGGAGCATGGCGCGCAGCAAGCCAGGGAGGGAGGCAGGCAGGCAGGCAACAGCGGTGGCTACTGCCCCAGGATTCGCCCGGCTGGCCAGACTCTCCCTGCGGGCTGGGTGAATCCGGGCGTGGCCTCTGGCAGCTGCTTGCGGCTCCGGCCCCTGCCCGCCCGGGAAGGTAGGGTCCGCTCCTTGGGGCTCCCCAGCTGAGCCGCGCTGGCTCCTGCCCGTCTGAGACCAGGCTTAAAATTGATCCATTGGGGCTTTCTCCCCCCCCCCCCACTTTAATCTGCAGCACGGGGAGCTCCCGCGGGGTGAGGGGAGGGGGTTGGACCTGCAGTCCTGGGGGGGGGGGGGGGTGGCATCCCATGTGCATGGCCGGGCCTGGGGGGGGGGGGGGGGAAGAAGTGCTCTCCTCCATTTATCCAGTCCCCCAGCTGAGCACGCATGTGGAGAAACTGCTGCTGTCCCCCTCTCCCCACGGGAGCTGCTGACGGCCGGCCCATGTGTGGAGGGGTGAGTGCCCCCAGCGTGTGGGGGAGGGGGGTGGTGTCCAGGCAGTGGACAGAGCAAAGGCGTGGGCGGCAGCCCTTTGGCAATGCAGAGCCCCGTTGCTGTTAGTGCATGTGTGTGCTGGAAGGACTCTGCTGTGCAACAGCAACGGGGAGGGGAGAAGTTGTGAGCAACTCGAACTGCAGCCTGCAGGCCCCTTTCTTGCCCCTTCTGCTGCTGAGGGCCCAGCCCCCGAGGCAAGTTGCCTCTGTAATTAACCCTGTCTGGGCTGCGCTTGGCGCCTGCTGATGAAGCGTCAGGTTTTGAGGCAGGAAAGCAACTTCCTGGAGGGGTGCTGGGAACTGTGGCCGGAGCAGCAAAGGCCGGGTGTGTGGGTGGGGTGGAGAGGGGTCCTGGCAGTGGTCAGAGCAAAGGGGAGGGGGGGTATGGCAGCGGCTGGAGGAGCAAATGCGGGGGGGCCCGCAGTAGTGGCCGCAGTGGCCGGAGGAGCAAATGGGTGGGGGGCGGGAGGGGGCATGGCAGGAGTGCGGCCGGAGGAGCAATGGGGGAAGGGTGCCCCCCCCCCGCATCGCTTCGGCCGGAAAAGCCCCTTAAAAAAGAATCGAGTGGGCTGGAGACCCCGGTCCTAGCGAGCTGGAAGCGTTTTTAATGAAAAGTTTATATTTTGTAGAATCTGATTGTTCTGGGTGAAGCGCACAAATCTTACTCAGCCCCTGTCGTTAGCATTTCCTCCACCTGTATGAAAGCAAAGCCGGTGATAGCTCATGAACCAAAAGTGACACGGTTACACCTTGGTAAATCTCTCCCAGTACACAGGGACCTGAACTTGGGTTATGCGCCCCCCCCCCTCCCCCCCAGCTCTTCTACTTTAGGCTTGCCTCCCCTTGCAGGCTATACTGCACTAAAGCCTCCCACAGCACTCTCTACCTTACTCCCTGTCTGCAGGGGCAAGGCACGTAGAGCTCTCTGGCTCCTTGGCTGGAGTGTTCCTGGTACTCCACCTTGGGGGGAGGAGGGATTAATGTCTGATCCCCCCCTGCTGGAGTGCCACAGTGCCTGTATGGATGAGGAGTTGGTTACTGTTCTGACTGACCTCCCGAAACACCTCACATAATCCCCTTAAGTCACAAAGCCTTTCTTCTCCTTGTTGTGAAATCAGATGTTGAAGGCAGAAGAGCCCTTTCAAAGTTTCTGACAGCTGGCTGCTTATCTGCTTGCAGGCAAAGCAAACAGTAAATGGTTGCTTGAGTCAGTGAGAGGTGGGCTGTAGTGAGCTTGGGGTGGGTCTGAATTTACAGGACAATGTGCTGACACACTCAGCACCTGAAAAACCCACTCTGCCCCTGCATACACACAACACCCTCCATCACCCTTCACCCCACTCTCTGCATTTGAAAAGCATGTTGCAGCCACTTGAACACTGGGATAGCTTCCCGTAATGCACCACTCACATAGACACAGTTGCAACTGCATTGGAAGTGCACTTGCAGCTGTGGTGCTTTCCCTAATGCAGGGGTCTCAAACATGCGGCCCGCAAAGCCCTTCCCTGCGGCCCGCCAAGCTTCCTGGCGCCCCCCTCCCCTCCCCGGTCCCCCCATAGCAGTTTGCAGGACGGAGGGGCCAGAAGTGGAGGCTTCTCTGCTGCCTGGCTGGGCCGCGTGTGTTTCTAGCTCTGGACTTCCTAGATTGCTCTTGCTTTGTTTGCCAAACAGCTGTTGGTGGTGCCTAGCGCTTTCCAGGAGGGAATGGGGAGCTGCGTGCTCAGAGGAAGAGGTGGGGCAGGGGTGGGACCTCTTGGAAGGGGTGGAGTGGGGGCGGAGCCGGGGCAGCGAGGGCGGGGTGTGTGTCAGTGGTACGGCCCTTGGGCCAGTGCACTAGTCCTCATGGAAGGGGTGGAGTGGGGGCACAGCCGGGGCAGCGAGGGTATGTGTGTGTGTCAGTGGTGCGGCCCTCAAGCCAGTGCACTAGTCCTCATGCGGCCCTCATGGTCATTTGAGTTTGAGACCCCTGCCCTAATGTGTTTAGTGAAGGATGATTTAACCCAAAGCACTCTACATCTGCAAGTGCAGCCCAGTCCGTGTTCACAACTATGGCAGTGGTTCTCAATTTACTGGAGGGGGCATATTTAACACCATTATAAATGCTGGAAGCAAAGCAGGAGTGGGGGGGAGTGGAGGCTGACAGCTCATGAGGTGACCTGACCTCCTGTTTGAGAACACCTGGAAGATAGTGTAATGATTGTGAAAGATGTTAATTTAAGTCTCCAGCATCTAAGGGGCTAGGCGAGAAGGCATCATTGCCCTGAGATCTTCATAAAACTTCAGTCCCAGATTCAGTACAACGCACAACAGGAAAACCTCTAGCCTTGCTCCTCAGAAAGATGGCTACTGGTGACAAAGCAGGTACAGTTACTATAATGTGCACAGGGGCAATTAGATGAATTGTTACAAACAGGTATTAAACTTCATACAGGGGAGGGGGAAATCAAAGGAAGTGTCTTGCCTTTGTTTTGGTACTACAATACTAAAATGCATCTAAGAATCCAATTCAAACTGATGGTGACACTTAAGACCACTCTAAATGACAAATTAGTGTGTGCTCCACTGGAAGTGCCCTAGTGCAGTGGTCCCCAACCCCCGGGCCGCGGACCGGTACCGGTCCGTGGAGCGTTCTCCCCCGGGCCGCGGCCGCGTTCTCCCCCGGGCCGCGGCCGCGTTCTCCCCCGGGCCGCCTTTGCTTGCGCACCCGGCGGCTTCCCGCGCTCTTTTCCGTTCCGGCGCCTTCACGCCTTACCTTCCGGTCCGGCTTCCGGCTTTTCTGCGAACTTACAAGACTCCGCCGCGGCAAATTAAAGAAATAAACCTGAGCGAATGAATTCTGCGGGTTTTCGGCGGACATACATCAGTCCGCCGCACAGAATGAAAAATTAAATTCCCACACGGGCCGCAAGCCTGCACTCCCCCGCGTGGACCAGTCCGCAGCCATGAAAAGGTTGGGGAACACTGCCCTAGTGAACTGCTACTTCAAAGGTCATGGAGCACTAGCCAGGGCTTGTCTTAGAGTGTAGTGATTCACACTGCCCGGTACTTAATGTTGCTATAGTATAAGATTCACAAACTGGCTTGTCTTTTATATACAAATAATACATTTCCTGTCCTGTGTGTTACACACAGCCATTCTGAGATTTTATTTTGTTTTTTTAAAACTTACATTACCCCACCACACAAATTGTGACTTTACAGTTTTGTTTTTTTTAAAAGGTACAATAAGGGGGAGTCTCTGAGAAGCAATTGTACTTTTTACAACAAGATCATTTGCTCAGTACAAAGCAACCACCTTTAACCAAACATTCACCCTACAATCAATTGAAATGGTGCAGTTACAAAATTGTTTCTTAACTGAACTAAATGTGTGGAAGGGCAGAGAGAAAGGGTGGCACAAGGGTTCGTTCAGGTCATTGCCTTAAAAACTTATTTATTCCTACACTAGTGTAAAAGCCCGTGTACACGGGCCAGACCACCCCATCCAGTCCCTTCTCCGGCACCCCCCTCCCTGCTCGTCCTCCCATCGTCACCCTCCCCCGGGATCCTTTCCCCGGGGGGCCAAGGCCTGCAGTGTCCCTCGCGGCGGGGAGGATTGGGGCTCCCCGGCCTGGAGTGACACTCAGGGGCTGGCGACGCCCGAACTGCCTCCCGCTCCGGGGGAGAGGAGCTGAGTCCTTCGTCTCCCTGTGCTGATAACTCCCGTCCCTCCGCTAACCCTGGCGCCCGCCCCTCCTGGTAACCCCCACGCCCATCCCTCCCGGTAACCCCCGCCTCACAGCGCCTTCCGGTAACCCCCTTCCCACCATGTTCTCTGTAACCCCAGTGCCCATCCCTCCCGGTAACCTGCGATGGCCCCTCCGTCCTCCCAGTAATCCCCGGTAACTCTTGTGCCCGCCCCTCCTGGCAACCCCCGTCCCTCTGCGCCCTCCGGTAACCCCTGTCCCACTGCGCCTCCCAGTAATCCCCAGTAACTCCTGCGCCCGCCCCTCCCGGCAACTCCAGTCCCACTGCCCCCGCCCTTTCTGGGAACCCTTAGTAACCCGCGTCCTCTGGTAACCCCTGCCCCCCTGCCATGCTCCCCGCCCACCCAACTGATATCTCCTATCCTGGTGTGCCCCCTCCACCATAAACTGAGGTAATCCAAATCTTCTTTCTCCTGTAAACCCTGCACCTTGTGCTGCCGAACTACAACTCCCAGCATGCTGTTCGTCCGGGCCGTCTCTACTGCGCATGACAGCTTCGGACAAACTTCCTCTGGCCTTTTATTATATAGGATTCTAGAATTAAAAATACATAAAATATGTCCTTTAGGGTTGAAAATGTAAACAGATACAAAACTATTGCACATATATCCAAGGAGCATTTTTTAAACCAAGAGGTCCAATATTAGAAAAGAGTCATGAAATACATGAGATACCATGGAGGTATTTTCTGAAGGTAACTAGTGCAATCAAAACTGACTGTTTAAAAACAAAATAGAAAGCTTCATTTATTTGTTTAACCCTCTACTGTGCACTAGATTGGCCACTGCACCATCATTTACTACCCACTTTCCTTTAATGAAACTTCCTACTGGGAGTTTCTATTTCTAATAAATATTAATACTGTGCTTTTACATAGCACCTTTCACCCAAGAATCTCTGTGCTTTGCAAAGAGGGGTAATACCCTCATTTTACAGATGTGAAACCGAGGCACAATGGAAGTTAAATGGCATGCTCAAGGTAACACAGCAAGTCTGTGCCAGAGCTGGAATTTGACTTTAGGTGTCATGGTTCCTCTACTTGAGTTCAATAATTTCCCTCTGACTTGTTCTCAGTTTAGGTTCTAGCTGTAAAATGAAAGGGACAGTAGTTTACATGTAAAGGGCTAAGATTCATCTTAGTGTTTAATTTCCAGAAAGATCAGATCTGCTTCTGTCACATTCCTGAATACATTCATTGTCACTATCTTATTACAGTTAGCCCATAATGTTTACTTCTGCAAAACCTTTGCAGAGTAAAATGCATTTCTCATTATGACAGTCACCAAGACAACCCCATCCCAGTTTATATTTTAGGCATGTTAAAAAACAAACCAAAAACCTCCACACCACCCTGTAAGTCTGAGGTTAAAGGCTCCTGAATACTTGAAGCCTAAAGAAAAAAAAAATAGGGCTAGTTATACTGTGTTGGTGTGAAAGTCTCCTTCTATTTGAGAGGTAGTACAAGATGCTTTTTCCTCAGTCAAGTTGTTTAGGGCTTTGAGCACAACATCTGGCATATGATCCGTCATCATCTTGGGACTTATTAAAATATTGCTAAAGGCTGCTTCTTTTGACCATCTTGCAGTATATCTAACCTCAGAAGAACACCACCTAAAAAGACAAATATTTCAATAAAGCCTTTTAGACATTTAGAATATCACATGAATTTTGATCTGTGTCCACTATACAGTACAAATCTTGGAAATCCACATATTGGCCTTAGAAAGCAAACTGGTCATATATTTAAAATCTTTGCAGATTATTAAAGGATATAAACAAACCTGTACTCAGCTACTACTAAATATTTTACATGATTAGAAGAAAAAGTGGGCTTTTCAAAAAACACTATTGGCCAACTGTGTTCCCATTTGTATCAATGGCAAAACAACTTCAATGAGATCAGAAGAAGCTAATTTGAGAGCTAATCCTATGCCCCACATTTTTCTTAGCCCGAGTTCAAGATCCTGTTCTACTGTAACGTTTGTGCAGATGGAGTCTGTCAGTTTATTTACATAAACAAATAGAATGAACTAATTCGTGACATCAATGAGCAGCTAATAATTTTTTCCATATTTGCCATCAATATAAAACTAAACCATATCTGCCATTTTCTGTATCAGAAACTGCTGAAGGAGCCCTTTTCCCCCCTCTTTTTAAAAATGGTTAATTTTTTATTTGCTACATGGGCTGGACGAATAAATGGTGTGTTATTTACTGACTACCATTATGTTGAGGGTGCTTTTACTACATATCCAGTATTAGATTAAATAGAATACAGCTAATACTGTATAATACAACTAATCACGGTGTGTCAGGCTGAACTCAGGAGGAAAGTTTGGGAATTTATTAGCCCAGGCTATGGATATTATTTATCCACCCACTGAATTGAGAACATCCTCAGATGACTGCAAAACAGTATGGATTTTTAAAGCTAAAAATATTTTTTTAAATGAATGTGAAAGATGAAACCAGAAAACTAGAAGAAAGTGGGGCTGTCAAACTACTGAAAGGAAAGTGTTTTAAAGGAATTTGACCGGTCCTCCCTTCTGGTCAACAAGGAGGCTTTTCTCCTCTAAATCACCCATCTCTTTGTGTCTGTTTCGAAATGGAACTAGGAGGGGTGGACAGAGGCAGGAACTTTGCTGGCCCATAGAGTGGGACATGAGGAAGGCAGGAAGAGATTTGCCTTTTTTAAAAACTCTTAAAAGAATGCATCCCCATTTTCTTTGCTGTTTGAGCATCTGTCTCCTTCCTGCTTCAACTCAAAGGGAGAAGCAGAGGCAGCAAGGTTCTTGCTGGACCAGTTTGGGAGAATTCCAAGTACAGGAGCCTGAAGCAGAGAGATTCTCATGTTCGGGCTACAGTTATTGAGGCAAATATGTAATAGAAATGGTAGAACTACATCATTAACACAACTGCACCACGGCTGGGACAAGCCCACTTCAGTATAATGACTGATATTACACCATCTTTGACAATAACTAGGTGCTCACTCAACAAATAATGGTAATGTTACCATAGCATGTAACAAAGCAATTAGCATCACCATTACAGCACCTACAGACTTTGTGATGCCTTATAAAGTGCTGTACAGTCCTTCGCCAAACATGTAACAAGTACCTGTCCTGGCTAGTTTACTGTATAAAGGTGTAAGTGAGTAGAACACATTCAACACCGAATGGGCTTTGGTCATTACAGTTGCAATGTCACAAGACAGTATTCAGGGGAGGGGACAAAGAAAGAGGAGGTTGTTCCCAGTTTTGGAAGTGAGGGTGAAACAAAGCCCTGAAAAGAAACAGAGAACACCAGAGAAGACTGGATACAATAGATAAAGAGTCTAAATAAATGTAGAAGAAGATGAGAACAGAGAGACCAGAGCTTTGCCTCTGCTCCTAAGATGAAGAGAAGCTTCAATTTAATAAATCAGCGAAGCATAATGCTGACCATTTACCTTCTCGAGCTGGTTTCTTCTACAATATGGATGATTTTTCCCGGGAGATAAAGATGAGGATACTGAGGTGGAGCATTTAAAGGAGATTCATCCTCAATGGCATTGTAAGAAGGTGACCGGTGAATCATTAAACTCTCTTCAGCTAGAAGAGGCTGGGTTAGGGCATCTTGATTTCTACCATCTAGCTCAGTTGGGAAGTTATCTGGATCTCCTCCAAACACTTCATACCAACACCCATAGAGCAGGATCTGGTACTGAGTTCATAGAGAAAGAAGCAGAATATGAAAATGTTGATGTTTATTTTCAAAGTAGTATCATTTAATTTTAGACACACACACACAAAATTCAAGATCTCTTTACCCAAGGTTTTCCACATTAATTAGAGACACTTTCTTGTGGACTGAGCTGATATTAATTAATTAAGAAGGAAATGTCTGCAACGCTTACAATTTATTTTTTTTTGTCTAGTTCTCCTAACCAGCTTGAATCCCCACAATCTCTAGCTGCTGTCAGCTTCTTTAAGTTTAACTCTCCACACAGGGCCTCCATAGGGTCGCTAATCCTGGAAGTACACACACATTTTGTAGAAAAACCCATGAAGGATCTAGGGTTTAACTCTAGGCATTGATGGCTGGCAGTTTTTAAAATGACTCCTCACACTACAAGGAAGTCATCTTCCTAACAATTCATTGTTCTAGTTCTCCAAGAGGACCATCCTAAACCCCTATCCAGTGTGTGATCCTTCTCTAATGACTACTGCTCTGAGGATGCAAGCATAGCTCCTTTTGGAACTTCTCCTGTGTTTCCTCAATGAATAGTAAGGGCTGATGGTACAGCCAGACTAAGCCTTCCCTGGCGATGGGGAGGAGTCCCTTCTACAAAATTCTCACTCCCTTTTGGTCCCAGAAGACAGAACCAAACTTAGCCAACTGAGTCATACTGGAGTGCTAGGTCATTGATCTATCACTCACTCCTTAATCAGTTGCATGGATCATTACTGAGAAACACCAGGGACACACTGTCCCACTACAGCCTCTGCATAATGCTTTGCCTTTGCACAGCCTCTGCATATTTCTATTTCCTTCTAGCCAACACAGCAGCAAATTGGGATATTAAATACAATGCTGCCCTGCAGGAAATCCACCACTAGGCCTCTTGAAACACATGAGAACTTGACTGCGGCTTATAGTGTTTTTTCTCATTAATACTAAAACCAAAAAGTAGGCAATAAAAAATTGAGATTTTTGCCTAAAAATGACACTGAAAATAAAGACGTTTTAAACAAATCCCCTATTTTTGTAAATAAGTTACTAAACCTATTTAAAAATTGTATTGATTTGTCACCATGTATGCTATTTGGTTTATTTTTTGCATTCCCATGAGCAGCAAACTAGTCTGAATTATATACCATATTTCAGCTCTCCAGTCTTATGCACAACCAGAAGAGTTTCCAACACAGCAGGGAAAGGTTTAAATAAGACAACACCATACACCTATGTTGGCACTAAATTAACAAACATTGTTCAGTTTGTGCTTTGGAACCTTTTTCTTAAGGCAAAACAAGCCCTCACCACACTAAATGTTGTATCAAAACTACTTGACAATTATCTTTGCTTTTATTGTTCATGGTGTATTTTGTTACCTTCGGCCTGTTACAATTAGCAACTATTCTCACTATCCTTCTCTTCAGGTCTTCCATGTTGGGCATGCTTAACCTGTATAACATACAAAAAGTGAAAAAAGCTTCTTAGGCCAACTGCTGGAAAATAACTAAAATGTAATTGTCTATCTCAAGTTACATCCTTACCTTGCAACAAGGTCCTTTCCAACAATGACTGACACAATGAAGCATTTAGAGTAGTCTGCAAGTGATTTGCTAAAAAATATACATATATATATATATATATTAGTTTTGCTATGACCTATGTTATTTGCATAATATAATAATGTGTTGCAATAAAAACTTTCCGTTATTTTACTGGACTTTTTTCTAGACCTAGCCTTTTAAGACTTATTCATGCACAGGTTATACTGAACCCCCTTACACATACTAATGAATAGGGATGGATTAGATGATTTCTCATGGTCCCTTACAATCCTAAATTTCTATGACTCTGTTGAACGGGCCAAGATTAGTTAAGGATTTTGGTTTGAATCACTTACTTTCAGTATTAACATGTATTTGTTAACAGAATTAACAGAGTATTTCAGTCTTTAATGGCTACTCAGGAACAATGTCAGATGAGACAATTACAACTTTGCTGGAAAATTTTATTTTATAAATAAGTTATGAACAAGTTTCAGTCATCATCTACAAAGACAAACCCCACAGTCAGAACAAGATAAGCCTGTTCAAATTTCCTTAACATTAGGTCTGTCGCTTAATCTCACGCAATTAGCTCAAATAATGTAACTGTGATTAATCGCAGCTTTAACTGCACTGTTAAACAGAATACCAATTGAAATTTATTAAAAAATATTCTGGATGTTTTTCTATGTTTTCATATATATACTGTATTCTGTGTTGTAATTGAAATCAAAGTGTATATTATTCTTGATTACAAATATTTGCACTATAAAAGATAAAGAAAAGAAATACTATTTTTCAGTTCACCTCATACAAATACTGTAATGCAATCTCTGTGTCATGAAAGTGCAACTTATAAATGAAGATTTTTTTTGTTACATAACTGCACTCAAAAACAACCGTGTAAAACTTCAGAGCCTACAAGTCCACTACACCTATTCATGCTTCGACCACCATTCCAGAGGACATGCTTCCATGCTGATGACACTCATTAAAAATAATAATGTGTTAATGAAATTTGTGACTGAACTCTTTGGGGGAGACCTGTATGTACCCAGCTCTGTTTTACCTGCATTCTGCCATATATTTCATGTTATAGCAGTCTCAGATGATGATCCAGCACATGTTGTTCATTTTAAGAACACTTTCGCTGCAGATTTGACAAAAGGCAAAGAAAGTATCAATGTGAGATTTGTAAAGATAGCTACAGCACTCGACCCAAAGTTTAAGAATCTGAAGTGCCGTCCAAAATCTGAGAAGGACAAGGTGTGGAGCATGCTTTCAAAAGTCTTAAAAGAGCAACATTCCAATGCGGAAATGACGGAACCTGAACCACCAAAAAAGAAAAACCACCACCACCTTCTGCTGGTGGCATTTGACTCAGATGAGGAAAAACTAACATGCATCAATGCTTTGGACCATTATTGAGCAGAACCCGTCATCAGCATGGACGCATGTCCCCTGGAATGGTAGTTGAAACATGAAGGGACATATGAAATATTTAGTGCATCTGGCATGTAAATATTTTGTGATGCTGGCTACAATAGTGCTATGAGAACAACTTGTTTGTCTGAGGCTTTGCTGAACAAGAAGTAGGACTGAGTGCATATGCAGGCTCTAATGCAGTTATTTTCTGCACATAATTCTACATTTGTAAGTTCAACTTTCATCCTAAAGAGATTGCACTACAGTACTTGTATTAATTAGGTGAACTGAAAAATACTATTTTTTGCTTTTTTACAGTGTAAGTACTTGTAATAAAAAATATAAAGTGAGCATTGTACTTTGTATTCTGTGTTTTAACTGAAATCAATATATTTGAAAATGTAGAAAACATCCAAAAATATTTCAATAAATGGTATTCTATATTTTTTAAGTCGTACAATTAATCACAATTTTTTTTTAAATCGTGCGACAGACCTATTGAATATATTAAATTTAAAACCATTACAGCTTCTTCTGTCAAAATTTGAGCTAAATCCACCTCTGAAGCAACTCCACTCAGTCATACCAGGGATGAATTTGGGTAAGCATCTTAATGAACTCTGTATCTTGCACTTAAAACCAAGTGTTTTATTTACCTTAACAATCCTCCTGGAGGAGAAAAGGCATAACATCTTAATGTTGGGAAGGAGTTTCTGAGCATGATGGCTAATACAGAAGCTGTTCCACCACCTAAACTGTGACCAACTATAACTAGTTTATATTCCTAAAGGGAAAAACAGAAGAGTTATATGGGGAGGTGAAAAGAAAGACAGCTTGCTCCACTTTGGTTTCCAATGTAACTAAAGTGTTTTGTCAGAAACGTTGTTAAAAATTTAATAATTTGGAAGTCATGACTTACAGGAGCAACGGTGAAAGCCTGGTTTAAAATGCCATCATTTATTAGCCTTCTGTAGATGTAATTTGCTGCTTGAGTTATCCCCTAGAAGACAGTATTCTAAGTTAAGAGACAAAAGTAGTGTCCAGTTGGAAACACAATACACATATCCCTTTAAATACAGTGTTCAGAGTACTGACTGCAAAAAAGTGGGGTAACTTAGTTAACTGCTTCAATGCTCTACTGACATGTATTGCCCAAGAGCGGCACCTGAATTTTTAATAAAATGTAAAGAGACAAGCGGCAAGCAAAACACAAAGACTACAAATTAAAAGCTCTGCCTCTTGCATTGCAGAGAAGAACACTGCCAACAAGCCACCTAGATAGCTGGTCAACTCTGTCTCACAAAAAAAAAAAAAAAAAAAAAACTGCGCTAATTCTATTTAACTAAAGAAATTTAGGATTGTTAATTTGATTTTTTTCACTGAATAATTCACTTCAAATGGTTAAAGGTGACACATGCCTTATGTACAAAACCACTTTCCAGAATATCTTCAAGCGTCAGGTCTTCACACTCTGCTGACAGATCAGTGAGGAGATCCTGCAAGTAAATAATGAGACAGATCCCTTATGCTACAAATATCAATTATGGGAATTTTCACAGCTCTTGACACTGTCTTTACTACAGTAATATCCACAAGCAAACTTCAAGTCTGTAAGTAATTGCAAATAGAAAAGAGAGTATGAATGTCTCTTATTTACACACATCTAGAAACCCGTCACAAAGTGCCATTTACAGCTACTGTATATACAAACAATACTCTGATCAAATCTACTATGCAAAAGCTGAAATGTATACTGTACATACACCTCACACCATACTGACACAAAATTACCTTTGCCCTTCTCCCACTTGCCCCTTAAAGTGGCATATAGGCTCTCAGGCATCCAAGAACAGACAGGCTTACCACTTATGAAGATTATCTACTTCCCTTCTCTCACTGATGACTTAACTGTTGGGTTATTTTAAAATTCATTGTGTCATTGTAGCACTACATATTTGATCTAGCCACTATAGAGAAGTGTACTGTCTCCTCCAAACCACTGGGACATACCCATCTCCAGAGCCAGTGTTACAAAACAGAGCTGATACCTCAAAAGACAAGGTTCCTCTCACTGCAACCACAATAGCCTCCTTTTTGTGATCCAAAGCAACAAAAAATGGGATCTCGAAAATCTGAAGGGTAAAAAAAAATTAGGTATGTTTAGTGAAGATACCAAATTTTCAAGAACAGTAAAGATTGATTGTAGTTTCCTGGAAAGAAATGAATATGACGAAGTTCTATTCAGGCATATACATTTTTCTTACTGAATTCAGGACTTTTTAAAATCTATTGTATGTTATTGTTAAAATTTCTTCTTTTACAAGGTTACACAAGAGCTTTTGCTGTGTGTTGTGAAGTCTACCAGTACTTAAAAAAAGGTCAATGTTTGTGTCACTATTATCTAAACAAAGCATCTGTATATTAGGGTTGGGGATTTATTAAATGCTTTTTAAAACATTTTGGGTTAGTTGGAGCTTCCATTTTATAACAGTGGAGGGCAAGGAGAGGAAAGCATCCTCTTCCTGGTTTCTAACTGAATTCAAGAAATTACTGAGAATTCTCTTGCTGAATGTTTGTCCAGATTGTTTACCTTGTTATGAAAGCTGATATGAATAAAATCTCTGTACTGTAGCCCTGTTATTTTTAGGATGGATCCAAAGTGAAAGTTAAGACGATCACCACCAATTACATCAGAATCTGTTGGGCTGTTTCTGCAACTAAGGAAACATGAGAAAGAAAAGTGAACTTACCAGCTCCAGCTAGATACATTTCCTTTCAGAAAAAGAACTCAATTACATTCACAGCAGGGTTTCTATTGGGAGCACACTGGGTGTTTATACTATAAAGACTGGCTACTACACCATTGCTATAAATCTTTTGGCAGAGTAAACAAGGAAATTCCTAAGAAGATAATTTATTTTTTTTAAACTACATCCAGATAGAAATTATACACTTGAGGAAACATTTCAAGTACAAAAACAATTCTAAGGAGCGAGTTAATTTGACCCCAGCCACAATTTCAGCTATAAAATTATAAATTCAATTTCTCCCAAGTCTTTATTAATGCAAGTTGTGACATCTCAGGAAGATAATTAACTTCATGGCAATTAAAGTGGATGGAATATTCACTCCAAATGTCACAAATCATGGAGGCGACTATTTAAACAGAGAGATGCCATGATGCTGAATGAAGACCAGTAACTCTTTACACTGTTTGCAATCTTATGTTTCTTTGTTTTCTTGTGACTATTGGGTCACACTCTTTGTAGCTTGCATAGGCAGAGTTCACTGCAAGCACCAGGGGCTCCTTGCATCCCTCCACTCCACCCCACAAGGCCCTGTGTGCTACCCTCCTGACCCTCTTTATTTCAGGTACTCCCTGAAAATTTGTCATATTCCCCCCATGCCAGCAGCTCTGTGAGCACCCCCATTCCCACCATACCCTCCATACTAGGAGCTCTGTGTGCACCCTTTTCCCTCCACGTACCCCATCTTTCCAGTGCTGGAGCTCTGTGTGCTCCCATCTAGTTACACCAGGAGACCCCAATCTGTCTCAATAGGTTCCGTCTCCCCCCCCCCCCATTCTCCATGCTAGTGGTCTTGGGTACTCCCCACTCCACTCATACCAAGATCCCACAATTTTCACTCCACACCAGGGGCTCTGTATGCCCTTCCCCCATTCTGTCTCCCATGCCAGGGGCTGGGTACACACTCCCATTCTCCAAATCTCCCAAATAAATACTGGTTTGGTGGAAAAGTCTTTCAGGGTGCAAACATGTTAAACTATCAGGACAGGCATAGATGAGACAGAGGTAGCTTTATGCTAGAAGGCATTAATGGATGCCTGTGGCAGGGCAGAGGTAAAACCCCTTGAATGCCCTGCCCCTGCTGGCTAAGCCCTACTTTCTGGCAGGAGGGCCAGGGGCAGGGTTTTGAAGCAGTCAGCAGGGAGCCCAGCTGTGGGCTCTAATGGGGGCTGGGGCTGCAGACTGAGAGGGCTAGAAAAGCCCTGAGCTGAACTCAGTTGAGAGGAGAGCCAGGAAGGGTGACAGGAGGTTTCTGCTCTATCTCCTCACCACAGGCAGGGTGCCTCAGGGGCCTGGAGATGCTGGAACCAGGTAGAAGGAGGGTAACTGTTGGGGGATAAAGGGAAGCACTTTCTTGCACTGAAGCCACCGTTCTACACTGTAACTAAAAGGCGCTAGAGGGGAACACCCAAGGAAGGTGTGAGGACTCTTATTTCTACCAGCCAGAGCACATGGGAGAGAGAGATCTGTGTAGACCCCGTGATAATGCCATTAACCAATTGTTTGATTTTATAGACAATTACAAAAGTGCTTAAAGCTGTTGCTCTATGTGTCTCCCATTTCCCCTTTCAGTTGTACAATTCTATCCAAAATCAATAGAGTTCTGGTCACTGATGCCCACAAAGATTCTCTGTAATTGACCATTCTCTGTAACTGATCAGGTGCAGTGTTCAAAAACTTCTTCTGTTATAGCCAAACACAGCAATGCCATAAGGTTCAGAGTATGGCTTTGTAAGTTTGGCCAAAGAAAACAGCTTGCCAACTCTTCCAAAACTGGAAGTAGGCTAATGTCTTTTTACTCCGATTGTGAAAGACAACTCTGCCAGTCGTTCATGTACACTTATTAATAGATAGAAATTGATTAAATAAGAACTGGTATTTAAGTGATTTGTACTGATATGAAAAACCAAATAATTAAAGAAACTATGCACTTTTAAGATCTTACACCAACCTACCAGTCACCACTAAGCTTACAGAGCGCTGTAAATGGGTTTGTGTAAATGTAGTAGGGCCATCCATAAGCAGCTGCAGCAAACTGCATGTAGTGAGCAGAATTTTCTAATTCAATATCCAAATCATCAGTCTGGAGGGGAAAAAAAATAATCACCAGTTGTACATGTAAGGCAAGACCAGGCTAAAGAATGCAGATGCATACATGCTCCTGTAACACTGAGGGCCTAGATCGCCCCATAGTCCCAAGAAGTCATGGCAATGAAGTTTATTCTTTTACCGTTTCACTGTAAGCACCACATAAGTGAAACAGAACTGAGAGGAAGGAGTTCACACTTAAGCATATTAAATGTTTGTATTTAGAAAAAGTTTAGGGTTTATTTGTTAATAATAAAGCTGTAGTCTTGAAAAATTCTAATGATATTAAAGTAATTGTTCATTAACATTACTAAGTTTACATGTTTCTATACTTTACTATGGACTGATAAACAAGGTAGTGAAAATTAAATGTTCGTTCTAAGGGGTGTAAGTGGAAGGAAAGTTACAGATTATGTAACTAATCATTCTCACAAGAGCTTTATTTTCTTTGAACAGGACCCACCATTAACTGAATTCAAAAGGAATTATCTAGTAAGTGGAATGCACTTAAGATGTTTCAACTGAAGTGGAATCATCTACTTTGGTTAAAATGGTGAATTAGGTGAGAAATTAAAGATTACAAAAGGTACAAAATAATTTACATGAGATTTTTCCCATTTTAAACCATTTAAGTGACTAGTGGATGATCCTGAAATAAGTGTCACTCCTGATTGGCAAACATTCAACAATTACTGATAATGCTTCTTGTCCTTTGTTCATAGCACTGGCATATCATTGTTTGTTTTTGTGCATATTCTTCATGCTGATACAAAAAAACCCCTATCATTTCCTCTCTCCCTCCCTCTCTCACTCACTCACACACGCACTTCCCATTTCAAAATTTCATATTTATTAATATAAATGAAAACATGATTGTGGGGTGGAATTTTTGAAAGTGCCTAAGGAACAAAACTCCCATTGTTTTTTTTTTAATGGGACTTGATCTCCTAAATCACTTGGATGGTTTTGAAAATCCCACTCTTACAGCCCAGTTTTGTAATACACTTGGTAAGATGTTGGGAGGTTTTTAGTTTAAAAATGACTGGAAAGTGATTATACTTTCAGATTCTCCATGCATTAGTACAATACTGCAATGTTTTGATTGCAAACTTCAAAAGAGAATATTTATTGGATTACAAAATTTCCTATTTTAACTTAAAATACTGGAAACTATGAACCTTAGATTTTCTCAAAGCTAATTTTTACAAAACTTGCATTTTAGTGTAGTTTGACAAGACCCTGTCCTTAAAGAGGCTGTATCACAAAGTTTTTTTGTTAGCATATCTTACCACATGGGACAGTGGGGAATGACATAGGACTTCTTCAGGGTCTTTTGGGCAATTTTCCACTTTATCTTGCTCTTGATGGAGCAGAGTCAAGCCTGCTGCAATGTCACTAGGCACCAAATCAGTGTCCTGCCAAAGGAAATGAAAAAAATATTTTAAAATAAACCCACATCACAAGCAATCCACTGAAAAATTTTAAAAAAGTGATTTTTCTTTTGCAGTTTTATAGTAAATAGATTTACATCAGAAGGCAAGGGTGTGCTCGTGAAACATTCACATCCCCATCCAATGCACTCAGTGCTGCATCTTTAAAAAGCTTTCTGCAAATAAAAGCCACATGCATAAATTCCAGTGTCGAAAAGAAAGTTAAAAGGATCTCCTTTAAAAGGCCTGTGGAGCCCTAATGCAAAACATGATCTGAACATGACTAATAATTGTCACAAGCAACTTAGAAAAAAAATTGTACCTCCCTCTACAGCAGGGGTCTCAAACATGCGGCCCGGGGGCCACATGCGGCCCACAAAGCCCTTCCCTGCGGCCCGCCAAGCTTCCTGGCGCCCCCCCTCCCCTCCGGTCCCCCCATAGCAGTTTGCAGGACGAAGGGGCCAGAAGTGGAGGCTTCTCTGCTGCCTGGCTGAGCCGCGCGTGTTTCTAGCTCTGGACTTCCTATATTGCTCTTGCTTTGTTTGCCAAACAGCTGTTGGTGGTGCCTAGCGCTTACCAGAAGGGAATGGGGAGCTGCGTGCTCAGAGGACGAGGTGGGGCAGGGGTGGGACCTCTTGGAAGGGGTGGAGTGGGGGCGGAGCCGGGACAGTGAGGGCAGAGTGTGTGTCAGTGGTGTGGCCCTCGGGCCAGTGCACTAGTCCTCATGGAAGGGGTGGAGTGGGGGCAGAGCCGGGGCAGCGAGGGTATGTGTGTGTGTCAGTGGTGCGGCCCTCGGGCCAGTGCACTAGTCCTCATGCGGCCCTCATGGTCATTTGAGTTTGAGACCCCTGATCTACAGCTACTATGCAAGTTTGAAGGTGTTCCCAATGCTGTTATTTGTGATATGTCACTAGCAAATACTCCTGCTATGAACCCATGGTAAGCCACATAGCATTTGCTTACACCTCTTTAAACAAGACTGTAAATACAACCCTGTCATTTAGAGCTCAATCCTGCAAAGTGATGGGCACTACAGTCACAAATGAAGTTGATGTGAAGTGAGAACACTCAGCCCCTCACAGGACTGGATTCTTAGGGTGCCATGAAGATTATTCCATCTGTAAAGAAACCACATTAGAAGGCCAGGGTGTATAGTAATTGAGCTTTTCATCACAAGATTATTTGTTCAAAGTGACCCTAGGTCAACAGTGATCACTGGAAGGTTCTTAACTTATGTAAAATGAGACAGGCAAAATAAAAAAGCTATACCATGAGTAACAATTAGAAATATTGCAGAAGGATTCCCCTTCTATTAGCCATGAGAACTGGGATTTTTAAGTTTGACAGTAATGGGAGGACTCAGCAAAATCAGGATGTGGGCACTTTCTTTTCTACCATGCATAAGTGAAGGAGGATTTGCAAGGGGTCCAGGTACAGAGGTGGGGAAGTTTTAATTCAGCTGCTCAGGATAACTATTCCCCTTATCAAGGCTCCCTCTATTATCCTACAACCCACTGACTGGGAGGCAGTTATAGAGCAGCATGCACAGACACCACTTTAATGAATAAGAACCTCTCCCACTAACCATAAGTATGAAAAGAGATCCTAAGGTCCTAAGATCCTAAGGTCACTGCTGAACTCTGGTCTCCCACACGGTCAGACAATGGCAGTTAATTGATTGAGTCCCAGCTCAATCAATACTATGCAGACCTTAACTTGTGATGAGCTTTCTACAGCCTCCAAGAGTAGCTTTTTGTATGGGACAGTTTGGTATAGTTCAGGATGGGAGTTGCCTTAACACACTGTTAAAGCTCAGTACATTAATGTAGCTAAACTGTTTGCACCATCCCCTACTATATGGGCAAGGGGGAAAATGGCAAACTCTGGATCCTCGCATACCAAGGTTAAGAAAAATCAACCTCATTCCTGATTAGGGAATTGCCCAAGTAGAAGAGAAAAAACTTCGATGGCTGAACTACAGCCCGATAGCCTTACTAGGAAATTTAAACTCCCCATATAGACAAGATCCTAAACTCAATTAATGCCACCAAGCATTCTTAGAGGAGCAGCAGAAAACTCTAGTGGAGTGGGGCTTTTCTTTTAATGAATACAATGAATATGTTTGTACAAGGAAGAGTGATGGTACCGATTTATTTTTTAAATGAAAGCAAGCACGATATTACAGGAAAGCAAATTTGTGACCAAAATATTGGTGAAAAGGTGGTGGCAAATTCACTGTTGTGACACTATTGCCTATCTGGCTTCTATGTCTGTGAAGTGCCAAGTGTGTTACAATAAAGTAGTCTGAAAACAGTGGTTACTTGAGCACATGGCTTTTCCAAGTTTTAAGATTGGAATTTGTTAGTTTGTGCAATTTTCCTAATTTCCCCTCCCCACTGGGCAAAGGAACCCATGTTAAAGGGACAGCATGGTGTAAGTTTTCTGTTTCAGAACAGAGCTGATAGGTATCAAAAGCCTGATTCTCAAGTAAATGGCACTGCTGAACTCTCACTGACCTAAAGGCAAGAGCCACATGTGAAAATGCTGCAGTATTGGGGGTTCAGTGTTTAGTCAAATGGAATGAAAAGAACAAATAAAAAAAATCTTTCCATCTTACTGAGAAGTAGGTGCGGAAAAGCTCTGCAATACTTGTAAAAGCCACTCGGTGATCATCATCTTGCATAATACAACAACACAGTAACCTGATTCTCGTCTCCCAGACTCTGGTTGCGGTCTTCTTGACATTATAAAACAATTGGCCTGATTGACTGCTTTCCAAGTTGCGATTTATATCATCAGCCAGGTACAGTGTCTTTTTTCCCCCAAGTGGATCAAAGACAATTACAACTGCAATGATGGTAAAGATGATGATAACCCAGCTGCAAAACAGAAGGGTGTGGGAGGAAAGGCTTGGTGAACCGTGTACTCCTCAAGTACTGTATACAACAGCATGCAGTTATAGTTCTTGTCAGGTAGACAAGAAAATACAGTTTATTATGGCATACCACCAGCACACTCACTCACTGGTACTGATGATGGCTTTGTAATAGGGACATTAATCCACTAGGAACAAGATTGAGACTGCCAACTCATTTCACATCATACACTAAACCTCTACTGCAATCGCCACTGCATGAGAACAGTTTTGAAATATCTACCTTAAGTTGGGGAAGGCTCCATATGCCATTACTAGTCTCTTAAGGTTTCTACCCCTGCTCCTGTGTCTCTCTTCCCCCATCCCCTTCAAACTGGTCCTATCATCCATCTCTCTTTGTCTTTTTGACCCCTTCTCATCTTTACTTCTCATAGCCTTCACTCCATCCCCTTCTTTGTAAGGGAAGATGCCAAACATCTCTCAGGTAATTAGAAAAGCACAATGAAAACAATCAATTTATTCTTGTCTTAATATAGTCACCCACTATAAAAATCCTTCTTTAAGAAACCCCAGTAATTTAAAACAAATATCCAAGTTTTGAGTGGTCAGAAAAAAATCTTCACTGGATATTTAAAATATAAATGCATAATATAAGCTTAGTTTTCTGTTGCCATCCTTACCTTGCAACAACTGTCACAAATACGGCATTTACCACAGTCCTTTCACAACGTACATCGGTGTCTGACACCCAGATAGCTCCCACAACTGCCCAGATCAATTCTGGGATAGAAAGACCTAGCCGAGTATAAAGCAATTTAGGAAGAGATTTCCTTGGCCCAGGGTTAGAAATTGTTCCTGAAATTACAGATGGAATTTAAGTTAAAAGTTACTTACAAACATATCTTATATACATAAAATATCATAAAAAAATCAAATCAGTATTTTTATGCTACTGTGCCCAGTGTGAAATTTAATCAAGTATATAAAAATCCCAATAAACTAAGGTTTTTTACAGAGAAATTTTGAAGAAGTGAAGCTGTAGACCATAAAGGGTTTTAGACCCGAAAGGTTAAATTCTTTATACTGGAAATATTACAAAAATTCCTCCGGGAAAGCAGAAATAATTTTATCTGTTGTTATACACATCTAATTTCCTAGACGATACATTTCAGACACAGCCTGTTCATATAGGCAGAGTTTGTCCAGTCAACTGAATAGAGATCAATTTCAGTGTTTAAATCACTGATCTTTATTCACAGTCTTTCCTCAAAGTCACTTTAGCTACAACAAAAACATGATCACCATACAGCTTATTTTGCTCAAGAAGTCTGGGCTTATTAATAAGGCAGTTACATACAGTAACTCCCCACTTAACATCCTCTCACTTAACGTTGTTTTGATCTTACATCCCTACTCAATTACAGAACATGCTCCATTTAAAGCTGTGCAATGCTTTGCTATAAGGTCATTTGGCTGCCTGCTTTGTTCAGAGCTGGTGGCCCTCCCTCCCCTCCCCCCCCAGCACCCACTCCCCCACCGGCAGACCCCACAGTTCAGTGCCTAACCCCACCTCCTGCCAGTGACAATCAGCTGGCTTGCAGCGTTCAGGAGGGAGGGGGTAGAAGGGAGGGCTCAGCGCACAGGCTCTCTGTCCCTCCCCTGCCTCCTGAATGCCACAAACCAGCTGATTTCCCGGGCAGGAGTGAGGGAGGAGGAGTGAAGGTGCAGTGTGCCTCCCCTCTCCTTCCTCCCCTGCAGATGGGCAGGAGACAGGGGATGGAGCTAGGACACAGTGTGCGGAATAAAGGGAGAAGAGTGTGGGTGTATCTATATATGATTATATCCCCAACCTTCCCCAAATTTGTAGTTTGGGCAAGGTACCTACTATGTTGATTTTTAATCTATCATCAGATCAATCCCTCCAGATGCCTACATATTTTAACTGTTTTTCTATGATCACTCTAGGGTGGGCCAATGGTTGAGGCACTAGCCTAGGACTTGGGAGACCCAGGTCCCAGTTCCTGCTCCACAACAGACTTTCTAAGTCACAGCGTCTCTGTAAAATGGGGATAATACTTCACTGGGGTGTTGTGAGAATAAATACACTAGATAGTGTGAAGTGCTGAAATACTACCCTAATGGAGGCACACAAGTACCTAAAACAGGTATTAGGAGGGTCTATCTTTCTGATAATGAGGCTCCCAGAAAAGAACACGATATACAAAGGGACCATTATGGGTATCTCTATGTACCATGATAAGATATCTGTGCATATGCTTCCATATCATATTAATTTGTCTCTCTTCCTCAAGCTGAACTCTTCCTGTTTACATAATTATTGTATTAATAAGACACTATATAATTTGTGTGGCCCACTTTTCTATATACTTTTCCTTACAGCCTACTGTATCTGATACACTTTTGATATGTGGCACTGAATGTGACTATATAAAGCTATGTTTACAAGTACCATTATGGAGCAGGTGGATTCTGCATAGCTTCTCCTGGAAGTCTGTCAGAGGTGCTACAAATAGTGCATCTTCCAAATTATTTATTAGTGAACTAGTAAATCGCTGGATCTGATTTGGTTGTGAGAGGATATTCTGGAGTCCAACTATTATAAGTTAGCTCCAGGCTGTGGTAAACTGTTACCTCCATTTGATTATTTAAGGCTAGCAGAATTTAATTTATTTGTATTAGTAGTATTAATGCTGAGAAGTAGTTATTATAAACCTTATTACTGTCAGGGCACACCGAACGTTTGTAAAGCTGTTCTATTTTAATGTCAAATCTAAATAAAATATATATATCCTACTACTATAAATATCAGGTATTGCAGACTAAGTATTTACCTTGCATACTGATATACACAATAGCAGATACAGCGCATATTATGGCAGCCAGGAGAATGATGAGGACAAGCAGGTAGCTGTGCAATAATCCCCCTCCAGCACAGTTAAATTTCCCTTTGTGAATGGAGTACAAAATAAGAATTCCAATCCACCTGCAGAAAAACAGTGCCATAAGTTGTCACTGGTAGGAAGAAACAGTTCACCACAAAGCTGATTCAGTCATAAAAATTCCTCATCTTAATTTAAAAATAATTCACAAAAAGGGCGTGTTCTTACAATGTAACTCATAGAATGTAATGACCCTACTGGAGTATACTGCAACAACCACAATGGAGACTACAAGTTCAACAATATCCTCCTTTTTACGGCACCTTTCATTCGGATGGATTCCAGAGCACTTCAATGATGAAGTTTGTCAGTTTAAGTGATGCAGCCACATCTTGAAGTGGCAGCAAGTTATTACTGTGTAGTATGGTACTAATTTAGTACAGCATGCAAAAGTTACATTATGTGTTTCGTTCTTGATACATGATAGGAAAAAAACCCTCAATTTCTCTCTCACTTCCATGCAATAAAATGCCAAATGAACCAGTCTCACATCGCATCTAAACAAATATTCCTAACAACAAACCAACTCAGCAGCTTCCTAGGCATGTTATAAAAAAATCAATAGATAATCTACAGATACATAATAGCAATTTCCTAAGTAGCCCAAGGACTACTCCAAGTGGCATGAAAGTTAAAATACATTTAAAATAAAACAATTAAAATAATAATCCTTACATTCACATTATCCTTCATAGAGAATTAGAAATTACTTGTCAATAGTTAATCAGCAGCTGATCAGTTTTGCCTTCAGCCTGCTGTCACCAGGAGGGAATGGCTGCAGGCAGAACACTTGAGACAACAGATAAATACAGACAGACTCGTCTTATACACTGTAAGCTCTTTGGAGCAGGGAACGTCTTTTTGTTCTGTTTATATAACACGTAGCACAATGGCATGCTGGCTTCTAGAATAATAATAGGCCACCACAAATGTACAGGGCACCTTCCATGGAAAACCAGATGCCTCTAACACAGATGTGGGCAAACAGCAGCCAGTGGGCCACATCTAGCCTGCAGCACCATCTTACTTGGTTTTTGAGCTCCCAGCTGGGGAGGCTAGCCCCAGCCCCTCCCCTGCTGTGCCCTCTCACCCACAGCCTCAGCTCACTTTGGCTGGGTGTTGTGGCTGCCAGTTCTGCTGCTCTGAGAGGTATGGTAAGGGGGTGGGGAGCAGGGGGTTGGATGAGAGTCAGGAGGTCCCAGGGGGCAATCAGGGAACAAAGAGCAGGGAGGGTTGGATAGGGGGTTGGATCCTGAAGGGGCAGTTGGGGTAGGGGGTCCCGGGAGGGGGCAGTCAGGGGACAAGGAACAGGGGGATTGGATGGGACAGGAGTTATGAGAGGAGCAGTCAGGAGGCGGGAAATAGGAGGGGCAGATGGGGCAGTGGCCAGGCTGTTTGGGGAGGCGCAGCCTTCTCTACCCAATGTGCTCCTCAGGACACAAAGTGTGCCCAGCCCTGCTCTAACATCTCCCAGCTGCATCGTTCTCCCCTTGTTGGAGGGTGGTGGGAAGTGAGACGGGTGACTCTTACCAGATCATTCTGATAAAAAGTTCAAAGGCTCCCGGAAAAACAAAGTCATCACTAGCGATAGCCCAGCGTCTTCCAAATATCACCATTCCAGGCATCTTGGGGACCCTACCAGTGCTGTGCCTTTCGCTCCTGCAGGAAGCAAATGCATGGATGACACATGCACCTCCTTACCCTCACTAAACAGGAGACTCTGCCTCCTATCAATGTTCCCTCTAATTTTTGGCAGGCCATATGCACAAAAAATTCCTTCTGTACAAATTTTTGACAGGCTGTGTGCGCAGAAAAATTCTTCAATGTAAATTCTTGTGCACACAGTGTTTTGCCAAGTGCACGGGGTTTAGGATCTGTGTGGACGTGCACACACACATCTTAGAGGGAACAGTGCCTCCTACCCACACTAGTCACTATACCTCAGATTATTTCTCTGCCCATACGCTGTCCATCTGCCCCCTTTTCCCTTCCCCCAAACCAGCCCGATCCCAAAGGCCTGCCCCCCTTTCCTACCCCCACCAACCCCTGCCCCTGAAGGCCTGCCCCCCTTTCCTACCCCGACCAACCCCTGAAGGCCTGCCCACCTTTCCTACCCCGACCAACCCCTGAAGGCCTGCCCCCCTTTCCTACCCTGACCAACCCCTGAAGGCCTGCCCCCCTTCCCCCCCTTCCCTACCCCCAGGCCACCCTCTCCCCCCTTCCCTACCCCCAGGCCACCCTCTCCCCCCTTCCCTACCCCCAGGCCAACCCCTGCCCCTGAAGGGCTGCTCCCTTCTTCCCTGCCCTCAAGCCACCCCTCCCTCCCGAAACACTTCCATGCCCAGCCGGGCTGCCCGCCTTCCGTCCCCTCCCCGCCCTGCCAACCCGCACCCTCCCCAGGGGCGACCCCCAACCCCGCACCAGGAAAGCGCGCCCTGCTCCTCTCGGACAGAACGTCACAGCCGTCCAAAGAGGATTACGTAAAAACAACACAACGCCATGACGCAACCACGCAGCGTAAGTCCTTCGAATCGCGCAGCGGACACATTCACCCCTTCCCACCGGCGCATGAGTAGAGCTCACGTGGGCTAGACGCCTCCCCCTTCCGTTTCAGGATGGGACGCATGCGCAGAGTTTCGGCGAGCCCTGCCCTTCGAGCGACTACACGCATGTGCAAAGGACTGAGGGCTCGGAGTCCCCGCTCCTTCCGCGTCGGTTTGTGTGTCCTTCTCTGCCACGCCTGCCTAGCGCCCAGGCGCATGCGCAGAGCTTTCCCGTGCTGACAGGCGCTCCCCTAGCTGTGGAAGCACTGAGACCCCGAAGGCTGGCAGGGCAACGGGCCCTTGACTGTCCCCCAGGATGCCACTGTCCTGGAAGATGTGCCAGCTGGCCCTGTTCTGCCCCTTATGGCACTGTGACAACCCTCTGATATCACCTCACAGCACCGTCACCCTACATGCCACTACAATGTGGGGTCCTGTGGGTCCCTCCCACACTGGCATGAGTGATATTGCCCAGTGTGACCCTCTCCCATGTGCAGAGCGGACTCAGTTTAAATCCTTTACTGATCATAGACTCACAGAAACGTAGGGCTGGGTGTCGGTTACATGTCTACAATGCACACGAGGTCTGAGCACTGACTAAGGCGTGAGCCTAAGCCTCCCTTCCGTCTACACACAAATCATGTTGACTTGAGTTGGCCAGCACCCACCCACGTGGATGGTGTGACCCAATAACTTACTGCCACTGACAAGATACAGAGGGATTCCAAGAATCTCCTGCTTCTGGTGGGCATGTTCTGCTTCACCAAAAAAAGTTGGGTGAGCTTGCCAATGAAAGCCAGTGACACACTGGTCATCAATAGAACTCTGATCTGTATATGTTTGTGTACTATGTAAGGAGTTACTAGAATATTATGGCCTTAAGCATGTAAGTTAAAAGCAGATCAGCAAAAGGTGACATGCCTTAGGCTGGTTCCTCCAGACAGGAGGTAAAAAAATGTGTATTTCTGTCAGGCTGTAAATTAAGCATTGTAAGCTAACACAATGGAGGTCTATTTACATATAAAGTCAAATGGTAATGAATTGATGTAAATGCAACAGGAAAGAAGGACACAGAAAATGAAAAAAAAAAAAAAAAGCCATGGATCCCATCTCTTGAGTAAGGACAATGAACTTTGCAGGTATTTCTAAAAGGAGAGATGACATCCCTGCCTCCTCCACCTCCATTCATGAAAGCAGGGTCTCAGCCAAGCTTGGCTGAAAATGCTGAAGAGGACATTAGGTGACAAACATCTTTATACTAACAGGTTAACCACCTGTCTAGTCTTTGGAAAATCTATATCTATAAAAGTCAACATGTGTATGTATGCATGCGTGCATGCATGTATGTTCCCTTACTGCTTCCACACCATTTGAGCTAGAGACTTGAAATTTGGTACAGTTATAGGCTTTAGGGTCCTAATCAGCGTAAGAGTCGAAAATTTTTCAAATCTCACCTCTGACGCCCCCCAGGGGTGAAATGCTTTCACCCCCAGGGGTGAAAAGCCCATTCACATCAGCTGGGCAGCAGGTTAAAACCTGCTGTTCTCTGAGACATAGTTATGATGTAATAATACCCCCCTCCAACGGACCCTGCACTCACTCAGCTCTCTCCCCCCTCCAACAGACCCGAACAACGCTGAGACGTCTTAACAAAATTTGTATGAATAAAAAACATGGTAGTCTTTTTACATCCCAGTTTCCAATTACAAATACCCCGAGCAACGCCGGGTAGTTTTGCTAGTATGCTATAATTTTGTTCTTTGTATAACCACTTGTTTCTAGAATCCTTACCCATTATCTCCCCCATCTCTCATCTTTGATACATATATTCAGTGTGAAAACAAGAATAAATCTCAGTGCTGTGGTATTAAGCAAAGTGCTGATTATGTTGAATCTTACAAGTAGGGGGTAACCTGTTTCTTTGGGACAAGTGTGCCTGGTAATTCTACGAGTGTGCTGTGGATAATGGGCTGGACACTGCAGGGAATGCTCCAAGTATCTTGGTATTGGTGAGTGTCTGTAAGTACCTGTACAGTGAGACTGTGGTCTGTGGAGGCTTGGAAAGCAGTGCTGCTGATGCTACATGCTGTTGATTTCAGGGATCTGATCCAAAGCCAGCGGAGCCAAGACTCTGTCACATTAGGGGCAAGTAGTGGCAAGGTGCCTCACAATCTTGGTTTTTGGGTACCCTTGGAAAGCAACATAGCTGTGTCAGACCCTGAGTTCCATTGTGACTTGGGTCCAAACCCTGTCATTTTGCACTCTGGATGCAGCTCAAGCCATAGACCGGAGTCAGAAGGTCTGCTTAATGTAGTTTGGTCATGTTAGCATGGCTCTGCTAGTCCAGCAATTGCAAACCCAGGTTTACAATGCAGAAACACCGAGTCCACAAGCCTGGGTCCTACAGACCTACTGGGTCTATACATTAGGATGCCACATGATGAGTTTGTTTTTTAGTAAGATAGAAAATTACACACACACATAAATGATGTTAAAAGAACATTGAGACTGTACATAAAAGTCAAGGACTCAAAAGTTAGGAATTGCTAGAATTAAGGGTGCCTGTGCAACCTTAATTAAGCCCCTTTGGGGATAGGGATTTATGATGGTCATAATTGCATAATCACATACTATTTTTCTACAAGACCCCTGCCTCATTCAGTTCACAGAATGGAGCTGCTCTGGGAATGAATTAGGGTCATACTGTGAAGAAACCTGTCTGTAGGACCCCTATTTCATTTGTTGCGAAGTTGGAAGTGTGTAATGAATGACACAGGGGGTTGCAAGAGAAAGGAGACCATAATGTCCTTTTAATGTAATTTTTGTATGTTCAATAATATTCCACATTCACCTCACTCAAAGCTGGATATGTATTGGGGGAAAAAAACAAAAAACAGAATTCCTGTACAGACCTCAAGAGAGAGTCTTTCTACTTACAGAAATGGCCACCTCAGAAAGGGAGATACCCACATATGAAATTTATGTTCAGTTTATGGGCTACAACTAGGATCTAAACCAGACTTAACTTCACTGAGGAAAAAACAAACCTTTTCCCAAAGGTGTGGGTAAGAGACGACAGGTTTGCAAAAGGTATGGAAGACAGGTGAGATGGAAACATTAGGGAACAAATGGGGAAAATATTAAAAGGTGTAGAGAAATACACAAAATACAGGCAGAAATAAAAGAAAAGGGATGTGAAAAAAGCAAGTCACAAAATTGTTGTATAGGTGTGAGATTATAGAAGTGCCTCTAGTAGCTGGACTGGGAGCTGAAAAACAATCTCATTTACATTTGAAGTTAGGTGGAATATGGGTGAAGGAAATAAAGGGACCCATACCAGACAAATACAATTTAGCCAAATGCAAGGTCAATAGTAATTAATAGTATGAAATCTATCCAGGTACTTATTTGGCACTCATTACTGTAGTATCTGAACACCTCCCAATCATTACTGGATTTTATCCTAACACCGGGCCTGTGAGGGAGAAAGTATTATCACCATTTTACAGATGAAGAACTAAGGCACAGAGTACATTAAAGTCACTTATCCAAGTTCAAACAAAAAATATGAGGCAAGAACTAAACCCAGCTCTCCTGAGTCCCAATACAGTATTCAAAACAGTAGATCATCCACACCTCCTGTGTTTGATCCACTCATCTTGGTCACATCTCTAAATCCAATCTAGTGCAGCTACAGATTTATTCCCACTTTTAAGATTATTTTCTAAAACATTCATACTAACAGATCTTTCTGCATGTAAAGATAATACATCTATTTCCCCACAAACATCAGTACAATAACAATGAAATTAATTTAAACAACCGTCTATTACTACAACTGTTCATCCAGACACAAGATGATACAAAACCGTAATTTAAGAACAAAGATGCAATTTACACCATTTCATAAAATGTTTATTGAGGATGGTAACACAGGATAAATCATGCAACAGCTCGGTAAAAAAGGAAATCATTTTGAGAATATAAAGAATGGTAATTGGTGCTGCTGATTTCAAACAAGTTTATAAAAATCATACTAATTGTCCAAAAGTGACACATCAAAAACCACTTGAAGCTGAACATGGACATTACTTGTAAAGTATTCATTAAAAAACTGAAGACGTTTAAAATGATCACCTACAGATTACTGCAACTGACAACTACCATGGGTTATTCATCCTTATAGTTGCAACAATATTACTACTAATGAAAGTAGGGCTCTACATCCAAAACAGTTTAACCATCTTTTCCTGAATAAAGAACACAATATAAATGTTTACCACTAAACCACACAGCCAAGCACCTTGCCCTCTCTAACCTGCATTGCCACCAAATAGGATTGCCTTCCAAGACAACAAATCAAAGACACAGAGGGCACGCACCCTGGTGGCCACAAGAATGGACTCCCTAACATCCATTAACAGCCTGTTTTTAAAAGGGAAAAAACCAAAGAGAGAAAACTAACAAAACATGACTGCCAACCTTAATGGCACTGACATGTTTTCACTGGAAACTCCCTATCAGCACATGGCATAGCATACTGGTCACAAGAACTTCACATCAAATATCAGTGGGTTTAGATTTAAGTTGAGAGATGTAATTCACCTTTTGGAAAAAAATAAATATAGTGGAATGAAAATTGAAATGAAGGGAAGAATAATGATTACCATCCACCAGGCAGCACACGTGTGTGTGCACTGAAATAAATCAGGAATTTGAAAGAATCCTTGAAATTAAAACAAAACAAAACACCACATTTATACTTATTTCTGGTCATAAACAACCTCATAAAACTTCACTTTTGGAACTATTCAAATTGAAACTACACACTGAATTTATTAATACAGTATAAGTTTCTTTATGTAAAAAATCTTTATACATAGTAATAAAAAAGATAGAGGCAAGATGCATCAAACAGAAATCCGCTGGTTGTTTTTCCTCTATTCTTACAGAGCCACTGATGACTATCTGTGCTAAAAAGAGAATTGTGTTTCTGACTATTTGTCTCAAGCATCTTTGCCTTTGCTTGTGGTAAGGATTGTTCTTGTCCAAGCGTCCAGAAGGACAGATGCTGGTGATTATTTTTGGCACTTACGCTGGCAAACTGAGCTTCTTTCCTTTTAGTACTATGGAAAAAAGAGAAAAGTTACTAAATACAAGGAAGTATCCATGGACACATTGTTGAAGTATGTGAAGGAACACAATTTATCAGACAGAATCATTTCTTTGTAACGAATGCTCTACAGTCAGGTCCTCCTAACTCTCATCTCCTTGATATTAAATTCCCTGGGAGAATATATGGAAAGAGATTGTTCCACTCTGCCCCCTTGTGTACACATGGGAATTTTAAATTCTAGCATCATGAATTTTTCTAGGCCAACGTATGCAACATCAATGAACCAGTAGTAGTGATCTACCATGGTGGGCCTGACCAAAGTAATAAGATTTACAATTATGCAATTTTGGGGTCACAAGATGAGGGGAAATACAAGGAGGGGCAAAACAGCTAACAGATTCTACAGGGCTGATGGTTTCTTGGATCAACATAAAATACACTCAAATCTTATTTGTTCAGGTGTTCTCCATCTCGAAAGACTCTCCTTGGGACTCGTGCTACCAGTTTAAACAGCGTGGAAGAGCTGTGATGATTCTACAGGGTTCAGGAAGCAGGGGGACATAATTGTTAAAAAAAAGTGCAACGTGGATACACTGAATTACATTAGTTTGAGATATGTCAGAGAGGCTCATCAGAACCATAGTTCCACCTATAGTGCAGACAGGCCATCTAAAGGCCCAGAACTACCAAAGAATGTAATGTAATAATTTACACATATTAACAACAAGTTAGAGAATCAGTTAGAAAAATGTCAATTTAACTATGCCTGACACAACAGGGTATTATAATACAACCGGATGCTGTCAGTTACTGTACTACTTACCTTTTGTAACATACAAATAGAAGAAGTCGCAGTAAAGAATTGTCTGGACCACACCAGCAACAACAGCTATGAGGTCAAAGAATCCTTCAAAATAGAAGCGCCAAATCCAATTGATTAGGTACAAAGCACGGTACAGACCCAAAAAGAAAAGATAGTGAGTGGTGATGGTCTCTGCTTCCCCAGTTTTACTAATCATAAAAAGCTGGGGGAGGATAGCAACTGATTCAAGATAGATGGAGAAGGTCCACAAGATCTGAAAGAAAAAAGGCAAGTACATTCAATACTTCAATGCTTCATACCTATGAGTAAGGAAGATGTTTGGTTTGACCTCCGTTTTTATCCCTTAACAATTTTATGAACAAATACTGTAATTTGATGAGTCCTCCTTGTCACAAATCCAGACAAAACCTTCTCCCATCAGGACAAGTAGGAAAACTGCATAAACTTGTTCCTGAGTCGAGTCACAGCCAAAGTGACTGTAGACAAGAGAATCTCTGAATCAATCACCTAATGAGCTTGCAGCAGTTGTTTGCTGGTGAAATAAATATTTCCTAGTATGTGTCTTTCAGTTAAAGATTTGCAGCACCATGAAATCCATTTAAGAGACTGGATTCTGTGAGATACTGAGAGCTTGTCTACACCATGCAGCTTTTAGCAACAAGGCTGTGTTGACACTAAAAGTCAACATGTGTAAACGAACTTCGTCAGCACTTTTGCCAACAAAATACTTCCAGCCCCGAGAGCACCATTAGCTTTGTCAGCAGATCAGCAAAACTTGTGTCTTTCGGAGGGTGTAGGAGGCTTTTTTAAATACCTGTGAAAGACAAAAGTTTTGTTGACAACTTTGCAGTGTAGACATACCCTGAGTGTCTCCAAATTGTTGAGGCCACTTTTCTTCTCTCTGGATCAGCTTTTAAACAAAGAATCTTAGGCTAGTAAATGGAAAGTAAGTTCCTCCTATTTTCTTTCACTATCACCACCACCACCCCACAATTAGGGCCGGATTCTGCACAATCTGAAGACAATAGCGAAACTTCCATAGACTTCACTAGTTGCAGGGTCAGGCCCTAATTGTGAAAAGAGTCAAAAGGTAGAGAAAAAACCTTCAGTTGACTAGAAGATCATTCTTATCCATTTACCTTATTAACCAAGGAAAGAAATTACCAATCTACAATTGCTGTGTGCTCACCAGATAAAAAGCAGACAAAGGTAAAATTCCATTTTATGCCTAAAGTTTTGCAACATCAATGGAAAAATCAAAATAATTGAGCTGACTGAAAGCTCATAAGTCAACAGAAATAAAAAAGATTTAAAAACAAGATGTTGCAGTGAAGGACGTCAAGACATGGGTCTTTGCCCACAAAAGTTTATGTTCTAAAACATCAGTTAGTCTATGAGGTGCTACAAGACTCTTTGTTGCTTTCCCTAACGAAACCTGCCAACTCTATGGTCTAGAAAAATTCAGTTTCATTCCAATTAAAATATATACAGGAAGGCACATTTTATACTATGGTGAGGCATTTATTTTCTGTGCTGATAAACGATGAACAAATTGACTGTATTTCTAGTGTGGCTACAATTCCTGCAAACACTCTAGAAAGTAATACTGTATAGAGATGGAGAATTTCAGAATTTTTGTATTTCTTTTTGATTTCACCAGATGGCATCAAATTCTCACTGGATGCCAGTCTGGTAAGCTTGAAAAATGCCCGAAAACGTAAGACAAATGATACTGATGGATTAATATCATAGCCATGAGTGTGAGGGGAACAATATTTGCTTCTGTTTGACAAAATAATGAAGTGCCCATCAATTTGAGCACTAAAATCAGTCTTTCAAGTGCCATAACTTGTATTCTTTACATACACCACATTCTGATTGAAGTTCGGAAAGTTTAAAGGCGTGTTAAGAGTGAAAGACCACAATATCTGTCATAGGATGATTTTTACAAATGGGCTTTTAGAAGTGTCTCTTTTGTCCAATACACTCTAAAAATATTTTTCCACACTGAAATATTTCTGTTTAAAGCATATTTTAAATAAAATTATACCATCTTTATATTATTACAGAAAACCAACAAACTTAAAATACCAGAAATAACCTCAACCAACCTCTAGAGGGGAGAAGTCATGATTGACAAGAAACGAGAGTCCACCAACAGGAACCACCAGAAACTCCACTCTGAATGTATCATGGTTTCCATCATAGGTAGCTTTAAATTTCATGTAGATCAGGTATACAGTGGCATATGAGCAAGCAACGTAGATAAGCTAATAAGGAAAAAAAAACCACACACACAAATATGATTGTGTACCCTCTAACAAAAAAATACATGACTGTTTACAAAAACCCCCAACCTTACTGTTTGTCTATATGACACTGCAAAAGAATACAAGGAGTGAATGGTATTTTTGCTCCTCTTGGTAGAGTACTAATTCAATAGCCGATAACTTTTGATTCTACATTTTTAACCTAAATAATTACACAAGTTATAACCTGATGACTTCTGTCAGACAGGATGCAAGGCGGTTTCCATTATAACCTTCTATTTTCACATTTAACTTTTAGTTCTACATTTTTTACATACCTTACTTCTGGCTAACGATGACTAAAGGAAGTTTCAACAAAACTTCAATATTTGGGTCGAGAGGAGTAGAAGAAAAATACATTTTCTCTCTTGTAGAAAAATTATGAAGGGGATACTAAAAACTGCCAAACATTTAAACTTAAAATTGTACATATGCATAATCCATTACTAGTATGTACTTTGGGACTTCTAAAAAATATGAAGTTATGAATGATTGAAAATTAGTGCAACATGTACATGGATATTAGAAAGTTTATTCAGCGATTAGAAACACAGATATAATCCTTATGCATGCTCTGTCATGTAGCTATAGCATGCTTACTCAACAGAACCGATCTTACATTTTAAAAGCCACATAGCCTGGAAAAAAGAGCACATGGCTAGAAGCCTGAACTGCTGATTTCTATTTATTTTTCCTTTTCTATCACTGACTAGCCATAATACCATACACAATGTGCTTTGTTCCACTGCTTTGCCAGCCTCTATGCGGAAAATAATGTTTTAAAAAAGCAAAAATTAAAAGATAAATATATTTAATAATATGCCCCGAGTAACAAAATATGACCCCATCAATCTCCAGAGTCCATACATCAAAGTGAACATGAACGTTGTAGAAATATAATCTAGTGGTGGTTGCAGTGTTGGACTGGGACTCGAGATTCCGGGAATGTGTTCCTGACTCTGCTGTTAACTTCTTGAGCAACCTTGCGAAAGTCAGTTCATCTGTTTGTAAAAACAGCATATGGTTTATCTTTCAATCTTGGGATAACTGGTGTTCATAAAGCTCCAAATTCCATGATGAAAAGTCCAGCTTATTACACAGATTTTAACAAATTACTGCTTTTCTATAGTTGCAGCTTCATTTGATCTAGATGTCATATTTCCTCATATGAACACCTTATAGAAGGTTTCTTTGTTGGGAAAGAATATTTATATGGAGTGCAAGTTTCCATATACTTTGTCTGAAGCTCCTTTGTCCTTTAAGTTACTAATGCAGTAGACCATCACCTACAAGAGGCTTATGTTAAGGGAACTGTGTGGGCAAAATAATGACCAGCCTTTCTCACTTATATAGTATACTGTACCTTCATAGATGTGTTATACAATGAAATGAATGAAGTGAAGAGATCCAGATAACGGGTAGTGAAGACCAGAGCAAAGAGAAGCTGGCTTTTCCCAGAAATACCTAAAGCAATAAATGAAATAATTATTATATATAACAAAGGACAATGTTTGCTGCCAAAGACGTAGAAGTAGATGGTGAAAGTGCAGGAGTGGATTTCCCTACACAAGTGGATTTCCAAGTGGATTTCCCTGCACAAGGAGGACACAGACTGACTTCTCAGAACTAAGAGAAGCACCAACAGTGTCAGGAGTTTGTGCAGACTAGTGATATCAAACTAAGGTGCACTGGCACCACTAAATTATGCAGTGGAAAAGGTGCCAGTATACAAGATTTAGTTAAAGTTATCAGAAGCCATACAGTTTGCAGAACACAGTTTTGGAGGTTATGCCATCTGTTCAGTATCATTACTAGTAGTTTCTATATAGCAGAGCTCAGTTATATTAGTAAAAATTAGCTCTGTATTGTAACCAGTGTTGTCACATGCCCCCTATACATTAGCTACATACTGGATAGCTCCAAAGATGCAAAGACAGAGTCTGTAAACAAGAGATGCTGCAGATTCCACGGAGCAAAGGAGCACACAAACATCAGTTGCTTAGTGACTTGAAAGAATGAAAGCTAATATTTTAACAGTGAATATGGCAATTGAAATCTTACAGTTGAATTGCTCCACATGATTAGGCAAATATATTTTATATTAAATAGTCAAAAAGTGTGCTTATTAGTATGTACAGTAACATTTATAAAAGGACTTAAGTGAGATAGCAACCTAAATCTTATTTTAAAAAAGGACCTTGAAAATGATATTTAGGCTTGTAAAGCCAATCCTGCATAGACCTTGAGTGTGCTTAACTTCAGGCACTGTGAATAGTTCAACTGAAGACAACAAGTCTTAAGTGCTTTTGAAAATGTTACCTGTAGTGTCCTTGCCTGATATTACCATTCTGATATACTACGCTGACATGAGCAGTGACACCACCTGCTCTACATTTCTCTTACCATATGACTATCCTCATTCCTGATTGTTTTGGGTGAAAGTAGTTTACCCAATATTTTAGCTAAACAGATTAATCTGTTCAAAGGCTCAGAGACTGAGGGTAAGAAATACCTAGTATTTATATATCTGTCCTGTTTTATGACTGCCTATAAAAGTTAAAACCTGGCACTGCAAATCTTTATTCCTCTTTATTAAGGTCCATGGAATTAATTCCCTAGTAATTGCTGTTAGGACCAGGCCCTTAAAAATACAGAGAAAGTTCAAACACAATGCTCCGATGCTCTCCACGCAGAGAGGGAAATGCACTGAGTAAAGTTTCCAGCAAATAAAAGAATGCTTTGCACCTAAATGAATTGTATTTATACATATAGTCCATATTACTTGAGTAGCTTAATTGTAATATATTGTTAATTAGGTATTTTATTACAACTTTCATATGTAATAAACATTTATTTGGGAAGCTTAATAGATTCTCTCTAGTATCACCCAACTGCCAATAACCTAAATCTTAACATAATAAAGCAAAAGCTATAAAAGCTTAAAAATCTTCAGTTATACAAATAAACAAACACAATACAGTTTTTGTTTATATCTTTTCTAGGTTGGAATTTTGCAATCTTAGTTTAGATAGATAGATAGATAGATAGATCCCCCACTCAACATCAGCCACAGCTGAATGGAGTTCTCAAGCCCTGAAAATGGGCATTTAGAATATTTTGAATATAAAATTAAATCCATTTATTTGGCCCCTGAAGTCCAGACCAGGCAAGGATACCTGGCATCAGGACAGGTAAAGAACATACTGTAGACCTGAATCAGCCTACTGTGAAAAGTCAAGATTTGCAACAAACTCAAACCTTTATAGAATGTTTTTTTCTTCTAAATCTTTCTAAAATGGCATTTTTTTGGAGAGAAAATACAGACTTGTCTTTCCCATATAAGTTGGCTACAGCCTCTAGTAAGGTTCAGTAATGAGTGTGAAGTCATCAGCACAGTTTAGCAGCTGGTCCCATAGAAGGTATTGATTCCAGGACCTACCAGATGAAAAAGGGTCAATTTCATATTAAAAATGTGCTTAATGCCCCTCTTAGACTGCTCATTTAGGATCTACATCATGTAGTTTGACAGCCCTTGCAATTACAGGTTATCTTTAACACTTGGCAAGGGATATTGCAGAAGAGCAAATCAATTTCATGAGTTAATTTTCAGAGCAAACAAGCTAACTTGAAATAGATTACAGAAAACAATCTGTACATAATCGTTTTACTCCTGGGGAAATTCTGTGCCAAAAAATTAAAAATTCTGCTAAATTCAGCAAAATTATTTGTCAAAATAACAATATAATCATGCCAGTTTCAATTATTTTGGCAATTTATTTCAAAATACCTGTCAGGAAGTATGTCTGTAAGAACATACAGCATTTTTTTTTTTGACATACTAATACAGAACTTTAAGTAACTCATTTAATCTACAATACAGAAATGTATTTCCCACATCCCTCAGGAGCAGTGCAAAGGCTTGGGGGAGCCAGGGGTACTGGAAGAATTGAGAGAGAGGGAATGAGCCTGGAAGGGAAGCTGGAAAGTTGTTAGGTATGGTGTGAGAAGTATGGCACTTTTTTGTGGGGTGGGGGGGAAGAGGTCTGGTTGTTAGGGAGTTGGGGAGCATCCCCCCTGCAGACCCAGGTTGACCTCTAGCCCATCCCATTCAGTCATGCACATCTGACCCTCTTCCCATGTGTCCCTGCACCCCCATCCCCTTCTGTCCCTGCAGTCCTCTACCCCTTGCACCACCACAGCCTCCCTCTCCATATGGCCCTGCAGTCCTTCTCTCATTTAGCCTCTGGCTCAATACGGTCACCCCACTAGCTCCTTAGCTCATGCCCATCTATCCCTCACCACTAAGCCTTCTGAACCCCAGACTCTGACCTCCCAGAAACCCCCCGTGCCACACGACCCGTCTCCTGCCTCCTCACCTATCCTCAAAGTGAGGAGTACAGTCTCTTTCCCCTCCCTCTCTGCTAGCTGCCCTCTCTTCTGGTGCCACAGCAGCCCCTTAAAAGTCTGAAAAAAATCATGGGTGCATGCATGTTTGGTATTAAATTACAAACTGCTCTAATAAACAAGCTTTGTAAGTGATAGCATAAAGCCCTCAACATGACAGTTGGGTATTCATCAACGACTAATGAAGTGTTTTCTGGTACCATTTTAATGGGTGATGTGCTTCTGGAATGGCCTTACAGACAAATTTGTGTAAACTGATATTTACGGAATTCTTAGAATATAACAAATACTGATATGACAAACTCCCACAAGAAAAATCATAGACGGAACCATGAGAAGTCATCATGTCAAACCCCCTGTGCTGAGGGAGGATTAAATAAAAATTAAGCCATGCCTCACGGGTATTTGTCTAACCTGTTCTTAGAGATCTCCAATGATGGGGATTCCACTGGAAGTCTTTTCCAGGTCTTAACTACCCGTATATTTAGAAACCTATATCTCCCTTTGCTGCAGATTAAGCTCATTATTTCTAGTCCGACCTTCAGTGGACATGGAGAACAACTGATCACCATCTTCTTTATAACAGCCCTTAACATATTAAAAGACTATTATCAGGTCCCCCCTCATTCTTCTTTCCTCAAGACTAAACATTCCTAAGGTTTTTTTAAAAACCTTTCCTCACAGGTCACATTTTCTGAACGATTTATCATTTTTGGTGCTCTCCTCTGGACTCTCTCCAATTTGTCCACATCATTCCTAAAATGCGGTGTCCAGACCTGGACACAGTACTCCAGCTGACGCATCACCACTGCTGAGTAGAGCGGGACAATTACTCCCATTTCCTACATAGGACAACCCTTCAAAAAGTTTGCAATCCCTCCCATTTTGGTGTTATCTGCAAATTTTATACGCACACCAACCAGTCCAATAGAAACATAGAATATCACGGTTAGAAGGGATCTCAGGAGATCATGTAGTTCAACCCCCTGCTCAAAGCAGGACCAATACCTAACTAAATTATCCAACATATTTTTGCCCCAGACTCCTAAATGGCCCCCTCAAGGATTGAACTCACACCCCTGGGTTTAGGAGCCTAATGCTCAAACCACTGAACTACCCCCCCCCCAAGTCATTAATTAAAATACTGATTAGTACCAGACCCAAGACTGAGTCCTGCAGGACCCCACTAGGTACACGCACCCCATTTGACAGCAAACCACTTAAAACTACTTTTTCAGTATAATCTTTCTACCAGTTGTACACCCACCTTATAGTAATTTCTTCTAGACAGCATTTCCCTTGTTTTCTTATAAATGTGTCATGTGGGACTTTATTAAAAGCCTTACTAAAATTATGACATAGCACATCTACTGCTTCCCCCTATCCACTAGGCCAGTAACCCTCACAAAGAAGGAAATTTTGCCATGGTTTGGCATGACTTGACAAATCCATGCTGGCTATGCCTTATAGCCCTATTAATCTATAGTGTTTAAAACTGATTGAACAAATTATTAAACAATGTATCTTTCTAAGTATCAAAATCAAGCTCATTGGCCTATAATTCCTTGTGTGCTTGGTTCCCCCCTTTTTAAAGATAGGCAAACATAGTATCTTTCTCCAGGCCTCTGGGACCTTACCAGTCCTCCAAGAGTTCTTAAAGATAACTGCTAACAATTCCAAGATTGCTTCAGCTGATTCTTTAAGTAACCTAGGTTGAATTTCCTCAGGCCCTGCCGAGTTGAATACATTTAAAATACCTAGTGACAGGTTCAAGAATAGCAGCCGTGTTAGTCTGTATCAATAAAGAAAGCAAGGATGAAGTGAGCTATAGCCCACGAAAGCTTATGCTGAAATAAAGTAGTTAGTCTCTAAGTATTCCTCACTTTCTTAAAATACCTAAACATTCTTGACCTTGGTCTTTCCCTGTTTTGGCTTGCGTTCTTTCTCGTTTAATATTAACTGCATTGAGTATCTGGCCACCATTAACCTTGTTAGTGAAGACAAAGCAAAACAGGCATTAAACACCTGAGTCTTCTTGATGTCATCACCAATTAGCTCTCCTTTCCTACTAAACAGAAGACCTATACTTTCCTTCATCTTTCTTTTGCTCATAACGTATTTAAATAACTTATCACCTTTTATATCCCTTACTAGGTGTAACTCATGTTGTATCTCAGCTTTACTCATTTTGTCTGTACATCCTTTCACTTTTCTTTTGTATTTATCCTTGCAGTTTGTCCATGTTTCAACTTTTTGTAGGATTGCTTTTTGATTTTCAGGTCATTAAAGAGCTCCTGATGGAGCCATATTGCCCTTTCCTATCTTTCCTTCACAGTGGGATAGTTTGCGATTGAGCCTTCAATACTGTTTCCTTGCAGAACTGCCAGCTCTTGAACTCTTTTTTCCTTTAAATTTTCCCCCCATATGACCTTACTTACCAGCTCTCTGAGTTTGTTGAAGTCTGCTTTTTTGAAGTCCATTGTTCTTATTTTAGTGCTCTCACTCCTTCCTTTCAAATCATAAAATTTATCATTACATGATTACACATACCCAAATGAACCTCAGAAGGGATGAGCCTCTGAAGAAAAGGCCACAGTACATTTATTCTCACTCGCTGTTAGGGCTCGGAGGCTAGAGCCCTGAGAGAAGACAAAAGATGGATCTGAACTCTTTCCCCCTAGTTCCACCTGAGTTTTCTTTAAGAAAACAAACCCTGGTAAATTTATTTCCATCTCGCAAAAGGGAATAGTAAGAGCATAAATCAGATTTTTCCTACTAAAAGAGATAAGGAGAAGTAGGCAATTAATTTCCTTTTAGAAGAACATTCAGGGAGTGGGAGGAGTTTGGGGCCATATATAACACAGCCTATTCCACTTCTTGGTGCTAGAAAAAGCAACCCCACTCTATAACTTATTGGAAACAAAAACCTACTAACTCTGGAGAAAATGATTTTGGGGAACCAATAGCATTTTGGTTATGAAGCACCTTTGGGGATGGGAGATGGGACTAAATTCTATTTTATATTGTATGTTTGCTGGTATAATAAGTACACCAGTATTCCAAAAAGATCACATAATTAGTCTGGTGGAGCAGGGAATTGAATTTGGATCTTCTGAATCTCAGGTTAGCACCTTAACCACTCAGGCTGTAGAAAATATAACCTTTCATTTTAGTCACTGGGTTTGATATATCCCTTCTTCAGTATCTCATATGCCTGGGTTGAAGTCTTTTTCAACTCCCAAACCACAAGCCTTTCTCTGCATTTGTATCTTGACATGGGGCCCAATATTCCAAAACTCTTATTTGTATAACTTACATCAAGAAGGATTTGTAGAATTGGGCTCTTTGACTGTAAACTCTACTGGCAAGGATTATGTTTTAAGTAACATTAACCTGTCAGGCCCTTTATAAATAGTTCTGTATAAATTGTGCCATTATATCTACATCCTAAATTCACCGCTAGATATCTTAATAAAGTTTGTTAGAAAACAAGTTATTTTTTGTATTGTGACAAATATTGAAACTCAAAATTGGTAACTTTAAAAACCAGTTTCCGCAAGCTACCAAATGAATAGTGAATATATCTGTATTTCCATATTCTTCACCTTTCCACATCTAGCTTGCTTGTTCATAGACTGCTAAAGAAATATTAGATCAACTACCTGCACGGGGTATTAGGGTATGTCTTCACTACCCGCTGGATCGGCGGGTAGCCATCGATCTTCTGGTGATCGATTTCTTGCGTCTTGTGAAGACACGAGAAATCGATCGCTCGCGGCGCCCCCCGTCGACTCCAGAACTCCAGCTTGCCGGGAGGCGCAAGCTGGAGTTGATGGGGGAGCACGCCTCCGACTGCTGCCGCCGTGAGGACAGACGTTAAGTCGGCTGCAGATACGCAAATTTCAGCTACGTGATTCACATAGCTGAAGTTGCGTATCTGCAGTCGACCCCCCTCCCCCCCATAGTGGAGACCAGCCCTTAGACATTTTTAATTTGGTGAGTTTGGCTTATAGATGCTTCACAACATACTGCCTGTACCTAAAGTCATTTTATCTCCCCATCCTCGGTTCCTCTGGGGCTCTTAATTTACAATAACTCTCCATTTGTACTTTGTTAGCCAAACATCTTAGTCATTCCTGCTTCACTATAAAATTAGTACCCAGGCAATGCTTCCTGCCAACAAGTGACAGCAAGGACTAGATACAGAAAAACCTTCTCTCACTGAGGGCCAAGAGAAGCTCCAGTTGAAGTCCAGGGTGTATGAGAATTCATGATATTACAGATAGCTGCTGGGTGGACAGATTATTTTATAAACATATATATAGCACCTACATTGAATTACTGGAGCAACACTAGTTCTAGCTTTCTAGAACAAAGTACAATGGTAGAAAACTGCTTCCAAAGCTATTTCCAGATAGCTCTACTGTTCACTGAGTGAAATAGTAGAAGCCCCATCACTTTTTTCTATGTATACAGATTCCATGATGACAATTTTGTCTGATCTCCTGTATAACTGTCCCCAAAATAATTCCTAGAGCATATCTTAGAAAAAACATCCAATCTTGATTTAAAAACTTCAAGTGATGGAAAATGATGACCCTTAGCAATTTTTTTAACTGCATCCCAGGGATCCCTCCCCACACTGAGGTTCCCCTTACTTAAACACAAAGCAGTTCAGGGAAGCCCCACTCTGCAGCAGCAGAGAGTTAAGACTATGACTAGACAAAGCACTAATAAATATACAATAGGAATCAAGCCTTTCCCCGATGCAGTGACAGTGAATTTACACAGCTAAGAACAGTGGTTCTGAAAAGCTGACACCGTAAAGTCAGAATTCAACATCATCCCTCTTCCTAGCAGCTCAATCCACCACACCTTCAATTAGCTGCCACGTCAGACTAGGCCAGGAATCCCAATTGAGAGCCTATTCTCAAGCCAGGATTCAGTCATTCGTTTCCAATTTTCTATTGCAGTTGGCAATATAAGTGAGAAAACCCTCCAACCCCCCGAATCTAACAGGATGGCAATGTAATGCCTTTTGAAAAAAGAATAAAGAGTGCAAATTACTGTGATTAGATCTAAAATACGAAGACAGTAAGAGAAACTTCAGGATTTGCAAACTGCAATGTCAGCTATTCCAAACATCAGCACCAAAGCCTCCTTCTGCAAATTAGATCTGTGTTTAAAGAAGGAAAGAAGAGAGGAAAATGTAGGCTGGACACTGCTAGAGAATGAGCACAGCTCGCTTAAAATTAAGAAACTAATCTTATTTCTGCAGCTCCCATGTAGTTGTGCAAAGTGCCGCTTGCGTGCCTTCCAGGAGACTCCTTCCTCCCTCCTCCAAACCAGCCCCCCATTCATTCGCTTTCCACTGGGCAGTTACATAAGGAATGAGCTGCACAACTGTGGGATGGGGGCAAGTACTAGTGCTTTCTGCAGCGCGTCAGGGACTAAAACATGAATAACGGCACCTGCTTAAAGCCACTTAAAGCATCTTTAACATGCTCAGCGGTCACACGAGAAGGCAATGGAAGCGCATCGCCTTTCTTTAGAGCTCCCCAGTCGTACGGTGGTTTTCGGAGGAGGAAGGGCAAGGACGGGAGTCTCCCTGTTTCACATCTACCCAAGCCTCCCGCATTTGGGACGGGGTCTACACGCGGGACCGCTCTGCAGAGAAAACTCTCCCTTCTCCCCGCGGCTGGGGATCTTGGGAGTCACGGATGAAAACCTGACAGTTCTCACTCCAGCAGTTATCTCAGCCAAATACTCCCCCCAGCAGAGAACTGCCCCGGGCCCCAGCAAAGGCACCGCTCCCCGGGGGCGCGAGGGAGGACAGCGCCTGCTGCCCCATCCCCTGGCAACTCCTGAGGAAGGAGGGTGCCCCACACCGTGGGCGAGGGCAGACCGCGAGATCGATCCACCCGCACCCCCCGTCGGTCTAATTCCCTCCGTCCCCCTCCGGAGGATCAGGCCCCGCTCCCCCGGCTCGGTCCTGTCCGCCCAGGGAGGATCAGCCTCCCCCCCCCGGCTCGGTCCGGTCCGCCCAGGGAGGATCAGCCTCCCCCCCCCGGCTCGGTCCGGTCCGCCCAGGGAGGATCAGCCTCCCCCCCCCCGGCTCGGTCCGGTCCGCCCAGGGAGGATCAGCCTCCCCCCCCCGGCTCGGTCCGGTCCGCCCAGGGAGGATCAGCCTCCCCCCCCCGGCTCGGTCCGGTCCGCCCAGGGAGGATCAGCCTCCCCCCCCGGCTCGGTCCGGTCCGCCCAGGGAGGATCAGCCTCCCCCCCGGGCTCGGTCCGGTCCGCCCAGGGAGGATCAGCCCCCCCCCCCCGGCTCGGTCCGGTCCGCCCAGGGAGGATCAGCCCCCCCCCCCGGCTCGGTCCGGTCCGCCCAGGGAGGATCAGCCCCCCCCCCCGGCTCGGTCCGGTCCGCCCAGGGAGGATCAGGCTCCCCCGGCTCGGTCCGGTCCCCCCGGGCACGCACCGGCGCAGGAGCGGGTCTTCCAGATCTTGAGCAGCAGGATGATGATGGCCGCCAGGTGGGACAGGTCCCCGGTGAGGCGGAAGACGTTCATGGCGGAGGCCGGGGAGCCCGGAGCCGGGGACCGAAGATGGCGAGAGCTCAGCGGGGACCGAGCGACGTGGCCCGGAGACGTGGCCAGACAGCCAGCGCGCCCAATGCATCCTGGGAAACCGGAGCGGGGAGGCCCCGCCCCCTCCAGCGCAAGGGACACGCCCCCGCCCCCGCCTCGGGGCTGAGCGCGCTCGCGAGCCCCCGAGTCCCTAGCCCCCTGGTTGGCACGCGCGGGAGGGACGCGGCGCGTGCCCCGTGAGCAGCAGACACGCCCCTCCCCCGCGGCGGGATGTTAGTGTGGCCCCCTCCGGACGAGTTGCTCGAGCCCAGTAGCCCCTCTGGCCGAGGAGTAAGGAGCCGAGCGCACGAGGTAACCGGCTCCCCCAATACCGCCCTCGCGCACCCGTGTCCTCGCCCTGCCGCCCCCCCTTCCCTCCATCCAGCGGCTTCATTTGCACTCCGGGCATGAGTGACTAGCTCTGCCGAGCGCGAGCTCGGGGCTGTGCTTCAGCGCCCCGCGGTGCAGGCAAAAGGTTTGCAGAAGACTGGCCCCTCCCCTTCCCCAGGGGTGCCAGACCGGACGTACTAGTCTTGGGCTAGGGACTGTGCCTGCCCCCCTCGGGGCACTCATCTCTCTCCCTCGTGTACGGGTCACATCACTGGACTAGCTGACTTGCTTGGAGCAGGTTCCCTTTGACTTGGGCCTGGGTAGCTTCATGCTGGTTTGGGGGGTCCGGAGTCTTGCAAGTGAGTTTAATTGCAAGTGCATCGTTTGTGGTAGTCACTAGCACTCCCCGTTGGGCTAAGAGTATTACCCTGGTGTAAAGCTGCAGTCTTGTTTGTAGACCAGCCATGTATGATTGCTTGAGGGATTGGCCATGTACATTGGGAACTCTGGCAGGGAAGACGTTCCGAAGTAGAGAGGTCACAACTAATCTTGGTCCAATGATTAGGGCACTACGGGAGACTGTTCAGTTCCCTGCTCCACCACAGGCTTGTGTGTAACCTTGGGCCAGTCACTTGTTCCTCCTGGGGCATATCTACATTGTACCTGCTCCAGGAAAAAACGTGTTCTTAACTCCGTTAGCTAACCCACATCAGCTAACTTGGGTTAAAATAGAAAAGTCAGGCTCCCCATAGGTTGAACTCAAGCTGCTAACCTGAGGTAAAAAAACAAGTTGCTGTGTCATCACTGCTTTTTTAACAACTGGTGTGTGTTAACTATCTGGAGTAAGGAACATACCTTCTTTTGCAGTGTAGACATTACCTATAAGTGTCTTAGGGCATGGCTACACTTGCAGCTGTAGAGCGCTTTGGGTTAAACCAGCCTTTGGAGAGCGCCTTTGGGAAAGTGCTGCAGTCTGTCCAAACTGACAGCTGCAAGCGCACTGGTGTGGCCACATTTGCAGCACTTGAAGTGGCTGGCATTGGGAATGGTGCATTATGGGGAGCTCTCCCACAGAGCACTTCTTCCCATTCTGGTGCTGTGGCTTGTGGGAAGAGGGCGTGGGGTGTGGGGCATTCTGGGGCCTGTCCCAATGTCCTGTGATGCATCGCTTCACATACCAGCAATCCCTGTCCTTCTGTCCACATTTGGCACCACCTTTCAGTGGTTTTTGTGCAGCACTTCACTTCACTTTTTAACCCTGCACTGCAGTGCATCCTGGTCAAGGCCCCTTTTCATCATGCTCCTTGATATCTGCCCATAGGTATCGTAATTCCTATGGCTGGAGTGCAACTGGGACTGCACAGCTTCCTCTCCCCAAACACTGGAGGTCCAACACCTTGCCATTGCTCTCTACCAGGGATCGCCTGGCGCATGGAGGCGTGGTCACCTGGAAAGATTCACTGAGAGCACTCCACACCTGGCTGAGCAAACAGGAAGGGGATTTTCAAAATTCCCAGGGAATTGTTCAAACTGATGACCGGAGTGCCTAGATCAGGCATTGTGGGATACTTCTGGATGCCAATCAGAACACATTAGGTGTCCACAGTAGGGCCGTGGTGCTCCAGTGGGGGTGCATCAAAAGTTATTCCTCTCGCCAAGGTGGATTACCAGGAGCGTTCTAGCCACGGAGTCAGAGCGCTCTGTGTGCCTTGCCACTGTGGGCAGGGAGTGAGGTAGAGCGCTCTGGGAGGTTTTATTGCGCTACAACTTGCAAGTGTAGCCAAGGCCTCAGTTTCCAATCAGTAAAGTGAAGAAAATAGCACTTCCCTGCCTCCCCTTTTATTGCTGTGACAATAAAAACATTAAAGTTTGTGAAGCACTTTGAGATCTATTGATGAAAAGTATTAAGATTTAGGTTTTACACTTACTTGAAGCAATATTCAGCCTCTCCCCTCTAGGCTATACATTCAGCATGACAATAGAGGTGGACAAATAATTCACAGCAGATAACAATGATTTTTGCTTTTTGTTTACACACTGTCCAGGAGCAGACTGCCTCTTGCACTTATTAATCACAATTATTTTGCATAATGTTTGTGAATATTTCTGGGGCTGTAGTTCGTTCATGAATTTTGAGTACTCACAAGCTGTTCAAGCTGTGACTGGTAACATGTTAATATGTAAGCATTTAGATAACTATAACCCCAGAATTGGATTTTTGATGAGAATATTTGCTATTCCAAACCTAAATCTTACTTCCTCAGAATGGTAGAGACTAAACTTAAACAGAAGGGAGGCAGAGCAGTAGGATCAGAAGTCAAGGAATGAAAGGCTCCTCAAAATGATTTACCTGGTTTCAGAGGGAAAAACATGCTAGATAATCTTGCCCTTGTGGAAACTGATGAATAATCAGCTAGAGCCGTGGTTCTCAACCAGGGTGGTGGTGGGCTGCAAGCAGGTTTCAGAGGGTCTGCCTAGCATGACCAGCATTAGACTCGCTAGGACCCAGGGCAGAAAGCCAAAGCCCCATAACATAGAACTGAAGCCCAGGGCCCTGAGCGTTGCCACCCAGGGTTGAAGCTGAAACTTGAGCAACTTAACTTAGGGGGTAGCAAGCAGGGCAGTTGTCCAGGATCCCTGTGGTGTGGGGCCCTGGACAATTGCTCTGCTTACTACCCCGTAACGCCGGCTCTGGCTTTTGCATGCAGAAAACCAGTTGGGGCACAGCAGGTCCCTGGTTTTTTTGTAGCATGTTGGGGGGGCTCAGAAAGTAAAAGGTTGAGAACCCCTGATATAGGGTTTCATGAAATCATAACTGGAGGTGGAAAAGACCTTTAGGGTATCTAACATCATCCCCTGCCATTGTTCCCTGCACTAATAACACTTTCATCTTCAAAGTGCTTTACAAACATTTAATTAAGTCTCAGCAAACTAATCCTACAATTTGGATACCAGACATGGGTGCTTTATAAATATGCTCAGATTGAAGTAGGCTTCCTAGTGCTTTGTCCTTATTGAGTTTAGTCCCTCACATTCTTGGCAAAGACCAAGCCAGTCATGTTGGGATGATGTAATTACCAGACAGTTGGGCAGCAAACGTAGCTAGGAATCTCCTTTTTAAAAAGCCCCATTTGGACAAATGGGATGGGGGCAGCTTTCCTCATTTTCTTGGAAGCCTGTTCAAATGTCCATATTCTGACTTCTGATATGATGGATGGTTTGCTTAATAGATGTAACATGATGTATGGTGTACTTGATATTTACACACTGATGTTTGTTTTCTTCTTGAAGATAAAGTTGGGGTTTGATTCTAGTTTAATGAGGCAACAAAGAGAAAACTCAGAAACCTTCTATATGCCATTCAAGTCAACCAGTGATATTGTCATCTGAAACATTTAACATTGTAAACTTTCACCCAGTGTTTTTGAAGAAATGAAATCCTAAACCTGAAGAAAGGCTCTTAGGACATTCATCACCATTTACGTGCCCAATATCCAGATCAAAGATGCATCTACTCCAAAGTAGTCCTTTCACGCTTTCAGGCTCTTGCTGTGAAAAGGCAGCCAGGCAGAGGACAAATGTTTCTTTAGGCAAAGTAAGGAACACTTTAGTATGAATAAGTCATCAAAAGACTAATGAGAAATTAGCTGGGAGAACCTACTTCCTGGTGTTTTTTTTTTTTAAGTCCTAAACTCATGGAAGCTTTTCAATAAACATATTTTGCACTCCAGTACACCCACATTGATAAAATAGTATAACTGCTTTATTACTGTAGAAGCCTGATATCTGTTACAAAAGGGTTGCCATGCTTGAGAAAAGTCAAAAGCAAAATATTTTTATTTTGTCACTTGAAAAATAGTGAAATGATTTTAACTGCAACGTCTTCCCTTTTCCATGTTTATCCTGAATAAATTGTCGTTTAACTTTTTAAAGGGTTTACTTAGCACCTGAGTGTAAGTAGAATGATGATTTCATGTCAAATTATAATTGATTTTTTATTAAAAGAAGCACCCATGCTGTGACAGGAACATTTTTACATATTTTGAAAGATGCATTATCAAGACAAATAAGACTGTCGTCATGCTCTAAATACCAAATCCTTAAGTCCAGCATTACAGCCCTTGAGAAATTCCTTGATATCCTTAGCCTTTCTCTTCCTGTAAAGTGCTTCAGGAAAGATGGGCTTAGTAGTGTTTGGAAAGCTATTGGATTTGGGCTCTGATGGACCAGCCATCCTAAATAGACAGACAAGTAACTTTTAGGCACCATCAGATATGTCTGTGTAGATGGCGGTAGGTAGGACCACATTTGAGGGCACAAGTCAGGTGTTACTCAGATCCAATATTTGAAGAAGTATATAGAAATTCCACTGAAAATTGGACTACATCAATTATGCTAAGTGTTAGCAATCATTCCATAGAAACAGGATATAAGTTAGACCATTGGTGTTTGCAGTGCCACCATACACCTCTTTTACACTGATTTAAGAGAGTCAGGTCCAGTAAATACAATTTTCTTTCTTTCTTAGAAAAATACTTAGTTGAGCAAGCAGATCTTGTTGATCCCTGAAGAAGTTGCTTGATCCAGGATTAATTGTATAGTATTTGGCATTCTAGGCATTGATAATTCTCTGTTCAAATGCCTCTAAAGCTATGAGTAAAATAAAAGTACAACTGGAACTGATAATAAATGTATCAAGGGCACAGAACTTACATTCGTCTTCTGTCAAATATTCTCAGTTCATGCAGTATGTGTGGAGAGCTTGTTTCTAACCCACTTTTTTTTGACATCTGATAAATATTCAAATACACCAAAACTCAAATTAAAGATGACATGGGGCAGCTTTAACTTGTGCACCAACCCATAGCTGTAGCAATATTTAATCTTAATCACATCACAAATAAAAATTGTATTTATGTAATAGAAAATTCTGAGAAGGAGTGTACCACAGAAAAAGTGTCCCATGTCTATTTGTGAAAGATTATGTTTAAGACTTACGCGTTTTCACGGTTTATTAATTTAAGTTTTCTACAATTTTTAAATTTTATGTAGATGTCCAGAAATAGTTTTTTTTCAGGGCTTTCTTTGTATACTCCATAAAAAGTAATGTATATACCGTATTTTTCACCCTATAAGACGCACTTTTTCTTCCCCAAAACGGGGGGGGAAAAGTTGGTGCGTCTTATAGGGCGAATGCAAAAAAAAAAAAAAAAAAAGCGCCTCGCTCTCCCGTCCCCGCCGCGCGGGCGGGCTGCCGAGGTTCCCCCCTCCCCGCCGCGGGCGGGCTGGGCTGCCGGGAGCGTCCCGGTTCCCCCCTCCCCGCCGCGGGCGGGCTGCCGAGGTTCCCCCCTCCCCGCCGCGGGCGGGCTGCCCGGTTCCTCCCCTCCCCGCCGGACCAAAAAAAAAAAAAAAAAAGCGCCTCGCTCTCCCGTCCCCGCCGCGCGGGCGGGCTGCCGGGAGCGTCCCGGTTCCCCCCTCCCCGCCGCGGGCGCGCTCCCGGCAGCCCGCCCACGGCGGGGAGGGGGGAACCGGGACGCTCCCGGCAGCCCGCCCGCGCGGCGGGGACGGGAGAGCGAGGCGCTTTTTTTTTTTTTTGGTCCGGCGGGGAGGGGGGAACCTCGGCAGCCCGCCCGCGGCGGGGAGGGGGGAACCTCGGCAGCCCGCCCGTGCGGCGGGGACGGGAGAGCGAGGCGCTTTTTTTTTTTTTTTTTGTCCGGATTATTTATTAAAAAATGAGGGGGCGTCTTATAGGACGGAGCGTCCTATAAGACGAAAAATACGGTAATTACTTATTTACAACTTAAACTGCTGTAATGAGTAATCTTGTTGTAATGTTCCCTAGTGCACTTTAACATCATAGTGCTGTTTGAAACAGCACAGTGTTAAAGTGCACTAGGGAACCTTTAGTGTGCACCGGCTATTAAAACAAAAGTCTTAAGGTTAATTAATAACCCTTAAAATCTTGAAGGTAAATGTGGCATGCTGCCATTGCTAGATAATCAAGAAATCTGAAAATCACAGCTCCTGCATTTAGTACATCACTGCACAATCATTCTGATTGTAAGCCCTGCACAACAGGACTGAATCAGGAGAAGAGGAAAATCCTCATTAACCGGGATTACAAAAGCAGACTGAAAATTAAGTACAGCTGATGGTCAAAAAGAGGGGGGCAACCACACAGACAGATGTATATTGCCTGTTAGCTACAATAAGGAAACAGATTTGTTCTGGCAACTGCAATGACTACTCTGTTTCCTGGTACAATTAAAGGATCAAGTGTTAACTTTGATAAATCCTTATACAGTGAAACCTCGATTTAACGGACTAATTCGGGCGAGGGGGTGTCCGTTAAATCCGAAAGTCCGTTATTTAATAATTTTTTTAAATTATTAAATAACAGGACTTTCGGATTTAACGGACACCCCCCTCGCCCGAATTAGTCCGTTATATCAAGGTTTTACCGTCAACCCGCCCGCCGGGGTCCCCGGCTGCTGGGACCCGGCGGGAGCTGTCAGCCCGCCCGCCCCCGGCTCAAAAGTGCGGCGGCCGCTGCGCGCGGGCAGAGAGCCCGCCGGGTCCCAGCAGCCGGGGACCCCGGCGGGCGGGCTGCTAACTGCCGCCGGGTCCCAGCAGCCGGGACCCGGGCGGGCCGCAGTAGCCGGGCTCTGCCGCGCTGCACCATCGCCGGCGGCGTGCTGGGGCCTGCCCCCTCCCGCTCGCACGTTCCCGGGGCCGCGGGAAGCTCCAGCCCAGCTGCCTCGGCCGCCGATGACCTCCCGCTGCCGCCCGGTGCTGCGCTGAGGACTCAGGAGGCGGCGGAGCCGGGAAGCCCGTATGGCCGCTCCCAGCGAGCGGGTGGCGAGCGCGGCTGCCCCTGCCGCCACTGCGGGCCGGGGGCTGCCGTGAGTCCGGGCAGGGAGCGGGGACTGCGGCTCCCGGGACCCTGCAAGGAGGGTTACTGCTGCCGGGGGCCAGGCGGCAGCCCGCCCCCGGCTCAATCCGCGGCGGCTGCCGCGCGCGGGCTGAGAGCCCCGCAGGGTCCCGGCTCCCTGCAAGGAGGGTTACTGCTGCCGGGGGCCAGGCGGCAGCCCGCCCCCGGCTCAAGCCGCGGTCCCCGCTCCCTGCCCGGGCTCACGGCAGCCCCTGGCCCGCAGTGGCGGCAGGGGCAGCCGCGCTCGCCACCCGCTCGCTGGGAGCGGCCATACGGACTTCCCGGCTCCGCCGCCTCCTGAGTCCTCAGCGCAGCACCGGGCGGCAGCGGGAGGTCATCGGCGGCCGAGGCAGCTGGGCTGGAGCTTCCCGCGGCCCCGGGAACGTGCGAGCGGGAGGGGGCAGGCCCCAGCACGCCGCCGGCGATGGTGCAGTGCGGCAGAGCCCGGCTACTGCGGCCCGCCCGGGTCCCGGCTGCTGGGACCCGGCGGCAGTTAGCAGCCCGCCCGCCGGGGTCCCCGGCTGCTGGGACCCGGCGGGCTCTCTGCCCGCGCGCAGCGGCCGCCGCGCTTTTGAGCCGGGGGCGGGCGGGCTGACAGCTCCCGCCGGGTCCCAGCAGCCGGGGACCCCGGCGGGCGGGTTGACGGTAAAACCTTGATATAACAGACTAATTCGGGCGAACTTCGGATGCATCAGACTCTGAAAAATTTTGTCCGTTGCATCCGAAGTCCGTTAAATGGAGGTCCGTTAAATCGAGGTTTCACTGTATGGTGAAAACCAGCTGTTGTCCCTGATTTCCAGTAAGGCAGTTGGGGTAAACTGGGATACTTGAGATAAGACCCTTGATTTAACTGTGTAGGGGCTCAGTAGAGATACTAACGTCATTCATGACAGACAGGACACTTGACATAATAAAACAGATCTATGAGCACTTGGAGGGTTCTGAAGATTTACTTTGTTCTTGGGAAAGTTTGCTGACTATCTTGGTACTGTATTTCAATGGAGGCTGCATATACTGATCCACAAGAGAGCCTCTCTTTCTGAAGAAAGCTTAGAGACATTCTTGGGCCTGAGTGGGTTTGGTTAGAAGCTCAACTTGTGTTGGGAGTTGGAGTTGCTTAATTTGAAGGCTTGTCTTTTCAATCCCGTTTCTGTCCTGTTTCACTGAGATAAACACCCTTGGTCACAACTGTTACAGTCTGACATACCAGCTTCTCCAAAAATGAAGATATAATTTGATTCAGATGAGCAGAAATAACTGACCTCTGCTTATGTATTTTCCCTTTTCCCTTTGGATTCCACTTCCTGTCTCTCTAAGATGCTTTGAGGACCAGAACAGCAGCAGATCTATGTTTGACACTTGACAGGACACTTGACATAAGTCATCTGTCTAGGAGATATCCTGGTATAGCATCTCTTAAAACTGGGTGAGCCCAGCACTGTGTTTGATGATTTTTCCCGCCACTGGGAAGGGAAATGTGAAGAAAAATGTAGAAATTGCTTAAAAGAAAACTCTATTTCTACTGCTAATCTTAGAAAACTAAAACTGAAGGGAAAGAAAAAGAAAACCTTTTTAAATAACTGCTTAAGTCAAGTCTAATCAAACTAAGAGCTACTAAGCTAAAACTAAACTATTTTCTTTCCTAGAGATTTTCCAAAAGGCAGCACTGCCACGGAGTTCCGTCTTAGCTGAGGACGGTAGAGAAGGAACTGAAGGGTTGGGTCATGCACGTGCTACAAGAGGCACATGGCAAGACAGTTGCTGCGCACGCACGCCCCAACTGAGCACTGCTTTCTGCTTTCCGGCGTAGGGACGCACCAGCACGTAAAGTGGAGCACCCAGAGGGACACTATTCTAAGAAGCAGCTGCATTCAGCGTCAGATGCTGATTTTCTGGCTGGAGTTACTCAGAATTTACATCAGTATGACACATCAGAATCTGGCCCATATTTTTATCGTCACTGGCCATTTTGACCTCACAAGACAAATTGTAAAGCTTTAAGCACTGCCTAGAAACATGAGTACACTGGCTGTGTGAAATACACGATTCTCATCAGAATTTGAGCACTGTTTGATTGCTCACCTTTTAGGTATAGTAATGAGAAGGGAGAAGCACCTGTCTTGACAATGCAGTCCTCAAAATGTTTGCTTCCTCAAAGTATGTATTATTGTACAATGACTTTGTGAACTATATAGTTTGAGCCTTTAGCCAGAATAGGCAGGGATGGTAACCCTAGCCTCTGTTTGCCAGAAGCTGGGAATGAGCAACAGGGGATGGAGCACTTGATGATTACATGTTCTGTTCATTCCCTCTGGGGCACCTGTCATTGGCCACTGTCAGAAGACAGGATACTGGCCTAGATGGACCTTTGGTATGACCCAGTATGGCCATTTTTATGATTCTTCGTTTTTATGTCTTTCTTTATAATTCCAAACATATTTTGGGTGCTGTATAAATGACAGTGACAACATAAAGGAAGGGATTGCTATAGAAAAAATTCCTCCCTTCTCAGCTTAATACATAAAACCTCATTCACACTCACTACTTTGTAATATAGCTGCTAGTGTGTGGTAGATTGGCTGTAAATATACAAGTGTAATGGTAACATTTTGATGCTTCCAGCAGAGGATATTCTCAGCTACCAAGTCAACAAGCACACTTGGAATCATCACACTTTAGTCACATTCCAAAAGGCCAGTACACTCAGTGATTAAGTTACTAGAGTGTTGAATTGAAAATCCTGTGAATTCCATGGTTGGAGAACTGTTCTATGGTAGAGTTAACAAAGTCCTGTGGCACCTTAAAGACTAACTATAAAGTTTTGAAGCATGAGCTTTCGTGGGCTAATACCCACTTCGTCGGATGCAGGCAGTAGAAGTGTGGGTATTAGCCCACGAAAGCTCATGCTTCAAAACTTTATAGTTAGTCTTTAAGGTGCCACAGGACTTTGTTAACTCTGCTATTCCAGACTAACACGGCTACCACCCTGATTCTGTTCTATGGTAGTGTTCTCTAAAAGGGGTACACTCGAGAATAAAAACTTGTATTTCTCCAGAGCCTTCATCCAAAGTGCTCATATTACTTTACAAACAAAAATTATGCCTCAAGACCTTCCCTTGGGATAGATATTACTGTACCCACATAGTTGGTACTACTACTCTACCTAATTTTGTTACTATTAAAATGTATATGCCCAAGTGTTTACTGTAATACAGAGGGTATCAACTACTGATTAACTTCACAAAACTCAATCAAGGATCTTAAGGTTTTAAAACCATTTGCGATTAAAAGTCTACTCCACAGACTGTACAAAACAAAGTGCCCAGTTCTGCTCTGATTAAAGTTAAAGGTTGAACAATTACTGATGTAATTGGAAGCAGAATCGTGACCAGGAACCTGGGCAGAGGAACAGTGTCCTTCGCTAGTAATAGAGATATTTGAGGTTTATGGTGCAGCTAGACTTCATACCTCTAAAATGGAAGTGCCAACTGTCACCTTGAATATAAAAACATTTTCTTCTACATTTTAATTGACATGCAAGTGGAATTCCACTCGGCTAAACTGGAACTCAAACCCATTTTTAGTGCTTTCACATCTAATCGAGACAGGAGTTCTTAATACTAAACAGTTGAATCTTTAAATATAATAGTTGATCCACTGACACAATTTAAGTGCACTTGCTGGGGTTGATTAAAAAACAAGATCCATTATATTTAAAGAAATGCACCAATCTTCTTTCATACAGAAAATGAAAGCAATGGGATAACTGATCTTAACTCCTGCAGTAGAGATATAGCTGTGAAATAACCTTTAGCAATTGTAGATACGTTCATAAGGCAATACCAAAGGACATAAGATTGTCCACAACACTATCACATTTGAAAAGATACAAAGATGACCAAAGATTTGAAATATGATTTATTATAGTATAATCTAACAGGATAACAGTATTTTCTAGACTATGTATTATCCTACCTCTATTTAAATGTACTTAAACAGAACACTGTAGTCTTTTTCCACAAACTTTTGCAATTGCAAAATGAATGTTTGCTGGTGTTGCTGCTAAGAATCCATGGCAATTATGCAAAGGAAGAGGTAAAGGATTGTTTATTTATCGGTCTCTGTTTAAAATATTGGGACTTGCCATGAAAATCTTCCTATTTTAAATACTGGACACAATCTATATGTTAAATAAAACACAATGTTTTCTGGATTAATTTTTTTAAAAAGTGTGGGAAGTGCTAGAGTGCCTCTTCTGAGAACTGAAATCCTTTATTCCCACAAGAACTACAGCATGAGAAGCAGAAGAGCACATTTACTCTATGCTGCCCCAGCCATATGCTTCAACCCTAGTCAGGGGCGGCACTTCCAGGGATGAGGATAGCAGAGTCTCCATGGCCCATTCAACTCTCAGCCACTGAATGGTAACAGCCTGTCACTACTTATGTGGGCAGGATTCAAACCGCAGGCTAAAGATGAAAGGCTCTATACTGTGGTAAGAACTAGGGTCCCATGATACTGTACAAGGACAGTCCTTACGCTGAAGAGCTTGCAATCAAAATATCAGAAGAAACAATAAATGGCTAAGACAGACAGGGAAATACAAGGAAGCAATGAGACTGAACTGGTTGATAAGCCATGGCCACAGGACACCAGCTGCCTAACAATCTCTATCGCTGTATTTGTCTCCTGAGTTCATCGAGGCTCCTCTATAACGTGTATAAATCTGAAGCCTTCACTGGTCTTTTCATGAGACACCAACTTGTCATGAAAGGGTTGGAGGAGTCCTAAAAACTCTAATCTATGGCAGTAAAATAGCAGCTGCTTTCTATACTTGTATCATGAAATTGTGTGCTGGATCAGTTTGTTGCTTTTTAAGACACTAACCACTATTACGCTCAAGCATCCCAGAGAGACTCGGCCCCCATCATTCTTGCCGAGCTGCAGCTCTTTATCCATTGAATTTTGATAGCTTGATTGGCTTTCTAAATGATCTGTTCTATCAACTCCCATGTGAGTTCTAGACTTCTGGAAAAGAAACAAACAAAGAAAATTAGTGCTACAGAATGTAAGAATTTTTAAACAATGGGACACTAGGGTAGGTATTCTGCTAAACTACAGCTCTGAATTTTAGTCTGTCACTGTTCCCGTTCAATAATAATAATATGGAAAAACCAATGAATGTTACCACTAACACTTAAAACAGGAGTTTAAGTGGCAGGATATAAAAGCAGCAGTGGAAATCAAATTGTATATCTATAATATAAGCAAATTAACTTAAGGATAATACAGGCATGTCACATCTTACGCGAGGGTTAGGTTCCGTGATTACTGCGTAAAGTGGAAATCGCATATAGCCAAAACCCATTGAGTTTAATGGCGGTTGTTCCCCCCTCCTTTTTCTGCCAATTTTGTAAAGCTGAAATCGCATATGTTAAATGTGCGTAAGATGCAACTTGCCTGTAGTGCCTGCTGCTAACTTACAAATTACTTAAGAGGGTTTGTGTGTGTGAGAGAGATCTTAAGTATTCATCGTATCGAAGGTTATATTTACAGTAGTGGGAGTAAGAAAATGCTTTTCAATACTATGCTAATCTACCTCTAACAGACACAAGTAATCATGAAAATTAGTAATAGTATTCAGGAACTGCTATCCTCTAGGGCAGTTCTTTACCCCTCCCCCTGGATAAACGATTACTGTCATGATTGACTTCTGTCTCAGCTTCAAAGAGCCATCTATTGAATGTACAAAGCAGTGCAGTGTCACAAACACAACTGCACCCCCCACAAAAAAACCAACCCTCCCAGTGATATGCTCCTCCTTCTACAAATAATTTTTTGTCATTCTCCCACTCTTCAAATGATTCAATGAAGAACATCAGAATGGCCATATTGGCTCAGACCAATAGTCCACTTCGCCCAGTAGCCTCTCTTCCGACAGTGGCTTGTGCCAGATGCTTCAGAGGAAATGACAGAACAGGGCAATTATAGAGTGATCCATCCTTTTTGTCCAGTTCTAGCTTCTGGCAGTCAAGGCCTGGGGTTGCATTCCTGACCATTTTGGCTAATAGCCATTGATGGACCTATCTTCCATGAACTTGTCTAATTCTTTTTTTGAACTCAGTTATACTTTTGGCTTTCACAACATCCCCAGGCAATGAGTTTCATATGTGACTGTGCATTGTGTAAAGAAGTAATTCCTTATGTTTGTTTTAAACTTTCTGCCTGTTAATTTCATGGAGTGATTCCTGGTTCTTAATTGAAGGAGTAAATAACACTTCCTTACTCACTTTCTCTACACCATTCATGATTTTATAGACCTCTACCATAGCACCCCTCATTTGTCTCTTTCCTACCTGAACAGTCCCAGTCTTTTCAATCTCTCTTCATATGGAAACCATTCCAAGTCCTAATAATTTCTGTTGCCCTTTTCTGTGTTTCTTCCAATTCTAACGTATCTTTTTTGAGATGGGGTAACCAAAACCATGTGCATTTGTTCAAGGTGTGGGTGTTCCATGGATTTATATAGTGGCATTATATTTTTTCTTATTATCAATGCCTTTCCTAATGGTTTCTAACATTCTACTAACTTGTTTGACTGCCACTGCAAAGTGAGTGGATATTTTTAGAGAGCTATCCACAGTAACTCCAAAATCTTTCTTGAGTGGTGACAGCTAATTTAGACCATCATTTTGTATGCCTAGATGGGATTATGTTTTCCAATGTGCATTACTTTGCATTTATCAACACTGAATTTCTTAAGCCATTTTGTTGCCTAGTAACCCAGTTTTGTGACATCCCTATGTAACTCTGCAGTCATCTTTGGACTTAACTATCTTGAGTACTTTTGTATTGTATTTGTTTGCAAAGTTTGCTACCTCCTTGTTTACCCTTTTTCCAAATCATGTACGAATATGCTGAACAGCACTGGTTCCAACACAGATCTTTGGGGGACTCAGTTATTTACGTTTGGTCACTGTGAAAACTGACCATTTTTTCCTACACTTTTTTTCCTATTCTTTAACCAGTGACTAATCCATTAGAGGACCCTTCCCCCCCATCCCATGACTGCTTACTTTGCTTCAGAGCCTTTGGTGAGGGACCTTGTCAAAGGCTTTCTGAAAGTCCAAGTAAACTATACCCACTGGATCACCCTTGTCCACATTTGTTGACACTCTCAAAGTATTCTAATATATCAGTGAAGCAAGATTTCCTTTTACAAAAGCCACGTTGACTCTTTCCCAACCAGGCCTGACACCAGGCACCAGCCCATCAAGCACGTGCTTGGGGCGGCACCTTCTAAGGGGTGGCAATCTCAGGGCAGTGCTTGGGTTTGTTTGTTTTATTTTGCTCTGGTGGAGCGGCACTTGGGGTGGGTTTTTTTGTTTTGTTGTTTGTTTTTGTTTTTTGCTTGGAGCGGCAAAAAAGTTAGAGCCGGCCCTGCTCTCAATGTATTGTGTTTATCTATGTCTGATCATTTTGTTTTTTGCTATAGTTTTAACCAATTTGCCTGACACTGAAGGTCAGGCTTACTGGCCTGCTGCTGCCTAGATCACCTATGGAGCCTTTTTAAAAAATCAGCATCACATTAGCTATCCCTCAGTCATGTGGTAGAGAAGCTGATTTAAATAATAGGCTGCATACCACAGTTAGTATTTATGCAATTTCATATTTGAGTTCCTTCAGAACTCTTGGGTGAATACCATCTGGTCCTGGTGACTTATAATGGTTTAACGCAGGGGTCTCAAACTCAAATGACCATGAGGGCCGCATGAGGACTAGTGCACTGGCCCGAGGGCCGCACCACTGACTCACACACATACCCTCGCTGCCCCGGCTCTGCCCCCACTCCACCCCTTCCATGAGGACTAGTGCACTGGCCCGAGGGCCACACCACTGACACACACTCTGCCCTCACTGTCCCGGCTCCGCCCCCACTCCACCCCTTCCAAGAGGTCCCACCCCTGCCCCACCTCCTCCTCTGAGCACACAGCTCCACATTCCCTCCTGGTAAGCGCTAGGCACCACCAACAGCTGTTTGGCAAACAAAGCAAGAGCAATATAGGAAGTCCAGAGCTAGAAACACGCGCGGCTCAGCCAGGCAGCAGAGAAGCCTCCACTTCTGGCCCCTACGTCCTACAAACTGCTATGGGGGGACCGGAGGGGAGGGGGGGCGCCAGGAAGCTTGGCGGGCCGCAGGGAAGGGCTTTGTGGGCCGCATGTGGCCCCCGGGCCGCATGTTTGAGACCCCTGGTTTAACGTCAATTTGTTCCAAAGTCGCCTCCTACTGACAACTCAATCTGGGACAGTTATTCAGATTTGTCACTTAAAAAGAATGGCTCAGGAGTGGGAATTTCCCTCACATCCTCTGCAGTGAAGACCAATGCAAAAAATTAATTTAGCTTCTCTGCAACAGCCCTCATCTTCCTCGAATGCTCTTTAGCATCTTTATCGTCCAGTGGGTCCACCGATCAGAGCTGTTTAGCAGGCTTCCTATGTACATTTTTTTTTTTTGCTATTAGTTTTTATGTCTTTTGCTGATTGCTCTTCAAATTCTTTTTTTGGTCTGCCTAATTATACTTTTACACTTGACTTGGCAGAGGTTATGTTCCTTTCTAAATTCCTCAGTAGGATTTGACTTCAAATTTTAAAGGATGCCTTTTTGTCTCCATCTGCCTCTCTTATTTGTTGTTTAGCCACGGTGGCTTTTTCTGATCCTCTTACTGTTTTTTTTTAATTTGGGGTATACATTTAGTTTGAGCCTCTCTGATGGTGTTTTTTAAAAGCTCCCATGCAGTTTGCAGGTATTTCACTTTTGTGACTCTTCCGTTTAATTAGCTTCCTCATTTTTGCATAGTTTCCATTTTTCAAGTTAAATGCTACTGTGGTGGATTTCTTTGCTATTTCCCTCCAACCAGGATGTTATACTTAATTACATTACGGTCACTCTTACTGAGCACTTCAGCTATATTCACTTCTTGGACCAGATGTTACGTGCTACTTAAGACTAAATCAAGAATTGCCTCTCCTTGTGAATTCCAGAACTGGCTAGAAAGGTATCTAAAATTTTTATCTCTGCATCACATCCTGAGGGGATGTACCCAGTAAATATGCAGATAGTTGAAATCTCCCATTTAAGTTTTCTGCTTTTGTAGGCTTTCTAATCTCCTTGACCATTTCGCAATCATTGTTACTATCCTTGTCAGGTGGTTGGCAATATATATCCACTGCTATACTTTGATTATTCAAACTTGTAATTTCTATCCATAGAGATTCTGTGATACAGTTTGATTCATTTAAGATGTTCACTACTATTGACTCTATGCTTTCTTTCACATGCAATGCCATTCTCTCACCAGCGTGACCTACTATGTCATTCCTCTATGACATTCCTCTGTATGACAGTGTCCCATTGATTATCATCATTCCACCAAGTTTCTGTGATGCCTATTAGATCAATCCTCATTTAATACCAATCACAAATATGGTATCCAAGAATGTGTAAGTGAAAGGGTCATGCTTACTGTAAGTTTAACAATCACACTTCAGGAAGTGGGACAAAGGATATACAGCACACAGAACCAAATGCTGAAACCACTGGAAATGTGAGCACCTGAAAAGTACAAAACATGTCTTAGTGTCATCTGGAATGTGTACAGTGCTGTCTTGTCTCTCCCAACTTCACCCACTAAAATAGAATGACAAATACCTAAACAAGCAGAAAAATCCCACCCACACCCGCAGTGAAGCAAACTGCAAGAATCTGAATATTCAGTTGCTCAAAAGGCTCCCCTTGCTATGTCAGTTGGAAAATTCAATTTAATATCCACACATCCAACAGAGAAGAGGCTGAGATGGGTAGCTCCCACTATATTGCTGTTATAGCAATAAATGAATGAAAAGCCTGAGTAAGCCCGTGAGCTTTATGCCATGTTGGGACGATCAGGAAACTCCTGCCTCTGGTAGAACCACAGAGGGGGCAGATTGCACAGGTAAGGCACTGGTGCTGAGAATAATTTTACTGGGTCTAGAAAGTTCAATTCCTGTGGCAACAAAAGCAACGTAGCAGCTCTTAGCTCCCCTGCAGCGCTTGTGTGAACCCCTACGCCCTGGTAACAGCTACGGTTCCTCACTGTAAAGCCCCTGAGAGGATGGGTAGTGGCAGTAAGAGCAGGACGTGCCCTCTCTTGGGGTGACTCAGGAGTGCAGAGATCGTTAGCATCGTGTGATATGACAGCAGAGTTTGACTGCTGACACCCCCCATGCTGTCCCTCCATTGGCTCCTCTGTTGCATCACCCTGATTGTCGTTATGCAATCCCAGCCTACACTACTGCTTTTCAGTGATGGAGACAGGGTAAGATTTACTCTTGCAATATGAGAGAAGTTGGAAATGCTGCCTCCCACACTTGTTTGTGTGACAGCAACTGGAGACTGAGTTGTAAGGGGTGAAATAAAAAACCCGGGAATGCACATGGATCACTTTCCCAGCGTTTAAGCCAGTGGTCACCAACCGGTAGATCACGATCGACCAATTGATCGCGGAGCCTCTGCCAGTCAATTGCAGTCTCTGGCTACTAAAAGTCCGGTGGCGCAGCAGGGCTAAGGCAGGCTCCCTGCCTGCTCAGGCCTCACGCCACTGCCCGAAGTGGCCAACAGCACATTCCCGTGTAGAGTGACCAGACAGCAAATGTGAAAAATTGGGACAGGGGTGGGGAGCCTATATAAGAAAAAGACCCCAAAATCGGGACTGTCCCTATAAAAATCGGGACATCTGGTCACTCTATTCCTGTGGTCCCTAATGAGGGACAGGGCAGAGGGTCTCTGTGCTCTGCTCCTGCCTGCAGATACTGCCTACAGCTCCCATTGGTCGGGAACAGGGAACTATGGCCAATAGGAGCTGCGGGGGTGGTACCTGCAGGGAGGGGCAGCACAAAAAGCCACATGCCGCCCCACCCCCTCCCAGGATCCCAGGGACCTGCTGCTGGTCGCTTCTGGGAATGGTGTGGGGCTGGGAAAGGCAGGCAGTCTGCTTTATCCCCAGCTGCGCCACCGACTGAGGTAAGTGCTGCCTGGCAGGAGCCCGCACCCCTCACCCACTCTTGTATCCTAACCCTCAGCCCTTCCCAGAGCCTGCACCCCAACCCCCTGCTCCAGACTCAGCCCAGAGGCCACATCCACTCCTGCACCCTGCCCCAGCCCAGTGAAAGTGAGTGAGGATGGAGGAGAGAAAGCAATGGCAGGGGCGCTCAGGGAAGGGGTAGGGTAGATTCTGGGTTGTATTTAAATTCTAAAAGTTATCTTGTGCTTAAAAATATTGGAGACCACTTGTTTAAACTGTACACTTCAATACTGTCTATGGTAACTGTCATATCTGCTCCAAAGTGTTCTACTCACAATTTGAGGCTGATGTATGTGTTGACTGAATGATGCTTGCACTAGTTTGTGTATCTTGGATACTTATCCTGGCGCCATCTAGTGCCAGCTGAAGACTCTGTAGCTGGAATGCATTCAGATGGTTTCTCTGTGATTCAGTAACCATGGCTGCATTTTCAGGGCCAAGGTTTGCTATTTGTTCTGCAGACAGCTCCTTTAGGAATAAGTTTTTAAAAAAACACACCTGCTTTAGGATATCCACTGCATTACACAGGTAATCAGAGGTCCAGACTGCCTTGTACTTAAGAATGAGGAAAATAGCCACACACTGTATTGCTGTAAAAATGTTCAGTATTGTTGCTGTTTTTTAAAATAATATCTGGCCACTCGTCTAGATTTCAGATTTCTCCTTTGGTTGTGAGAGTACAAAGGTTCTGGAGACACTTTCTGTGCTACCAGAAATATATTGATATTGGAGACAGGTTTCAGAAAGTTAGTCTGCATTAGCAAAAACAATGAGGAGTCCTTTTGGCACTTTAGAGGCTAACAAATTTATTTGGGCATAAACTTTCGTGGGCTAAAACCCACTTCATCAGATGATATTGGAGCGTCAGTTTTAGTTGCTTTTTGGAGAGGATTTACTCCCTACGACTGCCAAACTATTTTTGTTTCTTTCCTCTTGCATCACCTTCCAAACTGCCCCAGTCTTGTCTGCCTGTGATATAGATACAGGATTCTGCTACCTATACAGCAGGAAGATGAAAATATATCATTGATCGCTCCCTGGATCTTTCCTTCTATACTGAAAACCTTCCAAATGTGATCACATTGCCTTGTTTTAAAAATGGAACAAGATAATCATAACTATACAGTAATTATCTTTCAGTACATGGTGATTAAACCAATTTATAAAATAGGCATCTACAATGCGTGCTGTATTGCCTTGATTATAGTAACTTCCAATGTTTAACCTACCATAGAGCAAACTCTTTTTGCTGCAGCAGCTATGCATGCAGGTTTAATTTTAATAAAGGGACACATTCTAGTTTAAAAGTAGGCCAGGTGACATCAAAATTCCATTTTATATCAATTATAATTGTCCATCTGTCTGAGATCTTGTCTACATAAGCCAGTTGCATTAGTTTAAATAAAGGTTAAGTAGGTTTGAACCTATTTCATTAAATTGATGCAAACCTCTGCATAGAAGCTCCAGTAAATTTTTCAAATAAACCCCTCAAACTGAACTAAGTTTCCACAAAGTGATAAATCTGCTTATAATCAATACCTTTAGTTAAACTGGTATTACTTTTTCATGTAGAAATCCTTAAGATAAACCTGTAGCTACACAAAGCCACAGTAAAAATAAATACAATTGAATTCCTAAAGAAGAGCAGTAAGCTCTTCTGGGTAAGTATTCTGTATTTTTTTTTTGTAAAGAACCATGTCTATCTAGAAATGTCATCACATGTCCATCTCTCTCTTGTGTACATCTGCTGAATTTCTGTTGAGCATCTCTAAAGGATACCTTTGGGCCTCTGCTTTGTGGATTTTCCCCAGCACTGAAAAGTGTGACAGTGTGAGGTTGCAGACTTATTGATGCTGTCAAAGGTGCAGTATAGAACAGGTTTTTGCAGCTTGTGGTCAAGGAGTTTCTCTTCTTATGGAGGCTGACCATTAAGCTGTCTGGCTCATTTATCCATTACTACACCGAGTGACTGACCTCATGACTGTCTAAATCAGAGGTGGTTGGGCAGAATTTTAATCTCTCCATGTCAAACAATGTCTGGGTCAGAGACTTCAAAATCCATGTGCTAGTCTCTGGGCCCTATACAGAGCTGACATAAGCAGGATGTATTCCAATGGAGTCAGAGTTGCATCTGCTTGTACCAATTCTGAATTCAGCCTCCCTTCCCCAACCCTGTCTTTCTTTTTCTTTCTTTATTTCTGAATTGCTGTGTAGGAGAATGTTATCAGAATTTAGGATTAACAAAAAAGCCCAGATATGACCAAGGGGGCTGTTTGTAGCTGTGATAGTATGGATGTATGTGTTCACTGTCCTTAATAGAAGGGAAGAAAAGGAAGATTTCAACAGAATATCACTAGAGACCCAGACTTTGCTCTGAGCCATCTACCCCTACGTACTCAAGCTGCAATTTTAAAACACTTTCTTAATGCTTTTTTCCTTGGCACACATTTTACACTAAGCATAAATAAAATAAATGGTTTGACATTTTATGTGCACCACAAATAGAGATGAGATAGCTGCGAGTTAATGCTTCATACACTTAACTACCTCTCACTTAATAATCAAGCCAGAAACACAAATTGAAGCATACATTAGTACTGCAGTTTGTTTATAAGGGTAAAAGTGATGGAATATCACACTTCTTCAGTAACTGAGCACTTACTTTGAAAACTTCATCAGGTATGTGTCTTATGGCTGCTGGCTGGAAATATGGCATCACATCCTTGTCAAGAGCTTTAAACTCTTTCTCATTTAAACCAGCTATTAATACAAAATGGGAATAGAACTTCGTTCACACATCCTTTTCATTGTTAAGTTTTGACTAATTTACATTAATCTGTTCCAACAAAACATGAGGAAATCAACACTCCTATATTAAACAGAAAAAGAGACCCTTTTGTGCACTTGAATGAATGCTGAAGTTTAACAGATAAGAGATAATTAAGTTATAATTATAAGACAAATACACAATTCATTTTCCTGCTTTCTTTCATAGTAACCACCACCAGCAGCCACCTTACAGACAACTGTAGCACATGAGAAACAAATGTACTATGATTGAATTTCATTAGTAGTATTCTTTGCAATACAAAATTAGACGGTAACCTCCCTCTCCCTGAAATCCTAAATACAAAACACAATGTGGACTCTGTTCACCGGTAAAGGGAAGCTTCTGCTTTTGCAGAAGGCTATCCTTGCAAGACACATACATCATATTAGTACCATACAACATGTCACTATTAAACTGATCACATTCTTGGAGTAAGCAGAAGAACTTTAATATTGACTTGGCATGACTGATCTCTATAAATAGGTCCCATGAACATGCAGGAAGCAAATCAAAGACCCAGTTCTCCAACAAGCTGTACACCCTCAACTTCTGCTGACTTCAGATGAGACATTCAGTCCCTTGCAGGACTGAACACTAAGGTAGGATTCTGGGACCCTGTAAACGGAGAGAGAGAGTAGCTGTGGGCAGTGACATGCTCAGCTGGATAACTGTATGCTGGAAAGCTGGTAGGCACTTCACTTAGGGTTGGTCTTCACTCGCGCGGGATCGATCTTCTGGCGATCGATTTCTCGCGTCTGATGAAGACGCGAGAAATCGAGCGCTCGCGGCTCCCCCATCGACTGCGTAACTCCAGCTTGCCGGGAGGCGCAAGCTGGAGTCGACGGGGAAGCACGCCGCCGACTGTCGCCGCCGTGGGGACGAGAGGTAAGTCGGCTGCAGATACGCAAACTTCAGCTACGTGATTCACGTAGCTGAAGTTTGCGTATCTGCAGTCGATCCCCCCCCCCCCCCCCCCCGTAGTGGAGACAAGCCCTTAGAAAGATCAAGCACTGGAGGGTGAAAGGAAAAACTGTCCCTCCAGAGGGCTGGACCTGAAATTTCAGTTTGACTCAGCCCTGCTTAGACAGGTTAACTCTCTGAAATATGTACGGGGCCAAACTCACTCCAGTCCGCTGGGGCAGATTCTGGCAGAGGCCCCCAACAGTGGAAAGTTAGAGCATCCTGTGGAGACTAGGGGCTGGTCTTCACTACCCACCGGATCGGCGGGTAGCGATCGATCTTTTGGTGATCGATTTCTCGCGTCTTGTGAAGACGTGAGAAATCGATCGCCCGCGGCTCCCGCGTTGACTCCGGAACTCCAGCTTGCTGGGAGGCGCAAGCTGGAGTCGACGGGGGAGCGCGCCGCCGACTGCTGCCGCCGTGAGGACGGCAGGTAAGTCGGCTTCAGATACGCAGGCTTCAGATACGCAAACTTCAGCTATGTGATTCACACAGCTGAAGTTGCGTATCTGTCGTCGATCCACCCCCCCGGTAGTGGGGACCAGCCCTAACAGTATTTTTCTTTGGTGGGGAAGGATGTTAATAAAAATGCTGCCTATCCTTCCCCGGAGGGGAGACTCCTTACCTTTGCCAATGCAGAGAAGCACAATACGGGGTGAACCTGTCCTGTAATGCTTTTAAAGATGGTGTTTCAGAAATGTCACTGATAGAAGTCGGTCTGGTTACCTGCTATGGTACCAATCTCATCTATAATAGAGCTGTTCCAGCCTGCAGCTGTTCCAAATACAGATTCTGCCAACTTCTTAAACTCTTCCAGAACAGGAGTGCTACATGGCAACAAGCCAACTCTTGCAATCACAGCACTGCAAAAGGGCAATAGGGTTAGGATGACATTCTGCAATTACACCCAATGTTTAAAATGATTGATATATCTTTAATCTAAGCTAACAGAGTTGTAAACACAGTTTCAGGACCAAATATAGATGAACACATTGCAAAGAAGTTAGAACTGTCAGCCTTTAAAAAAAAATCTAAAATGCTTTAAGCAACAAATTTGAGTTTCTTACTTCAAGAGCTATAGTGGATCACATTGGATTGGTCTTAAACAGCCACTCAAGGCTCCACTGAAAATCAGTTGCCTGATCCAGGTGTTTTCTAAACTAAGGGATGAACAAATTTATATGTAAAAATCCGGGAATATTTTAAAGGGTCACTGAAGATGCCAAAGTTGTCTATTCCAAGTGGCCCTCCAGGCAGATTTTGCTGGATACATGGCTTTCATTAATGGCGGTGGCCTCAGAGAAAATGTTAACAGAGTACAGTTCAGTGGCTATAGTTAGACATCTTCCCAAAGATTACAGCTTGCTCCAAAGCTTTTAAAGGGTTGGAAAAGAGCTCTTCAGAGATAGTGCATGTGGAAATCCTTGACGGGAAACAAATTTCACCACTAATACCATTAACAGAGACTTCAAAACAAAACAGTATTTAATTTTGGTAATAAAGTATTTCTACCTGAATTCTGTATTCTTTATGGTCTTGATGTCTGTGGTGTTCAGAGCACACAGATTAGCTCCTAATCCTGCTAAATCAAAGCTTTTCAGCCCATGGACTGTCTGACCAGAGTCTTCAAGAAACCCTTGTAAAATAGATTTAGCCTGCAGAGGCAATGTGATCAAGAACAGTTATAAATGTAATATAGGGTTCTACGACTGGACGCTGCTACTGATATCAGCTGTAATGAACCGATCTATAATTTTACTAACGTGGGCCCGAGCCTACTCCTGCTGAAGTTAATGGGAATTTTGCCATTGTCTTCAGTGGGAGCAATGTCAGTGCCACTTATGGGCACAGTGCCTCCTGAGCAGTGCTGAGCGCCATTGCCTATCAGTACAATCAATGTGACTTGAAGGCATTTAGCACCTCTTATGAAAAACGTGGCACCTCCCGTGACCGGTCCGTAAATGAACACTTTATCAGAATAACCAGCTACTGAAGCATCAAACAAAACTTCCCAATTTCAATTTAACTGAAAAGAGCTAAATCATAGGTATTTTTTTTCTCTTCCATAAATAGTCTGCATGAAGCATTGCAAAATTAGAGCCTTCCTGTGCTGTTTAAGTGTCTTATGTAGAGGCTAACCTATGCTTCATGATTAATCAGTATCACTTATTAAAATACAATGGGAAAGATCGAAAGTGAAGTACTGTGTTAAAACGCTCCATTTCCTTCTGTTTCCTTATAGTGCCTCTTCAGCATAAACATCTGTTACATAGATTCCTGACACTGTCCCAATGCTCGCTACCATCAACCTAATGTCATATGCCGAAGAGAAGTGATGGCAAGACCACATGGACAGAAATTTGCTGCTAGTTGCATATGCAAATAAAGGTAATATTTTATTCACTATGTAAATCCTATTGGCATTAATGGGAGTTATTCAGGCATACTGAGAGAACAGAGTGAGTACTCGGCATCTGAATGGAATAATTTGTAAATAATAGATCACCTGTACAAGTGTCTGGATGTATTTAGTATTCCTGTGGGCATTCTGTGCCAAAAAAATTAAAAATTCTGCAAAATTTATTTGTCAGAACAACACTACATAATCACACCAGTTTCAATTAGTTTGGTAATTTATTTCAAAATACCAGTCTAACAATACAGATACACAAATTCCCCCAGGAACAGAGAGTTAAAGAAACCCCTATAACAATCCAGTTCAGGGCCGGCGACAGGGGGGTACTACGGGTACTGCTGTACCGGGCCCCGGACTTTAGGGGGGCCCCGGTACACAGCTGTACCCGTTGTCGTCCCCCCTTGTCGCCGGGCCTGGAGAGCAGGGAAGGGGCGGGGAGGCGGCGCGGCTCTCCCCCAGATGAGCGCGCGTGTCCCCGGCAGGAGCAGTGAGCCTGGCCGGCGGCAGCAGCGCAGTCCGGGAGAGAAAGTGCGGGGGAAGGCTCCGCGGCATGGTAGGGCTTCCCCCGCCGGGTCCGGGGGAGAAAGAGCGTGGGGGGGAGTAAGGGTGCGGGGGGCGGAGAAAGCAAGGGCGGCTCACGCCGCTCACGGGCTCGCGCTGCCGCCAGCTGCTGTCAGCTGGGGGGGTGGGGGGGGAGCGCTGGCTGGGCTGGGGGCCCCCCAAACGATGAGAGTAGGGGGCCCCCAAATTTCTGTCGCCAGCCCTGATCCAGTTCCTGTTTCTCTGCCCGCTTCACCCCCCCCCCCCACCATGAGCCCAGCTGCAGGGACCCTCCTTGCTCAGATACCTGAACCCCTCCCCGCACAGAACCCAGACACTCACTCCCTTCCCCCCCACCCAGAGCCCAGACATCCCCACCCCAGACATCCCCATCCCCAAGACCAGGTTCCAGAGGGAAAGAGAGCCTGCTGCTTGGTCCCAGGCTTGCATGGAGTTTCCTGCATGCTGCCCTCTCCTTCCCTCAGGGGCCAGGGCATGCTGGGAACTGCACCCGCCATGAACCCTCTAGCTCAGAGGTGGGCAAACTGTGGCCCATGGGCCACATCTGGCCTGTAGGACCATCCTGCCCAGCCCCTGAGCTCCTGACCCAGGAGGCTAGGCTCCGGCCCCTCCCCTGCTATTCCTTGCGAACTCTTGCCAGCCAGCGCAGCTGTAGAGCCGCTGGCGTGGCTGGCTCCAGCCAGGCAGCGAAGCTGCCTGTCCTGGTGCTCTGGGTGGCATGGCTGTAGTGCCGCCAGCTACCGGAGCTCCAGGCAGTGCAGTAAGGGAGCAGGGAACAGGGAGGGGGGAGTGGATAGAGGGCAGGGTAGTTCAGGATGGTGGTCAGGGGGCGAGGGTGTGGATAGGGGTCTGGGCAATCAGCGGGCAGGGAACAAAGGGGGTTGAATGGAAGCAGGAGCCCCGGGGAGGGCGAGAAGCAGGAAGCAGGTCGGATAGAAGACAGTAGTCGGGCCACACCTGGCTCTTTTGGGAAGCACAGCCTCCCCTAACCAGCCCTTCATACAATTTCAGAAACCCGATGTGCCCCTCGGGTCAAAACATTTGCCTGCCCCTCCTCTAGCTCCCTCCCTCTCCCCCCAGTAATGTCTTCTATATGCAAGCTGGGTTCTGCTGGGTCCATCGGCCCCTAGGAGCACTGCAGCCCATTTCTGTGGGGGAAAGGAAATTCTGCAAAATTCTGCATTGCACATTGGCAATAATTTAGGGTGGTGGTAGTAGTACTATTGAATCCAGCCTTGGTCAATAAGAAAGAACAGTTACTTACCTCGTAACGTTGGTTCTTCGAGATGTGTTGCTCATGTCCATTCCAAGATGTGTGTGTGCGTTCCGCGCATGCACGGTCCGGAAAGCTTTTCCCCAGCGGTACCCGTAGGGTCGGCAGGGGCGACCCCTGGAGTGGCGCCCTTATGGCCATGCATATATGCCCCTGCCGACCCTCCCCCGCTCAGTTCCTTCTTGCCGGTACTCCGACAGAGGGGAGGCGGGTGGGATTCGGAATGGACATGAGCAACACATCTCGAAGAACCAACGTTACGAGGTAAGTAACTGTTCTTTCTTCTTCGAGTGCTTGCTCATGTCCATTCCAAGATGTGACTTACGAGCAGTCATCTCGGAGGAGGGTGAGGAGTACTCTGAGTACCTGTTAACAGGACCGCTTGTCCCACAGCTGCGTCCTCCGTCGACTGCTGCACGATGGCATAGTGCGAAGTGAAGGTGTGCACCGAAGACCACGTCGCTGCTCTACAGATGTCGACGATCGGAATGTGCGCCAGGAACGCCGTGGATGCGGCCTGAGCTCTGGTCGAATGCGCTGTCAGTGCTGGTGGAGTAGCATTCGAAAGGTTATAAGACAATTTGATACAAGATGTAATCCAGGCCGAGAGGCGCTGAGTAGAAATTGGTAACCCCTTCATCCTTTCCGCCACTGAAATAAAGAGTTGCGGAGATTTACGAAAAGACTTGGTTCTTTCTATGTAAAAGGCTAAGGCTCTCTTTACATCTAACGAGTGAAGCATTCTTTCCCTGTTATCCGCATGGGGTTTGGGAAAAAACACAGGTAGGAACACATCTTGGTTCAAATGAAAGGGCGAGACTACTTTGGGCAGGAAGGCCGGGTGTGGGCGTAACTGGACCTTATCCTTATGAAAGATCGTATAGGGCGGTTCGGAAGTGAACACCCTAATCTCAGAGACTCTGCGTGCGGAAGTGATTGCCACTAAAAACGCGGTCTTCCAAGAGAGGTAAGAAAGGGGGCAGGAGGATATGGGTTCGAACGGAGGTTTCATTAGGGCCTTTAGAACCAGGTTGAGGTCCCATGGGGAGGCCGGTTGACGTATTTGAGGATACAACCTCTCCAAACCTTTAAGGAATCTGCCAACCAGGGGGTCACTAAAGACTGAGTTACCCCCAACACCCGGATGGAACGCCGAAATGGCGGCCAGGTGTACCCGAATGGTGGAAAGCGCTAATCCTTGCTGTTTCAGTTCAAGGAGGTAATCCAGAATAGTGGAGATCGAAGAAGACAGGGGATCCACCCCCTTGTTCTGAGACCACAGTGAGAAGCGCTTCCATTTGGCAGTGTAGGTTCCCCTCGTGGACGGTTTCCTGCTACCCAGGAGGACATTCCTGACTGAATCCGAGCACTGAAGCTCTGCTGGGTTCAGCCACGGATATACCACGCCGTGAGGTGGAGAGACTGTAGGTTGGGATGTAACATCCTCCCGTGGTCTTGGGAGATCAGAGTTGGTGACAGGGGAAGTGTTACCGGCGTCGTCACACAGAGGGACAACAGGGTCGTGTACCAGTGTTGCCGAGGCCAAGCTGGTGCTATCAATATGACAGAAGCCTTGTCCTGACGGACCTTCATCAGTACTTTGTGCACAAGGGGAAACGGGGGAAATGCATAAAGCAGACCCCCCGTCCATAGAACGTGAAACGCATCCCCCTCTGAACCTGGGCTGAGGTTGAGGAGGGAGCAAAACCTGTGGCACTTCCTGTTGGCCTTTGTGGCGAACAGGTCGAGGCGGGGAAACCCCCACCTTTGGAAAATCGAATGGGCAACATCGGGCCTGAGGGACCATTCGTGACCCCGGAATGAGCGGCTCAGGGAGTCCGCCAGAACGTTCTGAACCCCCGGAAGGTAGGCCGCCGTGAGGGAGATCCCTCTGGGAATGCAGAACTCCCAGAGGGCAAGGGCTTCCTTGCACAGGCGAGAGGAGCGAGCACCACCCTGTTTGTTTATATAAAACATCGAGGCTGTGTTGTCTGTTAGGACTGACACGCTCTTGTCCCTCAAGAGTGACTGGAACGTCTGGCATGCCAGGTGAACTGCTCTGAGCTCCCGGACATTTATGTGGAGGGACAGCTCCTCCTGGGACCAGAGGCCCTGAGTCGTGGTCTTCCCCAGGTGAGCTCCCCAGCCTAGAGCAGAAGCGTCTGTCACCAGCGTAATGGACGGTTGAGGCTTGTGAAAGGGCACCCCGCTTCCCAGAGATCTGGGCTGGAGCCACCAGAGAAGGGACTGTCTTACCTTTAATGGTAGAGTCACTACGAGGTCGAGGGGATCTCTGCGCTGGTTGTAGACCTTTGCGAACCAGGCTTGCAGAGGACGCAGGCGGAGCCTTGCGAACGGCACCACGTAAGTGCACGCCGCCATATGTCCCATCAGGACCATACAGTTTCTTGCTGTAGTCATGGGAAACCGGAGAAGTGGTTGAATAATGTCCGCCATGGCCTTGGCCCGAGAGGGAGGTAGGAAGGCCCTTGCACGGCGAGAGTCTAGTATCACCCCGATAAACTCGATCCTCTGGGTAGGAATGAGGGTTGACTTTGGTACATTCAGAATGAGGCCCAGTTTTAGGAAGGTGGCTCTGATGAACGTTATTTGCGTCAAAAGCAGCTCCCTTGACTTTGCTCTGATGAGCCAATCGTCCAGGTAAGGGTAAACATGGATGCCGTTCCGTCTGAGAAATGCTGCGACCACCGCCATGCATTTCGTGAATACCCTTGGAGCTGAGGAGAGGCCGAACGGAAGGACGGTAAACTGGTAATGTCGAGATCCTACCACGAACCTCAGGAATCGTCTGTGACTCGGGATGATGGAAATATGGAAATATGCGTCTTTTAAGTCGAGGGCGGCGAACCAATCTCCAAGATCCATAGCGGGAATTATGACAGCTAAGGAGAGCATGCGAAACTTCAGCTTCTTTATGTAGGAGTTGAGGCCTCGCAAGTCCAGGATGGGGCGAAGACCTCCTTTGGCCTTCGGGATAAGGAAATAACGGGAGTAGTACCCCTTGCCCCGAAATTCTTGAGGAACCTCCTCTATGGCACCCAAAGACAAGAGGGTATGGACCTCCTGATCTAGGAGTTGCTCGTGAGATGGGTCCCTGAAGAGGGACGGGCATGGGGGGTGGGTAGGAGGGAGAACAGAGAATTGGATAGAATATCCCATTTCTACCAGGCTGAGAACCCACTTGTCCGAGGTGATAAAGGACCATGCCTGGTAGAAATGGGATAGACGGTTCACAAAAGGGGAGGAAGCTAAGCGACTGGAGGTTGGCTCGGCGTCCCCGGGCGCAACTTCAAAAGTTCGGCCTGGGTCCAGGAGGATGGTTATTCCCTGGGCCCTGGGACTGACGGGACGAGGAGCGCTGTCGCCCCCTGCCAGCCCCCCGTCCGCCTCTTCTAGGTTGGTCTCTCCTATAAGGAGGAACCTGATATGGTCTAGTTGGAGGTGGTGGTGGGGGAGGCCTGAAGGGTCTCCTTTGCCCTTGTGGAGTATGGAGCCCCAGCGAGCGCAGCATCGCTCTCGAGTCCTTCATCGATTGTAACTTTTTATCCGTGTCCTCCGCAAACAACCCTCGTCTGTCGAAGGGCAGGTCTTGGATGGTCGCCTGCACCGGTGGTGGGATGCCTGATACGTGAAGCCATGCCCCCTGTCGCATGGCTACTGCCGTACCCAACTGCCGGGATGCCGAGTCCGCGGCATCTAGAGCATCTTGCAGAGCAGCCCTGGAGACCAACTTGCCCTCCTGAACGACCGCTCTGAACTCTTGCACTGATTCTTTAGACAGGGCCCCCTCAAACTTGGCCATTGTAGACCATGTATTATACGAATATCGCCCTAGGGCGGCCTGCTGGTTAGCAATACGAAGTTGCAGGGCCGCAGACGAATAAACCTTCCTCCCCCACAAGTCTAACTTCTTCGAGTCGTGGGACTTCGGGGTAGGCCCCGTCTGTCCCTGACGCTCACGATGGTTCACAGCGTCCGCTACTAAGGAACCAGGCGGGGGGTGGGTAAACAGGTATTCGTACCCTTGCCTGGGTGCGAAGTATCGTCGTTCTACCCCCCTTGCTGTCGGGGGAAGAGAGGAAGGGGTCTGCCATAGCGTTTCCAAGGTGGATTTGATCTTTTTCATGAAGGGCAGGGCGATTTGCGGTGGGGAGTCCGAGGAGAGGATATCCATGTTAGGGTCCTCTTCCTCCTCCTTCACTTCCTCCGTTTGTAAATTAAGACTGTGGGCCACTCTCTTTAGTAAGTCCTGGTGGCCTCTGAGGTCCATAGGGGGCAAGCTATAGGATGTCCCCGCTACCGCATCGTCCGGGGATGAGGAAGAGGAGGCCGGCTGCTGGTTCTCCACCGGGAGGTCCTCCTGAAAGGGTTGTTGGTCTGCCTCCATCTCCTGCTGGTCGTGCCCCTGGGACGTGGTCACGGAGGGTCCGGGTAGCTGATCCTCTCCCAATTCTGATTGGGGCCTAGTCACCGTGGCGCACACTGGACCTCTCGGCACCGAGGGCCATGAGGTTACCGAGGGGGGGCCTTGTGCCTGGTGATACGCAAAAGGTGTCCAAAATGGCCATTGAGTGGTACCTTGCGCATCCGCCACATAATGTTGTCGGTGCCGGCGGTGCGAGGAATGGCGGTGCCGGGAGTGGTGCCGTCGGGGTGAACGATGACTATGACGGGACCTAGTACGAGAAGAGGAAGCATCGGACTCTGAAGAATATTCCGATTGGGACCAGGGCGGTGCCGCGCCGTCCGGTGCCATGATCCTGCCATAAGCATCCAGCTTCCCAGGGAATACAGGAGGACACGGTGCCGGATAAGTCGGTGCCGGAGCCAACGGTGCCGCGGACATAGCTGGAGCCGCTATGGTCGACACTTGCGGTGCCGTAGTCACTGGCGGTGATATTACAGGGGCCCCAACACGAGGGACCGGTGCCGGGGCGACGAATTCCGGTGCCGGGCCCGAAGTCAGCCCAATAAGGTCCGCAGCGGCAACGAACGCCTCCGGGGTAGATGGGAGTTTGAGCCCGGGCGTTTCGTTCTCAAGAGGGAGTCCCGCGTCAGGGGAAACCGCTCTTGGCTCCAGTGCCGCCGGTGCCGGTGCGAGCTCTACACGGGGCCGCCTCGCGCGCTCCGGAGCTACCAGCACCCCTGAGGGATCACCCGTGGACTTACGCACCGGGGAGCGCCCTCTCGCCTTCTTAGAAGGCACCGGAGATTGAGAACGGTGACTTCTAGATGGTCCTGTGCCGTGCCGAGGAGACCGGTGCAGAGAGGTCCTCGCGGCCTTTGGTACCGCGGACCGATGCCGGTGTGCTGCATGAGGTCGACGGCTCCGAGTGAGGTTGCAGGGCAGACTCCATGAGTAACAGCTTCAACCTCGAGTCTCGCTCCTTTTTGGTGCGGGGTTTGAAGCCCTTGCAAATAGTGCACCGGTCCGTTTGGTGACCCTCCCCGAGGCACTTCAAGCAGCGAGAGTGAGGGTCGCTAATGGGCATGGGCTTCCCGCAGGTCTTACACGGTTTAAACCCTGACGCCCCAGGCATAACCTGACGCCAGGGAACAACGAACTAACTAACTACACTATCTATAAACACTACTACTCTAAAGAACTATACAACGAACTATAAACACTAAATACCTAACTAACTAGATCAAAGATACCGCTAAGTAGCTGAGAAGAGCGCTGTTCCAGCGACCGCCAAGGACGGAAAGAAGGAACTGAGCGGGGGAGGGTCGGCAGGGGCATATATGCATGGCCATAAGGGCGCCACTCCAGGGGTCGCCCCTGCCGACCCTACGGGTACCGCTGGGGAAAAGCTTTCCGGACCGTGCATGCGCGGAACGCACACACACATCTTGGAATGGACATGAGCAAGCACTCGAAGAAGAACTAATTGTTTTTACTAGTTTGGGTCTGTTTAGAGACCTGAGTGAAATGAGCTGATGGTCTCATTCTAATTCCTAATGGGCAAGTGGTCGGAGCATAGTGAACATTATCACAATTGGTACGTATTGCCACCCGCCTTGGTCCTCTCACCAGAGAGGTCTAGGGTCAAGTAGGCATGAACATTTAACTACCTTTTCACCCTTAGAGGTGGCACTGGAGATCCTGGCTGATAAAAGCTGAAAGGACAGCAGGGGGAGCTGTATTTGTTTTGTAGGTGATTTCAGGTCTTGAAGGGTTATTCATCCCATGCCTTTTCCCCAGCAGTAAATTTAATAAAATATTTACCTGGACAGGAGTCCATTCTGTTTGTTGACTAAGTGCAGCAACGGTGTCAATAGAACTTAAATCCAATGCTTCAATTTCACTCTCATTGAGAGCTATGGCAATGCGTCCAAGGGAAACAATATGGTAACTCTTCCAGCTTGGCAATGTACCCCAAATCTTTCAAATAAATTAACATACAGCATCTATTAGTTCAGAACAAACATTCACTTACATACCCCATTGTCTCTACTTCTGATTTTAAAGTAGTCATTAACAAAGATAAAATGCTATGGGCTGGATTGTCTGGTCCGCTAATCCCATTCTTCGCTATGTAAGCAGAGGTTGGACACTGCACTGAATTGGAACCCTTCATATTTCTAGGGTAGTGATGCTCAGTTTATCTAAAAATACTTACACTGTCACACAAGGTGACTTCTGGTTAGTGAATTCAAGTTGGTTGAATGAGCGAGTAGGATTGGTCCTTTGTTTTTTTTACCTTTTCCCCCCTCAAATTGCTGGGTTTAAAAAAAGTCATTATTCAGTTTTTACTGATTTTCATTTGAATTTTGGAAGTGCTGGACCTCTCCAGATGTGGCTCCCTGCTCCAGAAGGAGAGATGGTGACCTGGTCTCCCTCTCACAGATTCTTCTGACCTGCTTGAGGACAGTTGGTGACTGCTGCTTCACAATGGGGGAGGGAGAGGGACAGGGAGCTGGGTCCTGGCAGCTGAGACTGCCTGACTGCTGCAGCAATGGGCTCACAAGAAGGGAAGATTTCATTACTGCTTCATTGGGGTGAGCTACAGGCTCTGAGAGCTAACCCACTGCCCCTGCCATAGATACTGGGCACTTCCTCCCACACAGCTCACCCCACACTGCCTGCCCACTCACTGCCCCCCCATGAATATCAGGCATCCCCATCCCCCCCGCTACCCAGAAGTTTTGGAATTTACAATAAAGACCCTAATATCAAGCATAAGTCATCAACAGTAAATTAAAAAGAAAAGTTTTATTTCTGTAGTGGAATAGAGATAATAATTTTGTAAACTCTTTCATCCCCATTTGTTGCTTTTTTTTTCTGTCCTCCCATCCCTCAATATTAATGCCAATATTTATTTGGAAAACTGAAGTTAATTTTTTGCATTGATTTTTCCACACATTTAAATTTTTTTGTAACAAACACAGATAAATTCCTGATAAATTTTAAACAAAATTACAACTGGAAACGAAGAGCCTTATTTTTTAATTAGGAAGGAAGAAGAGCATCAAGGTAGGGAAAAGGCTAGTGGCTTGCCTGGTGTCATAACAAGCAAGCCCTCTTCAAATTATGGGTCTCTAATTTAGCCTTCCAGTAGGGGCCACTTCTTTCCTAACTACAGATCTTCACTAGGTATAACCAGCTAATTAATTAAGACCAAGGACTAACTCCTGACTTAGGATTTGTCTACACACAGTTTTTGTATGATTTAACTATTTCCAAACAGTTTAGCACTTGATTCTTAGCAGGCTGAGTTATAGTCTCAGGTCCTGCTTTGTGATTTTTCTTTTTGTAAGGAATAGTGAAAAGCTAGCAATCAATCAATCAATCAATAAGCAAGCAAGCAAGCACGTAAAAAGTAAACACAAAACCTGCTCAGCAGCCAATAGCTCAGAGCTATTTAGCCAGTTGACCCTAAAACAGGGGTCTCAAACTCAAATGACCATGAGGGCCGCATGAGGACTAGTGCACTGGCCCGAGGGCCGCACCACTGACACACACACATACCCTCGCTGCCCCGGCTCTGCCCCCACTCCACCCCTTCCAAGAGGTCCCACTCCTGCCCCACCTCCTCCTCTGAGCACACAGCTCCACATTCCCTCCTGGAAAGCACTAGGCACCACCAACAGCTGTTTGGCAAACAAAGCAAGAGCAATATAGGAAGTCCAGAGCTCGAAACACGCGTGGCCCAGCCAGGCAGAAAAGAAGCCTCCACTTCTGGCCCCTCCCTCCCGCAAACTGATATGCGGGGGGGAGTGACGACAGGAAGCTTGGTGGGCCGCATGTTTGAGACCCCTGCCCTAAAACAATGGAGGATATTATTTTATGACTAATCCTAGATTATTTCCCCAATAAGCAATAGATATTACTGCAGCAATAGTGATTACAGCAATGGTGGCTTTAGAAATTCATATTTCAATAATAATAAATTAAATTATGTATTTATGTTTCTTTTGCAGATATAATAGCTACCTGCTTAGCTTTCTCCTTCAAGACAATAAGCTGGGATCTGTTGAAATTCATCACAGTCCCAAGGAATTCCACATTTTTGGTAAAAGTATCTGTATCCAGGCACTGCAGTTCCTGAACTGACCAAAAGGCATTTGCTTCTGCTAATTTAATAATCTCATCTGAAGAGGGAGCTGTGATTCCTGTGCAGTCTGGGAAGAAATCAAAACACAGACGGAAGAGATGACTTCTCTTGTAATCTCCATGAAAAAAGTGAACAAAAATGCAATGCAGCAAAGACTTATGCTCTCTCATTATGATGTTGATGTATTACATATTAACTGGAGCCAGGACAATCTTGACATTAAGCATAAAATATTTTTGCAGTGAAATAAAAATGCATTTAAAAAAAGTACAAGTGCAATTAATGTTCTTCTTACAGATTAGTGTTTACCTAAATTTAGGTAAACATTTGCTCTGACCCTGGATGGCAGCATACACTGGAAAAGAAAGTAGGAGCAAACTCACTTTTTAAAATAGTTATCATATAAAGGTACCTTAATAAAATGAAATTTGCATGCAGTAGCAAGAAAGAACATCTAACTGTCCTAAGCATTGTTCAAAATAAAATAAAATGGCACCTTACATTATTAAGAGTTGACTACTGAGATAAAGTTTTTCATTGACTTCAGTGGGAGTCTTGCTTGAGTCAGAACTCAATTAACTTCTTTAGTTTGGCCTCAGTTTAAGTTTCCACAGAGCTGTATTGTACTTTTGTTCACACACAAATTGCAGCTGAATAAACCTGCCTATCTTTGTTCAAACAAGACTTTGAATATGGTGAAGTCCAGCTCATTAGCTATTACATACAGTAGCAGGCCTGTGTGGGCCTTCAGTTTGAAAGGCAGTCAGAGATGTATGACTGTAAGCGTTGCCTGACATTTAAACAGGGCAAGTAGATTGGTTTCCAGAACTTAAATGTGAGAGAAATGCAATACTCAGGTCAAGCATGTTATTAAAGTGCCAAGAATTAGGAAAATGCAGAAAGGGATGCTTATTTACAATAGAAATGTTTGGTCTGCCAAATTATATTAGTCGAATATCTGATCAGGGCAGTCTCCTTTTTTATTGTGCATTTTGACAAACTCAGGTCTCTATAGGCTTAATATTCCTGACACTGATGCAAGGGAGAGCCTAGCATCTTAATATGGTCTCTTATTAGCCACTCTCCTGCCCCTAATTTAGGAAATGATTGTTCAGTCATTATCTTCTAAACCAAACAATCTCTGAATGTCTTCAGATTTGGCCATCACCAGTAAAAAGCAGAACTCCACAGATGCTGAGCTTCCTGAGCTAAACAAATTAAAGCAAGGATGTACAAAATAGCTTTATACTTTGAAAGGAAGCAAAGGAAAGATTTATTTGAATCAAATAAAACTGTGGCAGTGGGTAGAACCCTGAGAAGGATGAATCTGTGGGCAAACGGAAAAGCTGTTTGGCTTCTGCTGTAGCAGGAGACATCCCTGCTTTCCCTTTATCCATAGCAGAAACTGGCCTCTTGTAAAGCTAGATTGTTTCACTTTCCTCCACCGCAAAAGGTCAGCTTTTCTTATGTAAATGTTGCCCCTGCAGAGACAATACAGTTCTATCCCCTTGTCATGAAAACCTAATGTTTTTGGTCCTTGGAAAAAAACTGTAAGGAGTTAATTTCTTGTAACACACCAGCTCCACTGGCAAGTTTGCAGATGGAAGTATTCATTACAATCCTGGCAACACTTCCTGTGTCTGATGCTGCTTCATTCTTCTTGTTGCTATAATCAGATTTTGCACTGATTAAGCATGAATGGGGCAGTTCTGTGAAAATGCTTAGATCTGAATATACACAATAGCATTTCATGACGCTGAGCCAGGGGACCTCGGTTTTATTCCCAGCACTGCTACTGCTTCACTATGAGACCTGGGTAAATCACTTAATCTCTTTACCTTGGATCTCTCCTCTGTAAAAAATGGTCATAGGACACTCACTTTTATTTTAAATAATATTACTGAGAAAGTAAAAAATTTAAAAAAACTACAGTCCTAAGCATTACTGTTGTTACAACAAACCCACAACTGGATATTCTGAAAGGCAAACACTAGGCCAACTAGCATGAGGTTTGAGGAACAACGTTAGACCACTGCAATGCTGAAGGTGTTTCCATAATAATCCTGTTTTTCAGGGATTTAGAAGTCAGTCACTGTAACAGGGTGACTTCCCCCTTTAATAGCTAGAGGTCTGGGACCAACCAACCCTAGTTACAAAATGGACACGTGAGCCCTCTAAAAAGCAGTAGGAATCTGGAAGAGGAGGGATGCTCAGGAAGAAACAAGCAAAGTCAGTTGCTGCTGGGAGCAAGAAGGCTCCAGCAGAGAACTCTTGAGTTTTCAGGGAAAGAGCTCCAGGCAGGGAAGGCTTGCAAGGCACCCAGAAGGAAGACTGGAGCAGAAGCTTGATGGGGACGTGAGAACTTTTATTTTGAAATGTTATGTTAATAAATCCAGCCACAGGAAGGAGTGTGCTGAATGTAAAAGGAGTTTGTGTGTATTTAAGAATCCTCTTGAAGGGGAAACTGAGGCAACCTTAGACCACAATGGGACACTAGGGAGGCAGCTGACCTGATCAGTCATAAAACTTCACTTCTGGCTGAAACTTGCTATGTGAGCTCTCTATAAACTCTGTGTGATTATGTTGCAGAACTTCATTAAAATTATTCATTAAATATGACATTGCAGGCCACAGAACCTCACCCATCCAATTCTGTAATAGACCCTAACCTCTGGCTGAGTTACTAAAGTCCTCAAATCATGGTTTAAAGACTTCAAGTTACAGAGAATTCATGATTTAAACTAGTTTAAACCTGCAAATGACCTGTGCCCCATGCTGCAAAGGAAGACGAACCCCTCCACAGGGTCTCTGCCAATCTGACCCTGGGGAAAATTCCTTCCCAGTCCCAAATACGGTGATCAGTTAGACCCTGAGCACGTGGGCAAGAATGATCTGTAGTAACTAGATGGGATAGGGCTCTGAGTGGCCTATCACCAGCAGCTGGAGATGTTTGCTACTGGCAGTCATAGCAGTCCTCAACTGCCCCCTTTGGAAGGATGTTCCAGAACTTCGCTCCTCTGATGATAAAAAACCTTCACCTAATTTTGAACCTAAACTTGTTGATGGTCAGTTTATAGCCATTTGTTCTTATATCCACATTGGTTCTTAACTTAACTCCTCTTCTCCTTGGTATTTATCCCTCTGATGTAGTTATAGAGAGCAATCGTATCTCCCCTCAGCCTTCTAGTTTCTCTCTCTCCGCCCGTCACCCCCCAGGCGGGGTATGGGCCACCAACCACAGAGCACTCCATCTCTGTTGTTGGCGTTTCAGTAGGAAGTTGGTTCCCTACGGGGTGGAGTTGCTAGCCCCACGCCCATGTTAAGCCTACAGCACCTGGTATTCCTAGGAGGTCCCAAAACACTACAGATACTTCAGTACAGGCACTGTGACCTATTAGCCCAAAAATCATGTCCTAAATGACATGAAAGAAGGCTGCACTTCAGCTTTGTGGCCAATCACTTGTTCACTTTAAGCTCATTTTATACCATAAATCACTACCTGTGCAGGGAGGGGTGAATTTCATCCCTACTGCATTAGTGTTGAGGTACCTGTAGTGCTTAGATTACCTAAACTAAAACAGATTCTACTTTGTTACACCTGGAGCTACACCAGAGTAAATCTGGAGTGACTCCACTGAAGTCAGTGGATGAGGGGAGGCAATGTACCCTAGAGCACTGGACTCAGATGCAGTACTGGACTGGATTCTGTTTCTGACTCTGCTACTGGCCTGCTGGGTAACCTCAGGCAAGCCACGCAACTACTTTGTGCCTCAGTTTCCCCATCCGTAAAATTGAGATAAAAATGGAGATGGAAAATCTGTATGCAACCAGACATGTTTCAGCATGTGTTTAGTAGTGTATTTTAATGGAGTAAAGCATTTCATTAGTTGATCATTAAAAAAGCCTATTAATAGTGAAAATCTTTGCTCTAATGTTTCTAAAAGACTAAACCTCTTGGTATTTTGCTTTTTGTCATACTGCCTCTCAAAACACATTCGACAACAAAGCAAAACAAAGAGATCATTCAGGTTGCAGCAGCATAGTGAAAAATGTCACCACTGTCAATCCAACACACTGACATTGGACAGGTACCAGTGAAATACTCACCAGTTGTGGAGTCAGATGCTCTAATGCTAGTACTGGAGTTGCGAATAGATTCAAATATAGCAGATAGAAACTCTTCAGGTGGAGACGCTGGCCAAGCCGTCTTTGCTATTTGTAAAATTGTATTTGGGAACTTAAAGAGGGGAAAGAAAAGCAATAAGACATTTTCAGAACTCCCTCCCATTTTAAACAAAGCAGTTAGGACAGGGGTGGGCAAACTTTTCTGCCGGATGTCCACATGGGCGCTCAAAATTGTGTGGAGGGCCGGGTAGGGAAGGCTGGACCTCCCCAAACAATCTGGCCCCGCCCCCTATCCCACCCCCACCCACTTTCCGCCCTCTGACTGCCCCCCATAGAAACACAACCCATCCAACCCCCTCGTCCCTTCATCACCCCCCTGCTCATTCTTCCCTGATTTCCCCCTGCCGAGACCCCCCGACCCTAACCACCCTACCCCACCACCAAAGCCCCCCCACTTACCTTGCTCAGCCGGCGTGGGGGCCCCCAGCTTGTCGCGCTCTACTCGGTGCCCCAGACTGGAGGTCCGGGGTCCCACGGCTTAGGGTGCCGCGCTCTGCCTGAGGGCCCCCGCGGTGAGCGGCGCTGCGCCCGGTGTTCATGGCTCTGGGCCCCGCAGCGGGGCGAGCGCCGCTCTGCCCGGTGCCCTAGCGTGGCTCCCCGCTGGCGAGCCGTATTTGGCCCGGCTCCGGAGTACGGGGCTCCGCGGCTCCCCACGCTCCACTGGCCGGACCAGGGGCACCGCAGCCCCCGCGGCCCAGATAAAAATGGCCGGTGGGTCACATGTGGCCTGCAGGCCGCAATTTGCCCAACCCTGAGTTAGGAAGTGACAAGGGCAAAAGCACTGGCTAGGCTCCAGCAAACAAGGGGTGAAAGAACAGTTACTTACCTCGTAACGTTGGTTCTTCGAGATGTGTTGCTCATGTCCATTCCATATGTGTGTGCGCACCGCGCATGCACGGTTCCGGAACTTTTTCCCTAGCGATACCCGTAGGGTCGGCAGGGGCGACCCCTGGAGTGGCGCCGATATGGCATTGTATATATGCCCCTGCCGACCCTTCCCCCGCTCAGTTCCTTCTTGCCGGTACTCCGACAGAGGGGAGGCGGGAGGGTTTCGGAATGGACATGAGCAACACATCTCGAAGAACCAACGTTACGAGGTAAGTAACTGTTCTTTCTTCTTCGAGTGATTGCTCATGTCCATTCCATATGTGACTTGCGAGCAGTTATCTGGGAGGAGGGTGAGGAGTACCTTGAGTTCCTACCGCTAGGACCGCCTGTCCCACGGCGGCATCCTCCATCGACTGCTGCACGATGGCGTAATGCGACGCGAAGGTGTGTATAGAAGACCACGTCGCCGCTCTACAGATGTCCAGGATCGGAATGTGTGCCAGGAATGCCGTGGATGCAGCCTGCGCCCTGGTCGAATGCGCTGTCAGTGCTGGGGGAGTAGCATTCGAGAGGTTATAACACAGTTTAATACATGATGTAATCCAGGTCGAAAGACGCTGGGTAGAAACCGGTAACCCCTTCATCCTTTCTGCCACTGAAATAAAAAGTTGTGGAGATTTACGAAAAGTCTTGGTTCTATCAATATAGAAGGCCAAAGCCCTCTTCACATCCAACGAGTGAAGCATTCTTTCCCTATTGGTAGCATGGGGCTTGGGGAAGAATACCGGTAAAAAGACATCCTGGTTCATATGGAATGGCGATATTACCTTGGGGAGAAAGGCCGGGTGAGGACGTAACTGAACCTTATCCCTATGGAAGACCGTGTAGGGGGGCTCGGAAGTGAGAGCCCTAAGTTCGGAAACTCTACGGGCAGAAGTGATTGCCACTAAAAGGACAGTCTTCCATGAAAGATAGGATAATGGGCATGTGCTCATGGGCTCAAATGGGGGTCTCATCAACGCCCTCAGTACGAGATTGAGGTCCCACGGGGAGACGGGTTGGCGGACTTGAGGATACAACCTCTCTAAACCCTTCAAAAATCTGAGAACCAAGGGGTTGCTAAATATTGTAGCGCCCCCAACCCCTAAGTGGAAAGCTGATATAGCAGCCAGGTGTACCCTAATAGTAGAGAGCGCTAACCCTTGCTGCTTCAACTCAAGTAGGTAATCCAAGATACTGGGGATTGTAGAGGTCATAGGCTCCCTGCCCTTCCCTCGGGACCACAAGGAGAAACGCTTCCATTTGGCAGCATACGTCAGCCTAGTGGAAGGTTTTCTGCTACCAAGTAGAACATCCCTAACTGAATCGGAGCACTGCATTTCCTCGGGATTCATCCACGGATATTCCACGCCGTGAGGTGGAGCGACCGCAGGTTGGGGTGCAACAACCTGCCGTGGTCCTGGGAAATCAGTGTTGGGGACAGGGGCAGCGTTAAGGGTCTCGTCACACACATTGCCCTCAGCATCGTGTACCAGTGCTGTCGAGGCCACGCCGGGGCTATTACTATGAGAGACGCCCTGTCCTGCTGGGCTTTGATCAACACCTTGTGTATGAGGGGAAAGGGGGGAAACGCATAGAATAGGCCCCCTGACCATTCTACCTGAAAGGCATCCCCTTCTGACCCCGGACTGAGGTTGAGAAGGGAGCAAAACCTCTGACACTTCCTGTTGGCCTTCGTGGCGAACAGGTCTATGAGGGGAAACCCCCACCTTAGGAAAATCGAATGGGCAATATCCGGCCTGAGTGACCACTCGTGGCCTCTGAATGAACGGCTCAGAGTGTCGGCCAGCACGTTTTGAGTCCCTGGGAGATATGTGGCTGTGAGGGAGATCCCTCGAGGGATGCAGAAATCCCATAGGGCGAGGGCTTCCCTGCACAGGTGAGAAGAGCGAGCACCACCCTGTTTGTTTATATAGAACATCGTGGCCGTATTGTCTGTTAGGACTGACACATACTTGTCTCGCAAGAGTGGCTGAAACGTCTGGCATGCTAGACGAACCGCTCTGAGCTCCCTGACGTTGATGTGAAGGGAGAGCTCTTCTTGAGACCACAGGCCCTGGGTCCGGATTTCCCCGAGATGCGCCCCCCACCCGAGAGAGGAGGCGTCCGTCACCAGAGTCATAGACGGTTGGGGCTTGCGAAAGGGAACCCCGATATTCAAAGACTGAGGCTGGAGCCACCAGTGGAGGGAGTGTCTGACCTGCACTGGGAGAGTCACTATGAGGTCTAGCGGGTCTCTGCGTTGGTTGTAGACGCCCGCGAACCACGATTGTAGAGGTCGAAGGCGGAGTCTCGCGTACGGCACCACGTAAGTACACGCCGCCATATGTCCCATGAGGACCATACAGTTCCTGGCGGTGGTAGTCGGGAACTGCAGGAGTGGACGAATAATGTCCGCAATAGATTTCGCTCGGGACGGAGGTAAGAAAGCCCTTGCTTGACAGGAATCTAGAACGACCCCTATGAACTCGATCCTCTGTGTAGGGATGAGGGTCGACTTTGGAACGTTCAGGATAAGTCCCAATCGTAGGAAGGTTGCCCTGATGAAACATATGTGCCTTTTTAGCAGGCCGCTTGAACTTGCCCTTATGAGCCAGTCGTCCAGGTAAGGGTAGACGTGGATGCCCCTCCTCCTGAGGAAGGCTGCCACGACAGCCATGCACTTTGTGAATACCCTTGGGGCGGTCGAAAGCCCGAAGGGGAGTACTGTAAACTGGTAATGTTGCTGTCCGAGTACGAAACGTAGGAATCTTCTGTGACTCGGAATAATAGAAATATGGAAGTATGCATCTTTCAGGTCGAGGGCCGCGAACCAGTCTCTGTGGGCCATAGCCGGGATTATAGATGCCAATGACAGCATGCGAAACTTCAACTTTTTTATGTAAGAGTTGAGGCCTCGTAGGTCCAGGATGGGACGGAGGCCTCCTTTGGCCTTCGGGATTAGGAAGTAACGGGAATAGTAGCCCTTGCCCCGAAATTCTTGAGGAACCTCCTCTATAGCACCCAAAGATAAGAGGGAATGTACCTCCTGATCTAGGAGTTGCTCGTGAGATGGGTCCCTGAAGAGGGACGGAGAGGGAGGATGGGTGGGAGGGAGGGTGTGGAATTGGATGGAGTATCCCACTTCGACGAGGCTGAGTACCCATCTGTCCGAGGTGATACGTCCCCACGCCTGGTAGAAGCGGGATAGGCGGTTCGTAAAGGTCAGAGAAACTGGTTCGTGGTCCTCGTGCGCACCTTCAAAAGTTCGGTCTGGGCTGGTGCGTGCCCGAATTCTGGGACTGCCGGGAGCCAGGTCTTGGGCGGCCGCGGCTAGCTCCCCTTCCTCCCCTCCTAGGCTGTTCCCTCCTCGCTTGGGGGGGTTGGTAAGGCCTAGCCGGAGGGGGAGGCGGTGGTCTAAAGGGCCTCCTTTGAGTCTGCGGTGTATGTAGGCCCAAGGATCGTAGCATTGCCCTTGAGTCCTTCATGGACTGGAGTTTCTTATCTGTGTCGGGGTGGAATAAGCCCTGCTTATCAAATGGCAGGTCCTGGATAGTGGACTGCACCGGGGGAGGGATTCCCGAAACCTGAAGCCATGCCACCCTGCGCATCACCAGTCCAGTTGCCAGCTGTCTAGACGCTGAGTCAGCTGCATCCAGCGCCGCCTGCAAGGCCGCCCGAGAGACTAGCCTGCCCTCATCTGTAATAGCCTTGAACTCTCGGGTTGATTCCTTAGGGATCTGATCCTGGAATTTGCTCATGGTTGACCAGGAGTTATAGGAGTATCTGCTTAGAGCTGCTTGCTGGTTAGCAACTCTAAGCTGGAGCGCTGCAGAGGAGTAAACCTTCCTGCCCAATAGGTCCAGTTTCTTAGCGTCATGAGACCTAGGAGTGGGCCCTGTTTGGCCTTGACGCTCTCGGTGGTTCACCGCATCAGCTACTAATGAGCCCGGTGGAGGGTGGGTGAAGAGAAAATCAAGCCCAGCTCGCGGGGCAAAGTACCGCCTGTCCACTCCCCTAGCTGTGGGTGGAATCGAAGACGGGGTCTGCCAGAGATTCTCCATGGTTGTCTGAATCTTCTTAAGAAATGGTAGGGCCACCCTAGACGGGGAGTCAGATGTGAGGATGTCTACCGTAGGGTCATCCTCCTCCTGAAACTCCTCAACCTTCAAATTGAGGTTTTGGGCCACCCGGCGAAGGAGGTCCTGGTGGCCTCGAATATCCATAGGTGGCAGAGATGTTGATGACCCCGCAACAGCTTCATCAGGGGAGGAGGAGGAGGATGCCAACTGATGGTCCCCTACTTGCTGCAGGCCCTCAACATCCTGATGAGGTTCTACCTGCAGGTTGCCTTGGGTGACCATAGACTCCGGTGCCGAGGACCCCGGTGCCGAGGGACCCGGTGCCGTCTGCTGTATCTCTGCCTCCAGCTGGGGTCTAGTAATTGTTGCCGATATGGGGCCCCGCGGCACCGAGGGGAGTGACGTATTCGTGGAAGCCGGCCCTTGCGCCTGGTGAAATGCGAAGGGGGTCCAGAAGGGCCAATGCCCCGGGCCTTGAGCCTCTTCCCTCCATTCGGTAGGGCGGCGATGCCGGGATGAGTGTCGGTGCCGGGAGCGATACGACCGGGAGGAGTGCCGACTGTGCCTCGAGTGCGATCTAGAGGACCTCGAGTCGGATTCAGACGAGTAGTCTGACTGGGACCACGGAGGGGCGGTGCCGTCCGGTGCCACGATCGGGTAGGGCGTGGGATGGAGGTCACGGTGCCGCCGTGCCGGCAGGGTCGGGCCCGGGATCGACGGTGCCGCTGGGAGGATGCCGGTTCCGGGTACCTCCCGAGATGTTGACGGTGCCGCTTCCACCGGCACCGGGGTTGGCATCGACGGGATAATTGGTGCCACATTCCTAGGGAGCGGTGCCGGGACCAGGAACTGCGGAACTGGATCTCTGGTCAAGTCCAGGAGATCGGTTGCCGCATCGAAAGCCTCCGGGGTTGACGGCATGTCCAACCCGGGCTGATCTCTCTCTGGGGAGAATGTTGGTTCCCGAGAGGCTGATACACTCGCCATGGCTCGTTGAGCCGGCGGTACAGGCTCAGCAGGGGGCTGTTGCACATGCCCCGGAGCCGTGCGCACCGCAGGAGGGCCACCGGAGGACTTACGGGCCGGGGACCGTCCTCTTGACTTCTTAGGCGGTACCGGCGACTGTGACCGGTGCCGTCTGGACCCATCACGGTGCCGCGGTGAACGGTGCTTGGAGGCCTTCTTGGCCTTCGGTGCCGCGGCGCCGCGGATTGACGCCGGTGCGCTAGAGGAGGTGGAAGGCTCGGATGGTTGCAGAGCTGACTCCATTAAGATCAATTTAAGGCGATGATCTCTCTCCTTTTTTGTGCGGGGTTTGAAGCCCTTGCAAATTGAGCAGCGCTCGGTTTGATGACCCTCTCCCAAGCACTTCAAACAATGGGAGTGAGGGTCACTAACCGGCATAGGCTTACCGCACTTATCGCAGTTTTTAAAACCTGACGCCCCAGGCATAACCTGGTGTCAGGCCAAACCAACTAATATCTAACACTAAACTAACACTAGATTAACACTAAACTAACACTAAGCTAACAACTATAAGAACGAGTATCAACGGGAGTAGCACAGAAGCTGTTCCAGCAACCGCCACGGACGGAAAGAAGGAACTGAGCGGGGGAAGGGTCGGCAGGGGCATATATACAATGCCATATCGGCGCCACTCCAGGGGTCGCCCCTGCCGACCCTACGGGTATCGCTAGGGAAAAAGTTCCGGAACCGTGCATGCGCGGTGCGCACACACATATGGAATGGACATGAGCAATCACTCGAAGAAGAACCATAACTCAGCACATCCTTGTTTTGTTACAGGTGTTCAGGGGAAAGGATTCTAAATTGGCTCCTTGCAGATAGAGGGAGCATGATGTGGGGGAGGCTCCTGTTACATGGTCCCATGACTGGCATGAACTACAGGCTGGAGGGAGTTTTCATAACACTTCTTGCTGATTTCAAACTTGTTTTGATTTCTGGTTAAACATTATCCCTTGAGAGAAACCCCTTGTGGATTGCACCATGTCTGGCTTTACCAGAATAAATTAATCAAATTACAGAGATATATAAAGATCACAAGATTATAAAAATGAGTGATGGAAAAGAAACCACTTAGTCCACCACCTGTGAGAGCAGGATAAGTGTCACATTAAATATTACTGATACAACACTGACTCTTAGCCCAAGGCCCAGTGGTATAAATCGTCATCTGCCTATATAACTCACAAGGTGGATCAGGTAATATCTTTTATAAGACAAATCTCTTTCACCAACAGAAGTTGGTCCAATAAAAGATATTACCTCACCCAATGTCTCACTCTTCTATCCTGGGACTGACACAGCTACAACTAGACTACACATATAGTTCACAGTATGCACCCACTGTTAATAATGAGTTAGGAAGAGTTTTAATCCAAGTAAGGTAACTCTTCACATTTGGATAGCATGATGGGGGAGCAGGGAATACTACACTGTATGAAGTTTTGAAAGCATGAAAGGCTGTTTACAGATCCATAAACATATAATCTCTTCCTATATAACAACATGCACTTATCTATGTACAAGTACAGATAACTCTACATTATGGGCTAAATCCCAGCAGTTTTGACTGAGTAAGCAATGCAAGACAGGGCAAAAATATTTACAAGGCTCCTTGCAAGGAGAATTAAACACCCACTAAGTACAGAAATGCATGTATTTTAAATTGAATTACAACGTTTACTAGAGTAAAGCTTTAAAATTATCTTCTATAATCTTAAAAATTAAAATGAGAAGATACCTTTTCAGCAAGGACAGTTAATTCATCTTTTGACAAAAGAGCTACGAATGGTCCAATATCCTGTGTTGTTTGAGCCGTCCAGTTCTTTGGGGTGCTGAGAATTTTTTTTGGAAAATTATACACAAAATACTAAATACTTGCAATACTACCCTGTCTCATAATAGTACTAAATCTGCATGTGTGTGGGGATGCTCCTTGGGCAGAACCCCAGAGTCAAAGGGCACTGGGGTCCAAAAGGGACATGAGGCCTGAGGCAGGCGAGACACTCCAAAGTTCAAAAGAGCCCTTTCCAGAGGCACTGCACTGGTGAGTCTCACCTCGCTACAGACCTGTTATCAAGATGCTTGACTATATAAGTAACTATATAAGTTACTCAATGACATACACTAAGACATGTTAGTGCAATGAGGCATGGTACATTAGTCTGAATCAGGGGTCTCAAACATGTGGCCCGGGGGCCACATGCGGCCCGCAAAGCCCTTCCCTGCGGCCCGCCAAGCTTCCTGGCACCCCCCTCTCCCCCCCCCCCCAGTCCCCCCATAGCAGTTTGCAGGATGGAGGGGCCAGAAGTGGAGGCGTCTCTGCTGTCTGGCTGGGCCGCGTGTGTTTCTAGCTCTGGACTTCCTAGATTGCTCTTGCTTTGTTTGCCAAACAGCTGTTGGTGGTGCCTAGCGCTTTCCAGGAGGGAATGGGGAGCTGCGTGCTCAGAGGAGGAGGTGGGGCAGGGGTGGGACCTCTTGGAAGGGGTGGAGTGGGGGTGGAGCCGGGGCAGCAAGGGCGGGGTCAGTGGTGCGGCCCTCGGGCCAGTGCACTAGTCCTCATGGAAGGGGTGGAGTGGGGGCACAGCCGGGGCAGCAAGGGTGTGTGTGTGTGTCAGTGGTGCGGCCCTCGAGCCAGTGCACTAGTCCTCATGCGGCCCTCGTGGTCATTTGAGTTTGAGACCCCTGGTCTGAATGCATGCCAGGATTGAAAAGTGCATAAGCATTATCTGATAAAAAAATATGGTTTAAAAGCTGAAAAAAATAGTGTTCAGTAAAACTGACATTCAGCTTTCATTTTTAATACCATACTTTCTTTCATATATTCAGTTCCAAGCACTTCATTACTAGAAAAATACTGACATCTTGGAGGAGATTCAAAGAGCAACAAAAAATAATCAGCAGACTCCAGTGACTGAAGGTAAGGGGAAAAGATTGCATGCACAGCTCAGCTAAGTGATGACTAAGGAGTTGTGACTTTGTGTTCAGGGTCTGCCTTCAAACATGAGATTCTTCTAAAGGGAACAAGAGACCACAAGAGAGAAATTGTGTATTCCTATAATGTGGGGATTTGGGTTAGTTTCCTTTGCATAACTGATATATATGAGTTAGGTTCAAATTAATCTTCTAGTATGACAGCTATGAACTAACATTAGTGGGGCTCACACTTTTTGTTGCTTCACTAAACTACACTAATTGCACACACTTGGGGCTCCCCTTGCATCCCACTACTCCCCCACCCCAAGCTTCTTGTGTGCTACCCTCCCCATCCCCTTTGTTTCCTTCTACTTGGCATAACGGATTTGCTTCAGCCTTCCCAATCTTCCCTCTTACCAGGAGCTCTGCATGCCCACCCCCCATTCTCTCTTCCCTCTATTCCAAGGTTCCCCCTTCTCCCCCACTGCCAGGGGCTGACTCTGTGTACCCCCATTCCCTCCTTCCTCCCATACTAGGGTCTTTCATTTTCCCCCTGCCAGGGAATCTGTCCCCCACTCCCCATGCTTCTGCCCCATGTCAGGGGCTCTGTGTGAAACCCCATTCAACCCATGCCAGAGCCCTGTGTTCCCTTCTCATTCCTGGGGCTCTGTGTGCCCCCTCCTTCTCCCACCCTTCTTATTACTCTTCTTATGTCCAGGAGGTAAGTCATTCAGTGTCAACATGTTCAATTCTATTGTGAGGACAAGCAGAGATGAGCAGGGGTATTGTTATGCTAGCAGTCATTAACTGGTGCCATCAACCAATATTGATCCTTGCAATTCCAGAGGTGCTTGAAGCTGGGTCTCTGATGAACAGAGAACAGTACCTCTCTGCATCTTCCATTTTCCCCCTTCCAATTTTCCACTTCCCCCAAAAATTAATAGGGTTCTGCCCATTGGTTCCTAGAACATTCTCTGACATGTTGGCACCGATGAATCATTCAAAAGTTATCATTTTACGGGCAAACAGAGAAAGGCCATCAGTTGAGAGTAGGGCCTTGCAAGGTCAGACAATTATATAGGGTTAGGATTTTTTTAATGCAGGTTGGCTTGGACAAAGCAAATGGCGAATTTTTATATGAATTAACCCCAGCAAAAGCAAAACTGAATGTCTAATATCTTACCCAAATAACTCAATAAGTTTGTATTTAATTTCAATCTTCTGTTCGTGGCTGAGCTGTCGGCAGAATCTGAATTGGTGAAGAGCTATTGCCATAGCCCGCAGGGATATTCCATCGCGTATAATTGCTGGAGGTAAATGGCAGATTAGATTTCCAAGTATGTCCACATCATATTCATCATTGATGGAACCGTTCTGAAACAAAGAGGCCAAAGTTGATGTGTTTACCTCGCTGATAGTGTTAATACCAGGTATTGTACTGAGCATCCCAACAGTACCACAATATGTTCAGCCTGTGAGTTTCAGTAACTGCTTCCTTGCAAAACAATGGCAGATGTGCAGATGAGTTAATCCAGTGGCTGTCAGCCTTTCCAGGCTAATGTATGCCTTTCAAGAGTCTGATTTGTCTTGTGTAGTTTCACCTCACTTAAAAACTACTTGCTTACAAAATCAAAACATAACAACACAAAAGTTTTGCTTTTGCTACTTTCTCATTTTTACCGTATAATTAAAAAATAAATCAGCTGGAATATAAATATTGAATTTACACTTCAGTGTATAGTATAAAGAGCAGTACAAATAAGTCATTGTCTGTATGAAACTTTAGTTTGTACCGACTTTGCTAGTGCTTTTTACGCAGGCTGTTGTTAAAGTAGGCAAATATCTAGATTGGTGGTCTCCAACCTTTTTATGCACAGGATCACTTTTTGAATTTAAGTGCAACCCAGAATCTACTCTCCCCCCCGCCCTCCTCGAAGCCCAGCTCCACTCATTCCATAACTCCCTCCCGTCACTCGCTCTCTCCACCCTCACTCACTTTCACCAGGCTGGGGCAGTGGGTTTTGGGTGCAGGAGAAAGTGCAGGGTGCAAGCTCGGGAAGTGAGTTGGGTGCATAAGGGGGCTCTTGGCTGGGGCAGAGGGTTAGGATGCAGCAGGGGTGCAGGCTCTGGGAGGGAATTTGAGTTCAGGAGGGGGTTGCGGGCTGGGGCAGTGTTGGGGTGCAGGAGGGGGTATGGGATGCTGGCTCCGGAATGGGGCTCAGGGCTGGGAGGCATTTACCTTGGGCAGTTCCCAGTCGGTGCTGCAGTGAAGCTAAGACAGGTTCCCTGCTTGCCACAGCCCCACACTGCTCCCTGGGTGCCACACAGCCTTCCTCTGCAGGGTCTCTCCCTGCATGCCATTACATTGAGGTATATGGGGCAGAACAGTACTGTGTAGGTAAGGGGATGAGCATCTGCTGCTACATGGATCAACCATGAACTCCCCCATACAGCAAGGATGCAATAGCAGCGGGACTGTTACTGCCTCAAGGTTTACAGCAGCAGTCACAGAACAGTGCTGATGCAACTTTGCAGCGTGGGAGAAAAGACCATCCATTTTCCTCTCCTGGGGAACACCCTGTGCCTGGTCCAGGTGCTCAGGATCAGCAAAGGCTGGAGAAACAGGATATGTTTCTTGGTGTAAAAACTTTCCAGGTCTGGGCTGTTCTCATCAACCCAATGCATGCGGCAATGGCGTCTCATGCGAACGCTTTGGCCACATAGGGGATTGAATACAGCTTTTAAGAAATGTTTATGCTTGGTTAGAGAACAATAGAAATCATTGGGATGCAGAGAACATAAGTATTCATACAGTCTAGAAGAGAACACAACTGGATAGATATTGATATGCTTATAAAAATATAGTACTAGCTACAACAGAGAGAAACAACAGGAATATAGGCTTTGTTTTGCTTTAAATCACAGTGAAGGAATTTTATTTGTTGAGCTAAGCAGCTTTAACCCATAAAGAAGCATGCATGAACAATAATCCCCTTGAGCTGTACCGAAAACAACTCTGCAAAACCAGGGAGTTGCAGGAATTTTTGGCCTTTTGCAGCCATCTGACCTTTGTTCTGAACAAACTAGCAGGCTGCTAAGCCAGTATCTACAGTCTGCTCTGGGGCTTGCATGGTCCAAAACATCACACACTTTTTGCACTAGCGTGGTCCTAAGATTAGAGTGGAGCCCTAATGCATGGCTACACTGGAATTTCTACAAGGCAATTTTGCTTATTCCTTAAATATAAATGACTCTTTTTATTTTTTCAGCACATGTAGACATGGACCCAATTCTGCAGTCCTTACTCATGTGTGAGTCAGAAAGACCCTGACTCCACTACAGAGCTAAGCATGTGTAAATGTGGTAATGGAATAGTCATGGCCTAGCTTTATAACATATATCCTGTTCCTACCCATGTGGATGAAAAAAAACCATGTTATGTTATTATTACTACTAAAAATTATTTGTATTATGGTTAGACAGACCAGATAGCAAGTGTAAAAAATCAGGACAGGGGGTGAGAGGTAATAGAAACCTATATAAGAAAAAGCCCCAAATATCGTCACTATCCCTATAAAATTGGGACATGTGATCACCCTAATTATGGTAGAGTCTAGGAAGCCCTAGTCATGGCCCAGGACCCCATTATGCTAGGCACTGTACAAACACAGAACAAAAAGACAGTCCCTGCACCAAACAGCTTGCAATCTAAGTATAAGACAAGAGAAAACAGACCAATGGGAGAGCACAAGGAAACAATGAGACCTTGTTATAGATAACAATGTTTAAACCCTGGTAGAAAGACTAGGATAAGATATGGTTCTCTAACATGGTTATTACATACATTTTCTATCCACTTAGCATCTAATACTGAGAATTTCCAAGAAGTCTCCCACCACATGGCTAATACCAATGTAGCTCCCTAAGTGCTAGCAATGATGAGAGCTCTAGCCTACACCAGCTACTAGTGTCTATACCACTGTATTGTCTAACCCTGAGGTCTAGAGGACCATCCCTAAGCCATGTCTACTCTAGGTCTACCATCATTGCTACCGCGGGTAAAGCTCTACCACTAGGAGATTTCCTGAAAGATGTCAGTACAGACAAGGCCATAGATAGGAACAAGCCATATCGTACCATGGTTTGACCATACCATGTTTCCCAGCCATGTCTCAATATGGTTATTTCTGTAGAGTCCATGGATTACAAGATCAAGCACAATATGAAATTGAAAGTACAATGAAAACACAAATCTGACAAAGCCAGAACTTCTTACACAATGTTAAAGTAGCACTTATTTTACCTTGTGAGGCAGAAACCATCCCAATTTATGGTAATGGCAGAAGTGACTTTTGTTTTGTTGCCCTTTTTCCCCACCCAAAAGAAAAGTATCATGCTTACCAGACACTCCTGTACCTTCTGTAGGACTGTATACTTTTTGTGCAAGTTTACAATCATAAGATCCAGTTCAGTCTTCCCCAGACTTATCAGGAAAGGGACACACGATGTGCCTGAAATGGATTCCAGATACTGAGCACTGGAGAAGGAGTAAAAAAAAAAAGCAACCAAACACTTCTTAGTTTGTAAAGCTGGACTTCAGCTCTACCTAGTACTGCATGTGAAGACCACAGTGACAGGGTCACCTTTAGAGATGGGTAAGTTGGCATAACTTACATATTGAGGAGCTAGAAAAAGATGCAAGTTAAAGTAGTCTCCACTTACACTGAGGGGTGCTTAGAGTGTAAACCCTGTGTAGAATGGAAACCACTTCAAGCCAGAGGGTGCTGCAGTAACCCCAACACCCCTAGTCCCAGTACCTATTCTCACACCTTCTTCCAGAAATTTACAGCATGTAAGTCAACATCTTCCCTTAGACAATCCCAGAGTGGGTGTAAGGAGCTCTAAGGCAGTCTGAGCTTAAGGGAGTCTAGCTCAGGGGATCTCAACATTTTTATTTCTGAAGAACCCCCCAACGTGCTATAAAAACTCTATGTCCCACCTGTGCCATAACTGTTTTTCTGCATCTAAAACAAGTTTGAGAACCACTTATCTGCAGTGCTCCCAGTCTCTCCCTATGCAGAAGCAAAGGGCCAAACAACCACCAGTTTTGATTTCCCATATGGCAATATGCTGTGCTATCTCTAGACAACTGGGCTGACTAAGAAGCTTTACTATATAATGACCACTGTGATAAAGTCAGAATACATTGCAAAGTCACCCTTTGCTAGTGAACTCCTCGAAGATAGTTTTTAATTTATTTTATAAAATAAAATGCAAGGATATAGCAGAGTTTGACAGCACTACTAATGCAGGCATGGCCAACACAGCTAAGTGAACAGAATATTTTAATAGGGGAAAAAACAAACAATCTTGTAAACAGTTAACACAAAAACAATAAATCCTCCAGTTGGCATATTTTAGAGGACTATAAAGTAAATATAGCTTCAAAAACCTACAATGGAGGCGAGCATTTCTCATCTTTCTAATGAGTCAAGATGCAGTGGGTGGATTACTGATAAGAATTTTGGAACATGTCACTCTTTTACAATGGTCTTAGAAGGGCTGCCAAATGAAACCAAAACTATGTGGTTTTCCATCTGAGTGGCAGACATCCTTTTAGAATTGAATCTAATCCCAAAGATATGCCAGCCAGGCTTTCCAAATGTTTCTGTGCTCTGAATGAGCAGTCCTGTGAAGGCAAGAGCATCAGAGTATGCCAGCTGTTTCTGATGGAATAGAAGATGATGGAGCATAAGGGGGTCTCTGTCAGACATGCCCGATATCAGAGTTTATCCAAACATTTCCATCAAAAGTTTTTTCCCTAATAGAAAATCCTCTTTCAACCAAAAGGAATTATTTATATTTAAGTCAGAAATTTTAGTTTTTCATTACAAATTGTATGGGGGTGGAGGGGAAGGAAGGGAAAAATGAACCACTGATTTTTTTCACTCCACTCTTCTCTCGCCCCCGAGAGAATGAGTTCCCAGAAGGACAAAACAGAAATGTTTTGAAAAATGAAAAAAAAATATTTTTAAAAGGTGTTACAAAACCTCATTTCACTGAAAATTTCAAATGAAATTTAAAAAAATATTTTTCAAATTTTTCCATGAGGAATAAACTCCCCGCTCCCTCCCAACAGCTCTACTTGATAAGTTAGGCATCACAAAATGTCTGTATCTTTAAACAAAATATAAACAAACAAATGTAAGTGAATTTAGCAGTTATGAATGGTGATGAACAGAAAGGCCTAGAGAATTAAGTCATCTGTTCATTCATAGAGCAGGGTAGAGCTTTATAACAGTTCTACATGTATTAATAAATTCCAGGTATGATGGTTCTCATGAAGTGACTGGAACCAGGGATTTTTAAAATTGGCATGTTTCTCGCAAATAACGGAACACACATCAAATGGTAACTTTTGGTTGATATTGATTTGGCTGGAACCAGTGACTTGTATATAAAACTATCATTTGTTTGACTCATCCACTTCTCTGGCACTAAAATGGTTACGTAAAAAAAGCTGTTGAAGATTAAATTGAATATATCGCCATGCATACTACAAGAACAACTTACGGAAGCACTGATAAGAGGAAGGGAGGGATAGATGTGTTGGAGGCTTTCCAAAATTTCCAAGCCAAACAGTTAACCTGAAAACAAAATATTTAGCATCTTAGGCACTTATGAATTCTGAGGAAGAATGGAGATATGGTGTTTATTATATTTTAAAAATTAGTATACGTAGAATTATGCTTGTCTTCAGAGTTTTTTCATGCACACAATTTCTAGAAAGTTGTTTGTAGCCTCCTCTTTCTGTGTGCCAGAGATGAAAAGGCCTATGTTTGGGTGCATATCAGGGTTTGCATGAGTTTTAAATAGATTATTCATGAATTAGCTCCAAATCAAAAATGAACTGCAGAAATTACTCTGCAATTAATTATTGAACAAATGAAATAGTGAAAATCAAATCTGTTAATGGACAGTTCTCACAGAACATATGAAATTCACTGAAAAAATGTTATGAAATCACACTGCTCTAATCCACCTATAGTTTGTGTATTAGATTATGCACATAGAAAAATATACACACATGCACAACCACTATTATGTTTCCAATTTACCTGATATGGAGAAAGCAACTGGAGATTCTTTTCAAAGAATATGAAATTATTTAGAAAAGAGTCGGTGCTCAGACGCTCGATCTGCTGGCATGTTACTCCTTTCACCAATTGCCCTATACTGATAGAGAGAACACACGGTCTCATTAATTTGTTAGTATGCTCCAGGGCAGAGGATCTTCATCTCTTTCACTCTCAAGAAAGAATCTCTTCTGGACACCTCTTCATTCCTCCCCACCTCCTTGTGCCCTCCTCTTCATTCTACCTCCTTTCATTGTTCTTCTTCCCCCCTGCCTTTTTGTGCCCTCCTCTTCATTTCACCTCCCCGCCCCACCCCCTGCCTCTTCGTGACTTTCTCTGATAATGAATCATTAAAGCCATCAGAAAGCGGAACTGAGCCTAAACTGAAAAATTTTGATCAAGATCTTTGGGGGTCTTTTAATAAATGTTTTGAGAATAAGGGCTCCTCTTTATGAGAAAGATGAAGGGGCTTGAGGTCCCATGAGATGAAAGGTGCTATATAAATGTATAATATTTTGAGAATTATAGAAGACTGTTTGCTTTATTGCCACTCTGATAACAAAATGAGGCTTCAAACGCATTTCACCTGGATGTAAACAGTGAGTCTAGTATCCATACCTTAAGAGGTCAGCGGGCGCTGTTGTTTTCTTAGACAATAGTTCATACAGAAACAAGGCCTGAAATTAAAAGTACATTACAGTGCATCCTGGGTAATTTGTATGACATCTCAGGGAAATCCTGTAGTATCTTTCTTATGAATTTTACAGCCATTAAACATGATCAAGAAGCCCAAGACCTGCAACCTCTATTCACAGGAATAGTCATTATCGCTGACTTAAGTGATGGTATAGAGGTTGGACAGTGATCATGATACCTCTGTGTATAGACCACAGAATTGGTTTCAAATACAAGTGACAATTACACAACATTCAGGAAGAAGAAATAAGTGGCAGAATCTTGACAAGCTTTGTCCCTAGGATATTTAAAACAGTTTATTCTTATATAAAAATTCCTGACCAAGTCAGTGAGACCTTTGGTTGTGGGTGTCATCAAAGCGTATTTGGATTGATTCCTTCCTTTTACCCATATTCTCCAATCTCATTCTGAATTAATGCTTCTCTATCTCTGCTCTCTTCCCATTCTCCAGTAAGCACCAGAACACACCTCTGAAAATGGGGTAGGAAGGGGAAACAATAGTAACGATAACCTTTTTTTCCTATTGGACAAACGTAGTCTGGGATCCTAATCAAGACAGAACCCCTTTAAAAATTTAAAAAATTATCTTTAAGTGTTTCACTTTGCTTCAGAGGAAATCTATTTTTTGTATTTATAAAGGTATCAGTCACAGTGGAAATAAAAATACTATAACTACTCATTACCTGGCTCTTTCGTAATTCTTTTTCTTTTACTATTGAAGAGTTAAAATCGGTTTCCTTCCATAAATCAGAAAGACATACTTCTTTAAAAAAAGCTCCTTGTATATCTGTGACTGCTGAAGAAAGATCTCTAGATGCAAGCATCTAATATAGAGGAAAAAAGACAGTACATGGGACTGGTTTATTTCCAGATTCATAGGATGACTAAATTCTTTCATTTCAATGTAATATTTCTTAAGAGACTGCAGGCAAAGAGTTATTAATTCATTACTCAAAATTAATATGTTACTGAACGACAGAGGGTAAAGTACATAATTTTAACTGTATTTAGCATTTGAATAGAGCAAAACAGATGAGAAGTAGGAAGTAATTATTTCAGTCAACAATTCAGCCAAAATCTACATATAATTGACAGTATTTTTTTTTAAATCATATTCTGCATACAAGGTCATTGTGCTTTGGTGCAGATGGAGAGGGGGATTAGGAATTTATTATTACCTTAGTGAGGATACCTTGTTGTTGTGCAGGTGATAAATCAGAGGCATACTGGGATAAGGTGCCTCTAATAACTTGAGAAAGCTCCTTTGGGTTCATGTTGTAGAATGACTGAGTACTAATTCCAGCCACCAAAGCACCCATTTGACTAATGTTATAAAACGATAAAACCTATATAGAGATCAGAGGAAACAAAATAGGGAGTTTTCAAATTCACGTATCGCAAAAATCTTTAAAGTAAAATTTCAGAACCATTAATACTAGAAGTGCAATATGTTTTTTGTCTAAAATTCACCATTCAACATCCAACTCTTTGGAATGTAGAACCTCCAGTAACAGTTTTAACATTTCTTAAAGTTCAGCTAATTGTGGCAGCAACTCAGAACTGAAAGTAAAATTGTATATTAAAAATGTACATTCTTCCTATGTCAAGTTATCTCTTAGGCACTATATTTTCCTATTTTGTGTTAAAACACTCTTTAAACAGAATTTTCTGACCAGCTCTGTCAATGACAGCATTACAGAAATCTTGTACTGAGAATAAATTAGAGAGTAAAACTCTGGATTCCAAACTTTTCAAAATCAACAGCTGCAGTTGATTAAAAAAAAAAAAAGATTGCTGCACTTTGTTTTCATCAAATGTGATAAAGTTATATCAGAAAAATCCCAAAGGTACCTTTTCATAAGTGAGGTATTTGCTGGATAAAATCATAATTTGGCTTTTTGCCCATCCAGAGACTTGGTTTAATGTTGAAATAGCATTATGCACGGCTTCAGGTGACAAAGAGTCCAGCTGACTTGAAGTCAATCCAACCACCGCATCCGAGAGAGACCCCAGGGTATCATTCAAGGTCTGGTTTTGCATGGCAATGTCTAGGAGTTGGGCTTTGAGCTACGTCAAGAAAAGGCATATGCAGAGCATGAAGTTGTATTTAAGAGCAGGGAAGTTTGACAACATCTAGTTTCAATTGTTACCCAAACATTATCAGGAGTTTTTTGACTAACCATCATCACCAGAAGCAAGCACTTAGCAAGAATCCACTTCACAGAAATCCTGAAGTAGACCCGACAGATGGCAAATATATATGAAGAGTGAGGAAACAAAATGAGAGGACTAAATGCTGTTAAAAACATCAATGGGCTTTTATCTCTGGCATTACTTATTCAAGTACTTTTTAATGTATTTCTTGGGGGTCAGTGATTTTTCACTCTTTTCTTGTTGGATTCTAAAGAAAAAATTTATCTTAGCATGGGGAGGGTGGGAAACAGATTAGCTAGGATAGTTCATGCAAGAGTGAACAAATACGCACCTTATAAACATCAGCCTGGAAGCCTCTTAGTTGATTGCATTTCATCATTTGATGAAGTAAAACCCGTGCCACAATGGCATCCATTTGTTCCATATTATCATAAAAACAAACCAACAAGCCTAACCTGTATGGAAGACCAGAAATGAATTAGCCACCTGCAGATACATGAGTGCAGCTCCTGTGCTTACAGTCTTTAACTAGCTTCCTGATCACTTCTAATTATCACCAGCACCTCGAATTACAGTCTTTATAGCCCTGAACAGTCTGAGACCCACACTCTCCTGTACTCTGTTAAAATCAGTTGGGAAGCGCTTGCTGTCAGAACTTAGGTGAATGACTCAATATGTTGTGGCAGGATTCTCTCAGCTGAAGGATTCCACTTTTGGAATGTGCTCCCTTTGGAAGGATTTTAGGTATAATCCCCACTTTAGACAGGATGAAGGGGTGGATATGATGAATAACTCTACTGAAGTGAATAAAGTTCCACTGGTGTAATGAGAAAAGAATTGGAGCCGTAAAGCCTATTCCTTATAAATTTGAAAAAAGTCCAAGGAATTGCCTCAGGGGACTGCAAACAATTCCAGAGACTGGTGTCTTCGGACTAAATAGGATCATTTATATGACAAAATATAATATAAATGTAAAGGAACAAAATGTTCTTGCAGGTGGTTCACACTGAGAATTCACGAGAAAGGTTAATTTTCTTTCTTATTGTTATTATTGTTAAAGGGAGTTTAGCGCTGGTTTGACAGCCCTGAAGATGGAGATCCTCTGTTTACCTACAGAACTGGGCATAGACACCATCTTTATGAGTTGCTGGAGGGTGCTTGACCCCCTGCTCCACCCCTTCCCCCAAGCACACCCCACCCTTGCTCCTGTTCCTCCCCTCCAGTGCCTCCTGCATGTTTCTAAACAGCTGATCTGAGGCAGAGGGGAGGTGCTGGGAGGGAGGGGGAGCATCTGATCCACAGGACTGCCAGTGGGTGCTGAGCATCCACTATATTTTTGGAGCGTCCACAGAGTCAGCACCTATGCCTCTGAAGGCCCATTAAAGTGGGGGAGGCTAGATCATTCTTTTTACCTATTTCCTCCTTGGCCTCTCTGCTACAACTGTTAATGTGGATATCAATTAATGACACTTGTGGTAGTGGTGGCTAGTGTCATGTGTGATTCCTTCCTCAAAGTCTATTCTGCCATAATGCCTAGAGATCAATACCATCAGGCAATGGTTAGGCAGGTGGCTAGTTGTGTCTTCTTTTCTGCTAAAAACTTGTTTTATTGTAACTTCATCCTCCTAAACTACCCCTCCCACCCACACCGTTTTTGAGTGTTTCATCCACCTGTGAAATTATGCCTGACATATAGGTTGCAAACTCTCTCAGGCAGGGAATATCTTATTTGTCTATATAATGCCTAACACAACGGAACCCTGATTCTTGGGAGCTACTAACAACATGGACACCTGTCCACACGGAAGATGGAGTGAGACCATTAGAAGCACTTTCAAATATCCATCTGATGGCAACAACTCTTGGTTATTACTAACTAGTGGTAATCTAGAAGTAAAAGACTATGATGGTCTAACAATCCCATGCAGCATCCAGTCCCTTCCCTCCACTTTGCTCCAGAAAAGCATTTTTAAAGACAGCTAAAAATGAAAACGTCTTGCTTGCCTGTAGATAGTTGAAGTGTTTATCAGATCAAATCCTGATGAGTTTATTCTTTCTAGAAAAGCTTGCGCAAGTTCTGGTGTGATATCATATACTGTATCCAGCTGCTTTGTTGCATTGTCATAGCTTATGAATAGTCTCATCTAGTTAGTACAAACAAAAGAATATTATCAGGAATCTATACAAACTAAAGACATTAATATACATGTTTGATACTATAAACAATCATCTGCCTCCATTCAGATTACACAGATGGTACAAAGAGCAATTTGGATAATACAAAGTTTAAGACGGCAAAGACCAGTAGTTCTGTATCATGTTTAAATAATTTGCAATCTAATATAGGGCCTGATCCTGCCATGGAAGTTTTGATGCAGACAGATTGTGGGAAAAGACAACGATAAACATACACATCTTATTAAGCACTTATGAATGTTGTACATTTTTCAATTTTAAAAGAAGCAGTGGAGTGGTTCATTAACAGATGATCGACTTAACATTTGGATTTGGTTTGCAACTAAGTAATTTTAAATATACACATTAAGCTTCCATTTTTAAGTTTGTGCTTGTGACTATTCTAGCTGTGCATCACATCACTGGATAACTGATACATTCAAACACATTTTTCTACTTACTTCATTCAGACTAATTTTCATAATTTCTTCTAATGGAAGATGGACCATATATCTTCCCAAAATCCATAGATTTTCTGCACTGACCCAAGAAGTTGAATCATTTAACTCTGTTTTGTACAAAAATACTCATTTAAATGTAAACAATGTAACTGTGATTACACATAAACATTATACTCTGTACATCTTCACTGCTGGATAATCAAAGGAGCTCTAAAATCATAACACTACTATGTCTTGCTCTTAAAAATGGACAATGTCAGATAGTTTAAATCCATAAATGGTGGGGAGGAGATGAGCTATAACCAACATTTTACAAACATTAATAACACAAATGCATTCATTAATATTTTAAAATGTCAATAAATCTGTTTTGTTTGCTTTAAAAAAAATTTCCTCTGGGGTTTGTACACCCATCTGTTGTGGCTTCATGCTAATAATGAGAATCAAAAAGTGAAAATGACTAGTCTGTCTATACTGCCTAAACTGAACAAAATGCAAAAGTAAAAAGCAGCATACAGTAGCAGTTTTTCTGAAATTCAGTTTTCATAATCAGATGTCTTACTTGGTAACATAGGTAAAGCACTTTATCTTTGTATACTATTAACCTGACAGGGTCCCTTTAAATGACTGATTATATGCTATGACTATACAGAACACTCTCATTGTTAATGGAGCTGATATTTTTTACTTTCTCTGAGGTTAAGATTTAGTACAGCCTTAAATTAGGAGAAAGGCTGAAGAAATATAATACCATATTATAAAAAGAACAATCATTTGCATTTATATAGCACAGTCCAAGAGTCTCAAAATGTTTTTAAAATAAATAATCACAACAGTCCTAGGAAATAATTATCCTCATTTAACAATTGGAAAAACTGAGGCACAGAGCAGCTAAGGCTTACATTTTCTAAACGTGGCTATGAATTCTGGTGACAGGTTTTAGAGCGGTAGCCATGTTAGTCTGTATCAGCAAAAACAATGAGGAGTTCTTGTTGCACCTTAGAGACTAAGGGTATGTCTTCACTACCTGCCAAATCAGCGGGTAGCAATCGATCTTCTGGCGATCGCTTTCTCGCGTCTTATGAACGAGCCCGCTTTGGGCTCTCTCCCCAGGCTCCCGCCACCTGCCCCACTCAGCTCCCGCTGACAGCCTGGGTGCAGGGAACCCAGGCTGACAGCAGGAGCAGACTGGGGCAGAAGGCAGGACCCCGGCTGGCAAGGGGCCAACGGGGGGAAACCCCAAAGTGGCGGTGGGCTGAGCGCTCAGCCTGCTGCTGCTTTGGGGTTTCCCCCGTTGGCCTCTTGCCAGCTGGGGTCTCAGCCTGCAGCCAGCCTGGGTGTAGGAAGCCCAGGCTGGCAGCGGGAGGTGAGACCTCAGCTAGCAGGAGCCTGCGGGGAAACTCTAAAGCAGCAGCGGGTTGAGAGCTCGGCCGCTGCCGCTTCTCAGCTCTCTGCCGCTTTAGACTTCCACCCCCCACCCCCGCAGGCTCCTGTCAGCGGGGGGTCTCAGCTCCCGCTGCCAGCCTGGGTTCCCTACACCCAGGCTGGCAGCGGGAGCTGACTGGGGCAGGCGGCAGGAGCCTGGGGAGAGAGCCCAAAAAGGCGGCGGGCTAAGCACTCAACCTGCTGCTGCTTTTGTAGTGGTAATAAAGGTGACCCATTTCCAACCGTTGACAAGAAGGTGTGAGTAACAGTAGGGAGAAATTAGTTTTTGTAATGACCCATCCACTCCCAGTCTTTATTCAGGCCTAATTTGATGGTGTCTAAATTGCAAGTTAATTCCAGTTCAGCAGTTTCTCACTGGAGTCTGTTTTTAAAGTTTTTTTTGTTGAAGAATTGCCACTTTTAAGTCTGTTACTGAGTGTTCAAGGAAACTGAAGTGTTCTCCTACTGGTTTTTGAATGTTGTAATTCCTGATGTCAGATTTGTGTCCATTTATTCTTTTGTGTAGAGACTGTTCGGTTTGGCCAATGTACATGGCAGAGGAGCATTGCTGGCACACGATGGCATATATCACATTGGTAGATGTGCAGGTGAATGAGCGCCGATGGTGTGGCTGATGGGATTAGAGCGGCGTTTCTCAAACCGGGGGTCGCAACCCCTCGGGGGTCGCCGGCCACCTCCCGAGGGGTTGCAAGCTCCTTGTGCCGCCAAAAAGCCGACGACTTGATCACTTCCGCATTCGGCGGCTTTTCGGCAGACATGCCGAGCTATTTCGGGAGTGCTCAGCATGTCTGCTGAAAATAGCCGTGGAATGCGGAACTAATTAATTCGGCGGCTTTTCAGCGGACATACAAGGGTCCACTGCGCTGAGGCAGAAAGCAAAAAGGGGTCGTGTGTAGTTTGAGAACCGCTGGGTTAGAGCCTACGATTGTGTCCCTTGAACAGATATGCGGATAGAGTTGGCACTGGGGCTTGTTGCAGGGTTTGGTTCCTACGTCAGTTAATTGTGGGTGTCCCAATATTTGGGTGCTCAGCTTGACACCTCAAGGGCCTGATCTGCAGAGATACTGATCACCCACAACTTTAGTTGATTTCTATTAATAGTCATGGGTACACGTTGGGGACTTTCCACATCTCTGAAAAATAAGGCCACAGGTTTCTCAAACTGAGGCATACAAAATCAGTGGGCATTTTTGAAAACACAGATCTTAAGTGAAAGTGACAGCCATATGATGGTTGATATGGTGAAACGGAGTTCAGAATAGACTCCAAAAGTCCTTGCTTCCAGTCCCTTGCTTTCATCATTAGACAATACGATCTCCCACCATCAAGCACATTAAAAGACAGGAAGGGAGAGAGAGAAGAGGAAAGGGGAGTGGTGGGGGGAGGAATTTTCACAATGTAAAGATCCTGACTGCAACATTTAATAGAAGAGGAAACTTGCTTTGGCAACACTGGAAACTAGGGTCCCTGGAGCCTTTTTTGTTCTTTAAAAATCAGGCAGAAAATATAAAACATCAGCACCTGTTTTTGTAAAAGCCACCAGAGTTCTTCATCTTTGGAGAGGTTGGTATTTTTAATAGGGAAAAAATGAGAATTAGCTGAGTTACTCAGAAACAAATATCTAGAGATATGTTTAAAACAACACGTCATCTCATGTTGATCTTAAGACTTTGACACAACTGAACAGGAAGACATGCGATTATGAAACAGCTCTCTGCCATTCCACAGGCACAACAAATATACAAATGGGGAAATATCTGCAACCAAAACTAGCAAACACATTGGGAAGGCAGCCTACTACATAACACAGATACATGGTATGTTTCAAGATTCTTGCACTGCTGAGCTGCAGTGGAAGGGAGGGGATGCAGCAGAGGGGTGTGAAAGCTCCGTGCTTCATGTTGTCTTCATACTGTTCCTAATCCATAATGGTCACAGGAGCAAAGAAGAGACCATGACAGCCAAGACCATTTGCCAATGCTGGAACTCTTAGGTTGGGCATTGTAACTCTCAGTTAATTCTTGCCTGTGTATTCGCTTGTTAATTAAGGGAGGATGTGTTTGTACTAATGCACAAATCTGGAAGTCAGAAGATCTAGACTCTTCACAACTCTGGCTCAGACTCTCAATCTGTAAAATGGTGCTAATCAGAGGTGAAAGTAAACCGGTACAGCATACCAGTAAGAAAGTGGCTGACAGTATGGGCTGGTACACAGCCCACGTTAAAGCACTGCTGCGACAGTGCTTTTAGCACCGTGCTGGCAGGGCCACTGACGGGGGGGAGGAAGGGCAACTCTCCCAGGGCCCGGTGATTTAAAGGGGCTGCCCCAGAGCTCCCAGCCACCACCGCTGCTACCACAGCAGAGGTGAGAGCCTTGAGCGGTGGAGGCTGGTCAGCGCTGAAGGGCTGGCTGAAGGAGTCTGGCTCCAGCTCCACCCCTTCCGCCCAGGTCCCTGCCCCTTCTAGGGGCAGGGCTGACGACAGGGGGGTACAATGGGTACAGCTGTACCGGGCCCCGGACTTAAGGGGGGGCCCCCTTAAATCCGGGGCAGGCCTGGTACGCTGCTGTACCCCCTTGTCGCCGGCCGGGGGGGGGGGGGGCGGGTGGCGGGAGACCGGCCGGGGGGGGGGGGGGGAGGGGCCCGCACTATCTGCGTACGGGGCCCCAAAATTCCTGTCACCGGCCCTGTCCAGGGTCACGCCCCCACCTTCCCTAGGAGCCCAGCCACACTGCATATCAGTAAGTCCTTCAAAGGCTTCGCTACACTTGCAGGTTATAGCACAATAAAGCCTCCCAGAGCACTCTCAGAGCATGAGAGGCAGAGGGAGGGGGGGTCTGAACTTACAAGACAGCATGCTGACACACTCCCAGCACTCCAAAAACCCACTCTCTCTCTCCCCCCACATACACACAACACTCTCCACCCCACTCCCCACATTTGAAAAGCATGTTGCAGCCACTTGAATGCTGGGATAGCTGCCCATAATGCACTGCTCCCAATGCCACTGCAAGAGCCGCAAATGTGGCCAAGCCAGTGCGCTTGCAGCTGTCAGTGTGGACAGACTGAAGCGCTTACCCTACTGCACTCGCCAAAGGTTGGTTTAACCCAAAGCACTCTACAGCCCCAAGTGTAGCCAAGCCCTAAGTTACTTTCACCTCTGGTGTTAATACCTACTTACCTCTCAGGGGTGTCTGAGGCTCATTTATTATTAGTAAAGAAAGTGAGGAATACTTGTAGCACCTTAGAGACTAACTAGTTTATCCTCTAAGGTGCTACAAGTATTCCTCGCTTTCTTTATGGATACAGACTAACATGGCTGCTATTTATTATTAGTGTTTACCTATTATTGCACAGGAGCTTGATCCTGCTCCATTGAAGTCATTGGGCATTTTGCCATTGATTTCAGTGGAAAGAGGATCAAACTGTGGAAGAGCAAATTGCTACTATTACTACTAAAGGGCTGCTAAAGAGGTTAATGAAGTGTATCCGGCTTCTCTGATGTCTTATTGCTGTTGCTTTGGTGCCCCCTAGTGGAATGTGTGCGGTACTGTTTAGTCCTGGAATAAGCACCTCAGCCACCAGAGATAAACAGCTGCCAAAGGCAGGAGGAGGGTATTATTGTGAAGGAAATACATTTATTTTACTTTGCTTTTAATTTTGTCATTTCTCTGAATGATCCAGTGCCCCAAAGTTAGAGCCCCCATAGCCTCCTGTTATGTTTAAAAACATGTTAGCTAACATTTTCAAAGATCACCTATTTTCCTAGTCTAAACAGGTACCACAGTGAACTTCACCTCTGTGCAGAGAGCCTGTACTAGGATAATACACCACTTAAATCCCATATAAGCCTTAGAAACAGGACTAAAGGGACATATAGTCCTTGTGTATGGTTTTCTGCCCAAGTGTGTAGTTCACTTTTAAGAATAAGCATATTTTATAATTCTATCTGCAGTGCAGCTCTAGCAAAAGACATATGCCTACTGTATGCTGGAGAGATGGACAGTATTTAAGAGGGCTGCCCTTAACACAGCACTGTTCATAATGCAGATAAAAGTTCACTAGGAAAGATGAACCCTTTCCTGGACATGTTTCCAGAGAGATAAGTATGTCTTCCTTTTAATGTTCAACATACCATTGGTGATATAGGATTTTTGTAGAATCTGCTTCATCCAGTTATACAGAGTTCTTTGTGCATTTGCCATTGTCTTGTCATACAGGTCTTTGAATACTGCGGATCTAAATGATAAAATGGCACAGGCAAATTAATTGATAAGTGGAATTTCTTTTAATGGTACAGATTAGCAAACATGCTTTTAGAGCATCAGAATGAATGAAAACTAAATAGAAAGTTGTATCTTGATGCCAGATATAGAGCCACTATATCAAACTATTTTTTAAAAAAAGTATATTTAATCAGAAGACATTAGAAATGTTTATTTTCATTGGGAAATAAATGACTTACAAGTTTCTGAAAGTGTCTTGTGGAAGATCTTTAGGGAGGCTTCTAATAACTTCAGGTTGGAGATAGCTCACTGACGACACCCGCAGAACTTGGCTTAGTATATCCACACATTCCATAGAGCTCAGAGCTGGAAAGCATTTCTCCAATGTAACAAGGAACAAGGTCCTGTTTCCTCCTGGGCTTTGGAAAATTCTCTCCCTAATCCTGTCCAAATCGAGAACAATATTTCCCAATTCCTGCAGATATCCGAGAGTTAAGAGAATATATTTACTTTAATCATTAATTTAATACATTTTTAATTTAAGGCCTGATAAAAAGCAGTGTTGACACAACATTCCATTATTTTGAAATAGAGCAGCAATAAATACTGTGACTAATTGCATTACTGGGGATTATTCTTTTCTCCTGAGGGACAAAAATCAGCTTGAATCCCAAAGTGAAAAGCAGAAAAAAGCTACGAATGGCTGGAGATTACGAAGTATTTGCCTGGATGTGTGGCAAAATGTGAAGTTTTTTGGCAACCTGTGCATAAAGTATGTTTTTATGTAGATAAATAATCACCTTACCCCCCACAGAATGGATCTTTTCCACATGCCATATTTCTTGCAATGCCTACCCAAACATACGACCTTCAGAAGACTGGAAAAACACTAAAAACATATTGTAAGAACACTTTTACCCTTATAGAGGGATGGACTAGAACTAATAAGTCATTTCCCAATTTAAATGTCTGTGGTTTAAAGACAGCACTTTCAGGAATTATGTTTCAGTGCTAGTTCTAGGGATGGTGATTTGGCATTATGATCAGTCCTGGAGGTACCTGTGAATACCATGTGAGAAAATGCCATTTGCAGCTCTGATTAGTATTATTTACATAGCGCCCAAAGTGTTCTAGGCACTTACCTGTGTGCTCTGACAATGCAATCTGAATCGTAACTGTCTGAGTAAAACAGACCCTACAATACATTGAAGTCTTGTATTATTTGGACACTCATCGCATATCTCCAGGGGAGCATCCTCCATTTTTCCTGGTTCACTCTCCTCCATGTACAGGACACCTATGTTGCAGGCCATTCCTCCCATCACAGAACACCCTTTCTTCCCTATCCATAAATATCATGTAATGACCCCAGTCCTGCAAAATGATACATGTGGGTGGACCCCTAATGCCCATGTGAAACCCCACTGGTTTCAACAAGACTCTGCGTGGGCATAAGGGTCCAAAGCACAGATCAAATTACAGTATCAGGTCCTATATTGGTAGAAGAAAGTGCTCTTAGTGCGCTGTTCTCATATTCCCACACCCAATAAACAAGGGACATAAAACACCACACCTGGGAATCTAATCCATGTCTGCTGTGTTACAGTGTGAAATATTCACAAAACCCCCCACAGTCTGGCTTTCTTTCTATTTAAGTATCAAAAGGCAGTTCTTACTTTTCCCACAATTAACACAAAGCGACTTACAAAACGGTTCTTTTTGCTCCTGAAGAGATATTTCACTGCAGTTTGAAACTGCTGATGATTAATCTGTTGAAAATCTGACAACAGCTGTTTGGGCTGGTATAAAAGGTTCTCCAAGTAGTTTTTTATAGCCATCTGTAGACAGGAGGGGAATAATAAAATATATAAATATATAAATACACACACACACACGCCAAAAACTCTCTATTTAAATGCTCCAGGCTGAAAAGGTAGTAACTCCCAAGTCCTAATCCTGGCTCCAACAATGACTCCCTCTGTGGCAGTGGGTAAGTCATTTTACATCTATGCCTCAGTTTCTCCATTTGTATTAAAAAAAATACTTATCTACTTTACAGTGGGCTGTAATGATTAATCCATTCAATTACATTGAAAATTAAGAATAATGAGCCCTGTTAATAATAATAATGCAAAGCCGAAAGAAACATGCAACTGGATGGGAAGGAAAGTACATGCCAGGTCGTCAGTCAATAAGTCACATCACACCCCATCAGCAGTGAACAAAGCCCTATGTGTTTTGGAACTCAGAGGGAACAGATAACATTAAGAGAAACCATTAAAAGTGTGATTAGCACTGGCATCTCACCTTTACTCTTCCCTGGACTGGAGTAAAAATTAATACCATACTGAATTCCAACAAGACTATTTCAAAACTAGTTTGAAGTTGCAATTTTTATCATCTGCCTTTTAAATTGCACAATATTTTAAGTTGCTAATGATATATTATGACTGAATATTACTTAAGTCACTGTTCCTGTACCTGTTACTGGAATACAGCTGGCTCTGGGTGCAATATAAATCCTTCATACTCAGTACGTACAAACTGCTTTACAGTCAGCCAATTGATTCACTAACAATTCCTAGAATAAATTCCTAAGTATTAAATATCAGTATAATCAGCTGAAGGCCTAACTACAGATACAACTTTAACCAGAACTTCATCTGGTGTAAATCTACATAGCCCTATTGACATCAGCTCAGGATCTCTAAATGCTCCATACCAGTTAATTACCTTAAGCATTAAATCCTTCTTGTAACTTTTATTTCTACTTTAATTCACATTCTTTTATTTGTACTTAAAATCAATAACCCTTATGCCTGTGACTATTCAGTGTCATCTAAGGCTACTTTAAACTTATATCATAGCTCTCCACAAAAGCTTCAAAAACTAAAATTAAAAGCAAAACCTGAATGTGAATCCCTATAGTTTTGGAAAAGATATGATGACGAAATGAAGTCATGGGACACTGATTCATGTGTTTCTGAATGGCCATGGGCTTTTTGATAAGGTTAAGAATAGAAATTGGACATTAGATATTTTTTTAGTATTCAGGGAGACCAAATTCAGACCTCGTGTAAAGGGAGCAGCTCAACTGATGCTGATGACATTGCTCCAAGTCTGAACTTGGCCCCCATAATTTGTAATGGCAGCGGATAACGAACAGTGCGTACTTCTTGCATTACTTATGCTGCCACAAGAAGTTGTGGGTTTTGTGTGTGTGTGTGTGTGTGTGTTTAAACAAAACAGTTTGGTGAAGTCTTGAAAGGAGCGAGAGTTTTGTAGGAAATCTAGCATCTCACATTCCTTAGAAGTAATGCAAACCACACCTCCTGAAGTAGGGGTAGGAAAATCCTCTGTTTTATGGAGAAACATGGCATGGCTAAGTTACTTGGCTAGCAGATAGCAGTTACCATACCAAACAGTGATTGCAAGCCCTGTCTTGCCTCCAAAAGAGGAGCAAAAGGATCCCCTTTTTATTATTTGTGTAGTAGTCCTTTACAAACTTCTGAAGGCCATAAAGCAAAGTATTCTATCTTCAAATTAATACTTACCTGCAGTATTATACAGACTTATTGGTCAACTCTACAATTTAACTCTACAACTTAGACAACAGACATTAGTTTTCTTAATATTTTCTCCCTCTCTCTTTAGTAAGAAAGTTTTGGATCTTAAAAGGGTACTAACCTGTAGGCTGCTAATAGTAAACATAACATTTTGAGCATGGAAATATGCCATGATTTTTTTAGGCATATCTGTTGTCCATACATTAGTGCTACAGCAGGGGGAAAAAAGCAAAATACAGGTAAAATAATAAACTAAGTTTACTTACAAGAGAAAATAAATATGACAAACAAGCACTATTACTAATAAGACACTGATGCAAGGATTTAGTTAATCTTTTAGCCCAAACAGATTTACACTTAAACCCATGATTACAGGGGGGGTGGGGAGGGGGAAGGGAGAAATGAACAAAGTTAACTATCAAAAAGTTTTTGAAGTAATGTAGCATGTATTTATTCCCAGACTCATTCCATGTATATTTCTGTTTTGGCATGAGAAATGGTTTTATACTTGTTAGGAGGAATTAACAATTCTTATTGTAGTTCTGAATCATAACACCTAAATGCACAAATCCACTATACAATGATATTTGGTGGTTTACAATTCTGTACGCAGAGCCTGTAATAATGCAGGTCATAGAGCTAATAGCGTATATATACTATACATAGTAGGTTAATGTTAGTGAACACTAAATATATATCCTTTGATTACAACTTTTTATCCAAAATGTTCTATTCTAGTGCATACACTTATACTATTGACAGTACAGGATGTCATACCTTACCCCTGAAAATGGAGTATATCAAGGAAAGCTAAACATAAAAGAAAAGAAAAAGAATTAATATGTTGCATGATATTTGAAAATGTTTTCAACACATAGGTAGGGACAGTTTTATACATTACCATTCAGATATTTCCCAGCTATTATTTCCTCCTAAAGGGCATAAATAACAAATACATGTAAAAACACAAACATTTTTAGATTATATTACAGAATTTTGGAAGATGGATAAAATAAAAATACTAACCACAGCTTTTTGTAATAATGGAGGCAAATCTGTAAGAGATTATCCAATTACTAAAATTTGATTCAATAGCCTTCTAAAATAAAAATTATAAACATAAAATAAATGCATTATAAATAAGATAATTTAAAGAAAAGCAGCTTTGATCAAATGTACCTACAGCGGATGTATAGTGCTAATAAAAGTTGCTTAATGAAAGGTCATTGCTTTTAAACAACTTTTATTTACGTTAGCCAAATTCTCACCTAGCATAACTCATGGAGTTAGCCAGCAGAGAAACCGATCCCATATTTCTCAATTGTACTGAATCTATTTCACTACATATAGCATTTTCAATCACAAAACATTATTTTCCCTACATAAGATTTCTGATCTTACCTTTATCAGGCTTCTGACCACTTGCACTCCCTGCATGATTCATTAATATCAATAAGAAACATATCTTCAGATTTTTGGACATTTCTTCTGCTGTTTATTAGAGTCAGAAGATATTTGGATTGCAAAAGAAAACAAAAAGACAATGTCAAAAGACAGTATTTATCCTAAAATTTCAGCTATAAATTAAAGATGGATCTGAAATGCAAAATTCGGATTGAGATCATAACTTCTCTGAAATTCAGGAGTGTTTGGATCAAGGATTTTAGTTTAGACTTCTCTATAGTATAATAATAAATAAAATAAAAATAATAATAATAATACCCCCCAAACTTGATGTGTACACAGTCAGTCTTACTTCCCTTGTATTAAGCAGTTCTTTCAATTTTACTCGCTGTGGTATACATTTCATCTAAACAATATTCCAGCTAAAGGATGAATCCAGTTTAATAATAAGGAAATATGCTTCTTTCTTTGAAATTATGTCACATTTTTATTTATTCTTTTTAAAGCTATGGCAAAGTAAAGAGAGGCATATTGATGTAATTAGGCTCCCAAATAAAAATGAGAACGTATCAGTCCTGTAACACTTCCCTAGAACAATATGAAGAATAAAAATGTGTAAATAGAGCCTAAGCCCATTGCTAGTAATACAAAGTTGAACTGTACTGATGGTTACTCCAATACTTCAGTATTCACACAATCCCCCAGCATGGAAGCTCTTCACAGCATTTGCTGATCCCATTCTAGTGAGAGATGCTCAAGGGAGGGGAGCGCGTGGTGCACAGATCAGAGGGAGATCTTTGCTGCAAGTATGAGGAGGCAGGTACTTCCCTTTCTTCAGACCTTTGATGCCATCAGTTTTCTAGCAGGAAGGTTAGCTTGTATCATAACTGGGTGGACATCTTAGCTACCACAGGGCTCTGATTGATAGGTAAGTTAGGTAACAAGCTTCTGGAAATGGTGTCCATGCAAACAGAAACATGCAGCTTCACTGTTACTGAAACTGATTAGGATAATTATGATGATGATTTGTATCTAGTGCCTAGGAGTCCTAGGCATGGACCAGAACCCCTTGTGGGGAAGGATGGGAACCCACTTATTCACCATCAGTTAGGATACACTGAGTTTAATGTACATACTTTGCTATTCTTACACTATCCCTAATGCACGGGGGTCCATGCCACAAAGACTATTGAAAGACCAAGTGGCTCAGGGGGCAGGTAATGCAAAATAGTCTTTCCTTGCTATAGTACTGGTTCCTAATGCAGCTAAGACTAATAGTGACCAAAAAAATCATACTATGTGAAATTGGTTTGGTGGTCTTAGTCCATTTCCCAGGCATGTATCCTGGGAAATGGATCCACATCACAACAATTAGCACCCTCATCAACAATTTCAACACCAAAACCAAGGATTGAAAGGGAACAGTGAGTGAACTATCCTCTCGTCTACACAGATAGTATCAAAGTAGGAACATATTCACTGAGCAATGTGGGGAAGCCTTCACTGCTGTAACCCATGTCATACCTGTTCTCTGGAGAACCAGAGGATTTTCTTCTCCAAGACTCTCAATCTGGCACCTAGCCCAACACTAACTTGACCTTCCCAACAGCTAAAAGAAAAGAATGAATGAAAAACATAACTCTGTTTGAGATGTTAAATGGTGTCCTTTCATGTATATTGAAACTTCAAATAAAGATCCATTTATTATTTTAAAATTAATAATACAGATGACCATGCACATTGGACCATCTGGCACCTAACTTTGCCAGAGATCACTGTGTGGATTTGCATGCCTTGTTTCTGGGTAGTGCTGTAGGTGACATTTTAGTGGCATCCATGTTCAATCACTGTTCATTCCTATAACAACAGAATTTGGATGTATTGTCTTTTCTTCTGCATTAAATTCACTGTTGCAAATGGTATTCTGATTCTGAAATTATATTTTATCTCTTTATTAAATTGCATTCTTCTACCTTTAATTTCTTTACATAGTGTGTACATGCAAAGATTTAAAGTATTCTGTTTACCATAACAAGCTTCCAATTGCCTTCTACAAATGCCTCCATTTAACAACTCTGTAACACTAATTATAAAATTACAATGAACCAAACTTTTGGATGATGAAAAATTTTAAACATTTGATTTTGAGAAGTGGCAGTCTCATTAGTCCTGTTCATTCTGCAGAGACTAAAAAGCTCTGTGCGCTTCCCTTTCAGCTATTCCATTCCGAGTTCTACAGAACATCTGTCTCATTCAAACATATCCAATTTCCTAGACAATGAACTTTCTTGTGTTAGTTTCTGCATTTGCCCTATTAATTTGGCAGTAAGGTTTAGATTACACTGCATAGTTTAACAAATCATTCCACCACCATTCTTAATCCTGATTTAGTCGTTCAAATTAACTTGATCTGATGTGTGTATGATTTTGTTTTAATTAAAACATGTTCAATAAACCTATAAGGTGATGAAGTGCTTAACAGGCTGAACTGAACTGGATAACTAACAGTTGTATGAGAAAACACTGACATTAAATGGCCTTATTTAATGACAGTTTGTAGTGTTCTGCTAAACACAGAAACTATCAAACAAAAATCAGGCAAAAAGAGCTAATCTTAAATTATAAGCAGTTTTTAATTTTATTTTATAGCAATACCATTCCCCCCTTCCAAAGAATGACATGCAGAGAACACTGAAGAATATATTGAAAGTTTCCCTTTCATTATTTTGTTACAGGGACCTGCCATCATCTTTATTTGCTTTTTTATTCCAAATACAGTAGACTCTCGATTATCCAGGATTGGATTAACCAGGATGTGGATTAACCAGGATGTAAAAAAAATATGCACAATTCGTAGGGCCGGCTCTGGCTTTGCTGCCGCCCCAAGCACACACAAAAAAAACCTCCACCAGGGTGCAGGGCAGCCAGTAAACCAACACCCCCTCTCTCCAGTGCAGGGTGGCTGGTGAACCAGAGACCACTCCCCATACTTCCTATGGATGGTGATTATCCAGGATTTTATTAACCAGAATTATTTTTTTCCCTATCATCCTGGATAATCGAGAGTCTACTGTATCAGTATTTAGAAATTCCTGACTTTTTATCACTGTATTATTTGACTCAAACAATGCCCTAACTGAAGCCTGCTTGCTTTGTGTTAGGTCAGTGGTACCTCAGATAGCTATTCTCAATACCCACAGGCATGATTACTGATATGGAAACACGATAACACCTTTCATCCAAATTCTCCAAACCAGTGGCTCTCAACCTTCCAGGCTAGTCATTTAAGGAGTCTGCATAGCCTGAAGTTTCACTTCACTTAAAACCACTTGCTTCCAAAATCAGACATAAAAATACAAGTGCCACAGCACATTACTGAAAAATTTCTTACTTTCTCATGTTTGCCATATTATTATAAACTAAATCAATTGGAATATAAACATTGTACTTACATTTCAATATATAGTATAGAGAGCAGTATAAATAAGTCATTGTCTGTATGAAATTTTAGTTTGTGGGTATTTGCTAGTGTTTGGTTTTTTTAATGTAGCTTGTTGTAAAACTAGGCAACTATCTAGATGTGCTAATGTATGCCGGGAAGATCGCTGCTACAAGCCCCCAGTGGTACACCCTAGTTGAGAATCACTGATCCAAATGGTTCAACAATTTTTGCCCACTATTACCAGCGGCAGGTACTAGATTATAGAGGGATCACTACAGGACCTAGCCGGGAACAGGGCGGTATTAAACAGTGCGTGGCAACACCACTCACCCAGCAGAGTAAGGATGAAACTGAAGCAATACCTGGCTTATCTGACTGATCTGAGGGGCTGATTATTCACTGGTATTAAGGGCGGCAGAATTCAATTACCCGACTGGAACTGAGCCCGAACACAACCAGCCCGGAGACAGGTGCCCCAAATCTGGACCCCCCTCAATGCGCCGCTACGAACCTTCCCCGCCTCCCCCAACAGAGGACCCCGGTAGCACCGGGCTGCTTTCGCCAGCCGAGGCTCGTCGAATAACGTCCAACGTCCTGGCTTCTCTCCCGCGGCGAGCGCCCCAGTGCCAGCCCCGGCTGAGCGGCTCCTCTGGCAGGGGCGTGAGGGAAAGGAGCGTGGGCGGGACGGTGGGTGGAGAAGGGGGGCGGCCCGGCTCGGCCCAAGCGGCACGGATGCGGGTCTCGCCCCAGGAGGCGGCGTCCTCGCGGAGATGGCGGGAGTCCGGGCGCTCTGCTGCAGCCTGGCGGGCGGATCTCTCCAAGGGGAGCTGCTGCAGACTGAGACCTGCCCCGCTCCGTGCCCGCGACCTGCGCCGGGGCCCTCCGCCGTTCCTCAGAGCGGGGGACCTCGGGCTACTCACCGGCGGGCGGCCCGGGAGCAGCGCCAGTTCCAGGGATGCACAGTGGGGCCGGTTCTTTGTCAGGGTCCAGGGAGACAGCAGGTAACATTGAGTCGAAATGGTTGCCTGGTTGGAACCCACCTGCAGAGGATTATTTGCGCGAGACGTAACCCCTGAGTGCGGAATACACCTCCCCCCCTCACAGCTTTTTTCTTGTTCTACCACGTTTTCATTTGCTCCAAAAACCATTTAATAAAAACCCTTATTTGAACAGGAACCAAAACCAGAGGTAGACAGAATGATAATCTTTTATACACTGGCTTTTGGCTCAAGGATGCCAACGCAATTTAGAAGCGGAGTACAGTACAGTAAAACCTCCATTTAACGGACTAATTCGGGTGAGGGGGTGTCCGTTAAATCAAAAAGTCCGTTATTTAATAAAAAAATAAAACCGAGCTGTCGGAGCAGCAGCCCGACCGCCACAGGGTCGGGGCGGCAGCTCCACAGCTCGCCCGCTGCCGGGACCCGGGCGGCAGCCGGGAGCCGGGAGCCAGACCGCCCCCTCCCGGGATCGGGGCGGGAGCCGGCAGCCAGACCGCCCGCTCCCGGGATCGGGGCGGGAGCCGGCAGCCAGACCGCCCGCTCCCGGGATCGGGGCGGGAGCCGGCAGCCAGACCGCCCGCTCCCGGGATCGGGGCGGGAGCCGGCAGCCAGACCGCCCGCTCCCGGGATCGGGGCGGCAGCTGGGAGCCGGCAGCCAGCCCGCCAGCGGCTGGGACCGGGGCAGCAGCCGGGAGCTGGCAGCCAGCCCGCCAGCGGCTGGGACTGGGGCGGGAGCCGGCAGCCAGCCGCCTGCGAAGAGGACTGGGGCCGCAGCCGGGAGGGGTCGTGGTCTGATATGGATCAGAAATTTTGTCCGTTGCATCCAAAGTCCGTTAAATCGAGGTTTTACTGTACATACCTGCTTGTTACACATTAAGGGCTACATTTTCACAGCATTAATATACATAAAAGCAGCTTGGTAGTTTTAACTTTACTAATATTCGCACCCCAAAGTGTACACAATCTCCTTTTCTCCCCCAAACCTGGTCGGACTACTTTTCTGCCAAAATTTAAACAGCAGCTGCTTTGCTAAAAGCTGCAGAGTATATACATAGCCTTATACAAGACTTAATTACTGTTACAACCCATTTGCTATTACAGGAAAAAAATTAATAGCCATTAAGGTCGTATAATGAAACCTTCCAAGGCAGAAGGTACAAAAGTGAAGGTAGTGAACAATTACATAAAGATTGCAAAGGTGGGCTGAAATGTCCAGAAACTGCTTAAGATTCCCAATCACTAATTGAGTTTGTTTAGACTTTAAAACAACAAAACACACTAGATAAGTCAGTACAATAGAACCTCAGTGTAATGAGTTAGTAATGAGTGTAATGAGTAATCAGTTAGAAACTGATCTGTTAACCACCCATCTCATTTAGAACACAAGTACAAATCAGACAGCAGCAGAGAAAAGAAAAGAAAAAAAGCAAATACAGTATAGTACTGTGTTAAAGGTAAACTACTAAAAAAAAAGGGAAAGTTTAAAAAAATTGATGAGGTAAGGAAATTATTTCTGTGCTTGATTAATTTAAATTAAGATGGTTAAATGCATTTTTCTTCTGCATAATAAAGTTGCAAAAAGTCAAGAATTGTGCCAAGTTAATGAGGTGGGGCATTTAATTGCCTTATTTGAGAAGTCAGATTTTTCACCAATGCTGCTCTCAAAATCAGGTGTTCAAGAATTAAGATCATTACAGTTCTATACCAATCAAATCAATGACCTAGGAGGTGAAAGGCTGCTATCTCTCATCAAGCCTCTGAACTGTGCAATCCTCCACTAGCTCTTTTCATAGCACACAATACAGTTTAAACTGCAAATTTTCTAATTTGAAAAAAAACAAACCACCTCTACTTAACTACTACCATTTCAAACAAAGCTCCGATAATCCTCCTCTGAAGCATTCTGATGGGGCAGTTCTGGTTTCTACCAGCAAAGCAATAAAAACAGGTCTCTGAAAAATAGGCAGATCTGGATTACTATATTCCAGTGCAGCTACCAGTCAAGCCAGAAGTCCCATGTACCAAGTTTCCTTCTGATACAGTTACACATTTTAGGGGTATTGTATCAGGTTTATTAAAATTAGCATTTAGCTAATATTCCACAGGCACACAACTCAATATGCCTCTTTAAAGTCCAGAGAGGAAAGCACCTGCAGCCCTATACTGGACATTGCAGAAGGATTTAAAAGACTGCTGGAGGTTTCCGTTCTTTCTCCTGTATTATAGGAATTACTGAGTTATTTTGACTTTTATTTTGTCTTTCCGGGCTCTTCAGGGTCGCATTTTGTCTTTTATTACCACTTTAACCATCTTCCTATATGTCAATCAGATCCAGATGATTAGGAATATTAATGAATGAATATAACCTATATAGTCCATTATTCAGACTATTCTTTCCCCCATAAATGATATCAGGGTAACATAACCCAGTTTCAGCAAATGGGGGCTTTCAAATCAGGTTTGGATAAATGAGGTTCTACTATAGATGAGATATTGCCTTGTGCAGTTAAGATCATCTGTAGCCATCAGGAACCAGTCTCTAGGGCCAGATTTTAAAAGGTGTTTATGCACCTAAAGATGAAGATAGGTACCTGTGGGAGTTGTGTGTCAAAGTTCTGCATGTTTAGGCACCTAACTTCCTTTAAAAAATTGGTCCTAAATCAATTTAAGCTTTCCCCAGGCAGGGTGTGAAACCTGATTTGGCAGATGTTCAATGACTCTGTTCTAATGGTTTGGAACTTCAAAATCCCTTTACTGCTATAAAGTAACTAACTTTATTTATAAATAAAGTTTAATATAAAATCAACCTCAAAAGGTAGAAATCCAAAACACACAATACTCAAGAACAAAGAGGAAGCTGACAGAATAGGCATCTTCAAACTGTGGCCTGCATTAGATCCAATGACACAGGACAAGACTGTACCCAGATCATGCCTGGCTGCAAGGAGCCACCTCTATTGTCTCCAGTGTCGGGGATGTGGTCAGTGTTAGTTCTTATATCCTTAGACTGAGATTTTGTGAGCTACCTCGAAAATTTAGATACCCAATTTCTATTAATGAAAATCCCTAGGTAATCTTGAACATCTCAGCTTTGAAGTAGAAAGTCTTTATAGGGCTGGTGTCACTATCTTCTCCATTGGGGATAGGGAGAATAGCCGTGCTCCTATACTGGTCATCAGAGGTGGACAGGGACAGTGGGTACTACACCTTCTTCAGAAGTGCCATAGCAGCTATAACCCTCCAGTGCTCCTTAAACTCAGGGAAGCATTGTGGCTACTACAGGTACAGTGCTTTCCAGAGTTCTTGCCAGGTTGGCAGGATATCTGCACCTCCCTCATCATGAAGCTATGTCTATGTGCCATAATCCAGTTCAGAGACTCTTCCAATTTATGCAGCCAGCATGTCAAAGACAGAGGCTCTTCCCAGTAGCTATGTAAAAAAAAAAAGAAAAAAGAAAAAAAAGAAAAGAAAAAAAAAAGGCTGGAGCTGATCTCTTCTTGGGCAGATTAAATTAAAACTTCAGTGAAACTCCCTGGAAGGGGAAGATTAAACTGTTTAATTTAAACTAAATGGTTTGATTAAGCATGTGGAAGACTCCAAACAGACACCATAACAATGTTGCAGGGAAGGTAATTATTGTAGCACAAGTGTGTGTGGATGGAAGTGGTGATGGAGGATCTCAAATGAAAATTCTTACCTTAGTTCTTGAATTGGAATCCTTTGGAGAAAATTTGCTCAATCTGTGTAAGTCTGTTATGTATCAACTTGACCCTATCGATCAGTTTAAGGAACAGCTTCCATAAGTCCTGGCTAACCATCCTTAGCTGGAAATTGATGTGTGCAAAAGCAAGGAGGATTTATGAGATTGAGAGGAACATGGAAGAACCCCTCCAAAAATGATTTTAAAAAATTTGATTACATTAGTCATCTACCCAATAGTTAAATCCTGTTAAATGAACTCAGTTGTACTGCTACAGGGTTATTGTATCTATATACGTAACAGTTTGTGCAGACAAGCGTGGCTGTATTTATATAAATGAACACAAAAATTAATTCAAAGGTCATCTCAAAAAAAGTTTATTAGCATGATTAAAAAGATGTGCTGAAGAATGACAGTCAGAGATAAAATAACTTCTTAACATGGAAGAATATCCATTCCAACTCTTTATATTCAACAATGCTCTGAACTGAATGGACAGCTTTATTGCCAGTTTTCACTTGATTTCCTAAAGAACAATCCATTGGTTCATGTATCATCATCATCATAACTATTGCTTTTGTCTGGTTATGATCCCTACTGCAATTAAGTATAAAAAATATCTTCCATTAATGTTGGAACGCAGACTGCATTGTTGGGCTAAGAGTTGGTAAAAATTCTCAACTGAAGAGTCTGTTTTAAAAAAACTGTCCTTTTTAAAGATACTACAAAGAAATACATTAGTATTTTGGCCTTTAAAATTCTTACATGATATTTATTTAGAATGGCAATCCCAAAATTCCCTCCCATTAAGTAATCATAAATCAGACACCTCTATCAGAGGCTGCTTCTTGGATTTGACTCTGGAGACTTCTACTTCGTATACGCTTACACCGGCTTGAGGACGAAGACAGCATCATCTAATACATAGTAGTCATTATACATATCACCTTCACATAAGTATGGCAGTCTGGTGAAAGCCTCTATGGCAAAACCAGCTTTTCTGAAAACTTCTGGCAGGCTATTCACCTGTTCTTCCCAAGTCTGCCCCTTGATTTCCAAAACTTCTGAGGGTTTTTCCCACTTGCCACCTACTGAGAAAACAAAACAATTGTATTTAAATTTTAAAAGATCCTTTTCAATGTATGGCAGCCTCTTAAAGAAAGCATGCTCTATGTTGCTTACATTTCATTCCAGAGTTTATGATCCACCCAAACACATGGTGGATAAAGCATTTGAACATGTCTATCTGAAGACCACAATATTCAGGGGTCTTGTTTCCTCTGCCCCACCAAAAAAAAAAAAAAAAAAGGCTCAGATTTTATTAAATCCTCTACTAATAGGTCTACGTGCAGGCCCACTCGGCCAAATAACTATTTGACTCAGAAGAGTAAGATGATCTAGTGAAACTGAGATTTGGCAGATGTAACTTGAGAAACTCTAAAATCTTGGCCAACCTTAAAACGCCTCCTCATACTTATCAGTCATACTTCTTTGCTGGAACTGGCTTCAACTAGTTATAATAAATAAAGACAGATGCTAACAATCATATTTTGTTATGAATTCTTCAGGAATACTGCAATCATACTATTAGCTAAAAACCAAAATCGATCCTCTAGCACCTCCCCAAAAGACTCCATACCAAACTAGGAAAGAAATCCTAAGTGGGTCCTGTGAAACAGCATTTACAGAACATCTGTTCATTCAAGGACCATTTTGATAAGTGAAAAGAGAAGGATTATTTGTTTAGGGTCCTCCCAAAGGGGAAATGGGAGTTCTGTATAACTTTATATAATGGAAAATATGTTGTCATTTGTTATAGCCAATGAAATCTTCAGAAGCAATTGAGCAATATAATAGTTTTCATTTTTTTAATCACTCACTGTCAAAAGAATAGATTTTCACCAATCCCATTGAATTGAAAAAATGTAATAGATTATATTTTAAATACATACTGTATCTTTAAGACATTTAATTCCTGTAAATATATGCAAGTGGGAAGTGTCTGAACATTAAATTTAGGGCATTGTGTAACTCCTAAAATTTCCTAATTAAACTTCCTCTTTTTTAAAGCAGAAACATTTCTGGACAAACACACAAAGAAATGGCACCTTTCAATAAATACAAAGTTGTGCTAGTGTTGGAATTCAACTGGATTCTATACTATGTTGGTAAGACTTTTTTTCTAACTTACTGTCTTCTTTACCTACTTTAACAGATTCATATGCATTTTTTACAAATAAGATTGAAAATGCAGTGAATTCATTTGGAACAAGTCTGTAAAATGAGGGGGGGGGCAGGAAAAAAATCTACTTTGGAGTTGGCTAATTTCTGCTGTCTTCATAAAGTTTCCTAATCAAATGAATATAATGAAAGATTGTTCTTCAAAGGGATTATACAAAATGCTCCTATAACCTATGACCATCAGAGCAAATCTTCTCCCTCTTGCATCGCAGATCCTAGATGCAGCAAAATGGCTGCAGTTCAGTTCTACAGGGTTGGTAAGAGGAGGTTTTTGGGAGTCCAGTACATGGTGTCTGCATCAACTGCATGTCGCACAGTTCTGCTCTACAGAGGTGAACAGTGGGCTCAGGGCAGGAACAGAGACTAGCCACTTTGTGGGTGTACTGTACCAGCCAATCAATACCATTCACAGAATGGGACTGCAGCAGCTACTAGGGCTACTGCAGCCTCAAGGAAACAGTAGTGACCATGATGGCTCTGCTTTCTGGTACAGAAAAAGAGAATGCCTTCTCTCTGTTCCTGTGGAACTCCCATGCACTCCAGCTGCCTGCATTTGGTCCACCAGGAGCTCAGACAGTACAAAGATGAAGAGTCACATAAAAGTGTCCAGACCAGACAATATTAAGTAGTAACATTCTATGCTTTCCTAACTTTACATTTTTACAGTATTCATTACATCCAAAACAATTTGTAATAATCCCAGATTTGATCAAAGAAAGAGTCCATTTCAATTTTTTTTGGTAATTTGTTTGCTAAATACTTTCTAGTAAGTTTTTTTAAAAAAAAAAAAAAGTTGGAAAGCGCAATCTCTTTCATTTCTAGAGTCTCCATTCCAATTATCTAAATTTTAGGTATTTAACCATTATTTTGATATAATTATTTTGGCAAAGTTTTTTATTTCTATAAGATCTTGGTAAAATGCATTTTTCATAATAGTTATAGTAAACAAAGCTTGTGAGTTGCTGGTGAATCAGTTCATTAATTGAAGTTCTCTTTTCTGTTTAACCTTCCCTTGGCCTTCCTTTTTCTGTATATTGCTTAATTTTTAAATGTCAGTACCAGCAAGTGGCACTGCTGACTGGTGAAACCCATGATCAGTAAGCAATCACATTAATATTTTCCTATGTATATGAAAAATATTAAATAAAGTTCAAAATGGTATTTGGACCATGAGGCAATCTTGGGACCATCTAAAAAGAAACAATGAAAACAACCAAAAGAGCTCCCAAGGCTGAAATATCACTGCTACCCCCCCTTTGTAAATTTAGGTAAGATATTTAATTTGCAACATCTCTTACTCTTAAATCCTCTCTCAATCAAAGTATGTGTTTTTTCTCAACAGGTCATGTTGTAGATACCTGTAAAGTTACCATTGTACAACACCCATTTGAGGAAGTAGACTACAGTGTCAGCACTGTGAATATAACGTGCAGTTTCTCTGCTTCCGGATGTAATGGCTCCCCTCAAATGCTATGGTTTCGCTATCGTTATTTTACGCATGAGGCTTTGTGTACACCTAAATGCATAGAGAAGTTCAAAGTGATTGGATCACTGTCCGATAATTATACTTTACTTCAGATCAACAATCTGACTGTAAACGACAGTGCCATTTATATCTGTGGAATAGCATTTTCAGATTCAAGCACACACACATCTAAGCAAACTGGGGAAGGAACGATATTGGTGAAAAGAGGTCAGTCACTACTTCCTATGAACAATCGTAAGAAAAACATTAAGTTATTTTCTAAATATCTCTAATTATGCACACTTGCAAAATATGGGACATGAATAGTTTACTGGAAACCTTGTTGATTTAGTATCAATTTGAACAGCAAATAAAACCCATGTCATACTCTGAGTATATATGTGAAAGTTAAACTGATATCAACAGGAGTTCCAGATACAGAATGAAGATCAATTAGGGAGATACTCTATTAACAAAGCTAAAAATCAGCATCTTTGTATGGTTTAGTAACCAGATGCTGTACTATCCTATGATAGAAGTGAACCTTCAGAGATGTTCTATAGTAATCCAGGAGATTAGATGCTGTATTTTCCTTTTTGTTAACTAGCTAGCAGACGGAGCAGGATCCTGGGACTCTGGGCTGATTCTCTGCCACCGATTCATTGTGTGAATTTGAGCAAATCATTTCACTTTGGTGTCTTAGTATCTCCACCTGTTACAGGGATTAAGATTTTCACAGGGATGAGGAGGTTTAACTAAATTTTTTGTTACATGTGCTTCAATAACAAGCTCTAGAACTATGTACAAAAGTTAAAAAAAAAAAAAAAAGAATAGAAAAAACCCCCTAACTAATGGACTCTCTCTCCCTAACCGAGTTCTAAATAAACACATGAGCCTTCTCCAAACTTGTTCCTTAAAAGATTTTAGACCAGCAGAGAGTTGTGGGAAGAAAGGTGGGAAGAGAGGTGGGAAGAAAACAAAATCCCAAACCAAGGGCTCTCTAGTCCCCAGTTGGTTGAATCTAGTGACCCTTATCAAGTGTCCCAGCTCACAGGGAGAAAAGAGGTCTCTTACAGTCAAGAACCAAGATGGAAATTAACACCAGGAATGACTAATAAATGAATGTGTACATGCTCAGCACTGAGTTCCTCAGCTCAAAGTGGTTATAATACAAATATTATTCTTACTAAGAATATGATCCAAATAGAACAGGTTCCCATTCTAACATTTTTTATTATGACTAAGGGTCTGAGAAGTACAGCACTGAAGAATACACCCCCATGATAGTCCTCTCATCTTTGCTGTTTCTATACAACACTACCATATTTGCAATCTTTATATTCTACAAGGTGGGTTTAATTTTGACTTTTCTTATTTGGTTGTTTTCATTCTGACTTCTCAGTAGCTTTAATGTTTTCATCAGGATCCAAGGGTCATCATGGATTTTAATTACTTGTGCATCACAGATGGCAAACGAGCTTTACAGAGGTTGTGGTTGATGATTACATCTCATATACATCTGCAAACTCTCACACACAGATTCAGATTAGATACTCATTATATCTGACACATATCACTTACCGATTTGTTTTTGTTTTTAAATAAAGAGAGTTTCAAGGGAAAAACAGCAGAAACCAAACTATCCTTGCAACAATTTACAGCAACTTTGGTATATATTGCCAGAAGTTACTTTGTAAATGAGACAGACTATCAAAAATACAAAAAAGTATGATAAGATTCAAAAATAATTATCAAATTAAGAGCATTACTACCAAATGCAAAGGTTGCAAGCTCCCTGGACTAATTTCCACTGGTAAACCAATAATGAAATTTATACAACAGTAAATGCAAGTGCAATGAAATTATTTCAAGCAATACTCTTACATAGTGAAGTCCTATTCAGAATATTGTAGGATGCGTGGAAAAGGGAGCTGGAGGAGGGTTACAGGACATCTTAAATTTTGAAAAGCTCCCAGAACCAGAGAGAGGAGGTGTGCATGTTTAGAATGCACCCAGTTACTGAAGACACTGATCTTTATTAAGTAAGTGTGGTGGGTTTGTGTGTGTTTTTATTTTTAGAACAATCATCAATATTTGGAAACCTTTAATGAACTTGATAAATAATGAGATATCCCTAAATGTTATGAGCAGGCAATACATTTTGCTACAGTACCTCTTTAGTTATTATTTAGCATGGATTACTCCTATTCATGTATATAAAGTTGACTTTTGTTTTGCAGTCAAAGTCCAAATGGGTAAAGAAAACGAGGAAAGAAGAGCACCATGTATGTTACTATTCACTTAACTTGTTTTGGGTGTCTGAGATTCATAGATTTTTTTATTTTTTAAATATAACCTTGAACACATCTGGGGACATTAAATTGGCTAACTGAAGTCTTAGACAAAGGGGTTATGGAGGCTGGAAGCACAAAGAGCTCAAAATGTAGATGCGACAGAGTCCTGTGGCACCTTAAAGACTAACAAAAGTATTGAAGGATAAGCTTTCGTGGGCCAATACTCACATCATTGGATGCATCCGACGAAGTGGGTATTAGTCCACGAAAGCTTATCCTTCAATACTTTTGTTAGCTTTTAAGGTGCCACAGGACTCTGTTGCTTCTGCAGATCCAGACTAACATGGCTACCTCTTGGATTCCAAACTGTAGATGTAAGTGATTAAGGGCTCCAGTGCAAAAGATTTATAGAAAATTACTTGCTGAATTTAGAGAGTCAGAGTTTAAAGACAAGAAGGGAAACATCACAGACCACCAACACCACCAAGCAACTCCCACATCAAACTCAACAACTAGAGTTACATCAAAGTATTACATCCTTCAGGACATTAGACTGTTGTATACCACAAGCATAAAACAGGAGAGACCACGGTGCACCAATGCCCAAGCCCCCTGTAATAGCAGGGAATTGATTAAGTGAGATATGTCTACATGATCTAGCAAGAGACTTGTACCCAAGCTTTAAAGTTTCTGTTCATCGGTCCTTTTTGGCTAACTGGACAGAGAGCTATGCTAAGGGCCACCTCCAATAGGCAACTTCCTGTATTAAGTGATGGCTTTTCAGTAACATCGAGATTACAAGTAAACCATGTTTGAATTATAGCTAAAAAGCGAAACTCTGCCATGCAACAGATTTTTCCTTGTCCCTTGGATGGTAGCTTTGGCTTTAGATGGTTTCCACCATACTTAAATTCTGTTTAGAATATGTACTGCAACACCCTCTTGAAAAAAAATCCACAAGTTAAAGGAGGAATTTAACTTGACAGTAAGAAATCATTAGGTTTACAACCAGGGCCCCTTTTGGCTGCAAAACTTACTGTTTTGAAGTTGTGGTGACATCTTGATTACATTAAAAATAAATAAATAAATAAAGTCAGCAAAGATATAATGTAGAGGCAAATGCATTTTTCCAAATCTGTGTCTCTTATAAAATTGTTAACCACACTTTAATCTGCAGAAAAATACGAGTGGGCGAACAGTGTGTCGAGCAATTGTACAAGAGCTGTACAAGAAGAGATATGCTCAAGACCATCATCAGCCTGTGAGTAACGTGTAACATGAAAAGGGGGTTTCCAAAATCTTGTGGTTCATTGTATGTGGAAAAAGGGTGAAGCAAATTTCAGAACTATATTACATTTTCTACAGAACTGGACTTCCTCACTGTCTGAGCACCAGGGTTAGCAAGATTCAGTCCTGAATCAGCAATAACTTTTCTATACTTACAATGCCAAAAGTTTCAGAAGTCCAGTACTGTGCATCCCAGCAGGGTTAAACTGGGATCTACATACTGTTGCAGCATGGAGACACCCCTCTTTCCAAAGGGATTTTGAACTCATTGTGTGTCTGAGAAGGCCTGAGATTCCAGACTTTAAAGCCATGACATATTTTAGGTATAGAAAAGCATTGCAGTTCACTTTTGGAGTCATATCATTCATTTTAATTTCTCTCCCCCTCTGAGCACTGGATAGGTTGACCCATGGTAATGAAGGCACATGGCTTTACAAGTGGAGTTACAAAAATTGTTCCAGTAAAGTTTTATAAAAACTTAAAACATTCCTAAAACAATTATTGTAATATACCCAGCATATACAGAATACTTCATGGTGTTGTATAAAAGAATGAAAGTTATTTCATTCTCCCAAATTTATAACAATTTTTTTAAACCAACCCCCTACTGATGTAATCCATGACATAGCAGATGTGGGCATACACAGAATGTAAACATGACTGTCCTGCTGACTCTCCCCTGGGAGCTGTATTCCAGGTAGTCAACAGTGAATGAAAAAGGTTAAGAATCCTGCAGATGCCAGAGCTATGAAGGTATCTGGATAATGGACAGAAGGAAGGGGGAAGTATTCTTCAGCAATGAAGGAAAGGAAGTTTGCCCCACTGAGGAAATCTTTTTACAAATAAAACCATTACACAAATATTGTAGCCTTTTACAATTTTTTTTCCCCAGGAGTGTTTGGAACCAGATGACACCATCTATCAAAACAGATAAAATCCAAAGTACACCACATACTCAAGATCCCTTATGTGAAATACAACTGAACATGTCTGAGACTTCAAAAATTAATTTTCTGAAAGAGTATTACCTTGCTAAAAAAGTGAATCCTCACTGAGCAGTGCTTTTTTTTTAAAAAAAAGTGTTTTGCAAACAGATTATCAAACACAAATGACAGTATTCCAGCTAAAGTGTGAACAGTATTACAGTCCTATGTTTAACATTACCAAGCCCTCTCCCTTTGAAAAATAAAAATACTGGAAAAGGACTTTATTCTTCATTGAAGAGCTACTAACACTTCATGGAAATTTTCATATTTAAGGTTAGTTCTACATTTTTATTTTTTTTTGTTAATTTAATGCTTCTGAAAGGTTAGTGATAGGCAGATAAAGAAAATGAACCCTTGAGGTCAAATTCTGCTCTCAGTTACTTGTATTGGTGTAAATCAGATATAACTACCACAGATGTCAATAGTAACTCAGGATTTACACCAGAGGAAGAGCGGAATCTGGCTGGCTATACACAGGACAGGTACAAAAAAAATAGGAAAGATAAAAGCATACACAGTAATCTAATGTCAAAACTGATCCAGAGGGACGTTATCATGGGTTAGGAAGGTGGCTTAGCCTACATATCAAATCCTTTTTTAAACCCCAAGCTTTTTGCACCAATGATATCACATAGCAGTGAGTTTCACAGATTAGATGAGAAAGCATTTCTTTATATAACACTCATTACAGAATACCTACTAGTGAAGTATAAATATAAGTATTAAAGTACAAATGAACAGAGTATGTTTTGTAATGGAGTATGAATAACTATTAGTAAGATTTCGGTTTCTCAATTCATAAAATTTGGAACTCCACAATAACATTGTGTTATGATGAATTAGTGAGATTTTACTGTACGCTGGAAAATAAAAACAAAGGTGTATTTTTCTCAAACTCTTTGGTAATAACTTGTGAATAAGCTACTTTGGACTCTATGTCATTGTAATTCCATAAACAGTTGAAAGAGCAAAGTAATATTTCTTTTGTTTCTCATAGTTTTACAAGAACATTTTTAAGTGTCATTTAAAAAAATTAAGAACAAGGAAACAGAGGCTGTCTCAAGCATAGCAGAGTATAATTCTCATTAGCAATATAGTTAAATTATTCCATTTTCAGGTTCCAATCCTGCAACTGGAATCACCCATAGGCTGATCCCTGTGCTTAAACATTGCCCCTATGAATCAGAGCTCATATCTGTAAAATAATAAAAGACTTTTCTAAAAGGGGTTTAAAACGCTTTAGTACAGTAATTGAAATACACGCTTTCTAGGATCTTCCACATGTTCCAAGTGTTTGTTCTTGTTTATAATGTACATATAGGGAATTCATTATTTGTTTTTTTTTACATATCATCTTGTAAAAGAATAAAAAAAATTGATATCTTAATTACAAAATTTAGAACATTACTTGGTTTGACACAGCTTTTTGCGTGGCATACAGTGTCAGTTTTCCCAGTCTTGCCCTGGAGAGTAGGTTAGACGGTTCAACGGGAAGAGTTTTAGGGTAGAATCTTCTGTTGATATTGATTTAAATTTTTATATAAAAGGTTGTGTATGGGTTCAGAGTTTTAAACAACCAGTTTTACAGTTTTTACAAAAAAAAATAATAATCTTTGGAATGTGGGGAACCACCACTACATATAGTCATAATGGCATCTCTCTTTAAACAGAACCATAGACATCTGAGTGAATCACACAATACAATAATGTTATTTGAAATTAAGTTAATCAGATCAAATAAGGAAGAAAGATTCTTATTCTGTGTTTGACATTTTAACTCAACTAAATATGTATAATGACATGATTCAAAATATTGACCTGGCCAAGACAAGACAGGGGATTGGGTTGACATTTAAGTGATCATATAGTTTATGGTTAGTTTGCCTCTTAAAATCGACAGTTAAATTGAAATTTAAGTCTAATTCTATTCTAAATATCAGCTTTATGTTAAAGGCATTGTTCTTTGTCTACTCTGCAAAAGTCCTACGAATCTAGTGGTCCTGTTTGGTGTTTTCTTGATTTGATTATTTGAAACCACATACATATGAGGTTCTTCTTTCATTTGTAAGAGGTTTGTGATTATTTAATTGCTGAAAAGAAGAAAGGAATATCTTGTTAGAAGTTTGTAACAATTTGGAACAGGTTTTGTCCCAGCAGTCTGCATAATTTGAAGGTACCAAATTCACCTTTTAGAACATAAAGGTCAAAATTAACTAAATGCAATGGCTACTTCACCATTACCATCTCCATTCCCCCAAGTAGAAAAAGTGCTCCTTACTTATTTGCTATTGGTCAATGTCTCATCAGAAATTGCTATTAATACAATTAAAATGCATTGAGAACGAGGCACGCTCAAAACTTAGAGACAGATAATTACTTCTTTAAAAATATCCAGGTGTACACATAGACAAACTGGAATATAAAAGTGCTGCTGATAATCTCTCTATAGCAGTGGGTAACAATCATGCTGGATCTGTTTCAAGATAGACCAGGGATTCCCAAACTTGGATCGCAGCTTGTTAAGGGCAAGTCCGCAAGTATGGCTGCTCAGGTAAATGAAGTGTCTCACGGCCCGCCAAGGGTTTACCCTGAACAAGCAGCAAACCAAGTTTGGAAACCCCTGCTTACATTGTTTCAATGTTGACTAAACACACTGTTACGCAGGCAGAACTGTAGTTTATTACTACTTGGAATCTTATAAAACATTTAGGACAGGAATAAAATTGTTTCCATATTAAAGAGAATAAGAAATTGTATTCATATAGGTTTGAAACATTGTATATAGGTTCATTTAAAAAAAATGACGCCAAAAAGGTTGCCTCTGTACCCAAAAGGGGAAAAAAAAATTATTTTTTTTCTAATTTAAAACAACACACTAAAAAAACCTTTACAGGCTTAAATACTGCTTTGTAAGATACAAGTGAAACTCTGTAAAAGAAGTTTTGAACATAGAGCAAATGGAAATTCACTGTCAAGACTGTTGCATTACTACTACACCAGCGGTTCTCAAACTATTGAGAACCGTGACCCCTTTTTCCTCTCTCCCTCGGCGCGGCAGACCCTTGTATGTCCGCCAAATAAATTAACTACGCATTCAGCGGCTATTTTCGGCAGACATACCGAGCGCTTTCGGGAGCGCTCGGCATGTCTGCCAAAAATAGCCGCCGGATGCGGAAGTGATCGCGGCGGTGGCTTTTCGGCGGCGCAAGCAGCTCGTGACCCCTCGGGAGGCGGCCAGCGACCCCCTGAGGGGTCGCGACCCACAGTTTGAGAACCCCTGTACTACACTTTTGTATTAACGTGAAGTAAAATCTTTTTCTGGTGTAATTTTTTGCACTCTGAGCGCTTCAGGCATACCAAGAGGGTTGATCATCCAAATAAGGACAGGATTCTACAACAAGGGTGAAGAGAGTCAATTTTGATGCACTAATGGTCTTCAGGATGTTCCAGGCACAGTTAAGCTTCCATGTCCATAGTATTTTATCACCGGTTTCTCTAATAAATGAGCCTCATTTTAAAAAGTGACTAGGGATTTGAATGTCCAGATTGGGATTCCTAACAGGGGTTGGATTTTTAGAAGTGCTGAACACCCACCCTCTGAAAATTCAGACCCCAGAACTAAGGCACGTAAAGCCATTAGTAACTTTTAAAGATTTAGGCCATGATGCTCAGACTCATTGAGGGAGAAACCAGATATATTTGAAAAGTGCTCTCGGATTCTTCTCCAAAAACTCAGACAAGGGGTAAAAGTTAATGATCGAACGTGAACTCCAAAAGAGATGTGCTGAATCATTTAATATAGAGTAAAACAAACATGATCAGGTATTTATACATATCAGTAATTCTGTTTTAATTACTACTCACTCCTATGAATTTCTAGGTGCAACTGAAGTCACTGACAGTGAAGTATAGCACTGTAAACAGTTTGATCCTAGCTTCCCAAGAGACATCTCACCCTATGTACTCCTGCACAGCAAGATCAATTAAGGTGCTCTTGTTCAAATTATCTAGATCTGGATATCTGGAATTGCTTGTACCATGAATTCAGTGGAGGTCCCTTGTCTGGAACTTGCTTCCCCCACTGCTCCAGCAGAGCCCAAGTAGGACAGCCTTCAGGAAATGGTACATTTAATTAGTCTTTCACTGTTGGCAGTGAATGGAGGGGAGGAGGGGCAGTGAACAGTTTCAGTCCAAGTGGGGCCATCTATTTACAGTACATGTTTTATGTACAATTCTAGGAATTTTGAACATGCAATTAAGAGATATTGATCAGCACATTTCAAAAGTCTGGTAAAAATAAAATTATATTAGACAGTATAAATTCACAACAACACTAACACCTTTCCCCTATCACCCCAATTATCTTTTAATCTGTGTCTACTTACCATTTTCCACATATGGATGAAAGGGCAAAACTAGTGCCAGAATGACTCTGCCTCTAGTTGGCTCCAATACACTTCTAATATCTTTTAATACAGTCAGTGGCTGATCACAGCGATCAAGCAAATTCAAGCAGCTGATAACATCATACTGGAATCCTGTGTTCTGCCATTCATTTATACCGAGCACTCTAAAGAGAGAGAGATGGAAAGTGTTACAGTTAAACAGCTGCAGGATGAGTGTAGAGTTCTCAGTACACAGCCTGCCTATAGCAATTAGGAGAAGGAAATATTCTCCTAATATCTGACCTTACCTTTATCAGACACTCTCCTTATACTGGGAGCACATAGGGCTTGTCTACACAGGGGACTTAGTTTGCATTGAAAGGATACACTGGTTAATGTGCAATACGTAAGCCACACTAAGAGCATGCAGATGGGGTTGCTGTGCCCTCTTAATTTGCACCATTGTGTGTACACAGCAGGAGCTGGATGTGCACTAAGCATGCAGTATACTGGGTGGGTATCCCAAAGTCCTTTGCTTTGATGCTGAGCTGTGTGCATTCTGGGATTTTTCTTGCTGAGCATTGTGAGATTCATAGCAGCAGACAGGAGAATTTTGGAACCTGGGGGGTGGGGGGGAAGTCAAACTCCAAAAATCCCATGTTTTACTTCTTACGTTCCATACTTCCCCTCTTTCTGGGTGGGCTAGCACCATTTTTGAATCGCTGTTAGCCAGCATGGATGCAAGAATGCTGTGCATTACTATGCTAGTAGCCACAGTTTGCAAACATGCAGAAACTGTTTGTGCTCCATCTGAGCTCTCAGAGCCAGGTAGCTTCAGTTTTGGAAGCCACCACCACCACCTGCAGTAGCACCAGCAGGCAGAGAAGGATGAAGACGATAATGAGGACTCTGAAGAAGAGGTTACTTACCTGGTTCAGCAAATGAGTTCTTCGAGATGAGTCTCCCTACGGATGCTCCACTTGAGGTACTCATGTGCCTTTGATCTGGTTTTTTCCCCAGCAGCAATGTTTGTTTGGTCCACACGTGCCCTAAACCATCCTCATGCCCATACTGAGGATACATAGGTCAGCATGGTACATTAGCAGCTGCACAACAGGAGAGGATGCAGCCAGAAACCAAAGACTTTCTAAGCGTAGGTGGACAGTGGTGTTACTTTAGCTTAGTCTGTGACAGAATAGTCTTGGAGAAATTCTAAAAGGCTCGGTCTTCTCCAAATAGTAAACTTGCACCCTCCAACATTTAAAGCAGGGGTGGGCAAACTTTTTGGCCCTAGGGCCACATCTAGGTGTGGAAATTGTATGCAGGGCTGGGGCAAGAGGCTGGGGTGCAGGATGGGGTGTGTGGGGGGGGTTGTGGTGTGCAGGAAGGGGCTCAGGTTAAGGGATGGGGCAGAGAAGGGGTGCAAGGAATATAATGGGGCTCAGGGAAGGGGATTGGGGTGCAGGGAAGAGTGCAGAATGTGGGAGGGGGCTCAGAGCTGGGGGTCAGGGCGAAGGAGTGTGGGGTGCAGGAAGAGTTTGGGGTGCAGGCTCTGGCCTGGCACTGCTTACCTGGAGTGGCAGCAGTGGCACACATTTGGGGCCAGCATGCCCTGACCCCACACCGCAAAGTGGCCAGAACCATGTCATGGCAGCCCCTGCGGAGGGGAGGGGCACAAGGCTCTACGCCCTGCTCTTGCTGCTCCTTCAGGAACCTCCCTCTGAAGCTCCCATTGGCCACAGTTCCCCATTCCCAGCCAAAGGGAGTTGTGTGGGGCAGCGACTCGAGGCACAGGCAACGCACAGAGTCCTCTGTACCCCCTCTCCCTGAGGGTCCGCAAGAACAAGGTGCCGGCCGCTTCAGGGAGCAGCACGGGGCTCGTGGTGCCACAGGGGGCAACCCCACAGGCCGAAGCCCTGAAGGGCTAGATCTAGCCTGCGGGCCGTACTTTGTCCACCCTGATCTAAAGTATGAAGGGCAGCATCCTCCCTAGTCTGATGGGATTTAGGGTGAAAAACCGTGGATGAACATTCGGATATGTAAATTAGAAACTATTTTGGGTAGGAACCATAGGTGTTTGGAGGGATACGTTATCCCTGAAGACCATATAAGACAGATCAGCCATCAAAGCCTCTAATACACCAACACACTGAGTGGAGGTAATTGTCACTAGAAAGGCTGTTTTCATAGAAAGGTTTAGAAATGTACAAGTAGCTAGCGACTCAAAGAGAGCTTTCATCAGAGAATTAAGAACCAAGTTCAAATCTCAGGTTGGGGTGGGCTCTCTGACATTTAAGAAGAGGTTTGATAACTCTTGATGAATCTGGAAGTTGCAGAATGAGCAAATACCAAAAAACCTTCCACAGGAGAATGACAAGTTGCAATAGTCTCCAGGTGGACCTTAATGGAGCTTTAACAAAAGGCTTCCTTTCGTCAGAGTGAACAGAAATTCCAGGACCTCCAAGATGGGTGAGTCACCAAGAGATAGTGCAAAGGTAGGTGTAACAGTGATAAAATCTCTTCCATTTCTGAAAATATTTTTTCCTGGTGAAGTCTGTTCTGCTGTTCAGTAAGACTTCTTGAATCTCTCTGAAGCAAGTGACTTCAAATCCCAGGACCTATCTAGGTACCAAACCTTGAGCTGGAGAACATCCAAGTTGGAATAATGAATGTTTCCCATATCCTGAGGGAGAAGGCTGAATGTCAGCAGGAGATTAACGGCTGGCTGGGATGAGAAGAGAATGAGATAAGGAAACCATACCCGTTTTGCCAGGTTGGTCCAATCAAAATTACTGAGGCTTTGTTCTGTTTTGATTAGAACTCTGAGGATCAGTGTTGGAGGAAAGGCATAAGCAGACTCTTTGACCAAGAGAGGAGAAAGGCATCCCCCAGGGAATGGCAACCAAGACCTCCCCTTGGCAGAATTTCATATATTTCCTGTTGGCCGCAGTGGCTGAAAGGTTTATGTTTGGAAGACCCCAAGTAAGAAAAATCTGTCAGAGTATGGATCTACTGAGTTCCCACTCATGATCTTGGGTGAAGTGTCTGCTGACATACTTGGCAATTGTGTTTTGGAGTCCAAGCAAATAAAATTGCCAACATAAGGATATATTGAGCTATGTATTAGGTCCATAACTTGATTGCCTTTGGGGAGAGGGGCAGCTGGGAGGAGAGGGGGAATCTAGCACCCCTTTGTCAATTTATGTAGTGCATACCGGACTTCTTGTCTGTCATTATATGGAGTGACTGACCAACCATAGAGAAAAAGTGCTAGCAAGTATTGTTCTGAGCTTCAGAACATTGATAACTAAAAATCTTGTCCTGCTCCTCAAAAAATAGGCAGATTGAAGAGACAGCACTGGATTTTCTGTTCTGTAACATCTGCTTTAGCTGTTTGGTTTTTATATGGCACTGAAAGACGTTCCAGTTGTGACCCTTTTTGGCCATCTGTTTGGAGATCTCCTTGAAGGGTTTCTTATTGCTGTGACTTGTGACAAGAGCTACTTGCAGTGCTGATAGTCCTCAAATGGTGAGATCAAGGACTACACCATGGCTATATGCAGCTGCTTGAGGAATGTTGAAAAGCTTCTGGGTAATATCGCATTAATAATGATATATTTGAATCCAGCAGCAAAATGAGCAAACTCTGGCCCTCGTCACATTTTTAAACAGGGGAGGGGACATCTGGTCAATTTGACCCCAGAACAGTAAACAGGCACATCCGTCACAGATGCCGACAAAGCAGTGGGATAGCAGTTGGAGGACTGCCAAAAGTAGTCTACAGCAACATGGCATCCACACAAATAGTCCACACCAACTCAATTGCAATAAACTTTGTGCATTTTGAAAGAGGACTGTAGAATTCATACCACATTTGGAGTTAGTGCACTTTAAGCATTTGCATCATATGTATGCAAGCTTTTTCAATCCATACTAATTTGAGTTAGTTCAAACTAAAACTCGAGTGTAGACATGCCTATAGATATGGTCTTTCTAGTCCTCTAGGCAAGACAGAGTTAACATTCTCCCAGCCAACCACTGGACAGCTTTATATACTCCACCACACAAACATCTGCATTTAGACCTTCTTTGGAATTGCTATATAAAAATATTTACAGAAATGTGATATCCTGGTATTAAATTTGATACAATTTGGAGAAATAGCAAAGCTCAAGTGTCACAGTTCAAGACTAGCTACATTTTTGACTCCTCTCAGTCTCTGAGTGTGTGACCCCTCAGGTGTTAGGCCTTTTGCATACACCTGTTCTGGGGTAGAACCTCACACTTCTCTCAGTCTTTAGATTGGGTCCTGGGATACAGTCACTTGTGCACTGATTACTTAGTAGGCCTGAGTGGATTTGGCTACCTGTAAGGCCTCCTTTCAAGAGCTGTGTGATCAGTGCTTGAACACAGTGCCACAAACCAACATTTTGAAAACGTGTTTAATCTCAACACTACAAACAAAGCACAACAAAAGCAAACACAGCACAACAGTCTTTAAAACAACAAAAAGTCTTCACACATAACTGTCTCACCTAAAGCTTAGATGTACCTCACTTAACCCAACACTTCCACTTCTTGGAATTGTCTGTTTCCCCGAAATCCCTGTCTCAGAGCTGCCCATTTATCAGTTCCAAAGCTTTTTCCTAGTCTATATCTCTTGAACCTATTTCTTTTTGTTACCCTGTATCTCTTATGCACCACATCATGGGGGGCAGGATAGATTTCAAAGCAGTTGTTTTCTGCACTGTATTGATAAATGGTGTTTGTCTGTCTTCCTGTCTAGGTCAGCTCATGCCTCACCTATCATCCCCTGAAATCATATAGCAAGCAGCACAGTAGTAAAATAGATGGAACACATAATAGTCATGAAATATTACAGGCAGTTGCTACGTCCTTCACATTAAGTATTACATCAAGTCAACCTATGTAATACAATACCTGTATTTCTTTTTCTGAAGCTGCCATATCATAGTTTCAGACAACTCAGTGGCATAGATTTCTTCAAAGTGAGGACTCATGACTTTAGTGACCTCTCCATCTCCAGCCCCTAAATCGAGAAGTCTGTGGGATTTCCACTCTGGGTTTATTTTGAGTAGTCTCTGAAACTGTTCTGGTGAAAATACAAACATTGAGCCTCTTCCCAGCAACCTGAAATGTAAAGATGGCAGTGTCTGATTTTGTGCAAACTTAAACAGGGAAGACTTTAAATTCTCGATGCTCCTATTGCACTCTATAAATTATTTCAAACAAGTAACAGATAAGGCCCCTGCTCAGAGGAATTTACAATCCAATTTAGACAAATGCAATATGCAGGTTGAAAGATCAAATAACAAATGCATGCAGATAGCATTGGTGTGGGCTTAATGAAGAAATCTGATGGGCAGTGGGAAGTCATTTTGTTCCTGGAAAGAGGGATGCAGTTCTAAGAGAACGGGGTCATACAAAAAAGGAACAAAGCCAAGAGCAGGAAGAAGAGACAAAGCCCAAATCCGGCTCTTTGTACTTGCATATGACATGACTCTCTGGCTTCAACAGGCAACCTACCTCATGTGAGCACAGCAAGTGGGATTTGGCCTTAAAGGACTAGATAAGAGGAAACAGGAGGTAAAAGCAAAGATGTAAGTAGGCAAAAAGCATGAGGAATTTGATGTAGAAATGGAAAGGAAGCCAGTGAAGAAATGTGAAGAGCAGGCAGGGTAACATGTTTGGAATAGTGGGAGAGAAAAGGATTATTTTTTGGAACTGTATGATATAGTGACCTAACTTCAGTGGTCGTGGCTACTATATGAAGCTCCTATATGTGACAGAAAAGGATGTGATATAGAAAATGAGCAATTCATTAAGGAATTGGCTGCAGGTGACAACTGGATTCTCTACAGATCATGTCAATGACATCCCCATCTGTGACTGTTTGAAGAGTATATATTGTAATATTACAGCTGTTGTGACAGAAGATCAGAGGATAAGAGAGTTAGGACAGCAGGTAGGAGAAGAAAGAATTGGTCAGTAACAGATGCAAGGGGGATAAAAAATGTTATTTCAGTCTACCTTGAGGTATGAAGTCAAACTTAGGAAAGACAATGATTAGTACAAATAGGCCATAGCAGCAAAGAGATTTATGATCAAGAGAAAGGACAGGGAAACTAAAGAGAATAAGCAGCAAAGATGATGAAATAGGATGATGGGTGAGAAAGAAGTCACCCAGGAAAGGTAGAATTTATTAGTAATGGATGCACACTGAATTAAGTGACATAGAAGAAACCATCAGTTAAATTTCTAGCATAGAGGCTAAGGGGGGGATGTTAGATATAGAGTACAGCCCATTTAAGCAGAGCCCCCTTGCAGTACATTTATATCAGTCTACACTGTATAATTGGCTCATGGCTATTGTTCCTAAAAGGCACTGTGAATGAGGTATCATTCAAAGCACTAGAAAGCGTTTGAGAAAAAGAAAGAAAGATGGGAGAGGAAGGAAAAAGGGGAGACAAAAAGGACCTATATATAAAGCTACACGTATCTAAGAACACCACAGGAAAGCTCACATGAACATCTGGTTGGGAATAAGGTGAAAGATAATTTTGCTAGTCATAGTAGCCAGATACTATTCTCAGATCATATTGTGTAGCCATACAAGAAAAGTTTAACAAAAAAAGTGAAGCATGTAGCTATAATAAAATGCATTCTCCACAAAGCATCAGACCTGTGGTGAACTTTAACATATGCCTGATTGTGGTGGAGTGGGGCGGGGAAGGGAAGAGATTGTAATAGTAAAGGAATTTTTGCATGATTCGCAGAAATGAGGATATCAAATGAACAGCTTTCAGAATCCAGAATTTGGGTTCACAGTGTAAATTTATGCCCATCTGAAGCCAATCAAGGAAGAGACCAACAGAACAATATTGGCCAAGTTTGCCTCTTTAATAAGCTTCTCCTCACTCACTCTCTCCCTCCACCCCCGATCCCCAGCCAAAATACCCACTAGTCAAGCATGACATTTTGTTTGGGATGGGTTTCTTGAGTGCCCAGAAACAAAATGATACAAAAATAAATTTTATATTTTAAAGCAGGTGTTCTCAAACTGGGGGTCAGGATCCTTGAAGAGGTCATGAGGTTATGAGCTGCCAGCCTCCACCCCAATCCCTGCTTTGCCCACAGAATTTATAATGGTGTTAAATATATAAAAAAGTGTTTTAATTTATAGGGGGGGGGTGTCACACTCAGAGGATCGCTACGTGAAAGAGGTCACCAGTACAAAATTTTGAAAACCACTAATTAAGGATTAGAAGATAGCACTGAATATTGTGCTGACTGATTTAACAAGCTTTAATATAGTTTTAGGCCTCCAAGCATCCCATGTACTGTATAAAATTAAACTATCAAAACAGCCCTTTTTCGGTTTGAATTTGTTGTTGAATTTGTTAGTTAATAAAAAATGTTAAATAATAAAGTTGAAATTAAAATGAATTTAAACAAAATGTTTTAATTGACTAGATCTGAATGTTTGTATGTGGTGGTGTTTTTTTTACACTATCAATTCACAAAAGTTTGAGATTTTGACTTTTGTCCCAATTCAGGAGAGGACCATTATTTTAAATCTCAAAATTCTCACAGGACAAAAAATGTTTCCCACTGAGCCCTAGTGGACACCCAAAAAGCCTTAATTCCAGAGCGGGGTTTGAGTCTAAGTCCATGGCCCTGTGGTAACTATTCCACATTGTATTATGCAGGAAATCTAGGCTAGATTTCTGTATCTTGTCTCTCGCCCCATTCCCAGTAGAACTACAGAGGCAATGCGCGCAGCCTTGAAAGGAAAGTGGGAGAAGAATTTTCAAATGCTCTGCAGCAATCCCACCAATAAATGCAGGAGCTACCCTGATGGGCTGTGCTGCAGAGATGGTTTCATACAACCATCTTCAACTAGGATAGTCACCATCACATGTGCTCTCTAGAGATGGGAAGGTAAGTAAAGCAAAGGATGAAAAAATAGTGGGGGGAAATACCTGTTGAAGCACAATGAGGGCATCCCCCTCACTCCACGGGGAATTTGGGAGGGAACAGGGCAAAAAAGTAGCCTTTATGTTCTAATTTAGAGTCCCTTGAACTTCTTTTGCCATTTTTTTAAATAGGAGATCGAATTCTTTATAATTTAAAAAGGTATACAGAGCTTGTTTGACCTGCTAGGTATTTACATTTTTCTTTTATCACAGCCTAACTGAAATTGGAAAAATTTCACTGAATATATAGAGCAAATGATTTACATAAGGTAATTTAGATGCATTTGATAGAATGAAGAAAACGAAGCTAAGTGTATCTTGGAAAAGACCTGATTACTCTCTGCATGGAGGGGCATCAAGTGGCAGGACAGAGCACTTAGAAATCCAAATCCAGAGTTTTCTTATCCTATCTTGGTTTACAAAAAACTGAACTAGTACCACCTTTTCACTTACCCATTGATAGATGTCCTAGACATAAACAGGCTAAAAACTGAGGACACAAAAGAGTGATAGAGCTGGATAAAGAGCCAGCCTGATTTCTCAATGCTGTTGTTTAAGAAGATCTGTGTTCCCTGGTCAAGGTAACTCTGGACAAAGATAGGCTGAAGGGATTCACACAACTGCTCTGTGTTGCACATGTACCACTACAGAGAAAGAAAGGAACAACATTTTAAAACTTACGCAATAAAAAACAGTAGTTCAAAAAATAATGAAAATCATAGAAAAGCTTGATAATGGTTTTATACAAATAAATTTAGGAACTCTGTAGCCTAATAAATTCAAGATGAATTTAGGTTTGAATTGTAATCAAATGCAGGCAGACTAATCTTGAAGAAATAATGCTTTAAAACTGAGTTTTACATAGTATTCTGGATAGTTATTTCACAAAGTATCTTCAATAAAAATAGCTGAATGATTAGACTCCACTAGGTAGCTTCCATTTTCTAACTCAATCATGGAGCCTCCTACCAAATAGAATTCGGGAATACACCTGTATACTTTCCCTGGAAAGAAAATAAGGTATCTAATCTATATTGCAAGTCAACACCCTTCCTTTCTCCACTGCCTCTGTATGTTAGTTTTGCAAGGAGGTTCAAAGGTGACAGACCAAGTTTCCTGCTATTCTGGTACCAACAAGCTGGTCCACAAATCTTGCTAAATGACTATTGCTATGCTATATAACGTCTTCCTGACATCACTATTAAAAACACTAAATAGATAGGTAAATCTTGCTATGCAAAACAAACATTAGCATCAGCTAAATGGCAGCACTATCCTTTCAGCCTGGTAGACACATGAAATCTGGATAGGCAAGATCCTTTCATCATGTGCTATTTAACAACAATCATTTCCACACAAACTGTATAAGACATTTCTATCTGTAGCCAGGACATTGTTTCTCTGTCTGTTTCAGGAAGGCTCCTGTGACATCTCTGACTGTATTCTCGTTTTTTGCCTTCCACTATTAAATTAACCATCACAGATTTATTTCTCCACTACTTCTGCTCATCCTTCCATGCCATTAAATATTTATCACCTACATATCTATTGGCTCTTTACACCTCACCATGCAGTTCCACCCTTGCTCATCACTAACTATTTTGTATTATTATTCTTGTCCTCCATTCCTACTTGAGTCCTCCAATGTTGTCTTTGCCCTATACCTTATTTCTCATATTTCCCTGTTAATCATTAAGATGAATGTAGTCAAAAAATTAAAGGCCTGCTAAACTGGCCAGTTGCACAGTCTAGCCAGGACCACTATGAGCAAAGTAGAATCATTAATAAAAGACAAGACAGCAGTTGTTTAGAGGTAGTGCATCACCAAACCCAGGGAACCCTGGGTTTGAATGCTGAACTAAGTCCAGCTTCTTGTGCCAGCAAGAACAGGCAGCGCTGCAAGACAATGCTCTCAGATGTGAAGGTGAACCTTATCTATTAATCACCAGCATTATGTCTGAAGAGAGCACAGTTCAGCCTGATCATGATTCCAGTTGCACAAGCCTAGGGAAAATGGGGATTTGGGAGTGACAGAGCAAGGGAGCAGCATCGGGGAGAGATTAAATAAAGGAGGTAGGCAGGAGAGACTGAAAAGCACAGCTTTTTCCCACCTCTTTCTTGTGCCCCAATTTCATGGCTCAACCCTGACTGCACAGAAGAACTCCATTCTACAAGAAAGAGGACTCAGTGGGCTGGAAGGATAGTTATACCATTAGGAGATCACATTTACAGTTCATACCATCTACTAATGGAATGGCCAGATGTGGAGACTCAACCCCACAACCAAAATTTCCCAAGATTGGGAGAGCTATATAGGAATCCTGAAATTTATGAGAAATGAAATAGACATTTGGTGCATCTACAGCAGAAGTCTCTAAATCCATTTTCCCCTGGTAAACATAAAATTCTGCTCTTCTATGGATACAGAACGAAGCTTGAAACTCTTGTCCCTGAGGTGACAACAATCAGGAATACATTCTAAAAGCTCAAGAGGTTGCTCTTCTGTAGCTTGCAGCACCACATTAAATCATACACCTCTTAATATGAAGATGTTGCAACAATTTTGTCAAACTCAGAACCTTTACAATACACGGCCACTAGGACTGATTGCTCTACAATTTTTTGTCTTGTTTACTTTGATCAGGGTGATCACCTTTACCTTCCAGCACCCTACTGTATTATCTTCAAGACCTGGTAATAGCCCTTAACCTAGAAACTCTAAAACCTCAGTATTGTTCCCTGTGATCAAACCACTCTTCTGCTAAACTTTCCATTTAGGATGTGCCTATGAATAGATCCAACAATAAGCAATTTTCAGACAGAATTTTGCTTTAGTCTCCCTTTTAAAGACGCTCAAGTCCCTGGGAATAAAGAGCCATTTTGCTGTTAAAAATTACTGCAAACCCTCAGCAAAGCCAATTACTGGTATAAAAATCTTTATTAAGACCCTCAGAACTGCTGTTGCACCAAACTGTGATGAGGGAAATTTTAAGAACCTCCTGAGGCATCAACCAATTAGAATTTTTAGGCACATAACTGCCAGATCCAAAGAAGATATCAGAAAGTTTCCATCACGAATCTAGAAAATTTAATTGTTCAGCCTTTTCACAGCCAGGGTTTGCTTTAGTGCTCTATTTGGGGTGGGAGACAAAAAAACAAAAACAAAAAACCCAACACTATAACCCCAAGAACGTCCAGAATTAGTTCTGCTGTTCTTATCCATGACGAGCTAACTTTGAGAATGATGAAAGTCTTTCTTACACCTTCATCTACCAATTTACCCACATGTCTAAACTGATGTAATTTGAAAACTGAGGAGCTGGAATAAAGTGTAATTCACACCCTCTTACTGCTGATTTTCTTATTTCACTCTTCTCTTTTGGTGCAGCCTTTTTACACATGAAAACTAATCTGGAATAAGAGAGGGCATGAATTAAAAGTGGATTAATTATTTCTCATTAACTGTGTGGATACTCTTATGCCACAATAAGTGGGTCTCTTTCCAAATTAGCTCAACTCACTTCCAAAGTGGATTAAACTAATTTGGAATAAAGCACTAATTCTGGAATAAGAAAAGCCACACATCTCATTAATCAGGAATAACAAATCCTGAAAACCTCCCAATGTAGATAAGATTTTAGATTAAATTGCCCAAATCCAAAAGTAATGTGAAAGGGGAACGCAAGTTCCATGGTAAGGTGATACAAACATAAGGTCCGAATCCTGAAATAAAATTGACATTAGTGCAGACTTGTATCAGTGTGGTCTCCTGCAGAAGTCAACACAGTTCTGTGCAGATTTGGTTACAGGAGTGCGGCCTAACCAAGCAAGCCAGAATGTTTATGTTAGCATAAGAGACATGGGAGTAAATTAGGCCAACTGAGATTCCCTGTCATCGCTCTAAATTTACTCTGATGTTATATTGTTGATTAGCTTCTTTATTAAATTCCTTAGTGGGGGAGATTGATGGAAATATGACATGACAGAGAAGATGCCTCAGAATAACACGGGTCATAAAGGTAAAATGAAGGAAATTTACGCTAGCAGCAGATGGCCTGTAATTAGCCCTACTAGCTTTTATTCAAAGTACAGGTCTACGTCTTTCAAAAGGGACAGTGACAATGACTCAGATTACAGCACCAGAAGTTACAGCACCGCTCAGAGAGCGCCAAAGGAAAACCGCTATTGTGTGTTCACACTGACAATTGCCTGAGCAACAGCATGTTCACAATTGCGGAGCTACTCAGAGCAGTGGACTGTAGGCAGCTATCCCACAGAGCACCTTTCCCTTTTGCCGCTAAGACTTCTGGGAAGGTGGAAGGAGTTGCAGGGCATCCTGGGTCCTGTCCCAATGTCCCATAATGCATTGCTTCGCATCCCAGCAATCCCTATGTTTCTGTCCACATTTGGCACCATCTTTCAATGGTTTGTGTACTGCACGCCTTGCCCTGCCTCTTTTAGGCTGCAGGAATGGATCCTGAGCTACTAAAGCAAGAGGAGTGAGATATTGATCTTGCCATGTGTACTAGCTACGACACGAGATTGCTTGTGGCAATCACAGAGGTGCTGACCACAGTGGAACACTGCTCTTGTGCTTGGGAAATAATACTGAGTGGTGGAATCACATTGTGATGCATGTCTGGGATGACGAGCAGTGGTTGCAGAACTTTCGCATGAGGAAAGCCACATTCATGAGACTGTGTGATGAGCTCGTCCCAGCCCTGCAGTGCAAGGACATGAGAATGAGAGGTGCCCTGTCGCTGGAGAAGCATGTGGCAATTGCACTGTGGAAGCTGGCTACTCCAGACTGCTACCAATTGGTTGCTAACCAGTTTGGAGTGAGAGAGTGAGTCATGTTGACAGAATTGTGCAGGGCCATTAACCGCATCCTGCTCTGAAAGACCGTGACTCTGGGCAACGTGCATGACATTGTGGATGGCTTTGCACAAATGGGCTTCCCTAACTGCAGAAAGGTGATTGATGGTGCACACATTTCAGTTCTGGCAGCAGACCACCTAGCCACTGAGTACATTAATCAAGGTGCATTTCTCAATGGGTCTCCAGGCGTTTCCGAATCACCATGAGCATTTCACAGACATTAACACAGGCTGGTCCGGAAAGGTGCATGATCATTCAGAACACTGGCCTGTTCAAGAAGCTGCAAGCAGAGACTTTCTTCCCCAAGCAGGAGATCATAGTAGGGGAAGTCGAAATGCCCATTGCAATACTGGTAGATCCTGCCTACCACTTAATGCCCTGGCTCATGAAACCATACACGGGGCAACTTGAAAGCAGCAAGGAGCGGTTCAACAGGCTGAGCAAGTGCAGAATGACTGTGGAGTGTGCATTTGGCCATTTAAAAGCCCACTTGCGATGCCTGTATGGGAAGTTGGACATGGCCAATGACAATATTCCTATGCTTATAGCTGTATGCTGTACGTTCCATAATATTTGTGAAGAGAAGGTGAAAGCTTCACTCAGGGCTGGATCGCAGATGCTCAGTACTTGAAGGCTGAGTTTGAACAGCCAGAGACTAGGGCTTTTAGAGGGGCACAGTGCGGGGCCATAAGGATCAGGGATGCTTTGAGGCTGCAAGTTGAAGCTGAAAGCCACTAATGTTTGTTGCTATGCTCGGGATCGCAATGCTTGTAATGCTAGGAGGTGACTGGTAAACATGATGCAAGAAGGGGCCTTTACATAGTTGTATGTTGCTTTGCAGTGCTTTTTGCTTTCACTTAATAGAATAAAGATCACTTTCAAACAAACACAATTCTTTTATTGAAAGACAATCACCAGAGGAGAGAGTCAAATGAAAAAAATCATCAGCAAGGAGAAGGATGAGGGAGAGAAAGGTCTCAAGGGGAAAGAGGGGTCCTGGGACTGCTACAGATTTGTGTATGTCCAGGGATTGTACCAAACCTTCTCCTCTAGAGTATGATGTAGCAGGTGCTGTACTTTAGCATGGTCAAACTGCACAGGGATGGGTGTTGAGTGCAGTGGGTAGTGGGAGTCCACACTGCTAGACTGTGAAGAGGGAGGAGTGGAATTCTGTGGGTAGAGAGTAGAGACAGGAGGTTAAGAGTGTGTTGGCGGTATGTGTGTGTGTGGGGGGGGGGAGGAGGGCGCATGGAAAAGAGTTTTGTGACCGCGGCTGCAAGGGAGGGCGGGTGCAGAGCTGCTCAGTCTGAAGAGCTAGTATCACCTGGAGCGAGTCCGCTTGGCACTTCATAACTGTTGAGAGCTGCTGTGTGACTTTTCTGGTGTGCCACCTTCTTCTTTCAGTCCCTCTTCACGCTGTCCTGCCACTCCTTCAATAATTTTTTCTTGGTGGCGGAGTGCATCATAACCTCATGCATAAAGTCCTCCTTAGTTCTTCTAATCACTTTCTAATTCTCTGCAGCCATTCTGCCACCAATAACAAAGAGGGAGGCTGTGCTTCCCCAGGGCATCTCTGTGAAGTTTAAATGTAACATTTTACAGAAGCAGTATTGTATGCAACACAGACAAATATGGTTTAAAACGTAGCCAGTACTCACACACCTGTCACTGACTGGCTGATCCCAGGAAAGCACACATGAGCCATGAGACCCCCAAAATGGTGAGTAGCCACTGGGGCAGGGTAAATCACTGTTCCCAGACTCTGCTCTATACTGGGCATGTGGCTCTTCGGGAGAGCCATCACTGTAGGGAGGTGGGGGGCTGATAATCATTCCTGTCCCCACACTTTTCACGGGAGGTGGTCATTATGGAAGATATCTCGATGATGAGGATGAGCAGGGAATCAAGAGATGGTCTTCTCCAAGTCTGCAGTTTCTGCCTTGGCACCTACGTGGCTAGCCTGCATGCAGCAATGGTCCCCCCCCCCCCCCCCCCGTCACGGCAAAGTGGTGCGGAAATTTACCGTTAATGGGATAAGAAACAAAGCAACTCTGCTGAGGAACCTGCGAAAGTGAATTACCCAGTATCTCTACAAGAGTTTCCTGGAGATCTCTGAGGGAGATTCCTGTGAAGTGAGGGAGTGTATCAACAGCCTGTTCCACGGCTCAGACTAGGCATGAGGTGGGAGACAAACATGCTTTCTGCAACTCTCCTGCCCCCAACAACTTGCTTCAGCAATTCCCAAAATCAGATCCACTTACCGGGGCCTCCTCTCCTGTTTGCACTTCGCCAAGATTTGATTGCTGTGACTGGCTTGGCTTCTCTGGGATAGAAAAGAGCTCCTGACTACATGCATCTCTGGCCTCTAAGTCATCCTCTGCCTCTGGGTCCCTCTCCCCCTCTTTGTCCAAGCTTGCCTCCTCCTGGCTGAGTCCACTCTTGACTGGCACACACAAGCCAACAAAGTATCCACAGGGTCCTTCACAGTGGAGGCGGGGTTGCCACCAAGTATCGCATCCAGCTCTTTATAGTGCCAGCAGCTTGTGGGCACAGCACCGGAGTGGTGGTTTGCCTTCAATGCCTTGTGGTAGGTGTTCCGCAATTCCTTCAGTCAGGACGCATTGTAGCGCAAGGTCAGGTCATGGCCCCTTTCTAGAATGCATCTAGAAATCTGTCCGTAGGTATCATAATTCTGATGGCTGAAGCACAGTGACTGCACTGCCTCTTCTTCTCAGATGCCGATGAGCTCCAGCAGCTTGGCATTGCTCCAAGCAGGGGATCGCCTGGTGGGTGGAGCAGGCACGGCCACCTGGAAAGATGAGCTGAGACCGCTGCACACATCACTGAGCAAACCGGAGGGGACTTTCAAATTTGCAAAGGAATGTACAAGGTGAGGCTGATGGTTAGTCACTGAGGGCAGAGCAGTAGAGTTCAAACCAATGGCCAGAGAGGTAAGACTAGGCATTGTTGGACACCTCCCAGAGGCCAATCGCATCACTGTAATCACGACAGCCCTTGTAGCTTCAGCGCAGAAAGCTCTACGCCTCTTGTAGGGGGGGCGTTTTTTAGAGCGCTGCATCTGCGCAGACTCTGCGCACTAAGTCCCTTGGCAGTGTGTACACCTCGGGAGTTACAGTGCTCCAAGCTGCTTTACTGTACACAAACTTGCCAGTGTAGACAGGGCCCAAGTGCCAATCATCTACATCAGTGATGCCACGCTGAAAAAAAGGTGTCACTGAAGGCCTCATTTGAAGACAATGTAGTTGCAGAGATGTAGAAAGGTAATATGGCATGCAGAATCTTTACTACTGTTGCTAATGCATCACAAGAAAAGAACCTAGCTTGATTTTCAGAGTTTGGACTGCATCTGCAGGAACCGGCAATTAGAAAAGGTATCTTTTGATGTGTAAACTGAGCAAAATTTGATATGGAAACCACTGAGAAAACAAACAAACATACTCTAATATCACTGCACATATTTACATTTTGCTTATTAGCTCTGCTGTGGTGAAATGATAGGATACGGATATGCAGGCCCTGTCTATATTAAAAATATAACCATGTTGGGAGATATAACAACACAGTTAAAAGGGGATTTACAGTGTAAAAGGGACTCTTTAGGCACTATGATAACATAAGAGCGCTAGTCATGGACCAGGACCCCACTATACCAGGTGCTGCACAAACAGAACAAAGAGACAGTTCCTGCCACAAAGATCTCACAAACGATGCCCCAAAGTCTGCTAAAGCCTTGAATTATCCAAATTGCAACTGAATTGTGTCAGGGCAGGGATGTTGCAACAGAATTCCATAACTATTTGTAGTGTAGATGGAGCCTTGCAAGGCTCTTGTTTAAAAGCTGAAATGGGTAGTGTAAACGGGGTCTTACAAAAAACCTGTATCAGAGCACAAATTGATGATGATTAGGCAAGTGGGCAGCTGGGAGAGCTGACACGGATACATTTATTTAAAAACAAAAAATCCCAAAATACTGTCCTAACACCTAAAATTGTGCAGTTAGCAATGCTACAGAAACACACATACATACTCTTTCCCAGCTCTCCATTTGTTCGTTACATTCACTTGCTGGGAGAGGAACTGTCTCAATGTATATTTGCACAGTGTTTAACACAATGAGACTTCTAGGTACTACTGTAATACAAATAATGATACAGGATTTATGTTTCAATATCCTGCTGGCTCACAATAACAGTTCCAGCAAGCAGAGGGGAGCAAGCAGACAGCTGCAACAAGGCAAGTAGTCAGCTTCTCAAATAGTGATTTCATCAAAACAAAGACCCAGTGCAAAGAGGTGTTTTAGGGTCTTTCCATACAGAAGCAAATTCTACACTAGTTTCAGAATGTTTCGTAAACCAGATACAGTTCTAGCAAAATCATGTTTCAAATGTGTTTGCAGGTAGCATGGTTTGAAGCTTCACTTCTTATCTACCCTAGGCTTTTTTTCTTAAAGTTTTCTGCTGTTGACACCACCATTGTAGCGCCACCTTGAGTGGTAGAAACAGTAAGAGCTCCATTGTAGAGAAATTGTTGGCAGCCAACAGCTTTTTAACTCCGACCCTGCTAAATCTGCCCTGAACAAATTAAGAATCAGAGAGGTAGCTGTGTTAGTCTAGAATAGCAAAAGTAACAAAGAGTCCTGGGGCCTATTATTGCCAAAACTTGTTACAACAAACAAAAACAAAACAAAATCAAAAACCCAAAACACACCTGACTGGTGAGTTAACTACTTTATATAAGAATGGAAAGCCAAACACTATAATTTAAAAGGCAATATCTACACTAGTATTTATGTTAGCAAAACTTTTGTCATTCAGGGGCGTACCGCTGAACAACATACATTTTGCCAACATAAGCACTCGTGCACAGCGCTATGTCGGCAGGAGACACTCTCCCACCGACATAGCTATCACTGCTTGTTGAGATGGTTTTACTATGTCAATGGGAGAGCTCTCTCCTGTCAGCATAGCTACACTAGTGCTCATACAGCAGTACAGCTGTAAGCTTGTAAGTGTAGACATGGTCTTAGATAATACATAGGACCCCATCACACTTATTCACACATGGAAATTACTCAGCTCTTATTCATCATAATTTATTTAGGAGGCTCACTAAACACTCAAAAAATCCATGCTAAATCCTAAAACCCAGACCAAAAATTAGAGATGAAAAAAAATATTAGTTCATTCAGTCCATCTACCTGCAAATGACAAATGTCCAATCGTACATGTTCTTGATCTACTATTGTTTCCAGATTAGTTTTAAACAACTCAAATTATGGAGCTTCCAAACTCTTCTTTGTTCCACTGTGAGGAAGTTTCCTTTAATACTTAACCTATATTTTATCCCTCAGTTTCATTCAGTCACTCAGACTAGTTATACACTCATGAGTCAAATAAAGACCCTGATCCTGCAAAACCTCTGTGTCTACCTCAGTGGAATGGACTTGCAGGATCAATGCCTAAGTAATTAATTTCCCTCCTCTTTGTTTGTACCCTTTAAGTACTTATAAACTATATTTCCCCCAATAAATCAAGATATGTATATTTTACTCAGTTTTTCCTCAATAAGTCAATTCCTTCAGTATCATGATAATTTGTAATTCTCTTGAACTTCCTCCAGGTTTTCGGTATATTCCAGGTGCAGTCATACCACATAAGAGCTGGACTGAAAAGGTATAATCCCTTCTTCCTCCATGAAATGACCAATACACATGCAAATGCAGCCCAAACATTGAATTAAGCTTTCATTGTAGTCATATCATATTGCAAACTCATACCGAGCTTGTTATCCACCATCAATCCAAGTCTCTCTAAACTTTGTTGCCGCCCAGTTTCTCACTCTCACTATATTTCAGATTATTTCCCCCCCAATAATATAAATTCAAATTTCTCGGTCTTCATGTTTGCAATCCCACCAAATTTAACACTATCTGCAACTGTCATTAAGATTCTGTTTACTCCCTTATCTAGATCATCAAGAAGTGAAGTAAAGATCCTAACATGAATCACAACTATGAATCACAGAATTACAAGACTAGAAGGGACCTGAGAAGTTATCAAGTCCAGCCCCATACCTAACGTAGGACCTCAGGAATCCTTTTTTAAACACCATTCTGCAACTTGAGACTTTATTTATTGTTACTATTTATTTTCAACCTTTGAGCTAATCTTCAATCCATATACTGCTAGCCTAGATTATTTTAATTAACGTTTACAACTGTACTGAAGTGCACTGTAACAATTTAGTAAAATCCACATAGATTGCACTAATTTTTCTCCTCTATGCTGCTTTTCTCAACATGTACAGTACTAACATTTCCTAAATATCTTTTACACAGAGAACAAACACAAACTTTCTAATTAATAAGAATCAGCTATCCACTCCCTTTGTTTCACGCAAGCAGACATTTGCCTGGACTCTCTAGTCTGGGTCCTTCTCACTACACTCCACAAGCGTCTTACTCCTTGTACTCTGTGCCCTACAGATCCTACCCTCGTGTACTTCCTTGCGCTCACTGCCCCCATCCCCGTTATACTCTATGCCCCCCATACGCTCCCATCTCTCCCTCCCCCACCAGAGCTCTCGCACCCTCCTACCCCCGTTTCCTGATAGAGGACAACCTCTGCGGGGTTGGATGGGACAAGAGTCCCCATGCATGGTGCTCTCAGCAGAGTCCCCCCACCCCGTTCCTTTGGGGGAGGGGTGCTGCCTCTCGAGGGACGGATGGGGGCGGAGAACCCTGCCCCTGGGGGGGAGGGGTTTTGCCTCTCGGGGGTCGGATGGGGGCGGAGATATACTGCTCCTAACGGGTCGGATGGGGGCGGGGAGCCCCTACCCCTGGGGGGGGGAGTGAGGTGCTGCTTCTCGGGGAGCGGGGGGTTCCTGCCTCTCGGGGCTGTACCTGGTGGTTCTCCTTGGTGCCCGGGGCTGGCTGGCTGTGGCTGCCCATCATATTCATGTAGAAGGACCTGGATAAAGGGCTCCTCAGGTACCTGGCAGGGCCAGACCACATCCTCCTCCTCAGCACCCACAGGGACAGGGTGTAGCAGCCCAGCCAGGCCAGGCAGAGTCTCATCGGGGGAAGGTGCGCGGAGTCACCCCCTCCCGCAGCCACCGCCTCCTCTCTCCATAGCGGTAGCGGCGGCGGCACAAATCTCGCCCAGCCCAGCCAGCTCCCCTTCAGGGCCCGCACACACTCAGCGTGGAACTCAGAAAGCGGGGGCAGCGGAACCGGCCGGACCGCATTGCCGGGACACGCCGGGGCCTGGCACGAGCCAGCCCACTCCAGGCCTCTGGACCAATCACGGCGCGGCCTGGGCGCACGGCGGGGCGCTGCTTTCAAACCAGAGCGGAGCACAATGGGGCGGCGACTCCCCCCTTCTTTCCGGTGGGAAGGGCTGCGAATTCCCCCTTCAGAGACCCACCCCTCCCCCAGAGGGCACATGGCCCTCACCTACCGCCCCTCCCTCGGGGCATGGGCCTCGCGAGGCAGACAGACCGAGTGCCCCTCCCCAGTCCTCTGCAGATAGAGGACATTTGTCTCTACCCCACGCAGTAAGGGGGCGTGGATCACTCGCCCGCAGACAAATCCGCCTCACTGTCCACTCCTTTCCCCCACCCAAAGGCCATCTCCCCCGAATAGGTGGGAAGCCTGTGCCAGTCGCACTTGGCAGACTCATAGACCCACTAGCCTTCCTTTCTCCTCCCTCCTCCCCCCCCCCCAAATCAAGAGACATCTCTCTCCCCCAACACAGATGGGGGCATGTCCTCCATGGCCACTGGGTATGAAGTGTGGTGGCAGCTGCTGTGTGTATGTTTTTGCACACTCAAACCTACTCTCTCTACTTCCTTCACAGAGACCCATCCATCCCTCGTATTGTTGTATCCTTGGGGGCAGCACGTTTAGCCTACACCACAGGCGCTTTCCCAACCCAAGCAACACATTGCCTTCTTCCCCAAATGAGATGAGAATAATAGAAAAATAGGGTTGGAAGAGACCTCAGGAGGTATATATTCCAACCTCATGCTCAAAGCTGGACCAACCCCAACTAAATCATCCCAGCCAGGGCTTTGTCAAGCTGGGCCTTAAAAATGTCTAAGGATGGAGATTCCACCACCTCCCTAGGTAACCCACGAGTGTGTTGTATAGATTTTTCCACATACACAGGGCCCTGCCCCCTCCTTTGGGCAGGAAAGCAAGACATCATCCCCTTCCATCTTTTCATACATATCCCTGTTGCCATCACCATCTTTAATGCCTACACAGAGCAGACAGACTCGATTCTTAAAGTAGCATTGAAAAGACAGATAGTAATATGGAACTGAACTTTATCTCAGAATGACAAAAACTGAAAGTCAGCCCTGCCAAGTTTCTGAACCTATGATGCCAGTGAGTTCAAGACTTAATTCTTAGACCTTCTAGCTTTATGGTTCTAAACTTATTTTTAACAAAATATGTTTACAAGTGTACATCTCTCTTGGTTTCCCTGAACTTATCCACTGTTGGTGACAGCGCTTTCTCTGCATCTCCCACCATCTAGAACAGCCTTCCTGTTCTGCTCTGCCTCATCAGCTTTTTTACAATCTGATCTTAAGATATCTTTAGCCTATGTGTCTTATTTCTCTTAATTATTAGTTTTGTAGCTGAACACTATATTTTAACCATATAATATCTTTACAGTTTTTCTATAGGTTAACATATACAATCTGTGGAATTGTGAATTTTATTTCTGAAAAATAATTATGGGACAATGTGTATATGAAATGTGCTACACTTGGTAGACAGTTGTACCATATATAATGTCTTACTGACAAATCCCAAAGAGCTTTATAAACTGAACTACACATAGAGAATAACTTTACCTAGCAGGATCACTAGGGTAGAATGCAGCAGATATTTAACAGCATGCAGCAATGCTGCATAACAGATAAGGGACTGTTGTAACAAATTTGGCTTTCTTGACACCACCTAGCTCCAATCTATCCCAATTTTGCTATCAAACTAATTTTCTTCACTATTCATGCTAATCACTTGGCTCCCTTCACTGGCTCTGCATTCCCTTCCATATTACCCCCTCCTATTTATCTATGCCATCTCTGCCAGTTTTATCTCCCTTCAAGCCCCCTTTGTTCCTTTCTCCCATGCCTGTAACCTAACTTGTTCCTGCTTGGCGTTTTCTGGTCATAGTTATGGCTGCTGTTCAGTATACCCTGCTTCTGTTTGATTGCATGGATTTATTTAATCACCATCCCACAGCTAACACCAGTGTTGTTTCAGGGGTTTCCAAGGGAATGCCACCACACCACACTGGCTGAGTTAAAATGTGTGGGTTTTTGGCAGAGTCCTTACACAGCAGCACCTGCCTCACCTAGAGCCTGCAACCATCAGGTCCATCCTGCCAACAGAGCACTTTGTTCAGTTCCCATTCTCCTGCCTCTCAAACTATACCCACCTAGAGGGAGATGGAAAGGCCCTTATGATGTCATAGTAGGTTTCTCAAGGGGTTCTTCAGATTATAACAATTTCACTACCTTTATTGGCTTGATGAGGTACTCGATACAAGTGTTGCCAACGGGTACCTACCTACATCCACATTAATGATGATGTCTTATTTAGTTGACCTTGCATTCTTGTCCATTTCTGGTTTGGTAGAAATCCATCATTTGTTGGGATGTTACTTCAGGCTATTAGAAAATAACACTTTTTTTGTATTCCACATCAAAGTTTGTCTAATAAAAGATATTATCTCATCCACCTTATGCTTCAATATTCTACCCGGGCAATCAGAGCATTAGGGGACAGATCAAGACCATACCAACAGTGACAGTTAATATAATTAGACAGCTTTCAATCACACAAATAACCTTTAATTTATCTAGATGTGGGGGCATGGGCCTTCTTCTGAAGTGTGAGCCAGTGCAGATAAAACTGAAAGAAGGGGCAATACCTTATAGCATTAACATAGCTCGCAGAATTCCAGTCATATTATTTCCTATAGTGAAAGAGGAACTAGGCAGAATGGTAAACCTGCAAATAACTGCAGCTGTAACAGAACCTAGAGAATGGAGCACACCTACAGTTCCTGTCATAAAAAAGAACAGAGTGTGAGAATATGTGTTGATTTGATTTGTATTTAATTAGGTAAAGGAAAAAGATATGTTCTTCTCACATATTTTCCTCGCTGCTTAATTCTGCAGGTGGATTTTGAGTTGACAGATCCTGCTGCATGCAGATAATGCTAAACTTTAGATCAGGGATCTCAAACATGCAGCCCGGGGGCCACATGCGGCCCGCAAAGCCCTTCCCTGCGGCCCGCCAAGCTTCCTGGCGCCCCCCCCCCCCCCCCGGTCCCCCCATAGCAGTTTGCAGGACGGAGGGGCCAGAAGTGGAGGCTTCTCTGCTGCCTGGCTGGGCCGCGTGTGTTTCTACCGTAGCTCTGGACTTCCTGGATTGCTCTTGCTTTGTTTGCCAAACAGCTGTTGGTGGTGCCTAGTGCTTTCCAGGAGGGAATGGGGAGCTGCGTGCTCAGAGGAGGAGGTGGGGCAGGGGTGGGACCTCTTGGAAGGGGTGGAGTGGGGGCGGAGCCGGGGCAGCAAGGGCGGGGTGTGTGCCAGTGGTGCGGCCCTCGGGCCAGTGCACTAGTCCTCGTGGTCATTTGAGTTTGAGACCCCTGCTTTAGATCTCATTTTAAGAGCTCTCCAGCGCCCCCTAACACCATGTTTGGGTTCAAGCCTGACTCATTGTTAAGAATAACTTTCACTCACACTGCTTCCTAGGATCTTCCTGGGCTTTTCCTAGCCAAGTACCAATCAAGTCCAATGCTGTTTAGCCTTGTAAAATTCTAACAGGACCATAACAAAAGCATTGCTAAATAATCTTTTTGTTAACTCCACTATCATTTGTGTTTAGCCTCTTTAAGGAAAGTTTTTGATGTGAAAGGTTTGGACATTTGCCAATGGCATTTTAAAAAAAACAAACAGATTTTTTTTAACCGGATTTGTTTTTTCCCCTCTTTTTATAAAGAAACCAGCCTATTCCTCCCTCATGGAATGAAACAGTGTCACAATCAAAACTCCAAATGACAATAAAATTAACTGTTGCTTTTGAAACAAACATCTGCTTGCAATGTATACACTGCCAAATAAATTGCTCCAGGTTAGTTACATGTGGTTTTACAACTCTAAAGTCTTTTCCTCCTGCTTGTCTTTCCCAACAGCCCCCTATTAAAATACACCAACATATGCAGACAAAAAGCATCCCACTAACCAGCTCAAGATACAGTATTCATAAATTACAGCAGTCACCTGGGTAAGTAAATGCTATATTTGCCAAACACCTTCCACAAAAGACTGTCTCTCTCTCCCTTTGCCCATTTAAATGAATTCTTGCTACACTTTTTAGGTCTTAACATATTGATGCCCTTTCTGTTGTACCACATGGTATACCATACTCGGACCCTATGGTCTAAATGTGGTCTAACAATTCTATATTATGTAAGGACAAATTAATTAAATTAATTAAATCTAATTATCTCTGGCATACTGTAGGTATTTAGGAGCTGAAGTGGGAATTGTCCCCTAACAGAAAGGAAGAGCATCCTCTTTAAGAAAGAAAAGAAAATACACTTGAGAAAAAGAAAGACAAAATACTACCAGAGAGAGTATAAGGAAAGAATATTTGTAATAGAACTTCTTTATTACCAAACTGGAAGGAGTAACCAAGAAGAAAACTTAGTTGTATACAGTGAATCACAGGCTAAAAGTCATTAAGATTTCTCCAGGTTTTCTCCTCAAAAACTATGTCCACAAAACAGCATAAACCCTAATCCTTCTAAATTGGAAGGCAAGTTATACAATTTGTTTTTTAAAACAGATTGTATTATAAAAGACAATTTAAGAATCCAGGCCCATGAAATTCTCACTAACATTTTTTGTTAGGTTTCTTTTGATATATAAATACAGAAGACATTGGAAACATGTTGATATTAGCATGTACAATACAAGTAAGTAGAACTGTTTCCCTGGCATGACTCAAAAAATGTAACCATAATTTAAGACTTCATTACATCTCTGATTTCTTGAACTTTAACTTAAGTTCTCAGATTCCTCAACTACACAGGCATTCACTAAATATATAGCTCTTATTACTGTGCTTTTCATTTGTAGATCTCAAATTACTTTACAAAGATGGGTAAGTATCTTTTTTCCCATTTTACAAGTGGGGAAACTGAGGCACGGAGGATTGCTGGGACTTTCTTAAAGGTCACACAGCAGGTCACTGGTAGTACTGGGAACTAGGTTTCCAGTCTGGTGCCATATCCATTACACCATGCTAACTCCCCTCAAAATCCAGTAATACCTTTACACAACAAACATGCCTTTATCTCTTTAGCAATGGAGTGAATAAAGACACTACCTCAGTATACTCAGTAGAGTCCCCTGGAGATTGCCAGCATTCCTACAATTGCCATATGTATGGTAACTGAACAAGAAAAGGCTACGTTTAGGCTTCGTGTTAAGGCTGGGAATGCTTTATGATATGTTTTATAGCCACCATAGGTGACTGCTTTAATTTAATGGCTCAGATTGCATTTGGTCTAATAGTCCATTAAGTACAATTCTGCCTTTTCACATTTTAAATGTATGAATTATACTGCATATAATTCAAAACAAAATCTAGAGCGTTCCTGTACAGACTAAGTGTTAAAAAGATTCAATGCATCGCTGTCATATGACTGTTCTGGATGGAGAAGGGAGTCCACATCAGAATCTGTACAACTGCAATGCAAAGTGGAACCAGACAGATCAAATAGAACATGGCATCATGAAGACCTAAAAACAAACTGGAAAAGAAGGTAAAAATGTCAGTTTTCCCAAGATGCAGTTTTCACCCTTAATAGATTTTTTTTTAAAAAAAAAATAGTTCTGACTATTTAGCACAGTCAATTTTTAAAGGAAGTAAATTGTAGGTTTACTTTGGAGGAAAAAACCCTGAAAATAACCATATGGATTCTTGTAAGGAAAGAATTAAAATCCCCAAGTTTTTTCTGTATTTTACCAAAAGCTCAATGTTTACATATTCAGCTTGTTTGATTTCCCATTAAACAATTTTTATTAAAAGTAGCTGTGGTAGGTAATATAAAAATTAGTATAAAACAATGTCACCTTACAGAGCAGGCAATCCTATAAAGTTTTGTTTGATTAAAGATTTTTGAAAGGGAATCAATAAAATAATGGAGGGAGAAAGTGAAAAATACAACAATACGGACATACTTGTATTTTTAAAAGTTCAAATCTGAGACATTAACTATGCATAATGTACTTATGGCTGGTAAATACCATGAACAGGTCATGATTAATGCATGGAACTCAATGCATTTACCAAAATATTAAGATTAATTCAGTTTTATTATTTTTTAGGAAAAATTAAGAACAAGGCCAAACATATAGTAACATGTTAAAGTTACATTGAGATTCTGGCTTATCCTTATACATTCAAGGATATTTCCTAATCGAAATCTCCATTAAGAAGCAGATCAACAACTATGTATTACAAATTATAATAAATAATTAAAATAACTGCTTTATGAACAGACTGGTTTCCTGACAGCTTGAAACACATCTAGGCATTTGTCTAGCAGCTGTGATAATTATCCACTGGCATTCTGTTAATTATTGGATTCTAATTAAGAAATATCATGAAACGGAACTCAAGGTGTGCCAGTCTCTGAAAAAAATCTTCAGTCTCCAAGAAGAAGAGTATGTTATTTTCTATTTTCCTTAGCACTGTGAGATGAGATGGTAGATGAACAGAACAGTTGTGAAAGCTGACTATTATGGGCCTCATCCATAGCTGATTGAAGTCAATGGAAAAACTCCCATTGACTTCACTGGGCTTTGGATCAAACCCTACGAGTCAATCAAAACAGGCCAAATCCAAGTCTTACTGACTTAATTGGAATCAGGATTTGGTCCTAAATGTAAAACACAATACAATCACCGTTTATTCCAAGTTAAACAATTGTTTTAAATAAATTATGCACGTTAATACCAAGTAACAAAAGGCACAAGCTTAAAAATTGAAGTACTGTAGTACTAAGGGAATTACTTAACTGTTTAGACAATTGGTTACAGGAGATGGGGCTTTATGGGTAGGTCAGTGGTTCATATTCAGTATTTACTGTTAGTGACCACAATTTACAGTGATAGTTGTTCACTGGCCTGGGTTCAATGGTGCTTTCCATTTCCAAGAAACAAGTATATGCACCACCAAAACTACCAACATGGTTGGCATTAGCCTTCTTATTGTCAGTTTCAGCAAAGAATCTAAGAACTGAATTGGTAAACTATTTACCTATATAAAGTTCCTTCAGGAAGGGGCCGAGGCAAATTTGGCAGGGTGCTATAGTGAAGCTACATAGTTTTTGCCTGCAGTTTACCTTTCTGTGTATTAAGAAAAGACTGCAATTTTCAATATTAAGGACGTCAACCTTTAACAAGCATTTTACCTTTTTCTAAAGAAAATGAAAAAGATTGTGCCAAGTCCTACATTGCCTTTCTACTGGTGCAATCCTGGTTTAAATACAGTTGCATTCATTTAACAAAAGAATATGGATTAATATTTTATTCTAAAACTCTACATTTATAGGAATTACAAAAGTAAAATAGCTGTATTATACAGAAAAATTAATATTAAATATAATTCTATTGAGGCATTGGGATAAATCAAGAACAATGCTCAAATTACATCACAATGGTGAAGGAGCCTTAAAAATCTCTATTTACATAATTATTATTTTGTGCACGCAGTACAAAGATGCATATATTCAAAGACACGCTCTTACTAAAATATAGTTCCGCACTATATTCAGCACATTGTTTATCCTGCTATTAGATCATGTGATGTTTCCAGCTGTCAGATGCACTGACAGCTTATTTATTGTCCATCGTCTATATATTGTGCATCTATTTATAATCTGGTAATTTGTTTCTAAATACAAGGAAATAATACCAAAAAAAAAAAAAAAAAAAAAAAAAAAAGAGTGCAACAAACTACTGCCAGTGTGTTTTCACAGTATGATTGACTGTAGTTTCAGTGGATCGCCAAGAGAGGGAGGTTTAAAACTATATATTTCTTATAGAGCAGTAAAGGGATCTAATGTTATAGGGAAAACTATTTAGGATAACCAAATCATTAGTACAATATATATATATATATATTTTGGAGTTTTTAAAAAAACTCCAAAATTGGTTTCCCTTGATAGAGGGAATTGTAAATTGGTTTCCTTTGATAAAGGCTTTACTGATACCTAATACTGAAATTCCCTGGGACACACATACAATATGCAGAGTAGCATTTTTCATCAGAGATAACAATGATTAACACTGAATGAGACAAGTGAAGTGTCCTTAACAATAAAGGCTTAATAAACAGGAGAGAATTCTTCCAGTGTGCTATGTGTAAAAGTCATTTGTCTCCTGTCTGAATGACTAGTTCTTAAATTGATTTTAATTAGCTACATTAACACTTAGCACCATTTGATAGACAAAATGTTTCTGCCAAAAATCATCTTCCCCTCCCATTGTTGCCACCATGTAGCTACCTTCCTCAACTCTCTGTGCTGGCTTCTCAGCATCATCTTTTACATAAAATTAAAATTTCTCCCTTGTACTTTTGAGACTCTGTATAGTATAACACCTTCATTGCCTACATTTCAACCTGCTACATTTCAACTTGCCTACATTTTCTCAAACTGCTATGTTCCTCCCAAGCCACCCACCTTAAATAGCCCGTGTGTACCTTACCTTCCCATTCATTTCTATTCCTCTTCCATGCCACTCCTTCTTGCAACTCCCTTCCTATCCTCATGTACCAAATGACTATAGTCATAATTCAAATCCCTCCCTAAAACACACATACATCAAGCCTGTCAATGAGAACAATACATGATAGTCAGTACTATGAATCCACATAAAAAGAAAGATCTTCACAGTCATTGATCCTCAAGTATAGCGTGTGCTTAGAATGTTCTCTGGGTGTATTCAATTGAAAGCTCTTTGGGGCAGGGACTGTGTTCTCCTGTATGCTCTAACGCTTGATAAATAATAATTTGGGCCCAATTGTATGAATCCTTGCTGACATGAGCAATCCTTGTTCATGCATGTAATTCAGTGGGTTCAATATGATTCTGTGTGGTTTGAAAGATAAAAGACCCTAATATTAATTTCCTATATGGAAACTTCCCTTAGCACAAAGTCAATATGTTTACTGTAACACAATATGGCAGATTTTACTTTAAAACTCATCTTAAAAGGATAAAATTCATTGGATTATGCCCTCAGGCATAAATTATGCAAAACAAAGTTACATATGAGATATTTTATTTCTTTAAAGGGACAGGTGATTTGAAATAGAGTTATTTCGAAAAAAAAGGAAAGTGATTTAAGGTATTACACCTATTAATGTCTTATGATTTTAAATTCACATTTTATTTTTAACATTTTCCTTTCCCTGTTGCTGTCTGAAAGATTTATACAAATAAATAAATTTGACTATGTGTACAGTGGAAACAATGAAAGTGACTATTTCCCAAGTGCTGTCAAATGCGTAAACAAACTCGGGAGACAGGGGAATGAAGAAAAATATTTTTTGCTAACCTTTCAGTAATAGTCATTGTAGATGTTACTTGTAACAATAGTAAATAAAATCTATCAGAAAGTAATGATTTTTTTTAGCTTGTGTGCCTCACAGCGTTTTAAAAGCAGGATATCAGTTCTGATTATTCCCTAATAAAAATGTTCCTATTCTGCTGCACAGTATACATTCTGATTCTGAACTGTGAACAACAAGTGTTAAACTAAGGTATTTCTGTTATTAGAGATTGGACTGGTAGCACTACTTACTATTAAGATTGCTTGACACTTCCAGGTACAAGACTCTATTTTTGGTTGCTTATCACTTTACCAAACTTTAATTGTTCAAGTTGAAATTTTACATGCCATGGGTCTGCCTTAGTCAAAAACAATTTTTTGGGGGGCACAGGATACCTTAATTCTGGAATTTCTAAACTACTGAATGACTTGATTCTACAGTCTTAATAGTGTTCATTTTATTTAGCTGGTGTGTGTACTACTAATGTTATAGCGCCTGTGTACTAAGTGCTTTACATAAATGAAAAGAAACTCTCTCTGCCCAAAAGAATTTACATTCTAAGTATCTTACCCTGTGTATATTTAAGCATGGGCATAACTTTACTGATGTGAATAGTCCTACTAGAATCAATGGTACAACTCATGTAAATAAAACTACACACACAAATGCTTAAGTACACACAAGATTGGGGCCTGGGTAGGCAACATACAAAACACAAGGACAGGAAAATGAGGTAAGAAAAAGCCACATGAAATATCAGTATGAATGAGCAGAAATGTTTAGTTCCATAGTTTGTTTATATTTGTTCGCAACTTTTGTTTACTTCCCAGAGGGATGAACTAGGATTTATAGGAAGACCTGTTTTAATGAGGAACATAAAGCAAGAGAGGGTCATTCATTCCATGCCACCTTAGAATATATCAATAAGAAACAGGAATTGTCTAAGTCAGTGTTGAGGGCTCCAGTTGGGGGTGCAGGCTTTGGGGTGTGGCTGGGGATGAGGGGCTTGGGGTGCAGGATGGTGCTCTGGGCTGGCATTGAGGGGTTCAGAAGGTAGGAGGGGGATCAGGGCTGGGATAGAGGGTTGGGGCACAGGAAGGGCTCAGGGGTGCAGGTTCAAACAGCTCTCAAACAGCTCTCAGAAGCAGCAGCACATCCCCCTTACGGCTCCTATGCAGAGACATGGCCATGTGGCTGTGCATGCTGTGCTGCCCCTGTAGCTGCCATTGGTCGCAGTTCCCAGCCAATGGGGGCAGTGCTTGGGCAGGGGCAGGATGCAGAGCCCCTTGGCTACACATAGGAGGAGCCAGAGGGGGGACATGCCACTGTTTCTGGGAGCTGTGGCATGCAAATGGAGCAGTCCCTGACCCTGCAAGCCCAAGACCCTGCTCCCCAGTAGGAGCTCAAGGGCTGGATTTAAATCAGCAGGCGAGCTGGATGTAGGGTGACCAGATATCCCGATTTTATAGGGACAGTCCTGATTTTGGGGTCTTTTTCTTATATAGGCTCCTATAACCCTCATCCCAATTCTTAAAATTTGCTGTCTGGTCACCCTAGTCGGACAGGCCCACAGACTGTATTTTACCCACCCCTGTCCCAAGTACTTTTCACTTTGCTAAAGCTGCTTTTCTGAATGGTCCCAGCTTGTCCTCCTTCCAAACTTACCTCTATTCCTTGATTCTACAGTTCACTAGGGTCAGGAAGAGGGTTCCAGACACATCTGCCACATCTCCACTCTTTTTTCCTTAAAGACCCTTCTCCAAGGAGGTTTTATAAATAATTGTCCTCTATGTATTTTTTAAAAGAGTTTTCTTTAATTAAAGCAAAATTTTAGAAAGTAACTAAGGTAAAGCCATTAAGATAAGAATGGCAAACTGTACCGTAACCAAAGTGATTTACCTAGTTGAGCCAAATCCCTCTTCCTCCTAGAATTGTATTGTTTCTCTCAAAAACAAAATACATTAGTCACAGTCCTACTGTACTAAATGTGTATAGTGACTATATTCATGAAATAAATAGTCTTTTGTGGTTTTGGTAACAGTTATAGTCTATCGTATAGTTATAGAACATCACAGGTGGCTGTTTTTTAAATTTTCCACAACATAATGACCGAAACAATCATACACTGAAATGAATTTTTCGCACACCCACCCACCATACAGCAAGTTTTCCCATGTCCTCTCTTTAAAAAGTACCCTTTTCAGACAAAATGTCTACTTGGACAGCATTTTTATGTCAGTGTAGATAAGGATCAATTGAAAATTTGTTGAAGCAAAGTTGCAAAACATCTGATGATAGCTAACTGCATATTAATTTGTAATAACTATATAATGTTATTTCACTTGTTGTGACTTAAAACTTCACTTTTGAACTCACCTTGGATCAGGCTGAGAAAATTTATTATTCAGGTTCTCATATCCAAATTGATTTAGTATTGTAACCACAAGCATAGGAGCCAAAGACTGGGCAGGCTTAGTAAATAAAGCATTGGTACCAAAAACCATGGAGGAAAGTGGTGATCTGAAATATTCAAGACAAGTAATATCACATAGTCTATAAACATATATCACTTAAATAATTAACATAGTAAGTGCTGTAAGTACTGTTCAGACTCAAAAGTTAACCATCAGGATACATAACTGCATACTTATCAGCAGCATTCAAATCAGTGAATGGTCCAGATATACTGAAATGACTACTTTTCAGTTAGATAAGTACAGTTTTTTTAAAAAATATATAAATATACCTTTTATACTATCTTAGGTCCCCACAACTACCTTACTTGACCGAAAATAAAATAATCAGTGATCTAACAGAACAGTGTCAAAGGGTCTAATCTAAAGCCTGCTGAAGCTAACTGAAGGAGTCACATTGACTTCAATGGGCTTTGGGTCAGGCCCATAGTCTAGTGACTCAAGAGTTTCTATTGGATACAATTAACAAGAGAAAAATAGGATAGACTTATATTTGTAAAAGATGAGATTTGGTACTATAAACTGATTTAGTCAAGTGCACTTCATGTATTAAGTGTTCTTCAAACAAAGCAATATGATGATTATTACGAATAATTTTGAGTCTTGTAAGTGGATTGGGGAAATGTTGCATCAAGAATATTTTTAAATTGTAAATTACACCACTGCACCTTCCAGTTACTAAAGAAAATGTATCACTTATGAGATTACATAGACACTGACCCCAATCCTGCAAGGATTTATACCCAGGTTCAATTTTATGCATTGGAATAGTCCCACTGAAGCTAATTCACAGGTATTAAGTAGTATATGTGCTTTAGTCTTTGCAGGATTTGGATTTAGAGGGAGCCTGATTCCCCTTTTCCCCCTCAAATAACACTGAAACCAGAAATCCCACTGATATGAAAATCAGAATATTTGTGAGAGCAACAGAAAGGTAGTTGTAGGTGTAGACCTTTATAATTATAAGTATGAATGTAAACTTTGTTTTAATCTACCAGCTACCCATTTGAATAACAGAAAGGAATGATCCTTTGAGACTATGGGATCCTGTTTCCCATATGCATTACAATTAGGACTTGTGCCTTTTAATTTTGTTATAAAGTTTAGTTAGTAAGAGACAGGAGTTTGTATTTTGTCTATAATAAATAGACTAGAGAAATGTTTAGGGCCTGAAGCCCCAATGGGAATTGTTTAGTTATAAAATTTAGCAAGGCTTGATTTATAATGTATTCTGCTCACTATAAAATACTTCTGTTTGTATACCTTTGAAAGTCTCTGTGAAAGACTGTTCGTGTAAATGAGAAATGCATGCATCAGGAAAAGATAAGGTGTGAAAGCCATTGTTAACCAAATGGTCATGAACGAAGGAGAAAAGACACTTATGAAACTTATCGATGCCAGAGAACCATAAACATGCATCCATGATTAAGGAGGGGCAAATTGACGACCTTGAGGTGGAGGCGGGTACCCCTGAAGACAAGTGATTAAATCAATCCAGGACAGGATGACCTTCATGGAGGTGTTTTGAAATGTGAATATCAAAAAATAACATCAGTTAAGGAGTAACCGGTCATGAACTGACACAGCAAATTCCATAGACTTTAACAGAAGGGGAAAAAAAAGACTATAAGAACAGGGTGCTTTGCCATGGGACTTTGGGTTCGTCTTGCCACTACTCCAGGAGCATCAGATTGCAACCAACAGATGTGACTGACAGAGCCCAGCTCTCCTCTGAGACCAATCTGACTGGCCACTACATTGATCCAGACTCTGGACTGGTAACTATAACATCGACTGGCGGGACTGCATGCATGGTGTGTGCGCACATGTATGATTGAAAAGCATATACTAATTGTTGTATTCTTCCCTATAAAAGATTTTGTGTGCTTTGTATAGCATAACATAGCTGCACTTTGATATAAATCCAAAAGGTATGTGAATCACAGTACAGCATATCACAGGAAGTTTTATTGAAAAAATTGAATGGCAGCTACACAGACTTTGAATTTTGCTTGTTAAGTGGTATAGTTCAAACATTCAAATACCTTCTCTATATTAGAAAGGCCCTATCCTGCCAACTCTTAAGCCTCTGAGTAATATTACACATGGGAGTATTTCTACTGAAATCAACAGTACTAACCATGTGAATGTTTGTGGGACTGGGCTCTTATAAACATAGAGTTTACAATGGAAGTGTTTAAATTAATTTCTTTGTTAAAGTTACTCAGTGCTTAATCCTGCAGACATTTATCCATGTGCTTACCTTTATTTGTGTGTGTAAATTAAGCCCTTAATGCAAGTGTTTGCAGGATTGGAGCCAAAGAATATCACAATATTTTCTGCATTTATTTCGACATAATCTGGGACAAAGTTATTTAAGAACAAATAAAATTTCAAAGGATTTAAAGCAATGTACAGTAAGAATGAATTCCCATTCACTTCTCATATTAAAAGCAAATATAAAGTGAGACTTTTAAAAAATAGTTGTAATTAAAAAGATATTTTTTTAAACCAAATTAAGAATCCTTTTAGATTAATATGTTCAGAGTGTTTAATGTATGAAACTTAACTTTGGTATAGAGAATCTGATGACACTAGCTACAGTACGTTTTGTGAGCAGTAGTAAGATCAACATACCTCCGTTTGTGTTTTATTAAGTCTGCATCAACAATATCTGCCAAGGGCAGATTAAACAAGCTGAATGATGCTTGAACAATTACCCTATAGAAAGACAAAATATTTCAAAATGTTGATAGATATTAAACATACTTTTCTCAATATGAAAACTGTAATGGATGATTTAGTGTGTGTTTATTTCTCTCTCTTACACATGCACACTCACTCTCTCATCATGTAAATTAACATAGTATTATTGCTTCAAATTAAAAAGATCAGTTCTCCAAATAAATATTAGAGCTGCTATTTTAATCAATAATTAGAAACCTGTATACAAACCTAAAACTTTCTCAGCTCTTTCTGGAATTTCAAGATAGTAGCTTGGCATTGAAGTAAAGATGACAGACACTTAATGAAGTTATTAAAACCGACTTAAACTGACTTGAATAGAGCAAAGGAACATCTCAGAAGAAAACTAAAATTCTCCTCTAGAAATCTGAAAAAGGACATGCAGAGGACTGGAAGGGAAAGATGGAAAAGAAGCTTAAAACAAGTGACAGAATTAGAATGATAAACATAAAAATATGCATTTAACACATGACCAATAGAACCAATATTAAAAGAAAAGGGAAAGATAAGTATGAATCTAAATAATGGAAACTCTACTAGATACTCTGTAAACTAAAATAAGATTTGGAACTGAATTTCTCTTGCACTCTGCTAGTACTCAGTCTCAGACCAAGGGCAGTTGAGAAGGAACTGAGGGCAGTTTGTCTACGCAGTGCTAGATAGCCTGAAGGCAAGGCACAAGACAGAGAGAGCCCATGTGTGGGCCAAACGGACACTGCTGCCTAAAATCTCCAATCTGAGGCACAGGGACTCAGATACACCTGCAGTGGGAACACTGATAGGGACATGCTACTTGAAGAAGTGGTGGGAAACTGCTGTCTTGGTAAACAGGAAAGTTTGTGGTCAAATGCGGATTCCATTGACAATGTTAAAACTGATGTGGCTGGAGACAATGCTGCAAAACTTTAATTATTGTATTTATTAGACTGTTAATTTTTAAAAGAAAATAAAAACAGTAACTAAAAGCTGAAACACCATTAAACAAGAGTTGCCATTTAATTGCAGCTCCTTTTCAGACCCATGAAACAGTACAAAAGGAAAAAAGCAAAACTTATAGTAGGAAGTTCTTCAAGCTACCAAAAGGGTATGACTAAAAGAGGGTAAAAACAAACTGACCTAGCAGACTCCTTTCATAAGATATAGCAAGTTGTTAATTAAAAAAACAAAACAAACAAAAAATCCAACAGTATTCTTGAAGGTATATCTTTACTCACATGTTTGTTGTGAGATAAATAGCCAACAGGAAGTAGTGTTCTGGCCCTAGAACAAACATGACAGCTGCAGCTATTCCTTCTAAGTAAAAGGAAAACAGGATGATCCTGTAATAACCAAACTTCTTCAGCAAAGTATGACTAAGAAGCACAAGGCACTGAAAAGATAATAGATACATATTAAGTATACACTTAATACAGTACTTCAGCACTTCTTTTAAGAAACCAGTTTGGGATGCTATAAATGTTTTACTGCTACACAGTACTTCTACTGATTAGCAAATATGCATATTTTCTGAAATGGTATATCTGAATCAGTAACATTTTCAAATGCACTCACAAATTAAGAACATAGAAACTGCATAAACAGAACAGATGATAGGCCCATCCCACTAGTACTACCTCTGACGGTTTTAAAACAGATGCTTCGGAGAAGAATGCTTTCCCTTCACTCAGAATCAGTCTGTGCACTAATCTATATTGGGGGTAAATATTGCTTCCTACTTCAGATAGCAAAGTGCTAGCAACAATAAAATTTCAGCTTTTTGGATGTGTCACATCCAGTAATTCACTCTTGACTGCATTCGCTAATGAAAAGAATTAAAAGACCCAATTCACAACCTGGAAAAGTTAATTTATTAAAAGGTCATTTTTCTACAGACCACTGATGTTTTAGTCACAGATTAATTAAAACTGTTTAAAATAAAAACATCTGAAAACTGTTTTGCAATGAAACCCACAGAAACAATTTAGACCAAAACTGACCTTTAAGATGTTGAGCTCCTAAGTAACCTGAATAGTACCAGCAAAGGAAGAGGTTACTGCTACATGGCAAAATCCCTTAAAAGCTTGGGGAGTCAGGGGTGAAAATCAAGCACAGACACCACCTTAAAGGAAAAGTCTATCACTAATAAAAAGCAAACCCAGTACACCTGGATTCCACTCTTTCGGACATTAGCAAAATTGTCAACCAAATTCTAGAAGCAAAATCTTTATTACTAGTGACATTACAGGCAGAAAGAACATAGCTCAACTATCCAATACCAGGTTGAATTTATAGCGTTGGTATATAGAAAAAATAATCATTTGATCTGCAAACTGAATAAAGCTGATGTAAGGTATATTGGCAGTATTTAAACTTGCCAATTGCCACAGATAACTACGAAAGATCTGTTCATAGCTAAATGAAATATTCTCATTATTCAAGATATTCCCCATAGCAAATCTGTGGAAGAACACAGTATCTGCAGATACCGAGGTAATTGTACGTATTTATCTTAGATACGTATGGTACGTTTTTCAGTCCCACTTCTGTACTGTGAGGGAATAAATACAACCCCCCGCCGATGTCATTTTACAGAGTCACTTTTCTGATGATATGGTAATTGATTTTAATAAAACATAGAATTCTGCTTTTGCAGAAAGGTGTATGACAAAGGATAGTTTAGGGATAGGCCCACAGCAAAAAGAATGGTCTTGGTTAAAGCCAGAGATTAAAAACACTAATTTCTATACAGAATTTTTAAGATCTAGTTTATGATTCTACCTGAATTTTTCACTATGTTTCCTGATTCAGAACTACTCAGAACATTTACTTTCCCTTTTTGTTGACTTATTTTATCTGCCTACCTTCCCTCTCTGCCACCCTATGCTGCCTGTTTGGCTTGACAGATGAGACTAAAATTCTCTTTATAATGTTGGTGCACAAGATTTGTTGCAGACTAATAAAAGGTTTCTGCCAGATACAGCATTTTCTCTGAGCAGTGTAAACAGATACTCACAGAACTAGCAAAAAGTAAACTGCATTTTCCTTTTAAATAAAAGATTAAAAGCATTGTTGCATACCTGAGGACAAATAAAGCCAGCCCCATACATGATGCTTCTTATAAAAGAGGAAAGGACATCCTTAGGGATGAGATTATCCGCAAAGATCATCATGAAATTGTTGCAGAAGGCTAGGTGGAAGACTTGAAAGAAGTTCATGGTCACAAAAAGTATGAAGTTTTTCTGTGTCATTATCTGTTTGGTCAATGAAATTACAGAGGACCAGGAGAGAGGTTTATCATTATTTTCTAGACTAGTGTTCTCCACAGGAGTTTCTCTCTGTTCATACTGACTAGTGCTATATATGCCAGTGTAACACATACAACCAGTTGCTAGTGCTGCAACCAAAACAGTAAAGATTTGAAAATAGGCAAATTTTTCCATATTATCGGATATTAGACCACAAAAAAGAATGCTGGTTGATCCAACTAATGTTGCCACTTGGTTATATTTAATAAGCTGAAGTCTACTTTCATGTCTAGTTGAAATCTCTGCAAAGAGCGCACATTGTGCTAGCAACACAAATGTAAGCAAGCCATCAAAAGCACATAAAGCAACAATAAGGTGAAGACCATTAAGCCAGTCACCTTCCTGATAATGTTTCCAAGGAAACCAGGGAAGCAGAAAAGCTAAACCATACAATGGTGCTCCATATAAAATTGATAACTGACGTCTTGAGCAGCATGGGACTTTGGAGTTGTCTTGAATATACCCGAACAGAGGGTCATTAATGGCATTCCAGATCATAAAAACTACCTGAGAAGAAAAATACAGAATTTCTCATTAGGGACATTTTTCTTTAGAATTCATCAAGACGTACATAACATCTGAAATAACAAAAGTGCACACCTACATGATGGAAAGGTTAAACGTATTTTGTGTGTTGTACACTCACACGCAAACATTCATTGTATGTAGAGTCATCTAAATTAAACTATTTATAAATCTCTACTAACAGAGGATATTGACGCAGCAACAATGAAGTACAACATGTCATATTTGTTTAATGTATAATTATACTTGGAAAACGAAAGAGAAAAGCTTGCCAACTGGAAATGAACTAAGATCAGATTTTTAAAGGTACTTAGGTGCTTTAAGATGCATATCAGCTCCTAGCAGGATTTTCAAAAGTGGGTGTTAGAGACTTAGGTGCATTTGAAAATCCCACTAAGTGCCTACCCGCATTGTTAGCTGCCTATATACCTTTAAAAATCGGGCCTTAAACCCCCAGTCCTGAAGACTTACAAACATGGCCCTTCATCTTGCAAACCCTTGTATATATGAGATACTTTGAGAACATGAGTAGACCTTTTAATTCATTGGGACTACATACATGCACAAGGTTGCTCACATGAGTAAGGGTTTTCAGGATCATGGCCATGTTTAACTAGGCTGACCATATTTCCTTTAGACAAAAACGGGACATTGGGATGGCAAAAACGGGACGGGGGGGGGCATGGCCCCACCTGGGCCCCCCAGCGCTGGGCGGGGGGAGGAAGAGGGGGGTTGGGGGGATGGATGGAGGAATAAGCAGAACAGGGATGGGGGATGAAGAGGATGGAGGGAGAGAGAGACGGGGGGATGAGGGATGAAGAGGATGGAGGGGACGGAGGGAGAGAAGGCACGAAGGTGAGAAGGGAGAGGATGGATGGATGAGAGAAGAGATGGGGGTAGGGAGCAGGGGGGATGGAGGAGGCAAGGGACAGCGAGAAGGAGGGATGGAGAGAAGGGAGATGGAAGAGGAGGCAGTGGACGGAGGGAGAGAGAGAGAAGGGAGGAAGGGAGGGATGGAGAAGGGGGATGGAGAGAAGGAAGAGAGGGATGGAGGGATAGAGAGAAGGGAGGAAGGAAGGGATGGAGGGATGGAGAAGGGGATAGAGAGAAGGGATGGAGGGAGCGAGAGGAGGCATCCTGCAACTGTGTGAACCCAGAGTAGCTTCACTGGAGTTCTGCCAGGCTGCCACGAGGCAGGATGACTGGGCTCAGCACCTGGCTCTCTGGAACCACTTCAGGATGTATGGATCCATCAAAATGGAAACACTTCCTGAAAGTGGGTCAATGTCACTTCAGAGGAAGATGCGGGGCGGGGCGGGGGGGGGAGGAGATTTCTGACAAAGTCAAACCACTTCTGTTTGGTTTTTAAGTGACTTTTCATTTAGAACGTTGTATTTTGTAGAATCGTGGCTAGCACTAGAATACAATCAAAAGAATACAAAGAATGGACGGAGGGAGAGAGCAGGGAGGAAGGGAGGGATGGAGAAGGGGGGTGGAGAGAAGAGAGGTATGGAGGGAAGGAGAAATAGAGAGGAGGAGGCGGCAGCGGGCGGCGGGCTGGAGGAGGCGGCAGATCGGAGCTGTCCGGAGCTGCAGCCGGGGGCTGAGCGCGCTGGCGGGAGGGGCTGCCGGCCAGGTTTTATGAAGAGAGAAGGGATGGAGGGAGTGAGAGGAGGCAGTGGACGGAGGGAGAGAGCAGGGAGGAAGGGAGGGATGGAGAAGGGGGATAGAGAGAAGGGAGGGAAGGAGGAATAGAGAGGAGGAGGCGGCAGCGGGCGGCGGGCTGGAGGAGGCGGCAGATCAGAGCTGTCCGGAGCTGCAGCCGGGGGCCGAGCGCGCCTGCGGCGGCGGCGGGGGGTGGGTGGGGTGGAGAGGGAACGTTTTATGACTCCATGTTTTATGGGTCCTGTTTTATGAGTCCACGTTTTATGAGTCCTGCCCCCAAAACGGGACAAAATTGATATTTTGGACAAAAAGACGGGACGGTTAAAAAACATTAAAAAAACGGGACTGTCCCGTTCAAAACGGGACGTATGGTCAGCCTATGTTTAACTTTAGGCACTAAAAGCAGTCCCAGTTTAACACATGTATAAATCTTTGCTGAACAGGGACATAAAATTGGTAAAGAAAAATTTTATTTTGAAGTTTGTCAGAGTAACAAACATACTTCAAACAATAGAATTTTTTTTAAACTGAAAAACTATTAACAATAAACTTTGAATATACCTATAATTTATTAAGGATTAAATATTTAATTCTATTTGCAGTGAAGCAGAATTATTTCGTTATTATGATACAAACACCATGCACAACAATATGAAAATCCATGTTCCAATGTACTGTACCTGTGCTTGATGAAATGCTACTTCTGAAATCTTGTATTGGTTTAAGAAAAGCTTAACATAGTAGAAATTAAAGATACTGTTCATCATTCCAGCACCTAGTGTGGTCATGGAATATGCCAGGGCATTAGGATGAATTCCTAAAGCAAACTTCATTTTCCAAATTGTGAATGCCTCTTCTTCTTCTAATTATAAAAAAAGGAAAACACTTATAATTACTTACTGATTGACTATGTACAATTGATATTTATAATCCTGGCTAATAGAGGACAACTGAATTCCATGTTAGTGTGCCACATTTTAGTTTTACTACTTCGGAAAATGAAAAGCAACTGGAGATTTGCCTATGTTAGGACTGCAAGAATGGATCCCTAGAGTCCATGGTGGTCAACTTTATCTTTGTCTCTTTCCAACTTTTAAAATGTACAACAAAATGTCTATAAAATGGAGTCAACAAGCTACAGTATTAAGAAATCAATTAAGTTCCTTAATTTAGTCTGAGTACTTAAAATACCAATACTACATGTGTATTGAAGAATACTTTTATCATTTGTCAAAAAATTTATCCCTAGACCCCAGTAATCACTGTAATCACTAGTGAAAAACCATGCTCAAAAAGTTTATCCCTAGACCCCAGTAATCACTGTAATCACTAGTGAAAAACCATGCTCTGGTACACTGCTAGTAAATCAGACTTTTTAAAAATATTTTTTTTGGTTCCCCTTCCGCTCCCCCCTCCCCAAATTTACCTGTACATTTTATATTCATCTATACAATTAGATTTGACACAAAGCCTGCAACTGCTTACCCCCAAAAATTAGACAATTGGGTCATCAGTTTCAGAAAGTTTGTGAACCTTATTACTTCTCTCCAATATTTCGAATGAAGGGGTTCTCAAACTGGGGATTGGGATCCCTCAGGGGGTCACGAGGTTATTATATGGGGGGGTCATGAACTGTCAGCCTCCACCCCAAACCCCACTTTTCCTCCAGCATATATAATGGTGTTAAATATATTAAAAACTATTTTTAATTTATAAGGCGGGTCGCACTTGGAAGCTTACTATGTGAAAGGGGTCACCAGTACAAAAGTTTGAGAACTACTGATTTAGTACTCTACATCAAGGTTGGTACCATATTCCATCTCACAAGAAGTGCATCTCTCCACCTGTGTGATGCTGTAAATATGTATGATGATTCCTTTCTACCTCCCCTTCCCCTGGTCAGCCTATAAATATATAGGTCAGCCTATAAATATATCATGAGATTTAACTTCATATGAATAAGGAAGGGAAAACCAGGTATGTTTAAGTTCCAAGTTCCTAATAGCTACTAATGTACATGTGAGCTATCCCACAGAGCAAAACAGACTGTGTTATTTAAGCAGGTAACAGATGGGTCCCACTAGATTAAGCTGACCACTTTCCCACTCAAATAGACTCATAGATTTCAAGGTCCAAAGGGATCATCATGATCCCTTGCCTGTGTCAGTCACCGATGGGCCACTTGCTATCATAGTCAGTCCCATCATACCACCCCCTCCATAAACTTTTCAAGCTCAGTCTTGAAACCAGTTAGGTTTTTTGCCCCCCACTACTCCCCTTGGAAGGCTGTTCCAGAACATCACTCTGATGGTTTTTTGGTCTAATTTCAAGCCTAACCTTGTTGATGGCCAGTTTATAGCCATTTATTCTTGTGTTCAAATTGAGATTTAGTTTGAATTACCAGAGAGGGAGAGGAGTTTTTATCCTTCTGATGCATTTATAGAGAGCAATGATACTGCATATTATTTGCTTCTGTCCAAGAAGCAATGATTCTCCAAGTAGTAAAAGAAAATTAGTACTGTACACAAGTAGAGAGACAAAAATGGATTCCAGATGGTAATAATAAGCCCTGTCCAAACTGTGCTAGCTAACAGATACTATGCTCAGATTGCCATATTTGCAGTCAGAAAGGAATTTTTCCCCTAGGTCAGGTTGGTTGGAGTTCCCGAACTGTAGTCTACTGGGCACTTGTTAGCAGTCCTCAGAACTGGCTGGTCACATCTTTTTTACACCTTTTAAGCCACATTAAAATGTAGCTACATATACATATACTTTCTAACATTGAGTGTAAGAATTTTCTGGAATTGACTGAGATATAACTGCAAATGGGAGGGAAAGAGGTCTGCATGATTCTGAATAGTAAGGAAGGTGAATACATGAAACATGAGCCATCTTTACAAAAAAAAACCTTAGAGAACCCAAATTCTAATGGTTACCAAGCATTGCTCCTTTTAAACACTACAGAACTGCGCTTGACAACCAGAAGACAGAAGGGTCTAGTGGACAGTTCACTGGACTTGATACTTGGGAGACCATTGTTCTCTGGAGAGTTGGGCAATTCACTGTTCTTTTCTCCAGCAGTCACACACCCCTCCCATCTGTAAAGTGGAATTATGATCACTTCTTTATAAATATTAAAGGTCTATGGACAAAAACACTATATAATTTCTAGGTATTATCATGGACAATTATTTTCATACATGGTAGCAGCTGCTACTATGCTTCATTGTGACTGGAGATTCCTCACCAAACAACAGCACTACGGGAAATTTACAATAAAAAGACATGGTTGGCATCTGTGAGATGCAGAATACAATCCTGTTTGAAAGGATTTGAACAGAACCAAGCATTCATCCCTAAGGACCCCAGCATGCTTCACAGACCATACATACACACAGAAGTCCCTTCAGGGACTACTTAACAGCATTCACCTATGGGGCCCCTAGACTCAACTATTCCTATCCCTCGATACTTCACCACTATTTCCACCCTCATAGCTCCCCCATCCAATCCCACAGCTCCCCATCTCTCTGTACATCACCTCCATTCTCACACCCCATAGCTCACTCATCCTATCCCACCACAAAGCTCCCCATCCCTCCGTACTTCACCAGTGTCCCCCCCCCATGGCTCATACATCCTATCCGACCTCCCATAGCTCCCCACCCCTCTGTAACTCACCACTATTACTACCCCATCATAACGCTCCAATCCCACCCTCATAGCTCCCCGTCCTTCCATACTTCACCACCATTCCCACCCCTCACAGCTCCCATGGGTGCTGGAACAATTTGGACATTGGGTGCTGCGAGACATTGAACCAAACTGCAAACACTGTATATGATGGGAACCATTTCAAGCCAGAGGGTGCTACAGCACTCCCACCCCCCTAGTTCCAGCACCTAGGATAGCTCCCCCAGCCTCCCCCAAGCCCCAGTTCTCCTCAACTCCCCTTATCCACCCCGGGAACCTACTCCCCGGGAATTAACCCTTCACAGCCTTAGCTACTCCGCCCCTCACACAACCAGCACTGACCGACTCGTTGTCTCCGCCCTCCGGCCGGAGGCTGCGCAGCTCACTCGGGGGGCGAACCTTAATCTCCCCCAACCCACGTCCCCCCCATTCCATTGGCTGAGTGGAGGATCTCTACGTGTGATTGGTCTTCGTTCTGGTCAATCCCTGAGTGGCGGCATGCGATTGGTTATCCGCCGGGCAGGTCAGAGTGCCCGTTTTGAAGAATCGTTCCCCTGGTAACAAGAGGGCGGTTGCCTATGCCACGTTGCTGCCGGCTGCGGTGTCGGGCCCCGGTGGGGGGTGGGAGGGACTCGGCAAAATCCGGAAGCGCTCGGCAAAGTCCGGCCGCGGCTTTAAAGGAGCTGAGCGATCCCCGCTGGGAGCGCGAGGAGCCTTCGGGTTGCTGCTGCACCGGCGCCGCTGACTAGTCCGCCCGCCCGTGCAGCCGTGGCGGGGGCCGCGATGCTGGCCGACAGCCTGGTGGAGGAGTTCGAGATCCGCGAGGATGAGCCCTGGTACGATCAGCAGGACCTGCAGCAAGGTGAGCAGCCTGGCCGGGGCTCCGCGTGGAGGATGCCCGTCTGACGGGGGCTCGCCCCCTCCGGGCGCAGGGTCCCGGCTCCCGCTGAGCAAGGCGCTGAAGGAACCTCCTCTGGCGGCGGCTGCTTCAGGGGATGAAGGGGGGTGGGCAGGTAAATCTCGGGGCGGGGGGGGGGGGTTAATCTCTCTCTGAGGTGAGTCGGGGAGGGGGAATGATGGGGGACGTGGACCTGGGAAGGAATGGGACAAAAAGCGGGGAGGAGGGGTGGGAGCGCCCGGGCTGGGGGCGGCTGAGGGGACCGCGCGGCGGGAGGGGAGGGAAAGGGCGAGGCGGGATACAGAGGACAGTTGGTCCCGAGGGGTGGGGGTGAAGGGGAGGGGGGGCTCTCCTGGAGAGGGAGGAAAGGCGAGACCGCTCTAGGCTGGGGACGCACAGGAGGAGGGAGACGGCTCCCCGCTAACAATTGAAGGCGCTGGGCGTTTGCCATCATGCAGCTTCTTAAGGGACCGGCCGGGGGTTGAAGGGGAGGCGAAGCAGGAATAGCAACGTACTGTCAGGCGCAATGGTATCGTGCCACCTTCGCAATCATGGCTTCTGGGCCGTGTAAGACTGGGTAGGAATACGGACTTCTGCCAAAGAAACCCTGCAGTCAAGGAGTGGCTTGTGCACCTGACTGAAGAACTAGTTCTTCCCTTAACTTTGTTCGCTTTTTAGGCGTTAGACTGTGTGCCGCTCTGTGAAAAGCGGCACCTCTTACAGAAAGCAGCTTGGTAAAGAGAGTGCTTCTGCTTCAGCTGAAGTGCCTGCTTAAAAGAGAGAAGCTGTAAATACTTAGGGGTTTCCACACCCTGTCTCCCACCTCCTGCCTACCTGTAATTAAAGGGCTTGCAGTTGATTACATTGTAAATACTAGGATGAATCCTTGTGGCACTTTAGAGACTAACACATTTATTTGGGCATAAACTTTCTGATGAAGTGGGTTATAGACCATTTGGGTATTTATACCCAAATAAAGGTGTTCGCCTCTAAGGCAGTGGTTCCTAAATTTTAACAACCTGTGAACTCCTTTCACTAAAATGTAAAGTCTTGAGAACCCTCTCCTAAAAATGAATATTTCTGGGGATTTTCTCCTTTACCTGAATATAAATTATAAAAGCAGTGACCTTGGAAATATAAATTTTGTTTTTATGACATGCTTATTACACACTATTATTAATTATCATTATAATATTTTTATTACATTATGAAAACGACAACATTCTTCTGAGATCTCACTTTCATAGCTTGTATCACTTTGAATAAACCTGTTATAAGGCAAGGCTCCTATGTTTCATCAAGGAGTATCAGATGTGAAACAGCATGAAGATATTTAAGAAGCCAACTCAAAGAATTCCTCCTACACAAGCATTCAGGTCTTGAGCAGTTGAGGAAACAGTGCATGTTACAACAAAACTTGTTTTTGATAATATTTTTTAAAAACTATACTAGCTGCCTATTTAATTAAAAAAAACAGCAAAAAATATCCACTTCCTTTTCTATTTCTTTTAAGAAGTCTTGAAGTTTAAATCTTCTCAGTGTGATAGATATGCTTACTTTAATCTGCTTAGCTCTTGGAAATCCAGGGGCTCCAGACTGCTGGCCCTGTGTTGCCTGGGATCCCTAGGGACAGTTGTGTCTGCCATTAGGAATTTTTTTTTTTTTACCTGAGAACCCTCTAACATTTTGCAAATCCCCAGGGTTTCCACAAACCCCTGTTTGGGAACCACTGCTCTAAGGTGCCACAAGGACTCCCCCTTGTTTTTGCTGATACAGACTAATATGGCTACACCCCTGAAACTTGTCACATTGTAAATACTGGAACATCTTTATTATGGGTAGGTGGTCAGTTACTGCTCTCAGCTCCTCTTTACACATGTCCTGTTTACAACTTACTGTGAACATTTATTGAATAATTTCAATATACATTTGCTTATCTTAATAAATATGTAGCTCTTGTAGTGCTTTTTCAATAGTAGTTCTCTAAGTTTTATAAGTAGGCACTGAGACACAGTAGTGGACTGAATGTATGGCATTATCAGTTTCTTTAACTTCTTATAGGCGTTAATTGGAATGAATGTAGAATAACTTTTGTTAGGTTTAGCAATGTTTAAAATGGGTCTTTAGACTTCTTTTTAAAATCCTATATACATTCTTAAATGGCCAGCTCAGAACCGGAAGATTGAGAGAAGTGACTTCCTCAAAAGTAGATTTAATTAAAACTTGAGTTCTCTAAGCTTTTCCTCATATATAAACTCTTTGGGGGTAGAAGCAGTCCTTTTGTTCTGTTTGTACAGTGCCAAGCACAGTGAGGTCCTGATCCATGACTGGGGCTAATAGATCCTATTGCACTATAAAGAATAAAAGTAGGGGGAGAAAATCACTGTTTTCATACTAAAGTCAAGCAGCTAATAATAAAAATTCCATCTCTCTAAGGTCAGAATAAGTTTGTAATTTTGTATGTTTTGACTGACTTTGCTACCAGTTGAATAGCTATTTTTGAGTGCTTCATACTCAAACAATAATTTTCTTAGATTGTAACTTAACATGATCACATAATCATAAATAGTTTACTGTTGTCTAGAAAAACTGGTGAACCATCTAAAATTATTCTCTAATGATTTAGACCTTTTTTCCAATCCATTGTAAAACTGTCACTATTCAAAGCCAAAACTGTCTGTGTGAATCACCTAAGTGGTCTCATGAAGTGTACTGTGATTCACTTCTGCCATATAATGGTGTTTCTTTGGTCTGATCTGAATGAAAATAAGTGAATTAACCTTTATTTGAATCTCTTTTTAAAGTTTTTTCCTTGTATCAAACTGTTTTGTGTTGTTCTTATAAGTACCGCCTCACAAATTAGTGCATTTCAGTGATGGTTAAGGGATTCTCCTATATTTTAGGGCATTTTCTGAGAGAATCTGTATATAAGTGAAAATAATTATTAGCTTTGCCAGAATAAATACATAAATTTATAAAAGTAAAAATAATCACAAAGCAGGAGGTAAACTTCATGTAAAGGGATTTGTTTCCCACATACTGCTTTTTTTAAGTACTCTATTGTCTGCAATACTCTTAGGAAGTTTGAAAATATTTCTTATCTTGATAGATGTCAACGATTTTTATAGGGCCCGTTATGTTAAGATATCTATGCATTAGCATAATTAAAATTAGCACAGCTCTGGAAATAATATTGGATGGTGCTTCTGAGAGAGAGCAGGATGTTTTTGAGGATTCCTTAAAATTAACTAAACCCTAACTCTCTCAGCACTTGTAGTTAAATTTTAACTCTTAGGGTTTGAAAATCCCAAGTTCAAAGTAGGTCAAAGTTCAGACCAAAACTTTATTGTTTATAACACAAACTCCCAAAATCTTCACCTTTACAAATTGAGAATTTAATATCCAGTCAGACTTCTTGTTAAAGCATAATGTTGCTGGAAGTGAATTTTCATGTTTGAAATATTCAAGAATGAGAGGAGCAATTTCCTACTTTCATAGGACTGTATTTTGTTGCAATATACTTCCCACCTGAAAAGTCCTCTCTTGTATAAGGAAAGTGATTATAATAATGCTGTTCAAAAACTTGCAAAGGATTGAGTAGATTACAATCTGGAATGAAGGGTACAATATACATTCCACAGTGATAATTCTGGCTTGCTAAAAAGCAAGGATCTGATGCTAAACCAGGACTGCTTAATAGTCTCTTCTGTTGTTGAAAGTATCCTTTTCCTGTACAAAGTTCTCAGAATCCTCTGATGTAGAGTATTAAAACATTGGGGGGAAGGAGAAATCTTGACCTCCTCCCAGTTAGTGTCCCAGTTATAGTTTCAGCATGGTTTGTACTCGTGTGTAATTAAGTGAGAAATGTTTAATGCAATAGCAAGAACAGCTTCTAAGTCTCACTTTAGTGTGGAAATTCCAGACATAATTAAACGTGATGAGGGGCAGAGAGCTACCAAAATCTTACTCATTATTTTACCTAAAGGAATAACCCATAAAGTGACTAACTTTTATTTGCATTATTTAAGTAAGAACAGATGACAGGAACAATAACTTTAGCCTCTAGTGAAAAGTGACCTTCCCCACACATCTGCTGGGATTTCATTAACACAGTGGCATAAACTTACAGTACCTAAGATCGCAGCTAAGAAATTGAGTGCAGAGGGACAGCAGCTAGATCAGGGGTAGGCAACCTTTGGCACACGTGCCGAAGGTGGCACGCAAGCTGATTTTTCAGTGGCACTCACATTGCCCGGGTCCTGGTCACTGGTTTGGGGGGCTCTGCATTTTAATTTAATTTTAAATTAAGCTTCTTAAACATTTCAAAAACCTTATTTAGTTTACATACAACAATAGTTTAGTTGTATATTCTAGATATGTAGACAGAGACCTTCTATAAACATTAAAATGTATTACTGGCACGCAAAACCTTAAATTTGACTGAATAAATGAAGACTTGGCACACCACTTCTGAAAGGTTGCCGACTCCTGAGCTATATTGTACAGAACCTTTTAAAGACAGAATTTACATTGCTTTGTTTCCTTATTCATCTGGACATCTAAGTCTTGTAGCTGATTACTTATTTTTCTTGATTATGTCAGACAACCTTGCACACACTTCATGAGCCTACTTGGTTGAATAGTCATTTCACTGGCCAAACTCCCCCGGACATCAGCATGCTTAGTTTGCAGGATCAGTTGAGTAAATTAAAAAAGTTAATGCTCTTTAACCCATATGCTGATAGGACTGATTATTTTACATCAGTAGCTTCCATTGATTTCACTGGAGTTCGTGGGTACTCAACACTGCTGAAAATAGTTTCACTAGAAAGTAGATCCTTTCTGCAATGCTTAAAAATAGACTAGTTTTAATACAGACCAAAATCTCTCACTTTGCCTGTTTTATGGGTTGGGTTTTTTTTAACACTTTTTCTTGGGCTTTTCCCACCTGTTTTCCTGCCTATCATAAGAAAGCCACCAGATTCTCTGCAAAGAATGGTGAATTTTCATAAGAGAAAATATCAATGCTTCTGTGAATCTTGTCAAACTAACAGAGTATGTTTAAATCTGCAGCATGTACTTAGGTGGTCCATATAGACAGGAATTCTTGCATATCACTTTATATATTTGAAGTGCCGGGTAAATAGCAATACAGTAAAACCTCGATATAACGGACTAATTTGGGCGAGGGGGTGTCCGTTAAAGCCGAAAGTCCGTTATTTAAAAGCCCGCCCGCCCGGGTCCCCGGCTGCTGGGACCCCGGGGGGCGGGAAAGGGGGGGCTCAGAACAAGGGGGGGAGCTGGGGGAGTACAGAGTGTGTGTGTGTGTGGGGGGGGAGACTGGAGAGCTGGGAGTGGGGGAGATCGGGAGGCTGCGGGGAGCCGGCAGCCAGCCCGCCCGCTGCCTGGACCTGGGCGGCAGCGGGGAGCTGGCAGCCAGCACGACCGCCTGCTGTTGGGAGCTGGGCGGCAGCCCGCCCGCAGCTACAACCCCGGCGGCCGCAGGGAGCCGGCAGCCAGCCCTCCACAAACGGATTTCGGATGCATCGGACTTTCTGAAAAATTTTGTCCGTTGCATCCGAAGTCCGTTAAATGGAGGTCCGTTAAATCGAGGTTTCACTGTATGTACTGACATTCATGCATATGTAACTTCATGTTTATATGCATAGTTTAATTTCTTCTAACTGCACTTCTAGATATACTTAGAGCCCATAACACAAATGCAGGATACAGGCCCAGATCCACAAGATATTTAGGCTCCTAACGGCCACTGAAATTAATGTTAGGATTAACGAGTTAATGAGTTAGCTAAATACCGTTGAAGATCTGGGACAAAATGTTTATCTTTGGGTGTTCTGAGTAATTCTAAGAGTTATACACATTCTTTGTTTAACAAAATCTTATTCTGTGCCTTATTTAAAGCATAGAGCCTTATGTAATAAAGTAAAAGTTGGAACACTGATTTATTTGAGGTAACAAAAAAGTTGCTACAAATTGTTGAATGGCTTTAATGATTACATGGCTGCTGGATACCTAAGGCTGGCTAGTGTGTTGTGTTGGTTTAGAATTTGTAAAATAGGATTATAGTTGTATAACATTATATGAAAGATTATAGACTCAGAGAAGTTAGACTGCAGGAATTAGCCTGAAAGAGAAATGTGGAAAAACAAAAGGGACTATTTCTGACAGCCAATTTAAACTTTATCTTTGCCTCTGGTTAATAGAAATGGAAGTTCGCACTTTCTGCCTCTGTAGATGGCAGGGAAACATCAAACAAAATGTCCTAAATAAAGTTGGTAAGGATTGGGAGATTTGTAGACAGCCCAGAAAATGAAGCTGTTGCTGGGTTTGCACTTCTTAACAAATGGACTCATGATCAAAATTATTCTTTCAACTCCTACGAGGTTAGAAGAGACAAAAGTTCTCCCTTTGTTATGACCATTTTATAAAAGGTGCTGGGATATACACACTATATAGCACATGTATTTTGTGCATTCTAGCACTTCCATTTTGTATTCATAAACAGAATTAACTTAATATCGGATTACATAACCTTTGGATGAGGTAGGAGGGACTTCTGTTTGCTGGGCCTTTTAGTTAGAGGAGATTTTAGTTGTAATTCTAAAATGACATAAGGAGATGTCATTATAGAATGACCTACTAACCTTTAATTGCTGAACTATTTAGCAGTACATCACCAGAAAACAACTTTTTCTGTTTTCTTATGTACATCAATTAATGCAGTGTTTATTAAATTGTGTGGTGTATTTTGATTTATACAATTTACATAAACTTGCTGGAGTATCAGAATCCCAGTACAATGTTTGGATGTCCTGTCCTCTGCTTTTCTATAACTAACAGTTAACTTGCAAGATATGGAACTAACAACTACTGCACTATAGTACAGTGGAGACTTGGGCCCTTGTCTACAGTAGGAATTTTTTTAACTTGGATGATTAGCATGTATTAAACTTCTAAACATGTTAATGTGCATTTAATAGGTTTTTCCCGTACTGTGGATGTGGCCTATGACTTGCTGCTGTTAGTAGCTATTAGGTGTGGGGTTTAAATTTACTTACTCTTACTGGTGCAGATCTTGCTCTTCTCTCTCATTGATCTGTGGCCTCTGTTTTAAGAATCCGATTGCAAGGAATTTTCTTTTCTTTGCTATTCTCAAAGTAGAAAATAACACCTTTGAGAACAACTTGTACAAGTAAAGGATATATAATTCATGGATTATTTGATCTGCTAAAGAATGTTAATACCTCTCAGAACACTGTTGGAAGATCTCAAGTTACTGTGCATAATCTGTTTGGGAAATTCTTTGGCTTATGCATCAGAATGTAGTGATAATTTGAATATACTAAGTGAAGGTTGCCCAAATCAATTTTTAACAGGGTTTTATTCTGTTACATCAACTAGATAGAGATAAGCTATCAAACTAAAATGAAACAAGATAAAAACAAGGGCATTTGAACTTCCAACCTAAAGAAATATTGGAGTTCATATTCCAGTCTATTATCTGTACTGCTCATATATATTATACATGCTTTTAAATCATGGTGGAAAAAATTCTAAATTCTCCTTGGCTTGTCCTTCCTTGTATTCTGGCAGTCTGCCATTTATGATGATAGTTCCATATATCTAAAATTTAACAAGATTGTATTGCCAGCTTGCATGTATACGACCATATGGTCATGATCCAAGTGATGTGAAAGGTGGAAAATTGCAAACTTTGTAAAAGGAATTGCAATGTAGCTATTGGAGTCTGCACTTCTCTTTATATGAAATATAATACCATGTTTAGGGGGGTTAATGCTCTAGCAATAACCTAGATTATTGATCTCCATTGTCTCACTAAGTGTGAGATGCATTCAACATGAAGACTAATAATGTGCTACTTATTGCATATCATTCATTCATAAACTTGGAATTTACTAATCCATGGCTATAGTTAAAGGAGGAATCCAAATTTACACGTAGTCCTTGTATGTGTTGGTTCCTTATTTATTTATTTTTAAAAAACCAATCCAGCTATATTCATAGGAACTCTTTAGGTTGCTGAGGAGGATTAGGATGAGTTTCAAATATCTTTGAGAGATCAAATAGCATTTAGAATCTTTTTGCGAAAAAGAAACTGACCATTGTCTGGTGCTGTTTGTGTGTTGAGACACATATAATACACATCCGAGCATGTTAACTAACTTCCTATTTCATCAGAAAAAGTGTGTGTTTGAAAATCTTCGGCTGATTGTCTAATGGTGTTGTATGGGCTGGGTTGCCTTTTGGGGTGGTTGGAGGAGTCAGAGGACATCAAATATTGTTTTCGGTCTGGCCTAACCAGTACTTAACAGGCCATCTTGTTTCCCTCCCAGAATTCCGAATAATTTATTAGCATGGGGTTAGCAGTTAGCTATTTGAGGGATCTAGGGTAAGAGCTGCGTGGTGGTGCACTATTGACCCTCATGGCATGTGTTTAAGATGCTCTTTGCCTACTATGTCGGGAGTGTCGTTCCCATTCATCCTCATCTGCGTAGGAGATAGTGAATGGTTACATGTAGATGGGGAATGACAGAAGGAAAAGAGTGATCAGGTGAGAAAAGTAAACCTGATGTGGAGAGGAAACTAAAAAGGATGATGGAGTGAACTAGGGGAGAATATGGAGAATTGGCCTCAATCACAAATAATGTGTACTGAAGCATAATAGCTTGTACTTGGACACAATTATAACTTGAACTCTGAGAATTTAATTGAAATAACATAGTAATGGTCAGATTGCACAAACTGGTTCTTAACATTTACATTTGTTTTTTTTATTTATTTAGATCTGCATCTTGCTGCTGAGCTTGGGAAGACATTATTGGATCGTAACACAGAACTGGAGGAATCTTTGCAGCAAATGTATACAACCAATCAAGAGCAACTACAAGAGATAGAGGTAAATTTTAAGGAGTATGAGTGAGTTCTGTTGCAGAGTTTGATAACCTTGTAGTGTGGACATTGAAATCATTTGGATACCATTAAACTTGATTTTGACTCCTTCAAAGAAGACACCTTACATCCCTCTTGCAGTTAATTTTAGTCTGATTCTAGAATTTCTAAAGCATAGACATATAATTTCCTCTCAGTAGAATCTTTGTGTCTGCACGGAATTTAACTTATAACTATAGTGACAAGTACCTGTTGTGTTTATATAAACTAGCTGCTTCAGAAGTTAATACTGTTTAAAACAAGGGTTTCTCTATCTAAATACATGATGTGCGTGGATTACTTTTCTTAAGAAATCCAGAAAATACACGTAGAAGAAATCTCTGTAGGTTTTTTAAAAGCCTGTATTATTTGAAATACTATGGCTGTCTTCACACTCACAAAAATTGTAAGTTTAACAAATGGCATCACGCCATACACAAAAGGCTTCCTGTAATTACACAATAGAGAATAGTGAGATTTTTGCATGTTGTATATTTTATAGTCTGATCAAGTGTTAGTCAATTGCAAATAGCTTATTCTATTTACAATGTTCTCATTATTTCAATCATCCATTGATAGACATTGACTGGTACTTAAGAATTTACATAACTGAATAGTCCGTATGATGCAAGTAGTATTAAAGCAGTAGTCAATTTAAAGTGTGTATGTCTGCCTGCAATTTAGAGAATGTTGAAATGATCTTCAGTACAATAATGACAGTCACTACAGCTTTAATCCAACATTTTTATTAGGTTGCATATGGAAGCAAATAATGCTGTGTTAGTGAAAGCATGGCATTTTGAATTATCACAGGTTTCCCACCTTGTATGAGACTTCTTTAAAAAACAAAACCAGGTAACAGGTGCACATTATAGACAAACATTGCCCTCTTCTAAGGACACCTTTGTATTGCTGGTCATGGACATACCTCACACAGCTTACTTGACCTTTTCCCCCCCTATGAAATCAGGGTAGATCAAGTCTCTATATCCAGTTCATTCTGTAATATAAAGGACAACAATAAAGCAAAACAATGCTGGAGTTAAAGCCAGCTACCAAACAAACCCAACCTGTCTGCATTTGTTTATTCAGAGACCTTGAAAGGTCTCCTGAGTCCAAATGGTTCACAAATAAGATTGATCCTTAGGGTCTGAAGTATATAAACTCTTAGAGCAACTACACAAACTATTAGGTCTCCCACTCTGATATACATTAAGGTGCAGGGAAGGGCAATGAAAATTATGGGGGAGGAGGGAGAATGGAACTGCTTCCATATGAGGAGAGATTAAAAAGACAGAAACTACTAATTTTAGAAAAGAGATGACTGTAGGGTGACATGATAGCGGTCTAAACAATCATGAATGATACAGAGAAAGAGTGTGTTGTGGTTTTACCCCTTCACATAACACAAGAACTAGGGCAGTGAGTCTCAAACTTATTTGATCATGACCCCCTTCTTTTGTGTCTGTAGTAGTTTATGCCCTCTTCTCCCCTTGTCTCCCAGACACATAAGTACATATACCCATAGCAGCAGTGCTTCACTTGAATCATTTATCTTCGTTTTTCACGAGTTTTTTTTCTGCTGCATGAATGAACCAATGATCCATTGTAAAGAGAGCAAAAGCAAAGCTGTGATTGTGATCCACACTTATAAATAAACGTGCCCATTGCATTGTAGCAAACAGATTAACATGCAGATGGCAACGACTTTGTATAATGCTAAGCAAGCTTAACAGGTATTTGTCAAAATGCACAGTGTTCTCTGTTATGTCTGGATCAATCAGCTTTGCTAGTTACTCATTGCTGTGGGTAAAATGTGTACACAGTAAGGTTGGTTTTTTTTCCTGCCAAAAGATTCTCAACTCCCTTCTGAATACATTCCATGCCCCCTAGTTCAAGAACCCCTGAAGTAGGGGATCACCCAATGAAATTAATAGGCAGCAGGTTTAAAAACAAACAAAAGGAGTATTTCTTCACAGAACACACTCAACCCAGTTCTTTAACTGGGTTCAAAAAAGAATTAGACCTATCCTCCATGAAATTATCTGTCAATGGCTACTAGCCAAGATGGTCAGAGATGCAATCCTATGTTCCAGGTGTCCCTAAACCTCCAACTGCCAGAAGCTGGGACTAGATGATAGGGGATTGATCACTTAAAATTGCCCAGTTGTGTTCATTTCCTCTGAAGCATTTGGCACTGGCCACTATCAGAGACTGCATACTGGTGGGCCATTGGTCTGACCAGGTAAATGGCCGTTCTTATGTCCATCACCTTGTAATGCACTCATTTTATGAAGAGATGGCAAGGAAATTCTATAATCTTGCCAAATGAATAAATGGAAAGAATGTCCTATACACATTACTTGAGAGCTATTTAAAGAGATTTGTTGTCTGCTTTATTCATATAGATTTCCTAAGGATTTTTTTAAAATACGAATTTAACCTAATCTTTTAGTCAGTCAGCATTGTGCATAATACAACTAGTGTATGTTTCATTTCAAAAGACAACTTCCTTGTCTCTGCCGCATAGGAAGGGCTAAGGGAATTGAAACATGTAGAACTGTTCATAATCCTTATGAACTAAAGTTTTAAACACTTGACATTAGGTATTTAGTCTCTGATCATTATATCTGACCTTTGCACTGACACGTATGCTAGTAACTAATCATGATGGATGTAATAAATGCTGCAATAGCAGATTAAAACCAATGCCAGAAAAACTAACTAAGACTGTTCATGAAACCTGGCATCTCTTAAGTCCAAATGTGGGGCATTACAACTCTTTTTTTCATAATGATCTAGTGGACTGTAAGCCTGCTTGGCAGTTTCACTTGCTTCTAGATATTAAGTTTTCCTATTTCCCTTGCAATTGATGTAGATGCTAGTGTGAGTTTTTGAATAATTAGGAAAGCCAGTACAAACTTTGATGTTTGCATTTGAGGTTTCTGCTCTCATCTCCTGTATGATATCTTCAAGTTGCCCCTGACATCAGGCATGCAAGGTGAGATGAAGTGTAGTTTTTTGAGAAAGAGTAATCTACTCTCTCTCCCTCACATTCTTGTTCCATTCCACCTAAATGAGCTTGTCAGCATAGGCTACTGTTCAGTGGGTTCTTTATTATGCATTAAAGCATCTAAATTCAGAACGCTAATCTTTATTTACATGCTCCGTCACCCTTCAATGTTAAAGAAACCATGAATGTTTCCAATTTCTTTGAGATTACCAGACAGGGAAAGTTAATCTGAAATGGGTCACGCTGAGATTGTGTTGGTTAATCTGTTGGTGCTATTCTTGTGTGAATCCTGTGTCACGTGCCTGTGGGTTGCAAAAGGATCTAACCAACAGCTAGCCGATTGATCTTTTTAGTAGTTTGTTTGTAGCAGTACATTGCCCTAGATTAATCTGTAATCGCTTCTTAAATTAACTAAAATGTAAAGCCATCAACCTTCTAATGCGGTAAAAGGTTAAGTAGAATTTTAGAAGCTTTGATTACATAATTAGTAGGCCACTTACAACAGTAATTGTTCCTAATCTAGAAATTTAAACTTTGATGTGGATGATTTTGAACATTAGCATCCAACTGTTAAAATGTGGTTAAATTTAGAACTTAATACTTCAAGAAATATTCTATGTTCAACTTCTTTAGGACAAACTAGTTCACGATAATGTGAACTTGATTTTAAACTTATTCTAAAGATAATGGAGCAAATAACTAAGGAATCAATTTGCAGACACCTAGAAAATGAGGTAATTGGGTAAATAAGGTAAGTAGTATTCAACATGGATTTGGTAAGAACAAATCATGTCAAACCAATCTAATGGCTTTCTTTGACAGTGTAACAAGCTGAGTAGCGGTAGATGGGGTATATCTTGACTTTAGTAAGGCTTTTAATACCGTACTGCATGACTGTCTCAAACAAATCAGGCAAATACAACCTAGATGGAGCTGCTTTAAGGTGGGAGCACTCCACTGGTTGGAAAACTGCTCCCAGAGAGTATTTATCAGTGGTTCACAGGCAAACTGGAAAGATGTATCAAGTGGGATCTCACAATTCTGGGTCTGGTTCTGTTCAATATGGCTTAGAGAGTACACTTATAATGTTTGTGGATGATACCAAGCAGGAAGGGCTAAGTGCTTTAGAGAACAGGATTAATATTCAAAATGATCTGGAGAAATGGTCTGAAGTAAATAAAATGAAATTAAATAAGGACAAATTTATGTCTTTATGCAAAGTACTCCACTTAGGAAGGAACAATCAGTTGCCCACATACAAAATAGGAAATGACTGCTTAGGTTGGAGTACTGAGGAAAGGGATCCTGGGGGAATCAGAATGGGTCACAAGCTAAATGAGTCTATATAGCACTATTGGAGGGGGGGGAAAAAATCATTCTGGCATGCATTAGCCAGAGTGATGTAAGCAAGACACAAGAAGTAATTCTTCCGCTCTGCTCTGATGAGGCCTTAACTGGAGTATTGTGTCCTGCTTTGGGTGCCACATTTCAGGGAAGATGTGGACAAATTAGAATCCAGAGGAGAGCCACCAAAACAATTAAAGGTCTAGAAAACATGACCTATGAGGGAAGACTGAAAAAATTGGGTTTGTTTAATCTGGAGAAGATTGAGACAGGATAAAACACTTTTAAAGTACATAGAAGGTTGTTACAAAGAGAGAAAAAAATTGTTTTTGTTAACCTCTGAAGATAGGACAAGAAGCAATGGGCTTAAATTGCCACAAGGAAAAGACAGCTGAGAGGAGGTATGATTGAGGTCTATAAAATCATGACGGTTGTAGATAAGGAAGTGTTGTTTACTACTTCTCATAACACAAGAACTAGGAGTCACCAAATGAAATTAATAACCAGCAAGTTTAAAACAAATACAAAGAAGTATTTCTTCATACAATACCCAGTCAACCACCTTGCCAGACGATGTTGTGATGTCCAAGACCATAACAGGGTTCAAAAAAGAACTAGATAAATTCCTGGAGGATAGGTCCATCAACTGCTGTCCTATCCTCTGTTTGCCAGAAGCTGGGATTGGGTGACGGCAGATGGATCACTTGATTGCCTGTTCTGTTCATTCCCTCTGGGGCACCTGGCACTGGCCACTTTTGCAAGACAGGATAGTGGGCTAGATGGACTTTTGGTCTGACCCAGTAGGGCCATTCTTATGTTCTTAAGTAAGGGCATTTTAGGTTGGACATTGGGGAAAAACTTCCTTTTGGGTAGTTAAGCACTGGAATAAATAGTCTCAGGAGGTTGCAAACTCTCCATCACTGGAGATTTTTAAGAACAGATTAGGCAAACACCTGGCAGGGATGGTCTAGATAATGCTTAGTCCTGCTGTGAATGCAGAGGATTGGACTAGATTACCTCCTGAGGTCCCAATCTGGTTCTACAAATCGATGGTATTTCTGGTCCAGGAATGACTTAGCACATATTTGTATGCAGGGTACCTGGAACTTTGAAGTATTGGTGTGTAGTAAAATCCATATAGACATGTTCAGCTGTAGGAAAGGCTCAGGTGTTTCTAATACCAGGGGACTTAAAGATGGTTTAGTACCCTTCAGTTGGAAACCTTTATCCTAGGCTTTTTCAAAGGAGTTTCACCACTACAAAATAAGCAATCTACTAAGTTTGTTGAATAAAGAGGATTACAGTGAGAACATTTCATACAGAATTAACAAAGCAGGAAACCTTTGATTATATAAACTAGAATACCCCTTGTGGGTAATTAAAGTTGGTCCTAATTTGTACTTCACAATAAATAGTAACCCAAATATCATAAGTTTACAGTTTTAAGACTAAACTAAAATCAGTTTCCTTAAAGTTAGGGCAGCTTCATCCACTGAGAAATTTATTCTGATTTGATAGGGTTTGCCCATGCAAAGTACAACCCCAGTATTGCAGCTGGTACACTGCATAATTACAAACTGGAAGTTGTAATTTAAATCATCCTTATTCTAATTTAAGGAAACCACATGTAGCATGGTGTCTTGCTATTTACTCTGAGATTTAAAAGTGCTAGTGGGCTCCAGTTTGTGGAAAACACTCCAGAGCTATGTAAGGGTACAATGTCTTTCCACAGTTCTGCAATCAAAAGTAATGTACGTTGTATTATTCTTGACATTTATGGGGAACACTGAAAATCCTGATTTAAGAATTTAAAGTTAACTTACACTAAGTCGAATTAAACATTTTTAGCAGTGTAAAGATAGTAACTGAATATTATCTTATAGTACCTTACAAAGCAAGTGGAGCTCTTACGTCAGATGAATGACCAGCATGCAAAGGTCTATGAACAGCTCGATGTTACAGCAAGAGAACTGGAAGATGCTAATCAAAAATTAGTTGCGGATAGTAGATTGTCACAACAAAAGATATTAAGGTAACTAAAGTTTTGTGGAGCAACTTTTTTTTAATATTGAGGAAGTAGAATGGAATACTAATCTGAATACATTAGTTTATGCATTTTTGGGTGGCTAGTTAACCAGTTGTCGAATCACTGGGGTTTTGGGTTGAGTATGTGGTTGTGTTTGTCACTGGTAACTGTGGAGCAGTTTCCAGAGGAAGAAACACCAGAACTGAATGGATAGTGACTGAGCTTATGCTATTGGTCTGCCCTTGACTTAACATGACTGGCTTTAACAGCTTTATATGTTCATGAACTTCAGCCTGACAGAGACTATTGAAAGTCTGCAAACCCATATAGATGACCTTCAGAGACAAGTGGAGGAATTGAAGAAATCTGGACGAGGCCATATGAACCATGAGAGATCTGAGCAGCCACGATCTGTGCACAGCTTCTCATGTTTGAAGGAGCTGTATGACCTTCGCAAGTAAGACACTAACTCAGCTATGTCATTTTATTGTGCAAGCAGATTTTTAAAAAATCTTTCACCCATTTGTTTGCAGCAGAGAAATCAGATGTGCATTTCTAGAAAATCTGTGTCACTCCAGACAAATGAGTTTAAGACCAAAGCAGTCTTCAAAAGCCTACTTTTTCCAGCTTGTCTCATCACTTAATCATACAGAGAATGTTAATGTAAACACTTTGTAGCCTTCCCTACTCTCTGCTACTTTTTTTTTTTTTTTTTGACAGTTTCCTAGAATACTACCTCTGGAATTTCCTTCTGTTCTCTTCCTAATTCCCCAGGCAGAATAGTTGTCAACAGACATGGAATAAGACTAATTTGGAACAAATCATGCAACATCAATAAAGCAAACATTGCACAGAAACTTAACATTCAAAAGGGACTCATTTTAGACCAGCAGAAGTAAGAATTCAGGATTAAGAGGAGCAATTGAATTTGAAAAGTTGATCTGCTAAACCTAGTTACTACAATATATTGTCTGTCAAAGATAGTGCAATACTTAAGCATGATATGGGATAAAAACTGAAATTTATCCTTGACCTCTTAACTTTTAGACCAGGAGTCAGCAACCTTTTAGAAGTGGTGTGCTGATTCTTCATTGATTCACTCTAATTTAAGGTTTCATGTGCTAGTAATACATTTTAACATTTTTAGAAGGTCTCTTTCTATAAGTCTAATATATGACTAAACTATTGTATGTAAAGTAAATAAGGTTTTTGAAATGTTTAAGAAGCTTCATTTAAAATTAAATTAAAATGCAGAGCCTCCCAGACCGGTTGCCAAGACCCGGGCAGTGAGTGCCACTGAAAATAAGCTCGCATGTCGCCTTTGGCACCCGTGCCATAGGTTGCCAACCCCATTCTAGATGCTAGTGAGATAACTAGGCTACTAATCTGGATAATTTAAGAAGAGAATAATATGAGTCAAGAGCTGATATAAAGCAGCATACTGTATATACCATGGTGCACAGTAAAACTGTCTTTCCAGTTATATACACATACAATATTTAGCTCTGGATATCAGATTTTATCATTCCTAACTTGTTTAAAAATGATGATCTCCATTATGTTCAATAAATTGAACGAATGTTCAATTTAAAACAAGCATGTCAAGCTATTAATTTTTTCAACTTTAATATTGACACTTCTATAGTGTGTACTCAAGAGGTCATTTTTTAAAATTAGAATTACAAAACATGCTTGTATGAAACTCATATTTCTGACAGTGGATTTTATGACCATTCTGGGTATTAAGGTTTTATGGTGGAAATACTGAGACTTTTAAAGTACAGGGTATGGATATTTTATAATTGGCAGATCTACTTCATTATGACAATTGTACAAGTTAAAAATGGGAAAAACATACTGGATTATCATGAAGTCTATCTCCAATACTAGGAATGTTCTGTAGAAAACTATATCTTCTGTTCTGTGAAAACTATAGCTTGTGGCCTCAAAGAAATACTCTAGAAAATCTCAAGAATTCTGGTTATAGATCTGCTTGTACATTTATATCTATAATTTGGTATTGCAATTAAAAACTGCCGTACCACCTGAATTGGGAACCATTTATCACTGGGTACTGAATTTACTACAGACCTATAGAAAAGCATTCTGTTTGTTTGAGGCATTGTAACATTGTACAAATAGATACCTTTAAATGACCAACCTGATTCTGTTTGGAAACCAGTTTCCTTCAACAGGGAGTTTAAATTCAATCTTATTATTCAGAAGAGGCAGCCAAAAAGTCATAGGAAATCTAAGCTCGACACTTTTTGTTTCTGCAGGTATTTTGTTTACGATCATATTTTTGCAGAAAAAATTACTTCAATGGATAGTCAGCTGAGTCCCATAGAAGAAGAAAATGAGAACTTAAGAAAGGCGTTGACTGTATTACAAGCTCAACTTAATCTGGAAAAGGAGAAGAGAGTGACTATGGAAGAGGAATATCAATTTATGGTAAAGGAGAACTGTGACCTTGAACAAAGGCTGGTTGATAGAGACTTATACCGGGCTCGGGCAGAAGAGCTTGAATTAGAAGTGGCTGAAATGCGGCAGATGTTTCAGTCTGAAAACACATTTGTCAACAGCACGGAGAATCTGGTTCCAGAATCATTTTTTATTTCATTTAAAGAGTCTTTAGAAAGGGAAATTAGTCAAAGCCCTTTAGAGGATACATCCTTGACTGTCCCCCAGCTTGATAAAAGGGCCCTAAAAAGAAGTAGCAGTGAGACCTTCCTAAGCAGTGCTGCAGGTGGAGACCTTCTAAAGGGTCATGAAGAAACCTGTATTAGAAGAGCTGAAGCTGTGAAGCAGCGAGGCATCTCCTTGCTTAATGAAGTGGATGCTCAGTATAATGCTCTGAGGATTAAGTATGAGGAACTTCTGAAGAAGTGTCAAATGGATGAAGATTCTTTGAAACACAAGGCTGTACAAACATCAAAACCATATTCCAAAGACTCTAATGTGGGGAACATCCAGTCTGACCGTTCAGCTACTGATCAAGAGCATGGAAATGTTGAACTAACTGGCTCACCCACAAATACTATTCCTGAATATAAAGCTCTCTTTAAGGAAATTTTTAGTTGCATCAGAAAAACAAAGCAAGAAATAGATGAACATAGAACAAACTATAAGTGTCTCTCTTCTTTGCCCTAATACTTGTTTGTATTAACTATGCTGATGACCTGTTTTCCCACTGAGAAGTTCTGTATTAGTCCAGAAGGGAAACATTAAAGGTCCCTCCGGTATTTGTACATATCTTGCTGTCACATGTATATTCCCTTCAACTTGAATGTATGTACATTTTACCTGTAAATATGTATATGGTCAACTCATTAGTTAGTTGTATTCTCTGTGCATGCAATGACCCCTACCACACAGTAAAAGTTATTGTTCCGTGGTAGTTGTTGGCAGTCTTAAAAGTAGAAAGTTTGGCTTAATTTTTTGCATAACAGGGTTGTCCTCTCCACAACAGCAACTGAAAATCTATGCCCAGTCTGCTACAGAAGCTGTAGACCTAAGGAGAAATGATTGTATTATATTTTTTCTACTGTGGGAAATTTGGAGTAAATTTTTTCCTTACGTCACAAATGAAAAAAGTTTTGTTCAGTCTTAGCCTTGTGGCTATTTTTGTGTACTAAAATACCACCTGTGGGGAAACCTCTGCTTCAGACTGAAATTAGTAGTCAAACACATGTGCCCTGGCAGAGGTGAGTGGGAACTGACACAGCAGCCTGTGTAAGGCTTCATTTAAGCCAGTACCAAGTTTTCATATGCACTAAACTCTTTCCCCTTAGTATAAATGTCCTTGTTAAAAATGGATTAGGTATAAAGGTATGAATATTTGAGATAGTTCAATGTTTAGGACACTCTGTTTTAAAGCAAGATACTGTGAACTAGGTATATTGTCTCATCTACTGTTCCTTATTGCTACACCTAAAAGTGCGTTTTTGTCATGTGATAAGATGGAACGTTACAATTTGTGGTAGCTTTGCCACAGAGGAATGGCTTCCTTTAGTCTATAAAGCCTCCTACTCCAAGTCTAAGGGAGACCAGACAAGTAAGTTTATCAGGTAGCGATGTTCATCATTTTGCACCATTTTAGCTCAAGCTTGTGTACATCTATTTAGTATCAGCAGTAAAAACAAAACAAAAACCTCTTTAAAAACTAGAATTCAACATGTAAGAGATGGGGGCCAAGATATAATTAAACTCCCTCTTTGCTCCTTCCCACTAAAATAAAGATTGCAGGACCAACTTCAACTAATGAAAATGCAGAATATGGATGAACAGTGCATCAAATGGGAGAAGGAAAGGCTGAGAAACCAAGAAAGAATGGATGTCAGATAACCAGCACTAAGGTGATCTGATCATTTTACGAGTAGGGATGCAGCTTAAGTGTTAAAGTAAATGTTTGGAATTGATAAACATCTGTCTACTTGAGTTGCCTAGATAAATCAAACTGTTGGCACATGATGTTAAAAAACGTTACAGCCTGTAGTTAAGTTGCTATTATAAATTCTTGTCTGCCTCATGTACAATGTAAATTAGTCTCCAGTTATTTTATACTGTCAGTAAGATAGAATTCAGTTTTACAGGGTGGACACTTACACTGTAAGCAGTTGTGTACTGAAATAAACACCTATTAAAAAATAGAATTCTAAATTATGAATACTTTTCTGAAAGGCAAATAAATCCCTGCAGCTAAAGTTATTGAATCTGTGGTGCTAATGTTCAAATTGCGAAACTACCACTAATGCAAAGAAGGGGTTCTTAAAGTCAGTGTGGATGGCATCTTCATTTATATATAGATAGATTCACCTCCTGCTCCCAGCAGGGATTTCACAGACTTGGTGGCCTATACCACCCTTGCTTAAATGAAAAAATAAATTCATTAAAGACTTAAGGGTGTGGGGGGGCAGACTAATCTCCCCTTTTCCTCTCCCCCATTCCAGTCTCCTCTAGGTAAGAAAGTTGCTTCCCTGTACCTGTTCCTCTGGCACCAGATCCCTTTATAACTTACATATTGCTTGGCTTCCCTGTACCCTGGGGGGAGGGGAGGGAGAGGTGGCTGTCTGTTACAGTTCCAAGGCAGTTCCTGTTTCTCTGCTCATTATGTAGCAATGGCATCTAGTGCAAGCAGCATTGCTGGCACCTTGTTCCCCACTTTCAGGCTGGAGGACTCTAGAAGATGAAACCTGCTGCCACAAGTGGTTCACCACTCATTTGTGGTGTTGTAGTGCCTGGGAATGGGAACCCTACTCAGAGCAGGCCTCTACTGGGCTAGGATAAATGGAACAAAAAAGTTCTAGCTCAGAGTTCATAGCCTAGGTTTTAGGCTGTGTCTACACTACTGCAGTAAGTCAGCCTATGCTATCCAACTCCAGCTAAGTCAAGGCACCTTGGGTCAAGTTACCACAGGGGGTTTCTCCCCCTATCTTACCTTACTCTTCTTGTCCAGGATAGAGTACAGGGATCGACTGGAGCATGATGTGATCTGTCAGTTTGGTGGGTCTTCACTAGACCTGCTAAGTTGACTGCTAGTGAATCGATTTCAGAGCTTCGATAGTGGCTGTAGTGTAATGTGACCGATTCAGAGCAGAAAGAGATGAGTGGTGGAAAGTAAGGTGGAAAGCAGGTCCTTCTTTCCTGCACAGCCGAACAAAGGCTACGCTAGACCAATTAAAACACCTGATACCAATTAACCAGTTAAGTCATTAGGCTAAATGGAGACAGCTAGACCCAATCAAGGTCCCTGTTTAAGAGCTCTCCTTCCAGTGCCTTCTAGAAAGCTGAGGTGAAAGGAACTGGGAGAGAGGAAGCATTGCTGAATTCTGGAGTAAGGGTGAAGCTAGGAAAAGGGGCCATGGGGGAAGTGGCCCAGGGAATCAAAGCAGCATCAGTGGTGAAGGGAAAGCTGTCAACAGCTGCTACCATTAGGGTCCCTGGACTGGAGCCCAGAGTAGAAAGTGGGCATGCAGTCTCTCTCCCCATATTCTACAGAGATTCCTTAGAGAAGAGAAGCATCATTTGGTCCAGGCAGGAGGCAAAGCTGCACCTACTAAGCTCTATAAAGCAACAGAGACTGTGGGGTATTCTCCCCCCCCTTTCCATCTCCCATACTGGCCGGTGAAGAAAGTAACTTAATAGGCTGTGACTCTTGCCACTACACTGGAAAGGGAGGTTACATTGGGGCCTTATCAAATCTCTGAGGCCCCTGAATCTGCCCAGAATTGTGGGACCCCTTACTACAGGCTCGAAACTTTGTCACAGTAGACATAGCGTAAGACTGACAACAACTGGATTGAGACAGAGTACAAGGAAACAATGGGGCACTAGTTGTCAGTATGATAGGTTGTGGCATCAGCAGCCAGCCATTATGCTGTCTGTAGGCATCACAGAAGGGAGGGTTTTGAAGGAGGACAACAGTTTTGCAGACATGTATAAGGAACCTTCTCCCAACTGAGGGGCAACATTGGCAAAAGCACAAAGGAGCTTACTTGAAAACTTAACTGGGTGATGGACGCACAAACTGAGCTAGGGCTGGGTGTAATTTTAATACTGAATAAGAAGGGTTGGGAAGGAGGAAAAAGGCCATCACGAGCATGCCAGCCACTTCAGCCTAATTTTGTACTGTGTGTGCTTAACTTCAGTATCTAATTTGTCAATCATGTCTAACAATCAATAGCTGGGCAACTATTGTGAGCAATCAAATGGCTCAGGGTTTAATGAAGAGCTTAGTATACACCAGGCATTTGCTGTCTGCAGTCCTCCCTTTTCTAAGCCAGTTACCACCTCCTTTCATATATACAATAAAATGACCAGTGATACAGAACTACTGCACTACCAAAGCATCTGCTGTCACAAGATATTTTTTTTTTTAAAAGGTAAGTCACTCAACCTCCCAGTTCCTCAAAAGTATGCCTCTAACTTTCAAATACTTGCCTGTTATATACAGCACCATACAACATACAGGTTAACAGTACAGATGAAGACCAGTTCACAGTTAACCAAATTCAAAGTTGACATAACAGAGTGGGAAAGCAAAGATACCCCAAAAAGTTAACTGATGCTTGATTACATTTCGTTACAGCTTAATTCTGAAGTGGGAATATGTTGAAAAAGGTGCAACATATAGAAGTACTAATCTAGTCATGAATGCTGCTACATTTGAGAAATTTTATGGATAAAGTTACAGGAATAGATAGAATTGTCATTGTAGATATACTGATTGTGCCCAAACAAGCAATCACCTTATAAGCATTCAGAAAAATACATGTGACTTCATAGGCAATCAGTTTGAAGCTAGTTTGCTCTTGATGCACATAAAACAGCATCTTCCTGTGCTAATAATGAAAGATACTTTCTAGTTTACTCACCTGAGGTTTATGTTGAGTTTTAGTCATTCAAAAACTAGGGAAGTAAGATATTGTCCATAGGAAGATGGGGATGTTATGTAAATATAGTAAGTTATTTAGCCAAGTAACCAAATTAATCCTATTTGGTTTAGTTACTAGAACAAACTTATTTCAGCCAAACAACCCACTTTACCTCAGAACCTCGTTTATGGTTGTCAATTGTTTTCACCAGACAAGCTGAAACTACAGCTGCAGACTCAAATCTTATCTTCAGCCCAAGTAGAGTGAAGAGTAAACACAAGAAATGGTAAAAATACACCATACTCATTAATTAAAAGATGAGTTAGCTCCCACACCCCCTTTCCAATTCTTGCACATGCTCACACTTAAATCGGGGGTCAGCAACCTTTCAGAAGTGATGGGCCAAGTCCTCATTTACTCACTCCAATTTAAGGTTTTGAGTGCCAGTAATGTATTTTAACATTTTTAGAAGGTCTCTTTCTAGGTCTATAAAATAACTAAATTATTGTTGTATGTAAAGTAAATAAGGTGTTAAAAATGTTTAAGCTTCATTTAAAATTAAATTAAAATGCAAAAGGCCCCCGAACTGGCCAGGACCCAGGTAGTAAGAGTGCCACTGAAAACCACCCGTGCTATAGGTTGCCTACCCTTGACTTCAATTGTAGATAATAAAATCCTCGTGGCAGAGTACTATTTACTTTGGTTGAACAGTGCCTCGTACAACAGGGCCCCCTACTCCTACGTGGGGAGGCCTCTAGATGCTACCATAATGAATGCTAGTGATTAGCTTATCCCCTACACTTCCTCAGCTAAGTCATTTTCTATTAACTTTCTCTAGTCCATAAAAGATTACATTGCTTCTGTCTGTTCACAGACAAACACATGGGGGTCAGAGGATGATGCCATAGTCGATCTTCAAGATAAAATTTTATTTGAAAAAGTTACATAAAATATAGGTTTTACATCATCAAGTGTGATAGCTACAGTTGGACACCTTTCAGATGGTGCATAAGGTTACTTACCTTGCTGTACCTGCATCTAGTTATGCAAAAAAAATCAAGTAGAATACACCACATCCACTTTATCTGTAATTACTTTTGAAAACAACTTGTATCATGTAAACAATCGGTGAGACCATTTTTGCTATGTATAATAACTACAATGTTTAAGACCTAGGGATATTTCCCCACAAACCCAAGTGCATATAAAACTTTCATGCGCATTAATAGGTTTGTTTGTTTTATTTGTTTTTTAAGTGGGAAGAGGGATTGTTTTAACACACAGACTTCAGGATTATTTTCTAGGCATATAATAAAAGTTGGATGTTTGTAAACAAAAGACTTACCATTTATGGGCATTAATTACAAAATAAAATATTAGACCATGATTTTTCATCATGTCCGTGTCAGTATATGTTTTTATTTTATTAGAATGAAATAATGAGAAGCAAAATACATTAGGAATCCCAAATTCATCAAATTGCAGATAGGGTCCCACATTTTCTTCCTAGATGCTCTTTGCGTTTAGGCGGCCATGCAAACAAATGTGTGAATGTTGACATCACTAACCGTCTTTCTGCAGTGCCCATGTGGCCACAAGTAGGTCAGATTCTGCCACTTGCTCCCTGAAGCAAAGGCATTATTCTGTCTATGCCCACTGCAATTGTCCTCCTCTGTCCTGGAGATAATGGAATGAAAAGCACACCACTGTTGTCAAGATTGCACTGTCCCTTTAAGGTACCACATTCCAGCATGGCTTACACAGCAGTCCTGGGGAGAATGGGAAAAGCAATTACTAATGCTGAAAAGTCTAGTGTTAGAGTATTAATGATTAGCCTTAGAAGCAGAAAGATCAACATCCCAACAGATTCCAAGAAGCAAACACAAAATATAAAAATCAAAAGTGTATAGTGGTAACACTGGCACATGTATTGTAACCATTTACAGCAGGGCAGAATCTGGCCCATCAACCTTACCTTAACTATGATGGTACTAAACCAATTCAAACTTTTCACATGGTTTGGAGCAGACTAGTTAAACCATAGGATGTGATCCAGCAATAGGACTAATTCCACAAGTAAGGGTTGCAAGATTGTAGCTCATCTGTTGAACTGGGCCTTCTGAAGCTGTAATTTGTTATGATAATCCCTAAAGACCAACCAAGAACAGGGTCCTATTGTACTAGGTGCTATACCAGTGGTTCTCAAACTTTTTGTAGTGGTGACCCCTTTCCCACACCGGGCCTCTAAGCGCGACCCCCTGGGACTGGGCTGGTGGGGCCACCAGCAGCGGCCGGGACCGTCCTTATGGGGGCGCCGGCAGCAGCAGGGGCCGGATGCCAGCAGCCCGCAGCAGCGGCATTGTTTGGGGCTGGCTGCTGGCAGCAGGGGCTCACGACCCCCACAGAATTGGCTCGCAACCCCCAGAGGGGTCCCGACCCCCACTTTGAGAACCAATGTGCTATACAAACACAGAGTAGTAGCCAGTTCCTACATAAGAATGGCCATACTGGGTCAGACCAATGGTCCATCTAGCCCAATATCCTATCTTCCAACATTGGCCAATGCCAGGTGCTTCAGATGGAATCAACAAGAGACCATCCCTTCCCATACAACCCCAGCATCTGGTAATCAGAGGTTTAGGAATACCCAGAGCATGGGGTTATATCCCTGACCATCCTGGCTATTAGCCAGTGATGAATCTATCTTCCATTAACTTTTCACACAACACAGAGTCAACCCGACTGGAACTCCTTGCCAGAGGATGTTGTGAATGTCAAGGCTATAAATAGGGTTTAAAAAAATAACTGAAGTTCATGGAGGATAGGTCCATCAATGGCTATAGTCCAGGATGGACAGTGATGGTGTTCCTAGCCTGTTTGCCAGAAGCTGAGAATAGGCAACAAGGAATGGATTACTTGATGATTACCTGTTCTGTTCATTCCCTCTGGCACACCTGACTGGCCACTGTCAGAAGACAGCATACTGGACTAGATTGACCTTTGGTCTGACCCAGTATGGCTGTTCTTGGGTAATTCTTTTTTGTACCCAGTTATAGTTTTGAGTTTCACAACATCCCCCAGCAACAAGTTCCACAGATTGACACAGAGTTGGAGTAAGGGATAGAACCACTCAGAGTGAACATTGTGATGGGAACACGTTAGTTCCACAATTTCTGTGTGTGTAAGTGGGGTGTCAGCCAAAGGGAAGAGGGGATCTTCGAAGGGAAGTGGGAGTGAGGGGAACAGGTCACAGGAGAAAAGGGTCAGAGGGGCAGCTGAAGAGTGAAGCTGAGGTGAAAAGCCAGAGAGGGAGAGGGTTGGAATGAACAATCACCAAAGGCAACAGTGCAGAATCAAACTCTTTCAGAGGAAGCAATTTATTAGACTAAACTGTTAAAACCATTGGATTACATTTTGACCAAATTATTATTAACCACGCACCTGACAAATATTTTCAGGATACCTGAGGCACCTACATGAACTGTGTGAGCTTTGTTTTTGTGAGCATCAATTGTGTTGAATTTTCATTTTACATGCACTCTATAGTAGGTAAATTTAACAAGAGCTGACTTCCAACAAAACAAAAACTCCTTTCCCTTAAAGGGGTAAGTTACTAGACCTTTCAGACCACAGAAGCCTAGTACAGTGCAAATACTGAACCCTAAAGGAAGGAAACTAGCAAGCCGAAAAGAGGGGTTGACATATCTACAAACCAAGATTTTAATCATACGTTCAAGACTTATTCCTGACTCTTTCATGCACTGCTTTGACTCACTTGTATTCCGGGGAAAATTAAGACTGACACATACACACACACCCCAGTGTTGGGCATGTGATACAAATGTACAAGCTGTGTGGCTTAAAGTGCATTACTTCCTACGCAGATACACTCCTTGTTAAATAGCTGCATCATGAAAATGTGCATATATGTTGTTCGGGCACACCTATCTTCTGAAAAATTTGCCTGCACCAGCAGTGTGTGTTATATTGAACAGGCTTAACATGCTTTAGGTTTATCTTTAAAATTAAAGACCAGATTCTTCTAATCAAGACCAGGGACACTGAATAAACCCAGACTGCTTATTATCAAAGCAACAGAACCCTAATCTTTCCAATGCACAAGTAATCTACAATACAGGCCTGGATTCTGCAAAGCATTTAAACACGTAATTTACTGAAATTAGGGCCAGAGTGACCCAATTCCTAGCAATAATTATTGAAAAGTTACATGAGTTGGAGGATTTGTATTTAGCAACACCATATTGCTTTAATACATGTTAATCAACATCTATATAGCCCTCCAGATATTCCTTGTATGTGTTGCAAGACCTTAGAAACAGGCAGAGCATACATGATGGTAAAACTGGTAAACATACATTCATCAAATGTTTAACTGATAAAGAGTTTTGCTGTTGTTGCTGATTGCTGCCTTTGGAACTGTAAGCTCTCCTTCAGAGTAAGGGGATATACAGTAAACCCTCGATTTTACGGACCCCGATTTAACGGACTTCGGATGCAACGGACAAAATTTCCGATGCATCCGAAATCCGTTTTGGGGGCTGACGGCTCCCGCCCCAGGGAGCCGGCTGGGTTGACAGCTCCCGCCCGGCTCCCCGCAGCGGGGACCCCCGCGGGAGCTGTCAAACCCCCCCCCGCCCCTCGTTTGAGAGCCCCCGCTCGGCTCCCCGCAGCGGGAAGCCGGGCGGGGGGGGATTGACAGCTCCCGCCGGGCTTCCCGCTGGGGGGAGCCGAGCGGGAGTTGTCAACCCCCCCGCCCGGCTCCTCGCAGCGGGGAGCCGGGCGGGGGGGGGCGTTTGAGAGCCCCTGCTCGGCTCCCCGCAGCGGGAAGCCGGGCGGGGGGGTTTGACAGCTCCCGCTCGGCTCCTCCCAGCTGGAAGCCGGGCGGGAGCTGTCAACCCCCCCGCCCGGCTCCCCGCAACGGGGAGCCGGGCGGGGGGGGGGGCGTTTGAGAGCCCCCGCTCGGCTCCCCGCAGCGGGAAGCCGGGCGGGGGGGTTTGACAGCTCCCGCTCGGCTCCTCCCAGCTGGAAGCCGGGCGGGAGCTGTCAACCCCCCCGCCCGGCTCCCCGCCACGGGGAGCCGGGCGGGGGGGGGCGTTTGAGAGCCCCCGCTCGGCTCCCCGCAGCGGGAAGCCGGGCGGGGGGTTTGACAGCTCCCGCCGGGCTTCCCGCTGGGGGGAGCCGAGCGGGAGCTGTCAACCCCCCCGCCCGGCTCCTCGCAGGGGGAGCCGGGCGGGGGGGGGGGGGTGTTGAGAGCCTCCGCTCGGCTCCCCGCAGCGGGAAGCCGGGCGGCGGGGGGGGGGGGGGGGTTTGAGAGCTCCCGCCCGGCTCCCCGCAACGGGAAGCTGGGCGGGGGGTTTGAAAGCTCCCGCCGGGCTTCCCGCTGGGGGGAGCCGGGCGGGGGGGGTTGAGAGCCTCCACTCGGCTCCCCGCAGCGGGAAGCCGGGCGGGGGGTTTGACAGATCCCGCTCGGCTCCCCCCAGCTGGAAGCCAGGCGGGAGCTGTCAACCCCCCGCCCGGCTCCCCGCAGCGGGGAGCCGGGCGGGGGGAGGGGGTGGGGTGGGCTGACTAATTAAATAACGGACTAATTCGGGCGGGGGGGTGTCCGTTGTCACCCGAAAGTCCGTTATTTAATGATTTAAAAAAATTATTAAATAACGGACTTTCGGATTTAACGGACACCCCCCCGCCCGAATTAGTCCGTTATATCGAGGTTTCACTGTATTTTTAATTTGATGTGTGGGGACTGCGCTTCCCAACTTTTGTTAGCGTTAATGGGAATCCCATGTCTAAACTCACAACAGGTCATGCTGCAAACTTCCACCTTAATGTTTAATGCAATACCATTTAATAATAATCTAGAAAGTACATTTATTACACTTTGTATTCATTGTTAACCCATGTCAGAAAAAGATTTGTTGGGATAACACCACATCATGATGGATTCAAAAGTCAGTGCTCTTTGGCAAAAATGGAGAATGTAACAAGTATATTTTACATCAAACAGATTGAAAATAAGGCTCTGTCTACATGATGACAGAGACCACTCTAGCAACGCCATTATTTTATGTAACTCCAGCTGGAATCTGGTCCTTTTTCTGAAGCCAATATAGTAAAAGCTCAGGTACTGACTATATCAATATCACCATTAAATGGAAGCTTTGTACATGATTTTTAAATCTGATGCATTACCTTTATCACTCTATCCACATCCTGTTTATTTAGATCCTCTCCACATTCTTGGCTCAACTGATGCTGGATGACGTTCCTGCGCACTCGATAATTTTTGGTAAAGATTTTAAGCAAAACCTGTCGATGCTTTAAAACAAAAGTTTATTTTAATACAAGAGAGAAAAATTATCTGAATTGTATTTTTAAACATGAAACAAGAAAACCACCATTGGCTCCAAACAAGCTTTTAGGTACATCATTTGGCATAATACGTTCACTGAACTGTGTTAAAGAAATCTTCCTTAGCAAATCCCTCTCCAAACAGTGCCATACTAGCATGCTAGAACTAAAGTATAAGAATGATACTTAGCATGTATAGTGTATTTCTGTATTCAAACCACTGTACAAATGTTAGCTAATTAATTCCTGCAACACCCTTGCGAGGAAGGTATTATCCCCCTCATATAGAGAGAAGCTGAGGCAGAGAAATTTTAATTAATGGAGCTAGAACAGGTGTGGGCAAACTTTTTGGCCTGAGGGCCACACTGGGGTTGCAAAATTATGTGGATGGCCGGGTAGGGAAGGCTATGCCTCCCCAAACAGCCTGGTCCTACCCCCTCCCAACTCATCCAACCCCTCCGCTCCTTGTCCCTTGACCACCCCCTCCAGAGACCTACCCAACCCTAACCCCCCCGCCAGGAACCCCACCCTGTATCCAACCCCCCCACTCCTTGTCCCCATGACCGCCCCCTCCTGAGGACACCCCCCCACTAACTGCCCCCCAGAACTCCTCCCCGTCCCCTGACTGCCCCCACCCCTATCCCACCACTGCTCCTTGACAGACTCCGGGACTCTCACACCTATCCAACCTCCCCCGTTCCCTAACCCCTGACCACTCCCCCCACCAGAACCTCCGCCCCATCCAACCGCCCCCTGTCTACCCCCCGGGACTCCCTGCCCCATATCCAACACTTCCACACTCCACCCCCTTACTGTGCGACTCAGAGCAGCGTGCCTGGCGGCCTGCCAGAGCCAGACATGCTGCCCCGCAGGAGCTTGCAGCCCGGCTTCCTTACCATGCCGCTCAGAGCAGCAGGAACTCAGGCCCCACCAGAGCCAGCCATGCCTCTGCTGCGCTGCCTGGCTGTAGCAGTGGGCCACAGCTTTGCCCGTGCAGTGGCATGGCTCTGGGGAGGAGGGAAAGCGGGGGAGGGGCCGGGGGTAGCTTCCCCGGCCAGGAGCTCTGGGGCTGGACAGGATGGTCCTGCAGGCTGGATGTGGCCATAGTTTTCCCACCCTTGAGCTAGAATTTGAGCTAAGCTTAGAGCTCAGGAGTTCCTGGCCTTCTGCTTGACTTGAGTCACTATAACAAACATCTAGAGCATGCTGCTGTGGGTCTTCCCTGTGAAAATTGTTTTATATCGTGAGCACAGACGTTCTGCTTCCATATGTCCCATTACACTCAATGTACAGTGGTAATCCTTAAAAAGGCAGTGTGTGCTCACAAGTGCCACACTGATTTCCCATTCTAGCTATAAGGAAATTCTGACCTCTCAGGTATTGCCACAGTGTAACTATTGGATAATGCTGACTTTTTAAACAGCAAGGAACGGAGATTAATATGTTCCAAGGCCTGGTTTGAATGGAGAAGCGAACTGGTGCTACTCATGTCTACAAAGCTATTTATACTACCGTTTCATTAGTGAGCAGCATATGTTATTGTTTCTGTCCGCTTCCCTGTACCCCAGTGAAACAATCATCACTACTGTGGACTGAGCACTTCCTCCCAGCTTGAAGTAGCTTGGCACTGGAAACCACAGACTCCAGGGGAGTGTGGGGGAGGAGGAAGCAGCCCCTTGTATCACTTTTAAAAGCAAGAGTGCAAATAATACCAAGCTCCCAGCAACCAGTAATCTAAGAATGACTTGGCTAGATTTACAGCCACGTTTGCCTTTACCTGGTCGTAAATGTCACCAGCTTCCCAAAGTGCATAAACCTTTAGTTCATCCGGTGAAACAGCATGAATCTGTGGGGGAAACTAAGAACAGTTTGCATCAGTCAGGGTGGTTGCTTTAATTTCAGATACAGGCTATTAAAACAAATCTTGAATGAGTGAATGTCGAAAGCTCCAGGAACACTTCAGCAGCTTTATATTGCCCCAATTAAGCCAAAGCCATGTTTGAGTGGCACCTTTATTCACTATTAGTGAAATTCACTCATGCACTAGGGGTTCATCACAATCCCTATGAACTGCTTAAACTTTGTTTTGAGGGCTTGCGGAGGCTCTCTGCCACTGAGGCATGGGCGGCGGAAGGAATTTCACGCTTTGGATGCAACTGTTAAGCACTGAAAGAGCGATTCTAGTGCTCGAACGTTAAAAGGATATTTCATGGCAACAAAACATTTAGTTCTCTCCTATAAGCAGCGACTGACACATTTGCTTCCATGCTAAAAGTCGCTCCGAGCTGCTCTCTGTTATTGCACAAAGAAGGATTTCACTCTTTCTAGACGTTTTTACATTGACTGTGGCAGTTTTTAGGGCTCCTAGGTGCTACAGCAGGGGTGGGGAACCTCCGGCCCGCGGGCCTTATACAGCCCGCCAAATCATTCCGTCCGGCCCGCGCGCGTCCCTGGCCGGCGGCTCCCCCAGGCGCTTCCCGGCCCCTTTGCCGAGCACGGAGCTGCCCCCGCCTGGCGGGACGCGCGTGGGCCGCCAGGCGGGGGCGGCTCCGCGCTCGGCGAAGGGGCCGGGAAGCTCCTGGGGGAGCTGCCGGCGCCGCGCGGCCACCATTAGCCGGGCAGCGAAAGGAGGAGCCGCGGGGAGCCGACAGTCAAGGGGGTGTGGGGGGCCAGGCAAGTGGGGGGGGGGGGGGAGACCAGGCTGGGCGGGCGGGGAGGGGGGCAGGAGACTAGGCTGGATGGGGTGGGCGAGGCGTGGGTGCGGGAGAGAAGGAGGTTTGGTGGGGGGGAGGCTGGGCTGGGCGGGTCAGGCATGGGGGGCAGAAGGCTGGGTTGGGAGTGGGAGGGGGGAGGAGGTTAGGTTTGGTGGGGTGGGCCGGGCCAGGCAGGGGTGGGGGAGGGAAGGCGGTTAGATGAGGGGAGGCTGGGCGGGGGTAAAGGAGGATCATCCCCTACACCCAGGCTGATAGCGGGAGCTGACTGGGGCAGGCAGCAGGACCCCGGCTGGCAAGGGGCCAGCGGGGGAACCCCAAAGCAGTGCAGGGCTAAGCCCTCCACCTGCCACTGCTTTGGGGTTTCCCCCGCTGGCCCCTTGCCAGCCGGGGTCTCAGCTCCCGTTGCCAGCCTGGGCTTCCTCGGGGGGGAGGGGGGGGGGAGGAGGAGCGGCCCGCAAATGACATTATAAATGTCCAAATGGCCCTTGGTCGAAAGAAGGTTCCCCACCCCTGTGCTACAGTAATATACATATATAAATAAATAATAGGTACAGTAGACATACTAGATTAAACAGATATTCAGATGTCACTCCTGCAGCCACCAAAACAATGGAAAACCTTTCCCAACACAGGGTGAGGGAAAAACATGGCATTGCTGAAACACCCTTTGGCTCTGTCTTGTGGACAGGCTACGCAATCCCACGAGAGTGAGAGTAAACTGCTTGTGAAGCCAGGCACTTGCTAACTGCAGACACAGAAAATGAAACACTTTTCATTTCAAGCACCTGCGCTGGGAAAGAAGCCTTTGGTTTTTCTCAGCGGCCGTGCCCTCATGCCACTCCCCACCTCACAAGTGATGCAGCAGCCCCCACCTCACCACTCACACGCCATACAAATGCTTACACGGAAAAATAAAAAACCTCTCTCTGAGCCCCAACATCTTCCCTCAGAGCATGCTCTCACTCTTGACATGCTTCCTCCTTTAGGTCGCTAATAATTCATTCCTTGCCAACTGGCCAGCAACCTGATTTCAAAATCAACCATCAGAGGCAAACAAGCCCATTCACATCCCCTACCCTTATGGCACAGGGACAGTCATTTGTTCCATTTCATTTCTTGTCACACTTAAAAGTTAGCTGGTACGAAACATTACCTTTCTTCCCACCCGTCACAGGCTTAGATGACGGTGCCAGAAACCCCAGTCTTTACATGCACACTTCATCTGTACTCTTACTGTAAAGAGGAAAGTTATGTTTGGTAGGAACTACCTGGTGAGATTAGCAGCTCAGAAACCTGCATTGCTCCAATATTGTAAGACACATCAGGTACATTTTAACAAACTTTATGATCTCTTGACACTTCAAACATTTTTCTCCTCAAGGGAATCATAGAATATCAGGGTTGGAAGGGACCCATCTAGTCCAACCCCCTGCTCAAAGCAGGACCAATCCCCAACTAAATCATCCAACAGATTTTTGCCCCAGATTTCTAAATCGTCCTCAAGGATTGAACTCACAATCCTGGGTATAGCAGGCCAATGCTCAAACTAATAAATACACTAATAAAGGCTGGCCTCCTATGGTATGCATATCCCACAGATAAAAGCAGGAACATCAGATTCTCACAGGAAAATGAATTACTGTTAAGGCCTGTGAGAGGGACAATGTGTGGAGCAAGAAGTGTTACATATCACCTGCTCTCCTCTGTCTGATAGAGCTCTGAAACGGACTGTCCTGAAAGCTGCTCTTTCCCTTACCAAATCACACCACTATGCCTGCATTTATCTTGGCCATTCAGGAACTCTGGTTCTAAGCCAATGTGGTTTTATCAACTCTCAGCAGCCAGAATGCCTCCGAGGAAATGGCTGCCTGGGTGTTAAAAAGAAAAAATAAAATTTCTTATCTTCCCTCAGGATGTGGGCAGAAGCCAGAAGTCCTTCCTAGAGGGCTTCTATAAGACACAAGGAGGGTGGAGTGGCCCTCCAGCGCCCTTTAATGACCTAGGAAAGGGATCCCAGTGAGGGAAGGCCACTGCCACACTCCCATAGCCTGGAAGGGTGCCACTACTCAAGGAGGTTAATGGATTTTCTTTATGTGCAAACATACTCCCCATGGGACTGTGGAACTTCATACAAAGGCTCACTCCAAGTGAGAGTGCTGAATATGATTATGCAGCAAAAGTATTTGTTCAAGGCTTCCTTTCTCTTGCCCTAGCCTGTCCTGGACTGTCAGATTGTCTGGAATCTTAGGCTAAAGGAAACAATAACCAATTGCAGTCAAGTGCAGGTCTACCCGAGACTCTCTCTCTGGATCCCACCACTGTGCTAATGACGGAGCATTTCTTTTGGCTTGAAGCAGTTACAAAGCTACCAGGCATGTGCAAGCAATGTACCTCGGCAACAGTTGCCTAATGGCCTCGTTTGCAACCGAGTGGCGTCTCAGCGGGTTCTAGTACAAAGACACAGCAACCATTAGACTAACTTGCACTCTAAGCGCATCGGGTCAGAGTCAGTAAATCCCTCATTTCTATGGGAGAGAACTGGTAAAGGCTTTACCCAAGTCTTTAGCAAGGCATTTTCTCCTGGTGGGCCTTGTTTTCATTACCTCAATTCATTAGTTTTTAATCACTGGAGCAACATCACTACAGAAAATAAACACGTAATTATTGCATCAAGTGATAAAATGAAAGGCCCTTGCACTGTTAAGATCATCTTGGGTTCCAACAGACCCATCAAGGGAAGCAGCCCATACCCAAGAAAAAACTATCCACATGGAGTGGTTGGTGAGTGTAAACACCCCCCACAACCAACCTCAACCCCCTCTGTGAGAGGTAAGGGAATGGGCTCCTGGTGGAGAGGATTTAAGCTGGTGATTGCAGCAATGCAGGGACTCTTTACCTAAACAGTGGGATTAGCAACAAGGCTCACAATAAACCAATGCACTTGCAGCCGGCGTTAGACAGACGTCATGCTCTGGTGGGCTGGATGGGCCTAAAAGCCTCTACACTATCCCTTCAGTAGGGAATGTCTGGCTTTAAGCCAGGTTCTATATTTAAAGCTTCTTCTGTTTCATGTTCCACAGGAGAGAGGCAATTCCCTCTCGCCCGTCCAGGTTCCTCAGGAGTTGTTTTTTAAAACAACAGTATGTTCACTTCCTTCCCCATGTCCTTTAAGTAATAATCTGATGAAGTAATTTACAAAGTTTCAAAACCAACCCAACCTGAAGTGACCGCACCAGCAACGGCCTCAGCTAATTAACATTTGCATTAACTGCAGCCACATCACAGGGCACATGAAAGAAAGTGAGACCCTGCCACAGTCACAGGAGGAGACTCCAGGTGGAAAACCAGCCAGGATGGGCAGGGATTTAGAAATCACCGTGTGGAAGGGAGAAGAAATCTTTTCATTGGGGACACTCTCTCAAGTCCACTGCTTAATTCCCAGCTGCACACTGTATACCTACCATGCATGGCCACCATACTATAGTATTTCTACCTCGCCACAACAGGGCTTGTTTCTTAGCGGAGTCTTAATTCCCATTCTCTAGTCCTACTGAATTATTTTCTGCTCCCCTCACTCTGTCCTCCTCCTTTAAGCAGCTGTCCCTTCTCTTTTTCTCCTCTCCCAAAAGGCAGTGGACTAAAAATTCTCTTCCTAGCTGCAAACTGACCAGGACTGCCACCTGGCTTGTAAACTGGTTTCACCCTTAGGCTCTCTCTGCATTCACTACAATGGTAGCTCTCTTCCCTCCCCTAACTGAGCTATTGTCATACAGTGCTGCAGGAAGTCCTAGCTCTCAAACATACAAACATTCCCCTGTCTTTATAGCAGCCACAGGAACGCCTGCAAGGAAAGGATATTTAACAGCCAGTGGCCAAAGGAACGTGACATAGGCAGAGCACGTGACTCCTGCGATATTTTTCCCAGCCACTTCTTGTATTGCCAGGTGTATCCTGGACCTCTGAGATAACAGATGCCATTGTTCCTTCCATGGCAGCCCTGAGAACAGGGAGCTTGTTCAGCCCTGGCTACGGCACATGGACTTGGGATTTGGATCACTTCAGACTGCTTCCTGGAATCATGAGGGGTCCAGTCCCCAGGAAGCTGTACCACTGAGTTCCTTTACGAGGACAATGAGAGCACTGCAAGGGGCCAGCACTCAAGTAAGGATTGTGGGAAGCAGAAAGTCAGCCAGACAAAGTCCCAGCTTCAATGGGTCGAGGTACCGGGGGAGCTGCTCAGAGGGATATCTGCCCCGACCACACATTGTGGATGCACTCTATAGGTCACGGTATGTTTAAAAGCACCCCAGGCACTCAGCACTTGTGCCCTTCCCGACGTGTACAATATAAAGAGGATACTTACAGGCACCAAAATCTGTTTGCAGCCAGTGTCCAATACCATGTCGTGTAACATTTTGTCTGAAATGCCACTAAACAACGTGTGTCCTGGGGGCAGACTGGCTAAGTGAAGATTAAATAACCGTTTAAGCTCACTCAGAGTGAGAACGAACTGTTTCTTAAACGTCGTCATCACAAACGCTTTCAGTTCCTGTGCAACTCGATCCGTGCACCCGCCTGGCAAGTGGCCGTTTGAGTCCATGGAGTTCTCCTCTGAATGGATGCCGTTGACCATGCCATTGTTCATACTCTCATAGGCGGATGCATCCATAGGCTCCTCATCGCTCACAGGCTCCTCTTTAATGCGGACGTTGGAAATATCCATCTTGGACGGAGAGTCATTTGCTTTGCTCTCTGCCTTTTGCTTTTGTAACTCTTTCTCCAGCAGCCCATAGCTCTGTTTGGCTTTTGCTTTAGCCATATTAACCCTTTGTTCCCCAGAAACCAGAAGTGGGTGAGCTAGTAAGACACAAGAATACAACACTGTTAACAATCTTGGACATTAATTCTGCCGTATACTGTATTTATTAAACAGGCCTTAGTGAATTAATGGCACTGAACAAAGTTTACTCCAGAGATCCAAGACCCCAAACTGATTTCAGACAAGAGTGTGTTTTTAAACTAACTGAACAAGCAGAGAATCATTTCAATAATTGCTAGCAAAGTATTTAGGTCTTGACTTTTCAGAAGTCTAAAGCCCAGGGCCACAGGAAAACATGCTTGTGTGAGCCCTAAAACCCTGTGTGATTCAGGAAATGCACGTGCAACTGCACACACATTACTGCCTGCACCTCTAGACTCCTGACATCTTTATACTAGAAGACTTTTCAAGAGAGATGCTCGTAGAATTTGCTGCAAGGAAAAACCAGCTGGAGCAATTGCTATAGTTACCACACAGATGTTGCATGCTTGCAAATGGGAGAATGGATGGGAAAGTGGTATGAGTGATCGCTGATCAGGGGGGAATCCAGCAGACCTTCCCTATTAGGATATGGTCCATAGCATGAAAGAGATTGAGAAACCCTTTTCTGTAGTAACTACGGGGTCTGGAAATGAGGAGTCCTCTCCCTCCCTAATCCTGGCCACCTTTGTACATCCATTCTCAGCAAATGGGGGTGTGACAGAGGAATTACGAGCTTCAGTACCAAGGGAGTAAGATAAAGTACACTATGTTTTATAGTAAACTGCATGCACATATTTATCTTCTATGCCATTAGGCCTACTAATTATTTTCCAAATAACCCAACCCCTAATCCTTCCCAGCAGATGAGATAGGGTATTGAAATGTATTCATGTGTCCATTTGTCAGTTCTGCTTGCAGCCTCAGTGGACTCCAAAGTCTGGTAACTAGCCAAGTACTTAGCTCAATCTCCCTGGAATCTCGTTTTCACAACCTCTTACGATTACAGAACAGCTGCTTTAAACTTTCACTGGCTGCAATGGTGGAGAATCGCCTTGAAAAGAGAAGGCCTTGTACCTCCTTAGACCCCCGGTTAAACTAATTCTTCAGTAATAGCTTAATTATCAGCCATGGCAGAACAGAGTATGGGAATTGCTAACTTCCACTGGTTTATAAACTATGGGGTTATCCCAATGGTGAGACTAACTAGAGTGCAGTGTGTGCTGGCTTTGTCCCAGCCCACAAAACATTTCCTTCTCGAAGGACTGCGCTGCCCTTAATGAGGAAGTTTGTTTGTAGTATCAGCTCTACTAGCTTTACATTACACCCATGGATTCCTCGGGGCTGGGGAATCCTCAGTTGTCCCTACAGGGCAGTTTTAAGGTTGCTTTGTCCCACTGTGGTGGTTTAAGTTCTCCTTAATGTAGCCCAGAATCTGCTGTAAACAATCAAAGGAAACTGCAGGCTCATGCAAAAAAAATTTTAAAAAATCCAGCAGTGATGCACAGAAATTACACTAGAAACACAACTGGGAGAGTATATTTCATAATGATCTTAACCATTAACATACCTGATTGTCCATCTTGTTTCTTTGGTGTCAAATGTTCCTTTAATAGATTATAGACCTTTTCTAATCTGAAATTAAAAAGAGAAAATACACAAGAGTGTTTTTTTTTTTTAGTTTGTCATTCCTACACCCAAACACAGACATTTCGGCTTTAGCCTTTCAAAAATGCCCAAGGAGCTAAAGCATTTGGAGGTGGTCAACAGTTCAGTGAAATTGGCACTATGGAACGGTCCCCTCATACAACTGCCCTTTAAAAGGGACAACTTTATGTAGAGCAAATGCAGATCAAAATATTATCATGCTACTATCTATAGCAGGAGCAAGCTAACTTTTTGGCCTGAGGGCCAAGTAGGGAAGGCTGTGCCTCCCAAAACAGCCCAGCTCCCCCGCTCCCTGTCCCCTAACTGCCCTGACCCCTATCTACACCCTGAAAGGCCCACCAAGACTCCCACACCTCTCCAACCCCCCTTGCTCCCTGTCCCCAGATGGCCCCTTCCCCCAGAACCTCCACCCTATCCAACCACCCCCTGCTCCCTGTCTCATGACTGTCCCCAGGGACCCCCTGCCCTTTATCCAACCCCCTCCCCCTTACCATGCCGCTCAGAGCAGCAAGACTGGAGATGTCCCTATAGGGGGAGGGGAGACACCAGGAGAGGGGCTACCCTTCCCGGCCAGGAGCTCAAAGGCTGGGCAGGACAGTTCCGCTGGCTGGATGTGGTTTGCAGGCCGTAGTTTGCCCACCTCAGACCTATACTCATGGGATAATTGGTACTTGTAGATCTTTAATTTATTCCCAGAAGAAAGCAAATCATTTACTTGGCCTGAATGCCCATCCACAGCATATTCTGCCTCTGAACTACATCTGGATGCTTTTTAACAAAGTCTTCATCATAAGGGAGTAGGAATTCCCAGCCTTTGTTTATTCTTGCAACAGACATGTGCTCTAAGAAGTCCTTCACATCTTCCGGGCAAAGCTGAAAGAAAGAAAGAGTGTAACGGGTCAGTGAAAACATACCTGCAGCCCTATAAACCTGGGCTGTGATTTCACCAACTAAGAAGAGTTGGGCTGGATTAAGCTTCGGGTAGGAGACTGCCAAGAAAAGATACTGGCAATTCAACAGGAGATGGACTTCGCTCGGAGTCTGTACCAGGAGAGACCATATTTCAGAAGGGATCTAAAGCTAAGCAGTAGTTAAATAATCTGCAGCACTTTTTGCAAAACATGGGGAGTTATCGCCAATATCCAGCACAAACTACACTGTGAATAATTATATTCCACACAGCTAGCTGTTAAAAGCCCAGAGGTGGCTGCATTTCAGCTGAAGCAACCCTCTATGTACACATCCATCTCCACCACTGGCAAAGTGTACTAGAAAATTTCAGAATGTTAGATTATTAAATCCCTACATAAAATTAACTCATTCTATCATTTTATTTTGTGAGATTTTTTTTTTTTTAATCCTTTCAGTGCTTTTTCACTTCTAATCCCATTTACTTTACAGGTACTAACATGCTTGAGCAGATGATTCAGCGATCAGGTGTCTGAGTCTCTCTTAAGCAATTCAGAACTACCTTCCCCTGAGGAGACAGAATGCTTTGATTCTGTCATGCATTCGCGGTCTCCACAATGCAGTACACATCTGAAGCAACGCTCTCCTAGGTTAGCAATAATGGGAATTAGCAGTGAAATGTGTCAGGTAATGTACTAAAGTCAGCAGTAAAATGGGTCACCACAGCATGCGGTGCTGGGAGGAAAGGCAAGCATCAGTGTGAATTAGCCACAATGCAGCTTTTGACAATACCACTGCTTATCATACACCTCTGGTTTAGAAAAAACTGTTACTCACTTTTGTGACTGTGGCCACTTCCTTTCGCACAACCCAGCGATCCAGCGTAAACTTCCACATCTGGGGGAAGGAAAAAAAAAAAAAAAAGTGTGTGGGGGGGACAATGTATTTTAGGAAGCTGCATTATTAAAGAACAGACACACCGCTGTGACAATGGCATAACCAGAAACCTTTCAAGAATGCAGGAGCGGGCAATTCTCAGCCAGGGAAGTGGGTCAACCTGGGCAAATACAGATCTGGCATGGTCTATTCCTGTAGATATTTTCCTTGAATGATAAGAAAGGACACAAAACAAAAGGTCTACAGTAGAGATGGGCAAACTACGACCCGCAGGCCACATCCATTCCGTGGGACTGTCCTGCCCGGCCCTTAAGCTCCCAAGCGTGGAGGCTACCCCCGGCTCCTCCCCTGCTGTCTCCCCTCCCCTGAAGCCATGCTATCACTTGCACCCACCCACTTCCCAGGCTTTCCAATAAGCCAGTCCTGCCACTCTGAGTGGCGTGGTAAGGGGGTGTGGTTTGGATAAGGGGCAGGAGGTTCCGGGGGGCAGTCAGGGGACACGGAGCACAGGGCAGTTGGATGGGGCAGCGGTTCTGGGGGGGGGCTGTCAGGGGGCAGTTTGATAGGCATGGGAGTCCCGGAGGGCCTGTCGGGACAGGGAGCAGGGGACGATTGTGTGTTTTACCACTTTCCCCAGAGGAAATCTCCGTGAGCTGTCACTAATAGTGAAGTTTATATCCTTTTTATAGGCCAACTTCTGCAGGCCTCCCATCCTCTCCCTTAGTCCTTTCTACAGCATCCATCACTGTAGAAGGAAGTGCGGTGTGTATGCCCTGTGCCAGTATGTACCCCGCAAACAGTTCTGTTTATTGAGGCTTTAATACATTTTGGAGCACTGGGGGCAGGAATTTAAAGCCTCATTGCTAACAATTCCTTCCGCCCCTGCACTCTCTGCCCTGTCACAGCCTAGGTTGTAAAAAATCACGAGCAGCCAGGCTGGTTCTCGATCTCCTTTCGCCTTATTCACCTTCCCTCCCCCCCAAATACCAGTCGACACGGCTGCTCCCAACACACTAGCACACACACTTCTTTAAAACCACAAGATATCACTGACTCCGGTAAAGGAGACAATTGTAAATATACCCGTCTTGCAACCATTCAAAGATCTAAAACGGCCAGCTTTCCTGCAGGGCACTCTCTATTCAACCAGAGTGCTGAACATGCCACCTTCACTGGGCCTAGCTTTACTGCTGCTCCACTATGCAGCTCAGTGCAGTGGTTTTGGTCCCCATAATCCTCAAAACGTCAAATGTGATACTCTCGGGCACTGCCTAATTCCCATGCCTCCGGGAATAAGAAGTGATCCCTGAATCTGGGCCTCCTCTATGGCAGCACATTGAGCAGCTTTCAAGATGTGTCGGAAAGTCAATTTTAATTATCGTCAGTATGGGCTCACACAGAGACTAATCCAACAGCAGCTGACCGCCCAGGAGAGTTTCAGAGCCACAGTTAATAATGAAATTGAGCAGAGTGCGAACAGCGGGGTGATTGGCTCTAATAGGAAAACGACAGGGTCACACACACACACTCATATTTGTCCAGTAGGGATGGAAGCCACAGAGCATGGCAAATGTTGAAGTTATTTAGGGATTAGTTCTCTATATTGTTTTAAAAGACAAACAGTCTCTAGGTAAAAAATTCTGTTCCATGCTGGGGTTTAGTGCAGGTCTCTCTTGTACTCATCATTTGCGCTTATTGTTCATGAAAGGTGCTAGGTCTGCAGCTCTGGGAGCAAAGCCCTTTTACTGAACAACAGGGGATGCATGGCATGTACAAGTACATCCCTAGCATCGCCCCGCAAAGGTCCTTTAATTATGCCCTAGAGGGACCACCTCTGAGGGTGACAGGCTGTTCAGCCCCTCTGCTGAGCCTTCCATTAAGGGGGCCAGCGTGATGGTGGCTTCGTGTCATTATTTTAAATGCAATAAAACAGGGTTACTTACCTGTAACTGTTGTTCTTCGAGATGTGTTGCTCACATCCATTCCACTATAGGTCAGGCACGCGCTGCGGGCCTGGTTGCCGGGTAGATTTTTCCCCTAGCTGCAGACTGGGCGAGCAGGGAGCCCCCTGGAGTGGCGCCACTGAGGCACTCTATAAGTACCCCTGCGACACAGTCTGGCCCTCAGTTCCTTCTTTGCCGGCTAACCCGACAGTGGGGAAGGAGGGCGGGTCTGGAATGGATGTGAGCAACACATCTCGAAGAACAACAGTTACAGGTAAGTAACCCTGTTTTCTTCTTCGAGTGATTGCTCACATGCATTCCACTATAGGTGACTACAAGCAATACCTAGGAGGTGGGGTCGGGTGGACCCATTGCTGATCGTAAGACCGCTGACCCAAACGCCGCGTCGTCCCTGGTTTGCTGGACTATGGCGTAGTGGGCGGCGAAGGTGTGGACGGAGGACCAGGTAGCCGCCCTGCAAATGTCCGTGATAGGGACTCCCTCCCGGAAGGCCGCAGAGGACGCCTGCGCTCTCGTGGAATGTGCTGTTACTCTCTCAAGCGGCTTGCCCGCGAGTTCATAACAGGTGTGAATGCACGAGGTGATCCAGGAGGAGAGCCTTTGGGCGGAAACTGGCTGGCCCTTCATTCTCTCCGCAACAGCCACGAAAAGTTGCGTTGTTTTCCTAAATTGCTTTGTTCTGTCTAAATAAAAAGCAAGAGCCCTCCTAACGTCCAACGTGTGTAATTGTTGTTCCCTTCCAGAGGTGTGTGGCCTAGGATAAAAGACTGGGAGACAAATGTCTTGGTTCACATGGAAGGGGGAGACCACCTTAGGCAGGAAGGCCGGGTGGGGACGTAGCTGCACCTTGTCATTGTGGAAGATAGTGTAGGGCGGCTCGGAGGTCAGTGCACGGATCTCTGACACTCTACGAGCCGAGGTGATAGCTACTAGGAGTGCCACCTTCCAGGAAAGGTGGAGTAAGGAACACGTGGCGAGGGGCTCGAACGGGGGCATCATAAGGCGTGAGAGCACCAGGTTGAGGTCCCAGGGTGGTATGGGACACTTGACGTTCGGGTACAGTTTATCCAGGCCCCTGAGGAAACGGTATACCACAGGATCTGAAAAGGACTGGCCCGGATGAAAAGCCGATATGGCAGCGAGGTGGACGCGTATGGTAGAAGTAGAGAGGCCCTGGTTTCTAAGGCCTAAGAGGTAGTCCAATATGCGCGGGATAGCAGCCTCACTGGGGACTATATCGTGTTGTCTGCACCATGCAGAAAAGCGGGTCCACTTGGCTGTATAGGTACTTCTGGTGGATGGTTTTCTACTTCCCAGCAGGACATTCTGTACCTCAGTCGAGCATAAGAGCTCAGGACCTCTCAGCCATGGAGTAGCCACGCTGTGAGGTGAAGGGACTGCAAGTCCGGATGCAGGAGGCGACCGTGATCCTGCGAGATCAGGTCGGGCCACAGCGGGAGGCTGATGGGAGGGGCCCTGGACAGCCGGAGGAGGGACGCATACCAGCATTGCCTGGGCCAGGCCGGGGCTATGAGGATGACGTGTGCCCTGTCCCGTCTGATCTTCAGGATCACCTTGTGGAGAAGCGGGATCGGAGGGAACGCGTAGAACAGGTGCCCCGTCCAGGGTAGGAGGAAGGCATCTGTCAGGGATCCCCGGGAGCTGCCTCGGAAGGAGCAGAACTGGAGGCACTTCCTGTTCTGCCTGGAGGCGAAGAGATCGATGTGGGGAAACCCCCACCTCAGGAAGATCGGTCGGATGGCATCCGGCCGAAGGGACCACTCGTGAGACATGAATGACCTGCTGAGGTGGTCCGCCAGTGTGTTCTGAATCCCGGGGAGGAAAGAGGCCACCGGGTGAATATCGTGGGCTACACAAAACTCCCATAGGAGAATCGCCTCTTGGCACAGGGGACTGGATCGGGCCCCGCCCTGCTTGTTTATGTAGTATTGGGCCGTGGTGTTGTCTGTCCGCACCGCCACACAGTGACCCTGTAGCGTGTCTCGGAACGCGTGGCACGCAAGTCGGACGGCCCTCAGCTCCCGGACATTGATGTGGAGGCAGAGGTCTGACTCCGACCAGCGGCCTTGTGTCCTGAGATCCCCTAGGTGAGCTCCCCAACCCAGCGACGAGGCGTCCGTCACCAGGGACATGGACGGGCTGGGGGGGAGGAAGGGGACCCCTCGGCACGCATTGTTCTGGTCTTCCCACCAAGTCAGAGCGGATAGGGTGGCTCTGGGGATGGAAAGGAGGGTGTCCAAACTGTCCCTTCTTGGCCGGTAGGCCCCTGCGAGCCACGACTGCAGTGGGCGTAGCCGCAGTCTGGCGTGCTGTATGACGTAGGTGCACGATGCCATGTGGCCTAACAGGCTGAGGAAGACCCTGGCCGTGGTCATTGGGCAGCTGCGAAGCTGTCTGATGGCCGACTGGATGGTGAGAAACCGGGGCTGGGGCAGGGATGCCCTTGCCACCTTGGAGTCTAGTAGGGCCCCAATGAACTCTATGCTCTGGGTAGGCTCCAGGGTGGACTTTCCCTCGTTGAGGAGGATTCCCAGGCGGTCGAAGGTGTTGATGACCAGGCGCACGTGCGCTGACACTTGGTCCCTGGAGGTGCCCCGGATCAGCCAGTCGTCTAGGTACGGGTATACCTGTACCCCGCGGCGCCGCAGGAACGCCGCCACTACCGCCATGCACTTCGTGAATACCCTGGGCGCGGTGGACAGGCCGAAGGGCAGGACTGCAAATTGATAATGTTCTTCCGCTATTAGGAAGCGGAGGTAGCGCCTGTGAGAAGGTTTGATGCTCACGTGGAAGTAGGCATCCTTCATGTCGAGGGCAGCGAACCAATCTCCCGGATCCAGAGAGGGAATGATAGTGCCCAAGGTGACCATGCGGAACTTGAACTTGATCATGTAGGTGTTGAGTTCGCGCAGGTCCAGGATGGGCCGGAGGCCCCCTTTCGCCTTGGGGATTAGGAAGTAGCGGGAGTAGAACCCCTTTCCTCTGAACTCCTGTGGTACAGGTTCGATGGCTCCTAGTGCGAGGAGCGACCTGACCTCCTGTACGAGCAGTTGCTCGTGAGAGGGGTCCCTGAAGAGGGACGAGGGAGGTGGGTGGTTGGGAGGAGTGGAGGAGAGCTGGAGGGAGTATCCCACCTCCACCGTGCGGAGGACCCACTGGTCTGATGTAATGTCCGACCATGCACGGTGGAAGTGAGACAGACGGTCTCCGAAGGGAGGATCCAGGACTGTGGAAAATACGCTGCCCCCGGGCGCACCATCAAAAGTTGGACCTAGGCCCTTGGGGAGGCTTAGAGCCCCGCTGTTTCCCGCCCTGCCTGGGCCCCTGACGCTTGCGGAAGGGGCGGTTTCTCCTGCTGGAGGGGTCCTGTGGCTGGCGGGCGGGGGGGAAGAACTTCCGGCGCGGAGGGATGAAGGGGCGCCTTTGTGGCCCCGGGGTGTGCATGCCCAGGCCCTTGAGGGTCACCCCCCTGTCCTTGAGGGCCTGGAGCCGCGTGTCTGTGTCCTCTGAAAAGAGGGTCTGTCCCTCAAACGGGAGGTCCTGAATTTTGTACTGCATAGCCGGGGCAAGGCTGGATGAGCAGAGCCATGCTGCCCGGCGAAGGGCTATGCCCGAGGCCATTGTTCTGGCCGCTGAGTCTGCCGAGTCCAGGGCCGCTTGCAGGGTGTGTCTCGAGATATCCCTGCTCTGGGTTAGAAGGGCTTTGAATTCCTGTCTGCTCTCCTGGGGGAGAGCGGTCTCGAATTTGTTGAGGGCCTCCACCGTATCAAAATGGTGTCTACTCATTAGGGCCTGATGGTTAGCCACCCTGAGTTGGAGGCCCCCGGAGGAATAAACCTTCCTGCCAAAGTGGTCCAGCCTCTTGGCGTCTTTGGCCTTAGGTACCTGAGCCTCCTGTCCATTGCGCTCTTTATTGTTCACCGACTCCACCACCAGGGAGGAGGGCGTAGGGTGAACATACAGATACTCATAGCCCTTGGCCGGGACAAAGTAGCGCTTTTCTACCCCCCGGGCGGTGGGGGGGATGGAGGCGGGGGTCTTCCAGACCGATGTGGTGTGCGCTTTAATAGTGTTGATGAATGGCACAGCCACACGTGCCGGGGTGCCCTTCGTTAGCATGGTGGTGACTGGGTCATCCACCATCTGGACCTCCTCAAGGGGCAGGTTCATGTTTTTCGCGACTGCCTGGAGGAGGTGTTGATAATTGGAGAGTTCCAGGCCGGGCGGGCTATTGGAAGAGGTGCCCGCCACCGCCTCTACCCCCACTGGGGATGCGTAAGGACCTGGCTCTCGGGGGCTGTGTATCGCCGACGGCTGGCTGGCCGAAGATGGCCCCGGTAGGTCCTGCCGAGCAGCCCTCGCACACACTGGGAACCCTGGTTCAGACTGGGTTTCCCCAGGCTGATCGTACTCCCATGCCACCCATTCTGGCCAGGCAGGGTTTTGGGTGGCTGGGGCTGGCCCCATTACTGGAGGGGACGCTGAGGCCGAGGAGTGCCATGGTGCCGCTGTAGTGGCCGACTGGAGGGCCTTAGGCGGGGAGTCATGCCGGGTTTGTGTGCCAGCAGACTCTCTACGCCTCCGGTGCCGGGGGCTTCTCGACCGGTGCCGGGAGAAGTGACTGCCCCCTGAAGAGCGGCTGCTGCTGGATTCACTCCTGCGGGATCCACGGTGCCGCGATGACGACCGGCGTCGGGCGGATCGCCGGTGCCGCGACGAGGTCCGGTGCCGGGGCGAGCGGCGGTGCCGCCTGGATGTGGAGCGCCGATGTCTGCGGTGCCGCGACGACGAACGGTGCCGGGGTGATCGGTGCCGTGTGGAGCGTGACCGGTGCCGCGACGACGAACGGTGCCGGGAAGACGAGCGGCTCGGCGATCGGCGTCTGGAGCGGCCCCTGTGGCAGCTGACGGACCGGTGCCGGGAGTGCGACCGGTGCCGAGAGTACGACCGGCGTCTGTCCGTGCGGGAGTGCCGGGACTCCGATTGGCGCCAGGACTCGGACCGGCGGCCAGAGCGCGATGTGCGCGACCGGCCATGAGGAGACCCGGAGCATGGTCTCAACTCAGTGCGGCGCCGAGACTGCGACCGGTGCCGGGAAGCTGACCGGTACCGGGAGTTCGATCGGCGCCGCGAGATCGATCAGCGTCCATGCCCAGCCGGGCTTCGAGCCGCGATCTCAGTCACGGTCATGGGCGGCTTGCCCCTAGACCGGACAGGTTGCTGAGGGGTATCCTCTGCGAGCAACCTCCTCGCAGCAGCGAACGCCTCCGGCGTGGAGGGAAGCTGCTGCGGAATCGGCACCCTGAGTGGCGAGACCACTGGCACCGGACTCGACGGGGCCTCCTGCGGCGCCGGAGTCGTCGGTGCGGGTGCAGGCGGCTGCGCCTCTGGTCGGCTCCCCGGCGGCGACCGTGGACGTGTGAGCGGCGCCGGAGGCTGCACGCGGTCCGGTGCCGATGCTGGGCGCGGTTCAGAGTCCTTTCTGCGCTTAGCGCTGGGGGAGCGCGACCGGTGCCGAGGCTTCGCCTTGGCCGGCTTGGGTGCGGGGCCCGGTGCCGCACTCGAGTCCGGAGTGAGGGCCGCCTCCAACAGGATCTGCCGCAGGCGGGATTCACTGTCCTTGCGGGTCCTGAAAGCCCTGCAGATTTTGCAGGAGTCTGCCAAGTGCGCTTCCCCGAGGCACTTAAGGCACTTGGAGTGTGGGTCCCCCGCAGGCATGGGCTTCCCGCACTCCGCACATGGCTTGAATCCCGGAGCCTTGGATGACATGGCTCCGGTGGCAGGGAAAAACCCCTGCACCTAACTATTTACACTATAAAACTATGTAAACTAACTAACAACTACTTAACAAGAACGATTAGTAAGAACAATAGAATTAACAGCTAGGAGATAAGGAGGACGCTCAAGAGCAGTACTCCTGTTCCGACTACCAGCGCGAGCGGTGAAGAAGGAACTGAGGGCCAGACTGTGTCGCAGGGGTACTTATAGAGTGCCTCAGTGGCGCCACTCCAGGGGGCTCCCTGCTCGCCCAGTCTGCAGCTAGGGGAAAAATCTATCCGGCAACCAGGCCCGCAGCGCGTGCCTGACCTATAGTGGAATGCATGTGAGCAATCACTCGAAGAAGAACTGTTTTTATTAGGGAGAAGATCTGACACCTAGATCTGATTGACACCTGTCAACCAATCACATGAACAGCAAGTGACAATCTATATCAACATTTCCATGTTGATTCTCTTAACTCTTTCAAAACAAAATCTTGAGGAGTAATTTAGAGATTATCTGTTTGGAACAAATGTCAGATCACAGGAGAACAGCAGTTTAGCAATGATGTGCTCAGTTACCCCAACTTAATCTTATTTGGGTTTTTGCACTGGAAAACAAACAGAGCATTTCTATACTTACAACAAAATCTCTCCCCCTGCAAAGCACTTCTGCAGGGACTCCACTGTGTGGGCTAGAAGTATCTTTTGGATAGAGGACATCGCTGTTAATTAAAGGAGGAAATTATTAATTATGATGCATTGCAATTAAATATTATCAATGAGGATTTTTAACAGAGTGTATGTGCCCTGAAGTGCCCATTCACTGGTCAAAAGACACCTTTTATCCAGCCAAGTTACACAAATTCCGATGAAACTAAAGCCCGTCTGCATCAAGGGAATTCACATTTGTGTGACTACATCAGTGCAGTTCATACTAGTGCAAAGAGGGGCTTAGACCAGTGACGTTTAATCTGGTAACAAACAGAAATAAGCTATAAAATGTAAACTGTATGCTGGCACAGTACATCTACATTAGGGGTCTGCCCCAGCTAAGCAACATCAGTGTGAATTTCCTTAATGCACACATGTCCAAAACTGAACTGGAATTAATTTGCAAACTGAATACCATTAAATTAGGCTTGAATAAAGACAGAGTGGCTGGGTCATTACACACATTGAATTTATTTCCCCATGTCTGCAATCTATTTCCCCATGTTACCTTCTTGCCAACTGCTTTAAATGGGCCATCCTGATTATCACTAAAAAGTTTTTTTTCTTCTGCTGCTAATAGCTCACCTTAATTGACTAAGCCAGTGGTCCCCAACCATTTTATCACCGCGGACCGGTCAACCAGTCAACAATTTTACTGCGGCCCGGGGGAGGTGGGGGGTGGGGGGTGTTGAACCGCCAGGCTCTGCCTGCGCCGCCGCCTGCTGCCTGCTCTGCCACCTGCCTGCGCCGCCGCCTGCCGCCGCCTCACCGCTCCCGCTCTTGTGCGGCCCGGTACCAATTGATCTACGGACTGGTACCGGTCCGCGGCCCGGAGGTTGGGGACCACTGGACTAAGCCACTTAACAGTTGGTATAACAACCTCCACCTTTTCATGTTCTCTCTCTCTCTCTCTCTCTCTCTCTCTCTCTATATATATATATATATATATATCTTCCTACTGTATGTTCCACTCTATGCATCTGATGAAGTGGGCTGTAGCCCACAAAAGCTTATGCCCAAATAAATTGGTTAGCCTCTAAGGTGCCACAAGTACTCCTTGTTCCTTTTACATGTCCAAAAGGGTGTCATCAAATGCTTTCGGCTACATGGCTTCCCCACACAACCCCAAAAGAAACATGAGCCAAAACATTTATCTAATGGACTTAGTTTATTTTTATTCCAATTTAATACTCAAGGATTTTAAGTGAGAGATGCTAAAATTCCACCAGCTGGGGTACTAAACATCCCATCCCATTCGGACTGTGTCTCTAATTAAATTACATCCATCATAATAAGTGGTCTCTATCCTTATTGTCTTGAAAGCCCCAGGGTCATTCTTCATCATGGGTTTCACGCCGCACACCTGATCAAGGCAAAAGCTGCTTTTCACCCTCACAATAAAAGGCTCTATTAGACTAATCCAACACTTCTAACACTCTTTTCTTTTGGAAGATGAAGGTATTGTAACAACCACGGACACACATAAAACAGTACTAGCAACTGCTATGCCATAAACACCCTTGCGCCATCATTTTGGGAGCTTGTGTACAGCATTAGCCAGCTGACACCATTCCCTCTGGAGTGATTTAAGGTAGAGTGCATCTGTGTCACTGTACAGGCAATTCATGCAGCAGCTGCAGCCCTAGGTTGTGGATGGCCAAAGCATGGTCCACAGGCTAATGGCTGCCAATGAATGTGAACGTGACTAGTGTTCACCCTCATCTTTATTAGAAATGTGGCCTAAAGATGAGAGTGCAATTCCCACAACGTAATATCCTATATGGATTAAAAGGACATGGCATTGTCCAGCAGTGTTGGCAGGATGCCCTCTACTGTATTAAAGATCAAGGTGACTACAACAGAATCCACTTGATGAACATGAAGTGCACCCATCAACCTACTCTTGATTTATCGAATGGATAAACCTTTCCAGAGACTGGCTCTCAGTGACAACAGCAATAAACCAGTAACGAATCCTAGACTGATGGAATGAAGATTTTTCTTCCCAAGAACTGAAGTGGCTCAATACACAAACCAACCAGATTTTATCACAGTTCGATACAATTTTAGATAGCTCAGCCTATGCCCTGTGATCATTTAACATCAGCCATTTGTCTTCTGCGCAACAGACTACTGTAACAAGAATTGAATTTAAGCAAGTATTTAAGAAACTTGGGTTTTTGAGCACAGACACTGGTGCTTTCAGCTACATTATAGCAGCAAAAGGTTAGTGAGGATTCCAGGTCACTGTTCTGATCCACTCCTAACAGGAACCTTAACATTTGAGGACAATAAAGAACAGAAGGCGTACCTTTTTACCACCCAGTTTCCCTGGACCAGCATCGCCACCTGCTGTATACAGCGTAAAACTGCAGTAGAATCGATCCCAGAACCCAATAAACTCATGAGGTTTGCAAAAGGCATGACCTTCACTAAAGGAAAAGATGAAACACAGTTGTTTAAAGATGCTTTCAATGTTCTATTTAAAGATTCATAGAAGGACTTCTGTTTTTTTAAAAAAATGGATACGCAGATTTTTTAATATAAAAGACTCCCATCGGGTTTACATTGAAATTAGCAATCAAAAATATTTCACAGTTCCCGAAAAATAAAAGCACTTTAAAAAAAGCACTCCATTTCAGTAAGTCTGCATATGCACTGAAAACATGTCAGGGAATGTTGTGTATAAGTTAATTGGCTTAACTGATCCCAAATTAATACACTGATAAAAGAAACAATCTATACCATTCTATTTTTGAGAGAGATTAAGTCATCTGACAAGACTGTAAGACCCAGAGACAAAAACTTTAGCACTTGCTATTGTCAAATCATTAGCAATTCCAGAAAGATGGACTAAAGCTGTCTCAGGCTACATGCAAGAGCCTGTATTACTGAAAACAGTCCAGGGAAAGGATAATGCTAAAGTGGCAGGTTTCTGCACTAAACTCTGAGTTTAAAATTCATGCTTAGTCTCCACAACCCACAGAGACAGGTGTGTCTTGGAAGCAACAGGAGTGGTCTTCAAGTGGAAGTTATTCCAAGGACGACTCCTTTGGCTGCACATGCCCAAATTGCAGGTGTCAGCTCTCCAAGCAGTCACATTGCTATTCTTCTAGAAGGGAAGATGGACTTCTCGATCACCAGTGGAAGAAATGCTATTCAGAGCCTGAGACTTAACCCTAGAAACAAACGGCCACACAGACTCTCAGCCCTGTAGGATGACAGCACAGACACGGCCAGGAAAGGCTACTTATTTGAGGAAAAGGAGGGCAAATCTGAGGTCATGAAAGGTCGCGAGGAAGTGGAATGTTTTACAAAATATCACATACCATTCTTCATCAGGATCTTAATCTGATCAGCAAGGGGTAAAGTTCTTAGCTGTGCCATAGAAAGCACGTTGCTTGGAGCCACAGGTTTGTCTCTGTAAATAAACAAGCAGAACTGTAGCCATTGAAAAAACAACATCCAGACAATGTGAGGTTAGGATATTCCATGCAAACACTTACTTCTCTTCTTCTACATTTGGAGGCATCAGCATCATTAAGTATTCACTAAGGGAAAAGAAAACGTATTAGCCTTAAAATACTTGTATTAGGATTTTCTAGGCTAAAAGTACAATGATCTTCTGCTTAGTGCAATCTTATTTATGCAAAATCTACAAAGTAAATATTAGCTTCCAAGGTGTTTTTCCTTTCCCAGGAAATTCAATGCTGGATAAATATATGAGGACTGTAGTTATATCCACTGAGAACATTTGCTTACAACCTGTTTACTATAATTTTTAGAGTGTTGAAAGAAATCAGAGTCACTTAATTCATTCTGTTACCAGTAACCACTGATCAAGATTTCTACATCACGTTCCTTAAATTTAGTTAAGATGAAGAAGAATGGTGCAATCATCAATGCACTAGCCTGGACTTTGGAAACCAGGATTCCATTCCTTGCTCTGCCACGTATTTACCGACCTTTGGTAAGTCACTTAGTCTGTCGGAGCATGTCTACACTGCAACTGGACACCCACAACTAGCCTGTACCAGCTGACTCGGGCTTCCAGATCACAGGCTAAGGGGCTGTTTAATTGCACTGTAGATGTTTGGGCTCAGACTGCAGCTCAGTCTCTCGGACCCTACAAGGTGAAAGGGTCCCAGAGCTCATGCTGCTGTTCATGTCCTAGTATCTACACCGGAATTAAACAGCCCTCAGTCAGCTGGCATGGACATGCCGTGGGTTTTTCAGTTGTAGTGTAGACATGCCCTTTGTATCTCAGCACTTCCCTACCTCACAGCAGTGTTGTGAGGGTGGTATATTAAAGGCACTCAGGTACTACAGCAAGTACCGTAGGTACATAGTACCAGGCCAGAATCTCTCTATTCCACCTGTGCAATACTCATCCACTTCACTGTGACTCAGGACAGAATCTGGCCCTAAGAATTTTTCATAGATAGGACAGTTTAACCCACCAACACCATGAGTGCAAAACACTATGTCCTGCTGCTTTCTCACTATTGGGCTTTGCTTACCCTAGGTTACAGCAAAACCACATTAATTATTGCATCCTGGACAGATTCCTGTAACCATCATATAAACCTTTCCTCCACAGAACTACTAAAAAGCAAATTTGAAGCTGAAAAACAATCACTGTCAAGTACTTTAAGTCTCTATTAAAAATCATAAAATAGATTTTGAACTCATTTATTAATAAAAGTTCTTGATTTTTTTTTTAATTTAATATAGTTTCTGGTTTTGACTTAAACCTTCCCCCAGCTGTGTTTGTAATCCTGGCATTATAGAACTGTCTTAGCGCCTAAGAACTGGAGCAAAACTGGCTTAAAAAAAAAAAGTGGCAATGACTAAATTTTACTCTCTTGCCTGAGTGAAATACAAAAAAACCCCAAACAAATAAAAAATAAATTAAAAAACCCAACCCCCAACCACAAATTAAGAAAAAAAAAATCATATTTTAAAAAAATTATTTCTGTTTTAACAATCTACTGTTAATAATACATGACAGACCCTGACAAACATTATTGTGACTTGTGTAGGATATTAGACCAAAGTTTTTACCTGGGAGATTTAATTAATTCGGTATTCTCTGCCATGCCATGTCCCTGACTGAGTAAATACTGGCGCTCATGTTCCGAACGGCTGTCCTGAGAAAGGTGGGGGAGGAAGAGCAAGACTCACTGCAATGCACAGTAAATGCGCCAAATCTCAAACAGTTTAATTCTTCATTATCATGCTCTCCAGCGCTATTAAAATCCCATACACATTATTCTAACATGGAGCTATTGCCCTATGTAAACATCACATCTCAGTAACTGAGGCATTACTTTCATACGGTGGCGCTGACATTGACAACATGGGAAAGGTTGAGTTGGTATTATTTTAAAACACTGACACAGTGACACTTTTTGTGAGTCGATTACCACTCCTGGCATCAAACTGATTTGATTCCCCTGAACAACTCCTTATCTAATGCCTTAAAGTGCCCAGCCCACAAGCAAAGGCCTGGGGTTGATCCTCAGACTCAGGCCTCGCGCATGTCTACAGCCTGCTAAAGTACGTGAGCATTCAGGCCTCCAGAGCATGCAGAACATACCTACCCTTAAACCATAATAATGCAGATGGACCCAATGCTCTTCAGCTTGTCTCTTCTGCAGGAATTCATAGGACTGAACACGTCGCTGACGGGCTTGTTCAGTCTCTGGTCGGGAGAATCTTACCTACAAGATTTGATCCCCGTTAACTACAGGCCCCAAAACTCTCAAAATGACACAGATTAAAATAGCACAGAGAATTATCTGCAAAAATGTGTGCGCTATATAAAGAAAACACACTGAATGGCAAAGCTAGGAACTAGCTGAACGAGAAATGCTCTTTCCCAACAGCCCCACCCTTACTATTTCACTTGTTGACCTGCCTAAATAGTCAACTTTCGCATTCCCAAGTGGAGGTTTAACTGCTGAACACCAACGGCGGTTTACAGCCTGTCAGCTGAGTATGGATTCTTGTACTCTGATCATTCAAGAAACTGTGCACAACCAGTAATAAGGAATCTCAGACATACAGTAATTTGCTTGATGTCCTCTTCAGTTTCATCCTGGGACGAATCGCCCGCTGACCAAAAAAAAAAAAAAAAAAAAAAAGCCAGGAAAATGAAATTTAAAACCTCATCAAAGATGAAGCAGCCACAATAGAGTTAATGCCTGTTCTGAGGCTTAGTCCAGGAGAGAGGCATGGTCCAAACACAGGACCAGGAGCCAGCCACCTCAGCTCTATTTATATAAATACCTGGGTAGCTGTATCTCTGACCACCTCACAATCACTCCTGTGAGGTATGGAAACATTACCACCACCAGGGGGAATTGAGGCACAGAGACCGGAAGGGGCTGACCCAACACCAGACAGGAAGCTGGGAATTGAACTTGCTCGGACATTGAGTCTGTGTCTTTGGGTAAGTTATTTAACATGTGTATATTGGTCCTTCCATTTGTTAAATAGGGATATCAATATGGTAATGTACTGGGTTAGTTTGCATATATATTCCACTGCCCTCTACTGGATGCAATCAGAAATGCATCACTGGCATAGGATCTACACGGCTAACACATAATGGACACTCTCCTTTGGCTATCAAGGGAGGGGCCTGTGCTTTTGGAACAAGATTGAAGTTCAATTCCTGTTGATGCTATTATGTTCCAAATGCCCATGGAATGCAGCACAGTGATAACTGCAAAGACTTAGGTGGCTACAGATTTGTTACAACACTTAACTGACAGGGGTCTTGAGAGGATGAGCGAATATTTGTGCAACACAATGAAAAAAGTACTGAAAATTTTATTATTATATTCTACCATCCAGGTCTTCATAGTCTCATGTTATAGACCTTTAATTCATCTGACTGTTAAAAGGAACAATTATTTCCTCTGAACCAATCATTGTACATAATTACAAATAGCTCTTTCCAGTAAAACCATAAAGTCAGTATAACAAAATCTAAAGAGAAACCAAATTGTTCCATAATAAAGAAAACACAGCTTGTTAGGTGTTCACCTTCATTGGCAGCCTCTCTTTCTCGGTGTTTGGCATCAGCTTTGTCCAAGTAGGAGAAACTTGGCCTCAGTTGTAGAATGCCATGTAGTGGAGTTAGGTGAAGTTCACCTGAAAAATTATACGTTATTTTCCCAGGTCTACACTTGGCAATTTTCATTTTACTACCACCTTTGTAACATCACAGTTCCATTTAAATGTACTAAATTTTTATCTTAAATTTAAGATGAGAACCTTAAATGGAAGATGAATCCGGTCCTTAGTATTTCAAATTGGTATCAGATTTGAATCCCTTGGTCCAAAACTGCCACTTCAATTTGCTTTTTGGCAGGACCCAAGCCTGGAAGAGGCCCATTTTCTGGATGGCTCAAGGTCACATTTCACAAAGTCAGATGATCTGACAAGATTTCTGCCATTTGTGGCCAAAAATCTCAGAACAGCAGCTCATGAAGATCAGTAAAATTCAACCCCAACCTCTGATTCAGCCTTGAAGACCACTCCCAAGCTCACAGCCTAAACCGAGTCTGGACATCAGTAACGCCTCTTGGTTCCTTCTCTAAATAAGTATCTCTGCCACAAACTGGAGAACAATACCAAGTGCTGGTTCCACTGCATCCAAAGTTAACAGCAGATCCTGGCCTTCCACACCAATGAGTATTTACATCACTATGACAATAGCAAACTCTGAATAAGGTGACATCAAAATGTATAGAATACCAATCTTAGGAAATTCTTGGGACACCCAAGGGTTTTTAGAACATCAAGCAAGAGAGGGTTTGGGGAACAAATGAAAGAGCAGAATGTGTGGAGTAAGGGAGAACAGCAACAGAGACTGAAGTGAATTTATATATAATATTAAATAATATTCCCTTCATTGTACATGGTTTCTGGCTATAATTCAGTGTAGAGTTATGGCGCCATCTACAAGCCCTACTAACTGTTACCTTGTTTACAGGGTCATTAGAACACCTTGATGGACTCTCAAGGACTTTAGAACATTCCACATAGTTAAGTTCTCCCTTATGGTAACTTATTTATAAGGAACTGACAGCCACTAAATAGGAACACAGGCTGCTGGAGACAAATAACACAGTTTTATCATTTCAAAACCCCCGCATATTTAAAAACGGATTTATTTGATAAGGTTGGGAGAGGAGAAAAAAATAACCTTTTCTATAGATAGCAGCAGCATAACGGGAAACGTTACTTGCAGCCTGTGAAGAGCAGAAAGTTTGCCTGTCCATCAGCTTCCTGTAAATAAATTAAAGCTTTATGACTATAGTCCACAGATACCACAAAACATGCAAGCGTTAAAAGGCAGAAGCAAAGAGTTGTTGATCTCTAAAATTAAGTAATTAAGCTTGCAGGTCTTTTAAATATATATATTTATAAGTACTCTAGCAAAAATACCCGGCGTTGCTCAGGTCCGTTGGAGGTGGGGAGGGGGCAGAGAGCTGAGCAAGTGCGGGGTCCGTTGGAGGGGGGTATTATGACATCATAACTATGTCACAGAGAACAGCAGCTGCCCAGCTGATGTGAATGGGCTTTAAAGAATTTCACCCCTGGGGGGCGTCAGAGGTGAGATTTGAAAAAATTTCGACTCTTACCCTGATTAGGACCCTAAAGCCTATAACTGTACCAAATTTCAAGTCTCCACCTCAAACGGTGTGGAAGGAGTAAGGCAGCATACATACACGCACGCACGCACACATACACCATTTGACTTTTATATACTGTATATAGATTTACTGATCTCCCACTCCATTTACTATGGATATTGCTGAAGTTACACCACCACAACAATAATATTAACTGTCCCATGTGCTTCTTCAAATAGGGGCTCCTTAGAAAGTGCCAAGTGGTGACTTCCCAGCTATCCAGAGATGCCCTTCTGGGACTACACAGCAGAAGACACTCTACAGCATGGGGAACTAGAGCAGCTACTCTACTACCTTGATTCTTCCTCTGGGAGAGCTGCTGGATTACATTAACAGCTACTGATGGTCCCAGAGAGGCCATAATTCAGCAAAGTGTTTAAGCCTGTGCTCAAGACTTACATATGTCCCTCATGCTTTGATGGCTCATGGCTAGAATTAGCATGGAGATACATTTATTTGGCTTAGATGTTTTGTCATTTTTCCAAAGGGCTCAGGCATAACACTCTCCAATGGCAGAAAATGCCACCAAGTTTAATTGTACACCTGCTGTCATTATAAGCTACCCTTAGACTATGCAACTAAAAGATATTAGATAGAAAAAAAATCCCTCTAATTTTTGCACATCCAACTAGTTTGTGAATAATCACGTTCACTGTTTTCCCAAATAGCCAGCCAGCCAGCTTCCCATTTGTGTGCATCCTTCATGATGCAAAAGGGGAGCAAAACACATTCGAAAAGTTGGATTGTAATAAAATTCACAAAAATCAGTACAGGCGAGTCTTATCTTACACAGGGGTTCCGTTCCGCGGTTAGCGTGTAAAGCAAAAACCGCGTATAGTCAAAACTCATTGAGTTGAATGGCGGGCGAAATCGTCCACACTACAAATGCAGTTTGTAAATTGTTGTTTTTCTTTTTTTCCCGTTTTTGCCGACCGTGTAAAGTTGAATTTGCGCATGTTAGATGCGCCTAAGACGCGACTCGCCTGTAGTGAGACTCAGGGACAGGTGAAATACCTGAACCTACTTTTAACTCATTTTTTAAAAAACTGACAAATTTCAAGTTGACAGTGTCTCTTAAAATGCAAAATGTATGGACCAAGATTTTAAAAAATGACTAGTGATTTCTGGGTGCCCAACCTTAGACACCATACAGTAGCTATGTCTTTTAGGGGGTATGTATGCCCCTTCCCTAAAAGCTTGGTGAGAAATCTGACCATTTACTAGAAAAGAACATCACAGCAAAGAAGATACCTACGAGGAATAGGTACTAGTTTCATCTGTGCAGGTGCCATCCACATTGAGAGCGATCTGTTCTCCTTTGCTGCGACAGTAGTTGGGATTCAAAGTATCAATGGCCATTTCAAGTTCAACCTAACACCAATAATTACGAAAGCACCAATAGTTAGCATAGCATTATCACAAATATTAATGAATCTTCAACCAAACTTCGGCTCCAGTCTCACAAAGACTAATGTATGTTTAACATTATGCCTACAAGCAGCCCTGTTAAAGTCAATGGGACAAATCACATGCATAAGATCAAGCAGGGGCTTGAGTCTCTGATATACATTATTTTGCTGTATATCAGATGTATATCATTTGCTCAACAAAACTACGAATGGCTTTTGAAGATGTATCATTTACACTGCAGGTGGAGGACCAAAATTCAAGACACTCCCTTATATCACCAAAGATCTTTAAAAAAGAAATTAGCACACAAAAGATGCTCGGAGTTACAGCTGCCCAAGCCCTGCCACTCTCAACCAAAGCACCTTCTTTCAGGTGTTTACCTCACACTCCTTTCCAGCGTGTCATACCCAAGTTTAGGTGGATGTTTAATGGCCAAACTCTGCCTCTCAAAAGCAGCTCATAATTCTCATCGACATCAATGGAAATGCACATAGCCACTGGAGGGCAGAATTTGGGCATTATGGCTGAAATTTTAAATGGGATTTAGATGCACAATTTCCCATTCAAATTAATGAGAGCGGATAGTCTAAGTGCCCTTAAGAAGCCTTGAATTTTATTTTCTTTTTCCGAGTGCGTGTGTCTTATTACTATGCTGTCAGATAGCTTTGTGAAAGAATACCACAGCCCCCTTCCCTCTTTCCTGCCACCAGGTCTATTCAGAAATTCTAAAGCCCAATGCATTTCCACAAGACTTGGGCGATGAAACACCATACTATGTTCCATCCAGTGGCAAAGAGCCCCGTTCTGATCTTACAGGGATTTTATGCCAGTGTAATTCCATTGGCTTCAGTGGAGTTAACCCTGATTTACAACTACGTGAGAGGAGAATCAGGGTTACATATGGCTCCTTGCAAAGTGTGGGCCTGACCCTGCAAGCTTCCAGAGGCATGTGGACTTCCCACAGATCTGTAACCTCACTGATTTAGAGAGTTTCTCCTGATTTACACTTGCCTAAGTGAGAGCAGCACCAAGCCCTACCACTGATACTAAAATACAGAGTACGTCACCAGAACCCAAATGTGCTCTAGAAATAAAGACATGAAAAATGCTCTTTAAAAATATGGATTATTAGCACAAGCATCCCCGACCTGAACTAGAATTATCACATGCTCAGCTACGATGGCTTTCAGGGGTGGGATTTCAGTATTTTTATACTAAAGGAGTATCCTCTCCATCACTGCTTCACCTGTTCTCTACAAAGCAAACTGCATGCTGGAGAAAGCCCTCTGAGTATTTGAGAAATTTTAAGAACTAACCTAAGAGATGCAGTACCACAAGTACCATCACCTCAACAGCTGATTATTAATAATTATATGTATAGGGGTAGCACCTAAAAGCAGAGGCAATTCAGATTTCCTAGGTACACAATGTACAGCATGAAACAATCTTTTCAGACTAGCATTATATGATGCCCGACCTTTTGCTGCTTTGGTTTTATCTTTGCTGACAGATGCGTCACATCATCATAGGTCATGGAAGCTGGACGAATAGGATACTAGAAAACAAAAATGTTTCAGAGTATCTTTCATCCAAAGTCTTAACATGCTTAAAAAAAATTAACTAAATAACTGACCTTCCCTTCCCCATCCCACCTCTGTATATCTACTTCGTAGATGATAACAAGGCACAGAAGAATAAATGACTTGATTGGTCTGGTGAGTCACTGGCAGAGCTGGGAATAGGGCCCAGAAATCCAAACTTCCAGTCCTTTGCTCAAGCCACTACACAACACCCCCTATCAATGAGCCATGATATACAGAATTTTTATCCAAGAATCTCAAAGTGCTTTAAAAAAAGGTGGATAAGTATTAATATCCCCATTTCAGATGGAAAAATGAGGCAGTGAAAGATTAAGTGATTTGGCCAAGGTCATCTAGGAATTCAGTGACACAGTAAAGAATTAGAACCCAGCTCTCTCGACTCCCATTTCCTAGCTCTAATCACTAGGTGACTCTGCTTCCTCCATAACACATGGGAGATGTTTGCAGTGTTATTGTAGCTGAGTCAGCCCCAGGATATTAGAGACACAAACTGGGTGAGGTAATATCTTTTATTGGACTAACTTCTGTGGGTAAAAGAGTGCGCTCATTAAATGGAATTATGAGCATACATCTTTGGAGCATCGGAGTTAAATAACTGCTTCACAGATGTATAAATTAATCATTTCAAGAGCAGAGAAGTCAAAATTATTTTCAATACAAGGAGGTAAACAACCCTCTATACTACCCATTGCAGTTTCTCTTTAGTGGTGTTATTGGGGCTGCTTTTCACTCCACGGGGTTTACAAAGAATGTGCCACAGGAGATCCTGGTTTAGTTAACAGTGTAATATTGGCGAGGTTGGTAGGAATCAGTGAGGACATGCAGCAGTTTATACGGAGATAATACTTAAGGGCAACACTGTCCTGGCAGTGGTTGAAAGGCTGTGTGAAAGGGTAACAGCTGCCCCATTCTATCACCAGCCATCCCCTTGTTTGAATGGCCCAACATCTAAACAGGCCCACCTAAACCCAACCCCCACCTAAATCTAAAGCTGAGACAGGTCTGCAACCCCATGCAAGAAACTGCATTGGGAAATCCACCAACTGCTGCCACGTTAGTGACAAACCCTTGCACTGCCAATAGATGCTAACACACAGGAAACAGCATAGCAAGTGGAACTGCCCAATATCACCCAGTAGAAGTCATATTAGGGCATGCTAGGAGCTACTAGGATCTATGGTAACACTAAGAGAAGTTACTACTTTATGGAATAATTATTCTTTAAAAAGTCATCTGGAATACCTGGAACATATACAGCTTCTCCGACAGGCTTTTGGCCAGGTACACGTCAATCTAACAAAGCAAAAAAAACACATTTAACCAGACAGAAAGCTACGATTGCTGATGCCCTCAGACATTACTGGGAATGCAGCCATCTGTTCTCAAGTTACTAGAGCTGGGAGAAACTTGCCTAGTTTGGGGTTTCACTGTGAATGCTGAACCTAGGTCAGGAACATGAATCGTTTGGCAAACCCAGCCTCTGATAGTTTTCTGCACGAAACTCAACAATTTTGTATATTTTTCCCATGACACGAGGCAAAGGTCTTTGGCTGAGTGTTGGGTTCTCTCAAAGCAAAATCAGGGCATGGCCAACATACCTCTCCTGGGACAAGGGAAAATGGCTCTTGTTGGGGTTTGTGTGAACCTAATACCACAGTATCACCCAGCTCTAGAAGTAACTCATTTGTATCTTTAGTAACAGCAATTGTAAGGTGAGTATCTAACTAATACCATGTCATAACGGCAATGTTAAGAATATAAAATTAAAAATGAGAGATGGGATGAATACGCTCACAACCCCATAGCTGTCCCATTACCAGCTCTTTGCCACAAACACCTAGAATTCATGGAGGTTTCATGAATATCACAAGTGAGCACTGCTACAGAATGGCAGCCATTTTGGGTACTTCTGTGGTCCTGTCAGCTCTCACTCCTGCTGGCCACATTCCCTCCCCCAATACCTTTCCTTTCCTGGCATCTTCATAGTGGCCCTTGTGTGTGAATTCACATCAAGAATCAATAGGGCACCACAACCACTATGATGATCCTTTTAAAAGCAGAATGGTTCAAAAGTCCTTTCAGACTAGAACCAGATCAGAACTGTTTGTTTTAGCAGGAGCAGTGAACACATTCACTAGTTATTTCATTTTTTTAACCTTCTAATCCAGCAAAGTAATTCTATTTAAAATTGTTCTAACTGTCCAAAGTGAAATTTAGTGCACATAAAAGATGCCAGATGATAAATCTGGAGATTGATGTTTTATTTATCCACGGAACTGAGAAAACAGTGATGCTAGCTTCTCAATGCTGACCCACCAACGTTCCTCATCCCTGACTTGGAACACCACCTCAGGGGTCAAAGACTAGAACAGTTCTCCATGCCAAGTCTGCCCACAAAAGTGCCAATTTGTTTTGGCAATGAGGATACCTGTACACTTGATCTTGGGTTCAGACCAACTATTTCCTTCAGGTACTGTAGGTTTTTGAGCATCAAATGCCAGTTAAACCCAGGGAAACATTCTTTCCAAGTAGAAAAGGCTAGGAAAAACAAATTTTAAGAAAATCAAACACTCACTAATGACCCAATGTAAATTTACCTCTTGTATAATTGGGTCATCTTCTTCATTTGCCATGCTAAAATGGGAAACGCACTGTTTCAGGTCCTTCCTTAGCGCAATCTGAAAGAGAGGGAAAGTACTGTATTAAGGATGGTTTTGTGAGAGCTATAGTTCCCCCATTCTTAATTTCCATCTTGTGTACCATGTGCAGCCTAGGATCTTTCCTTGCTCACACTGTTTGAGTTCCTTTTAATAGAAGGGGATTTTATTTTTTGGAAAGCAGATTATGGGGAATACATTTGTGTGGTCTTATTTCTTCCTTCCTCCTCTTTTTTTGGCTATGACACTTTTGTACACTATGTATTTTAATTAGGCTTGGCAGTTTTTTTCCCCTAATGTTGACAATTAATATTGATTGTTCTTTAAGATTTTTTTATTTTTAAATTATTTTTATTTTATAGCTGCAGGAAATGAAGGGAAGGGTTAGACCAGGATTGGAGCAGCACTGACAGCGGGGATGCAGGGGGCTCCCTGCACGGCCAAGGGGCCCAAGACACCAGGGCGCGAGGTCAGGGAAAGGCTGCGGTTCTTGCCTTGTACATCAAAGACCCACAGCCAGGATTACAAAGACAACAAAACCCGGGTTGCTGCTGGACAGTTCCTGTCCAGGGACAGCTCCTAAACTCATGGCTGGTTAGTGAGTGGTCAGGGACATGACAGCAGAGCTGCCCAGGTTCCCAACATGCCTGTGAGGCTGGTAATCTCTGATGGTGCAAGGTTTGGGAGAAGCTGAAGTCTTCATGGGTCAAAGCAGAGACCCTCTTGCCAGGGCTGTGAGGAGGAGGGCAAGACCTGCCTGGGGCCAGAGCCATTCAGCAGCAGGGCGGTTTCCCCCACAGCCAAGGGCTCAAATTCCTCCTCATCACAGTCCTGGCCTGGGATAGTCTCTGCTTCACCAGGCTAGGATTGCAGCCTTCCCCACAACTTATGCCCCCAGAGACCAGGTGTTACCATCCCTGTGGCCATCCCCGCTGTCACGGGATTGAGGGATGGGAGCCATGACAGAAGAACTGCAGAGGGCCCCTTGCACTGCCACTGGTTCAGTGACACCAGATCCCTGCAGGTGCAAGGGGGGGGGGGAGGCTGCACTCCCAATGACTGTTACCCTCCCACCGACTGTTACTGATTGATATTTTTTCCATCTATGTCAGGGTGTCAGCTGAAATCGACATTTACTGACAGCTATGGATTTATATTGAATCTGCCAAGCCTAATTTTAGGTTATGAATGCATTGTAACTGACTGGCACATGGACAGTGCCTTGCATAAATGCCCAGTGATTGTATGTATTCACCACACTTCAGATGGTAGGAAATTAAAAACTAACATGTTTAAATGAGAATTCTCAGTCTGACACATTTCTCAGTCTCTCTTTTGTCCCTCTGAAAATATCTGCAGACCAAGGTCTTATCACCTTTGATCTCTGATCACATCAACCCAAACGTGCCCCATGCAATTGTGCAAGGAGAATTAATTCTGTGTGTCAAAAGGAGCAAAGCAAGACCAGGGATGGACAAGGAGAACTCAGAGCAAGCTTCTCCCCAAAAGAGAGGCAATGATAAAATGATACTTCCAAAGGTGTCATTCAAGTTCCTATTCTACAATATACTGAGCTCTCTCTCCTCGTTTAAGTCACCGAAAGTTAAAAAAGCCTTCAGCAGCTGGTAGCCCTTAACGAACATTAATGTTTATGGGTGGCCACCTGAGGGGAATCAGAGTTAACACCTTGAGCTCAGTAGAGATCTCCAGGCTGGTATAGTCATGGAGGGCTATTCATGGCTATGGAAGGAGCCAGGGCCCAGATCCACAAAAGGATTTAGATGTCCAAACTTCTGGACTAGAGTCACACTCTCTCTTGCCCCAGGACTACGTAAGTATTTATCTGAAGTGGATCAGTCATTGGGCCAGAGAGAGACTATGACACTGCAGCCCAGGGCTCCGGGCATCAAACTATCCTTACAACCCAGTGGTTAGGAGACCTCTCCTGAGAGGTAGGAGATCCCAGTTCCAGTCCTTTCTTCCCCTCTGCCAAGGAGGGTGCGGGGATTGAACCTACAGCCCCCACATCCCAGAAAAGTGCTCTAACCACTGGGCTAGAAGTTATAGTGTTGGAGGGACAGCCGGCTGTTTTGTGCAGTGTGAAGCAGACACCTCACTCATTCCCAGAAGACACACTGTAGGCACGTAAACTGCCGGGTGGCAGGTTCCTATTTGTGAATTGCTAAGCAGAGACAGGCTTAGAGAGAGGGTGGCTTAGCATCTCCCACTAGCTTGTTTAGACAGCTCCCCACCTAGCCTGCTTTTTGTGAATTCCATTCTAAGGCCCTTCTCTCTCCCCATTCATTGGCCTTAACTCAAAAACTTTGTGGACAGCCCTGTTCCTGTAATTTTCTAGCCACTCCGATGCTGTGCGTTGAAATGCCATAGTATCATTGTAGATCCAGGTCCCTTAGTTGGGGCAATGACTGTCTCTCCAACACCATAAACAAGGTTTACAAATTATTTAGGCTTCCATCACGACAGACAATGTTTAATTAATCCGCTATAGATCCCCATGGGCTGCCATTTATTGATAACTATCAGTTTGGTAGGATGCATGTTGGCCTCAAATCAATAAAGTGTTAAAACTTAACAAATAAAGTAAAGAAAATCCTATCCAAATTGGAATTACCACCCATGGCAACCCTCTAATCCCCAGGATATGGGACTTGCTATGTATCCTGTGCCTCTAGAAAGAGGTTGTGCCCAGGATCACATTGCTGATCATGCAAATGTACTATGAGTAAAAACAAGATGCTAACAGAGTGTACATGACTAGTCAGTTTCATCAATTACATGTGGACACACATTGTTCATATATTTTAGGTAACTACATTCAGTTTACTTACATTGCCTCTGCAGTTTCAAACTGCAGAGGCAATGTAAGTAAACTGAACATTCTATATTCTTCACCTCATGTCTAAACTGCTGTGTAGTGTAGTTCTACAATGTTAAACAGCTGCCACTTTCCACTCCAGAAGAGGCTGCATTTCAGTCATAAGATACTTGATCCCATTATCTCTCTTATTTACCTCAGCATTATTTGAGACTTAACTACTTAATATTTGGCATATTTTCAAATATTACAGAAATACAAAATCTTCATGATCATTCTGCATTCTCAATTACTGTATCCTTAATTAATCAGGGTCTTCTTGGCACAAATGTCAGCATGTGATGTAAAATTAAAATGGTGACTATTAGATCAGATTATCAGAAACTGGGTTCTTTTCAAAAGTGTAAGCATGAGTATATATTTTACAGAATCAGAAATGAATGTCTCCTTTCCACTTACCCCAGCTCATGGAGTGACTCAGTTACTAGTGAAAATATCAGATAATAAAGAAATTGGAAAATTGGTGTCTTCAAGGATAAAAGATGTCTGGAGGGTTGCTTTTAATAGAACATTAGAATGGCAAGCATATAAACAGGAGGCACTGTTACTTGATACAGCTTATAATATTCATACTACTTTCTACAATGAAGGGAATTAAAGGGAATTAGATTCAGGCATTTAGAATGTGAAGACATACAGAGAGGTCTGAGAGAGACCTTTTCAGTAGAAATACAGTAACCAGAAGAAGAGTTCATGAACCGTGGAAAGAGTAAGGGAATGAAATTAAGATAAACACTGAAATAAAGCATACAATTTACAATTTAGTAGATGGCTCAAATAATTTTTGGTAGGTTTTGGATTGCTGAAGGGACTTCCATCTAAAGAACTTGTTATTAGTTAAATTAAGCTTCTAAACAAAGTTCTGACTTGGCCTACCACTGAAACACTGCTAACTGGGATGGAATGAAGCAGCTGGTTAACAGACTCCCAGTTTAGAACCAGTGAAGAATATTCTATCCAATTTAAACTGCAAGGAGCATTTAATGAGGAGAGAATTCCATTCCCCAACTTTGAATTTAGCCAGGACATTGGGAGAACATATCTAGTCTCATTTTTATAAAAATGCCATGGGATCTTAAATGGCCACATGTGGACAGGACCTCAGTTTTGTGTCTCATGTGAAAGATAGCATCTCCATTCCCACAGTGCCCCCTCATACAGGGGTTGTTAACCTCCGGTGCACAAACAGATCTAGCAGTTCACAATTAACTTGCTTCTCTTTACAGTTAGATGGGAGGGGCTCCTCAAATTATTGAGGGACAGGGGAGACCTGAACCATTTTTCTGGTGCATCACAGGGTCATGGTATGGACAAGGAAGAGAAGAAATGCTGTCCTAATAATGTACTGAAGTTCTGGCTCATTACCAATAAAGAGGGAAAAGTGACATTTTCTGAATTACCAATGTCACTTCCTGTAGCACCCAGGTTTTTCTTAGAGGTCTCTCATTCAAATACTGGCCCTGACTCTGATTAGTTTATGTTAAGCACAGAGTCTATGTGGGTTTGAAAACTGCAGAAAGACAACTGAACTGAATGTTTACAAGGTTCTTTATTTCACCTCTTCCTTCTTTTGCCCATCCGTAAATAGTTTTGCAAAACCACATTCTGTTAATTAACCAAAACATTGGGACTTCATGTGTTCCAAGGCTTCTATTTCCAGCGAGGGTTCTATAGCCAGGCAGACTAAGGTAGACAGCATTTAAAGAGGCTGCACTGTAAGCTATATTAAGCATGCATCATCTTTTAAAATATTAACATTTCCATAAATATCATTGGTGTACAAAGTGTTAAACCTGGTCTTTCAGCATCAGGTTAGATGGATGAATACAATCAGCAAATAATTTCCCCCTAACAACAGCATAATTGATTAAAACAAACTCAGTACATAGAAAAAAATTACTTTACATACTGATTTCAGAGCAGTAGCCATGTTAGTCTGTATCAGCAAAAACAACGAGAAGTCTTTGTGGCACCTTAGAGATTAAAATTTATTTGGGCATAAACTTTTGTGCGCTAAGGCCCACTTCATCAGATGCATGGAGTGAAAAATACAATAAGCAGTATATACTAACACATTAAAAATGGGAATTGCCTTACCAAATAGGGGGGTCAATGCTAATGAGACAGTTCAATAAGGTAGAAGTGGACATCGTGTGGACTGTTCCAGGCTGAGGTTGATGGACCAGTCCATACAAAAGAGATACACTTCCTGGATACTATAGTGCAGTGACGGTCACATAAACACCACACTATACCGGAAACGTATTGACCGCTATATTTGCCTACATGCCTCCAGCTTTTATCCAGACCACATCACACAATCCACTGTCTATAGTCAAGCTCTAAGGGCTGGTCTTCAGTCGCGCGGCGTGGGATCGATCTTCTGGCGATCGATTTCTCACGTCTGATGAGGACGCGAGAAATCGATTGCTCGCGGCTCCCCCGTCGACTGCGTAACTCCAGCTTGACGGGAGGCGCAAGCTGGAGTCGACGGGGGAGCGCGCCACCGCCTGCCGCCACCGTGGGGATGAGAGGTAAGTCGGCTTCAGATACGCAAACTTCAGCTACGTGATTCACGTAGCTGAAGTTGCGTATCTGCAGTCGATCCCTCCCCCCGTAGTGGAGACAAGCCCTAAGATACAACTGCATTTGCGCCAATCCCTCAGACAGAGACAAACACCTACAGGATCTTTATCAAGCATTCTTAAAACTACCCACCTGACGAAGTGAAGAAACAAATTGACAGAGCCAAAGGGCACCCAGAAGGCACCTAACAGAACAACATTAGCCATCACCTACAGCCCCCAACTAAAACCTCTCCAGCACATCATCAAGGTTCTTCAACCTATCCTAAAGGATGATCCCTCATGCTCACAGACCTTGGGAGACAGGCTTGTCCTCACTTACAGACAGTCCCCCCCACCCCATCCTGAAGCAAATACTCACCAGCAACTACACATCACACAACAAAAACACTAACCCAAAAACAACAAACCCCGTTGCCAACTCTGTCTGCATATCCATTCAAAGGGCACCATCATAGGAGCTAACCACATCGGCCACACCATCAGGGACTCGTTCACCTGCACATCTACCAATGTGATATATGCCACCATATGCCAGCAGCCCCTCTGGCATGTACATTGGCCAAACCGGACATTGTCTATGCAAAAGAATAAATGGACACAAATCAGATATCAAGAATTGCAACATTCAAAAACCAGTAGGAGAGCACTTCAATCTCCCTGGACACTCAATAAAGGACTTAAAAGTGGCAATTCTTCAACAAAAACACTTCAAATAGACTCCAACGAGTAACTGCAGAACTGGAATTAATTTGCAAACTGAACACCATCAAACTAGGCCTGAATAAAGAGTAGGACCAGATGGCTCACTACAAAAAATAATTTTCCCTCTGCTGATATTCACACCTTCTTGTCAACTATTGGAAATGGGCCACTTTGATTGCATTTGCCTCCTTGGCACTACAAAAGTAATTTTCCTTCCCTTGGTATTCACCCCTTCTTGTCAACTGCTGAGAATAGGCCACTTCCACCTTAACTGAATTGGCTCCTTAGCACTGACCCCTCACTTGATAAGGCAACTCTCATTTTTTCATGTGCTAGTATGTAAATTCTGCTTATTGTATTTTTCACTCCATGCAGCTGATGAAGTGGGTTTTAGCCCAGGAAAGTTTATGCCCATGTAAATGTGTTAGTCTCTAAGGTGCCACAAGGACTCCTCATTGTTTTTGCTGACACAGATTAACACAGCTAGGGCTCTGAATTCAGTACATAGAGTAGGTCACCTGGTCAATGAGTCAGTGAAAGCGCCACATCACAGGAACACAGTTCCCAGCAGCTGATGAGCCAGGTTGGACTCTCATACAGACTATCACTCTCTGCTGGCATAGAGTGTTGTTTGTTTTAAAATTATTATTTTTGGCAACTTGTAAACCTACTTCCTCCTAGCACAATGATACCAGTAAACAGGAGAGGAAAGGCAAGCTCAAAATCTTCAGCCAGGATTTAAAACACAGGTTCAAATTGTTGATTGCAAAAATCCTGCTCTGAGCGAGAATGACTTGGTAACTTGTTGTGAGACAGGATGCAGTGTTCTTCCTAAACAGACCACAAAACAGATGGCTAGAAAGAGATGCATGTACTTGTGCAATTTACCAGCCACTCTTCTAGAATACTGGAAGGAGTGGGGATGATCAAACTCTACTTATTTGGAGGGGGGGGGGGGAAATAAGCCTCCCCAAAGAGGTGTCTGATGTAGCCACATAACCTCGGGGAGCAGAGATTCCACCCCCACCCAAAACCTCACACACAACCCGAATCTCTCACATTTCTGGGATACTCTGAGGGCAAAGAGGGAGCCAACTCTTTTTTCAGTCCTTGCCTTGGAACGGAACTAGCCTTTGGTGTCGGGCTGGGACTGTGGCTGATGTAACCATGCAGCAAGCAGACTGCGAACCACACACAGGAGAGGGGGAAGAAAGATCCTAAGTGAATGGAACCAGGTGAATTTGTTCAGTCACCCTCCAATCAGGCAAACTCCGGGGGGGGGGGGGGGGGCTTCGCAGCACACACCCAGCCCTGCCCCCCCCCCCCCCCCCTGCCCAGCGCTTCCCAGAGCCCCCTCTCCAGGCGCCTTTTCCGTGCAGTGAGTCCCGGCTCCTCGGAGAGTTTTTAGCTCCTGCACAGGAATTGCAATAGGCAGCGCGCACCCCAGCCCAGGCCCTGATGAGGAACCCGCCCGACAGCGCCCGGGGCAGCCCTAGGGCAGGGGCGACGGGCCGCACGTGCTTCCCCCTACCTCGCAGCGCGGACTCCAGGGGCGGCGGGGGCCCCCGATCCCCCCTTCGGCGCGTTGCAATGTGTGTGCAGGTCCCGGGGGCTCTCATGCAGCAGCCATGTTGACGTAACTCCGGCAGCAGACACGTGGGGAGCCTGGTTCCTCCTCTTACCCACAATGCTTACCAGGCGGGGTCACGGTTCTCGGCTCAGCACCAGGCGGCGCTGTGCGATCCCTGCAAAACACCGAGGCTTGGCAAAAGCAATGTGGCAGCGGTGGGATTCGAACCCACGCCCCCGAAGAGACTGGAGCCTTAATCCAGCGCCTTAGACCGCTCGGCCACGCTACCGCTCTGTGCAAGGGGTGCTTCTATGCTTTATTCATCTGAATTCTTCTACTTGTTTGTGCAGTTATCTTGTATACGTTCAGTTATGGAGAAGTCTTTTATACAGACATGAAGTGCTGAGCTCTTGCTTCCTTTATTAAAAGTCTTTTTTCAGAGGTATGCTAATCTGCAACTCCGATGGTTAAACTCAAAGCAATGACCAAGGTAGTAAAAATAATATTAATTAGCAATAGGTACTAACAGTTAAGTATGGCTAATCAGCATTTTTGCATTAATTAGAGCAATTATTCCAGAGCCTCAAGCAGATGGAAGTTCTGGTGGGATGTCCCAGTGCTCACTAATCATATGGAATTCTGCTGTTCCAATGTGGCACCAAGCTGAGGCAACAGGACATCACAATACAGTGTCAAGGCTTCACAAAACAGTATCCCCATACAGCATTGTAATGTGATGTCACAATACATATCAGATAATTGCAATACAGTGGCACAATGCAGCCCTAAGCTTCTGTGATACAATGCCACAATGCAGCACCAATCTACTCTTTTGCAACATTGCAATGCGAACATCAAGCCTTTGCAACATCACAATTTGATGAGGATGCACTGCACCCCTAAAGGAGATCTACAACATGGTCGAAGAAGTCTAAATTGCAGGCCTCGCGTTAACATCCCAGGATGTTAAATCTATACAAATAAAAAATAGTTTGGTGTGTTTTTTAATTTCCTGACCAACTCTTGCTAAAAAATCCAAGCCTGGTTCGTTTGAAATGGACCCTCTAGGCATTTAAAGTGTGATTTTTTTTCTTCTCATTGCTGTTTTCTGAACAGTCCTGTGTTCTTAAAGACGCAAGCTTCAGTCATCGGCCCTGACCAGCCAACACTGATGTCAGTGAACTGTTCCCAGGGATCCATGAATGCTTGCATTACCATTTAAAAGTAGGCCTTTCTGTTGATGTACTCTCTGGCAGGTGGTCTGGTGTCAAAAAAGGGACAAGTGTGACATCTATTGCTCCACTAGTTCGGGAACCCCATTGCTGCAGATCCAGCCACTCTGTCCTATGCTATCCACTATGTCCCAGTCCCCTTTGTGCAACCCAATTCTGCTCCACCACACATTGCCAAATCTTCCCCAAAGACAGTGTACTGGAGGGTGGTGGATTGCTCATTGGGATATCTTCCCATTGTGCACTGCACTGTGTGTTGGCGCAAGAACTCCAAGTGAGTACGCAGAGCACTGATGCAAGAAGCCACGTACACATGCGCACAAGCAATGTACTAACTGTGGCTTTATGCTTACATAACTTGCGGCGACAAAAGTTTGTAGTGTAGACGTGGCCCTAGACTGTGGCAGCGTGGCCACCTCTAAATTCTTCCCTGACACATTAGAGCAGCGGCTCTCAACCTGCTGCCCAATCAGCATGGAGCTGCTGCACATGTGACATCCTCAGGGCCATAGAGGTAGTATTGGAAGTGGCCCAGTTAGTTAACACATTGTGGGCCACATATGCGGCCCACAATGGTAAATAGGTTGAGAACCATTGCGTTAGAGGATAGTCAGTGCTCCCAACAGTATTCACATGAACCATTCACGGCAAATAGCCTCAGCAGAGCAGAGACGCCACCTCTGGGGTTAAACAGGGACAGGAATGACTGTCCCCGCTTTGAAAAAGGGTATGGGGGGAGATATGCAGTTCTTTTTTATCTAAATACAGAAGCTTGCTTGGAAAATTAAAATGTTATAATCAAACTATCTTCTTTGTTAGACCGCTTTACTCTTCCATGACTATTTAAAGCAGGGATGGTCTGAGAAAACTTGTGTTGAAACTAAGGTCCAGATCAGGATTTGACCAGGCAGAATTCTTCTGAGATATCTCATGAGATTTGGGCCCAAGTGGTGGAAATCTCATGAGGACAGCCCTTTCTGTGAGATACCCACCATCCTGCACTGAAATCTTTGAAGAGCAGACCTTCTTGTCAATCTGAATTGAAACTAGAAAACAGGGCTGATTTACCTCGCAGCCAAAAGCCTAGGTTCAGACTCTCCTCCGAGGATTCTAACCTGACCCATCTTCCCGAAATCCAAAGGGATTAAAATGTCAGATTCTGATTTTGGCCCATCTCTAAGAAAAACTGGTGTCAATCAGGAGTAGCTCTACTGAGAGCAGTGGAGTTACACCAGAGTAAACAGATCAGAATCAGACCTAAGGGAGTTGTGCAGTCCATGTAATTAAGAGATTGGCAGTATTTCCATTTATATTAACTGGACTTTTGCGTGCCATCACTTTGATATGAATGAAGGTTTCTGAATGAAAACATCTATATTATTCTCTTGCGACACTTGCCTACTGCTCATTAAAAAGACCTGATGATATCTATTCTTTAGTTAAAGCTGGTATCTAATGCTGAATTCTACCATTCGTAATCCAGCAAAAATCCTGCTGACAGTGAATTTGCTAAAGGAACACAGATATAGGCTCCTATGCTACAAAGTCCCATTATTTTAAGTACCTCCACCATGGATCAGAGTTGTACGGCTTTAACTGTACTGAAATAGTTCCCCTAGCACGGATGCAGGTATAATGGCACAAAAGTGCTTATATAGCTAATTACTTAAGAAGGGGGATAAATTATAGTTAGAAGGCACCTTTATAGCAGGATAACTACATCCACACTAGGGGTTGTACCAGTGTAACTATACCAATTACTTACCTATCCAAAATAGTTATACTGGTACAAAATGTGTAGATCCTGCATTCTTCATTCAGACAAAACCCCCATTGCCTTCTGAGCTGCACAAAGGTTGGATTACTGCAGAAGTATTCCTAAGGGCTTGGCTACACTTGTACGTTACACCGCAATAAAGCCTCCCAGAGCACTCGATCTTACTCCCCGTCCACACTGGCAAGGCATGTAGAGTGTTCTGACTCCACGGCTAGAGCGCTCCTGATATCTTACTCCCCGTCCACACTGGTAAGGCACGTAGAGTGCTCTGACTCCACGGCTAGAGAGCTCCTAATACTTCATCTCGACGAGAGGGATAGCGTAATGCATATTGGGTGAGACGTCCCAGCGTCAATGTGAACAAGGAGTTGTGTTACCGTGCTCTGATTGACCTCTGAAACGTCCCATAATCTCCTTAAAACAAGTGGCCTCTCTTCTTTTTGTTGTGAAATCGCTGCAGGAATGCAGAATTGCCTTTTCAACGCTCCCGTTTTAGACAACGGCTGCTTATCTGATCTGAGACACATTTACTGTTTGCTTTGAGTGAGTGAATGAGAGGCATGGGGATCTGAACTTACAAGACAGCATGCTGACATTCTCAGCACTCCAAAAACCCACTCTCCCCCCCCCACACACACACAGCACACTCCACCCCCCCCCCCTGCATTTAAAAATCACATTGCAGCCACTTGAATGCTGGGATAGCTGTCCATAATGCACCGCTCCCAATGCAGCTGCAAGTGCTTTCCCTACTGCACTCTCCAAAGGCTGGTTTAACCAAAAGCGCTCTACAGCCCCAAGTGTAGCCATGCCCTTTAGTTGGCATTTTGCCCAAGTTAGGCCTTTAGCATTAGGTCTTAAGTCTCTTATTATTTTACCTATATCACATGCAGATGTAATTGCATGCAAATGTGTCCGCACATGATACATTTATCCCTTTTGTGAAAACATTCATTTTCTTGATATACACAGTGTGTTTTTTTCCTACCCATTTGTTACTGTCAAAAGTAGTTGGGATCAGGGATAGATAAAAATAATGTAGAGAATATTTCAGAGCTTGCAATAGTAAATCATAATTGAGGCAATTCAAAAACAAAAAAATGCAATGATATTTTATTACAGAATGTGACAAAAAGAAATCTTTATTTGGCAAAGCCAAGCCAATCAAACTGAATGACATGAATAAGTGATGCAAACGAGCAATTTCTGTATTTTCTACATGCAAAAAAGGGGGGGGGGGCAATTCTGCTGTGCTTGCTCAGGCAAAATTCCCACTCAAGTCAATGGAATTTATTGCCTGATTCAGTTCTGCAGCTCTGGGCCCCTTATTTATTTTTGTTCACATTTTAAAAAAATATATTTTACTTGTTCACTGTGAATAGATTAAAAATACAGTATGCAGCAAGATCATTCTAGAAAGTTTGTCAAAAAACATACTTTTCTCTTTAAAGGAGTTGCATAAAATAAGTTGTGCATATTTCTGTAAACGTAAGTTTAATTTAAAAAAATGACTGTCATGTCTGTTGTACACCGAAATATAAGATACCATGTTTGTGCCAAGAAGCAAACTAAATCACTAACAAAACATAAGATTTTTGAAGACAAAGTATTAGCAATGACAATGTTTTGCCTGCTGAATTATGTAAGGTCATATACCTCAAATCTATGAAGAAGTTTCGGTAATTATACCAATAACACAATTTAGTGAATTAATCTGCATGCCAACAGGTGTTAATATTTACCCTTTGAGCCCTGTGTTTATATTTTAAATTTAAACACTCAAATTTCCTCCCCTTCCTATAGAGGGCAAGTGTTTGTTAGCTACATCAACTCTTCTTTGTAAAGGAAAACCACAATGATTAGCTTTTATATCCTTACAATAAAAACATATATTATTTATCTATATTATTTATTTATATAGTGCCTATAGTGCGTGAGCAGCTTGTAGACTGTATGCACATTTTTTCCAATTTTTTTCCATAGATATACATAAATATGTCACTATTCCACTGTTTGCATGATTAAATGATGCAGTTGTCTCTCAGAGCTGACATTTTCTCGCAACTGTGCTTCCCAGAAGGAGAGAATGAAGTCACTGAGGCCTGGGCTACACTGAGGGGGGAGGGTTTGACCTAAGATGTGCAACTTCAGCTATGTGAATAGTCAGCATATCTTAGGACGACTTACCTGGCTGTCCACATAGAGACAAGTTGACCGCTGCTGCTCCCCCAATGACACTGCTTCTGCCTCTTGCGGAGGTGGAGTTCCGGAGTTGACGGGGAGTGTGCTCAGGGATCGATTTATCGTGTGTACAGTAGATCTCTAAAGCAGGTCTCTTTCTATAAGTATATAACTAAACTATTGTACATAAAGTAAATAAGGTTTTTAAAATGTTTAAGAAGTTTCATTTAAAATTAAATTAAAATGCACAGCCCCCCCCCAGACTAGTGGCCAGGACCCAGGCAGTGTGAGTGCCACTGAAAAATAGTTTGAGTGCCGCCTTTGGCATGCGTGCCGTAGGTTGCCTACCCCTGACCTAATCCTTCTCATTGACATAGGTAGCGTCTATTTACGAAGCACTATAGCAGCAGCTGTGCCACTAGAGCATTTCAAGTGTAGACTAGTCCTCAGTGAAATCTTGGCCCCGTAACAGTCAATAGCATTTTGCCACACATTTCAATAGACCCAGGATTTTACCCTACAACTTTTAAAGTACAGGTCTGCTCCATAAAAATGACACTCCTATATTCAATGGACCTGCTCTCCCTGTGTGTATTCAAAGTTTTAGCTACTTTTCTGACTGAAATAAGTTTCTACTTCTTTTCAGAGGCCATACAGACAGGCGAGAGGGAACTGGAATGCATCATCAAGAGAACCGTTCGCTAAGTTCTGATTGCGGAATTTGTATGGTTGGTGATGAGCAACCTAAAGAGTCCCAACTTGATTTTCAGGGAGCACTTAGAAAAAGCATTTTTTCATTTGCAACCTGAGAAGACAGCATCTGGAATCACTTAAGGAAGAAAATAAACATGGTACCCCCAATGATACCATTTTTACAGAGAACTGCATTGTAAAGAGTATTATTAGCATAATTCCATTCCTGATTGCTCTGGTTCTTGGGTTTATTTCACAAGGGGAATTAAAAAAGGGAATTTCTGCATGTATGTTTACATGGAAAATGAAGAAGTGCCTGAAGTAAACCAAATACTGGTGTAGAAGTACTTTGAACTTAGAAATATGTGTTTTTTTGTATGGAGGGCAAGAGGAGATGTAATAGTAGAAAGAAACAAACACACTAGTACTCTGCTATATAAAACAGAAGTGTGCAATGCAAGCTGATATTTTTCTGAAATTAATCAGGCTCCTCACATCTTACAGTTAAAAGTTATAAAAGATCAAGTTCATAGATACTGCAACTTTGAAGTATAATGTACTTTTTTCCTATAGCACCCCCAAGATACAACCTACATTTGTACATTTTTTCCCCTCAGAATAAAGTTAGAAAATTAAAATAGGAAAAACACAAATGAGTAACAACACATAAAAATACATTTTTTTTTGCAAAGTAACAGTCTATAAAAATTATTTTTATATACAAGAGCTGCCTCATTTGAAGTTTCATTCCTCCATCATTGCCCAAGCTTCTTCAGCTTTCTGGTAGTATTGATTTGCCAATCTGCCCTTCATGGCTTGCATTGCCGCTTCTGCTGCTTCTGTGTATAATTCACCTAGGAAAAGCAGTTTAAGAGTCACGTCAGTAGGTCAAAGAAAAAAAAGTTTCTTCCTCTCTACAAACAAATTAAAGAAGAAAAAAAAAAAAATTGGAGGTCAAGTTATAGGGCCAGACCCTCAGCTGGTATAAATCCAGGTAGCTTCATTGACATCACTAGAGTTATACTGATTTATACCAGCTAAGAATCTGTCACACAATGTTAAAATTCAGAGACAGGGTTAACTACCGATATGGCAGCAGAGTGACATTTTCTGATGTCCTTACAATGATCATAAATGCAACAGGCCACTAACCAGCTAAAAAAGGTCTTATTCATTTTATTTGAAAACAAACATCAAGATTACATAGAATCAATTAGCATGTCATGCACTGAGAATCAAATGTCTTCTTCGGCAAGGTGCTGAGCACCCTAAACTCCCACTTGAGTCAATGATTTTCAAGGGAGTGGAGGGTGCTCAGTACTGCCAAAAGGGATCTGCCACACTGGTGGATCGGAGCTGGCTTGGTCCAGTGTCTAAGGAATCAGCAAAATATTAGTTGCGCTCTCCGTTGGCAGAGGGGCTGCAGCTAAAGCTGGCTCCCTGCCTGCCCTGGCCCCACACCATATCCGCAAGCAGCCAGCATGTCTCCATGGCCCTGGAGCGGTAAGGGGCGGGGGGGAAGCAAAGATCTCCACACACTGTCTGCAAGCACCACCCCTGCAGCTTCCATTGTCCGGGAACGGGGAACTGTGGCCAATGGGAGTTGCTGGGGCGGTGCCTGCAGAGAGGGACAGTGCGCAGAGCCACCTGCCCCAGGCCCCCCCCAGAACCACTCCCCCATACTTCCTCCTGCAGCCCAAGTAATATTACCAATAACGGTAATATTACCAGATCAACCCACAAAGAACTCGGGGTGTTCAACAATCTGTGTTGGGCATACGCTCAACCATCTATGTTGGGTTAATGTGGCTTTGACCACTGAAGTTTTTTTTGCCAAAGTGGCCCCCACTTCAAGAATATGAAGAGCACTGTCCTACTACAGCACTGGCTTACACACAGCTGTTTTATAAGTTGAGAATAAGCCAGCTCCTAAATGGTTTTGGGGAGTTGTTAGGAGGAAAGAAAGTTGCTGATTCCAGGAAACAAATCAGGATTCTTGCCTGCAGTGAGTCCTGACTGAATCTGCCTACTCATTACTGGCACGCTCTCTCTGCCAATGGCTTCCACTTCTTCTTCTGTGCCCAGTCTACCACTACTAGAGAAAGGGACGCAAATGAGATGAAGAGGGACCATTTTAGAGCACAGAATAACTTCATGAAGGGAGAAAGGCTGTCGGGTTGGTGGTGTGAAGCTGCTGGCCTGGTTGGGTGAGGTCTGGAGCAGACAGTTGGTGCACTCCACAGGAATCCACCAGTGTTTAAAAGGGCAAGGTTATGGATCATTCAGGGGAGAGGGGGAGGTGGGATTTCATCTGGATGATGATGAAGATGAGGAGAGGGACTTGATACCCAGCTCAGGACTCGGAAGACCCTGGAACTTGAGAGATCAGAGTTCAATTCCTGCTCCACCACAGACTTTCTGTGTGTGCCTCAGTTCTCCATCTATAAAATGGGGATAATAGCATTGCCCTACCTCACAGGAATCTGGGGAGGATAAACACATTCAATACAGTGAGTGCCTCAAATACTGTAGTCAGGGGTGCGGAGGCACTTAAGAACCTAAGATGGACAGATAGCTTAGAGTTCTCAGGATGAGTATTGCATTCTAAGGCTTAGTACACCAAATCCATGTCTCCTAAACCCACCCTTCACAGACCTTTGCAATGGCATGTTAAGCATCACCCAATGTGTACCTAGACTCATTCAAATATTAAGGAAAACAGACACACGTGGCACTTTCATGACACACCAACAGGAATGGACCCAGTCAACATCCTACCTGATCTTTGGGGATCCTTGGCCAGGTGGAACCCTCCTGTCATTAACATCTCAGCTTCCCTCGCCAGGAGCAGATACCGGGGCTCATCTTGAGTTCCATCGTATTCACCCCCTTCGTCATAATCAGTCATGTTCAGCGCAGCATTGTACCAGTGCAGGGCTTCCTTCCAGTCTTGGATTCTGATTTTTAAAATAAATTTTTAAAACAGGTTACTCGGGGAAATGAAGAAGTTTTACTTTGGAGCTACAGAGCTCAATCCCACAAAGTGCTGAGCACACTGAGCCAATCCAGAAAAGTACATAGCCACGTGCTTACATTTAAGCAGATGATTAGTCCCACTGAATATGCATTACAAGATCCGGCCCCCTCAGGATGAATGGGGCTAAATTCACTTTACATCCATTTGGGGTTCACGGGGATGAAATGATGGAGTGCAATGACTTGACAAGTTCATGTTGTTTTCGGAGGCTGCATGTTTGTACTCTAGAATCTCAGTTTTCTTTTAAAAAAATAAGCAAGTCTCCAGCCTGTGTGCTTGTAAAGATAACATTAAAACTGCAAATCAAGTGCAAACTGAGGTCTGCCTGAGCCTTAAGAAATAGATGTGATGTGAACTGCCCCGTTCATTTCAATATGATGTTAATTCTTAAGACTAACGATAATTTAATATCAGGTTTGTTAAGTGTTTCATTGCTGATCAAAACGTAAGAAATAAAAGGGATGATTATTATTATTAAAAGGGATGATCATATTATGAAGATCTGTGCAATTGACTGAGTAGCATCTTGTTTTGGCATCTCAAGTGGGCAGAGTTTGGTTTGTGGTTGGATCTAGGGAGAGTATCACAAATGCACACACCACAGTCTCCCTGGATTCTGAGCTGAATGGCTATATTAATATGCCCCATTCAAGGTTGGCATTATTAATAAGGCTAAAGGAAGAAGGGTGTAATCCCTTATCCATCCCCTGGTGTGTTTGGTACTTAAGAATATTAATCTAATATTGTAATTTTTAAAAAATTATGACATTTTAAAAATATACAAAAATGGAGAACAAGATGCCGTTTAGTTCTTGGCAAACCACACCTTGTATTTTTGAGTCACAGCCATCCTGCTGTAATTTTAGCTGTATCAGCCTTTTCCATTATAAACTCTGAATTTCAGGGGCTTGCTTGCTTTCAGGGGCTCGCTTGCTTTCAGGGGCTCTCAATCTAGTGTAACTCCTCCCTTCTGTAGTAATATAATATTATAATCCAAATTCTGCTCTCACTTACACCAGTGTAAATTTGAAGTATCTCCATAAAATTCAGTAAATTATAATAATACTAATAATTAGCACTCATGTAAGTGAGAACCCTGCAATTAAAAAAAATCTTCTGCATGGGCAATCAAACATTCTAACCTACAATAAATTATTCTTACACACACACACACACACACACACACACACACACAGTACCTGTTTGAACCAAGATTTACACCTGTGTCATATGCTCTTGCTACCAGAATCATGGAAGGCCGGTCTCCAGCTTCTGCTGCTCTCAGTAAATAATCAAATCCTTTCCCTCGGTTTTGCTCTGTGTCCTTTGAAGGCAAAAGCATAAACAAATACTAAAATGGATACATCTAAAATGCCATCATTCCTTCCCTTTGTTGTAGGTATGACCCCCCACAACCTCAAACAAAGTTAATGAGAGTTGCAGGTCTTCAGCACTTTTTGAAAGATCAGGTCCAGGGAGTCCAAATTGGGCACCAAAAACTGAGGAACCCCAAATCAGAGGCCAGTTTTGAAAATACAGGCCTCAGTGACTTATCTAGAGCCATGAAATTAATCTGTGGCAAAGACAGGAATAGAAGCTGGTTATCTTGTTCCTAGTTCTAGGTCTTAATCACAAGACCACCCTTCTTCCCTCCAACTGCATGCCTGGGATTGCTGGATATCTCAGTGAATATAGTATTAGTATAATCACTTGGCAGGATGATCTGCTGCTCTTATTCTAGACAGGACACAAATGATCCCAGGATGCTTCACCTTGTATTTTGGTATTTTCAGTATATCCATACCTCTGAAGTGACCTCTGAAAGAATGTGATGTGGCAGCAGGGAATACATAAGTCCTAACCCCACGATGGCTTCCAGTTCTCCACAATCAGCAGCATGCACCAGGTGAAAAAGAGCAGCTTCCTGATCCCAATCCTGATCCTTCTCACAGAAACGTCCAGCTTCGTGGTAGCGAACCATGGCCAGATGTACCTACACCACAGCACGATTGACATTTTATTTAGAAAAGTTAAACAGACATACCAACTGTGGCTCTAATGCAATGGTTTTAAAACTTTTTTTCTGGCGACCGAGTTGAAGAAAATTATTGATACCCACGACGCAAAGGAGCTACGGATGAGAGGATTGGGAGGGGCTCAGGCAGAGGGTTGGAGTGCAGGGTGAGGGCTGCCGGGTGGGCCTGGGAATGAGGGGTTAAAGGTGTGGGAGGGAGGGTCTGGGCTGGGGCAGGGGGTTGGGGTGCAGGAGGGAGTCAGAGCTCTGGGCTGGGGGTGCAGGCTCTGGGGTGGGGCCAGATGAGGGGTTTGGGGTATAGGAAGGGGCTCCAGGTTTTGGGGGGGAAGCTCAGGGCTGGGGTGCAGGAGGGGGTCAGGACTCTGGGCTGGGGTGTGTGAAAGCTCTGGGGTGGGGCTGGAGATGAGGAGTTTGGAGTGCAGGAAGGGGCTCTGGGTTGGGGGGGTAAGGGCTGGGGCAGGGGATTGGGGCTTAAAATTAACCATGTTCTTCACTGCTTTGCAGACAAGTATACTGGGGGGAGGAGGTGAACAATGCAAGTGATTGTGCACGAGAGTGAATTCAGTGCTTGTGAAGGGAGCCAGTTTGATAATCCTGAGGACAAACAGACTCTGTTTTGTCCATAAAACAGACATAGGCTGGCCAGCAACTGTAAACCTCACTTACACAGGGTCTTCCTCCAGTGGCTGGACCACACAGCAGTTTATGAGTCTCGACTGCCTGAGCTAAAAGACCCAGGTCTGAAAGAAGGCAGTTGTCACACAAGCTTCCACCACCTTGTCTCACCAATGTGCCTTTAACTGTGACCTGGCGGGACTCTAACAGAGCACTGGGCATTGGGGTCCGTATGCATGTCGCAGTGCAACTATTACAGCTCTTGGGTGCTTTAAAACAGGGAGCTATGCTTGCAGGGCCCATGACTAGGAGAAAGTACTGTCCTACAAGAAATCAAATATAAGGCTTTTTGCCTTGTATGTAGGGGCAGTAAACAGGAGAGGCCCTAGCACACAGAATCTCTAGTTTGGAACACTATAGTAGCTAAGAAAGGTCTATCTGGGGAGGGGAGTGTAGAGGAGAGGGAGATGTGTCATCCCCCTTCCCACCTGCAGAAAGTGGGAAAGTTGAAACCCTGGCTTCACCAAAATCAAGGGCAAAACTCCCATTGACTTATACGGGGATAGGATTCCAATCCAAATATTTTCTATTATTTTGAGCGGTTTAAAATTTTCTGTTGAAGTAACAAACGCCACGTGAGGAAGGGGGCATGGAACTAATCTCAAGCATTGGGGCTTTTGTAGACTGCCCCAACCCCATCTGCCCAATGGCTTATGGACTCTCCCTAATATATCAACATTGCTCTTTGCCTGTCTGTACAGTTGCCAGCTCATTGAGGGGGCAGTTATTATATATAAACAATAATAAAATATATACTTCTCAAGTTGAAAAGAACAGAATTTAAAGAACTATCAACAACCTTCCCAAGGATGGATTTCCCAATTTTCTTTTCAAATTCCAGTTCATTGAGTCTCTGAACTTCTACTGCGACACAGGACGGTCTATGGACATGGACTCTGGAAGAGTTGTAGAGATTCCACTTCTCCACACTGACCTATGAAAACCCACAAACTTGTATTATAACTTGTACTGGAAATAAAACAGCATCAAGTCCTTTAATTATGTTACCCCTCAGAAGCTGAAGTGTCTGTTAAAGCTATTGTTTTGCTAGAAAATATTTTAATTTGGAGTACTGATTTAAAAAGGCACGTTAGTTGCTACCCAAAAATAGTATCACTTCTCTCACCAAAATCTCGGAGCAGCTCTCCATTTCTAAGCACATTCAGGCAGTAAACAAAATTACCTTCACATTTTGCAGCCTTAAAATCACAGCAGCTAAAATAAGGCTCCACAGTTAGACCCAGATCCAGCAAAGCCTGTGTTTAACTTCAAGCATGTGAATAGTCCTGTTGCACTCAATGGGGTGACCCATGCTTAAAGTTAAGCATCTGCTTAAGTGCTTTGCTGGATTGGGGATTTAAATAATAGCATTTTGGATATGGCTCATATTCAGCAGTATCGGGGAAAATTAAAAACATATCAATAAAAATGTTATGGAGCCTGGGCAAATGTGTATTGGTGTTTGCTAGATTGATCCAATTCAAACTGTAACTAAATAGCTGTAATTCTTCTTAATAAACTGTATTTATCAAGACCACGGGTGGATAGAAATCACTAGCAAAACACAAAACCGTACAAAATTATCCCTATTAAAGAAAACCTCATAATACACGTTTTATGTAGAATTTCAGTCCATTAAAGTTGCTTTAATTTCCTCCAACTAAACACATTGCAAGAACTCAAGTTCTAATTAGAACCTTTAAAGTAATTTTTGATTGTGGTCAAAAATCTCTTTTCCTTTTTCTGCTCAGTATATGATCTTGGTTTTATTTCTATAACCACAAAATACCTTTCATAAACAGATTTTTATAAAAGATACATTTTATAAAAATGTGAAAACAGATCCTTTTTTTAATTAGAGAGAAAATGCATAGCACCGACAGCTATTTCAACATACTTCAAGAACTGTAGGCTTTACAAAAAAAAGATCATCCAAACATGTTTAGGACACAGTGCAACAAATATAACACAGAAAGGAAATTAGATCTTGTTATGTAAAGGAAACAAAATCATAATAATTGTGTAAGTGAGAAATTCATGCAGAATCATTAGTTTACGCAAGGACTGTTTTTATGGTCACAGAGGGTTTATTTACAACAGTGTTTTTCTCTCATTGAAAAATTTAGAAAAGGGAAACAACATAGGTGAAAATTATTAATATAAAATTTTATTCAACAGTTAAAAGGAAAGAAAATTAACTTTTGATGTAGTCATGTGAAGTTAGGTGACAGATAAAAAATAGGCCAAAATGGTAAACTATTGTCTGCAGAGATTTCTGCTCTATTTACCCTTGCAGAACTTCCCAAACTGTCTTCATCAGATTCACGTCTTCGGTTGTAGTTTGAATGTCCCTATGTTAATGTAAAGATTTGTATCATTTAATTTATGTCCGGTGTGTTCCGTCCACTGCTAAGGAACAATTTTTTTTACCAGCAAAATTAACAGTGATTATGATTAAAAGAACTTATATGATTTTCTCCCCAATTATGTTGCAATCTATGAAAGAAACCTGATGAATTGATAAAAAAAATTGTGCCAAAACTTTAATCCTATAATCTGAATTATTTTTTATTATTTGTCTCCTCAAAGATGACATTTTTGTTGCAAAAGATTTGACAAAATTTTAAGCACAGTCATATTTGCTCTGCTCTGAACCAACCAAAAAGCTATTTAAAATATTTAAGAAACATTTCTTTAAAAAGGTTATGATTTATCAGAGTAAGCAACAGCCCCATAGAAATTCTGTACAAGTATGTTAATAGTTGACTGCAACATTAACCTGTGTGATGCCTGAGGTCATATAGCATGCAGCAGACCTGGAAAGCAGGTGGTGAGATAGTGGTGGTCTCTGAAAGTGAGCCATACTCACAGATCTTCGTTCTAACAGGTAAACTTTCACAATGCATGATTGTAAAGCACAATACAGAACACCACAAGAAACAACATGCAATCGCACGGAGTATTTTTAAGGCGATATTGGAAATACTCTTTCCCTGCAAGCAACTGCAATAACATATTGGAGTTGAACAATCTATTTTAAAACATATGGGAACATCTTTCCAACTGCTGTCCACTCACTCACTGCACAGGTCAGATCAACAGGATGAAAAGGAAATGCAAACTCTTTTACTAAACTGCCTTCAACTGGGGTGGTGACCCCAAGGGGCCTCGTTAAATCCAACATAAAGATTCTTACCCTTTCTCGATGGTCCATATCTTCCAGGTCACTTCTCTTTTCACTGGGGCACCCACTGTCTCCACCATTTTCAGAGTCCTACAGAACACCAAAAAAAGGGCACAGCATCAGAGTATCAGTACATTCTCTTGTAAAGATCTCTTCCTTCAGACCCCCACTCAAGCAAAACTGCCACTAACTTCAATGAAGATCGAGAGGGGGGTTGACTTTGTTCTGTGTGTCCTGTCTTGGATGCTTTATGTCCAGTTAAGGAGGAGTAGAAGTCTCAGTTGCGAAGCCCTGTCTAGACCAGGAAAATACCCTAAAAAGCCTATAGTTGTTCCTTCAAGTGAGTTTTTCCTAACTCACATTCACAGAGACAAAATTCACGAGGATGTTATCTGGTTTTCACGCCACAGAAGCAAGCCCAAGCCCCAGAAAGATGACACTGGTGCAAGGAAATGGATAGACACCTTTACTTTGCATTAAAATGTGCTGGCCATAAATGAACTTCTAGAGGATCAAAGAGAATAAATGGTCATATTTTTTATTAAAATATTAAATGTTTTCACTTTATTAGGGACAGCTGGTACATACAGCTTATGTGGCTTTCTACAGCACTGAGGACAGGCACACAGCTTTTATTGTTTTTACTGAATGATGCCCACAGGCAATCCTTTAAAGAGTAATTTACTGAAGCAAATGCAAACTCATCCTTTTTCAAAAACCACTTACCCTTTGGTTATCAAGAGGATCGTGGTCTTTGTGAACCAAGTTATCCACTTCGTTGAACACAGGCCAGTCTAAGAAGAATAAATTTTTGTTTGTTATTCTGGAAATGGATGATGATGTGTCAGGAAGGAGCTCTGGGTAACGTAATCTTACTTCTATTAAAGGCTTTTCATGAAAACACCTTATTAAGTTGAAATACAGACATATTTTTGGTTCTATTATTACTTAGCAGAAATGTGTTTAGACATGGCAATGATGGAAGAAGAGCTTTTGGAATAAATAAAACTTGACATTCAATAAAATTAAAATCGTTTTTTGTTAAAACGCCCAGAAGCCAAAAACTAACTTTCACAAAGTTGTATACAGAGAAGGCAGATGGCTCACTCACGAAGCATGTCCATCTTATGTGGTGTTGCTGAGGAGGGAGAAGAGGGTAAGGAGTCAAATGCCACATCACTCATGCTCTCATCTCCAGAATTTTCAGACAGGCGGAAAAGCAGAGGAGGCCGACTACCAGAGATCGTTCTCACCCGGCTACTGCCACATTTTTCCTCTGTACCACGTACAATTGTCTGAGCAGATTCCTTGGTAAAGGAACATGAAAATCCTATCACTCATGCTTTCCTTCACTATATTCTGAATATGGTGTGTATATGAACAGACACAAATATTTAGTAATGGGCTCATACATATAGATATATGTGCATGTATATACGAATGTATAAATGAAAAACACACAATGGATGAAATACTAGCCCCACTGAAGTCAATGGGAGTTCTGCTACTCATTTCAGAGGGACCAGTATTTCATCCCAAAACCATAGTCCAGATTCTGCATTCCTTAATCAAGTAAAACTCCTGTAGAAAACAATTGGAGCTTTGTTCAATTAAAGAATGAGCAATCTGAGTCTTTGTTCCCACAATTATCTGTTGTCACCATGATCTTCAGAAACTATTAATGGTTTGGATGCTTTAAGATCTATTTTATGATCATGCTATAGGGTTTCATGCTCATATCTAGAGCATCAATTTAGGAACTAATAGTGGATAACTCAGCATCAGACTACTATATTTTACACTTAGCACAAAGAAACTTACAAGCAGTTTGTTACTTTGATCCAAGACATGCTTCTCTTTAGGTGAAAGATCAAAAGGTGTAAGTTCCATACTTTTGCAAATCCTGTTGCAGGCATGAGAATGAAAGAACAAAGCCATACCCCGTACACCTGGGGATAATAAAAGAATTTAGTGAAAAAATATTTTATCAACAAGAGATTAGATTTTAGAAGCCCTAAACACCTTCCTTCAAATTATTCCTGCAGCTATGCCACAATATTCTGGATCACCTTTGAATTTTAAAATACTACAGGTCTAAAATGGAACTACCCTAAAACAAACAAACAAAAACACACACACACAAGTCCTATTTTAAAATTTCTGATAGCTTTTCTCTATCATCCCTTTAAATCAATATTTGCAAAAATGTTAAAATCTTAGAAGCTCTGGCTCTAATGCATGTAGGATATATTGCAATAAACAATTAAAAAAACAGGGCAAAATTCAATCCCATACAAAAAAGACTAAAACTCTAGACAGATCTGAATGTGAGAGCAACTGGAGCTTAAATTGTAAATGAGGTTATTCCTCCATCCACTCATTCTGCTAGATGCATTCAGTGATTTGGTGGGGAATTTACTGTTCTCAAACTGCAGGATTAAGACTGGAGCTGGCAGGATGTGGAAAATGATTTTTCTTTTTAAAATAGGTGCCCTGAATCAAGACCAACTTTTCTATTTTAAATCCACCATTCTGCAGAGATTCAAATATGGTGAGGGTAAGATGACACAAATTAGCAGGCACTGGAGGTGGAAATTTCCCAGTTGTTGCATTCTGATCATCAGGAGTTTGCCTGCTCTCCTCATACCCATGTTAGTGCTGCTTAGCAGACTGCTCAAAAAGAGAAAAAGCATTCATAAAAATATTAACTAGAACTGTTGATTTTACCTAGGTTGCCATCTCCAAAATCTGTGCCACTCTCTGTGTGGATCTGAGGGTCTGTATAAAGATCGCCAACTCCCTGGATATCAACAATAATGAGCTGGTGTCCTGAACGTTCAAATGTGAAGTGGCTAAAGGCCTGTAGGAAATTGTAAAATAATTAAGTGACGGAGAATGAAATCAAGAAAATATAAATGGGCGAACAGGATGTGAACGAGGAAAATTAATCCTCATTTTATTGAAAACAACAAAATACCCACCTTTATTTTTCTATTTTAATTTTTTTCATTGACACCTTAAGGGAAATTCATTACAACATCCTGGGCTTGATTTACCACTGATAAACCTATTAAACCAGTGTAAAGTTGGAATGAGCCACTGGTGAATTAGGCACAGTGTAAATATAAGGATAATAATAGCTAGAGATAGAAAAGTCCTATTACATCAGAGTCCATCCCTTGCAAGTGCAGGGTACAGCCCTCTGAGAGGGAATCTATCCAAGACCACACTTGGTGGCAAATCCTGGTTGCCTTACACATGCGAAGCCAACAGGACAGCTTGTGCAGGAAAGCCAGAAGGATTTGGCATGTGGCCTTTAATTTTAACTCAAAGGCAGGAAGAAGCACAGTCTATTGTTGGCAAACTGTCTGGCTGAACATTGCTCTGCAGATTGTATGTGAAGGTGCATTATCCTCAAGAAAAAATATTAACTAAAAACAATTGTGTAAGCCTAAAATTAAATACTGAGTGGAGAGGTTGTTCCCCAGGATCCACATGGGGAGGGGACCCTTTGGAAGTAGATTTCTTACATGGAAGGGGGAGGGGTGTCTCCATACTGGACCTCACACAGTGGGGAGTGGATGGGCTGTGGGGCAAGAATGGGACGGTCAAATGGGAGAACTGAAGGCGATATGCATCATTCCCTCTTCCCATACTGGGAATTCTATTTTCCAGTGGAGCCCCACTCCTTTAAAAGTGGAATTTGGAGACAGCTGTTGCGAAGGACAGAACAAGGGAGAGCAGCAGCAGGATGTGGAGTCAGAGAGGCTCAACACAAACAGCCCTCCATCTCTAGATCTTAGGGCTTCGGAGTTTGGGGGCCAGACCCCTGTGCCTTCTGTGGGTGGGCAGAAGTCCTCAGTCCCCAACTGCCAAAGGGAAATGTAAGTATGTTCACAGAGCTTTCCTTTCTCTAGGGCTCCCTTGTCTGAGCTGTCCTATAAGGTGCGGTGATCTGGCTTTAGGAACATAATTAAAACTTCAAAATGTATGACTGGGCTCTTTAAATATTACATTTAAAGTGTGCCAAGCACAAAAATAATCCTGGTCTTTTGCATAGAGCTGGGACATTTGGCACATCCCGGGAAAGCCTCCAGAAGGGTATTTGCTTTTAGGCTTACACCACTGTTTTTTTAGTTAATATTGTTCATTGAGGATAATGCCATTTGTTTTAGAGATAAACATTTTTAGCGCAGCAAGTCTAATGAAACATTTTGTTCCCAACCTCTGAAAGGATACCGCCGATTCCACAACGTACAAAAAGCCAATGAGGACATAAAGCCCGCTTCATCCACATTTAGGCAATGAGGTGAATCTGAGAAACCTTTAAAATGTTGCTTTCTACCATTTGTTTTAATCCTTTTATTAGAACCATGAGATTTACATGGATCACATGGGCTGTTTGTTTATTTGTGTAAGCTGCTTTATTGCTACAGAAACACAAACTCTTGATTCACTTATTCAGAGGCTGGAATTAATGGACCAGATGCTCAGCAGGTGATGCTGATTTGCACCAGCCAAGTATCTGGCCCATTGTTCATATCTATTATATTGATTTAGTGGAATACTATTCAGAATCTAAAGCTTGAACCCTTTATTTCTTTAAAAATCTGAGTTTTCAAAATCTGCCCCTGCTATGGTTGGATACTAACTAAAATAAGGCTCAATATAACAAGGTGCTGAATGTTTTCAGCGAGGTGCTGAGCACCTTCAATTCCCACTGAAGCCTGTGTAAACTGAGTATTCCTCGGGAAGCACTCAGGATCTTGCAGGATCAGGCCCTAAATGAGACAGCCTGTGCTGTAGCTGGATATATTAATTCTGCACCATCCTTGAAAATCTGCAATGTCTTTTCATGGCAAAAACAAGTGGATCTCTCAGTAAAGCCAAGCAAATCCCGGCAGCAAGCAGGGAGCAGGCCGAGCAGCGCTAGAGTCTCACTTGCGGGGTAAGGCGAATGTTGTCGTCTCGTACGAATCCAGAGTTCGAGTTGTATTTGATGTATTTGCCCTCTATGTAATGTTCCAAATGAAAGAGGGGCTTTCCGGGTCTGTTCTTCATTTCAATAATGCTGGTTTGCACTATGTCAACCTGGGAAAGGAAGCAAGAAACTTTGACAAAGGAGCACCCCGTTCAAATCAAGAAGAAAACATGTGAATTCGGCAGCTAAGCAAACTTTGGCAGTGAACAGTTGCAAAGACTTGTTTATTTAACAATGAGAGTGGAGAGTCATGTGCTTTCGGGGTTGCTGGCAGAACTGCAAAAGCAGCAGCCGTCCCTGAAAACAAACTCACTTCTATTTTTGCTTGAAAGAACAAAAGACAAATCCTTTGGAAAAGCTTTCAGCAGACATTGATTTTTTATTTTTACTGGGGACTTTACAGATGGATGTGGCATACAATTTGCAGTAACTACTGCATGCACTACAGCAATGGATTGAAGACCTGCCCTTTGGCTTATACCATTCACGAATTCAGAGTGGTTTTAGAAACCCCTGCCTCCAAAGGAGAAATCATTACAGATCTCTATGTGATTGGATCTAGCTCAGGGGTGGGCAACCTACGGCACACACGCCAAAGGCAGAATACGAGCTGATTTTCAGTGGTACTCACACTGCCCAGGTGGGTACTGGCCACTGGTTCAGGGAGCTCTGCATTTTAAAAACCTTATTTACTTTATATACAACACTAGTTTAGTTATATATTATAGACTTATGGAAGGAGACCTTCTAAAAACGTTAAAATGTATTATTGGCACGTGAAACCTTAAATTAGAGTGAATTAATGAAGACTCGGCAAACCACTTCTGAAAGGTTGCTGACCCCTAGCTGATTCATTTGCAGGGGTTGAAGAACCTCCTGATGGCCAGTGCATTTGCAGCTCAAAATCAAGATCACTCTAAAGTATGGGGAAAAGATCTCTTGAGCAATAAAGGGTTTTGCACCCTCAGATATGCATGGTCTACTTCTACTCCTCAAAAAGTAAATTCAGAGTCAAACATGTGATTCTAAAGCCAAAATATGACTTTAATTTTCATTGCTGGTAGATCCTTTTTCCATTCCTCGGACATCTATGCTTGGGAAGTTCTTGCCTCCTCTGAAATACCATCTATTAAGTATTTGCTAGGCAAACACAAATGTATTGCACCTGGCAGTACATTTTGTAGCATTCCTGGTTCTTGCTACAGCAGGGATATCGGAATAGGTGTCTAGAAATCTTGACCAAAATGCCTTAACTTTGCTTTTGGCTCTTCATTGTTGGTAGGTTAGCTATTTGTATACAATGCCCTTAGAAAGCATGAATGCAACCAGTGATATTGATACACATAGGACCTTTTGCACTTTTTCTTTGTTAAAATTCAACTACTGTAAAACAATCAATGAAAAATGTTCAGCCTAGGCCACATGGCTCTATCCGAGCAATTAACTGGCATTAACCTCAGTGGAATTTGCACAAATCCCTCTGAACTGGTTTGAAAACTCATCCCTTAAAACAGAAAAACTGATTTTCTTACTCATTGGTTTGTTTGGTGCTCTGTGGTACCTGTTTTGGTGGCTTGTGCCGATTATACTCCTCTCCCCAAAGTTTTGCTTCCATTTGAAGTCGGACATCCTCAAAGTATACATCCCTGTCTACAGTCTCGATGTATCGCTTGGCAACATAGTTAAATGCACCTTTCCAGTTTTGTGTGTGTAAAAAATTGGACAGCTTTTTCCTGCAAAGCAAACCAATTGCAGATAAAAGAGAAACTGAGAACTTTGATTCAATATTCCCCATTCCCTCGCCTCCCAAAACATCAAAATTCAATGTACCAAATTCTTCGATCAACAGCAACCTACATCAAGATCTGACTGATGAGACTGAACAGATATTCGAGCTGAAAAAGACATTTGAGCACATATTGGGGAGGAGGGAGAAAGTAGCACGTTGCATGAATGCTTTGCAACATGCTAAAAGACAGCTGGCAACACAGCAGAACAAACACATGGCTTGGCTGCTGTAATGTACTACTTACTGCTCCCTGCCCTCTCACTTCCCTTCCGATCTCCAACCAGTGCATGAGCCAATGGTGTTTGTCTCACGCACTTATTCTAAGCCAATCGCTTTGGCTTGCAGAAAATTAAAGGTGATTTTAAAACTTTAACAGAGAGGAAAGAGCCCTTTTCTTTGGTAAGGGCAGACTGCTGCTTATATAACACAAGCATCGCTACTCAATCTATGGCGAGGAACAAGTGTTGCAGATGGGAGTTCCTTTGCTGCACCTCTGAAGCTCTGTCAATATATAAGTCCTTAAGATGTAAACACTTAAGAGTGAAGAAAGACTTCGACTGCAGAAGGACTGCTGGATGCCAACTAATGCAAGTGATGGGAAGCTGCAGGGGATGCCAAAATACAGGTCAGCTAGAAAACAATAGATCTCTAGACCTCAAAGGCAATACTTTTGAATCTGGGGACCTCTAGTCCACTTACTGTCTCCTTCCACCTTTCCCCAGCAGGCCAACAATAGGGTGTGCTATGCTTATTCTTAGGGCTCAGGGGGGAAAAAAAGAAAGAAGGTGCACATGGTCTTTCTGCTGGGTAATTTCATTTAACAGAGGCGATGACAAAAGCTCTGAAGACAGACCAGAAGTCAAAGCCCCTGGTAAAATTGGGGGTGTGCAGCAGCAGTCTGGAGGAGGAGATGGGGAAGGTAAAGTAACGTCTGAAGTCATGTCCAGCTAGCTTCCGGTGGTTCTCAAACTATGACCAGTGGTCAGCAATGGTTTCCTGAAGCCAGCACTCTCCACTGTTTGCCAAGCACATTGTAGCCATTCTGCTGACTGAAAATTTGTGAGGGAAAGATATCGCCAAGCCAGTGTGCAGCAATCAGAATAGAGTCCCCTGAGTCAAAAGGACATAAAAGAGGAGGCTCATGGATGAAAAATATCAACGAACCACTGTAAATGAACTCTGTACAATCCAGGAGGAAGGAAGCTAAAGAAACACACATTTGAAACTTGTTTAAGTACAAAAGTTTGAGGCAGTGACATAATGGTGAGATGCAATTTACATTTACACTGTCTTGGGCCAGGGACACAGAAGAATTTGGTCATTTACAAACATGAGCTGAAAGCAAACAGGACAAACTAAGGCTTGTTGCTTCCAAAGCTTCACCACAGCATCTGGTTTTGCGTGAACAGAAACTGCTTGCATTGCTTCTAAATCCACTCAGGCCCAAGTAGTGGGCTCAATGGTTACTTTGTCCTGTTTACCTGGAAATTCAGTACACTGGGCTGCTACCATTCAGAAGCTTCTCTCTCTCTCCCCATAAGTGAAATCAGATGTTAAATCCCAAGCATCTGGATCCAGCAGTCAGGGAGAGAAGGGGGAACTGCTTGAAGCATGCACATGTGTACTTTCTAGGAAACATTAGCATCTGGAGACTGGAAAGGGAGGGAATTCTTTCCTAGTGCAAGCTGATCTACTGCAAGGTGCTGGTACATACAGCTGTATCCTCACACATTCTCTGAGCAAAGAGAAACCCTCCCCATCCAGCAATTTCACTTACTGGGAAGAATGATTCTTCTTCCAGTTCCACCTGCATCTGATTCACATTTAACTCTCAGCAGGATAGGCTTCTGGTTAGAACTGGGCATTTCTGGTATCTCTTTCACCTGATTCCAGCTATTCCTTCCCCTTATATCTCCAAGAGTTGTAGACCCCTGCAGTCCCATCACATTCAGGACAGTTCCAGCAAACTGGTAACCCACTGTTCTCGGAACATTTGAGTCAGTGGCTGAGCTACAGCAGATGGTGGGAGGGTAAAGTCCCAGCCCTAACTTTTATGGATCTAAGTATTAAGCAAATGATTATGTCTGTTTGGGAGTATTCAAAGTTACTATTCCAAGAGTGCTCCTAGAGAGATCATGCCTCGTCTCCCAGCATTCCCCAAGCATGCTCACTCTACTATCCCTTAAGAGAATGCAGCACCCTGTCCCTTTTGTGGTGTTCCCTATGCTGTGGCTAGTACCCCGGCAGGATACAGGGAGAGAAAACAACTGCAATTGTGCCTAGTCCTGTGAGACAGAATAGCTAGGAGGCTCCTTGCATCCTCCTTTGCTTGCACATCCATGCAAAGGCCAGGTACAATTTGGCCCAACCACAGGGTGGTTCTCCACCCAGCCATGCTCTCACCCAGCAGGGAATTTTACTCTTTCCCTGCGTTCCTTCCCCCATGTCAGATGGAACAATTAAGCCAGTGGACACTTACGTTCTGAAGCACTCCCGCATTGCTCCGCGGCCAAAGGGCTGAAAAAAAATCCAAAGACAGTCACTGCCATAAAGTTAATCTTTAACAGTATTTGATATTTCCACATCCCCTTTCCTCCTGCAAGATACCCAAGCACCTCACAAATTACCCACATAAAACAGCTGGAAACTCATCCTTCTCTGAAATGGAAGGTGGTAACCAATTGGCCCAAGGCAGAGGGGACGGGGAATTTGGGGAAAGGCTCCTGGGGCAAATCTCCCTCTTCTAAGTGAAAGTGCCATGGATCTTTAAGGTCTCTGCAGGACAGGCAGGTTTTTGCTCTTTAAGGTCTGATTCAAAATATCTGTCCAGGCTTGAGTTCGCTTTTTTGTGACTCTCCAAAACAGCTGACTTCAAAATTCTCAAGCTCAAATTTAGCTCTGAGTGTCCAATGTGATCTGCAGACTGACACCACTCTAAATACATGCACTTCTGTGGTAACACAGACCAAGCAGCTCCCCAAACTTCTCAAATGACTCCTTGTTTTAAGCAGAAGGTGATGGTGGTCCTGCCCTCATCAGCAGAAAAACCAGGTAGTTTTTTCTCTAAGAGCAGAAATTATTTGGAAGCTCAAAAAAACGAGGCTGGCCAGACGGCCAGGCAGCGGGGCTGTGGATTGGAGTCCTGTGCTCTGCCCAGAGCACCCATGCCAGCAGGAGCAGGGAGTGCTGAGGAGGCAGCATGCTGAACTCCTGGAGGGAGTGAATGCCTCACATCACTTGTCTCTGGATTGGCATTTGCATGGCTGCTGCGGAGCTGCCCCTACACGTTGCTCTACTCCAGGGAAGGGAGGGGTACTGTGCACAGGCACTTAAGGGAAAAGCAGAGGAATAAAATTTAAAAAAAGGAATGATCCTGAGGCGTGGAAGCCCCTGTTAAAAAAAAAACTCTGTTAGGCACCTTCCCCTAGATTAGCCTATTTTAAGAGGGAACTAAAAAATAACTTCACTAATAATGATATTAATAGAAAAGACAGAGACAAATGTGCTTTTACTTGTGAAGCCATTTTGATGAGAACTTCATCTTCGATCCACTCTCCAGTAACTGCATTGTACCTGAAAAATTAGGATTCACACCTCTTAGTAAAATGCACAAGGAACCAAAGACTTTCCCCCATGTCACAGCTGATTCTAGCTGACTGGGGAGTTGACATAAGGTTCTCCCCTCTGCTCTATCCTACAGAACTCTGAGCCTCTCCACTCCCCAAATCAACATGGCTGCCAATACACAGCTTAGGAAAGAGTACTAACAAATGGCCTCCTCAGAGGTCCACCCCAAGGCCACTCTCTGGCTTGGCCAGCAAAAAGCCCTCTACTCCAGAGCCCATGTAAACTCTGCAGCAGAAACGAAGATCCTGTCCACACTACAAAATGGGCCTGATTTGCTGTGATGTTAAAGCTCCTCCAGGCTCCTCTTGCAGTGTAAAGAGGGTGGAAATGGTCCTGTGAGAATATCTGCTGCACAGGAAGCCTCCCTGGCTGGTGCAGAGCTGGCAAAAGATGCCTACACCAGCCCTGCTCCCAGGTCCTGGCATGGGGTGGACTGGAGGCACGATGGGGGAATGAACTGAGTGAACTGCATTATAGCTATTCTCTGCCTTCCACGGTCCATAGGGGGCCTTGAGAAGCAAAGCATACATTAGAGTAGGCCTGAGGCTACTAAACATTACACCAGGAGCTGGGCATGCCTCTGCAAAACCCTAAAATATAGGGAGCACGAAGGTGGCTTTGTGCCTTCTCCCATCATCCCTTTCCCAAGAACAGGAATGGACTAACTAAGAATCAAGACTGTTGTATCCGCAACACATGACTGTTTCTAGCTTGCCTTTCCTGACCAGCATGGATAAATTCCCACCCTCAAAAAACATGTCCACCCATTCTACCTACAAATTACTTCCATCGATAACCTATACAACACAGCTTTCAGGGGAAGCAAAACCAGACCCTTTTTTTACTGGGCTATTTCAGTAACCCGAAAGCAAGCAGCACTTTCATTATTAAAAGTGCACAAGAAGTAAATAAATGTCAGTTCCTCAAATTTCAAAACATACAAAACGCTTCATGGCTGTGCAGTCTAAACGCTTTGGGAAAGCATGTGCCCAAAACACCATATACAGGTTAGAGGCCATGACTGGTTTCAGCACATATATTATGCTGTGCTAGTCTGTTCTTTTTAAGGGTTTACGTTCCAGCCTCCTGGAGCACTGCTGCACGTCCACATACAGAAACTCCTATTTCAGGAAAGGCACAAAGTGTTACAAACAGGCAGAACTGTTTATAGCTTCAAATGCCATCATGATTTTGTTTCTCATTTACTTCCTGTCTGCTTCTTGCACTGCTGGAACTTTTAGACCTGGCTCAAGTGGAAGAGATTCTAAAATGTTACACTATTTCTTGAGTGACTATAGTCTTTACAAATGCTTGTTAGTTTAATTTTAGACACATTCTTGCCATGGATACGGACTGCATTTACTAGATAATTATGCAGATCGTATGAAAAAAAAATGAACATAATCCTTCGAAATATACACATGTAACCCAATGGAATCTTCTTAACATCACTATTAGAAGTAGAAACATCTACAGACCTATAACGTATGGCATATTCTGTTTCAATGTCCTCAAGATGAAATTCTGCCCAGGGATCAGGCATGTGTTTAGCTTTCTGAATGGCATGTTTCCAGGCTTCCTACAGAAGTTAAAACCAGCAGGTTATTTATATCAAACAGTCACCCAATGATTACAAGTTTTATAATCACATTATCTACTGCACCTTTGGGCCTCAGTGTTGTTAAGAAAAATATAGAGGGAGACCCCTGTGCTCATGTGGAGTCCATGAGCTGGGGGGTGCACGGACCAGGATGAGAGCAATATTTTCTAATTTCATTCCCCTCCCCTTTCTCTAATTCAGTGGTCCCCAAACTTTTTCTGCCATGCTCCTCCTTACCCATAATGGAGCCTGTCTGTGTCCTCCCCCGGGGAACTGCGGCTCGGAGCTGAGGCTGTGCTTGGAGCCACAGTGGGGGCCAGGAGTGGGGCCGCAGCTGGGGCCCAAGCTGGGGCTGGGTCAAAGCAGGGCTAGGTGATGTCCCCTCCCCATCTGCCATGGGGGCTGGCCTAGGCCCCGCCATGTCTCCCTAATGTTCCTGTAGGAGGGCGTGCCCCACTATTTGGAGACCACTGCTCAGATTGGTATTGGTTGGGTGGAAAACATCATTTAAAATTTTACAGTTTCAAGTGCAATGATAAAAAGCACAAAAATTTAAAGAACCGGATTTTTGGTTTGATTTATACCACTGTGAATTCAAGGGAGAATTTGGTCTAATACACACAGATATGAACGGAGTATAAGTTGCACAAAATGCAGTAATTTTATAATTTTCAATGTTTATAACAGCTATCTGCAATCACATTTAGTAGCCAATGTTATTGTAGAGAAATTTTCTTAAATAGAATTATATTTTAATTGGAAGTAACATGTCCAATCAGTGCAAGTAAAGAACAAGCCTGCTTTCCACAATAATATCAAGGGAAAAAAAGTTTTGCAAAAAACAAGGTCTCAAAACTGAGCTCACCACAAGCTGCAAAAGCAGAAGAAAGTAGTTATGCAAGCAAAATGGATGATTATTATCGTTCCAGACAAGTAGCTATTTCCGTCTCCATCAAGTCACTGTAACTCTGAAAATTCATATGTTGAAAATTCAATAGTTGTTTCCATAAGCCACTCTAAATGCTTTTCTCTTAACACTTATCCTGTCCCCCTATTGTCACAATTCATTATGCCCAGAGCCGCTGAGGTCCAATCCTGCAAAGTGTTGAATGCATTCTGCAAGATTCCAAGTACCTTCTATCACTATTCATGTGAATGAGTAAAGGGTTCTCAGCACCTTGACAGCCTGTGTCCTTTGTGACTCCTCCTATCTGAATCTGTAATAGGAAATACTAATTTCTGGAGCACTGTTTATCACTTCTGTGACTGAATTTACAATATTTAAAACTAGGGTTTTTTAAAATAAATTAAATATCAGTAAAAGCTAAACAAGTACAATACAAATATCTATCAGCACTGGCATTCCTTTGCTAACACTTTATATAAAGCAGGGACCTTCATAAAATAATTTACAAGTTCAAAAGGCAGGTCCATTCTATTCCTGTGGCAAAGCAGCATATTCTAAAAGCAAATAAAAAGCCCCACCTTCTCCACCCATAAAACCCAGCCAGACACAAAACACATTAAATGAAATCAGTTAGAATAAATTCCCTGTTTCTCACATGAGGATGTAGGGCTACTTGATGTCACATATTCTGATGAGCTAACTGGAGTCTCCATTTGTAAGCTATATATAGGAACAAGTTGAATAAAAACAGGGACACACCCTTATGCTCCACTGAAATATACCTGATTATTTTTCAAGGAATCAAGTGGTCATGGGGTGTATGAAGAAAACTGGCCTTTTTGTGGTGTGCACAAATCTCTTCAAGGAACAGCAGATTTGTGTACAGATACTCTAAGATTGTATTTTACTTCAGAATGCACATTTTGAAAACAGCTTCTGGGTATTGCAGTTAACAACCCCTGACTGGACTCTGGAGCTCGGGCTAAGGATCTATTTAATTGTGGTGTAGACGTTTGGGCTCAGGCTGGAGTCTGGGCTCTAGGACCCTGCAAGGTGAGAGGGTCACAGATATTGTGCTCCAGCCTGATGGCTATATCGCAATTAAACAGCCTTGTAGCCTGAGACCCTCATTGGCTGGCACAAGCCAGCTGTGTGTGTCTAATTGCAGTGCAGATATATCCGAAGTGGGAAAGGCACATTTTTCATTTATCAAAAAAGGAAGCGCTTAACTGATCATTTGTCTTGTGTACATTTTCCTATTTTAATGTTTCTCATGTGTTCTTTAGAATGACACACAGCAACAATGTAAGCAGGGCTCTGTGGCTGACCACAGTCGAGTATGTTAAAATGGAACCTTTCACAGTGGATGCTTTAAGACTTTTTAAAAAATGGTATTTTGATTCATTATTTTACACTTTAAAAGAACTGATGCAACTCCACTCATAGAAGCAGAACATCACCTTTAAGAATGTTTGGTTCTTTGTAATTTACCTTTTGTTCACCATCATAAATAGTTATTTACATTTTAAAATGTGTACATAGCTGTTTTTTCACATTATTTCCTATTGTTAACAAGAACAAAGGGGGTGTTCGAGTATTTTTATTTCATTTATATTTTCTAACTTGTCACCCTTGTGTAATCTGAAACACAAGAAATGTGATGCTTGCATAACTGGTGTTCTTGATGCTGATTCTCTGTTTTGAAAACCAGAATACAAGGGTAGGACTCAAACCTATAAGGTGCTGAGCACCTTAAGCTCCCATTAATTTTGTTCAGTACCTCTCAGGGGCTTTCAGCATCTTCCAGGGTGAAGTCCATAGACAAGGGGAGAAAACCACTCTCCAAACACCACAAAAAGCCCACTTTTCTTCATACACCCCATGACCACGTGATTCCTCAAAATCATAACTGAATTGGGTTCAATATATTGTATATACATGGAGGCAACAGCTGAATTAAAAGGGCAGGGAGAGGGAGGGTTTGATAAGGGGAAGGGGATTCCGGGGGGGGCAGTTAGGGGACAGGGAGTGGTTGGATGGAGCAGGGCGGTCAGGGGACAGGGTGGGTTGGATAGGGGGGTGGAGTCCCAGGTGGTGCTTAGGGGCTGGGGTGTGGATGGGGTCAGGGCAGTCAGGGGTCAAGGAGCAGGGGTGGTTGGATGGGTTGGGAGTTTTGAGGGGGGCAATCAGGGGATGGGAAGTGGGAGGGGGCGGATAGAGGGCGGGGACCAGGCTCTTTAGGGAGGTACAGCCTTCCCTACACCGCTCTCCATACAGTTTCGCAACCCCAATGTGGTCATTGAGGCAAAAAGTTTGCCTGTCCCCCCCTCCCCCCCCGAGCTAACCCATATATATTTCACATTTTCATGCTCGGGATCACTTATAGTTCAGTAAATTTCTATTTGACACAAGTTTATTAAACTATCTTCAAATCCCAAGAACAGTATTATTGCCAAAAAAATTGTTTTTTAAATATCATGCTTGGTTGAACTGTCCCGTTTTCACTGGCCAGTGATTTATCACATGTAAAAATTATACTAATGCAAAATTACAGATACTCTTTTAAATGCATAAAACCCAGGAAATTCAAAGTTATGGTTCCTACAGCAACGTCTGCTGATTTCCTTACCTGTAGACAATGTTTTGTATTGCTGCATACAGTGTTTACTGCTTAATACATACAGTGAAGATGGGTAAAAGCAGAAACTCAAATTCAAACCCTTTCAATTTTTGGGGATCAGGGTTCAATCTGAAACCCTGAATCTGAACCTGTTCTTCTGGTTTTGGTTTTAGATCAGATCTAGTTTATTTTTCAGATGAAGCCAAATCCTTACAAGAATTGCCATTTCACAAGATTTCAGCCTCAGGGGATGAGAAGCATAAAATAACAGCTGATCTAGCATGATTTCTGCCATTTTGGATTGAAAATGTTCATGAGCAGCCTGTGATATTTCAGCACTGTCAAACCTCTCAGGGCCGGGCAGGACAGTCCCGCGGGCTGGATGTGGCCCACGGTCCGCAATTTGCCCACCTCTGGTCTAAATGATCGTTTATGTTGTCTCAAAAATGATGACTGGTTTTGTTCAAATAAAGATACTCAACTTAGGCACATTGCTTTGCTTGATATCATTTATGACAGAACATCTACTCTCATAGCCCAAGTTTTGACATTAATAATAATGCATTAGAGTTACAACAAACATCATATTTTAAAACTGCAAATCCATTTGTTTGGGTTTTTTAAAGCTGCTGAATTACAACAGTTGTGCAGTCTTAGACTTGAACCTGCTAGCGTATGGTTGGAGTTCCCACTGAACTGAAGTGGAGTTTTGTACGTGAATCAATGGCAGGATCAGGTTATTGGCATAACAGACTTAACTACAAGACTGGAAAAATAAAAGCTGTAATTTTCATGGAAAACTGTTAGTTACAAGAAATGAAGCAGCTAGAGAGATAAATGAGATTAGAAGCCCATTTAGGCTTGAGCCCAATGCTTACCTTACAATTGAAAGAATTTCTAGGAGAAGAGCTAGATCTGTAATGTTCATCTTTTGCTAAATTGCTGTAATAATTGGTGACTTTGTTGTTTGCAGCCTTGTTAGATACTGGGTCATCCGTTATCGGGCAGATGTAATAACTATCCTCATCCTCGCTATCAGAATCATGATAATTTCCAGAGACTGCTATAGTTGACCTGGCATTATCAATACCTTCCATACGAAAGATAAGGTCCTCGTCCGCCATGTTTGTGGGAGGTTGGTTTAATTCGTGCAATGATTAAAGCAGCCAGTATTACAATACACATTTGAAATGAGGGAAGAACCTGGGAGAGAAAAAGAATGAAATTAAATAAAATCAAAGGCCCTGTTCTAAAAAAAAAAAAAAAAAAAAGGCAACAAATAAAAGCATGAAGCTAAAACTTATACTGGCCAGTATTAGCAAAAATTAGTCAATAATCTGTACATGGGTGTGTAAAATAGGTATCTGGGCACCTAAGTATGCCTCTCAACACACAAATGCAGGATTTGGGCTCCCAATTTAGGCACCCACGTTTAAAACTGTCACAGGATATAGAAAAATTGGCTCAGAATAGAATAGGAATTTAATATAAAATCTTAGGGACTGCAAATCACATTGGGTTACTCTAGTTTACCTTTAGTAGCATTCCAGGCTCCATTTATCAACTTCCCTCTGAAAATATCTACTCTTACTTGTTTGAAAACTCTGGGTCTGATATTGTAGTTTTTACTCAGGCAAAATTCACACTGACTTCTCCATAACTCTGTGTATTTTGCCCAATTCAAGGACTGCAGGATCAGGCCTTTCGTTTTCCAAAGGCAGCTGTTCCATCAGGGGATCACGTACAAATAGAAAGCACAGAATAGAATTAACAGACTCCAGGGAAAGGGGCTACAGAATATTACTGCGAGTGGATGGGAAGGTGAAACCAGAAAATACTTTCTGTGCCAGGAAGGTTTTATATTACTCAGTCCCCAGCTCACATGGGCTAGTCAGTCCAAAGTAAAATCACTGTGTGTGCGTGCACCCAGGGTGCCACAGGTGTCCTCTGAAGTGAGGACAAATGAGGCGGTCAGACAGTTGCTGCTACTCTAGCCATTAAAGTGAATTAAAGGAGTCCAGATGGGGAGGGAATGCACAGGAGAGTCACATTTCAGTGCTTTTCTCTGGGTTTAAATCTCACTCTGATCCACTTCTCAACAGGGATGTTCTTGTTGTCAGTTCCTGTAACTGAACTCTGACGGAGCACTGGCTGGCTTGCTCAGTGCTAAGCCCTTCCCTTTGGATGATCCACCCGAGCACAGAATTGGCAGCCTTCAGGGAAGAACATTTGTTTACATTATTTTTAATTTCCTCTCTTGATTTTGTTCATTCCCAGCTGGTGACAACGAGCCTCATCCAAAACTCAATGAGGGCAACAGAAAGGTTCCTGCAGATTTCAGTGCTCTATGGAACTGGCTCAGAGTCTGGGATGACACTAGTTCACACATACCAAATGTCACTATCTGGCAAAGACAGGCCCTGTGTTGAAGCAAAATAGTCAAACTTTTTCCACTCTATCTACTCAAAAAGCTTTTATAAATCTAATGGCTTTTAAAGGCCAATCTCTGTTTTCTCCCCAGAGCTCAGAGGTTGGTAGATAAAATGGTATATTTTAGCAGTCTCTCTTTGCTAGCCATGGTAGGTAGTTTGGGCATAGAGACATAGGATGGGAAGATACTTCCTGCGTCACTAGGTCCAGGCCCTTGCTATTGCAGGCAACCCTGTCATATAAACACCTTTATAAATTTATCTGGCTCCAGATTAAAATTAAGTGAATCTCTTGTCCCCACCCCACTCCTATTGAATTGCTGTTCCAGAGCCTCCAAACCTATCTATCATAGCGTTGAGACACAATACATCAATAGGCACTTCAACCATAAATAATAAATTGAGCTAGTTCTATCAACTCCCTGGTGCTTCCTACTTCAGCAACCTACTCCATTTGTTCATTATGTGACAAAACCATCAGCATTTAGCTCATATTCCCTAAATACTGCTCCTGGTTTTGCATTCTTTTTAATAAACAGGCCTGGGAGACAATTATCAAGCCTTTTCATAGCTAATGAAAAACAAAACAAAATGACACACTTCTGGAAGATCACAATGAAGTCATTTTTCTTCTCTCCCTAGTTCCATGATCCTTCCCCATAACTAAACTTGATGGTCCAAAACTTTGTAAAACCAAGGAACTTTTGTGAATACTTATCAGGATACCAAGGGTTATAGCTAACTTACATAAAATGGCATAGTCTGCAGACCACCCTTAGTCTCCTGGGCTACAGGTGTCAGCATGTAGTAGGCCATCTTTATCTGAACAGCCTCGACTCAGCTTAAGATGGAGCATCACATATTGGCATGGACTTTACTCCCATATGAAAGCTGGCGTGATGGCAGGATAGATCATAGAACTCTGCTTGTCACACCGGGCCTGTGAAATGCATTTTGGTCACATCCCTGATTTAAATTTTTTAATATTCCAGTTATTTAATTTCCTCTGCATTGTCTCCACAACAAGAACACTGTCTTTTCTAAGGTGAGGAATACAACATGAATTTAATCTAGTGTTAATTTGTAATACCTTCTAAGTAGGAAAACTCTGGTGTTTCAAAGTTCCAGTTACTTCTGCAGAACTGTGTAATACAGGAACTGACAGCACATACAAATCTGGAATATACAGTGATCTACTTCTGTCCACAGTCTGACTATGGATTTGGGATAAGGACAGATGATTGCCCTTCTCTGCTCTTAATTTAGCCTGCTTTCTGTACAACCAGGGGTGTTTCTCATGAAGAACAAACTTATTTCAAGCCCTCCTCCCCCTTTTTTTAAAACTTTGCTGCACTTTTTAAGAACACTACCCATCACAGCGCCTGCTTCTCTTCAGAATAAGCTTACACAAATTGTTGATATTCTGAAACAATACGAGGGCTCTTTAATTATGTACATCAGAAATTTCACAGAAGGTAATTTATTCTAGAGGAAAATAACTGTCAGTCCCATAATATTTTCCACGTCAGCTCTCAGGCTGCAAAAGGTTGAAATTGTAACTCTCTCACTGATTCACACAGCATAACCTTCAGGAGGAAAGATTTAAAATGCCCTTAAAATTAATATAAAGGTCCAAAGTATGGCACATAGCAATTGGCCTGTGTAAGGAGCAGTGTGAAGCCACACTACCCTTGGGGAGCTCAGCCAAGCACAATTGCTCCTGATGCACCAATCTTTGGGGCTTGTCTACATGGGAAATTTTTACCAGCTATACCAGTATAATTACACTAATACAGTGAAACCTCGATTTAACGGACCTCCATTTAACGGACTTCGGATGCAATGGACAAAATTTTTCAGAGTCTGATGCATCCGAAGTCCGTTTCTGGAGGGCTGGCTGTGGGCTCCCTGCTGCTGCCCGAGGCTGGAGCCGGGACCCTGCGGGGCTCTGAGCCCGCGCGCGGCAGCCGCCGCGGATCGAGCCGGGGGCGGGCTGCCGCCTGGCCCCCGGCAGCAGTCACCCTCCCTGCAGGGTCCCGGGAGCCGGGACCCTGCGGGGCTCTGAGCCCGCGCGCGGCAGCAGCCGCCGCGGATCGAGCCGGGGGCGGGCTGCCGCCTGGCCCCCGGCAGCAGTCACCCTCCCTGCAGGGTCCCGGGAGCCGGGACCCTGCGGGGCTCTGAGCCCGCGCGCGGCAGCCGCCGCGGATCGAGCCGGGGGCGGGCTGCCGCCTGGCCCCCGGCAGCAGTCACCCTCCCTGCAGGGTCCCGGGAGCCGGGACCCTGCGGGGGGGCCGCGGATCGAGCCGGGGGCGGGCTGCCGCCTGGCCCCCGGTAGCAGTCACCCTCCCTGCAGGGTCCCGGGAGCCGGGACCCTGCGGGGCTCTGAGCCCGCGCGCGGCAGCAGCCGCCGCGGATCGAGCCGGGGGCGGGCTGCCGCCTGGCCCCCGGCAGCAGTCACCCTCCCTGCAGGGTCCCGGGAGCCGGGACCCTGCGGGCTCTGAGGCCGCGCGCAGCAGCCGCTGCGCTTTTGAGCCGGGGGCGGGCTGCCGCCCGGCCCCCAGCACCATGCAGGCTCCTTGGAGGGTCCCGGGAGCCGGGACCCTGCGGGCTCTCTGCCCGCTCGCAGCAGCCTCCGCAGTTTGAGCCGGGGGCGGGCGGGCTGACAGCTCCCGCCCGGGTCCCAGCAGCCGGGGACCCCGGCGGGCGGGTTGACGGACTAATTCGGGCGAGGGGGTATCCGTTAAATCCGAAAGTCCTGTTATTTAATAATTTTAAAAAATTATTAAATAACGGACTTTCGGATTTAACGGACACCCCCTCGCCCGAATTAGTCCGTTAAATCGAGGTTTCACTGTATAGTTAAACTGATACACCAATATAACTTAGTATTACCCCTGTGTGGATACTCTGATGGCATTTTTCAGTACAGCGTAAAACTGTATGGAGGGCCAGGTAGGGAAGGAAGGCTCTGCCTCCCCAAACTGCTGGGCCCCTGCCCCCTATCTGCCCACTCTCACTTCCGTTTCCGACTGCCCCTCTCAAAACTCCCAACCCATCCAACTCCCCCCTACCCCCGCTCCTTTTTCCCTAACTGCCTCCTCCCGGGACCTCCCGCCCCTAACCACCACTGGGGAACCCCACCCCCTATCCCACTCCTCCCCCCTGCTCTCTGACCCCCTATCCACACCTTCACCCCTAACGATCCCTTGAAACCACACCCCCTATGCAACTCCCTCTGCCCCACCCCATCCAACCGTCCCCTGCTCCCTATCCCCTGACTGCCCCCAGAACTCCTACCCTTATTCAACCCCCCTACTCCTTTACCATGCTGCTCAGAGCAGCAGGAGCTCTCAGCCACGCTACCCGGCAGGAGTGGCAGGCCAAAGCGCTGGCGGTGCAGCAAGTTGAGGCTGCAGGGGATGGGGGCAGCCTCCCCAGCCAGGAGCTCAAGGACTGGGCAGGACAGTCCCGTGGGCCTGATGTGGCCTACGGGTCGTTGTTTGCCCACTGTGCGCTGAACCAAAAAAAGACCATCTTTTACTGCAATAACAGTGTCCAAACAAGGAGTGATACCGATAACTATAGTGGTTTAAATTTATACCTTAGCTTACACTGGTATAACTTTTCTGAATAGACAACATTTTATCTAGACTCTATTAGTCATGTCACAATCCTGCTTGAAATGAAGTAGTCTCTTTCCAAATGAAAACTGGAGAGAGCGAGAGAGAGACAGACTGATTTTTGGAAAATACAGAGAATCCTGCCATATTTTCATTCATTTAAAAAGTGCAGACAAATGTGGTTAATAATTTAGTCAATAGCAATTGGAATAGGTCAAAAATCAGAGCTTGTGTTAATTTAATTCATCACCATGACATGGTCACTCTCCCCATTTAACTTCTATGTGCTCAACTTCCTTACAATTCCCTACTACAACCTGGAGACATTTCCTGAAAAACTGAAAAGTCAGCGTGCTGAATCATTCTCTGTTTTTAACTGCACTAATTCGGCAATCCAAGCCTTTGCAAACAGTGGAGATAGAAGACGACACAGGATGGCACTGAGTTCCAAAGTTATACAAAAGCAGGTACAGTATGATCCACTACTCTCGGGACTAGGAATCAACCTACTACAAATCTTCCTGATCAGATACACTAAAGCGGCAGTGTCCAATACATTCGCCACTAGCGACGTGCGGCGAATAGGCTATTGAATAGTGGCAAATGAATGAGCAATGCGTGGGTCTGTGAATCCTCTTTTTCTGCACTAAATTTTATAAAATGCAAGTACAGATCAAGTATTATGGATGCAAAGTGTCACACTGAAGTAATGTTGTTAGTAGCACCTATTAATATTTTGTTATATCTATTTATTTTTGATATTAATAAAAATAACTTTAAATGTCATTTACAGCATGTTTTCTAATCCTTTTATAATGTGGTGAATAAGAAAAATTCAAAACCACAAGTGTGGCTAGTGTTGAATTTCTATTGGACACCGCTACACTAAAGCATTTCACCATCTGCTTTTACATAGGTCAGTCACTGGCTAAAATTACAATTGGTCTACTTCCAGTGCAAGCTATACTGTATGCATCGCAGTTAAAAATATTCCACAACTAGTTTATTACAGCTCATTTAATGAGATTAGTAAAAATGAAATAAAAAGATGATGCTTCATCAGTTTTTAAAACTTGGGTAAATGATTGTTTTAAAGGTAAGAAGAAGTAGGAATTGGATTTCACTGTACCCACTAACAGAAAAGTGCAGAAGGCAAAAGTTCGGCAACGTGATGCAATAACATCACGTTTATATTAAAATTAGTTAACCCTTTTCCTACAATTCCAGAGTGACAGTTAGAGCAAGTGTTTCACAGAGGCTTTCTATACATATAACTGCACATCAAAAAGAGAAGCTATGTGTGGACTCCTGTCTTACTAACTTCACATATCTAATTACATCAACTCTAGAGAAAGTGTATGCGGATGGCTAAGCACTGAAGCCCTCAGAGCTGTTTTACCCACCACAACGACCTATTAAGAAATAAAATAGTGGAACAATAAGAATCATGTTTACTGAGGTGCAGGTTCCACCCACAGCGACGGGTGGAGATTTCCAGGCATATCTTCCCCCAGAGGCTATTAATGATGATTCAGCAGAATTCAAACAGATACCTTGTTGTTATTAATTCAGCTCCATGTTGGGATAGCTGTGGATTTCACTCTTAAGTGCAGGCAGGTTTTCACATGCTTGATGATATCCTGATGATCTTCCACATTTTCCTGGCTTCGCGCCCACTCCACACCCAGAGGTGAAAGTAAACTGTACAGGCCTGTACAGAGTACCGGCAAGAGCCAGTGTGCCGTACCACACCCACTTCTCCAAGCTGGCAATTTAAAGGGCTTGGGGCTCCCGGCAGTGGCTGGAGCTTTGAGCCCTTTAAATTGCCACCAGACCCCTGCTGCCAGAGTCCCTGGATAGAGGAGCCGGCCGGGCACCCTGGGGCTCTGATGGCGATTTAAAGACCCTTTAAATTACCTCGAAACTCTGGGGCTCCCAACAGCTCTGCAGCTGGTAGGTCTGGCAGTGATTTAAAGGGCTCAGGGCTCCCAGCTGCCGCTACCACAGCCAGAGCTCCGGGCCCTTTAAATTTTGATTTAAAGGGCCTGGGGATTTAAAGGCCCGCTTCTTCTGGTTGAGGTCCCGACCCCTGCTCAGGACTCCAGCGTACCGGTAATTCCTTTAAGTTACCTTCACACCTGCCTACCCCACATACATACTCTTAAAGGCCCATATTAGAAAACTCTTTTCAAAGCCCACCGACTCCAGTCCTCAATAAGCCCGAAAGGGTCAGTCACTCTTCTGAACAATGTGAGGTGCTCAGCCTCTGCTTGTGTCTCTAGTCTAGAATGACGTGAGACCTGGGATCCCTCATGGGAGTCCAGGGACACCTCGCTAGTTGCAGTAGTGTGCCAGTTCCAAGAGTGTATAAGGGCCAAATATAGTTTCTAAAACACAGAAAGTGACATTTCAGGCCTGGTGTCACAGGGGCAGTTCCACTGAAGTAGTGGAATTGCACCTGTTTCTGCTAAGGCTGAATTTGGCCCATCAGCTATATTTGTTGCCCAGCAACCCCAGATTAGGAACATGCCCCTCATTATACACGGTCAGATTTCCTCCTGATATGTGAGTTTATCTCTCCTTCTCAATTTCCTGCCTTTTTTTCATACTGCTTCTAAACTTAAAATAGATTTCCCCCTTCCCATGAGCTAAGCCACTTCCTGGACCCAGTGAAATTAAGAGGAGTATTTTCATTGACTTAAGGGGGACAGGGTTTCACCCCTACTTCCTGCTCATCCTTTCTCAAAACTGTCTCCCCAAGCAAAACTGACAAAGCTGATGCCCAAGATGCATAGATTTGGAACAGCGCAAAACAAGCTTCCAAATGTTCACAAGGGGGTTAGCTAAGTTCTAATAAATATTTGTTAGTAGATTTGTCAATGTGAATTTTGGCAGGCTCTTCCAGATAGGCTGAAAGGACACTGGGCAGGCAGATATCCGCTTGCTCTGTGCACATTTAGAAGGCAGAGGTGAAAAACACAAAGCAACTTCCCTCATCTTCTTCCATAACTGGAAGCCCTTCAGGTACTAGAATAATGAAAGTGACAATGGTTTGCGCTTACACCATATGGCGCTTTATTCATTCAAAACACTTCATAAACATTAAATTAAAAATGCTTAAAACACCCCTGAGTTATGTATTCCATTTTACAGACCTGTAAAGCAAGACATAGGGGATTGAGATTATCAGACACGAGGGATTTAGATGCCAATTTCCCATTTATTCTCATGGGAACTGTGAGTCCAAATCCTTTAGGCAGCTTTGAAAACTCTCCTAGGGAAGTTACAGCCAACATTTCCAAAACCTGATACTGATTTGGGGTTGAAGCTGCTCCTCAGCTCCAAGCCCCCTTTACTCATGCAGCCGGTAAGAGCTGCAAGGGGGAAGAGGGACCTGGCTGGCAGAGCCCTCAGGGAACAGGGACTACAGGGGAACCCTCCTGGCACACAGCCCCTAGCTACCTCTCTCTTTGCATCTGACCTGAGCTTACACCTCTTCTGAACCCTGAGCGACCCCCTGCCCATACACAGCTCCTAGCCACCCCCTCCCTGCATTATTGTTTCTCCTTCTAAAAAGTAGATCACAACTTTTAAGTATGCTTTTTGATTAGATTATAGATATTGCATTACTTAGAATAAATAGAATATCAGGGTTGGAAGAGACCTCAGAAGGTCATCTAGTTCAACCCCCTGCTCAAAGCAGGACTAATCCCTCACTAAATCATCTTAGTTAATTTGCTTTAAACTGAATTATATCTGCTCATCACTGTCTGTAATTCTATCCATCCTTTTAAATTTTAAAAAAAAATCTTATTCTGTGTACATCGAAATCTGAACTGTTTAGTGACATTTTCTTTTTGTGACATTTTGGTACATGAACACAGCATGAGTTCAATCGTTTCACTGTGCATACAATGCTCTTTCCCTTTGTGCAAGAAGGCAATGTGTCACATCTCTACCTTAGCAATAAATTGATGTGTCGATGGGAATCCCCCCCCCCCCCCCCCCGTTTGATTTTCACATACTGTATTCCTTTGGCTATTTGGATAAAGCAGCATGGAGGCTGTTGAGAAGAAAATCTGCTGACTAGTACATTTTAGGATCATTTACATCAACAACCTGCAGTCAAAACAGTCTGGTAACTGTTTTGCGCCTTGTGAGGAAACTGGCATGGGAAATACGTTTTACAGGGAGCAAATTACCACCACTCCCTGATCACTGACGAATTCAACCCCACCCCAACTCACAACAGGCCTTTAATTTCATTAGCCATTGGTCGTTTATGAACTTCACATCCTTATATAACCCCCACCCCACCTTCTACAATAACAGGCAGCCCTTTGTAAAAACATTACAGTATACTATTGGCCTCTAAAAAAGAATGGTATAGCTACAGTAATGGCCCTGGTCTAAATACTACAACATATCTGCCAACATTCAAAAGCTGTAAATTGGGACGTTTACAGAGAAAGACAGGGAAAGGCATTTTAGTGCCATATTGGGAATTTTTTGCAAGGATTGAAGGGGGAGGGGGGAATAAACAGCTCTGTGAAAAAGTAAAATAAAACAGGGATAACTGGCATGTATGCAACAAGACAGCTCTTCCTTAAATATATTGCAACTAAGGTACCTAAATAGTCCCCAACCAGGTAGCAATACTATGGTAAAGTGTAATATTCTGGATAATACTGTGTGAATACTCTAGTATGCTGAATAAGGGGAATTAATCATTACCAAAAATGGGTCTTAAAAATACAGGCGTGTCCATGTGTAATGTGCCATACTGAGCTCTAGAGCGAGCACACAGAGAGCAGGGTTTGCAGGCCGAGAGGTTTGCCAGCTCTGCCGAGCGAAGCAGCCTCCTGACCCCTTCCCACCGTGCACGGAGAAGATATGCTGCTAAGCGGGGAGCCCGGCAAAACCAAGGCTGAGAAGCAGGCTCGATTGCAGAGACTGGCCTACCTTGTGCAGACCGACACACGGTGCAATGCTTGGCCTACCTTGTGCAGACACGCACGGACCCCCGGAGCAGCAGGCAAGGAAGCAAGCCTCTTCTCCCCGCTGCAGCTGCACACAAACTCCCACCAGCGCTTCCCTCCCAGGGTCGCGCGCCAGCTGCTTCCCCGGGGGGCGCACGCGGACAGCTGGCGTCTGGTCTCGGAATCAGCCGCTCTCGCTCTCCCTCCCCAGTCCCCGCGGTGGCTGGCGGGCTGCACCGTCCCTCCCTCCGCAGCCTGGCGGAGGGCGGTACTGCAGCAGGCAGACATGGTGCGTCTCTGCTCTCACGCACAGGGGCTCTGCACGGGGAGGAGAGAAACCCTACAACTGGCACCGAGTGTGAACTCCCGTCCCCACACTCTGCATAGTGTCCCAGAGCCCCCTGCATCACCTCTCACCCCCCAGCCTAATGCCCTTCGCTTGTTGCCGGTGGCATCGGCCCAGCCTCACTCAGCACGTGCTCTGTACGACTGGGGAAGGGGGGGGGGGTCTTTTGAGTGTTGAAACTGGAGTGTGGCACCCAGGAAACACTGTCCCGCCCATCTGGTCTCGTGCGTGGAGGGACTAACTGGGGACACGTGACAGACATGGCTTTAGGACCCCCAAACTCACAGCATGGGCTCCTCCATTCCAGCCAGCAGAATAGGGGGGGGGGCAGGTCACCAGGCACTGAAGTGACTGCAGGACCCCCAAGAGTCTTTTCCTTCTCAGTTTTTAATATTCTTCCCTGTGGCTAGTGCTACTGAAGGTACCAGACAGTTATTGGAGACCCACTCACAAGCCCCAGAGTGCAAAGTACAGTAGAGCCCCCGTATACCGCACCCTGCGATAACATGAATTTGGTTATAGCGGGATCATACCCTGGCTCCCTGGATATGTCCCTACGTCCTGGCACTCGGCTGTAGTGGCTTCTCTCCCCTGCTGGGCAGCATGGAGAGGATCCTGGGCCTGTGTCTGCTGGGGACAGAGAACAGCGGCGCCTGCAGCCCCAGACTTCTCTGTCCTGAGATGACTCCAGTCCAACCTGTATGCTTATGTGGTTAATAAAATTACAGTGCTTTCTCTGTAATCAACCCGATTTCTGAATGCAGCAACCATCATAATCTCTCATTTTTTTCTGTCTAAAACATTCTCTTGCTGGGCTGAAATTTTCTATGCTTGGTCACCATCCAAAGATGAATTTTGGAGTCCCCGTCCCCAGAGTCCCCCTGTCCCGGCAGGCATGGGGCAGTGGCTTCCAGCAGGCTTCTCTGAAAGCCACTGCCCCCGCGCCTACTGGGGGCAGGGACCACCAGCGCCTGCAGCCCCAGAGTCCCCTGTCCCAGAAGTTGCGGAGCCGCAGCTTCTCTCCCAGCTTCCCCGCTGGGAGAGAAGCTGCGGCCCCGCAACTACCCAGAGTTCTCTGTCCCCAGCAGGCGCAGGCTGCAGCTTCTCTTCCCTGCTGGGCAGCGGGGAGAGAAGCCGCAGCCCCTGCCTGTAGGGAAATGGGGCCCGTTATAACGCGACCCTGCATTTAGTATGATGGGATTTCTTGGATCCCATCGGTCGCGTTATAGCGGGGTTCCACTGTATCTTCAGTGAGCATCTGCTAAGGGTCAGATTCTGCAACCCTTACTCATGCTGAGCATTTACTCATATGAGTAATCTTAATAAGCATTATGCATCATGAGTAAAAGTTACAGAATCAGTCCTTACTGACTTTTTTGAGTTCATGTGTAGATTGGGAGAACTGCACATTGTCTGTTCTTCTCTGACAGGCCCAGCAGCCGAGTTGAGAGACAGCACTTGCTGTTCTAATGCTACTGCTGAGTATTTCATTGCAATATGCAGAGCAGAATCCTTCCCCCCAAAACAAATTAACTAATTGAAAAAACCCTACCTTAACTGGGAGACATGGGGAAAAAATTGTGTGTGTGTGTGTGTGTGTGTGTTGTGTGTGTGTGTTGGGGGAAATGGATTTTCTGATTTCAGGATCCCTGCAATTTTGGCTACACAGTATATGCTTTTTCGTATAAAAACCCCCAAACAGCAACACCATTTTTGTGCCATTAATTGCATTAATTGATGCAAACCCCACAGCCTCTGGCAATCTCATTGTCTGCAGAGCATAACCTTTCTTTAAAGCAGAAAATTTTCCAGCGCTGCTTGTTTGTGAAGAAAACCTTCTGAAGCCCCCCTCACACTATGCTGCATCTGTGATTTTGTAACAATGTAGAGACACAGACACCTTAATCACTTACTAGTCAGGCCCTTTGCCATTATAACCATTGTTTGCAGCCACAGCACAGATCCTACCTACTCTGCTGCAGAAGCATAGCTGCACATATGCCTTCTGGGAAAACCTGAAGAACAATCCCATAGTGCTGGGGAATGAAAGACTAGACTAGAGGACATATAAAGAGAGCAGCACCAGCAGCTTGTTCAGCAATGCACTCTGGGATGTCCTACTGCAGAGAGCTCAGAGGAAGGAGGACTTGACAAATTGATTATTAACAGGCACAGTTATAGGAAAAATATCCTCTCCTCTGCAATAAAAATAATGTGCTGTGGTTACATTATGCCAGCCTAGACTGTTGGCAAGGCTGAAACACAATAACTGAAGTAACAAAGAGTCCTGTGGCACCTTAAAGACTAACTAAAGTAAATTAATAACTGAACGTTGGACACAGCCATATCTAGAGACAGCCATGCTTAGGGTTAGGGTTACAAATTCCTTTATATATATAGTGTGGTTCTAGCCCAGGGGTCTCCAAACTTTTCAGCCCGAGGGCCGCATTAGCTATCAAACAGCAGTTCGGGGGCCGACAACACACTCGAGGTCCAAATAAAAAAGAATCAAAACATGGATGTTGTTTTTAATTATTTATTTAATATTATTTTATTCAGTTATTATTTAATAACACATTGATACACTACACATGAACACTACACATGAACACCTGTTCACTACACATGAACACTACACCTGTTCACTACACATGAACACCTGAACACTACACATGAACACCTGAACACTACACATGAACACTACAGATGAACACCTGTTCACTACACATGAACACTACACATCAACCCCCCAACTGACCCACCCAGCCAGGTCTCTCCTCCCAAAACCTCCTTTCCTCCAACCCCCCTCCCCCAAATGACCCACCCAGCCAGGTCTCTCACCCCAAAACCTCCGTCCCTCCCACCCACCCCCCAACTGACCCACCCCCCAACTGACCCACCCAGCCAGGTCTCTCACCCCAAAACCTCCTTTCCTCCAACCCCCCCCCCCAAATGACCCACCCAGCCAGGTCTCTCACCCCAAAACCTCCTTTCCTCCAACCCCCCCACCTCAAATGACCCACCCAGCCAGGTCTCTCACCCCAAAACCTCCTTTCCTCCAACCCCCCCCCAATGACCCACCCAGCCAGGTCTCTCACCCCAAAACCTCCTTTCCTCCAACCCCCCCCCCAAATGACCCACCCAGCCAGGTCTCTCACCCCAAAACCTCCTTCCCTCCCACCCACCCCCCAACTGACCCACCCAGCCAGGTCTCTCACCCCAAAACCTCCTTTCCTCCAACCCCCCCCTCAAATGACCCACCCAGCCAGGTCTCTCACCCCAAAACCTCCTTTCCTCCAAACCCCCCCCCTCAAATGACCCACCCAGCCAGGTCTCTCACCCCAAAACCTCCTTTCCTCCAAACCCCCCCCAATGACCCACCCAGCCAGGTCTCTCACCCCAAAACCTCCTTTCCTCCAAACCCCCCCCCAAATGACCCACCCAGCCAGGTCTCTCACCCCAAAACCTCCTTTCCTCCAACCCCCCCCCCAAATGACCCACCCAGCCAGGTCTCTCACCCCCCCCAACTGACCCACCCAGCCAGGTCTCTCACCCCAAAACCTCCTTTCCTCCAACCCCCCCCCCCAATGACCCACCCAGCCAGGTCTCTCACCCCAAAACCTCCTTTCCTCCAACCCCCCCCCAAATGACCCACCCAGCCAGGTCTCTCACCCCAAAACCTCCTTCCCTCCCACCCACCCCCCCCAATGACCCACCCAGCCAGGTCTCTCACCCCAAAACCTCCTTTCCTCCAACCCCCCCCCAAATGACCCACCCAGCCAGGTCTCTCACCCCAAAACCTCCTTTCCTCCAACCCCCCCCCCAAATGACCCACCCAGCCAGGTCTCTCACCCCAAAACCTCCTTCCCTCCCACCCACCCCCCAACTGACCCACCCAGCCAGGTCTCTCACCCCAAAACCTCCTTCCCTCCCACCCACCCCCCAACTGACCCACCCAGCCAGGTCTCTCACCCCAAAACCTCCTTCCCTCCCACCCACCCCCCAACTGACCCACCCAGCCAGGTCTCTCACCCCAAAACCTCCTTTCCTCCAACCCCCCCCCCAATGACCCACCCAGCTAGGTCTCTCACCCCAAAACCTCCTTTCCTCCAAACCCCCCCCCCAAATGACCCACCCAGCCAGGTCTCTCACCCCAAAACCTCCTTTCCTCCAACCCCCCCCCCCAAATGACCCACCCAGCCAGGTCTCTCACCCCAAAACCTCCTTTCCTCCAACCCCCCCCCCCCAAATGACCCACCCAGCCAGGTCTCTCACCCCAAAACCTCCTTTCCTCCAACCCCCCCCCCCCAAATGACCCACCCAGCCAGGTCTCTCACCCCAAAACCTCCTTTCCTCCAACCCCCCCCCCAAATGACCCACCCAGCCAGGTCTCTCACCCCAAAACCTCCTTCCCTCCCACCCACCCCCCAACTGACCCACCCAGCCAGGTCTCTCACCCCAAAACCTCCTTCCCTCCCACCCACCCCCCAACTGACCCACCCAGCCAGGTCTCTCACCCCAAAACCTCCTTTCCTCCAACCCCCCCCCCCAATGACCCACCCAGCTAGGTCTCTCACCCCAAAACCTCCTTTCCTCCAACCCCCCCCCCCCCAAATGACCCACCCAGCCAGGTCTCTCACCCCAAAACCTCCTTTCCTCCAACCCCCCCCCCAAATGACCCACTGTAAGGGTAGGTAACTGGGGCTCCGCCCCTTCCGCCGGTCCGGCGGGCAAGTCCTACCCTTCCCTACGCGACCGTGCGGCCCTGAGGGGAATTAGCGGGGCCGCAGGGTCCTAACTCCCACCCTCACGCTGGGCGGGAGCCGCAGTGGGTCCACGTTAGGGCTCAGACCCTCCGGTAGGGCCGAGCACTGTCAGGGGGCTCAGGCCCTCAGGCAGGGCTGAGCACGGTTCGATAGCTAGGGGCTCAGGCCCTCAGGCAGGGCTGAGCACTGTTCAATAGCTAGGGGCTCAGGCCCTCAGGCAGGGCTGAGCACTGTTCAATAGCTAGGGGCCCAGGCCCTCAGGCAGGGCTGAGCACTGTTCAATAGCTAGGGGCTCAGGCCCTCAGGCAGGGCTGAGCACTGTTCAATAGCTAGGGGCCCAGGCCCTCAGGCAGGGCTGAGCACTGTTCAATGAGTCTGGGGGCTCAGACCCTCAGGCGGGGCTGGGCACTGTTCAATGAGTCTGGGGGCTCAGACCCTCAGACAGGGCTGAGCACTGTTCAATGAGTCTGGGCCCTGAGTCAGGGCAAACAACAACAAGTATAATGGGTCAAGGGGGTTCAGACCCTTAAGCAGGGGCTGAACAATAACTCAGGAGCCGGTAGACTCGGTATCGGTGTGAGGGGGGGGGGAGACTACCACCCACCAATGGGGTGGCGGGGGGGGGGGACGCAGGCCCACCCACTTCCACTGCGCCCCAGCCCGGGGCCCTAGCAGCGGAAGGCTCGCTGCAGTCAGTGGGGATCCTGACCGCAACACACTGACATTGGCTCAGGGCCTCCCCCCGGGCTACTTCCCCACTCCCCCTCCCAGGGTACCTGGGCCGTCTCCGGGTCCTCCGAAGGCCCCAGGTTCATGGGCTCCTCAGAGTCGCTGTCGGGCGGCAGGTCTGGCAAGTCCTCCTCCGGATAGCAGGCCGAGTCTGTTGGCGGCTCCTCTGGGTAATAGGCGGACGGCAGGTCCAGCGGTTCCTCCGGGTAGTGGGCGGATGGCAGCCTCGGCAGCTCCTCCCAGTCGCGGGCGGACGGCAGGTCCAGCGGCTCCTCCGGGTAGTGGGCGGACGGCAGCCTCGGCAGCTCCTCCCAGTAGCGGGCTGGCGGCTGGCTCAGCGGCTCCCCGGGGTAGTGGGCGGACGGCAGCGCTGGCGGCTGCTCCCAATAGCGGGGAAGCGGCGGGCTCGGCAGCTCTCGGGCCGGAGCCCGCCCCGGAGCGTCTGGTCTCCCTGGTGTCTGCCTCCCAACTGAGCTCTGAGGCAGGGCTTTTCTACTTCCGGGTCGGCCCCTGACCTTCCGGGGGCGGGGCTTAACAGGGCCTGGCTCTGCCCCTTCCGGCTCTTGCCAGGGGTTATCTCCCTCCCGGCCAGCAGGGGGCCACACCACCCCTTTACATCCCTCCCCCCTTAAGTCTGGGTCCCGCTCGTTGGGCCCAGACTCGCCTATACCTCCGAGGCGTGACATGAAGTCCGCGTTGGCATGGTCCTTCCCAGCGCGATGCTGTATTGTAAACGCATAGGGCTGTAAGGCCAAGTACCAGCGCTGTAGCCGCATGTTATTGTCTTTCATTCGATTCAGCCACTGGAGCGGGGCATGGTCCGTGACCAAAGTGAACGGAGCCCCAAGCAGGTAGTATCGGAGAGCATCACAGGCCCATTTTATCGCCAGGGCCTCTTTCTCCACTACTGCGTAGCTCTTCTCTCTGGGAAACAATTTCCGGCTAATATACAGCACCGGGTGGTCCTCTCCATCTATTTCCTGTGAGAGGACTGCCCCCACACCTACCTCAGAGGCGTCGGTCTGTAGGATGAAACCCCGGTTGAAGTCCGGGCTGTAGAGAACTGGCTCTCGGCAGAGGCTCTCCTTCAGCGTCTGGAAGGCATCCTCACACTCCTGGGTCCAGACCACCCGGCGCGGGCTATCCTTGGTCAGCAGACTGGTAAGGGGGGCTGCAATGGAAGCAAACTGGGGAATGAACCGCCGATAATAGCCAGCGAGTCCCAGGAACTGACGTACCTGTCGTTTTGTGGTGGGCGGTGGGCAGGCTGCTAAGGCCTGGACCTTGCCCACCAGTGGCTTCACCCGTCCATTCCCGATGGTGTAGCCCAGATAGGTAGTCTCCTGCCATGCGATACGGCATTTCTTTGGGTTGGCGGTCAATCCCGCCTCCCGTAGCGACCTTAGGACGGCCGCCACCCGCAGCAGATGGTCCTCCCAGCGACGGCTGTAAATAACGACGTCATCCAGATAGGCCGCAGCATAGTCCTGATGGGGTTGTAGGATCTGGTCCATCAGTCGCTGAAACGTGGCTGGGGCCCCATGGAGGCCGAAGGGCATCCGCGTGAACTGATATAAGCCGCTCGGGGTGGCGAACGCCGTCTTCTCTTTGGAGGCCGGATCTAGAGGGATCTGCCAATATCCCTTGCTGAGGTCCAAGGTGGTAAGGAATCGGGTCTCTCCCAATCGGCCGAGCAATTCGTCCACGCGTGGCATCGGGTACGCATCAAATTTGGAGATCGCATTGACCCGCCGCAAGTCGATGCAGAAGCGCTGGGTTCCATCGGGCTTGGGGACCAGTACTATGGGGCTACGCCAGGCGCTCCGGGAAGGCTCAATTACACCCGCGGCCAGCATGGCGCGTACCTCCTCCTCGGCAATCTGCCGCATACGATGGGGAAGGGGTCTGGTCGTCTCACGGACCACTACGCTCGGCTCCGTCTGGATAGTGTGGCAGGCCAGGGTGGTGTAGCCGGGCTGGCCCGTGAATGTTCGCGGGAAGGCCTGGAGGAGGCAGCGGACTTGCTTCCGCTGGTCCTCGGTGAGCGTCTCCGCAAGCTGGGGTCCCTCCGTGTCCTGGGTTAGCGTGGCCTGGGGGCCTAGCTCAGGCTCCGGTGGGTAGGGGTTAATCAATAGGCCCTCACGGGGGCGCCACGGCTTCAGGAGATTAATATGATAGATCTGAGTCTTTTTGCGTCGGTCGGGTTGACTAATCTCGTAGGTGACGGAGCCCACCTTTCGAATCACCTCATACGGTCCCTGCCAGCGGGCCAAGAGCTTAGACTCGCTAGAGGGTAAGAGCAGGAGGACTTGGTCTCCGGGTGCAAAGTCGCGGGTCTGGGCGTTGCGATTATACGCCCGGGTTTGGGCCTCCTGGGCAGACTTTAAGTTGTCCCGAGCCAGGGTCCCCACCTGCTGGAGGCGCTCCTGTAGGTCGAGGACATACTTCAGGAGCCCTTGTGCTGGGGATGGGGCTTGCTCCCATGTCTCGCGCATCAGGTCTAGCAGCCCTCGGGGCCGGCGGCCATACAAGAGCTCAAAGGGCGAGAACCTTGTCGAGGACTGTGGTACCTCTCGGATGGCGAGGAGCAGAGGCGAGATTAGTCGGTCCCAGTGGCGTAGTTCCTCCGGGGGAAATTTGCGCATCATGTCCTTTAGAGTCCTGTTGAATCTCTCCACCAACCCGTCTGTTTGCGGGTGATAAACGGAGGTACGCAGCTGCTTGATCCCCAGGAGGCTACAGACCTGTTGTAACAGGCGGGAGGTAAAGTTGGTCCCTTGGTCCGTGAGAACCTCCCGAGGGAGACCCACGCGTGCAAAGATCTTGACTAGTTCATCGGCTATGGCCCGGGCGGTGATGCTCCGCAGGGGCACTGCCTCCGGGAAGCGAGTCGCATAATCCACGAGGACCAACACATACTGGAACCCCGCGGTAGTTTTGGGCAGGGGCCCTACCAGGTCCATTGCAACTCGTTCAAAGGGAGTCTCAATTATCGGCATAGGGACCAGTGGTGCTCTCGGGGTCCTGGCCGGGGCCGCTCGCTGGCAGGCGGGACAGGAGCGGCAGTAATTCCTCACCTCCTGATGAACACCGGGCCAGTAGAAGCGCGCCAGGATTCGGGCTAGGGTTTTCTCGGGGCCCAAGTGCCCAGCCGCGGGGACGTCGTGGGCCAATTGCATGACAGCCCGTCGGTGGCATCGAGGCACCAGGAGTTGGGTTCGGGGGTCACCGGTGCGGGAGTCCTGTTCCACCCGATAAAGCCGGTCCTGGCGTAGTTCAAAGTGAGGCCAACGCTGTGCCTGCGACGGGTCCATCACAGTCCCATCGACAGTCGCCAGTTGCTCGTAGGCCTGGCGGAGGGTTGGATCCGCTCTCTGGTCCCTGCAGAAGTCCGAGAGCAATGGTGCTTCCCCGGTGGTCCGTAGGGGGGGTTCCTCGGGCTGCCGCTCTGGGTCAGTGGCAGCTGGGTCCTCGTCTTCCGGGAACGGGGCTCCCGGGGGTTCCCCTTCCAGCACGGGGGTGGCTAGGGAGGCCCCCTTAGCGGCGGTGCGGAGGACCTCGGGAAAATCGGGCCAATCCCGCCCCAAGATTACTGGGTAGGCCAGTCGGGGTGCGAGGCCTACCACCATCCATCGCGTGACCCCACCGACGGTCATCCGGACGGGGGCGCAGGGGTACGGTTGAATGTCCCCGTGGATACATTGTAGACCGACCGTTCCCAGCCGGTCGTCCGCTGGGGGGCCTATGCGTTGACGCACCAGGGTCTGCCCGGAGCCAGAGTCGACGAGGGCTAATGTCTGATGAGTCCCGACCACCACCGGTACGGTGATCTTGGCCCCTTGAGGTCGCCGGGCGCGGGCCTCCCCGGCACAAACCTGGCCGAAACTGCACTCCATTTCGGTGCAGTCTCGTCGGAGATGCCCGGTTTTCCCGCAGGAGAAACAGGGTCCTAGTTCGGGCCGCCCAGATCGGGCAGGGCCCCCTGCCGGGTTTCTCGGCGGGCTGCGGCCGGCCTGCCCGCTCCTGGGTCGTGGGACTGGGGTGTATTGTGTGGAGCCCTCCTCTCGTCTTGGTCGTGGCTCTGGGTACCGCTGGAGGTTCCGTGGCCCAGCCTGGCCCCTCCTTTTCTTCTCAGGGGCTTGACTCTCTGGTCCTGCTGGGGCAGCTCGTGCAGGTGGTCCCACCGGCGCTTCGGCCGCGAGGAAATCCTCCATTAAGGCGACGGCTGAGGCTAGGGTCTTTGGTTGGTGTCGCAGGACCCAGGTCCTTCCCCGGGGTGGGAGGATTTGCACGAACTGCTCTAGGACCACTTGCTCCATGAGCTCGTCGGGAGTCCGGTGTTCGGGCTGGAGCCATCTTTTACATGCTTCGCGTAACTCCTGGGCTATCACCCGGGGTCGGGCCCCGGCGGGGTAGGTCTGGGCTCGGAAACGCTGCCGGAAGGTCTCCGGACTAATGTCTAAGGCGTCCAAGATCGCCTTCTTTACAGACGGGTAGTCCCGGGCTTCCTCAGTGGACAGGCCCCGGTAGATGGTCTGTGCTGTCCCCGTCAGGTAGGGGGCCAGTAAGGTGGCCCATTGGTCGTGGGCCCACCCCGTCACCAAGGCCACCCTTTCAAAGGTTACCAAGAAGGCCTCCGGGTCGTCCTCGGGGCCCATCTTGGTCAGCCGGACAGGAGGGGCGGCTGCTGGGAGTCCGGGGCCCCCTCCTTGCTGGGGCTCCTGAGGGGGAGGAAGCAATGTTGCGAGTTGCTGCAGGCATTGCTGCTGCTGGGCCCCCAACTGCTGGATCAGTTGCTGCTGTTGCTGCAGTTGGGCAGCTGCCTGTTGCTGCTGCTGTTGCAGTTGGGTAGCCTGTTGCTGCTGGCTCTCGGCCAGGAACTTAAGGAGCTTCTCCATATCCATTATGTCCTGGGCACGCTCCTCCTCAGATCCCTTCTCTCAGGGATCAGGGAATCGCTGCCTGCATTCTCCACCAAGATGTAAGGGTAGGTAACTGGGGCTCCGCCCCTTCCGCCGGTCCGGCGGGCAAGTCCTACCCTTCCCTACGCGACCGTGCGGCCCTGAGGGGAATTAGCGGGGCCGCAGGGTCCTAACTCCCACCCTCACGCTGGGCGGGAGCCGCAGTGGGTCCACGTTAGGGCTCAGACCCTCCGGTAGGGCCGAGCACTGTCAGGGGGCTCAGGCCCTCAGGCAGGGCTGAGCACGGTTCGATAGCTAGGGGCTCAGGCCCTCAGGCAGGGCTGAGCACTGTTCAATAGCTAGGGGCTCAGGCCCTCAGGCAGGGCTGAGCACTGTTCAATAGCTAGGGGCCCAGGCCCTCAGGCAGGGCTGAGCACGGTTCAATAGCTAGGGGCCCAGGCCCTCAGGCAGGGCTGAGCACTGTTCAATAGCTAGGGGCTCAGGCCCTCAGGCAGGGCTGAGCACTGTTCAATAGCTAGGGGCCCAGGCCCTCAGGCAGGGCTGAGCACTGTTCAATGAGTCTGGGGGCTCAGACCCTCAGGCGGGGCTGGGCACTGTTCAATGAGTCTGGGGGCTCAGACCCTCAGACAGGGCTGAGCACTGTTCAATGAGTCTGGGCCCTGAGTCAGGGCAAACAACAACAAGTATAATGGGTCAAGGGGGTTCAGACCCTTAAGCAGGGGCTGAACAATAACTCAGGAGCCGGTAGACTCGGTATCGGTGTGAGGGGGGGGGGAGACTACCACCCACCAATGGGGTGGCGGGGGGGGGGGACGCAGGCCCACCCACTTCCACTGCGCCCCAGCCCGGGGCCCTAGCAGCGGAAGGCTCGCTGCAGTCAGTGGGGATCCTGACCGCAACACACTGACATTGGCTCAGGGCCTCCCCCCGGGCTACTTCCCCACTCCCCCTCCCAGGGTACCTGGGCCGTCTCCGGGTCCTCCGAAGGCCCCAGGTTCATGGGCTCCTCAGAGTCGCTGTCGGGCGGCAGGTCTGGCAAGTCCTCCTCCGGATAGCAGGCCGAGTCTGTTGGCGGCTCCTCTGGGTAATAGGCGGACGGCAGGTCCAGCGGTTCCTCCGGGTAGTGGGCGGATGGCAGCCTCGGCAGCTCCTCCCAGTCGCGGGCGGACGGCAGGTCCAGCGGCTCCTCCGGGTAGTGGGCGGACGGCAGCCTCGGCAGCTCCTCCCAGTAGCGGGCTGGCGGCTGGCTCAGCGGCTCCCCGGGGTAGTGGGCGGACGGCAGCGCTGGCGGCTGCTCCCAATAGCGGGGAAGCGGCGGGCTCGGCAGCTCTCGGGCCGGAGCCCGCCCCGGAGCGTCTGGTCTCCCTGGTGTCTGCCTCCCAACTGAGCTCTGAGGCAGGGCTTTTCTACTTCCGGGTCGGCCCCTGACCTTCCGGGGGCGGGGCTTAACAGGGCCTGGCTCTGCCCCTTCCGGCTCTTGCCAGGGGTTATCTCCCTCCCGGCCAGCAGGGGGCCACACCACCCCTTTACACCCACCCAGCCAGGTCTCTCACCCCAAAACCTCCTTTCCTCCAACCCCCCCCCAAATGACCCACCCAGCCAGGTCTCTCACCCCAAAACCTCCTTTCCTCCAACCCCCCCCCAATGACCCACCCAGCCAGGTCTCTCACCCCAAAACCTCCTTTCCTCCAACCCCCAACTGACCCACCCAGCCAGGTCTCTCACCCCCCCCAACTGACCTGCTCAACCCGGTCTCTCCCCACAGACCGGTTCGCTGCCTGGCAGTGGGTGGCTCCTTGTTTCGCCCCCTGCAACTGCGTGGCGGTGCGGCGCGTCCCGGCCCCAGCTCTGAGCCGTCCCTGGCCGGCGGCGGCAGCCGAGCACGTGGCGCGTCCCGGCCCCGCGGCTGGCGGCGGCGGCCGAGCGCGCGGCGCTTCCAGGCCCCGCGGCTGGCGGCGGCGGCCGAGCGCACGGCGCTTCCAGGCCCCGCGGCTGGCGGCGGCGGCCGAGCGCGCGGCGCTTCCAGGCCCCGCGGCTGGCGGCGGCGGCGGCCGAGCGCGCGGCGCTTCCAGGCCCCAGCGCGGAGCCAAAAAGATCTCCGCGGGCCGGATGAGAGGGCCTCGCGGGCCGCATCCGGCCCGCGGGCCGTAGTTTGGAGACCCCTGTTCTAGCCTGAATGTGATGCGGGATATATTCCTGAGATTGCAAACAATCTGCAATATTAGCTCCACAAGAGATGTGAAATAGGCCAGTGTTTCCTCAATCTTTTCTGATTATTCAAGCAGTTTTCCTCAATCTTTTCTGCTTAACTGGTTATTCAAAGTAAACCGTTGTGATCTTTCTACAGAAGTGACAAAGAGTCCTGTGGCACCTTAAAGACTAACAAAAGTATTGAAGCATTCAATTCTTGATCTTTTTACAGTTATATAAAAGTGATAGTATAAATGTATGCTACAACTCCTATTGAATGTTTTGGCCTCCCCAAAATAATGGTGTACTTTTATATTTTTTGTTTTAGCATTGTAATAAAATTGGCAGTGCCTCAGTGCCCTCATTATAGTCTTTCGTGACTTCTAGAAGGGGTGAGGAAGTTGCAACACTCAGTTGATAAACACTGTCCTCATATAACCGGTGTCTCTCCAATGCTCTCCAGAATAGAGCGGCAGTTTAGCCTTCCTTCTGCATGAAGAGGAGAGTATCTCTTCATGGATGGATGCATGGATCTAGGGGGACAATCCAACCTGATCATAGCAGCAAAACACAAAATTCACCCTTCCTTCTACCCCATTCTCCTTAAAGAGGTGTGAATTTTGAATACTAATTAGGACACTTTAAATTCTAATTTAACTAAGCATTGATATTTTATTTTTAAAGGATATAACTCAAATTTGTCTAGTGAAAGTCTGAACAATTAAAATATTCAAAAGTCAAAAATGCAAAAATTAAGTAGTTTTAACTTAGCCCTGTTGCACACATATGCAGTATTTTTGATTCTTGGTTTTCAGTTTAAATGTCCTAATGTTATTAGAAAACATTTTTTTCTACTACAACATATGAGTTTCACATTTAATGTATTTGATTTTCTTGAGAACATTCCAAATTAATTTCTAGCAGCAGCCTACCAAGTTAATGTCCTGAAAGTCTAACATATTACTCCTTGATCTAATATGTTTAGCCATGCAAACACAACTCGCTATTTTCCAGTGACTGTAAAAATCCAGTGTGTTATGAGTGAAATTAGGTTTTGTTGAGAAACTGGTTTCTAAGAGGGCAGCATTTTTTTACTCATTAAAAAGGAAAACACTTTACAGTCAGAATCAAACTTGTAAAGGAATTTGAAACTACATTATTTTAAAAGTCCAGGCACAAAATTGCCATCAAATTCTTTAGTTTCCTAAACATCCTGTCCTTAAGGATGTGTCCAATTTTTCTAACCGAAACATGATAGTTCATAAATCTCAATTGATTCATAGGGTAAGCACAATGAACATGCATATAACTTCACTTAGCATTAATTTTTCACTCTCACACACCACATGCATTTAATGTAGTGGAATTCAGACACAGAATACAGACAGATGGTATAGGGATAGAAAGAGCTGGTATGATCTACATTCATTAGTGTTCTAAAACTATGGCATTTAGTTACAGAGTTAATTGTTTACCCTCCTAACCACTAAGGATACTTGTATTAATTCCTACTGGCATCACAGCAATCACAAAGGTACAACTGCCCATGTTATGTCCCCTGATAAGGAAACTGAAACTTCCAAACCACATTCAGCTCCTGTTATATGTGGCAAACTCTTATTGAAGTCAATGGGAGATATATCTGCTTACAGTGGTTAAACTGGCTCCCCAGGTGAAAATAACTGGCAAGGTGCCACAAAATGTTAGATCTTCCTATTTGGTTACCCGAGAAGTGGGCGGGCCTAGGCCCGCCCATAACTAAAGTCCCTCCCCCAGCCTGGTGGGAGGGACACTAGGCCCGGGGCCAACTAAATACGGGGGGCAACTAATGACAAAAAGGCAGGGGAGTGCGTGAAGGTCATAGGTTCAAAACAAGGGTACAGGATGGGGACACCGAGCAGAGAACCCCGCACCGCGCCCACTGCTCCGCGAAGCTATCAAGGGAGCCAGTGGACGCTGCCCAGTGGAACTCTGCCCGGATGCGTGACTGGAGAAGTGACCTGAGGTAGGCCCCACAGTCGCAGCGTACCCCCTCGTCTAGCATCCTCCTCCTGGTCTTATAGATGGCGACTTTAGCAAGCGCCAGGAGGAGGTTGACGAGGAGGTCTCGCGACTTTGTGGGGCCACGGATGGGGTGCCCAAAAAGAAAAAGGTGGGGGGAAAAGTGCAGCCAGAACCTCAATAAGAGGTTCTGGAGGAGCCGGAATAGGGGCTGCAGCCTGGCGCACTCTAGATAGGCGTGTGCCAGGTCCTCCCTCACGCCGCAGAAAGGACAGGTGTCGGGCACGGGGAGGAACCGCGCCAAGTACACGCCCGTGCTCACGGCTCCGTGAAGGAGCCGCCAACTAATATCCCCGGCGGGCCGTGGGATCAAGGTGGAATAGAAGCTGGCCCACCGGGCAAAATGTTAGATCTTGCTCTGTATAAAACACAGCAGTTAATGCCACTACTGGGTTGTGACCCACGGTTTGAAAAACACTCTTCTGGCTCCCTCTCCCTGCCCCAGCAGTGTCTTGTGTGTGCAAGCTGGGATCTGCCAAGTCCAAAGGCCCCTGCTGGTGGCCCATTTCCGTGGAGGACAGCAAATTCTGTGAACATAGTTAATTTCTGCAAAATTCTGCATAGTGTAGGGGCGCAGAATTCCCCCAGGAGTATTCAGTTCAGCAAAGAAATGAGGAGAGAGAGAGAAAGCCCTCCCTGAAGCATCAGTAGAGGAGGAACAAGCATGTATTGGGGCAACCACTAGCAAGGCTATATTTAAGGATGAGCAACTATTTCCCTTATAAACAATCAGTTTTTGTTGGTTTATAGACTGTTTAATCACTGCTGGCTGAGAACTATCTCAGGGGAAACACCTTTTTACTGGTTGGCTCATTACAGACATTGTTTCTCATCTCTCCATGTCCACACACCCCATTCAAATGCTAGACGAATAATCCACACTCCCTGATCGGAGATAACAAGCTGGCTCAGCTTAATTGGACTAACCTTTTCACCTCCCCCCTGGCTCTTACCTACTTTTCTATAACTGCCTGTTTGTGAACAATTGAACACTTCTACTGCCTGCATCCGACGAAGTGGGTATTAGCCCACGAAAGCTCATGCTTCAAAACTTTATAGTTAGTCTTTAAGGTGCCACAGGACTTTGTTAACTCTACCTTTTTACTGTGTGATATTAAACACAATCCTTCAATTCTTTTTGAGTTAAAAGAGGCGAACGGTAGAAGTTAGAACAGGTCAGATGCTTTTTTGGTTCTGAAGCAGAGTTTTTGCTAATTTGGAACAAAATGCAGCAATCCCCTGTGCTCATGAGGTGGGCTGGAGAGAAACAAAACGCAACTCACAGCACAAGTAGGGGACATAGCTCTGGGGGGGGCTGGAATAGGCAGAATGATCAATAAAGGAGAAAAGGATCGTAGGCTGCAGTCACCCTCATATTTCGGGGGCAGCAGCTTCCCAAAGGCCCCCCGGGACTTCAGCCAGGCCGGGCCCTTGAAGTCACCCCGCAGCAGTGGGGCGGGGCGGTGAGAGGGGCCAGCGCCGCTGGGGGTTTTACTGGAGCTGGGTCCCCCGGGGCCGGCCCCGCGTGCAGCGCGAGACGGACCCGCTGCGCGTCCCGGGGCAGGGACACGTGCGCTCCATGGCCCACGCGGCAGGGCCGGGCTTCAGCCGGGCGCAGCGCTCAGGGACGCGACGCCGCGGCAGCAGCGCCCCCTGCCGCCCGTGCCGGGTAATGCGGCGCCGCCCGACCCGGCGCCCTGAAGACGCCGTGCGCGGGGCCAGCCGCGGTAGGAGCCGCTGCCCGGGTGCCTCCGAGAGGTTCCGCGCGGGGCGTGAGCCCCTCCCCGCCCCCCCGGCCTCCCTCCCCAGCCAGCCTCCCCCCGCCCCCGGGAGCGCCCCTTCGCTGTACATACCCGCTGCACTGGTCCCTCCGGGGAGCAGACACACGCCGCCCAGCCCCTGGCTAAGCAGCTGGGGGTTTAAACACAGGAGCAAAAATAAAAGAACTAGACTAGGGAAAGCAGCCCTGAGCCAGCGCCTGTCCCCTCTATATAGCCCTCAAGGTCACCCTAGCAATCAGGTGGTAGCGTGGCCGAGTGGTCTAAGGCGCTGGATTTAGGCTCCAGTCATTTCGATGGCGTGGGTTCGAATCCCACCGCTGCCAAGAAAATTTTTAGTTTCAGGTTTGGTCAAGTTTTTAGTTTCTTATCAGTATTTTAAATTTGTTTCTATTGAAAGCATGCCAGTTTTATGCCTGACGAGGCATCAATTTGGAGTTCAATTGGGAAGGAAGGGGGTATAATATTTCTCTGCTATTTCATGTCTGCTTTGTATTTCTTAATGTTTGTGAATTTGTCTTTTTCGCCATAAAAAACTCTTCCCCTTCAATGCACATATGGTTGTGGTGGTGAAGTTTCTGCTGCTCACCAAAATGGTCTGGACCTTATGGGAGCATGATTTCTCATGAGTGTTCAGCCAGTGATCATGCAAGCGGTCAAGTGGACAGATTCCTAGTTCTTATACACAGATTTGCCTATCTTCTGGGACAGATGATATGAAACTATGAAAGAGTTATTGATGCACAGACAGACAGAGGGTGAAGATCTGTGAACCAACTTTGGTAGTGAACTGCAATGAAGATCATAGAGTGCTTCGTCCTGGGCTTGAGTCTGAAGCTGACTGAGACACCCCCCCCCCCAAATCTTTGAAGCAGCCACCACCAGAGTTATGGGAACCAAACCTTTGCAGGTATTTGCTGGGTCCAGCCACCAGCTCAGAGAGTGGAGCTCTCCAGCAGGTATGCAAATCCACATGTTCAAAGGGTGCCTGGAACTGGAAGGACAGTAAACAGAATGAAGTGAGACTTGTAGACAGCGAAGGTGAAGTCTGGAATGTGGGGTTACAGACATGCACTGTTGTTAGAGGGCTGACTTTTAGGATGTTGGAAAGGGTAACTAGAATGGAATTTTTCAGCTGGGAGGTAAGATGTGGCTATTGTTGCATCAAAGGTCTCCTTGTACGAACATTATGCATTGAGAAGGGAGTAAATGGGACTTTTCAAATTCAACTGTAGGCCTAATCGGGACAAGACTTGTTTGATGACTAGCACACTGTTCTGGATCTGGTTGCTGCTTGAACTAGCCAACTGTACAATTAGGGAAAAACTTGCATGCCCAAATGTCATAGGTGGGCTTCCACCATTGCCACGCACTTGGAAAAAACCCTTAGGACCAAAGATAGACTGAAGGGGAGAAATGCGTATGGATGGATAGTGATCGGTGCTCACCAGAAATCAAAGGCACTTCCTGAGGGAGGCATATATTACCCAATAGAAGTATTAGTTCTGTAGCTTGGGGCACCATAGCAATCTCTAGTCTCCAAAGAAGGGATTATAGACTATCCTAAACATAATTCTTTTGATTTATTTGTTCTGCTTTCTTAGACATAGTGGAGGTCACCAGATTTCTTAGGGACAAGGAAATACCAGGAAATACCTTTCCCTTTGTGTTGGTAAGGAACTTCCTCTATTGTTCCCAGCTCTAGAAGAGACCATAGTTCCTGAAATGTGAGAGGGGTCCCTGAAAAGGAACGGGGAGGGTGGTTTGGGAAAGGGGAGGGAAATGAACTGGATAACATATGATGCCTTTACTGTGTCACTCAAAGGAGAATAATGCTTACTAAACTTTTTCACACATGCTTGCAGCTAGTACGTGGTTACATCATACAACGGAATGGGTGTTTCAGACACTTTGGTAATCTCATGCTACCCCTCAGACCTGAGAGCAGCATTCTCTGCATGGCTTGGATCCATATTGGGGGAAGTGGAAGAGACTGGGTGGGCCAGTGCAAGAATGCATGACACTTCCCCCCCACCCCTTTCATCCCCACAGACCTTACCTGAAAAAAGTAATATAGCCACTGAGTGTGCTACTTTTATGCCATAGCCCTCCTGAGGGTTGCAGGGATTGCTGTGGTCAGAGGGGAGTGCCTGTTAGTGAGTCTCCAATTAAGTCACATTGCCAGGAAACCCTTGGGTAAGGATGGGGTCAGGTGGAGGAGGCTTCCACTTAGACGTCAGTCATCATTAATGGATTCTGGGATAGCCATCAGGTTTGTGATCAGCCAAACAACCCCTTGGTTTTGGGAAAGCAGCCCAAACAATCTTCCTGGTGTTCTCAATCTACCTGCTTGTGCAAATAAATTTTTGTGACAATGGCTCAGTTCCCCTTATCTCTTGGAAAAACTTTGGAAAATGATGCTAAACTATATGTAACTTTCTGCATTTCCATCTAGTGGTATATTTTCAACAGATGAGATTATATTATTGAAAATAATATAATAATAATAATGTGTTTTAGATATCTACTTCATTGTTATAATCTTTCAGTAAGCGTTGTTAATTTTAGCAGCTGAAATAACTAAACAACTTACACATCACCTCTTTTAATAATTAAGTGAAAAGTAAATTTAAAAGAGGTGCTGCAGAAAAAAAGTCCTATTGCATCGACTGGCTAAATGTATAAATACAAGGTGATCTCAAAATTCATACACATCAGTCATGGACCAATAAAAATAGATAAATTATTAAGTATCACTTGAAAAAGAAAAGGAAATGCAATACCATTGGTATTATTTAAGTCAGGATTATGTCTCCATTCTGCTAGGTCCTGCAGGATCATATAGGAAGGCACAAGCCTTAGTAACTTGCAGAAAGTAGAACAAAGCAGGAGGAAATGTCCTGGACAGTGTATGTGTGTGGACTTTTCTCAAAGTTTCCTTCTTGTTTAAATAGTTTTTATAATATACTTATTTGTCCAATAACATAACATTTGCATCACTTTCAAAAGACAATGGACACACACAAACAGGACATCCACATTTCAGCTTTAAAAATATCTGGCATAAATGCAGTGCAGGATGATGACATTTCCTTAACTTAATGTTATTTCATTAATAGTATTCAATATAATTAAGGTACACAGGGGTTGTACTGGTGTCTGCTGGCTCATGAAATTAGATATTTAACTATGGCCCAGAACAAAGTGAATCAACAATTGGACACTACTTCTTGAAGTCCTGAGAAGTTTGATGGAGGCCAGTTAGAGGCTAGTGCATTGCTACTATGCTTTGTAGCTGGTATTGTGGGACATTATGAATGAGTGCTAATAAAGGTCACTCACTGCATGTGAGAGAGCCTTAAACATTCTTAATTTCAAGTACACTTTTATTTCACCTCTTATGCAGTGTCATCATACAGCTAATTCACAAAAAAAATTACATTGCTTGCATCTTTTCTGTACAGCTTGTGTGCATTTTGTATTGTTTACATGAATCTATTTTTCACTTTTGTTCTGTTTTTCAACTTCTCTGCATTCCTTGCAACAACATGCATTGGCAACAGGTCTGGTCATTCTTTCTCCTTATTCTAGCTGTGCTTGTCTTTGCTGATACAGTATTTCAGATTTACTGTAGTTCCTTCTCTTCCAGTTTGTCATCCACTTCAACAAGCAGTTTGGAAAGAAGCTCTTTTGGTGTGAAACAAATAGATCCAACAGCTTTGATTCCTGCATTTGTCATTGGTGATCATCTTTGGCCTTCTGACCTTACTATATTTAAATCTTTTAAGAAGGTTTACTGATGTGCTGTCTTTTTTAGTTAAAGCCTAAACATAACTGCCTATTACACTTGAGCAAATATCTGGTGCAGAGTAATGCAGCCGATGTGAGCCGAGGACTATACTGTGACTGATTACAAGCCAGTTTATTAATGCTCAGGAAACGTAAGTTAATGTTGGTTTTCTTTGAAAAAATGCATAATTGAAAGGTCTTGTAATGTAAAAGAAAGAAATATCAAACTTAGAAAACTGCCAATTAAAGAAAGTATGACTTTAAGGAAGATGTGATGATTCTGGTTTTCTGGTCTTGTTTTAATAAAATGGTCCACGGAATCGGCAAATGTAAACTCCTTTGGATAATAACCTAGCTCGTTACGAGCCTTATCTATTTGGAATGTGTGAGTCACAGCAATATTCCGCACCTATGAGGCAAAAGAACCAACAGTCAAAGAGCTGCAGACATTACAAACCTTGAACAAAACTCTGTTATGTGAATGGTAGCATAACAGAATATGAAAGAAAAGCAAATTGTCATATTAAAAATAACTTTGGGCCAAACTGTACACTCCCTCACATTCTCCTTCAAATTGTCCTCACAAATGAAGGGTCTTGGGGGTCTAGCGAGAAGGCTATCTTCAAGCCTTTTGGACATCTACACAGGGTACTCAAACCATCATCATCAGCATCTCTTGCTGGAGCTGCTATGCTGTTGGGCAGGCACCCTACATCCATCCATCCATCTATTGTACTTCAATGACCCCACATTACCACAATATCTGAGTGCCCATGATCTTTAGACTATTTATCTTCACTACACCTGAGGGGAGTATAGGGAACTGAGGAAAGGCTAATGACCAGATTCTAAAGATATTTAGGCACCTAAAGATGCAGATAGTCACCTAGTAGGATTTTCAGGAGTGCCTTGGCACCTGGATGCTTTTGAAAATCCCAAATAGATGCCTATCTGCATCTTTAGGTGCCTAAATACCTTCAAACTCTGACCCTAAATTGGCTTGCCCAAAGTCACACAGGAAGTCTGTGGCAGACCATGGAAATGAACATGTATCTCCCAAGCCCCAGGCATGTGCTCTGACCACTGAACCATCCTTCCTTGTGACTGTGTCACTCTCATCTTTTGAAGAGGTGGAGAGGAGCAGGTGTTGCGAAACTGCAAATATAAGCAGCATTACGGTAGGCTTGGGATGCCCTAATGGAGATCTGTTGCCTCTGAAGAGAAGATTTCTGTGGCAAGTGACTCCTCCCACTTTTGGTCCGGGTTCCAGGTCCAAACCATGCAGTCCCAACTTTGTAGTTAATCCATTGAGAAGCTGGATGGGAAGACAATGATGGTATAGAGGTGGTGCATCTTGGCACCACACATCTCTCTAAGTCAGATCAGAAGATCTTCCTCTTGCAGAAATAGTGAAGATGATCTTCCCTATGGCACATTTTAGCTACTGACACAAAGTGAAATATTTACTTGTCATTTACTAAGAGATTATTGAGATTTGTTTCTTTTTTGTCACAAATTATTAGCAATGTTTAATTATTGGTATATTCTAAAACCATTGCTTCTTATTTGCTTATGCTTTCTAAAAATAACAATCAAATTTTCTTGGGAATTATTAAATAACAACATAAATAATACAAGTGTGTTTAAATGGACAGAAATGATTTAGGCATCATATTTCTAATAACAAATATACCATGTGGTCCAAATTGTGGCTGGAATTAATTTTTGCCATGAAAACTGCAGGTTGAAGACAGAGCACAGACAGGGAGTTTTATTCTTTGACTTGTGTGAATTCTTTGTAAGCTTACTTCAACATTGTGCCCCCAGTATTACTATAACATGCTTCCTGTAAATTTTAATTAGATATTTTATAAAAAGATACATATTTCACCTCATTTCTGGTCAGCAAAGGTGTAAATTCAATAATTGGTTTCAATGCCAAGTGCAGATATTCCATTGCTGTGGCTGTGAAACAGAAAGTTACTACTTGAGATAACAATAATAAACCACTAAGATATTGTAATTTTAGTATAACTCAGGGGTGGCCAACCTGAGCCTGAGAAGGGGCCAGAATTTACCAATGTACATTGCAAAGAGCCACAGTAATACGTCAGCAATACCCCATCAGTTCCCCCCCTGCTCCTAGTGCCTCCTGCCCACTGGCAGTCCCACTGATCAGCGCCTTCCCCTCCCTCCCCATATCTCCCAGTCAGCTGTTTCATGGAGTGCAGGAGGCTCTGGGGGAGAGGGAGAGGAGCGAGGGCATAGCAGGCTCAGGAGAGGGGACAGGAAGGGATGGAGTGGGGGCAGGGCCTGTGGCAGAGCCAGGGGTTGAGCAATGAGTACCTGCCAGCATATTATAAAGTTATTAGAAAGTTGGCATTTGTAATTCCAGCCCTGGCATTAGTGCTTATACAAGGAGCTGCATATTAACTTCTGAAGAGCTGCATGTGGCTCCAGACCCACAGGTTGGCCACCCCGGTATAACTTTTCATGTGGGTAATGTTAAAGAAAATTTAAAGTGCTAAAGAACCATGGACAAAATAACGAATGTCAGTAGCACTACTTGCTTCAGTGAAATGGGTTAGATTGGGTGCTATTTTTGTAGCATAAAGTAGGGGCCTACTTGGGATTACTTGTATGAATAAAGGGTTTGCATGATTGGATGTAGGCCTGGTAGATTGATTAAAGAACTACAAGACTTTGGGAAACATAGAAATAACAAGCCATTGTAGGTTGGATTCTGCATTTGTTTCACCCAAGATTCTCATAGATGTCAGAGGGAGTTTGGGATGCACAAGATACAGAATTCAGCATTGCAAGGAAAACATCTAGGTCTGTCAAACTATTAAAAAAAAAATTGTGATTAATTGCATGATTGAAAAAATAATTGCAATTAATCACACTATTAATAATAGAATACCATTTATACAAATATTGTTGGATATTTTCCACATTTTCAAATATATTGATTTAAATTACAACACATAATACAAAGTGTACAGTGCTCACTTTATATTTATTTTTTATTATAAATATTTGCAGTGTAAAAAAAATAAATAGTATTTTTCAATTCATTTAATATAACTACTGTAGTGCAGTCTCTTTATCATGAAAGTTGAACTTAAAAATGTAGCTTTATGTACAAAAAATGTTTTATTTTTGAATGAAGTTAATGTAAAACTTTAGAGCCTATAAGTCTACTCAGCCCTACTTCTTGTTCAGCCAACTGCTCTGATAAACAATTTTGTTTACATTTGCAGGAGATAATGTGGCCCAAGATATTTACATGTCAGGTGTGCTAAAGATTCATATGTCCCTTCATGCTTCAACCACCATTCCAGAGGACATGTGTCCATACTGATGATGCTTTCTGCTCAGTAATGATCCAAAGCAGTATAGACCAATGCATGTTCATTTTCATCATCTAAGTCAGATGTCTGCATTTGTAAATTGCACTTTGATGATAAGGAGATTACACTCTGGTATTTGTATGAGGTGAATTGAAAAATACAATTTCTTTTGTTATTTTTACAGTGCAAATATTTGTAATAAAATATAAAGTGAGCACTATACACTTTGTATTATGTATTGTAATTTAAATCAATATATTTGAAAATATAGAACATCCAAAATATTTAATACATTTAAATTGGTTTTCTATTGTTTAACAGTGCAATTAAAACTGCAATTAATCGTGATGCATTTTTAAAATTACGATTAATTTTTTTGAATTAATTACGTGAGTTTACCATGATTAATCAACAGCCCTAAAACATCAATTTCAGAGTATGCAATGAGGCCAAAGTTTTTTACCTGTAATTTTTTGCATTCATATTGTAAACATCAGCTCTAGTCAAGGAGCCTGCACAAGGCTCATAGAACCCTTAATTCCCATTTAAGCCGCATTGAGATTTAAGGTGAGAGTTAAATGATGGATAAGTCTTGTGTTGGCTCTCTTCATATAGGTGAATTTCACCAGTATGTGTCATATAAACCAAATTGTCACAAAGCTAGTGAACAATTACTTTTGGAATTGCACAATTTAAAACTGTTCAGTCTTGCATTTTACAAAAGTGTCATGAAAATAAAAACTCAGAGACAAAGTAAAAAAAGTATAATAAACCAATGCATGGCATTCAGATACTATGGATGGGGGCAGGATAGACAGAAAGATTAATTAAAATATTTTACCTGCTATGTAAACTAAGCAAGTAGGAATACGTATCCATGGTGGACTGCAACCTAATTTTTCAAACTGAAAGGGATTAAAAATAGTGAATAACAAAAGAGAAACTAATAAATGTATGGATATCAGTGTATATGGAAATATTTATAGATAAACCTGGATGTTCTTTTTCAAATTAGTTAGTTGTTGTTATGGTTATTATTTTATCAGTTTTCATCTAAAAAAGATTCCAAAAATAATTACATGAGAAATGTAGGAAACGACATTTATCTGAAATAGCAGTGTATGTGAGAAAAATGAATTTTGTTTTCTTTGATCGTAATCCCAGTCATGATGCACTGATTTTTAGCAAATCATTAAAAATAAAGTAATTAATGGGAAAATATTTGTATTACAGAATAACACCCTAAGCATTCACTCTTTGTGAACCTAAAACTTTCACAGGTGTCAGTAGGAAAGAAGGATCAGGCACTAATCTGATAAAATAAATATAACAACAAGGTAGCTTTTGCTTATTCCAGTACACATTATCCTGACTTCAGTTAGTTATTAAGGCTAACATTTGGAAAGGTGCTCTTGAACCTGACATGAGCATGCAAAACCTCCAATGTGTACACAAAAGTTAAACTTGTATACATACATATTTGCATGTACAGTTTTCAAAATGCGGGCCTACAGTTTTTCTACATTCATGGTATTGTATCTATCTATATAAAAGTAAAATGGTGTATGCGTGCGTGCGTGCGTGTATGTACGTTCCCTTACTCCTTCCACACTGTTTGAGCTAGAGACTTGATATTTGGTACAGTTATAGGCCTTAGGGTCCTAATCAGGGTAAGAGTTGAAAATTTTTCAAATCTCACCTCTGACGCCCCCCAGGGGTGAAATTACTTAAAGGCCAATCACATCAGCTGGGCAGCTGCTGTTCTCTGTGACATAGTTATGATGTCATAATACCACCCTCCAACGGACCCTGCACTCGCTCAGCTCTCTGCCCCCTCCCCCTCCAACGGACCCTGCACTCGCTCAGCTCTCTGACCCCTCCCCCCTCCAACGGACCCCGCACTTGCTCAGCTCTCTGCCCCCTCCCCACCTCCGACGGACCCGAGTTGGGTTTGGTTGGAGGGCAAGTGAGGTAGGGGTGTCGTGTTTGGTCGGGGGGTGAGGTGGGGGTGTCGGGTTTGGTCGGGGGGTAAGTGAGCCGGGGGTGTTGGGTTTGGTCTGGGGGCTGGGAAGGTGTCGGGGTGGGTGGGGGGTGAGGTGTGGGTGTTGGGGTTGGTCAGGGGGTGTTGGGTTTGGTGGGGGGGGTAAGGTGGGGGTGTTGGGTTTGGTTGGGGGGGTGAGGAGGGGGGTCGGGGTTGGTCGAGGGGTAAGTGAGGTGTGGGTGTCGGGTTTGTTTGTGGTGGTAGGTAGGGGTGTCGGGTTTGGTTGGGGGAGAAGTGAGGTAGGTGTGTCAGGTTTGGTCTACGGGGGGGTGAGGTGTGGGTGTTGGTCAGGGGGTGTTGGGGTTGGTAGGGGGGTGATGTGGGGGTGTTGGGTTTGGGTTGGGGGTGAAAATGTGAGTCGGGGTTGGTTGAGGGGTAAGTGAGGTGGGGGTGTCGGGTTTGGTCGGGGGGGTGAGGTGGGGGTGTCAGGTTTGCTCTCTGCCCCTTCCCCCCTCCAACGGACCCCACACTCACTCAGCTCTCTGCCCCCTCCCCACCTCCCACGGACCCATTTTTGCTAGTTTGAAATAATTATATGTTATATGTTATATGTACATACTAGTGGAGTTATCCATTCAAAAATGTTGACCTTCTTGCCATCATTTATGTAGTATGCCTGACCACTCTGTTAAAGAGACAGAGAAAAGACAGCTTAGTAACATGATACTGTGAATGGAGTAACATTTTTTCATTCTCCTCTTTAAATATCTGTAATGATTTTATAAATAATATAGCAACATAAATAAAAGTATATGCAGATCAACAGGTTACCTAAATTCTGTTTGAATTGACAACCATTTTGTAAACAGTTTAAACTGACTGCCATAACACCAATCATTTTAGTTTGATTAATAACACCAGCTTCACTGTAAAATTGCTGATTACAAGTTTATTGCTGGTAAAATGTTATTTTACTGTGATTTCCATACATAATGAAATGGATTCTAAACTGACACTTTAATAATGTGTGCCATCTTGGAACACACAGGAAATATCAAAGGTTATGTTCTGTTCTTAGTTACACTGGTGAGACCCCATTGAAGGCCAGGTGACTGTACTTGTGGAAGTAAAGTATGGCCTATTACCTTTTTCCTGTTAACAGCTTCACATATAAAAAACACATAACACTAGTATATGCTTTGATAGTCTTACCAATGTACTTTCCTTTTAAATTATTTTAAACAGGGTAAAAAATTGTGCTAATAAGGAAGAAAAGACATGCAACATTTTTTTTAAAATAGATGCACTTGTATTGACTGAGCCGAGCTGGTAGTTTTCATGTGCAAATATATAGGTAAGAGCCGGCAGCAGCATATATAGTTAAGGTTGTCTAAGACTTTCTTTCCATAATTAAACACATGATAGGTCCTGTCTCTGCAAACTGATCTGCCATTGGCAACTACTTGGTGAGGAAGAGAGTATCTCAAACCACATTTCCCACCCTCAATCCCACTCCTATAATGGCCTCTGTGTATAGTGAGGATTGGGTAAAACAGCCCCAACTCCATTCTCTAATTGTGTATTGCTCCTTTGCTCCTGTTGGAGAAATAATAATAAAGATAACTTGGGGAGAATATTTTCCTATTGGTGGACTGGGTCTTTCACTATGTAGTGCACTCAGTGTTCTTAGTGCCACCAAAGTAGCTGGTACTTCATGGCAATAGAGCAAGGCAAAGGCCATGCACAGGAGGACCATGATGTGAGCATTTAGAGCTAGTACCATGATTCTGTTCTGATTATAGCTATTTTAATTTTAAACTTGTATCAAACAGACAGGAGTTGCAGTTTTTTTCTTTTTACTTACAGCTATATAGTTCTTCTCAGAGGTAAGAGCCACAGCAGCCAGGATATGAGCCTGTACAAGATTCTGTATATGAACCCAGTTCATTTTGGCAGAAGGGTCTCCAAACTTGAAGTGAAACAGCCCGTTCTGAATATTAGCCTGCAAAAACATACAAACAGGAAATCATTGCAGGATGTGGCTTAATTTTGCACATAAAAGGATTACATCAAACAGAGCCCAGTCCTTCCCCCACTGAAGTTAATGGGAACTTCACCACCAGACTTCCATGCCTCCAGGATAGGATGCTTAATCAAAAATGAAAAAGGTTGCTATTTACTAAGGGGATGTATGACTCAATTACTGTGTTTGAGATTTCTAATCTATATTGTCTTTTTGTCATTTATTAGAACAGAAATTGAATCAAATACTGTGGCCAGATCTTAAAAGTAGATCTGGATAATTTAATGACGTGTTAATGAACAAAATTTAAAGTAATCAAATATCATGCTCCAGAAAGTAAGCCAATCGCTTTAAACAGTCAAGAGGGAACATCCTCATCCCCACCTACAATGTTAGTCAATTTGCTAGGTGTATTATTTGAGAAAGACTTCTGAAGAAAGTTACCCCTCTTTTTATATATATATAATGAGCAAGGGAAACTGATTTTGCCCTGACACACACATATATATATATATATATGTCAGGGCAAAATCAGTTTCCCTTGCTCATTCTCACCATTTACTCTTCCTCACCAGCAATCACATAGTTAAATTCCCAGAGTTGTGAAATCATTAGCTTGAAGCTTTAGAAGTTCAGTGAAATATTGCTTTGACAACAAGTTGTTTTTGTAGTGTTATCTGTACCTAGAATGTAACCTTGCCTAGACAATTAGTCTGTAGGCCCTCATTAGATGAGCTAATGCGTTATATCTCTAGATTGCATTATATGTATGTTGCTACTTTTCTAGAGAAGAATAGACTCTGTATTCATAAGCTGTTGGCATAATGTAGGTGTTATCAAGGTCAACACACCAGCTGCATCAAGAGGGCACTGACCTGTGATTGATGTAATGGTTTGCTGATGCGCATGCTTCAAGTAGGTCTTTCCCTCCCTCCACCCATTCCCCCTCCCCTTTGAATATACTCTATAAAAGTTTGCTTGGTACCCACAATAAAGGGAGCTGCTGCTAACCCCCTTTCTTGACCGAGAGGAGGGTGCCTCAGTTTCCCCTTTGATCAAAGTTGCGTTGTGTGTTCCTTCAATGGTCTCTGACTGCTTGTGAGCTTTTTGCCTCAACTCCGCCACAGCAATCCGGAGTGTTAAGATAAGGGGGAGAGACACGATCTTTAATTTTCCCCCTAACATACATATATATGATATAAAAATATATATAATATAAAAAGAGGGGTAACTTTCTTCAGAAGCATTAATAGTCTCTAGGAAAGCTACTGGACTAGGATTAGTAGTCTGAATGAAAATGGGAAATTATAGAATTATAGAAGTGTAAGACTGGAAAGGACCTCAAAAGGTCATCAAGTCCAGTCCCCTGTACTCAAAGCAGGACTAAGTATTATCTAGACAGTCCTTGACTGGTGCTTGTCTAACCTGCTCTTAAAAATTTCCAATGACAGAGATTCCACAATCTCCCGAGGCAATTTATTCCAGTGCTTAACTGTCCCTCAGCCTTCTCTTTTCCAGACTAAACAAACACAGTTTTTTCAATCTTTTCTCATAGATCAGGTTTTCTAGATCTTTAATAATTTTTGTTGCTCTGCTCTGGACTTTCTCCAATTTGTCTACATCTTTCCTGAAATGTGGCACCTAGAATCGGACACAGTATTCCAGCTGAGGTCTTATCAGAATGGAGTAGAGCAGAAGAATTATTTATGCTTATGAAACTCTCATGTCTAGAAGATACTTCTTGCTCTACTGTGTTTCTATTTTTTGTCTTCTGTTAAGGACCATCACCAATTTAGGGCCACTTACTGCTCTCTGATTCTCCAGTTGAAGTTATTGGTATTGGGACATTTGTGAGTGTATTTTAACTCTGTGTTATAGGTACAGAATCCTAACTCATTGTGTTGCAAGAATTCATTATGATGCAAGTATTGTCTCTTGTTCTGAGGGATGTCCCTTTTTTAAGACTCAAACCTGCTGCTATCTCACTTTAATTATTGTGAATTATTTATATTGTAAATGCTAAATCATTCAATTGAATTTACTGAGAATTATATAGGCTAAAGAAATTAACCACACATTGTTTAAAGTGTTATCTGCTCTCTTGTCTTCTTGTGGCCTTATACCATATTAATGTGTGGAAAGTCCATATGTATTTCATACTGCATATTTAACAGTATGTCTTCAATCATTTTCTATAGGTTTCAGGTGTATGCGCGCTATAGTAGCTGTTACATTAATCCATAAATGGTCTCACATCAGTGCATTATTTAAACATATGCTACTTTCTCTAGCATTCTTATATAAATTACCAGGGCCGGCGACAGGAATTTGGGGGCCCCGTACGCAGATCGTGCGGGACCCCCCCTGGCCGGTCTCCTGCCGCCCGCGGGGGCCCCCCCCCGTCTCCCACCGCCCGCGGCCCCCCCCCCCGGTCTCCTGCCACCCGCGGGGGCCCCCCCCAGCCGGTCTCCCGCCGCCCGCGGGGCCCCCCCCCGGCCGGTCTCCCGCCGCCCGCGGCTCCCCCCCCCCCGGCCAGCGACAAGGGGGTACAGCAGCGTACCGGGCCCGCCCCGGATTTAAGGGGGCCCCCCCTTAAGTCCGGGGCCCGGTACAGCTGTACCCGTTGTACCCCCCTGTCGCCGGCCCTGTAAATTACATATGATTTTGTTCCATGTACATACATACAAAAGGAACAGTAGATTTGCCACCCACTTTACTCTCCTAAGTGAAATACTAGAAAAGAAGTTTCTTCTGCTAAAGTTCTGGGTTTTTTTAAAATTGGCTTCATGCATATCTATGAGTATTCCCCTGTACAATACAACTGAAATCACTTAAACTACAAATGGAAAACAGCTGGTGACAGGACTGATATTTAAGTAGGGATTCAGTGACACTCCCCATGCCCAAATGTCATGGACAGTTCCTTTATGCCAGTCCCCAGGCTCCTTTTAAGACCTAATAATAATAAATGGAGATATACCAATCTCCTAGAACTGGAAAGACCTTGAAGGTCATCGAGTCCAGTCCCCTGCCTACACTAGCAGGATCGAGTACTGTCCCCTGACAGATTTTTTGCCCCAGATCCCTAAATGGCCCCCTCAAGGATTGAACTCACAACCCTGGGTTTAGCAGGCCAATGCTCAAACCACTGAGCTATCCCTCCCCCCCCCATGGCTAGTAGCCTTCCATTGCACCCTATGACCCTTGACCCCCTGCCACTTTGCTATACACTAGTTGTCATGGAGATATCACAGGACCCTGTTAGAGGTAGCAGTTTTGAGTTGGGAAAGGCAGAGTTACAGATGTCACAAAGGAAGGACACTTAAAACCTGAGATCTTTAACAGGGAGAAGGAGTGTGGGGGTGAGAGAGCTTGTGAAAGCGGGAAAGGAAGGAGATGTGGGATTCAGCAAGGGGATAGAGAAAGAAGGTTTGAGGGTCAGTGAAGGGGGAGACTGTGGTGGAGTTTGGGAGAAGTAAGGCGTGGAGAGGAGAGTGAGAGGGTTTAGAGGGCAGTGAAGAGTTTTAGGAAGGAATAGTGAGGGTGTCTGGGGGGAGTGGAAGTGGAAATAAGTGGGTCTTGGGGGATTGTGAGAGAAGACAGAAAGAGGATTTAGGGAATAGTGGGGGGAACAGAAGATTTGCAACAGAGTGAGGAGAAAGAATATTTGAGGGAGTTTAAAAATAATGTTTGGAAACGAAGAGATTTTGTATCAGTGAAGGAAAGGAGTAGTAAATATTTTTGAGTGCAAATGGAAGGGAAGTGAGGTGAATTGGGAAGTAGTGAAAGGGAGGAAGGATGCAAGGGTAACCAGGTGTCCTGATTTTATAGGGACAGTCCCGATTTTTGGTTCTTTTTCTTATATAGGATCCGATTACCCCCCTCCTGCCCTCCATCCCGATTTTTCACACTTGCTGTCTGGTCACCCTAAAAGATGCGCTTGTGGCTAATGCACTGGAGTGGGACTAAGGAGATCTGGGGTTTATTCCCTTTGTGTCCTCGGGCAAGTAACTTACATCTCTCTGTGCCTTAATTTCCCATATGCAAAATGTGAACAAATACTTCTTTACCTCATAGGGTTTTGTGGTAATAAATCCATAAATATTTGAGAGGCACTCAGATAATCTGGTGCCAAATAAGTACTAATATATGTAGTAAATAGCCAGCGGATTGAGGGGAAAGAGTGAAGTTGTCTTCGGAGCAGCGGAGGGGGCTTGGGGGAAGTGAGAAGGAGGTTTTGCAGAAATGAGTCGGAGTTGGGAAAGTTTTTTGGGCCAGTGACAGGGAAAGGAGTGTAAGACACGTTAAGGACAAATAAGGGAAGAGTGTGAGGAGATGTGGGAAGCAGTGAAGAGAACTGAGAATTGTGAGGAGAGAGTTTCCAGAAATGAAAGATAGGAAAAGACTGAAAGAGAAAGAGAGATTTGGGGTACTTTGAAGACCTACAGAGGGGGTGGGTTAGTTGGAGCATATGAGGAAGTAGAGAGTTAGGGGGCAAACAGAGAGAGAATGAGGGGTTTTGGAGGTAGTTAGGGGGAAAGTGAGGAAGTTTGAGATCACTGAGGAGAGAGTGAGGGGGTTTTAGGCAGAAGGAAGGATTAGAAGAAAGAATTGGCAAAGAACACAAGAAAGAAAAATGAGGAAAGGGAAAGGTGGGAAAGGGAAGGGATAAGTGAACTGGAGGGAAAATGAGGAGTCAGCTGAAAGGAAAAATGGTGAAAAATAAGAAACTGATATGAAAGAATCAGAAAAGAGTCTTGAAGACAAAGGAGACCTGCAGGAAAAGCTGTAGATAAAATAAACTGAAATTTTAAAAATTATTGAACAGAATGAAGGAAAATAGAGGTTGAAAAAGATGAAAGAAAAATATATACACCAAGACACACTACAGAGAAAATGGGAAAAAAGGAAGATCAAAATGAAGAAGCATAGTAAGTTTATCTATCTATATAATTATATATTATTATTATATACACAATGTAATTAGAAAATGTTGTAATTAAATAAATTACATACACTACCCCATCCCATCATTTATGTCAAATATGTAGCATATGCAAATAGGATATAATAGGATGGTGTCACATAAAGGTTTTAGTACCATAATTTTGGGATGGTTATGTTACTCATGAGTAATCAATCCACAAGTGATTTATGTAGATCACCTCACATGAGTATTGAAAACTATTTTACCACAACACACCAGCATGTGTATTTTATATGCCACATATTTGACAGAAAAATTACTATATGGATATCTTGTACATTTTATTGTAATGATTTGTTGTATCTCTCCTTCTATGAAGTCAAGTTCCTTAGTTAGCATGAGACCAGCTGTACAGGAATAACTTTCTCACTCCATTAGGTAATCCCCCACATGTCATGGCTGAGGCAGACTGGAAGGTCAGCATTGCCCATGTGTACCAGTCCTGTGGCCAAACACATGACTTCCTTTTCTAAATCTATCAATCATGCATCACGCCAGAACCCTGCATTTTAGCACAACCCTTCCCTGCTCCTGTGAAATATACAGATGTTATTTATTCAGAGCCCTACATAACTTTAAGGAGTAATCTGCCCTCAAAACAAATAACTTGTAATCATGCACACTCTGTCTTCTTAACACTACACTAAGCCAACCACCTAAAATAAAGCAAGATTAAAAAAAAAAGTAAACATGGGCACCTCTTGTTGCCCTTTAGTAACCTACTGAATTAGAAAGTATTTCAAACTCCTTAGCCTGCTTCATTGGATAATGAAAGTTGTTAATGGTTGATGCTAGAAATAAGATATTTTGCTTTATCCTCTTTTATTAATATTTTAAAACTTTTGAGTATAAGTTGCATAGTGAAGTCTGAAATGGATCTGAATTTATTAAAGTACAAGCTCTAAACCGTTTCAGATCAGTGCTGAATTTACATTTGCTTGCGATGAGGAATGACTTTATTGTCTATTTTTATATCTACTGTATATTCTTTAAAGATATATTTTCTCTTTAAAGCATGTGCTATTTTATTAATTGTAATGTTTTAAAAAACTAAGAACAGATTGTAGCTATTACCAGACAACTAGCCAATTAATCTATGACATTAATTATAACAAATGCTATTGTATATTAATGAAAAGTTGTACTGATAAAATAAAATAAAATAAATACTGCTACTCGAGGCAGATGTCTTTGCTCTCCTGGTCCGTAGATGCCTGGTGGGCGAAGAACACATGTACGGAACGTATCACCTCCTAGGATATATGATAAAATTGATTCTCAAATGACTTTCATATCACTGCATTACAGGTACTTTTCATAGGCTATGACTATCCAAATGTATATAAAACGAGGGCCCAAAGCTGTAGCCACTCCATGTGCAGAACTTACTTTGAGGTAAATGATTTTCATCTTCCTTTAAAAAAGGAAATTAAATTAGTACTTCTGAAAGGTGCTGGCTTGGTAAGCCCCCCACAGTTTATTTCTTTATCTACAAAACATCCACAACATAGACAGTAACAATATAAAAATTTACCAAACTGCCTTGCCAATGTGCTTCAAATTCTGATTTGAAGGGATCCCCTCTGGGTATTTCAATACAGTCCATACCGTTTTTGATCTATGCTTTAAGATAGCCAAAAAGAATATCAATTGTGACAATATTTTTTGTGAACTAGTATCGAATAAAAATTGGAATAAGCTCACCAAACTAATTTTACATAGACCATGAACCACGATCAGGAAGCATTGGCTTTCAGTCACTAAAGATATGAGCTGGATTTGAACCATTAATTTATAGATGAAAGGCTTTGAATACTTGGCCCAATCCTGCTTCCATTGAAGTTGATGGCAAAATTATCATTGACTTGAATGGGAGCAAGACTGGGCCCATCTCTCTATTTTCCCATAGTACATTGGTGATCTAGTTCATCATATCAGAATAATTAAATTCTTCATACACTATCACAAGACTTTGATGAAGTGCAGTACCTAATCTTGATATAGCACTAAATCCAAGTTTCATGTTTAACTGTATTTAAAACCGACGAACCATCTTAGGTCATGTTTACACTGCACTTTTGTCATTAAAACTTTTGTTGCTCAGATGTGTGAAAAATCACACTGCCTAACAACAAAAATTTTAATGATTAAAAGTGCCGGTGTGGACAGTGCTTCATCATTAATGAGAGGTTCTCCCATCCATAAAGCTACTGCCCCTTGTTGGGGGTGGTTTTATTTCGCCACCGGGAGAGCCCCCAATGACAAAGAGCAGCTACACTGCTTGTGTTTAATGGTGCGGCTGCAGTGGCACAGCTGTATTGTTGTAAGGTGTGCAGTGTAGATATAGCCCTAATCTCCTAAATAGCTATATAATACATATGACTGGAATAAGTTATAGAGAAACAAGGTGGATGAGGTAATATCTTTTACTGGATCAACAGAAGTTTGCTTTCTTATTAAAGACAATGATCCCATGTAACACAGAAATTGGTCCAGTAAAAGATATTACCTCACCTACCTTGTCTCTCTAATAGCCTGGGCCCAACATGGTTACAACAACACTGCATAGAGTAAGTTTTGTGATTTATTTGTCATACAGGTGTGAAATTATAAGATAATGTTAACAATGTGAATTATTATTGTAAAGAGCTATCAATGAAAGATGAAAGAAATAAGACATAACAAATAACTTTTTTTATACATGAAATCATCCCCCTGGGATTGAAATTAACATTCATAGCATTATATTAGCCACTTGCGGTAGTTTACAAGTATCAGATGAAAAAAGTCCTTTCTGGAAAATGTCCACAGCTAAATTTAACTCAGTGTCACTTGGTCACATGGTATCATGTTGCACTTTACTCTGATTTGTAATGAACTGGCAGTTATAGTATCTCCAGGTGAGCTCAAGCATTCAAGTGTATAACTGACTCCCTCAACATGGAAAACTCTGGGAAGCCCTAATAAATAATTCCAGGCTAAAGTATCAAATGGCTTCTGCAAAGTTTAATCTATAACAGTAGGGAACTAATGCTTTAATCAGCAGTCATATTGACTTATGTTATACAACACTTTCAAAATAAGAACATAAGAACATAAGAACATAAGAACGGCCATACTGGGTCAGACCAAAGGTCCATCTAGCCCAGCATCCTGTCTACCGACAGTGGCCAATGCCAGGTGCCCCGGAGTGAGTGAACCTAACAGGTATGATCGAGCGATCTCTCTCCTGCCATCCATCACCCCCCTCTGACAGACAGAGGCTAGGGACACCATTCATTACCCATCCCGGCTAATAGCCATTTATGGACTTAGCCTCCATGACTTTATCCAGCTCTCCTTTAAACCCTGTTATAGTCCTAGCCTTCACAGCCTCCTCAGGTAAGGAGTTCCACAGGTTGACTGTGCGCTGTGTGAAGAACTTCCTTTTATTTGTTTTAAACCTGCTGCATGCCAATTTCATTGAGTGGCCCCTAGTTCTTCTATTTTGGGAACAAGTAAATAACTTTTCCTTATTTACTTCCTCCACACCACTCATAATTTTATATACCTCTATCATATCCCCCCTTAGTCTCCTCTTTTCCAAGCTAAAAAGTCCTAGCCTCTTTAATCTCTCTTCATATGGGACCCGTTCCAAACCCCTAATCATTTTAGTTTCCCTTCTCTGAACCTTTTCTAGTGTCACTATATCCTTTTTGAGATGAGGAGACCACATTTGTATGCAGTATTCAAGATGTGGGCGCACCATGGATTTGTATAAGGGCAATAAGATATTCTCCGACTTATTCTCTATCCCTTTTTTAATGATTCCTAACATCCTGTTTGCTTTTTTGACTGCCGCTGCACACTGCGTGGATGCCTTCAGAGAACTATCCACAATGACTCCCAGGTCTTTTTCCTGATTGGTTGTAGCTAAATTAGCCCCCATCATATTGTATGTATAGTTGGGGTTATTTTTTCCAATGTGCATTACTTTACATTTATCCACATTAAATTTCATTTGCCATTTTGTTGCCCAATCACTTAGTTTAGTGAGATCTTTTTGAAGTTCTTCACAGTCTGCTTTGGTCCTTACTACTTTGAGCAGTTTAGTATCATCTGCAAACTTTGCCACATCACTGTTTACCCCTTCCTCCAAATCATTAAATAAGTTGAATAGGATCGGTCCCAGGACTGACCCTTGGGGAACACCACTAGTTACCCCTCTCCATTCTGAAAAAGTTCCATTTATTCCTACCCTTTGTTCCCTGTCTTTTAACCAGTTTTCAATCCATGATAAGATCTTCCCTCTTATCCCATGGCAGCTTAATTTACGTAAGAGCCTTTGGTGAGGGACCTTGTCAAAGGCTTTCTGGAAATCTAAGTACACTATGTCCACCGGATCCCCCTTGTCCACATGTTTGCTGACCCCTTCAAAGAACTCTAATAGATTAGTAAGACACGATTTCCCTTTGCAGAAACCATGTTGACTTTTGCCCAACAATTTATGCTCTTCTATGTGTCTGACAATTTTATTCTTTACTATTGTTTCAACTAATTTTCCCGGTACGGACGTTAGACTGACTGGTCTGTAATTGCCAGGATCACCTCTAGAGCCCTTTTTAAATATTGGCGTTACATTAACTATCTTCCAGTCACTGGGCACAGTAGCCGATTTAAAGGATAGGTTAAAAACCCTCGTTAATAGTGCCGCAATTTCACATTTGAGTTCTTTCAGAACTCTTGGGTGAATGCCATCTGGTCCCGGTGACTTGTTACAGTTAAGTTTATCAATGAGTTCCAGAACCTCCTCTACTGATACTTCAATTTGTGACAATACCTCAGATTCGTCACCTACAAAAGACAGCTCAGGTTTAGGAATCTCCCTAACGTCCTCAGCCGTGAAGACTGAAGCAAAGAATTCATTTAGTTTCTCTGCAATGACTCTGTCATCTTTAAGTGCTCCTTTTGTATCTCTGTCATCCAGGGGCCCCACTGGTTGTTTAGCAGGCTTCCTGCTTCTGACATATTTAAAAAACATTTTGTTATTACCTTTTGAGTTTTTGGCTAGCTGTTCTTCAAACTCCATTTTAGCTTTTCTTATTACATTCTTACACTTTATTTGGCAGTGCTTATGCTCCTTTCTATTTACCTCACTAGGATTAGACTTCCACTTTTTAAACGATGCCTTTTTCTCTCTCACTGCTTCTTTTACTTGGCTGTTAAGCCACGGTGGCTCTTTTTTAGTTTTCTGGCGTTGTTTTTTAATTTGGGGTATACATTTGAGTTGGGCCTTTATTATGGTATCTTTGAAGAGAGTCCATGCAGCTTGCAGGGATTTCACTTTAGTCACTTTACCTTTTAATTTCCGTTTAACTAACCCCCTCATACTTGCATAGTTCCCCTTTTTGAAATTAAATGCCCCAGTGTTGGGCTTCTGAGGTGTTATTCCCACCATAGGAATGTTAAATGTTATTATATTATGGTCACTATTTCCCAGCGGTTCTTTTATAGTTACCTCTTGAACCAGATCCTGCGCTCCACTCAGGACTAAATCTAGAGTTGCCTCTCCCCTTGTGGTTTCCTGTACCAGCTGCTCCAAGAAGGAGTCATTTAAAGTATCAAGAAATTTCATCTCTGCATTTCGTCCCGAGGTGACATGTACCCAGTCAATGTTGGGATAATTGAAGTCTCCCACTATTATTGGGTTCTTTATTTTGACAGCCTCTCTAATCTCCCTTAGCATTTCGTCATCCCTATCACTGTCCTGATCAGGTGGTCGATAATAGAGCCCTATTGTTATGTTCTTATTAGAGCATGAAATTACTATCCATAGTGATTCTATGGAAGATGTGGATTCATTTAAGATTTTTACTTCATTTGATTCTACACTATCTTTTACATAAAGTGCCACTCCCCCGCCCCCACGACCTATTCTGTCCTTCCGATATATTTTATACCCTGGAATGATTGTGTCCCATTGATTGTCCTCGGTCCACCATGTTTCTGTGATGCCTATTATGTCAATATCCTCCTCTAACACGAGGCACTCTAGTTCACCCATCTTATTATTTAGACTTCTGGCATTTGTGCACAAGCACTTTAAAAACTGGTCACCGTTTATCTGTCTGCTCTTCCCTGGTGTGTCAGATTCTTTATGTGAAAATTTCTCATCTGATCTGGCCCCTCCTTTATCCTTTTCCATCCTTTCCTGTCTAAAACCTAGAGAATCTCTAACAACAGACCCTCCTGTGAGAGAAGTCTCTATCCGATCCACGTGCTCCTCTGCAGCAATCGGCTTTCCCCCATCTCTTAGTTTAAAAACTGCTCTGCAACCTTTTAAATGTTTAATTGAAAATTAAAATTAAAATGTTTAAAATGATTAATTGAAATAAGGTTTATTTTTTAAACTCTTCTATCCCTTTAAAGAAATGCTGGCATTCAAAAGTAAGTGTTGTATTATACATGTTGTAGAAGTTGTAAACATTTTAAAATTATTTTTAGGGAAAATGTTTTAATTTTCTGGTATTTTGCTTTCTCATATCTTTCTATAAATTGGTGAGTATAAGAACATAAAACATAAGAACAGACCAAAAGTACTGTATCGTGTCTTCCGATAACAATCAATGCCACATGCCCCAGACGGAACAAACAGAACAGGCAATTATCAAATGATCCACAACCTGTTGCCCATTCCTAGCTTCTGGCAAACAGAGGCTAGGGACACCATCCCTGCCCATCCTGGCTAATAGCCATTGATGGACCTATCCTCCATGAATTTATCTAGTTCTTTTTTTGAACCCTGTCTACTATCCTGGCCTTCCCAACATCCTGTGGCAAAGAGTTCCACAGGTTGACTGTACACTGTGTAAAAAAATACTTCCTTTTGTTTGTTTTAAATCTGCTGCCTATTAATTTCATTTGGTGACCCCTAGTTCTTTTGTTATGAGAAGTAAATAACACTTCCTTATTAACTTTCTCCACACCAGTCATGATTTTATACACCTTTATAATATCCCCCCTTAGTCATCTATTTTCCAACTGAAAAGTCCCAATCTTATTAATCTCTCCTCATACAGAAGCTGTTCCATACCCCTAATCATTTTTGTTGCCCTTTTCCAAACCCTTTCCAATTCCAATATATCTTTTTTTCAGATTAGGTAGCCACATCTGCACTCAGTATTCAAGATGTGGGCGTACCATGGATTTAAACAGAGGCAATATGACATTTTCTGTCTTATTATCTATACCTTTCTTAATGATTCTCAACGTTCTATTAGTTTTTTTGACTGCTGCACATTGAGTGGATATTTTCTGAGAACTATCCATAATGATCTTGTCAACTTGAGGAACACACACACACACACACACACACACACACACACATATATAGAATCATTAAGAAAGTTATAGATAATAATACACATACACACACACATATGCACACACCACATGTCAGTTAGATATGACATTGGGACAAGTAATAAATCCCATTATGTTGTTAATAGCTGAAGTAAATTAATGATAATTGAAAAGTACCTGCTACTGGAGTTCCATTAGCTGCTAGTACCATTTGATCAGCAATTGATTTGGTCTTGGAATAATGGTCAATATGCTAAAAAGAAAGAGCAATATATTATGGTTTTGTTTAATTACATCAATATACTCTGTAAATGACAAAAATAAACTTTTGTCAAACAGGTTTCTTGTAATCAGTGCAGTAACAGTTCTCAAAATTAAGTTGTGGGGGTACTAATTTAGGGAAAAATGCCTAAATTAGTGTTTTATAAGTGAGGCAGACAGGGTTGCCTTTACGAATCTGGATTTCCAGTTGACTGTAGTCTAGGGGTGGGCAAACTTTTTGGCCTGAGTGCCACATCAGGATTGCAAAACTGTATGGAGGGCCAGATAGGGAAGGCTGTGCCTCCCCAAACAGCCTGCCCCACCTCCTATCTACCCACTCCCAACACATCCAACCCTCCCTACTCCTTATCCCCTGACCACCCCCCTTCCAGAACCTCCCCAAACCTAAATGTCTCCCCACCCTCTATCCAACCCCCCCGCCCCCTGACTGCCTTCCCTCAGAATCCCCAACCCTTCTAAAAAACCCCAGCTCCTTGCCCCCTCCTGAGACCCCCGTGACCCAAATCACCCTCCAGGATCCCACCACATCCATCCCCCCCTACTCCCTGTCCCCTGACTTCCCCAATCCCATCCACACCCCTGCCCCTGACAGGCCCTCCGGAACCCCCACATGCTATCCACCCCCCCCCCCCGTCCCTGTCCCCTGGACTCTCTTCCCCTTATCCAACTCCCTGGCCCCAGCCGCCTTACCACACCCTCAGAGTAGCATGTCTGGCTCTGGCCAGACACACTGTTGCGCTGATCCACAGGAGTGCACAGCCTCATTCCCCAGAGTGCTGCTCACATGGCGGTGTGGCTCTGGGGGAGGAGGGACAGCAGGGGAGGGGCTGGGAGCAGCCTTCCCAGCCAGGAGCTCAGGGGCCGGAAGTGGCCCACGGGCCGTAATTTGCCCATCCCTGCTGTAATCCATTTGAAGAAATATTTTAAATCTTATAACAATGTAAAATATTGTTATAATAGTGTTACTCAGATTTTAATAGCTTAATATTTTTAAATTTGAATATGTTTCTATAGTAATAGAAAAACATTCAAAATATTTATGATTTTTAGTGTATGAGTTGATGATTATGTGAGAATTCTTGTGTTTGCTTTTCATGTAGTGTTTACTTCCCCCCCCCCAAGTTATTCAGAATAACATTATTTTAAAAATAGTGTATGAATCATAGTGGTAGGTAGGTACTACATTGTATCAACAGAAGTATTTTAATGGAAAGAGAAGATAGGAAAAATAAAAATGTACATGAACTGATAATGTTCACTTTCTTATTAAAGACAATGATTCCATAATAAAAAGTGCAGATTTTCCATTTCAGTATTGAGTTTGAAAATAGAGAATAATATTTGACCAGAGAGAAAACAGGTATATAAATAAAGATAATGAATATAAAGACTTAGATAGATCCTAATCCATACAAAGGGATCTTTATATCCTTGTTGAGCTGTATTAACTACACTGGGACTCTTCATGAGCATAAGGACCCTCGTGATCCATAGTCAGGGTCTTGATGGCCAGCAAAGTATATACTAACGGTTACTTAAAATAATTATGTATTGTGTATCAAATGGTGTCTATACAATTTTGAAAAATAGAAGATTTTTCTTTTTTTGTATCCTTTTGCGTCCAGTGTTGTTCAGAAATAGCAGAACAAAGCAATAAAAAATAGAGAAAACATGAAACAAATAGTACAGGCAAAATACCTTTTCTAGTGGAAAATATGGCACAGTTTCCTCATTGCCGTCTTCAATGGGATTCCCTCCAAACACCACATTCACTGTACTAGTATATATCAGTCTGGGGATGTTCTGTTGTTTGCAGACTGCAGTGGTATGCAAAGTAAATTATTTCAATAGAAATTAGAATAATAAGAAAATAAATAACCTAGCACAGCGGTGTCCAATACGTTTGCCACTAGCCATGTGTGTGCTCATGAATTGTGACTAATGCATAGCAATGCGTTGGTGTATTGATTACAGCAGTACTGTAATAGGTTGCATGCTTTGATATACAGCTTGTTAACGTGACTAGGATATAGTGCGAGAGAAACAACAGCATAGACGACAGTGGATGTGAGTATTCTGCATGTAATAGTGACAGGTGCTAGTGCATACATGTAGTATGTTTTTTAATCCTTTTTTATAATGTGGAAAACAAGAAAAATTCAAAACCACAAGTGCTCAAACCACTGTCTGTTAGGGGAAGGGATAGCTGAGTGGTTTGAGCATTGGCCTGCTAAACCCAGGGTTGTGAGCTCAATCCTTAAGAGGGGACATTTAGGAATCTGGGGCAGAAATCTGTAGGTGAGATTGTGGCCTGTGTTGTGCAGGAGGTCAGACTAGATAATCATAATGGTCCCTTCTGACCTTAAAAGTCTATGAGTCTAAGTGGGGCTAGCATTGAATTTCTATTGGACACCACTGACTGAGAACATAAGAATGGCCATATTGGGTCAGACCAAAGTGCATCTAATGCAATATCCTCTCTTCAGATATAGGTTAATGCCAAGTGCTCAGAGGGAATGAACAAAACAGGTAACCTACATGAACGGGATATGAGCCTTTTCTGACCAACAGTCACATATATTATAAGAGTAATCTTTCAATTTTAGGATTGATTGAGAATTTATAATAATATCTTACATTTATATAACTCTGCATTTCAAATGATTCTAAGTTCTTTATAATTTGGTGTCACATTCTGATTGAGTATCCTGTAATTGAACATTATGGTTTTGTAGAGGACTAGAACTCTTCCATTAGGAGAGGGGATTGGGCCCCCGTCAACTATGGTAGAAGCAGCAGTACAGTAAACCCTCGATTTAACGGACCTCGATTTAACGGACTTCGGATGCAACGGACAAAATTTCTAAGCAAGTCTGATGCATCCGAAATCCATTTGTTGCGGGCTGGCTGCCGGCTCCCGGCTGCCGCCCGGGTCCAGGCAGCGGGCGGGCTGCCTGCCAGCTCCTGGCTGCCGTCCGGGTCACGGCAGCAGGCGGGCTGACTCCCGGCTTCCCGCTGCCGCCCGGGTCCCAGCAGCTGGAACCAGAGTGGGCTGGCTGACGGCTCCTGGCTGCCGCCTGGGTCGCACCCGGGCGGGTTGGCTGATGGGTCCCGGCTGCCGCCCGGGTCCCAGCAGCCAGGACCCGGGCGGGCTGGCTGACTGGTCCCAGCTGCCGCCCGAGTCCCAGCAGCCGGGACCCCGGCGGGCTGGCTGACGGCCACCCGGGTCCCAGCAGCGGGTGGGCTGCGGAGCTGCCGCCCCGACCCTGTGGCGGTCGGGCTGCTGTTCTGACAGCTCATTTTTTTTATTATTATTAAATAACGGACTTTTTCATTTAACGGACACCCCCTCGCCCGAATTAGTCCGTTAAATGGAGGTTTTACTGTACTCTAATGGTAGCCCACTATATATTCACAAGCTAGTAGGATGATAGCAAGAAGAACTGCTCGTCAATTTATGAAAATAGTTAATTCTTCCCAAGTAAATGAATGCTAATTCTTGTGTCAGGCTAAACATGCTAATGAAAAGATACTCCCAAGTTGCAATTAAGGGGTAGAACTGTTCCTCTTTGTTTCTGGCTTTCCTACAAACCTGTGGAGACACAATGTTCCGTAAGTCCTCCATGGCTAGAGAGGGTGTTGAGGAGCAGAGTTTAGGGATCCAGGGGCATGATCTCCATGTTTGAGCAGATATGCCCTTGATTGTGGCCCCAAATACTAACCTCCACTCAGCTCTTGAGAAGAATAATCTGAGGGGAGAGGAACAAGCTGTACAAGGGGTCACAGGTAGGCAGAATATGGGTGCAAACCAATCATGTTTTTGCAACATAAATGTCACTATATGTTGTGAATAAAGAACAGAAGTTGAGCCACAACGCCTGCAATACGATTTGAAAAGCCATACTGTATCTGGAAATGAGAGAAGCTGAAAATTGTTTGTCATAATTTTCCTGAGATTGTTGGTAAAAGACTAGAATTGAAGAAAAACAAATATGAATTTGGGTAAGGTGTTTTCAGGTATAATGCAAAATAAAAGGGAAGCTTTTCCTTATGTGGATATCTGTAGTCTTAATAGGGTAAAGTGATAATAAAAGTAATATAAATGCCTTTTTCATACATTAATAATTGTTTTAAATCTCACAACACCCATATGAAGGAGAGAGGTATTATTATATCAATGTTACTGATAAGAAGTGGGGCGTGATTAATAGTGTCATCCTGATGTGGGGGGATGCTGGTGGCTTGGTGCAGAGGGTGCAGGAGGTAGGGAATGGGCATCTCTGAAATGGTCCCAGCTTTGCCCAAGTGAGGGGTTTGGGTTGATGTAGGATAGGGACTAGTGATCACGTTTAGTGCTGTGCATGTGTAAAATTGCAGAGTAATCATGTTTGTGAGAAAAAGAAAATATAAAGTAACTAGAAAGCTGGGAAAGAGCAGTTTGAACTGACACTAAACCTGTACTGATGGGGGAGGAGCGTTAACATGAAAATGAGAGTCTAATATATATGCGTATAAAAGATAAACTTATTTATAACTTTTTGGTTATCTAAAAAGGGAGGTTGAAGCTGTATTGTTTGGTGCTGGAGGCAACTGTGATGACATCACCCTGATAAGCTTACTACTTCTGAGTCATTGATCATTACTTACTGTGGGTTTTGCCTTAATAAAGATTTGTTAGATCCATCTGCTGAGTAAATGAATCTCAGTCCAACAGTACGTGGACCCTCTGTTAATTTAATTCTGTGAAAGGTTTGTGTGACAACATGACAAGGGAAATATAGGGTCCAGTGGCCCCTATGGAGCAGCCTACTCTGAAGCTTGGGAGGGAGGAATATAGGTTCCTCCTCTTTGCCTCTGCACAGTTCTACAGCACCCAATGTGGCTCTTTGGCTTTAGTGTCTTGGCCAAGTATACACAGAAAGTCTTCAGACAGAGTCAGATACAGAACCCAGATGTGCTTTCTTAGTACTATGTAAAACAAATGATATTTTCCATATAAAATATATACTAAAAATAGTTTAACTATGCCAAATAGCTTTTACTAAATGGTATATTAGCTTGCCATACCAATACACAAAGAGACATCTAGAGACATACCTTCAATTATGAGTTTTGTCCCACCAACATTTATAGATTCAATCTTTTCTTTTTGTAGCTAGAAAAAGAGAGATTGTACAGTATCTGAATAATCTCACACTTTACATTCAGTCTTAGAGCTGATCCGGGATTTTCAGGGCAACATTTTTTTGTGTGCAAAAAATGTCAATTTTTAAAATAAAAATGGTTTCTGGGAATAATTGGTTTGCATCCCGCTTTGATGTTTTTGAAACAAAAAGCTTTGTTTTTTCTGTTCAAAATGACTTTTCATTTAAAAATGTAACAATGTATCCTAAAACAAGCATACAGAAAGGAGGATTTTAAATATACATGTTACAATAGCAATTCAATGGTCAGTCCTCTGTATTCAGAGGTATCTATTAAATGAATTTGTGTTGTACAATGACAAAATAATTAAACTATAATGTCTAGCAAAGATGATCATGTTGCTGTTTTAACTAAAGTGTTGGGGAGTATTTTATTTTATTTTATTCAAGAAGGTTTGGGTTTTCTAATATTATTATTTTAGCCCTCAATTTCTTTCTAAGGATCATGCATCAGGAACAAGTTTTCTTAGCTTTGACAACATTCTACCTACTAATTGTGGAGAATTGAGAATTTAAGCAGCTATTGTAGTAATCTAATTCAGGTTTCAGTCTTACCAATCAATTTAGCTGGAGTATATTATTTCTGGTTTTTAATAGGTATATGTATATTTATAAATGTAAGTTCAGAGATTGTGGGGAAGATTTAACTACAGTTATGATATGCACTCAATGAGATTTGGCCATAAATAGTTAAGCCTCACAACAAAATTGTAAGGTAGCTAAATATCTTTATCCCCCTTTTACTGAGGGTGGAACAGATAGATGAAGTGACTTGCCAAAAGTCGCACATTGGCAATGACAAACTCACACACTGGCAATGCTGTGAACCCTACTCTCCTGTCTCCTAATGCAGTGCTCTAACTATCTAACTATTAGCTAAACAGCGCCTCACTGACACTTCCTAGCTGAAAGCCCTTGGTTGCTCCTTGGTTGTTTTTGGAGCCTCAGATAGTGAAAAGAACAGGGAGTCCAGTAACACCATAAAGAATAACAGATTTATTTGGGCATAAGGTTTCATGGGTAAAACCCCCACTTCTTCAGATGCATCGACAGATTTATTTGGGCATAAGCTTTTGTGGGTAAAAAAACACTTCTTCAGATGCACATCAGATAGTGAAGTCACTTCCCCATCCCCAGTACAAGAACACTAAAAGAATACATTCACTATAACTAGAGCTGTAGTTTGTACACAGCAACACACTGAATCAACTTGAGAATTTCATTCTGCAACACTTTCGTATAAGCAGGATTTCAGTATATCTGAGTTTGTTTTCTCTAGTCTTCCCTTTCTGGGAAAGACTGTCAACACCAAAAGACTATGGCAAGACAACTTTGGTGCCATCTTTAGAGTCCTTAGATTTCTTTGATTCCCTTCAATCATTTATCTTGAATGCCTCTGGGTGGCACTGGTCTTGTAGGTTGATTATCTCCTAGAGAATGCAAAACAATCAGAGGTCCATCCTGATTCTTTTAGCTTTGACAATAGCCTTTTATACTGTTAAACATGAAGTTTTGTTAACTCATTTAGACATTAGCTGGGAAAGACAGTAGTATTCCTGACTGGATTAATTTCTACCTGTCTGGAAGGTTGCCAAGGGAAGTATTGTACAATTTATGATACTTATGTGCGGTTCTTCAATGCTCAGTTTTATTAGTCTTCCTTTTCAATGTATATAAGAAAGAGAGTGTGTGTGGGATGGGAGGGAAAGCACAAGGCAGTTTGAGTTGCAGTGTTAGCAGTTTGCAGATAACACTGCTCTGTGTCTTTGTTTTCAGCAGTATTGACTTGGGATGGTAACTATGATTTCCCAGTAGCTGCCTGAGACCGAGATATGGAGGAGAATAAGTTGGATAAATTCAATCTTGATAAGATGGAACTGATACTAGTTATTTGGTTGAAGGATTTCGAGGTTCTCACAGGGGTGATTCCTGCCCCCTTTACTGAGGAGATTTCTTCCATTTTTGTTCGAGATTTGCAAAGCAGAGGTGCCCTTGCATTCCTGTTTGCGCCTTGGAACTCAGGCGACCAGGAGCACCTACTCCCATCTAGGTGTTTGTGACCTTTTTTATGACCTTGATACAGTGAATACAGTCATAATTTTAGATTGAATTACTACAGTGCACACTACAATGAGCTGTCCTTGAAAACTATTCAGGAGTTACAGTTAAAGCAAAATGAGAATGCCCACCTGTGAGTTGGTATTATCAAATGGGACTTATTACATCTGTTATTTTACAGATTCCTGAGCTTCCCAATCACTACACAGTAAACAATTCAAAGCTTTGGTTTAGATCAATACAGTTCCATATTTTTTGGGCCTTGGCTATCTCTCTTCATGTTATCTGCCATGACAGTTAGAATCAGCTGAGACATGCTTTAAATAGGATGGAGCTTGTGGGTGGTTATTCTTGTGGGAGGTGGTTATTCTTGTGGGAGGTGCTTGAATTTGGAATTTGTAGCCTCAACAAGTTGAAAGAATCCAAGTCTTTTGGTTTTTTGGGGACAATACAAAGACCTTCTCTTCACTCAGGCCTGATGTGGTAGGCAGATTAGGTATGAATAATGTGGAATAAAAAAGCAGTAAGAAGGAGCCGGAGGTAGATTGTTTATCTATGGAGATTATTTTTCTAGCATGATAGAAGATGATTTATTTGTATCTATGTAAATTTTAGTAACATCAGGTATGTTTCCTGAAATCTACAGAAGGAAGCATTTTAAAAATAAATTATAATAATCAGTAAAATTACTGTTTAAATGTGCATTGATGGAACCATTTTTCTGATATGCAGATGGTATTGAATATATATAATTATTTGCATTGATATTTGATTCTTACTAGTATTTGGGTAAATTAAAATATAATTTGTTTCTTGATCTTGTACAGCACAAGTGCAGATTGTTGCACAGATAAATGCAAGGTTAAATGTAATGCACAGAACAGGGAATACAGAGCCATCCAATCCCAAATAAATGTCAGGTTACTCTGTCTAATAGTAGCAGTAGAACCAAACTAGGGAATGTGATGTTAAGCACTTAATTCCTTGCTGAGGATCACATATAAGCCATATCTCTCCAGAAATGCTTGTTCTCTCCCCACCCTCCACTTTTTTTAACTTGTGCTCTTGATAGTAAGGAAGAAGATATGCAGAAGCTTTGACACTATCACTTATTGTGGACATCTAAGCCTAGTACTTAACTTACTCTCTTGTGGTAGGGCACAACTAAGTGTGTGCTCTAAGCTGTGTACTGTGCAAGGATTTGCAGGATCAAGGCCTCAGAGCAGTTTACAGACCACTGGTTAGTACAGGGTGGGGAAAGGTGTGGAATTGATTATTATAAGAGAAGGCAACAGTAGAAATTACACTCAAATGTTTACTCAATTTTTCATTGAAAGTTATCAATCTGAGATGAAACATGCAAAGAAGTTTTGAAATCTTACGCTTTTGAACAACATTGGGTTAGTGCCATTTTATACAATGGCATTAAATCTCTTCTTATCATCCACAGCTCAAATTTTCACCACTTGAAGTTAGAAAAGTTGTATGTGTTAACTATCACTGTAAATAAAATGTTAAGTGATTGATAGAGGCTGGATAAGGTCACTGATAGGATAGTCTATTCATAAATAACTGGCAATTTACAAAAAGACAAACATTTTAAGAAATACTTTTGATAAGTAGTTCTTTAAAACTATGATGTTCAATATATTGTGTTCTTGATCCTGTGCATTCTTAAAACTGTGCACAGCAGGCCGTGAGAGATATGGTTGTGCTTCAGCTCAAGTTTGAATGGAAACTACAGATGGACATGAACATGTTTAAGCATGAGACATAATCCTCTGCACTGAGCAGACGTTAATGTAAGTACCTTGTACACAAGATAAGAAAAGAGGTGTGTGTTGGAGGTGGTGAACTGGTGTACCTGAGAAGAAGATGGACGTAAGTAAAAAGCCTGGTTATTGGAAGACCTGAGTGCTGGATTGGAATTTGCTTTTTTCATCTCTGAGTGCTCAGAAATCTGAACTATAGTGCTATGATAACCACCAGTCTCACATGCTAATTTAACAATGATTCTATAAGGATTCAGATAGAAAGACACACGAGATAATTGTACTCACTTGCTCTAGTCCTGACATTCCATATGCAGCTGCATGAAACACACAGTCAGCCCCTTCACAAACTGCAAATAGGGCATCATAATCCCTCACATCAGCCTGCAATATACATGGCAATATATATATTTTGAATTTGATCACAAAACTACACTTTAGAGTTTACCATGAAGCTGTTAGCGTCCATAAAATGCATGCATTAAATTCAGTATCAGAGGGGTAGCCGTGTTAGTCTGGATCTGCAAAAGCGACAGAGTCCTGAGGCACTTATAGACTAATCGATGTATGCCGACGGATGCATCCAATGAAGTGGGTATTCACCCTTGAAAGCTTATGCTCTAATACATCTGTTAGTCTATAAGGTGCCAGAGGACTCTGTTGCTTATGCATGAAATTGTGCATACACTTGTTGTGATAAATAAAGGGGGAGGAGCTAGGGGGTAGCTTCCTTTGATGGACGCTCAGCCAGCCAGTTAGCTGTAAAATCCCTCTTGGTAGTTGACAAAAGCATCAGGGGTTAGCGCAGAGCATATCCACAAGCCAAACCCCTCTTCCCCTCCAAAAAAACCCCCACAAAAAAACAAAAAACAAAACCTGATAGCATCTAACTAAACATTCCCTTACCAAATGATTTCTTCTAGGTATGGAAGATACTTCTTCATACTGGGTTCAGACCTTATACAGCATTCTTACTTATAGCATTGGTGCTCTGTGTCCCTGCAGCCCAGAGAACAACAGACAAAGGGAAAATTTCTTTTCCCATTTTAAAAAGTTCTAGCCTTCCCATTATCTCTTTTGGTCAGGTGCCCACTTTTTTTTCTTTACCTCGGGGATTTTCTAACCCTTTACAGGTAAAGCAAGTAAAGAACAGCTATCAAGAAGTATTTTATAGCTAACTGGCTGGCTGGATGTCCGTCAAAAGGAGCTACCCTCCTCCCTTTTATTTATCACAAGTGTGGAAGCCAGGGGCTGAAAATTAGTCCCATTTTAATACTTTGTAATGATATTATAACTACTTTCTTCCCAGGAGAGCAATACACTTCACAAAAATTAATTCCGTTAGCTTTAGAACACCCTGGTGTTCTAGAATATTTCCGGTGAAATAGGGAAATATTAGCAGACTAATTTTACAGATGGTTAAATAAAGGCACAGATAGGTGAAGTGACTTGCTCAAAGTCACAAGGAGAATTATTTGTAGCGTCAGAAATAGAACTCAGAAATTCCTTGTTCTAGGCACCGGACCTCATTGCTTTCTCACTGTAAGTACAGTAGTTCACATGTATTTTACAGTCTATTGATTAAAGTGTTGTGGAAGTTGAGGTGACCAGATGTCCCAATTTTATAGGGACAGTCCTGGTTTTGGGGTGTTTTTCTTATGTAGGCTCCTATTACTGCTCACCTGTTGTCCCGATTTTTCACATATGCTGTCTAGCCACCCTAGTGGAACAGTCTTACTTTAAAAAAGGTATTTGACATTATATATGATTGTTCTGGGTTCTGTGAAAACGGTGCTGCTGAGATACTACATCAAAATCAAACAGATTAACTTAATTTGATTGTTATGAACATGTATTTTTATCATACCTGCATAAACACTACTCCATTAGGAATTTCCCAAATGGGCTCTTGTGTATCTAACAGAACAACTGAGGCTCCTGATTTGGCAAGAGCACACCCCAGATTATATCCAAAGTAGCCTCCACCTCCTGTCACTACTGTATTCATGCTTCTTTTATTCAGTGCTCCAGCATGTCGGTTCAGATTACAGTCAGATGCTTGGCTCAAGGGGGGTACTACCCCATTAGATATATGTTTTGGGTCATGTCTACAACATGAGATGCGATTTTCTATCACCACACACACAAAACATTTTTTTTCCCATGTTGGAAATTGCTCCATGGTGCTCTGGGGTGCAGATAATTCCACTAAGTTTCATGTTAAAAAGCTCCATTCAGGGCTGCAATGTTTTTTGTTATCTTCACCTGTTTAGAAGATATAAAGATCAATAATAGCATTAGCCAGTCTTTCCAAGTCAAAGCGTAATCAATATAAAAGCTTATTTAGATCCAATTTTTATAGCTTTTTTTGGTTTACTTTGCTTTTACCATATTTGTCACATTACACAGATGTAAAAGTGGTGATATTTGGGAAACCTTACATACTGTCACCTTCTACTTGACAATTAAAACTTTGTGTGTGCTTTCTAAATTAAAAAAAGTATAATGAAAAGGCCTCACAGAGTTTGCATATTTTGGCCAGTCATTTACAAAGATGGCAGCATACAGAATGAGAGGAAAAATATTAATATTTTATGAAGTCAAGGAGCATAAGAAACTGTCCAAAATTTCTTGCATGGATTGATGTGTTCCACATTCTGGGTCAAAATTAGGAATAATGGTAGATATAAACATTTTCATCATCTTGAGATAAATGGCTGATTAGTTGTCTATGCAAATTGTGTCTGCTGGTCTCAGTTCAGTTCCTGGTGATCAAATGTCTACATCACAAAGTCTCAAGCTGCCCTTTGGGGCTAACATAACCTATGACCCAGGGTCCCTTACTGTGATTTGGAATCTTAAACTATCAGGGTCCAATATGAAAGAACAGAACACACTTTGTTTCTACATTTTTTTTTAAAAAGGACAAAACTTCCCCAATACAGTAAACTAAGCATTAATATGAATACACTGCTCCACTCAGCAAAATCTGAGAGCAATGATGCCCATGCTTCAAAATCAACAGCTAAATGTGCATCTCAAATGCACTTATAGCCAGGGCCGGCGACAGGGGGGTACTACGGGTAGAGCTGTACCGGGCCCCCCGACTTTAGGGGGGCCCCGTACAGCTCTACCTGTAGTCATCCGGCGCGGCTCTCCCCCGGACGAGCACGCCTGCCCCGGCCGGAGCAGAGAGCCCGCCAGCGGCGGCGGCGGCTCAGTCCAGGGGAGGGGGGGAGGAGAGATCAGCGAGGGAGGCTCACGCTGCTCCCCGGCCTTCGGCTCTCGCTGCCGCCAGCTGGGGGGGAGGGGGAGGAGAGCGCCGGCTGGGCTGGGGTGGGCTGGGCTGGGGAGGGGGGGGCGGCTGGGCTGGGGAGCCCCCAGCCGCTGTCAGCTGGGGGGGGGCGGTGGGGCTGGGGGGGGGGGCGGCTGGGCTGAGGGCCCCCCAGCCGCTGTCAGCTGGGGGGGGAGCGCCGGCTGGGCTGGGGGGGCCCCCAGCCGCTGTCAGTTGGGGGGGGGAGCGCCGGCTGGGTTGGGGGGGCGGCTGGGCTGGGGGCCCCCCAGCCGCTGTCGGCTGGGCTGGGGGGGGGCGGCTCGGCTGGGGACCCCCCAGCCACTGTCGGCTGGGCTGGGGGGGCCCGGCTGGGCTGGGGGAGCCCCCAGCCGCTGTCAGCTGGGCTGGGCTGGGGGGCCCCGGCTGGGTTGGGCTAGGGGGCCCCCAAATTTCTGTCGCCGGCCCTGCTTATAGCTTTAACCCTTGAGGTGATTGGTGTTGAAACATGTTATTGGGCCGGTGTGAGGAAGTTTGCAATGCTATTGCCTGTTGTACAGCTATCCTGTGGATAACATAGTGTTAGGGCTAACTCAGTTTCCCTAGCTCCTTCCCACCTGTATTCTTCCTCACCAGCAATCACATAGTTAAACTCCCAAGGCTTGCATTCGCTTGAGTCTTAGAGGCTCCGTGAAATATTGCTTTGACACCCGGTTGTTGTGGTAACCTTCTCAGTCCCTGGAATGTAACCTTCTATCTCCAGATTGCATTATATGTATGTAACGACTTCACTAGGGTATGAATAGACTCTTATTCATAAGCTTGTTGGCATCATGTAAGCTTTCTCAAGGTCCCCACACCAGGTGCCTCAAGAGGGCACTGACCTAGGACTGATGTCAGGGTTTGCTAATGCGCATGCTTCAAGTAGGTCTGTCCCTCTCTCCACCCATTCCCCTTCCCCTTTGAATATACTCTATAAAAGGCTGCTTGGTACTGATAATAAACGGAGCTGCTGCTAACCCCCTTTCGTGACCGAGAGGTGGGTGCCTCAGTTTCCCCTTTGATCAAAGTTAACTTGTGTGTTTCTTCAATGGTCTCTGACAGCTTGTGAGCTCCTTGCCTCAACGCCGCCACTACTATCCGGAGTGTACGGTAAGGGGGAGAGACGTGCCATTACTTTTCCCCTGACAATCGGACAAGGCTCCCAATCCATCACCTTTCAGGGAAACTAATAAATTCAGAGAGAGAGAGAAATGTGTCCATATTTTTATTTAGAAAGTAAAATAAGTAATCATGTTTATGGAACAAGGATACTATTTTCCCATCCACAAATAAACAGGGTCTATTAGGTAATGTTTGTATGATATTTTAAAATGCAAAGTGCTATATAGTCTAAGCATTTTTAATTATTGTGAATAGTATTATTGGATTTACACATATAAACCTACCATCTCTCAACAAAATATTCAAGATATAAGTTACTTGAGATCCTGGCAATTTTGCCATGGGAATGCAACAAGAGGCCAAGGAAGTATACCTTCATGTAAAATATTAGATACTTTAAAAGGGAGAATTTCTATAAATATGAATTACCATCATATAAAAATGTGTAGTTTCCTTAGCAACAAAAGTGCAGGGTACATGATGTTAATGATTGGACAAATAAATAAAGTAGCAAAACATCAGTTTAATTCAAGTCAGAACCATAAAGAACTCTGCAGCCACCAAAACATCAATGTGCTTCCTGAAGAGTTGTTTTGACAATTTAATAACATTAATCATAATTATTTTACACTTGGGTAACTTCTTCCTTTTGAGGATTTCAAAGTACTTTACAACTATTAATTAAATTAATCCCACAACAAGCGAGAAAGATGAGAAAGTGTTATTAACCCATTTGACACACAGGAATCTGACACACAGGAAGGTGAAGTGATCTGACAAGGTCACATAGCTAGTCAGTGGAAGAGAAGGGAATAGATTCAGAACTTCTGACAAGCAGTCCTGTGCTCTAACTACTAGTCAACATTTCCTTCCACATATGGTGCCATCCTCTAAGAATTTTAGCTTGTTTAACAGTGTGGCATGTTGCAGGAGACGTGTGGTGCAGAGTGATTAAATGGTATGCTTCTAGAAATGGTATAGTCAAATTGAGCAAAATATAGTTTAAACTGAAAATTAAGAAAAGTTGTTTATCTAGGTCTATTCGATGGTAGAATAAATTTCCTAGACAGGTGGTGAGAACCTCATTGTTAGGCATTTAAAAATATACGGTTATGAAACTCTTTAGATTATATTTCAGGGAATACTTGTGCATTGCTTGAGGGGATGGACTAGATGTGACTTTATTTTCCAAGTGTAATTTATAGCATTTCCTTTCTTAGAGCTAAAAAATAGTGGAGTCTGGAGTAAAGTTAACCAATAAAATCACATATGCAAATGAAGTGTACAGATTGGGTGCAAGTTGAGTTCAAACTTCATCTAGCTTTTAGAATGTTACCGTTCAAAATGTAAAAGTCTGCTGGCAGTTGATGCAGTTAACTGGAATTCTAGGCTAGCTGTTTTAGGCCTGAAAACATGAATGAATATACCACCAATTAAATTATAATGGCTTTTGTTTCAGAAATCTTAAATTAGTCTTTCATCAGGATTTTTGTCAATATCTCCCTCTGTTCAATAAACCTTGATAGTCAGTTTTACAATAACTGCTTATAATTTTTGTAAAACATTGTGACAATATGAAGCTGCACATCATTAGTACCTTTGATTAGTTTGCTTTTGTGCATTCTATTTTCACTATTTTTTATATTTTTGAAATTATACAGAAAACGTTTACATTTTCTATTTGTTGATTTTTCACACCGAAAGTGCTAAATTGAGAAAATTTCTGAAATTATTTGGAACGACTGAAAATAGAAAAAATATATACATTTAAGTTGTACAAGTGCATATTAAACGGATGATCTTTAAGCAAACCTTTCACTGTCCTTTGATCATTTTTTCCTCTAGCAAAAGGACAGCCTGAAAGCAGGGATCTGAAATGTTGTTAGGTGAACTGTGTATGTTTCAAACCTAACACATACAGGACAGATGGTTTCAGGGGTGCAACTTTGAGTGCTAACACCTAGCACCAATAAGCCTTTCTAGTCTCATCTCCAAGAAACTAGAGAGCTCCTCAAGGACCTTCCATTCATTATGAGGAAGATGTTACACAAAATCCATTTCAAAGCAACAGTCAGTAAGTATCACTATATCCAATAGCTTCAGAGACTTTTAGAAAATGCTCACTGAATTTTCAGTCCTATGCAAAGTTCCCTGTCAGAACAAAGTTGCTTCTAGCACTTACTACATCTTTCCCCCCTTTCTGACAGCTGTAGAATTTGTATTGGCTACTTAATAAGTGTTACTGAACTCAGGGTTATGTGGGACTAGGTCCAAGGACTGTGGCTGCATCTTTACCTTCTCCACTGCAATCTAGAGGAGAGGTGATGCAGAACAGCTATACATCAGTACACATAGTTACAGTCAAACAATTTGTCATTTTAAAATAGCCAGATAACAGGAATTACCTTGAGCAGGCTCCTCGTTGTTAGACTACAATTTAATTCTTCCGAGTCCTCATTTGCAATTGGGGCGATGGTTAACGCTCTTTTCTCTGGATTTTGATTAGCACCGGCATAACAGGGCTCCTCAGTAAAGCGTATTCCCCAAACGAGCTCAGATCTTCGGGTTCTTAATACCGCCCATCATCCCAGGATCCAGAGACAGCTGTTTGCTGGGAGCCAGAGCGTACCGTGTGGCCACTTCGCTTACCTACTCCAGGTAACATCGTGGCCGTATTTACCTCAGTCGCAGGGCAGTGAATTTCTGCTCGCAGCGTCTCCTAAAGAAGTAGCAGCTCTCGTTGATCTAACGCTATTAAATGCATGTAGCAGCAAGGATGAGTCACTCAGGAGCATTAATATGCTATGTCCACATGCATGACTATTGGCTTTTATTGATGTAGTAATAATTTTACACTGAAATTCTAGATTATCGGTAAAATACAAATACACAACTCTTCCACTGGGACACTTTGTAAAAGGGACGTTTTGGGGTAGGGGAGATTGTTAATCACCAACAATGTGGTCGGCAGGGTAACAGTCTCGGAAATGTGCGGGAGATGTTAAATGTCTCTGAATCACGCACAACAAAATCCGTTGTACCAAGAGGTATGAAAATAATTTGAAACAACTGCTCATTGGCAAAAAATCTCCTTCCAAAATGAGTGAACTTTTGTTGGCTGTCAGTTTAATATAATATTCATGTAGAACGGTGGTAAGTATGTATCTGAATGGCCAGTATTTTAAAATACAATGAACAATTAATGGGGGACTTCAGGTTAAAGAAAAACCTAAAAGTTTTCCGTTTGATCGTCACAGTTTAACACGTGTTTTTGTCCGTGTCTTAACACTTTGTCTTCCACACCTTACCCTTGCCATATCTATCTTTCCATCTTAAAATAGTCTGAATCATATAAAAATACAACTATAATGTATTGTAGAGCGGCAATAAATGTGGGTATTAATAATAATTAGTAACTAGTGCACAAATTACCTCTTTTAGGAAGCAAGTTAAGTATGCCTATGCATAGAGTAGAAATACCAGACAGGCATCTAAAAAGAGGATTCTCTGTACCACCTTGGAGCACTGGTCAGGTGTCCCATCTCTAGATGTGGCCAATCAGAGGAAGGCGAAACCCAAACCCTCGAATATATTTAGGCAGTTGTGCATAGGGGGGGGAAATTCTTTCCAACTCTTGCAGGTGACTAGCTGAAGGCTTGAAGTATGAGATTTGATTATATGAGTACAAAGTATGAGATTTGTATTATCTTAATACAGAGCTGCAAGTGTTACAAGTACATTGAGGGCAATGCAAGCAATCCTGTTCTCATCCCTGTTCAACGGGAGGACTCAGATTAATTTTGAAAAAATTGGAATGGATTGTTATCAGTTGTTGCATGAATAGAATGTTAGAAGCACAAAAAAGTATCTTACAATCTAAAAAGGCAGAAAAATATATTTTAGCCTTAAGTGCATTTTTTAAAGTTATCTTCTGTGACATACTGGGGTACAATCCAGATCATTGGGGGGACTGTTTCACCCCTGCCCTATAATCTGGGGCACTTTGCAGTACCTTGCTACTATAGATTCCAACATATACAGCTCACAAACAGCCACTAGCATGCAGGTCACTCCCAGATGTGCTTGTGACCAGATGTTCTGATTTTATAGGGACAGTCCTGATATTTGGGTCTTTTTCTTATATAGGCTCCTATTACCCCCCACACCCGTCCTGATTTTTCACACTTGCTGTCTGGTCACCTAGTAAGTAACTGCAGTGTGCCAGTCCCACTTTGGCTCACACCAGTCTTGGTAATACAGTAAACCCTCAATTTAATGACCTCGATTTAACGGACTTCGGATGCAACGGACAAAATTTCTGAGCAAGTCTGATGCATTCCTGATCCATTTCTGGCGGGCTGGCTGCCGGCTCCCAGCTGCCGCCCGGGTCCAGGCAGCGGGCGGGCTGGCTGCCGGCTCCCGGCTGCCGCCCGGGTCCAGGCAGCAGGCAGGCTGCGGAGCTGTCGCCCCGACCCTGTGGCGGGCGGGCTGCTGCTCTGACAGCTCATTTTTTAATTATTATTAAATAACGGACTTTTTGATTTAACGGACACCCCCTCGCCCGAATTAGTCCATTAAATGGAGGTTTTACTGTACTGCAGAGTGATCCCAACACACTCCCAGTCCTGGACTTTCCCTCAGAAAGATATGTCTTGTACTGCCCAGCCCTTTCCTGGACAGTCTAAATATATTTAGTCAATCATTCCTTTAAGAGAATAATATACCAGCTTATTACCTGAAATGAAGTTACCAGGACACTTCAATTTAATCATACTGGATTAAATAAAACAAGTTTATTAACTACAAAGAGATAGTTTTTAAAGTGAGTACAAGTAATGATGCATAAATATCTGAAACGGTTGCAAGAAAAATAAAGATAAAATGCTTTCTAGCACCTAATTTAACAAACTATATTAGATTCAAGCACATGACCACATGCTTCCAACATTATTCATCAAACTCTTCATGTCATGCACTCTGGATGGAGTGCATGACATGAAATAGTTGTTTCCTTTCTTTTCTCAGGTGCACAGAATGTGATGGGTGAGTGTAGTGAGCCCCAGTGGCCTCCCTCCGACTGGGAGGGCGGGGAAGCTGGAGGCGTCCCTTGGAAGGTGGAGCGAGGGCCGCCCTGCCCCCCCGCCGGAAGTACAGGGGCGGGGCCGGAACTACAAAAGGCCCGCCTGACAGCCCAGAGTGGGGAGAGCCAGAGAAGGAGGAGGATGCACCACTGGACTGGCTGCTGCCCAGGAAGGACCCCAGACCGAGTGGGGCCCCGCCCCTGACGACGACTGGCCCAGAGTACCTGTGGCTGTGTACCCAGAGGAACCGGAAATGGACTGGACAGCCGATGGACACACTCTGTGAGTCAGCCTTCACTCTAAAGACTGTGTCTGTTTGCTGGCTGCCTGTGCCATGCCCAGGCTAGAGCCAGCCTGCTATAGACTGTTTCCTGCTGAGGCTTAGGCCCAGCTTACTACAAAGACTGTTTGCTGCTGGCTGCCTGTGCTGAGGAGCCCAGGCCAGAGCCAGCCTGCTATAGACTGTTTCCTGCTGAGGCTTAGGCCCAGCTTACTGCAAAGACGGTGTTTTGCTGGCAGCCTGCACTCAGAGGCCCAGGCTAGAGCCAGCCTTCGCTTTAAAGACTGGTCATTTGCTGGCTGCCTGTGCTGAGGAGCCCAGGCCAGAGCCAGCCTGCCCAAAAGACCGCTCCTTTGCGGGCCGCCTGCGCCCAGAGGCCCAGGCCGGAGCCTGCCTTCCTCGGAAGATTGTTGGCGTACTAGCTGCAGTAACACTAACGGGGCCAGAACAGACGCGGGACATCATCTGGCAGAGGGCGCTCCAGAGGCTGGAAAGCTGATTTCCCCGACGACCAGCCGGAGGCGCCGCCGGGGTGAGTGCACACCCGCTTACAGTGAGAAAGATAGGGGTGCCTTGGGGTATTTGTCCCTCCTTTTTATAGCTTTAACCCTCCTCTTGAAAAACACTTCTGGCTGAGAACCAGGAGACAAAGAGTCCATGTGGAGAGATGCTCCCTGCTGTTTTTTCCCCTGTTTGAGCTTCCTTTGTTGTCCCTTCCTGTTTAATGACTCTGTTTAGTGTTTAAATGCAAATTAAGGCAAGCACACATTCCTTTGTTTAGGAGTAGGACAGACCTGTTTGCCTACTTCTGCCTGGGCAGGGCTGTGAGGTTTGGAACATGTGTCACTAACATCATACAGGGAAGTTTATAAATTCATATATAATGTTTCCACACATTTTATCAGGCTGTACTGGCTAGGGTGACCACATGTCGCATTTTAAAAGGGACAGTCCCATTTTTTTAAGGACTTTTTCTGATATAGGCGCCTATTACCCCCCAACTGCTGTCACATTTTTTACACAGTTGCTATCTGGTACTGACTTGCAAATTATGGGTTTTCAAATGATACCATACAAAAAGATAATTGGAATAGTGTGTAGGCTCTGAATACAGGGGTATATTCTGCCACACCTTCCTTTTTCAAAAGATTAATTATCTGCCACATAGCATAACAATTGGATCACCTCCAAGATAAAGAGAATCAAAACAAGGAGATATAAACTTTAGGATTTAATATGTCTGACAAATACAATACAGGAAGAAAACATTTCTCTTACTTTAGTGTTACTTAATAACATTTAACAGAAGATTCATAATATTCCAATTTTTAATATATCAGTGATAATAAAGGTAAGAGATTGTGTATGAGCACATGTTCTGAAGAAAGACTTACTAAATGCAGAAATTCAAACATAGTTTTCTGTGCAATCACTGCCCATTATGTATATGAATTAATTTTTCTTCTTTGTTCTATTTCCTGGTTCCTCTGTATTCTTCATAGTAATGTGGCCATTGGTCTGTCGGAATGGTTGTCTGGTCAACACTTTCCTTATAGCTCCTTGCTTTTTTTTATAAAGCACTGCAGATATGCTACAGTTACTCCTCCTCCAGTTTCTTCTGCACTTAAGCAATCATTTTCAGAAGTAGTTCTTTTGAGATCAAGCCAAAAACCCCACAACTCTGGTTTCTGCATTTGTCAATGGTGGTCTCCTCTGGTCTGGCAACTTTAGTATACTTTAATAATATAGTAGCTTCAACCTTTAAGAACAATTACTGATATGCCATTTTTTTTTAATAGCAAAACCAGCTTAAAAATACATCAGAACAAATAACATATTCAAAGAATAATGAAGTTGATGTGGACTGAGGAATACACGGTGACTGATTAAAATCAGTTTATTAATACTCAAACAAATGAATGGTAGCTTTCCTCGAAATGACTATGTAAATGTGTATGCTTAAGAAAGCAAAACAAGGAAAATCAAACATAAACAAGTGCCAAGGATAAGCCAGATTTTAAGGAACTCATGGTTGTCCTGGCATTTGGGTCTAGTCTGAAGATAATGATCCACAGTATCTGCAAATGCAAATTTCTTTGGGCTGTAACCTAGCTGGTTGCATGCCTTGTCTATTCGGAAAGTGTGAGTTACAGAGATGTTCCACACCTAAAAAGCAAAGAACAATTAATAGTGCTTCAAACAGAGAATTAATTTAGGTGCCATTGTTAGAACAGATATATAAATAAATTGGTGGGATGACTGAGCAGACACACAACACAGCACCAGAGAGTACAGTGCATTCAACCAGACAGAATCTTTATGAATACAAACCAAACAGGATTGCCATAATTTACCGCAGTCGGGCTATGCCTTCCTCTAGTTCTGCCATGTGCCCTTGGCTGGGGGAACCAGAAGTGTGTGGCACAGAACTGCTATGCCATCTCTACACCACCTCGGGGTTTCCCTATGCAAAGCTACTTCAGCCAGTTTGCTATCCCCTGTGTGTCACTGGAGCTAGAAGTTGGTGCAAAGTGAATGTAAAATGCCAGCGAACTAGAACTGTAGAAGTTTACACTCACTTTACATAGGTTTAAAACTACTCACGGTGCAAGGCAACTTGTTTCTTTCCACATAGCAGGACCACATTGAGCCACTAGATTACACTATTCACCCCCCACCCCCAACAGAGACCCTCTCTCATTTTAATAAGTATCAGCCCTCTCCAGCCTGTGACTAATATGGATGTTTAATTATTGTTTCTATTCTCGAATCTCTTCTTAAGGGGTTTATAAATCAGTAATTAATTCTGTCAAGCAACATGTCTCTTAAAAAAATTAAACAGATTTAACATCAAAAGGCCAAATCCTACTTAATTTGCTCATAGACTCACTGAAGTCATGAGAGCAAATTAAGCAGGAGAAATTATGCAGGATTTGGGCATATCTTTTAGAAAAAACATCTATTATTGATTTTAAAATTGTCAGTGATGGGGAATCCATATACACATTCATTATGAGTCATTCTTAGTATCATTAATGTTTTGGGGTGTGTCTTGATTAATGCTGTGCTCCCTGGATGTGTTGAGATAAGTAGGTCACATTCCAGTGCATATTGATACTGACACAGATTGAAACTGGTGGCAAATTAAAAGACTAAGAGATTTATTTGGGCATTATACCACCAAACTTCTAGTTGTTTTTGTGGATACAGACTAACATGGCTGCCCCTCTGATCGAGTGAAATTGGGCTACCTAGAATGAATCTTGATGAAACGTGCTTCACCTCATTTTTTTAAAACTGTCATTACCCCAAAAAGGTGGCTAAAGGCAAAAAGCACATTTAAATGATATATGGGCTTTAAATAACCAAGATTTTCTTTTTTAAAAACCTGATATCCTGTTGAAGCCACTCACATTGCCCAAGAATTGAAAAGATCTCAGGATAGTGCTTCATGTTACATGCTGCAAAACTCCACATTACAAAATGGCAGCCAAATTCTGCCCTTGGCTTCCAGGGTGACCAGATGTCCTAATTTTATAGGGACAGTCCTCATTTTGGGGTCTTTTTCTTATATAGGCTACTATTATTATTATTCTTATATAGGCTACTATTATCCCCCACCCCATCCCGATTTTTCACATTTGCCTGGTCACCCTTTTGGTTTTTGTTGCTGTGGCGGGGTGTCCACCCGCCCCCTACCGGAAGGGGCTTGGAAAAGCCCCAAAAGGGGTTTGAAGCTGGGAGCCAGCAGGCTTTTCAGGCCTGATTGGGCATGAGGCCCAGCTGGGCGGCCACGCCCCAAACACTCCCAGCCAGGATATAAGGGCTGGGAGGCAGAGGGGAGTCTCCTCTGCAGTCAGAGTGAGACAGGCCTGCTGCAGGAAGCCTGAAAGAAGGTACTAGGCTGGGTGCAGGGCTGGGGCTAGGCGGTAGGAGCTGGGGAAAGCTCTAGCCTGAGAGCCCCAGGCTGCAAGTGCAGGCAAGGGCCTAAAGTCAGTCTTCTCTGTTAGTAGAGGGAGACAGGGCCTGGCTGCACGGAGCCTGTACCGGGGTACCCAGACTGGGACAGGGCGAGGGCAAGGCAGCTGGGAGCCAGGGAGCCTAAGCTCTAGCGAGAAGGCCCCAGCTTGCTGAGCCTAGGGAATGCCTGACTCACGGGGTACTGGGGGTTGCCAGGGGGCAGCCTAGGGCTGGAGATAGCAGCAGCAGGCCAACCCTCCTTGCCTGTGATGAGAAGCCATGATACTGCAGTCTGCCCCAGTGAGCGGGGGCAAGTGGTGACTGACAGTGGCACACTCTGAGGCGAGGTGGGAATAGGGGGTAGAGGGTTCCCCTGGGGAGGGGAGACCCTCACACCAAAGGGGGTATTGCAGGGGTGCAGCACCCACAGCTGGAGGGCACCGGGGTCCGGGAGGGACACGGGGCCAGCAAAGGAGCGGGGCATCCACCTGCGGAGGGCGCTCTGGACACTGAAGGAGCTGATTCCCCAGACGACCAGCGGGAGGCGCCGCAGGGGTGAGTGGTGACCCCGTTACACTGGTGGAGAATGCAGGCAGCAACGGTCCGCCCCTGATACAAGGGGCAGCACAAAGGACTGGAACTATTGCCTGAGAGACTTTGGACATTGAGAAACAGACGGTGGAGAAAATGAGAGACTCTTACTGGAGAGCTTGGGTGGCCTGTCTTGCCGAGCAGCAGGCAAGGCTGCTACAGCTGCTGCGGGGGAGGGCACCTGGACTGTGTCAGGGGCCAGGCACCTTGGGCTGGAAGCCAGTGCCTTGGCCTAAAGACTGTTTTGCCTGCGGGCAACCGGGACACTTAAGAAGAGAGTGCCCCTACTGGGGGGGAGCCAGGAGGCCCCACCCAGGACAAGCACCCCCTGTGAAGTTAACAGGGGGGCTCTGGACCTGTTGGGGCTGTGGGAAACCGGGACACCTGAGGAGGGAGTGCCCGCAGGGGACCCACAGGGCCCAGGCTAGCCCTGAGGTAAGGGCTAAGCCAGAAGACCAGGGGAAGGCCATGGCCAGGGGAAGGCACAGAAGGTGCTTCCTCTGCCATAATGAGGGCCATCCGAAAAGGCACTGCCCTCTGAGGGACAGGGGGAGTGCCCAGGGAACCCACAAGGGAGCCACGAGGGCAACCGTGGGGACCCAAATGGAGAGGGGAACCCACAAGGGAGCCATGAGGGCAACCGTGGAAACCCAAGTGGAGGGGGGGGACCCACGAGGGAGCCAGCAGGGCAACCGTGGAGACCCAAACTCTAGAACTAGGGGCCCTGATCCACGCATTGGAGAATGTGCGCCGGGAGAGGGACTCCCTGCGGGCCCAGCTAAGGGGGATGCTGGGGAGGTAGGACCCCCCGTTGGTGGTATCTTAAGGGGGGGGATGTGTGGCGGGGTGTCCACCCGCCCCCTACCGGAAGGGGCTTGGAAAAGCCCCAAAAGGGGTTTGAAGCTGGGAGCCAGCAGGCTTTTCAGACCTGATTGGGCATGAGGCCCAGCTGGGCGGCCACACCCCAAACACTCCCAGCCAGGATATAAGGGCTGGGAGGCTGAGAGGCAGAGGGGAGTCTCCTCTGCAGTCAGAGTGAGACAGGCCTGCTGCAGGAAGCCTGAAAGAAGGTACTAGGCTGGGTGCAGGGCTGGGGCTAGGCGGTAGGAGCTGGGGAAAGCTCTAGCCTGAGAGCCCCAGGCTGCAAGTGCAGGCAAGGGCCTAAAGTCAGTCTTCTCTGTTAGTAGAGGGAGACAGGGCCTGGCTGCACAGAGCCTGTACCGGGGTACCCAGACTGGGACAGGGCGAGGGCAAGGCAGCTGGGAGCCAGGCAGCCTAAGCTCTAGCGAGAAGGCCCCAGCTTGCTGAGCCTAGGGAATGCCTGACTCACGGGGTACTGGGGGTTGCCAGGGGGCAGCCTAGGGCTGGAGATAGCAGCAGCAGGCCAACCCTCCTTGCCTGTGATGAGAAGCCATGATACTGCAGTCTGCCCCAGTGAGCGGGGGCAAGTGGTGACTGACAGTGGCACACTCTGAGGCGAGGTGGGAATAGGGGGTAGAGGGTTCCCCTGGGGAGGGGAGACCCTCACACCAAAGGGGGTACTGCAGGGGTGCAGCACCCACAGCTGGAGGGCACCGGGATCCGGGAGGGACACGGGGCCAGCAAAGGAGCGGGGCATCCACCTGCGGAGGGCGCTCTGGACGCTGAAGGAGCTGATTCCCCAGACGACCAGCGGGAGGCGCCGCAGGGGTGAGTGGTGACCCCGTTACAGTTGCATAAATCAAAATCTCCTCTTGCTTCCAAGGGCAGGTCTACACATGGGGGAAAGTCAGTCTAAGGCAGGGGTCAGGAACCTTTTTGACTCAGAGAGCCATAAAAGCAAAATATTTGGAAATTTATTTCAGTAAGAGCCGTATAATATATTTTAAGACTGAATTCAAGTAAATGTGAGTATAATAAGCCTCTGAATTTATTCTTTTAAATCAGGGGAAGGGAACCTTTTTGACTCAGAGAGTTATTTAAAATTTAAATAATGTTGTTATAATTTACCATAATGCGACTTCTGGTGCTGCATGGATTTGCTGATGGCTTTGCAAACGGTTTATCTCTGCTCCCAGCCCAGCCTCCTCTCCATGCTCCCTGGCAAACGGCTTATCTCTGCTCCCAGCCCAGCCTCCTCTCCATGCTCCCTGGCAAACGGCTTATCTCTGCTCCCAGCCCAGCCTCCTCTCCATGCTCCCTTGCAAACGGTTTATCTCTGCTCCCAGCCCTGCCTCCTCTCCATGCTCCCTTGCAAATGGCTTATCTCTGCTCCCAGCCCTGCCTCCCCTCCATGCTCCCTGGCAAACGGCTTATCTCTGGTCCCAGCCCAGCCTCCTCTCCATGCTCCCTGGCAAAAGGCTTATCTCTGCTCCCAGCCCAGCCTCCCCTCCATGCTCCCTTGCAAACGGCTTATCTCTGCTCCCAGCCCAGCCTCCCCTCCATACTCCCTTGCAAACGGCTTATCTCTGCTCCCAGCCCTGCCTCCCCCCCGTGCTCCCTGGCAAACGGCTTATCTCTGCTCCCAGCCAAGCCTCCCCCCATGCTCCCTTGCAAACGGCTTATCTCCGCTCCCAGCCTCCCCTCCCCTCCATGCTCCCTGGCAAACGGCTTATCTCCGCTCCCAGCCTCCCCTCCCCTCCATGCTCCCTTGCAAACGGCTTATCTCTGCTCCCAGCCAAGCCTCCCCTCCATGCTCCCTTGCAAACGGCTTATCTCCGCTCCCAGCCTCCCCTCCCCTCCATGCTCCCTGGCAAACGGCTTATCTCCACTCCCAGCCTCCCCTCCCCCCTGTGCTCCCTTGCAAACGGCTTATCTCTGCTCCCAGCCAAGCCTCCCCCCATGCTCCCTTGCAAACGGCTTATCTCCGCTCCCAGCCTCCCCTCCCCTCCATGCTCCCTGGCAAACGGCTTATCTCTGCTCCCAGCCAAGCCTCCCCCCATGCTCCCTTGCAAACGGCTTATCTCCGCTCCCAGCCTCCCCTCCCCTCCATGCTCCCTGGCAAACGGCTTATCTCCACTCCCAGCCTCCCCTCCCCCCTGTGCTCCCTTGCAAACGGCTTATCTCTGCTCCCAGCCAAGCCTCCCCCCCCCGCCCCCCCCGTGCTCCCTTGCAAACGGCTTATCTCCGCTCCCAGTGAAGCCTCCTCCCCATGCTCCCTGGCAAACAGCTTATCTCCGCTCCCAGCCTCCCCTCCCCTCCATGCTCCCTTGCAAACGGCTTATCTCCGCTCCCAGCCTCCCCTCCCCTCCATGCTCCCTGGCAAACGGCTTATCTCTGCTCCCAGCCAAGCCTCCCCCCATGCTCCCTTGCAAACGGCTTATCTCCGCTCCCAGCCTCCCCTCCCCTCCATGCTCCCTGGCAAACGGCTTATATCCGCTCCCAGCCAAGCCTCCCCCCATGCTCCCTTGCAAACAGCTTATCTCCGCTCCCAGCCTCCCCTCCCCTCCATGCTCCCTGGCAAACGGCTTATCTCTGCTCCCAGCCAAGCCTCCCCCCATGCTCCCTTGCAAACGGCTTATCTCCGCTCCCAGCCTCCCCTCCCCTCCATGCTCCCTGGCAAACGGCTTATATCCGCTCCCAGCCAAGCCTCCCCCCATGCTCCCTTGCAAACAGCTTATCTCTGCTCCCAGCCAAGCCTCCCCCCATGCTCCCTTGCAAACGGCTTATCTCCGCTCCCAGCCTCCCCTCCCCTCCATGCTCCCTGGCAAACGGCTTATCTCCGCTCCCAGCCTCCCCTCCCCTCCATGCTCCCTTGCAAACGGCTTATCTCTGCTCCCAGCCTCCCCTCCCCCCTGTGCTCCCTTGCAAACGGCTTATCTCCGCTCCCAGCCTCCCCTCCCCCCTGTGCTCCCTTGCAAACGGCTTATCTCCGCTCCCAGCCTCCCCTCCCCTCCATGCTCCCTGGCAAACGGCTTATCTCCACTCCCAGCCTCCCCTCCCCCCTGTGCTCCCTTGCAAACGGCTTATCTCTGCTCCCAGCCAAGCCTCCCCCCATGCTCCCTTGCAAACGGCTTATCTCCGCTCCCAGCCTCCCCTCCCCTCCATGCTCCCTGGCAAACGGCTTATCTCCGCTCCCAGCCTCCCCTCCCCCCTGTGCTCCCTTGCAAACGGCTTATCTCCGCTCCCAGCCTCCCCTCCCCTCCATGCTCCCTGGCAAACGGCTTATCTCCACTCCCAGCCTCCCCTCCCCCCTGTGCTCCCTTGCAAACGGCTTATCTCTGCTCCCAGCCAAGCCTCCCCCCATGCTCCCTTGCAAACGGCTTATCTCCGCTCCCAGCCTCCCCTCCCCTCCATGCTCCCTGGCAAACGGCTTATCTCCGCTCCCAGCCTCCCCTCCCCTCCATGCTCCCTGGCAAACGGCTTATCTCTGCTCCCAGCCAAGCCTCCCCCCATGCTCCCTTGCAAACGGCTTATCTCCGCTCCCAGCCTCCCCTCCCCTCCATGCTCCCTGGCAAACGGCTTATCTCTGCTCCCAGCCAAGCCTCCCCCCATGCTCCCTTGCAAACGGCTTATCTCCGCTCCCAGCCTCCCCTCCCCTCCATGCTCCCTGGCAAACGGCTTATCTCCACTCCCAGCCTCCCCTCCCCCCTGTGCTCCCTTGCAAACGGCTTATCTCTGCTCCCAGCCAAGCCTCCCCCCCCCGCCCCCCCCCGTGCTCCCTTGCAAACGGCTTATCTCCGCTCCCAGTGAAGCCTCCTCCCCATGCTCCCTGGCAAACGGCTTATCTCCGCTCCCAGCCTCCCCTCCCCTCCATGCTCCCTTGCAAACGGCTTATCTCCGCTCCCAGCCTCCCCTCCCCTCCATGCTCCCCGGCAAACGGCTTATCTCCGCTCCCAGCCTCCCCTCCCCTCCATGCTCCCTTGCAAACGGCTTATCTCTGCTCCCAGCCAAGCCTCCCCCCATGCTCCCTTGCAAACGGCTTATCTCCGCTCCCAGCCTCCCCTCCCCTCCATGCTCCCTGGCAAACGGCTTATATCCGCTCCCAGCCAAGCCTCCCCCCATGCTCCCTTGCAAACAGCTTATCTCTGCTCCCAGCCAAGCCTCCCCCCATGCTCCCTTGCAAACGGCTTATCTCCGCTCCCAGCCTCCCCTCCCCTCCATGCTCCCTGGCAAACGGCTTATCTCCGCTCCCAGCCTCCCCTCCCCTCCATGCTCCCTTGCAAACGGCTTATCTCTGCTCCCAGCCAAGCCTCCCCCCATGCTCCCTTGCAAACGGCTTATCTCCGCTCCCAGCCTCCCCTCCCCTCCATGCTCCCTGGCAAACGGCTTATCTCCACTCCCAGCCTCCCCTCACCCCTGTGCTCCCTTGCAAACGGCTTATCTCCGCTCCCAGCCAAGCCTCCCCCCCCCCCCCCGTGCTCCCTTGCAAACGGCTTATCTCCGCTCCCAGTGAAGCCTCCTCCCCATGCTCCCTGGCAAACGGCTTATCTCCGCTCCCAGCCTCCCCTCCCCTCCATGCTCCCTTGCAAACGGCTTATCTCTGCTCCCAGCCAAGCCTCCCCCCATGCTCCCTTGCAAACGGCTTATCTCCGCTCCCAGCCTCCCCTCCCCTCCATGCTCCCTGGCAAACGGCTTATCTCCGCTCCCAGCCTCCCCTCCCCCCCATGCTCCCTTGCAAACGGCTTATCTCTGCTCCCAGCCAAGCCTCCCCCCATGCTCCCTTGCAAACGGCTTATCTCCGCTCCCAGCCTCCCCTCCCCTCCATGCTCCCTGGCAAACGGGTTATCTCCACTCCCAGCCTCCCCTCCCCCCTGTGCTCCCTTGCAAACGGCTTATCTCCGCTCCCAGCCAAGCCTCCTCCCATGCTCCCTTGCAAACGGCTTATCTCCGCTCCCAGCCAAGCCTCCCCCCCCCCCCCCGTGCTCCCTTGCAAACGGCTTATCTCCGCTCCCAGTCAAGCCTCCTCCCCATGCTCCCTGGCAAACGGCTTATCTCCGCTCCCAGCCTCCCCTCCCCTCCATGCTCCCTGGCAAACGGCTTATCTCAGCTCCCAGCCAAGCCTCCCCCCAACGCCCCTTTGCTAACGGCTTACCTCCCCCCCCCCCCCCCGGCGCTTACTTGTTCGCTGGGTCACGCTGCTGTGACCCAACTCCAGCGAGGGAAGGAGAGGAGCGACACGCCCCCCAGCCTCGCTTTCAGAGCCGTGCCACACCGCCTCCCCCGCCCCCCAGCCTCGCTTTCAGAGCCGCACCACACCGCCTCCCCCGCCCCCAGCCTCGCGGTCACAGCAGCGCCGCGAGCCAGATGACAGGCTCAAAAGAGCCACATCTGGCTCGCGAGCCATAGGTTCCCGACCCCTGGTCTAAGGGCTTGTCCTCACTGGGGGGGAGGGAGGAATTGACGGCAGATACGCAACTTCAGGTACGTGAATCACGTAGCTGAAGTTTGTGTATCTGCCGCCGACTTACCTGCCATCCCCACGGCGGCGGAAGTCGGCGGCGCACTCCCCCGTCGGCTCCAGCTTGCACCTCCCGGCAAGCTGGAGTTCTGGAGTCTTAACCAGATGTGATAAATCGATCGCCAGAAGATCGATCCCACACCACGGGAGTGAAGACGAGCCCTAAGCTACGCAATTTGAGTTATGTAACTGAAGTCAATGTAACTTAGATCTACTTATTGTGGGGTCCACACTATGATATGTCAACAGGAAACACTCTCACATCGACTCCCTTTACTCTTCTTATTCTGGTGGAGTATCCATCCCAGAGTTGACGGGAGAGCGATCTGCAGTCGATTTAGTGGTCTTCACTACACCCGCTAAATGAGTGGTCACCAACCGGTTGATTGCGATTGACTGGTTGATCCTAGAGTCTCTCCCAGTCAATTGTGATCTCTGATGGGGCTGCAGCTAAGACAGGCTCCCTCCCTCCCTGCATGTCCTGGCCCCAGGCAACTCCGGGAAGTGGCTAGCCTGGCCCCTGGGCTAGGGTGCGGGGGGCTGGGGTGTCCCTACACACGGTACTCCTACCTGCAAGCACCGCCCCCACAGTTTCCACTGGCCAGGAATGGGGAGCTGTGGCCAATCAGAGCTACAGGGGTGATGCTTGCAGAGAGGAACAGCACACAGAGCCATGTGCCACCTGCATCCCCCAGGGCTGCAGGGGTGCACTGTCCCCTTCCGGGAGTGGTTTGGGGCTGGGGCAGGCAGGGAGTCTGCCTTAGCAGCAGCCACACTGCATCACCAACGGGAGCTGCTGGAGGTAAGTGCTGCCTGGTGGGAAGTTGCACTCCAACCCCTTTCCCCACTGGGCAGAGTGGCCTGGCCCCTCCGCCTAGGGGCTGGATATGCCAGTCATCTCGGGGAGCAGAGCAGCTTTGAGCCAGGGCAGGCAGGGATCCTACCTTAGATCCGCTGTGCCACTGACCAGGAGCTGCCTGAGGTAAGCGCCTCCTGGCCAGACCCTGCACCCTATCCCCCTACTCCAGCCTGGAGCTCCCTCCCGCACCCAAACTCCCACCCAGAACCCACATTCCGAACCTCCTGCTGCACTCCACACCCCTGTCCCATCCTGGCCCGACTCCCCACAGCTGGAGCTGCATCCCTCCCGCACCCTAATCCCCTACCCCAGACCTGACTCTACTCCCGCACTCCAAACCCCCTATCATGATGTGATATTTCACATCCTATTATATTATGCCATAATATAATAGTAAAATTTAGACTTTTATAGTATAAATTATAATAGAACAACTGTGGAAAATAATACTGTCAAAACAAAACATTTAGATGAGATTAAAACAAAAAACTCAGAAATTTCATTTAATGGGAAATTTCAAGTTTTCAACATTTTTTCCAATTTGGGGGGAAAAAATCAGTGTCAGAATTTCTTTTGGGTTTTGAGCAGTTCTAAGTTATGGTATCTGCTGTGGATACAGTCTCCATATCTTGCCTGTCCCTTTCCTACTGCTAGAGATTCCTGATCTGCAGCTTCCTCTGGAACCTTCCTTTAAGATGCAGTTCGATAACATGGAGTGGCTCACTGGAAATGATAATACAGCATGTGATCCATTTGACCTCTTATGAGGATTCCCTGCTGGTTGCATGAGGGATGATGCACTTGGCTCTCCTGTACTCCCTGACATGTCCCCTCTGGCCCCTCTTCTCTCAAAGTAGGGAAACAGTATGGAGGGCCTTCTTGGGAGGGGACTGAGATGGGGTAGAAAAATGGTGTTACAGAGGTGACATATTCTCTCTACCCCGGCATGGAAAAGTGGAGATCCATATGCAGGGAATCTTCTCCACACGTGAATCCAGAGGAATGTTCCCCATCATTGATATTAAGCGTTTCATGAGAACTTTAGCGAGAGACTTATAAAGATGAATATGTTTGTGTTTATACTCTTACCTCATTTCTGGTCAGGAAAGGTGTAAAGCTAAACACTGGTTTCAATGCCAGGTGCAGGCATTCCATCACTGTGGCTGTGGACAGAAAGTTGCTAAAATGAGATAACAGTAGTTAAGTGAGCACAACACAGGACTTGTCTTTGCCGCCAAATAAGAAAAAAAGCAAAGAAAAAAAAAAGCCCTGGTTTTTTTTTTAACCTGGGAGTAACTAATGTGCATGAATTCTCAAGAGATTAAAAACACAGTAAAGACAAGGTACTTTAGTTTTACCATGAAGTAAACTCATTGAGGTCACCCAATGTGGGATATAGGATGATCTTAGTGAGTCTAACTAAAGCACCTTGTCTTCATTGTGTTTTCACCCCAAGATAGGGTGACCACACAGCAAGTGTGAAAAATCGGGACAGGGGGTGGGGGACAATAGGAGTCTATATAAGAAAGACCCCAAAATTGGGACTGTCCCTATAAAATCGGGACACCCCTACCCCAAGATAGCTCACATATATTAGTTACCCTGAAGTAAAAAACCCAGCTTTTATAGCAGTGAAGACAAGCCCATGGTGATGACAGGTGTGGGCTAGATCCTGTGTTTGTTGCACACACAGTACACCCACTGACTGCAGAGGGCTCTTTGGGTTTGCTACAGAAGTAGCTTTCAAAACCTTAGATCCAACATATAATTTACAGAAATATGTGATGAACCCAAAGATATCTTATCTCCTTTTGTACAGAAGTACTTATTATACTTATACACTATTACATAATCCCAGCTAGAACAATTGCACAATTATTGTAGAAATTGCAGAAATTAAAATCTGTATATTCCTTTTACAGAACTGCTGTGCAGATTACCAGTGACAGTGGAAATGCAACATAAAATAGCATAATAATCTAACACTTGTTTTACTCTTTTTACCTGCGATATAAACAAGGAAAGCAGGAACATGTATCCATGGCTTACTGTAACCTAATTTTTCAAACTGGGAGGGATTTAAAATAAAAGAGAATAAGAACAAAGTATTCATATTAAATTTGGTCAGTGCGGCAAGAATATGGAGAAATAATTACTGAGAATTTATAAATCTGAACTTTTTTCCCAGTTCACCTATTACTATTTTAAAAAAGTTTTTCAACTGAATATCCCTGTCTGCCAACATAATTTGATGATATAGACTGAGATATCTATTTTAAAACAAAAGAGGACACGAGAGGAGTGCATGTTCTACATCTTGAGTATAGTCCTGAAGTTTATTGCATTGATGTTCATGGGAGTTTTGTCTGTGCTTGTACTACAGGGTATGGCCTTTACTGGAGGTTTAAAATTCCAGCCTGATAAGTATGAACATATCCTGATGCTTCTGTTTTATGTTTACAATGAAATTTAAGGGCATGATTTTCCATCTTGAGGAGTCATTTACAACAAAGCAGTGTCCGTACCATACTGCTACCAAATAAAAATGGGATTTTTATTTACATGCCCTTTGGACAACGTTGCACAGAGGCAAATGATAGTGAAGAATCAGGATGTATAGCTTTTTTATTAAATTAGCTCATAACAATATGGGTCCTGACCCTGCATTCCTGCACATCTAAACTCCTATTGAAGCCAGTGGGAGTTTGTCTTTAAGAGTTATCATTATGCTAAAATCTGTGAGAATACGGTATTGGGTTCTGATCTGATAAATAGAAATAATAGAAATGTAGAACTGGAAGGGACCTCGATAGTCATCTAGTCCAGTCCCTGGCACTGAGGTAGGAAAGTGTTGTCTAGACCATCACTGAGAGGTGTTTGTCTAACCTGTTCTTAAAAACCTCCAGTGATGGAGATTCTACAGCCTCCCTAGATAATTTGTTCTAGTCTTTACCTACCCTGTCAGTTAGGAAGTTTTTCCTAATGTCTAACCTAAACCTTCCTTGCTGCAATTTAGTCCCATTACTTCTTGTCCTGTCCTCAGTGGTTAATGAGAACAATTTATCACCCTTTTCTTTATAATAACTCTTTATGTACTTGAAGATTGTTTCCCCTCAGTCTTTTCTTTTCCAGACAACAAATCCAGTTTTTTAAATCTTTCCTCAGATCATGCTTTCTAGATCTTTAATAATTTTGTTGCTCTTCTCTGGATTTTTTTCAATTAGTCTTTCCTGAAGTGTAATGACCAGAACTGGACACACTACTTCAGGTGAGGCCTTTATCATTGCTGAATAGAGTGGAAAAATTATTTCTTGTTTCTTGTTTACAACTCTCCTGCTAATACATCCAAGAATGATGTATGCTTTTTTGCAACAGTATTACATTATTGACTCATCTAGTTTGTGATCCACTATAATCCCCAGATCCTTTTCTGCAGTTCTCCTTCCTTGGCAATCATTTCTCATTTTGTATTTGTGAAACTGATTATTCCTTCCTAAGTGGAGTACTTTGTGTTTGTCCTTCTTGAATTTCACCTGGTTTAAATCAGACCATTTCTCCAGTTTGTCAAGTTAATTTTGAACTCAAATCCTGTTCTCCAAAATACTTGCAGCCCCTCCCAGGTTGGTATCATATGCAAAATGTATAAGTATACTTTCTGTGCCATTATACAACTTATTTATGAAGATATTAAATAGAATCAACCCAGGACAGATCCCTGTGAGATATTCTCAATATGCCCTTCCAGATTGATTGTGAACCATTGATAATTAAGTTCTGAATATGCTTTTCCAGTCAATTGCACATCCACCTTATAGAAGGTTCATCTGGGTCAGTGATACTCCGACTGAGGCTTGCGAGCCAAAAGGGGCTCTTTAATGTTTCTCCTGTAGCTCTTTGCAGCACATGATATTAAAACACTGTATGATTTATTAACCAATCTAAGTTACGCTTTTACTATGTTATTAACCAATTATAGTTGATAAAATAATAATACTTCGTCAGTCAATTTTGCTGCAAATATATATATTTTTGCTGCAAATATATATATACATACACACACACACACATATCTAATGAATTCACACTATTCTGGCTCTTTGAGGTAATGATCGCTAATTTGGCTCCTAAGCCACTGAGGTCTGAATATCACTGAGCTATATATATATTTATCCAGGATATATTTATCCAGTTTGTTTATTAGATTATCATATGAAACAATATCAAGGGCCTTACTAAAGTTGAAATGTATCAAATATATTCATATATTTTTAAAATATATCAACGTTTTAAGTTTTTGCTTCTTTGGGTAATTACTGTGGTATTGGCTTTATTTATCTGATATGTTCTTTCTAGATTAGTTATATACTCAAGTCTCATACACTGTATTAGAACTAAACAGGTGTATAGTACATACTAGTGGAGTTAACCATTCAAAAAAGAGGACATTCTCGCCGTCATGTATGTAATACGCCTGACCACTCTGTTAAAGAGGCAGAGAAAAGACAGATTAGAAGCATAATACTGTGCATGGAGTGACATTTTCTTTTTATCTTTTAAGACTATCTTTATTCATTTTGTAAATAACAGCAACATAATTAAAAGCAAACAGTTACAAATATATACAAATCAACAAGCAACCTCCTTTGGAACTAATTTTGAGCCTCATGTAAGTTTCAGATCTGTAAATTCACTTAAGTTACTGAAGTTACTCATGATTTATTACACTGATATATAAAAAAAGAGCAGAGTCAGGTTCGTTATGTTTAGAACTTCTACTACAATTAATACAATCAACCTAGTTGTCATAGCACTGAGGTTTTTCTTTGTATTTTTTCAGTGGCCAAAATCACATTAGACAGGATGAATTTACCAGAACTGGCAATATTGACATATTGACAAGACGTTAACACGTCTTGATTTCATGTTCTTTGGCATTTCTTCCTGCTTTAAAAACAATGGCATTTTCTTTAATGATTTTATCTATGTATCATTTTTATAGTAGGAGCATTAGTAACGCTGATTAAGATTTCCTATGGATTTATACTAGAACTTCCTATATTCAGTTCATAACATTCTGAATATTTCATTTAGCGAGATGACATTTGCCAGATGTCATCTCAGAATAAAGGCAATTTTTTTGAAAGTTTGAACAAATACACTTCTGTTGTTTTCAATTAACAAGAGAGTGAAAAATACATTTTCTCCATACATGATGTGTTTTGCAGATCCTACTCTATACCAGAGCATGGCCTGGACTAGTGAGGCCCTGCCCCTCAACAGGGCATGCTCCAGTTTAAATGGACAGTGGTAGGCCAGGAGAAGGAGTTACAGCCTGTACTAGGAAGAGACACTGATGCCTGGAATTGTGGGATGAGTGACCACAGAATTGGTATGGCCACACAGGAAGTGGTGGTCCATATGCCTGTCTTGTTTGGAGTTAGGAACTCACAAGAAACCCCAAAGAACTGGACATTGTCCACCCTGGCAGACTAAGCTGTTACTACTAAGATTGTGACTCCACTTAAAAGGGAGGTGCCACAGCTTGGTAGGAAGTGACCCAGGTCAGGACACTGTGGAGTGGGAGGATCTAGGTCCCTCTCCCCTGCTTCTACCACACCACTGTTGTGACAGAAGCCGAGGAAAGAAGACAGAACACACATGAGGGACTGAGGCCACCATATATAGCCCAGCAGGGCCCTATCCAGAGTGAACAGACTGCAAAAGAATTATGACGCCACTGTTTGACCATTAGGCCAGCTGCCTATTGGATGGATCAGCTACACTTTATAAAAGGATTACAACTTTTCCCCCAACAAATTCAGCACTGACCTGTAATGGAGTAAAAAACTTGAAATTTGTCAGGGAAATGTCCCACACTGAGAAGTTTTTTGAGTGTCAGTATGAATATTATATTGGATTTGACTAAGTTATGCAGGTTTGAAACATTTCAGGGAGGAATATTCTTTTTATCCATATGGATATGTCATGTGTCTCAAACCCTATTATGCCAGCTTTGCAGAATTATCAAAAACCTACTAGCCAGGCCAGAAAAAACATCCACTAATCCATATTTAAATAAACACCAGCACATGCTCAGGTCCCGTGGGTCCTGAACCTAGTTCTCTGGGCTGCCATATTTGATGATTGCCATATTCAGTTGGGGAAGATTCCTACTCAACCTGGGCAGGCAGGAAACCCTACCTTTTCAAAGCTAGCTTACAAGAAGAAAAAGATGTGACAAATATTAACAAAATGAATGTGAGCGGCATTTACAAAGAAGACATTTTGCATGTGGAACTGTACAGTTTGCATGAGGCATTTTTGAGAATTTAGCAGATCAACTTTTAGACACAGAGTTTGATCTAAAAGCCACAGAGAGTGACCCAAATTTTAAAATTGTATCCGACTGGATAGGATATTTAAATTGTTTACTTACCGCTATATAATCCTTCTCAGGGGTGAGAGCTTCAGCAGCTAAGAGATGAGCTTGTACAAGATTTCCAATATGAACCCAGTTCGTCTGAACTTTGGGATTTCCAAATGTGAAGATAAATAGCCCACTTTGGATATTTGTCTGTGGAAACAGACAGCATATGCAAAAGTCTGAAAAACTAAAAGCAATTTTTTAAAGTACCTTAGGTGCTAGAAACCTGCCAAACAAACTGTGGGGTCACTGGATGATCAAGGCACTAAAGGAGCACTTGAGGAAGACAAGGCCATTGTGAAGAAGCTAAACACATTCTTTGTATTGGTCTTCACTGTAGACTCTACACTGTAGAGGATGTGAGGGAGATTCCCACACCTGAGCCATTCTTTTTAGATAACAAATCTGAGGAATTGTCTCAGATTGGGGTGTCCAATCTGTCTCTGTATCCCTATGCCACTGACTGCCAGCTGCTGGGACTGGATGACAGGGCATGGATCTGTGATTGAATGCACCCCGTATCCACATCCCACACACTATTGTAATAATCTTTGTACAAAAATATGCCTTCTGAGGTATCTTATGAAAACTAATAACTCACTGGCCAATAAAATGGTGAAAGTCTGTAGCAACATTATATGTAAAGTTATGAACATGGACTGAGGATGAGGTCCTCTTCTAGCAGCTGATCTGGAGGTATGAACACCAAGAGAGGAGAAACTGCTTTTGTAGCTAAACTATACCTCCAGATCAGCTGCTAGAAGAGGACCTCATCCTCCCTGATTAGAGATAACAAGCTGGTTCAGCCTGATTGGACTAACCTTGTTATCTCTAACCTGGTCCTTGCCTCTTATTTATTCCTGCCTGTGGATACTTTCACTGCATGCATCCAATGAAGTGGGTATTAGCCCATAAAATCTTATGCTTCAATACTTTAGTTAGTCTTTAAGGTGCCACAGGACTCTTTGTTACTCTTGTTTTGTGTAAAATATCAGAAAAATCCTGAAATCATATTTTACTATTGTTTAATCAAACCAAGCAATGACATGTAGCTGTAGTGAAATCTTCCTTATGCAAGTGTGAAGTGGGTATTAGCCCACTAAAGCTTATGCTTCAATACTTTAGTTGGTCTTTAAGGTGCCACAGGACACTCTGTTACTTCTGTTATTCCAGACTAACACGGCTACCTCTCTGATTCTCAACAAAACAAATAATGCATAATAACCAGTGATGCAGGCATAGTCTTTTCTTCACACTAGCCCAGTTTTTGTCTTTCATCAAAAAAGCCCATATTCATAATTTTTCATTCCCATCATCCTCCAGTTATGCTATTTGTCAGCTTGCATCATGCGGTCAGTCAACAAAGGGCTCGTTGAGGGACTGTTTAGATCAGTCACCAGAATACTAGCTTTTGAATTTTTTAGACTTAGATAGTAGTACAAATACTATAATATTTGTAATCCACTCCAGAGCGGATAATACAATACATACAAATGCTCGTGGCAGAAGTTTTGTCTCTCCTGGTCCATAGATGCCTGGTGGGCGAAGAACACATGTACGGAGCTTATCATCTCCTAGAAGATATAATGAAATGTGATTTTTCAAATAGTTTCCATATCAGTACATGACGAGTTCACTTCATATGCTGTTTATATTTTATTTTGAAAAATATTACAGGTCCAAACACACTGGTCCCTTTGTAGTAAATTTCTTCATCTTCTTTTACAATATGAATTTAATACTCATGAAATGGGCTGACTTGTGAGTCCTGAAAATTGAAATCCTCTGAACATAAATATGAACAGCATCTTACAAATTTCACTACCAATATACCCCTCACACCTAATTTGCAAAGGCTCCTCTTACAGTCTATTTCAATGTATTAAATAAGTGACCATCTTCAGGCACACAGAACATTGAACATCACAGTATCTATTACAACTACCGGTAGCTATATTCAAACACCTCCGCTGATCACAGCTGTAGTAGTATACAAAGAGATAGAAACAGTTTCTCAAGCAGCCAGCAGCCAGATCAGTTAGTTTTGACCTTAAAAAGTCCTAAACCTTTAAATATCTCATAGAAATCAATAAGCAGCTTGTGCATTCTACTGAGAACTGGTGTGATGTGCTTTCTGTATGAAACTACTTATAAGTAACAGACACTTTCTGCACTGGTAGTTTCAAGTCAAGTTTCAAGTCGTATGCCCATGTACAGTGGTGTGCAGCTGAGCTCACAGCAAAAGATAATGGTAGCGAGGTCTGTGTCTGTAGAAAAAGACCATAACTTGCTTGCCTAGTATAGATTGAATAAAGCATTCTTGGCTGCAGTTCCTATCTGTGTACTCAGGATTTCAGAAACTAACATAACTCAGAAATTGAAAATCTAAGTAACAAGCAGTAGCTTGTTACTGGCTTCCTTGTCTGTTGCAAGTCATCTGTAAGCCCTAATGACCCGTGAGGATGAAGCTGGTGGAGAGTGTGTTTAGGGACTACTGTGTCAATAGTGAAGCTTAGTGGGACTGTTGGCATGAGTATGTGTCTATGAGTAAGGAATGCAGGCTCAGAGCCTATATTTGCAGTAGAATTTATAAACATTTTTAATTGACTTGAAGAACAAGGTTTTAATTTTCTGAATCTTGGATTATCCTTTTTCCCCTTTGTGTATAGACTCTTGTCCACCTGAATATACATGGACACTGAGATTAGACACATTAATTGAGGGGAAAAAAGACAACATTAAGTTGTTCATAGTTTGACATACATTAGTGATATCAGAAAAGTAGAATCCTATATGTACCTTTTAGTGGAGTTCCATTAGCTGCAAGGATCATTTGATCTGCCATTGATTTGGTTCTAGAATAATGATTGACCTGCTGAAAAGAGAGTACAAATATAATGAATTTCCTAACTGTATCACTACATTGGTAAATGACACCGCTGATAAAATTTCAGTAAACTTGTACATCTATCCAGCTTGCAGACATCACCTCAATAAGACCTTCTCAAAACATAAGATGCGGAGAAATAATTTAGGGTTGGAGGCCTAAATAATCTGTTTATGATAAAAGAGACAGGTTAGCATTTTTGGCTACACAAATTTAGGTTCCCAGTAAATTGAGCACAACCTTCTTTTAAATTTATATTTCTACTTATGATATGCTTCAAATATATGCTTTATGATTCAAATTGTTCTTTGGCAAGGAAGATATTTTTGATATAAATAACAGTATTGTGAAAACAATAGGGTAGATACATATTGATTAAGTGGTTTTTAATTTATACATTTATTCATGCCAGATTTATCATTAATCTTAAAATTTAAGTTGCTTAACTAGAGTATAGACTTGGAGGGCTCAACTCTCCCATGTGCTGGGGCAGCTCTGGGGCATTCTGTCTGCAGAGTGTCCCTAAAATCAGCTTCCTGGAGGACTTCCCCAATGCAGAGAAATCACAAGGTGGCAGAGTGTTGCCATAGTGGTTCCTATATGTCCTAACTCACAGCTGACATCATAGGGGCATAGCTGGGGAAAAAGGGATGTGACTGGTGTTCCTTTACATGCAGCTGATCACCAGCTTTTGAAATGGCCTCTTAGGGGTAAGGGGATGCTGATATAGGAGCTTCTATAGAGTTCCTCATGAACACATACTTTACGGTTTACTTTACTTTACGGTCACATACTTTACGGTTCTTCGAGATACATTGTCTGCACAGATTCCACTTTTGGTGCTGTGCATGAGCCCCATGTGCACAGGGTTGGATTCTTTTTTGAATAGCAGTGTCCATTTGGGCCACCCATGCTCCTTGAGAGACCTTGTGACTCCTTAGCTAAGAGCAGAAGGAGTAGGGAGGCCCCAACTGCTTCTCAGTTCCTTTGCCCATAAAGAATTCCATATAGCAGGATTCTGAATTAGCCTGTCTGGAGGGCTATTAGTGGACTCTGCATGCACAATAGATCTCAAAGAACCACAGTTCTTTTTCCTTTTGCAAGTGATTATCTACACAGATTCTACTCTTGGGGTAGGCCTACACTGCAATTGGACACCCACGGCTGGCCTATACCAGCCGACTCAGGCTCATGAGTGAGGCTAAGAATTTATCACAGACGTTTTTAGTAAAAATCATGGCCAGGTCATGAGCAATAATGAAAAAATCATGGAAGCTCCTGACATGTTCCTGACTTTTACTAAGAATATCCATGGAAAAAAATGGGGAGCCTGGGCAGCTGCAGGTGGGCTGGGTACTCCAGGGCTCCCCTCTGCTGGTGACTCTGAGCTGCAGGAGTTCCCCCTGGCACCTGTGGAAGTGGAGAGGCTGGGAGGAGCTGTGGGGGGGTCCCATAACATTGGATAGCAAGACTACCCTGCAGCTCTCTGCCTCCGCAGGTGGCAAGGGACCCTGCAGCTCCCAGCTGGCACTAGCTGAAGTCACAGAGGTCTTTGGAAGTCATGGATTCTGTGACTTCTGAGACCTTCATGACTAAATCTCAGCCTTACTCTTTAGGCTTGGACTAAGGGGTTGTTTAATTGCAATGTAGACATCTAGTCTTGGGCTGTAGACCTGAGTTGGGAGGGTCCCAGTATTCAGGCTGTAGCCTGAGCCCAGGAGTCTACACTACCATGAAACAGACCTGCAGCTGGAACCTTGGGAGCTCTAGTCAGCTGGCACAGGCCAACTGTGGCTTTTTATTTGATGTGTAGACATACCCTTGGTGACTAGCAAGCAGTATCTCATCCTCAGAGCTGGGTAAAAGGCGTTCTACTTAAAGATCGATTGACGGATTGCTCTGCCTAAACTTGCATCTAATCTAGAAGTAAAATTATGGACTGATCCATGGTGCCACCAGATAGATCTCAGACATTGGGATGCTGTTCAGGTCGGTGGTAAAGGCTCCCTGGGCTCAAGTAGATTGAAACAATGTGTCCAGTAATGTCTGTCTTAGTTAGTACATAGCAAGTTCATATACAGTCTGACACATTTAATCTCTGAGGGTATTGATTGTCTTCTCAATAGTTCCACAAATGCAACACCCAGTTTAGGTGTGGCTCGAATTGATCTAGTATTAAAGACAATGTTCTCACCGAAATCCAATGTGTTTGAAGTTTTGCTTTGGCCGACTGAATGTTTGAGGCTGGAAATTTGGGTAAAGTCTGTGAGTGAGTTTGTTTCTAAGGAGAGCCTGCCATAAGGGCCCGAAGAGGCATCACATGCCCATTATTTATGGGCTTTTCTGTGTCACAAGAGGAACAAATCTTGAATCCTGGAGACTTTGGCCATACCTATAAACAGAGGGAGGAAGCTCTTGGGAGAGAGGGAAGACAGGAGGCGGCAAGGAAACCTATCAATGTCTGAAGCAGCAAGATTGGTGAGATATATAATTTTTTTACACCAATGAGTTAACTAAAATTTATTGAAGTGAATGTAGGTAACTAACAATAACTAATCTTTCTGTAGGCAAAGAGGCATGGGCTCTGTCTCATAGCCATAGGTGCTAAGAAAGAATTGAGAGGCAGTTGAGGTTGCCCCACCTCTTATACCCTCGGCTACAATGGTCACAAGTGATCCCAGGGCTCTCACACAGCTCCGATGGACACTTCTGTTCAAGAAGAATCTGATCTCATATCCTTGGGTGTATGATCACTACTAAGAGTGGAATCTGTGTAAACAAACAGTCAAAGAAGAAGAGGTGACTCCTAAACACATGAAATGTTCTGAGGACAGGGAAGAACAAGCAGTTGGAGTGGCTAAGGCATAAGGTGCTCCAGATTCCAGATGGTGAACATCCCTCAGAGACAATAGTAAGTTGGATGAAATTAGAATAGCCCCCAGGCTACTCTAACTTCTACTTGGTCTGGGTAGAGAATCAAGGAGCCAAAAAGCTCCTTGGCGGCCTCCCTGCAATAAAGAATCTTCCCATTATTTTCAAATTGCAATTTTTAATTTGTTTATTTTTCCAAGATCTCAGATGTGCTTACTTATGGATAAGGACTGAATAATTGATCACAGGCCACTCTTAGAATAATCTCACAGCATTTAAGTCAGAGTAATAGTTACCTCTGGCAGTAATAGTTACCTCTACCCCAAAACAGACTGTTATTAATAATTTAAATAAATGCCCCCTAAAGAAGCATACATTGGAACACAAATACAGTTTCATAAAGTTGGACAGCAGTGCTTTGCTACTGATCAAGTTGACGAGATCTGTTGCAAAGCAAAATACCTTTTCTAGTGGAAAATATGGTACAGTTTCCTCATCTCCTTCTTCAATAGGATTCCCTCCAAACACCACATTCACCGTACTAGTATATATCAGTCTTGGGATATTTCTTTGTTTGCAAACTACAGTAATATACAAAATACACTATTTTAAGAAAAAGGGAAGAATATGAAAATCCACATGAACTAGCAGCGAACATTTTCTTGTTAAAGGCAACTACTGCAAACATAAGAAGGGCTGTCTTTCAGTTTTAGCATTGTTTTTAAATTAACATAATACCTTTCATTCATATAGACATTTTTCATTCAAAATATATATTAGTTAGTGTCTATACAGCACTTTGAAAATGGAAAGTGATATTTGAATGCTATTGTTATTACCAAGTGCTTTACAAACTACATATATGCAACAATCACATTACTACTGAATTGTAGTCACTAGTTGGTGAGGGGTAGTTATTTGTATGAGTACACTTTGATGGAAATAAAAAGTCCTGCTGTATTTCAGTAATAGCACATTAAATATTTTTACTGTGTATGACTGAGTTAGAAAAGGAGATCAATATGCACATGTATGTGATCATGTAGAATTATAAAAATGGCCTGTATCATCTTTTCTTATGGACTGTAGCTCTCCCTGCTGAAGTCACCTTAGCCTATGCTTTAGCAGTAGGCATCTGTGCTAATAGTGCTTCTTCTTCTTGCACATCTGGCCTATACCCCTGCCACCTCCTTGCTTATTTATACACAGCTCCATGAGGTTATCTCCATTTTCATCTTGTGAGAACGTAAGTGTGATAGAGAAGAAAGATGTCTTCCCAAATGTCTTAGTGGAAAAAAGTGTCCCATGCCATTGTCCCACGAATTGAGGAAAAAAAGTGAAGGCAGCCTTCCAAGGGTTATGAAGGAGAACCTTCCTTCCTTTTCCAAAGTGCTATGGAGGAAAATTCCACCAAAATATCAGAGAGAAAAAACAAACAAAAAATATCTTTGGACAAATGGAATTCAAGTCCACCATCCCCAATATTACAGCTGACTCTTTAGTCCCTTGTGCCAGTGTTCTGGTTGGGTTTGAGGTTTCCACACTCCTTTTGGATGTAGGAAATTTTATGCAGACACATGCCTGGGTACACTCGGTAGTGTGTGGGAAGGAACAGCCAGAAGCATGGTCCAGAAGCATGGTGTTAGGAACAGTACCACTGCTTGGCTGCCCTTAGGCTGTGGTGACACCAGCGTGGAGAGCAGTTGTCATAATAGTTACTGAGAAAATAGTTACGTGGCTGCAAATATGTGGGGGAAAATTCTGCCTTTTGGCAATGTTTACTCTTTGCACATGGGAAATCTCAGTTTGTATGTATCCCGCCCCAGTTCTTGCTCCATTATAAACATGTGGAGACATGACTGCAAATTCTGTGGCTCCAGAGAGAGTGTCTGGTTGGGGCTAAAGAGGGAAATATTTGGAATATTTTGATGGATATGCTCCTTGATTCATTCTTGGCTTTGCTTACCACTTCACTTCAGCTATTTTTGCTCCAGGTAGATATAATCTGCAGTGAAAGAGGGGGACTGTGCCTGGGCATATAGGCAATACAAAAGCATGTACAAATTAATCCTGCTTTTGTTTTTGCTGTGAGGGCAAAAGCAAAAATAATTTTGATATGTACAATGTGAAAAGTCATAACATCAGAAATTGAACTGTTGTCATTTTCCTGAGACTGTTGCTAAAAGGACAAAATATAATGGAAAAAGCCAGGATTTCATTCCAGGTATTCTGCTCGCAGGCCAGTGCAAAAAGCAAATTTTCCATATAAAATATAGTAAGAAACACTTTAAATATATTGTAATGATGTTACTTTAGGGCTTCATTCTGCCATCCTTACTCACACTGAGTAGTGCCTTACTCTGTGAATAAGGATGGAAGAGTTGGTCTTTGCCAAATCAATACACTAAAAACCTGAAGTGAATGGGAGGCTTTCTACTCATAGGTGCCAACTCTGTGGGTGGTCTGTGGGTGCTCCCCTGACTGTGCCACCGCTCTGCTTCTTCCCCCTCTCCCCCCCCCCCCCAGGCTTGCAAAATCCTGGGAGGGAGGAGGGGAAATGCGGCATGCCTGGGAGAGGAGATGGGGCCTGGGATTTGGGGAAGGGGCTGGAAAGGGGCGGGGCCGGGGCGGAATTGGGGCGGGGATGGGGGGAGGCACAAGTACCCACCGGTGCTGGCTAAAGTTGGTACCTATGTATTCCACTGACTTCAATGGGCTTTGGATCAGGCCCCAAGAAGGAAAATTTGGATACATACCATCAATGACTACTTTTGTTCCACTGACATTTATGGATTCAATCTGTTCTTTCTTTTGTATCTAGAAATAGAGAAGTTGTACAATATCTAATTAATTTAACAATTTGAATTCACCACATAGCTTTGTAATGGCCAAAACCGAATGCAGTTATATCTTCTTTGCTACTTGTTGTTTTATTTTCTCCAATTTTTGTGTGTCAGTTACATGTAACTAAAGTTTAAATTTAAAAAAAGGGGTTGGGATGGGAAACAGATCCCAAGGCCTCAATTATTTGTTCTGCCCCAGGTATGATTGGCATAGAAATGAGAGCTGCAAGGTAGATTTATACATGTGTGCTTTCCCATATTCTGGGGCCTGGCCATGGCCTTGTCCTGTCTTCCCCCATCCACACTGCCCAATAAACTAGAACCCTCACGGTTGCTTTAATTAATCTTTAGTACAACATTTTGATTATTTTGGGCTCTGCACTAGGCTAATGATTTGGTGCTTAGTATTTAATAAATGCCTCATTCCCTAATTAGATTATTTAACCTTTATATATAACTTTGTCTTACACTTTAAACTAATTTAATTTAATCACATTCATCAAAAACTTAAATTACTTTTAGCTATGGACTCAACATTTGTTTCCCACAAACATTTAAACGAATAAAATTTCACATGTATAAATGTTTTAATAAATATAAAAGAAGTTTGTGATTTTTTTCCCCCTATCATTTACCCATTTTTATGTGAACAATATACAGCTACTTTTAAGGTTCCAGAGAGAGAGAAACAAAAAAGAAAATAGTACTCACTTGGTCCAGACCTGACATTCCATATGAAGCCACATGAAAAACACAGTCGACCCCTTCACAAGCCTTGAATACTGCTTTATAATCCCTCACATCACCCTGTGATAAATCAGAAAACAATAGATTTGACCAGAAAGGTATCATTTATAATTTTTCATATAACTAATAATTATTAAGAAAAACCTAAAAGTAATTCTGCTGTCATTCACACAAGTGCTTTGCTAACTAATATGCAATAGGCTTTTACAAATCTGTGCAGAAAGTCCCTGGTAGAGTATTTCATTAGGAACAATAAAAATGTGTATACGATGGTTTGGTTGAATGGTATTATGTTTTTCACACCTGGTCCTGTAGCCCTTATGATAGCAAAAGTAGCTGAACTTGAATTAGAGTAACATGTATCTAAGAGCTGCCGAATCAGGGACCAATTCTAATAAGTCACAAGAGGGAGGGTTCAGTGATTTGCAATGTTGCCACCCTGAGATAAGTGTTCAATTTTACCATATTCATAATAAATCAGACATCAAATCTCAGCTTTTGCAGTTGATTAAAACATATACAAAACCTGGCCTCCAATAGGTTATTTTAAACATGTTTGTGTTAGACATTTGCTATTTAATGACATAAATGCTAGTTCAGTGCAAAATTTTAGGGTTGGTCATATCCCTCTAGATGGATATAAAAACAAAGATGAAAGTTCTATGGCTGCGTGGTGAGATTTCAACATGAGATGTGACTCAGACTACTATCATAGAGCTAATAAAATAATGCATCATGCACCTCCAATTATCAATGCATTTCACAAATATGATTTGTGTTAAGCTTCACAACACCTCATGAGTCAGATAAATAATATTCAGTCTAGACAATTTACAGTTTAAGTGTAGGCACGCAGAGTGGTGAAGTGACGTGCCCAAGGTCACACAACAATCCCAGTGCCAGGAATAGACCATCCAGGTATTCCAACTTCTAATCTGCTACTCTAACCACTAGATGAGAGCACCACCCTTCCGTAATTTGTTCATATATACACAGCAATTTTTGGGGGGTTAAAAGTGGGGGAAATTGTTTTATTGGATTCTGACAGACCGATCCTCAGATGGTGTAAACTGGCAGTGCTCCATTAATTTCAATGAAACTATGCTGATTGACACCAGCTGAAAATCTTGCACATACTTTCTAATGAGATTTCTGACACTGTTTATCATAGTTCTGTGTCCCATGAAAACTGCAGAGATGACAACTTGCTGTTGTACACAAGAGTAGAACAATTCATTTAATGTGATTGCTGTTAAAAAGTAATTTTACCATACCTGGAAATACATGGCTCCATTAGGAACTTCCCATTTAGGCTTTTGTATATCATACAGAACAACAGTGATTCCTAATTTGGCGAGCGCACACCCCAGGTTGTATCCAACGTAGCCTCCACCTCCTGTCACCAATGCCTTCATGCTTTTAAGATGTGGTCCATCTTGTCCATTCAGTCTGCAGTCAGATGATTGGCTCTCGTGAGGCAGTACCCCATCAGCCCTGGTTTGTATCATGTCTACAGATTGAGAATCCATTTTGAAAACTCCTTCACAGAGTCACCAAGTTTCATGTTACAAAGCTCCATTCATGACTGCAAAGATGTTCTTTATCTAACCTGTTTAGAAGGCATAAAGATAAATCATAATACTAGTTGTAGGATTTCCAGGTACAAAGAGTAACCCATATAAATGCTCATTGATATGTTCAGCATTGTTTGTTTTCTTTTTCACCACAAATTTTATGTGAAATGAAAAGAAATGCTGGCATTCTGAAAACAGTGCACAATAACAGCTTATCAGTTAGAAAATATTTTAAAAACTAGTTTATTGGAAACATTGTACCCTGAAAAGGTTTGCAATGTTTGCATATATTGATGTGCTATATAAATATTAGCATAGCATACAAGAAAAAATGGATGAGTTTGTTTTTGATCACGACAAAGATTATAACAGAATGACCCAAACTGCTTGTATATATCACTTTATTCCATTTTGTGTCAAATTTACTGTTAATAATAACAATCAAAAGTTGACAAGGAATACTTGTAGCACCTTAGAGACTAACTAGTTGATTTCAGCATAAGCTTTCATGGGCTATAGCTCACTTCATTGGATGCATAGAATGGAACAGAAGTAAGATGCATTTATAAACACAGAAAGAAAGAAAAAAAATTGTACATTAGCATACCAATTCTAAGAGGGCTGTTTAAATATAGATGGGCCATTATCAGCAGGAGAAAGAAATACCTTTTGAAATGGATTTCTGTGTCAGGTAAATTAACCCAGGAAATGCAATCAATTAGTGTAATGAGAGAATCATTCACAAGTCCTATTTAGCCCCTGGTTAATTGTATCCAATTTGAAAATTAATTCCAGTTCCTCAGTTTCTCGTTGGAGTCTGTTTTGGACGTTTTTCTGTTTCAAAATTGAAACCATCAAATCTTTAATGGAATGGCCAGGAAGATTGAAGTGTTCTACTAGTTTTTGAATGTTATGATTCCTGATGTCAGATTTGTGTCCATTTATTCTTTTACGTAGAGACTGGCTGGTTTGGCCAATGTACATAGAAGAGGGGCATTGCTGGCACATGATGGCATACATCACATTGGTCGATGTGCAGGTGAATGAGCCTCTGATGGTGTGGCTGATGTGATTAGGTCCTATGATGGTGTCAGTTGAATGGATATGAGGACAGAGTTGGCATTGGGCTTTGTTACAAGGATAGGTACCTGGGTTAGTGTTTTTGTTGTGTGGTGTGCGGTTGCTGGTGAGTATTTGTTCAGGTTGGGGGGCTGTCTGTAAACGAGGACTGGTCTGTCTCCCAAGATCTGTGAGAGTGTGGGATCATCTTTCAGGATAGGTTGTAAGTCTTTGATGATGCGTTAGAGAGACTTAAGTTGGGGGCTGAAGGTGACGGCTAATGCTGTTCTGTTTTTGTCTTTGTTGGGCCTGTCCTGTAGTAGGTGGCTTCTGGATACTCTTCTTGCTCTGTCAATCTGTTTTTTCACTTCCCCAGGTGGGTACTGTAGTTTTAAAAATGCTTGGTAGAGATCTTGAAGGTGTTTGTCTCCGTCTGAGGGACTGGAGCAAATGCGGTTGTATTTTAGAGCTTGTCTGTAGACAATGGATCGAGTGGTGTGTTCTGGATGGAAGCTGGAGGCATGTAGGTAAGTGTAGCGGTCAGTAGGTTTCTGGTATAGGGTGGTGTGTATGTGCCCATCATTTATTAGCACAGTTGTGTCTAGGAAATGGACCGTTTGTGTGGATTGGTCCAGGCTGAGGGTGATGGTGGGATGGTAATGGTAACAAAAGTTGTTACTATCTAATGATTTGGTTCAAACTGATTTAAATCAAATCATGGATTTCTACATAATAGATTTCTACAGAAAAATGCATTCTTTTTCAGTTATAACCTTAATACATATTTTTCACAACTCAGAGATAGGTGTAGGTTTCATTTTCAGAAGGTACACACTATATATTTTTTAAGTGATTTATTTTAAAAACTTTTCAAATTAGTTTTATAGCTATATCAGAAAATGAATGATTGGTTATTTCATTTACCAAAGGTAATTGAAGCAGATATTTATGAAGTCATTGGGAAATGAACTATCTCCAATTCAATAGGTTAATCATTAATATTTGGAGGATTTTCTTGCCATGCTGTATTAGGAGGAGAACATCACTAGACAGACATTTAAGTGGTTTTATTTAACTAAAACAACAACGTTAAGTATTCTGAATTTTTTTCTTCAGCAGCAAACATATAATATGTCCTTCACTTCTCACATTTGTCTCCAGACTTCTTCTCCTTGTTCAGATCTATTCTGCCCCCAGCAATCTTCTTTTCATTGAACTTTTTGAAACTTTGCACTTTTTAGAGAGAGACTATGTACAGAAATTTGCAGAGGGATAATAGAGTTGGTCTGTTATTTCTCAACTTTATATGTTATTTATTTATCTTAAAATATTTTTGCTGTTAATAAGCATGGTACCTCTGGAGACACAAATCCACAGTTTGAGAACTATGAAACTAAGCATCTCTGATGGTATCTTCTAGACTGAGCACTGAGTCCCATTGGGTAGCTAGAAAGATAAACCTAAATAATCTATACAGAAGCCTGTGGTTCCCTAATCCATGAACTATTGGAACTCATTTACAAAACTTTTCTTAAACATTACATGAATATATTTTCTCATACTATAGAATTAGAATTTATAATTCCTATTCCATGATGGGATATCTTTGAGCTATAATGTATCTTAATTAAAACTATCTTTAGATAGGTTTTTTTCCTCAAAAATCATTTTATCAAAAAAATCCAATTTAAATAAGAAAATCAATTTTTAATTTTTTTTAAAGAAAACCATTGATTTTTATCCACCCTGTGTGCCAATATGTTGAAACAAAGAGTCTATTCCCACATCAATAAACAGATAAAACTCATTAGAAATTAGGAGTTAAGCTGTATTAGATGTATAAAGGCTTGAAAATGTGCCACGCTATATAGCTGTCTGTGCTAAGTACTAACTCTTTTTATTATTGGAGTTGCTTCTATTTACCCTTCAGCCTGAGGGCTTGTCTACTTAAAAGGCTGCAGTGATGCATCATCATCAATATAACTGCAATGCTGGAGTGCTTCAGTGAAGATGCTACCTATGTGACTGGAGAGCTTCTCCTGAGCGTGTAAATAATTCACGTAAGGAGCCCTCCCATTGACATAATACTATCTACACCGGGAGTTAGGTCAGTATAATTGTGTTGTTGAGGGTCTGGCTGAGGGTGTGGATTTTCTACACCTCTGAGCAATGTAGTTATAGACAGAAGTTGCTAGTGTAGATCAAGCCTAAGAGTGAACCCTAATGTGTTTAATACGCTGAGACTCTTGCAAATTCATAATTGAAAATATTAAAGCCCATACAATATAGTGAAACATTCTCATTTAACATGCTACGGGTTATAAAGTGGAAAATTCATTGCCCTTGCACATAACAATGGGTATTTTCCTAAGAATGAAAGGTGAAGGGAACATGGTGGTGAAGACATGGACAGACAAATAGCCCCACAACAACAACATATCTTGAGTTTTTGTTTCAGGGAATATACAGTGAAAGTTTTAAAAAGTTACCTAGTTTTCAAGGACAAAACTGGAAACATGATCATGGTATTCTCTATATTTTAGTATGCAAATACTGTAGTAATATTAATTACAAAAAACAAACATTTTAAGGGAGGCTGCATTATTAATATTTCTTGTCCCTTGAGGTAAATATTGACTTCTGCATTATATGCATCAATATCCACTTCATTGGTCATTAGTTTTGATATTCACCTCACCAGAAGTCACAGGCACAGTTCTCCTCTCATTCACCCAAATATAAATCCAGACTAACACTATCAAAGTCAGTTGAATTAGGTCAGTGTAAAAATAGTGTGAGAGGAGAACTGGGTTCTACATCACTTTATGATTCTCTGAGACATGAATAAAGGCTGTGCTGAGTGTCTCCTTGGAGGGGTTTGGTGGGAATGTCACAGAATCTGCTCTGGCTTGCTGATGTTTGGGGTTGGTCTTGCTCTGCTATGCCTGCAGCCATGCTGTCTCTGGGTATGTCTACATTGCAAGCAGAATTATGGTATGGAGCTTGCATAAGTATACCTGTGATAGGTTCAATCTAGGAAGTTCACTAAAAATAGAAGTGAAAATGCAGTGGCTCTGGCTTCAGCGTGGGCTAGGAATGTGAGTTCATACCCTACATGAACTGGAGTCACACCGCCAATTGCAGTATACTCATACCCTTATCTGTGTCAGTTGAGAGCTCCCCGCATGCCCAGTTCTTGCAGAATGGCACAAAGAGACCAGAATGAATTTGGGAATCTGATCCATAGCAGGTGAAATTACAAACTACTGCTATCTTTGACTAGTTTACTTGTAATGCCTTTGGTTTGCAATATCTATCTTTAATTTAAAATCCAGGAAAGCATGTGGCAGAATTTCCACTCTGTTACACCAACTGAACGCCAGTGTCACGTCTCTGGAATCCATGGAGTTACAATAGTGTAACCCTGGTGTAACAGAGTGAAAATTCTAAGTTCTGGATGGTGATTTTACACCCAGGATATCACAAGAAGAGAAAATGTGCTGATATTATAGACACAAAACTGAAAACGACCCACACTCCTAAAGCAAAATTAATAAAAATAAAATAGTCCTCTTGCCCACCAAAGTAAAGTAAAAGTAAAGCAGGAACCTATAAGCACATTGTGACCCTTGAAAAAACTAGAGAGCGCGCTTTTGGGTCTGATGTTGGCAAAAGAGGTTTGGAACTGCTAAGGAACTGCTCCCTTTGTTCTTGGTTTCTTCTGTGTTCAGAGAGACAGGGTTTTGTATGTTCTTTGTAAATAAATAGGATTGTATAAAAAAACTACCTGATTATCACTAGTTTCTACTCTGAACCGGAACATCCCCAGTGCCCCAAACTTTAACTAGCTGCTTAGGTCAGAAGGGGGCAGGATTCGTGTTCCAAAGAGAGAGGTTGTGACCTGGTATCCTGTTGAATCAATATGGAACAAATAATGGAGGGGCTTACAGAAATTAAAAATGGTCAGCGGGATTTAAAACAAGACCTAAAACAGGAGCTGGAGACTTGGCAAAAAGATCTTAAAAAATACCTAAAACAAGAGCTAGAGGTTTTCCATAATGGGCTCAGATATGAGACCTGGAAATTTATACAGCAGGGCACAAATTATCCAACAAGTTCTTGGAATGAATTGGAGACAGTTTTTTATAGCAGAAGGTAGAGTAAGCAACTAGGGAAGAGGCTGTTCTAGATTTGATTTTGACAAACTCGGAGGAACTGGTTGAGAATTTGAAAGTGGAAGGCAGGTTGTGTGAAAGTGATCTTGAAACAATAGGGTTCATGATTCTAAGGAATGGTAGAAGGGAAAACAACAGAATAAAGATAACAGATTTCAAGAAGACAGACTTTAGCAAACTCAGGGAGTTGTAGGTAAGCTCCAATGGTAAGCAAGTTTAAGGGGAAAAACAGTTGGAGAGAGTTGGCAGTTTTTCAAATAGACATTATTAAGGGCACAAGAGCAAACTATTCCACTGTGTGGGAAAGAGGATGTATGGCAAGAGACCACCCTGAGCAGGAGATCTTCAGTGACTCAAAACAAGCCCTACAAAAAGTGGAAATTAGGTCAAATTACAAAAGATTAATAAAAAAAAGCATAGGGATAAAATCAGAAAGGCAAGGCACAAAATGAGATTAAACAGAAAATATTGTATTTCCTCTATACCAATCCATGGTATGCCCACGTCTTGAATACTGCATACAGATGTGGTCCCCATCTGAAAAATGATGCATTGGAACTGGAAAAGGTCCAAAAAAGGGCAACAAAAATTATTAGGGGTATGAACAGCTTCCATATGACAAGAGATTAATGAAACTGGGACGTTTCATCTTGGAAAAGAGACAACTAAGGGAGGATTAGGATAGATGTCTATAAAATTATGACTGGGGTGGTGAAAGTAAATAAGGAAGTGTTATTCACTCCTTCTCATAACACATGAAGTAGGTGTCATCAAATTAAATTAACAAACAAAAGGAAGTATATTTTCACACAATGCACAGTCAACCTGTGGACCTCCTTGCCAGAGGATGGTGTGAAGGCCAAGACTTATAACAGAGTTAAAAAAAGAACTAGATAAGTACATGGAGGATAGGTCCACCAATGGCTATTAGCCAGAATGGGCAGGGATGGTGTCCCTACTCGCTGTTTGCCAGAAGCTGGGAATGGATGACAGGGGATGGATCACTTGATGATTAGGGGTATGGAACAGCTTCCATATGAGGAGAGAATAAAGTGAGTGGGATTGTTCAGCTTGGAAAAGAGATGACTAACGGGGGGTATGCTGGAGGTCTATAAAATCATGAACAGTGTGGAAAAAGTGAATAAGAAAATGCTATTTACTCCTTCACATGACACAAGAATTAGGGGTCACCCAATGACATTAGTGGGTAGCAGGTTTAAAACAAACAAAAGGAAATAATTCTTCGCACAATGCGCAGTCACCCTGTGGAACTTGTGGCCAGGGGATGTTGTGATGGCCAAAACTAAAAGAGAGTTTTAAAAAGAAATTAGTGGGGGATAGGTCCATCAATGGCTATTAGCCATGATGAGCATGGATGGAACACCATTTTCTGTTCATTCTCTGTGGGGCACCTGGCACTGGCCATGGTCAGAAGACAGAAAACTGGGCTAGATGGATCTTTGATCTGATCCAGTATGGACATTCTTATGTTCTATCTTAATGACCAGCGCCTCCCATTCCTTTTGGTGGCTTATAAACAGGACTATGTAGAAATCCTACAACCCAAAATTGAAAGAATTCACACATGTGCTAGGAAAAATTTGGGGATAGACTCTGATAAAATGAAAAGACTATGATGTAAAGTCAAACGGGGAATCTTTTAAAAAAGGGGATCTAGTCTTGTTCCATAATGCTAGGAGGAAGAATCATTGGATCCCTAATCATCAAGGATCCATAAACTGAATAAACCATGAGAGGGGCCTGTCACAGGTCCACAGGGCTAAATTTATGCCCCAGCCTGTAACTGGGAAAAAGCCCCTTTAATGTGCCAGACTCCAAGGACCCACACAGTTCCTCAGGGACAGGCCCTCATCCTCCAAAACTGGGCCTTCAGCACTAGCAATCTCTGTCTCTATTTGTGGCTCCCAGAAGCAAATCCAGATCCAGCCAGACTCCTGTGGGAGGCTTGTACTGTACCCTTCAGGGTGCAACGCTCTGAGTAAACATTTACAGTGACTCAGACAACCTTTTAATAACAAGACAACAATTTATTACCTGGCATACAGAATTTAATTTAGATGAGAGAGGCAGAAGTTCATCCAGGGCAAGTCAGTACCATCAGTCAAGCTGTGATGGACTCCATCCTTGATTCTATTTCCCTGTCCCCTACTAGGAGCCTCCAAGTCTGCCCTGGTCAAAGCTACAGTTTCTTCCAGAGCCCAAACTTTTCAGTTAGACATATCTACTGGTTGCTTCCAGGCAGGGCCATACTGAGTTTCCAAGTGCCCTGGCCACCACATCCCACTGTTGAGAGATGATTCATGAGTAACTGGAGCTTGCATTGTCTCTCAGCACCCCTTGCTGATCTGGGTTTGTTTCAACCAATTTCTTAATGACTCTATTCATTCTGCCCAGACAGAGAAATGACACACATGCCTATTTCTCTTAGGGCTAGTCTACACTTGAAACTTCTCCCTTTGGCATAGTAATTCATCTTCCCAAGTGGCAATAGCGAAGTCAACAGAAGAATAATTTTTCTGTTGACCTAGTGCTATTTATACAGATACTTAGACTGGCTTAACTAGGGTAGGTCTTTCACACTTCTAAGTGACATAACTGGGTTAATCTAAGGGCAGGTCTACATTTCCTGCCGATCCACCAGGAAGCGATCGATCTATCAGGGTCAATTTATTGCGTCTAGTGTAGATGATTAATCAATCCCCGAGCGCTCTCCCATCGACTCCAGGACTCCACCACCGTGAGAGGCTCAGGTAGAGTCAACGGGGGAGTGGCAGCAGTTGACTCACTGCCGTGAAGACACCGTGTAAGTTGACCTAAATACGTCGACTTCAGCTACGCTATTCTTGTAGCTGAAGTTGTGTATCTTAGGTCGATCACCCCAGCGCTAATTCTCTACTGTAGACCATCCCAAAGTCGGGCCTGAAAGCAAACTTAACTCTTCCCCCATTGGGTAGCAATGCAAAATATAGGGGAAACAGAGACACACTACTATGTGGAGGAAGAGTAGAAGCCCTAAGCTGGATAAACCTTGGGAGGAACCTTATACAATAGTGAAAACAAAGAGGTGCACGGGACACAGCTGTTTTGTCACAGGACAAAACCAAAAATTATCCATATGAACCAAGTAAGGTGATAGCAGGGAAGAGATTTCAGCATGGCTGCCCTCCAAATCTGTATGTAACTGTGGATACTGATGCTGGGAAAGTTGTGACAGTAACCAGTCCCTCACTTGAACAGAATGGGCAGGAACTGTCCTAGCCAACGAGTTCCATAGAAATGATAGACATGCATCAGGAAAACACTGACAGGAAAGCCAGGGAGAAAAAAGCCCCAACAAATATTTTTTTTTATGTTGATAGTGTGAAAGTACGCTGAGAGACACTATACATATGTAAATAGTTAAGCTTGTATCAGCTGTAATTTGTTAAATTATTTATTTTCTTTCTATTTGGTATGGATTATCATGTTTCACCATTTTAGGCCTCATCAGAATGATGGACAAAGCTGAGGTTTGAGGTGGTGTTATCAGTTGAGCTAAAAAATTTTAAATGATGGGTGAATGAATCCTCCATGTTTCTTAAGTCAGTTGTAAGAAACAATTAAGGGGCCACACATCAAACAAAGTCTAATAGAGTGAGCCCAAAAGCTAGCACCAGGTGGGTGGGCTTTCAGCTGGGTATGGTGAGCAGGTTGGTGGTTTGTGTGTGTGATAGGTTCTCCCCTGAGCCACCATGTTGGGCTCCCTTTATAATGCACTGCTGTGACCAACCTGCCAAGCCCTCTCTTGGGTTTCAGCACACATACAGGTAGAGGCACAGTACATACAGATGCTGTGATCAGCTCTGCATGGGGAGGCTACAGCTCCTGTTCATGTGCACACCTCCCCTCTGGAGTGTACACCCAAAATGACCCTAAATGTTGATTCAAGAAGGCTGCAGGCTCTTAAGGGGAAAGCTCCACTTGCTTGCAGCTGAAAATCCCCAGGTGTTCCTTTCAGAGACTAAAATTCCCTTCAGCCTGGGGCTAGCACTTCCCCTCACTTCAGTCCTTGTTTCTTAGGTGTTTTCAGAAGTCTCTTTGGGGAGTCATTGAAGAACCTCGATGATGTCACTCCTCTGCCTTAAATAGCTTTTGCATATGGTGGGAATTATTTGTCTCTGAGCTTCATTCCCACACCAGTCAGTGGAAAAACACTGTTATTCCACGATGGAGTCCAGTACCAGGTGACCTGGTCACATTGCCCCTATAGTGCCACAGCAGCCATTGCTCAGAGGCCATTTATAGCATCCGCGGGAAGACTAACTTCTTCTAAGATCTAGTGTTCTCTCCTAATGGCCATGTAACCTGAATGGGCTCTTCCCAGCCAGCCATCTAGAGTCTCTAGACTGACAATTTTTTGTCTTTGGGGCATTCCCCAGGTGTAAACACATTTGTGATACAGATACATAGTCACTATTCCTACCTTCAGATACAAAAAATGATACATGCATAGGAATAGGATAATCATAGTCAGTGAATCATAACCTTTACAAAGATATCTCACATGACCTTGATTACATCATAATCATCTCATCATAATAATACTGTGAAGAATATGGAGCAGTGTCACCATGGGTAGGCGAGAACACACAGAAACTAAGAACAGGGAGAGGCAAGAAAGCCAAGCAGGAGTGTGTAAGCCCTGTGTGACCCTGGAAAAAGTTTGAAAGTGCTTTTGGGTTTGATGTTGGATAAAGACATTTGGTAAGCTAAGAAATTGCTCCTTTCATTCTTGGTTTCTTATGTGTTCAGAGACACAGGGTTTTGACATTCCTTATAAATAAATAAGATTAGTACAAAGTAGTACCTGACTGCCACCAATTTCTACTCCCAGTTGGAACATCCTCAGGCCCCAAACTTTGACTAGCTGCTTGGATCAAAAGGGGCAACAGTACCCCATGGAACTGGAGAGTTCCTCAAGAAACTGCCTTTCACAAGCAGGATATTACAGAAAAACTGTTTTTAAAATCACTTTTGGCACCAGTGCGTTCATCACCATTAGACAGTGTTAGAAAATGCTCACTGCATTTAAAGTGCTATATGGAAATCCCCATCAGAAATTTGTTTCCATTATCTATTACATCACTCTTCTGTTTCTCTCCATTTGTAGAGGCTACTTTGAGTGATTCACTCAAGACTTGTATATAATCAATATAAGTATGCTTAGAGTTACATCTAACTAGGTCCAAATACAGTGGGTTCATCTTTAGCTTCCCCACTGTACTCCTGATCAAAAAAGATGCAGAAAACGTATAAAGTACCTTACTACTTACAGTTAGTAATTGTCCTGGTTCTTCCTTGTAAATGTGAGGGAGGAAACTCTCTTCTGTGGATGTTTATTAGCACCAGGTTAGCAGGAACTTTTAGAACTGAGTGTTGATGTTACCAAGTCTGCTCAGATCCTTTATATTACCCCATAATTTCAACAGAGATGCTTTTAAATTGTAGTTGGAATCTGACTGGAGGCCAGGCCAGGGCAGGGCTTATTTCACACCCCTCCCCCGAAGCAGCCTCTGTCAGTCTTCCTTCTGTCAGCCTCTTCTAAACAGGGACCGGTCTCACTGAATCAAAGTCTTAGCTTATGCGCTGTTGAGTTCCACAGGCAGCATGAATATAACATTTATAATTTATATTACAATTGTACATATGAATGGTACAAGTTCATTCTGTACAAGCAAAGCTACATCTCATCTGGGCGTATTTTGAATGAGGCAGAATTATGAACAATAAAATATAGGGACTTTTAAGAGCCCCTTTGAAAAACACAGAGGAAAGTCTCTTGGTTAGAAAAAGTATTTTAAAATGGACCCTTCACAGAGTATATCTTCCTCTCAACTGAATGAGACTTTTTTGGTTTCATCAAATCCAGGGATCAGCAACCTTGGCATGTGGGACCACAGGGTAAGCACCCTTAGCGGGCCCCGACGCTTTATCTGGCGGTTTGCCGATTGTGGCACCCACTGGTCACGGTTCTCTGTCCCCGTCCAATGGGGGGCTGCAGGAAGTGGTGGCCAGAACTGCGCTGCTTCCCACAGCCCCCATTGGACCAGGACAGCAAACTGCTGCCAGTGGGAGCTGCGATTGGCGAATCGCCAGGTAAACAAAGCAGCAGGGTGTGTCAAGGTTGCCGATCCCTGATCTAATCCAACACACACAGACTAGCGGACGTATTTTTCCTTGGGGATCTAGATTTGTAGCACTGTTTTGCATGTAGTTAATACACAGTGAAGAATGAATGAAAAATTCCTAAAACTGGCAGTAGCTATTTAAAAAATAATAATTCTTCAGATCTTTATAGATTAACATTTGTTGCTGTGAAGAATCAGAGAGGTAGCCGTGTTAGTCTGGAATAGCAGAGGTAACAAAGAGTCCTGTGGCACCTTAAAGACTAACTAAAGTATTGGAACTGCTTGCATCCGACGAAGTGGGTATTAGCCCACGAAAGCTTATGCTTCAATACTTTAGTTAGTCTTTAAGGTGCCACAGGACTCTTTGTTACATTTGTTGCTGTAAATGCCTTAACATTTTCATCTTGACTTATACTGTCTCAGACCCTAATACTGCAAACATTTACAAAGGTGTTTAAATTTAAGCACAGAGGTTGTCTTATTGATTAAATTAATGCATGCGCTTAAGTATTTGCAGGATTAGGGCCTTTGTGTTCATAGAATCAATGAAGGGCAGCAGCAGACTGGTGCGTGGCCCATGGGGAAAAGGAGATATTCTTGAACGAAAACAACATGCTTTTATATTAGGACTTGATTAAGTGATTGTATTATATCTTTTTTTCCCCAGAGGATTTTAATGACCTTTTCCAGATATTAATTGATTAAGTATCAAAGCATCATTTTGAGGCAAGTGATACTATCCCCATTTTCCAAAAAGGTAAACTGAGATAGAAAAATTAAAGCCAAATTTCGGCCTACGTGACCTACCCAAGATCATGGAGTCTGTGGAAAAGCAGGATATTTAACCCAGGAGTCCTGTATCCAAGAACACCTGGTCTTTTCAATTTAAGTCCAAGAATGGCCAAGGAGATCTTAAAATGACACCCACTTAGGGACATCTTAGCACAAAACTAGGCTTGTATGTTGATTAAAAAGATATGAAAACCCATTTATGCTGCTTGTAAAATCAGGTATATTTATAAAGTGAGAGATGGGTCATTTCACATAGCAGGCAATACATTATTTTCAGCTTACAAAATTTGCTCTGAAATTTTTACATATTCACCCCAATGAGAAAGTTTCCAGAGAAGTTTGTGGAATTCATGCAGCTGGGGTGCCTTAAGCAAGAGGATGACTGCATGTTCTGATTTATTGTTCTTTCCTGTGAGGATGGTGTATAGATAAACTAGGTAGTTTTGTCTTTCCGGGGATATAGATGTAGTAGCAGCCAGGTAAGGTGGCTTCACTGTCTATCACAAATTCGGGACAGGGACTGGGGAGTGTGCATCTATACAATATCTTTTTTTTTTTTTTTTATGAGAGCGGGACAAGGTTAATTCATCACCTACATCAGCCTGAACTGGCTCTAGGTGCCTGACAATTAAGGCTTATGAACAAGGCCTTTTTCACTTTCAGGAGTGAGTCAGCCTGTAATAAGGCTGAAATGTCTCAGTGGGTATGCTGGAATTAACTTCAGAATACAATCATTAGGTCTGTAAGGATGACCTATTTTCCTTTGTTTTTCTGTTCAAGAAGTTGCTTGTGGGCATTATTTTCCACCTTTTTTCTGTTCTTCAGGAAGTATCTTCACCTAGGTCAGGTACATTTTGTCTATGGTCAAAGTTTGCAAAAATTAATGCCCAAACAAATCTCTCCTAAACAAATCTAATCTGATTTCCTAAACTGCTGAGCCTCTTCAGCTCCCTATGACATCAATGGTAACACGTGCTTTGGAAAATTAGGCCATAATTAATGTCCAAAGCATGTTAGGGATTCCCACATCATGTTTCAGGCTCAGTGGGAAAACAGGGGGTGTGGACACAATACTCCTTCAGCAGGTTAGTGAAAAGAGCATTGAGAGATTGGGGCATAGATAAAGGAGGAAGTAAGCTGAATTTTATATCTGGGAGAACTCTCATTGCTGTAGTGTCTACACTGAAGCACTACAGCAGAGCAGCTAAATGTATTTTAAGTGTAGACATAGCTTCCAATAGTTATCTTATAGCTAGAGACATTTTTTCTCTTTTTGATTAAAGAAAGATTTTAGTATGAAAACCACAAGCGAGGAAAAATTGCATTAAATATGTGATCTTATTACACTGAAACTTCATACAATAATTTAAACTAATTACTTAAACAATGGAAATGGCTCATATTTGAGATTATTGTTCATATGTATTCCATGACCTAGTCAACAAACTTTCAACACACCCAATTTATTAAAACTCAATTATTGTGAAAAATGTCTAATACGTGAAATCACCAAATAATTCTTTTCATTTTTTGGGAGGCAGGCGTTTGTATGTGTGGGTGGATAAGAACACAAACAACTAGACCTGTTTGAAAATTGTCTGATGGAATGCTTTTCCACCGGAAAATGCTGATTTCTTGAAATTGAAACATTCCATAGCAAATTTTGACAATATTTTAGAAAAAAAAAATGAAAGCATTGCAGTGGCTCCGAATGGAACATTTTCACCATAGAAGAGTACATCTAGTTAGTTTTTTGTTTCAAAATGACTTTTTCACCCTTGTTTACATTTAATAAAATATTTTAAAAAAATATAAAAATGAAAACATTAAAGAAAAATAAAAAGGTTAAAAATTGAAACAATATTTTGATTGACCTGAATGTTTTTTCTAAAAATTTTTGTTTCATAGGAAATTTCAAAATTGGATGTTTCATTCCAGTTTGGAACAAAAACAAATTCCATGAACTGGAAATGCTGGTTGCTGACCAGCTCTACAAATAACCTCAGTCATCAAAGGATTGTACTGAAGTCATTAGCTCAAGTGTAAGCATATTATATGATAGCTAAGGTATCTTACACTTGGGTTCTAGAATTCTTTGTACTCAAATGTCTTTGAAGTCTATGCCTCAAAGATGAAGTATTTAGTGTAATTAACAAACAGCATGAAGAGCTTTTACATAAAGACAGCCCTTTTGCAATTTGGAGAAATATTTTTTTATTTCATTTCCTACCTGTACATGTAGGACCATAGCTACTGTTTGGATTGGGTCAAGAGAAGAAGCAGGTCCCCAGTATTGGGAGCTCTTCCAATTTCATCACAAGCCTCAAAATATTTGTTGTGTTTCTTATAGAATCTCAGCTTTCATTTAAAATAGCATTTCTAGACCTCATAGATGCAGAGAAAGCTTGAAAGTGTGACATGAGTGAACCCCAAATGTTCAAAAAACAAAAGGGTAAATTATTCTAATTTAAAAGTATATTTATTTTTAAGCCAAAATTATGATTTTTTAGCAGACTGATATGATTTTTGAATGTTTGGATTTGGTGATGTGGGAATCCCTATGACAGTCACACCCTCTCATTCCCACTAGGCCCTGCAGCTTTGTTGCCCCTCCCTCTCTCCTCTGCTTCCCTCCTATGCAACTTAAACCTTCAATTTATGTCTGCCCATTATCTGGTAACTTTCTTCTAACCCCATTTCTGTCACTCTCTGCAGCTATGTTTATTTCCTTTTTTCTTTCACATTCTCTCTGTTTTATCATCACCCTCTGTGTTTGTGCTGTCTCTCCCACTTTTTACCATATCTTCTCAGGTTTTTCTCTCCCCTTCTCTTCCTACCTTCCCCTATACTCAATCTGTTTGGCCTTATTGTTCTCCCCTCCCTCTCTTTCTCATGGCTTCTCCCATTTCTCCTATCCCTCTGGTTTTTGGCCACCTCTTTTCAGATCCTTTGTCTGCCCGTCTTGGGCCCCAGGTGACTTAAGGGCGCCACATGCTGTATTTAGGGAGTGATGAGCACATCACCCATCCACAGTCTCTGCTAGTTCTTAACAGCATAAGAGCAAAAGGAAAAATGAGAAATGCTGCTGCATTGAGTCCTTTCCCTACAAGTCAAGATCCAAGGAAGCCCCATGAATGACTACTCCTCAGTTCACACAAAAATACCAGAAAAGCCAGCAAGAAAGCCTTACCATTATATCATTCCATAAACTGTAACACAAGGATGTTGAAAAATTTATTAGCTTGTTTAAATATTGCAAAACCACAGCTACATTCAGTGTCAGCGATTATGCAACTTGTATGCTAAAATCTTTCCCAAAACTATATTAACGCCCACTGTGTGAAAAAAATCATAGAGGCAATTACAATGTGTTAGGGTGGATTTAAAATTGCTTGTCTGTAGGGATTCACGGATACGTTTTAGGACTCTTTTTTTCTACTGCTTGAGATTTAAAGGGATAGTTTAAGGAAATATACAAATAAATAGACTGATTATACCTGAGATTATGCAATATAAAACACTGGGGATTAACCTGTTCATAGAGGAAGCTCTTTCCTAAATTCACTAAATAGAGACTGGTTTATGCCTTGAAGCAGTAGAATTTGTATCGCCTTTTAAATTTTTTGTGTGTCTAATATACAGTAGACTCTCAATTATCCAGGATTGGATTAACCAGGATGTCAAAAAAAGAAGATGCGTAACTCGTAGGGCTGGCTCTGGCTTTGCTGCTGCCCCAAGCACCCACACAAAAAAACCCCACCAGGGTGCAGGGCAGCTAGTGAACCAACACCCCTTTCCCCTGGTGCAGGGTGTCTGGTGAACTAACCCCCTCTCCCCATATTTCCTATGGATGGTGATTATCCAGGATTTTATTAAACAGAATTATTTTTTTCCCTATCATCCTGGATAATCGACAGTCTACTGTAATTGTGATTATCCATACAAATATCTAAATCCCTTTAAAATCCTGCTAACCTTTTGGTGTTGATCATATTTTGTGACAATGAATGCCATAGGCTAATTGTATAATGTAAAAAGTTGTAAAGAATAAAAGTATAAATTTAGGGACGGAGCTAAGCAGCTTCTAGATACTTTACCAAACAACCTTTAACCCTGAGGGATGATACCTTGACCCTTTTGAAGTTTTGAAAGAAAAAACAGCTCTCTTATTTTTATGCATTTTATCACAAATTAATAAAAGGAAAAAGAACAGTTACTTACCTCGTAACGTTGGTTCTTCGAGATGTGTTGCTCATGTCCATTCCCATATGTGTGTGTGCGTTCCGTGCATGCCCGGTTCGGAAAGCTTTTCCCCAGCGGTACCCGTAGGGTCGGCAGGGACGACCCCTGGAGTGGCGCCCTTATGGCCATGTATATATGGCCATGTATATTGCTGGCGGAGGCGGAGGGGGCCTGAAGGGCCTCCTTTGTCCTTGGGGAGTATGCAACCCCAATGACCTAAGCATGGCCCTCGAATCCTTCATTGACTGGAGCTTTTTATCTGTATCAACCGCAAACAGGCCTTGTCTGTCGAACGGTAAATCCTGAATGGTGGCTTGCACCGGTGGTGGAATGCCCGACACGTGCAGCCACGCCCCACGACGCATGGCCACTGCTGTGGCTAACTGCCTGGATGCCGAGTCCGCCGAATCTAAGGCGTCCTGGAGAGCAGCCCTGGAAACCAGCCTGCCTTCTTGGACGATCGCCCTAAAGTCCTGGACTGATTCCTTCGGGAGGGCCCCTTCAAATTTGGACATAGCCGACCAAGTATTGTATGCGTATCTGCCCAGGGCGGCCTGCTGGTTGGCTATTCTGAGTTGCAATGCCGCCGACGAGTAGACCTTTCTTCCCCACAAGTCCAACTTTTTGGAGTCATGGGACTTAGGGGTGGGTCCCGTCTGCCCCTGACGCTCCCGATAGTTCACAGCGTATGCGACTAAAGTGCCCGGCGGGGGGTGGGTGAAGAGGTATTCGTACCCTTGCCTGGGTGCGAAATAGCGGCGCTCCACTCCCCTTGCCGTCGGTGGAAGAGAGGAAGGGGTCTGCCACAAGGTCTCCATGGTGGATTTAACCTTCCTCATAAACGGCAGAGCTATTTGGGGCGGTAGATTAGAGGAAAGGATGTCCATATTGGGGTCCTCCTCCTCCTCCTGGACTTCCTCCGTCTGGAGGTTCAGATTCTGGGCCACCCTCTTTAATAGGTCCTGGTGGCCCCTGAGATCCATGGGGGGCAATGACATAGATGTGCCTGCCACTGCGTCGTCCGGTGATGAAGAGGAGGAGGCTGGCTGGGGGTCGGCTACCTGGGGGTCCTCCTGAAACTGCTGCTGGTAGGCGTCCCTATCCTGCTCCTCATGCACCTGGGATGCTGTACCGGATGGTCCAGGCTGGTCCTCTCCCATCTCCGACTGTGGCCTCGTTATAGTGGCGGACACCGGGCCCCTTGGTACCGAGGGCAATGACGCTATTGAGGCAGGGCCCTGAGCCTGATGGTAGGCAAAGGGCGTCCAGAATGGCCATGGGCTGGTAGCCTGTCTGCCATCTTCGTATTGTCGGTGCCGACGGTGCGAAGAATGACGGTGCCGTGAATGGTGCCGTCGAGATGAGCGGTGGCTGTGCCTCGACCTCGAATGATACGAGGATGCGTCCGACCCGGAGGAGTACTCCGACTGGGACCAGAGCGGTGCTGCACCATCCGGTGCCACCAGCCTACTGTAGACATCCGGCTTGCCAGGGTGCATGTAGCCCTGCGGTGCAGGTCGGACCGGTGCCGGGACTAACGGTGCCGAGGGCACAACTGGTGGCTGGAGAGAGGGAGCTGGCGGTGCCGGCGCCGCTGTCAGGGGCGGTACGGACGGTGCCGCTATACGGGGGACCGGTGCCGGGACGATGAAGTCCGGTGCCGGGTCCGTGGTTAGGCCAATAAGGTCCTCAGTGACGACGAACACCTCCGGGGTGGATGGGATCTCGATCCCGGGTGTCTCGCTCTCCAGGGGGAGTTCCTCTTCAGGGGGAACCGCCCTTAACTCCGGTGCCGCCGGTGCCGGTGTGGGCTCTAAATGGGGCCGCCTCGCGCGCTCCGGAGCTGCCAACACCCCTGAGGGATCACCCGTGGACCTACGCACCGGGGAGCGCCCTCTTGATTTCTTAGAAGGCACCGGGGATTGAGACCGGTGCCTTCTAGATGAACCTGCACCGTGCCGGGGAGATCGGTGCCGGGAGGACTTCGCGGTCTTCGGTGCCACGGTACCGCGGACCGATGCCGGTGCGCTGCCCGATGCCGCCGGCTCCGCTGGTTGCAGGGCGGACTCCATTAGGATAAGTTTCAGCCTGGAGTCTCGCTCCTTTTTCGTACGGGGTTTGAAGCCCTTGCAGATGGTACAGCGATCCGTTTGATGTCCCTCGCCGAGGCACTTCAGACAGCGAGAGTGGGGATCGCTGATGGGCATGGGCCTCCCGCAAGCTTTGCACGCTTTGAACCCTGACGCCCCAGGCATAACCTGACGCCAGGGAACAAAGAACTAACTAACTAACACTATATCTATGCAAACAACAACACTAACTACTCTAATTAACTACACAATGCAACTATCTAAATACCTAACTAACTAACTACGAGATAAGGATACCGCAAGAGAAGAGCACTGTTCCAGCAACCGCCACGGACGGAAAGAAGGAACTGAGCGGGGGAGGGTCGGCAGGGGCATATATACATGGCCATAAGGGCGCCACTCCAGGGGTCGCCCCTGCCGACCCTACGGGTACCGCTGGGGAAAAGCTTTCCGAACCGGGCATGCGCGGAAAGCACACACACATATGGGAATGGACATGAGCAAGCACTCGAAGAAGAATTTAAAATTAAACTTTTAATTAAAACTTAAAAACATTTACTAAATTAAGTGAGGATTAACCAAGACAATTATCAAATCAGAATCACATCTGGAATTGAATTAATAAATCAACAAATTGCCAGTGATATGGAATTAAATCAACTGACCAAATAATTAGATGAACTCAATCAAGACTTAAACCATTAAATTAATATAACACATGATCAGGTCCATCTATACTGTTACCATTTTTGACTGGAGAGGCTAGACAAATGTGGGGTGTTCTGAGTTCTTCCAGTTAGAAGGAAAAATTAACAATAGTAAGGTATTTTCTTTGATGCAATCTTATTTATAAAGATGATATACAAAGTTCAGTTTCCCTGAACACAGTAGGAGAAATGTCCCTTGTTTGCCATTCCAACCCTGCCTTTCCAGCCAGAACTCTGTGCCCAAATAGCTCTCTTTTAGCTTTCTCTCAGGGCCACTTTACCAGAACTTCTGTTACTTAGACTAAGATTCTTGGGACAGGGACTGGCTTTTTGTTCTGTGTAGCACAATGGTGTTCTTGGTTCCTAAATTATGGGGACGACAGAATTGACTTGAAAACATTGAGGTTTTCAGAGCTGGAACCCTGCATGTGTCCAGGAAAACAACATCACATAACTATGACATGAAGTTCTGGAATAAAAATAAAAGCTAGCATATGCCTTTAATGCAACTGTGACAGAGTGCTGGAAGCTAACAGGTAACTCTGATGACATAGGCACCAGTTAGTTCCACTGGACAAGGCTGATGAGGGATATGCAAGCTAATTAGCTGATCAGGTTGGGAGGACTGATTAATCAATTAGTCCATCAGTTGAAGGATATAAGAAAGACATAGGAAAGAAGCAAGGGAGAGGACATGAGCTAGCCAGGCTCAGTGTGTGCCACAATCTCAAGGAAGGGAGATCTGTTCGTTTCTTTAAACCATAATTTGAGGACTTCAGTAACTCATCTAGAGGTTAGGGATCTATTACAGGAGTGGGTGGGTGAGGTTCTGTGGCTTGCACTATGCAAGAAGTCAGACTTGATGATTACAATGGTCTCTTTTGACCTTAAAGTCTGTGAGTCTATGGAGGAAAAGATAAAGGCTGAGGTGCACTGTAAATAATTTGCAGCACAAGGAGCAGGAATGTAAATAAATCACACAAAGGTACCACTTTCTGGATAGTCAGAGAGGTTTCTGGGGCATCAGAGGAAGGGGATTGAGCATTCTCTGTATTATAGCAATGTGGGAAACATATTGAACAGGGTCATTGATATATGGTTGGTTCTGGGTGCAGGCAAGAAGTGCAGTACCCTGGGTGCCAACTTCCAAGGGGCATTGTACTGCTCAGCCCTTTTTGGGGCGGAGCTTGACCTGGTGGGCAAAATGACTAGGGCTGCTTCTGTCCTGATTGGTAAGGTGGATGCAGGGGTGAAAGTAACTTAAAAGACTTACCGGTACTCCAGAGTCCTGAGGCCAGATGTGGTCTCAACCAGAAGAGGGGGGCCCTTTAAATCAGGATTTTAAGGGCCTGGGGCTCCAACTGTAGTAGTGGTAGCTGGGAGCCCCAGGCCCTTTAAATCACCCCTGGAGCTGCTGCTACCGCAGTGGAGCCCTGGGCCCTTTAAATTGACTGAGCCCTGGGGGCTCCCAGCTGCTGCCACTACCTTGGGGCTTTGGCGGAGCTTTAAAGGGGCGGGGGCTCTGGTGCCTAGTGGCAGCCGGGAACCCCTGGCCCTTTAAATTACTGCCATAGCCCCACCGCCGCTACCCCAAGGCTACCCCAGTAGTGGGGTTCAGACAGCTATTTAAAGGGCCTGGGGCTCCAGCCACCGCTATTGCCCTGGGCCGTTTAAATCGCCGCCAGAGCCCTGGTGCCGGAGCTCCGGGGTAATGGCTGTGGGGCTTCAGTGGCACGTTAAAAGGCCCAGGGTAGTAGGAGTGGCTGGAGCCTTGGGCCCTTTAACTACCCGAGCCCTGCTGCAGCTACCCTCCCGTGAGCCTGCTGTGTCCTCACTCCTACACATTCCCTCCCCGAGCCTCCTGCACACCATGAAACAGCTGATAGAGAGGGAAGAGGAAGTGCTGATTGGCAGGGCTGTTGGTGAGTGGGAGGTGCTGGGAGTAGGGTAGGAGCTGATGGGGGGGGGCACAGATGTATTACTGTGGCTCTTTGGCAATGTATATTGGTAAATTCTGGCTCCTTCTCAGGCTCAGGTTGTCCACCCCTGGCATAGAGAGTATACTTATAAAATTTGTAGATACCAAGCTGGGACGGGGGTTGCAAGTGCTTTGGAGGACAGGATTAAAATTCAAAATTTCATCTTAAGACTCGAGAAATAGTCTGAAGTAAATAGGATGAAATTAAATAAAGGACAAATGCAAAGTACTCCACTTAGGGGGGGAACAATCAGTTGCACAGATACAAAATGGAAATGACTGCTAGGAAGGAGTACTGAGGAAAGAGATCTGGGAGTCTGTAACGGGGTCACCACTCACCCCCGCGGCGCCTCCCGCTGGTCGTCTGGGGAATCAGCTCCTTCAGCATCAGGAGCGCCCTCCGCAGGTTGATGCCCCGCTCCTTTGCTGGCTCCGTGTCCCTCCTGGACCCCGGTGCCCTCCAGCTGTGGGTGCTGCACCCCTGTAGTACCCCCTTGGTGTGAGGGTCTCCCCTCCCCAGGGGAACCCTCTACCCCCTATCCCCACCTCGCCTCAGAGTGTGCCACTGTTAGGGCAGACTCCGTTTCCCTTGCTCCTTCTCCCCATGTATTCTTCCTCACCAGCCATCACTTAATTAAATCCCCAAGAGTGGCAAAGCATTTCAGTAATAGTGCTGACAAACAAGTTGTTTCTGTATTGTTATCTATACCAAGAATGTGACCTTGCCTCGACAATCACGGGCTGTAAGCCTCATGAGATGAGCTAATGTGTTATATCGCCAGATTGTATCTATATGTATGTAACAACTTCACTAAGGAATAGACTCGTATTCATAAGTTTGTTGGCATCATGTAAGCTTTCTCAAGGTCCTCACATCAGGTGCCTCAAGAGGGCAATGACCTAGGCGTGATGTAAGGGTTTGCTAATGCGCATGCTTCAAGTTTCTGTCTCTCCCTCCCTCCACCCACTCCCCATCCCCTTTGAATATACCCTATAAAAGGCTGCTTGGTACTGATAATAAACGGAGCTGCTGCCAACCCCCTTTCTGGACCGAGAGGAGGGTGCCTCAGTTTCCCCTTTGATCAAAGTTGACTTGTGTGTTTCTTCAGTGGTCTCTGACAGCTTGTGAGCTTCTTGCCGCCACTACTATCTGGAGTGTACGGTAAAGAGGAGAGACGTGCCATTAATTTTCCCCTGACAATCCTGGGGGCTCGTCGGGGATCACTGGCGGCCCCTGCGCCTGACTGGGATTGATGCTCTGTGCCTGAAGTGGCAGGCGCCACGGGAGATTTCTCCCAGCCGCTTCGGCACCGGGGTCTAGGCCGTCAGACGTGGGGGTAAGCGACAGTTGATAGAGCTCCTGTCAGACACCATAGGTCAGGGAACGGGTATCCCTGAGGGAAGCCTGTGAGCATTATTGTATAAGTTGTGGAATGAGGGAATTATCAGTCCAACAGGGTATGGCTAAACACAGTTGTGTACCTTGTGTGTGGTGTATTGGACTAGACTACTGCAGTAGTGGCCCAGCCTTCGAGAAAGGCGGCCGTCGTGTGGTTCTTTCAGTGGGGCTACCTTAAGAGGAGTGAGGAGCCAAATTGAAGAGAGCCACTCGCAATAAGGTATGGTTAGGATGCAGCAGCAGGTCTGCTAAAACTGTTAAATTTGTGCCTGTCAGTATGCCTTCCGGAGATAAGCCCTCCCCTTTCCTGTTCCTTGTTATTTTAGAGAGGGTTGTAAACCCTGGGGTGTTTTGACCCATCTGCTTGGGCCCCCCCCTCCTGCTCTGCCGTGTCCCCCCCATAGCAGCAGTCTCCCTACCAGGATACGGGACTGCTTGCTCCTCATGTGTCGGGGGCGGGTCGGAGCATGGACGGAGGGGAGAGAAGGAATGGGAGGAGGAGAGGGGAGCTTCCCTGAGGAAGGTAATTACTTGATAGCTAGTGAAACAGTAAATTCTTAGAACCCCTGTCCGAAAGGACTGGTGGTGACTATGTGAGTATAGAAATCTTGCTTGTGCGAAGTGATTTGTGTGATGTGAAAAAAGTGGATTGGGTCTGAGGTTTGGGCAGCCTTCAGCTGCACTGGACCAGCCAGTCTGCGAGTGGAGGAGTTCTGCATGCGGGGGAGGGGAGTCGAGCGAAACTCAAGTCTGAGAGAGTGCAGATTTTTCCCTGGAATGTGTGGTATTCTTAGCTCTATACTTAGTTGTGGTGAATAAAAAAGATTGTCTCTGTTTTACTAAAGAGTATTACTGTTTATTATATGTATTATAGTGTGGATATTCGTGAATATTTAGAGAATTGGAAGTTTTATATGGAGATGATTTATATGCGCTTTCCAAGCTACAAGGTTATAAAGTTTAGGAAATCCCTTTAGCCTCAAAGAGAGAAAGGAGTGAGTTATGATGTGAAAGACAGCTTAGAAAACAGAGATAAGGCGAAGCTGTTTTCCGTCCAAGGTCAACAGACCAGACTTAGAACTCGCCTGGCTCTGAAAGACAGTGTCATTTGTTTCCATGAATAATGTATTGTTTGATTTTCCTAATACCATCCTGTGCTCTCAGCTTGATCAACTGAGACCCAGGAACTTTAGTAATACAAAACTATCACAGTTTGATAGACATTTATGTGAGGAAACAAACTTCTGAAAAGTACACACCATTCATTTATTGGCCTTTGCTATTTTCTGTTTGTTCTGTCGGCTCTGAGAGGGGTTTCCAAGGGACGAGAGACAGGACAAGGAAATTCCCTGGTTAAGGACGGCTGTTTTCAGTGTGGCCAGCTGGGTCATTGTTAAAGAGAGTGTCCGTGGGGAAGGCAGGGGGAAGTTGTGCCCCCAAAATCCAAACCCCTATTAGAGGATGAATATGCCTCCGCAACCCCGAGCCAGCCCATTCTACAAGCTCGGGCTAATTATAGGGGGCTGCCATATCACTCACAGTGACGGTATCTAGAGGCATCAGATGAGCGAGCTGAGAGACTGTTATTTCTCATGACTTTATTGGGTTCTCTCCTTTCTCTCTCTCTCCCACTGTCTGAACCGCAGTTAACCCTGTGTATTCAGGACACTGCTGTGTCCTTTCTCGTGGACACTGGTGCAACTGTTTCCCTGTTAACTGCTGTATCTCCCTCTTGGTTGTCTGCGGACAAGCAGAGAGCAACGAGAGTGAACGGAAAACCCCAGTCTTTTGGGTTTACTGTACCACTCACTGTACATTTTTGCCCTAAGATCTGTGTACATAGATTTCTTTTCTCTGTGGCTTGTCCGGTTCCTTTACTGGGACGTGATTTATCATGTAAACTTGAGGCTACTTTAACCTGTACCCAAAAAGGGGTGGGATTGTTTATGTCAGTTTTAGGAGGTGTTCCTTCACCACAGAAGGATGAGAGCAGCTCTCTTCCTCCGGATCTCCAAGATTTGCCAGCAGCCCTGTGGGGCTTTGCAGACACGGATGTAGGCTTGCTTCTGTCAGCAGAACCGGTGAAGATCCAGGTAAAAGCCTCCCTTCCCCCTCCGTCAGTTCCACTTTACCCTCTATCATTAGAAGTAAGGAAGAGTATTCATCCAATCATCAAGGGGTCATTGCTCAAAAGCTAGTACGGCCACAACGTATCCCATGTAACACCCCTATTTTGCCTGTGAAAAACCTCCAAAGAAAGCAAAAGACCCCATCTGCTGGAGATTTGTGCAGGATCTCCGGGCAGTCAATCAATCTGTTGTGCCTTTCCATGCTGTGGTTCCTGACCCAACCACAGTAATCAGGCAGATTCCTTGAGATGCAAAGTGGTTTACTGTAATTGACTTGCAATCAGCTTTTTCAGTATCCCATCACAGTACCTGTTTGGCTTCACCTGGGAAGGACAGAGTTATGTCTAGCAACGTTTGCTACAAGGTTTTCGGGATAGTCCTACAATCTTCAGCCAGTGTCTACACCAGGACTTGGAGCATTTCATCAGCCCATCTGGATCAACCCTTGTTCTATATGTAGATGGCATTCTCCCAGGCCACCAAGACCGTGACTCTCTCCGAACAGACGGTAGGACCCTCCTACTTTATTTGTATGCTCGGGGACATAAGGTAAACCCCTGTAATATCCGATGGGTGTTATACAAGGTGCGTTACTTGGGATTTTGATTAATGATAAGGGTCGCACGCTGGACCCTGTACGTCTCAAGATGATTTATGATTACCCTTTACCAGTGACTAAGAGACAATTACGTGGTTTCCTGAGTGTCCTTGCATTCTGTAGACCATGGCTGCCCTCTTGTAGGGGATTAAGGAAACCTCTGTATCAACTACAATGGACACCAGAAATGAGACAAGCTTTCAATATGCTTAAGAGACTGTAACCTCATCCATGTCTCTACGCCCCCCCAACTATTTGAAATCTTTCCACCTTTTTGTGCATGAGCGGGGAGGTGTAGCCAGTGGGGTGCTTACCCAAGTAAGTGGCCCCCACCATTTTCCAGTTGCCTTTTATTCTCAGCAAATTGATCCAGTCGCCCAAGGTACCCCAGCCTGCACCCGAACCCATGCGGCTGCAGCCCTTTTAATTCAGAAAAGTAAAAGTTTAACTCTTGGACATTTTACTACTGTTTGGACTTCTCATGCTTTAGCAGCACTGCTTAACAAAGGGACTACTCAAGTATTTTCAGCCCACCGTCAGCAACAACTGGAAGCCGAGCTCTTGGAAGATCCCAACCTGACTTTTAAACAGTGTGGCATTCTCAACCCAGCCACCTTGCTTTCAGACTTCCTGAACCTGAAGAACAACATGACTGTGTGGCAATTGTGTCCAGTGTACTACAGATACGGGATCAGCTTTATGATATGTCTTTGGAAAAGTCTGATCTTACCCTGTTCACAGATGGCAGTTCCTTCTACAGTGCAGATAAATGTGTTACTGGATATGCTGTTACTACAGAACAGAACATGCTGGAGTCAGCTGCTTTGCCTGGACAATGGGGAGCTCAAGCAGCTGAACTCTATGCCTTGATCCGTGCCTGTCACTTGGCTGCAGGTAAGACTGTTACCATTTTTTACTGACAGTGAATATGCTTATGGGGCAGTACATTGCCATAGTCACCTATGGAACTTCCGGGGTTTCCAAACAGCTGCAGGTAAACCTATTCAACATCTCACACTGATACAACAACTATTGGAAGTGCTCCAGGAACCATCTGCTTTGGCAGTTGTTCACTGTCGAGCCCATACTACAGATGATACTTCAATTACCCATGGGAATGCCCTTGCTGACACTACTGCCAAACAAGCAGCCATCCTACCCTTGGCCCCACCTATAATGACGTTGTTACAGCTCCCTGCAGGTACCTCAGTATCGATTCCAGCTAAGGACCTCCAGGCTTGGCAAAACCTAGGCGCTACCATTAGTGATGGGACTTGGTGTATGCCTGATGGACGACCCTGCCTCCCCCGCTCCATGTATCCTGTAGCGGTTCAATGGTACCATGACAAAGGGGGTCACTATGGAGCTCTAGCTTTACTGGATGTCATCACTCGATCGTGGTATGTCCCTGGTGTTCTCTCTTATTGTTCCTCCATAGTGAACGCCTGCAACACATGTCAACGCAACGGTCCGTTGCCTCCTCTTTGCAAACTTCTAGGGGGACGTCCGCCTCCAGCTGTGCCTTTTCTACAACTACAGATTGACTTTGCAGACATGCCACAAGCATTTGGAAAAAAGCACCTGCTGGTCCTATTGTGCCCTTTGACATCTTGGGTAGAAGCTTTTCCTACAGCCAACTGCACTGCTGCGGTAGTTGCCAAGATCCTTCTCAAGGAGATTGTTCCTCGTTTTAGAGTTCCTTCACTACTTGATTCGGACAGGGGGCCTCATTTTGTTAGCCAAGTATTTCAGAGTGTAGAGCAAGGCCTGGGTATTGCACACGCTTTCCACACTCCATACCATCTAGTCTAGTGGAAAGGTGGAGCGAGTGATTAGGAAACTTAAAACCACATTGGCCACATAGTGCCAGGAAACAGAGTTCAAATGGCCTCAGGTATTGCCAATTGTTTTGTTTCACCTGTGTACTCGCCCTACTCGGGCGTTGGGTCTTTCTCCTTTTGAGCTGTTGTATGGTCACCCCCCCCTTCAAGGGAGGCCCACTTCCATTTCATTATGAGGAGGAGACCACATAACGGCTTCTCAGTTTCTTTCCTTGCAGACTCATCTTTGCTCTCTGTGGCAACGCGCTCAATTCACCCAGACGGTGCCATTGGAGGACCAAATCCATCCATACGGGTCTGGAGACTTTGTGTGGGCCAAGAAAGTCGTATGAGAAGACTCTCTCCAGCCTCGATTTACGGGTCCACGCCAGGTCCTCCTAACAACACAGACAGCCGTGTTTCTAGGCCGCAAATCGTGAAGCCACCACGAACACGTGAAACCAGCTGTAGTGGATCACAGTCCTAACACCCAGCCTGAATCCCTCAGCGCACGGGAATCTGACCAGAGAACAGATTCCCCAGAAGCAGACGGCGTCGGACTTCAAGGGAGCCCCGCACGTTCACCCCACCGCGCTCCGGGTGAACCAGAAACAGACGACACCAGAACCAAAGACAAATGGACTGCCGCCCCTTTGGACAGCCTGAAACCACACCTGTGATGAGAGAAACATTGTGGGACCACATAAGGGGTGGAGGCCTTGTTCTGAAAGGGGTTATCTGACCCTTGCTACTTGTTTCTTTGTTTTGGCCCTTTTATTCCTCATTCTCTAGCTCTTCTGCAGATACAACGCGCTGGGACTGCCCTCAATTTCCTTGGTTTATGTTTTATTTCAATACCTTCATTTTCCCCACTTCCTGAAACCCAACTGAGTAATAGGTTAGACCTTAGTGCTTTCTTGCAGCAGACACTGCGTGCAAGAAGCAAAAGGGGGGAATTGTTAGGGCAGACTCAGTTTCCCTTGCTCCTTCTCCCCATGTATTCTTCCTCACCAGCCATCACTTAGTTAAACCCCCAAGAGTGGCAAAGCATTTCAGTAATAGTGCTGACAAACAAGTTGTTTCTGTATTGTTATCTATACCAAGAATGTGACCTTGCCTCGACAATCACGGGCTGTAAGCCTCATGAGATGAGCTAATGTGTTATATCGCCAGATTGTATCTATATGTATGTAACAACTTCACTAAGGAATAGACTCGTATTCATAAGTTTGTTGGCATCATGTAAGCTTTCTCAAGGTCCTCACATCAGGTGCCTCAAGAGGGCAATGACCTAGGCGTGATGTAAGGGTTTGCTAATGCGCATGCTTCAAGTTTCTGTCTCTCCCTCCCTCCACCCACTCCCCATCCCCTTTGAATATACCCTATAAAAGGCTGCTTGGTACTGATAATAAACGGAGCTGCTGCCAACCCCCTTTCTGGACCGAGAGGAGGGTGCCTCAGTTTCCCCTTTGATCAAAGTTGACTTGTGTGTTTCTTCAGTGGTCTCTGACAGCTTGTGAGCTTCTTGCCGCCACTACTATCCGGAGTGTACGGTAAGGGGGAGAGACGTGCCATTAATTTTCCCCTGACACCACTGTCAGTCACCACTTGCCCCCGCTCACTGGGGCGGACTGCAGTATCATGGCTTCTCATCACAGGCAAGGAGGGTTGGCCTGCTGTCGCTATCTCCAGCCCTGGGCTGCCCCTGCAACCCTGGTACTTGTGGGTCGGGCCTTGTATCAGGCCCGGAGGCCTGGGGCTCGTGGCTAGAGCCCACCCAGCTCCTTCTGCCCTGCCCCAGCTCTGCCCTAACCCAGGTACCTGGCTCAGCTCCTGCAGCTAGGCCTGTCTCCCTCTGAATGCAGAGGAGACTGCTTCCCCCTGTTTCTCTGTCTCCCAGCCCTTATATCCTGGCTGGGAGTGTTTGGGGCGTGGCCACACAGCTGAGCCCAAACTCCCAATCAGCCTGGGAGTTTGCAGGCTAGCCTCTCAGGCTATTTCAAACCCCCTTTGGGGCTTTTCCAAGCCCCTTCCGGTAGGGGGCGGGTGGTCACCCCGCCACAGAGTCGTAATGAATTACAAGCTAAATAGGAGTCAACAGTGTAACGCTGTTGCAAAAAAACCCCAAATATAATTCTGGGATGCATTTGAAAGAGTGTTGGAAGCAAGTAACAAGAAGTAATTCTTCTACTCTACTCTGCACTGCACTGATTAGGCCCACTTGGAGTATTGTGTTTAGTTCTGGATGCCACATCTCAGAAAAGATTTAGACAAATGGGAGAAAGTCCAGAGGAGAGCAACGAAAATGATTAAAGGTCTAGAAGATATGATGTATTGAAAAAATTGGGTTTGTTTAGTCTGAAGAAGTGAAAACTGAGGGGGAACACAACAGTTGCTAAGTACATAAAAGGTTGTTACAAAGAGGAGGGAGAAAAATTGTTCTCCTTAACCTCTGATGACAGTATAAGTGGCAATACACTTAAATTGCAGCAAGGGCGGTTTAGGTTGGACATTAGGAAAAGCTTCCTATCTGTCATGGTAGTTAAGCAGTGGAATAAATTGCCTAGAGATGTTGTGGAATTTCCGTCATTGAAGATTTTTAAGAGTATTTGAACTGACACCTTCACGTATGATCTTCCTAGACCTAGTTGGCTTGGAAGCAACAGGACCCAGCAATTGGGTCTACTCACAACAGATTCTGGTGTAGTCCATAGGTTCAACAATGACTTTTTCATGCTCTCTTTTTGTGGATTCTTGAGTGACTCCGAAGTTCAAAGCGTGATGTGCAGTCTCGTGAACAGATTGGGCAGACAAAGTCATTGGTGAGAATCTTGGTAGCTATATAAGTAGTATGACACTTTTCTCTTGCAGCTAACAATTGATTTTTTCTGTCCTCTTCAAAGGTTTGGAAAGCTCTGAGTGTTGTTTGTCACCATGCTGATCACCTGGTTTTATTGCACCAGAGTGTATGCTGTTCTTGATGCTGTCCTTGCAGTGCTTTCAGGGGTGGCCTTGATTTCAATATCCTTGTGTTAATTCTCCATAGAAATTTTTTTCTGGGGAATCCATGTTCAGGCATCCTAACGATGTGTCCAACTGAGCGTAGTTGGGCTTTTATCAGCATCACCTTGATGCTTGTGGTATTTGACTTTTGGAGAACCTCCAGATTGGTAATTTTGTCCTGCCAGAGGATCTCCATAATGGCACAGAGACTGCATATGGAAGGTCTCTAGCTGTTTGATATGCCATTGTATGGTGTCCAGATCTCACAGCCACAGAGGAGAGATGTGAGCACAAAAACTTTATAAAGTTTTATTTTCATTGAGAGGGTTATGTTGTGGGATTTTCAGGACTTTGTTACATAGCTTTCCTAATGACTGAGAAGCTTTCGGCATCCTGTTCATGATCTCTTTGACAAGAGATCCATCATTGGAAATGTTGCTGGTAAAATTGTCAACTTTCTTTGGATTAGTTGGATTCCACTAGTGATATGGCATGGGGTGGTGAAGATGACTGATGCAGCACCACAGTTTTCTCCAGGCTGATTGTGAGGCAAAATAATTTTGATGCTTAGGTGAAGTGATCTACTATGCACTGGGGATTGTGCATGCTAAGAGGGCACAATCATCCACAAAGAGTGCTTCTCTCATTAGTAGTTATGTTGCTTTTGTTTTTGTTGTACGACTTGTAAGATTGAAGACTGAGCCATCATGTCTGTATCTGATGTAGATGCTTTGTTGAGGGAGGCTGTAGCATAGTTGAGAACTTGGGTGATGAAGAGGTTGAACAGTAAAGGGGCAAGGACACAGCCTTGTTTGACTCCATTTGAAACTGAAAAGGAGTCAGTGAGATCTCCATTAAAAAGTACCGACCTTGCATCCCCTCATGATATAAATGAATGATCTTTATCAGTTTTGATGGGCAACCAAGTTTGCTGAGGATTATCCATAATCCTTCTCTACTGACTATATCAAATGCTTTTGCAGATCAATGAGGACTCTGAAAAGATCCATGTTTCGTTAGATACATTTTTCTTATATTTGCCTGTGTGGCAGGGTGCTGGCCAGGAGTGCCTGAGCCAGCCCTGCTGGCCCTTTAAGAGGGAGCAGAAGCCTGCAAGCCTCCCCTTGCAGAGAAGGCTAATTAGCCACCTGGGCTGCAGAGGGCTCAGGCTTGATGAGTTGCACCTGGCAGCCTCCTCAGAGGGATAAAAGCCCGCCAGGCAGGAAGCCCAGGGTGGTGGTGTGGTAGAGGAGTGGTGGAGGAGTAGAGAGAAGGAGCTAAACTGTTAGAGCTGTATATAGTAGGTGGTGGGGTTTGCACTAAGCTGCACTGTGAATAAAGAGCACTAGTGAGTCACAGAAGAGTCTCCTGCCTGTTTGTGGAGTGGAGCGAGAAAGCGATACCTTATACCTGATACTGAAAATCATGTCTGTGGTGCTATGACCAGGTCTGAATCAGCACTGAGTCTCAGATAGATTGGCTTCTGAGTCAGATGAAATCAGTCGGTTCAGGAGGACATGAGGAAAGATCTTTCCAGTGATAGGAGAGAGATCCCATGGTAGTTATCACAGACTATTTTTCTGCCTTTATTTTTTAAACAAAGGAATAATTGTGGCATCTTTGAAGTCTTGTGGCATTTCTTTATTGTCCCAGATGTCAGTAAGGATCTTCTGGAGTGTTATCTTTGGACCCACAGATTTATATATTTCTGCCAGTATTCCATCTTTGCCCAAGGAATTTCTTGAGCTCATCACACTGTTTGTCTGTCTTTTCTGTTTCTTCAAATGAGGATGGTAAGTCAAGGTGGTGTTGACTAGGCTTTTGAGGTATCTTGTTAATAGCACTTGTTTCGATTGAGGATGGTCTGTTCAGTAGTCGGGTGAAGTTTTCAACAGATCTCTCTTCCATGTCATGTTTCTTTGATGACTGTCCTGTCATCAGCCATCATGAGTGAATCTGTGCCCATCTTTGAAGGTCCATAGACTAGCTTCAAGAAATCAAAGAAGTTATTTGTTTCCGCATACATACGAGTATCTTCTGCTACCTTCTCCCACCATTTATCTAGTACTGGCGAAAATACTCGGCGTTGCTCGGGTCCATTGGAGGGGGGAGGGGGCAGAGAGCAAACCTGACACCCTCACCTCACCCCCAACTCACTTACCCCTCAACCAACCCCGACTCACATTTTCACCCCCCCACCCAAACCCAACACCCCCACGTCATCCCCCTACCAACACCCCTGACCAACACCCCCACCTCACCCCCCGTAGACCAAACCTGACACACCCACCTCTTTCCCCCCCAACCAAACCCAACACCCCTACCTACCACCATAAACCCGACACCCACACCTCACTTACCCCTCGACCAACCCCGACCCTCCTCCTCACCCCCCCAACCAAACCCAACACCCCCTGACCAACCCCAACACCCACACCTCACCCACCCAGACACCTTCCCACCCCCCAGACCAAACCCGACACCCCAGCTCACCCCCCAACCAAACCAGACACACCCACCTCACCCCCGACCAAACCCGACACCCCTACCTACCACCACAAACAAACCCAACACCCACACCTCACTTACCTCTCGACCAACCCCGACCCTCCTCCTCACCCCCCAACCAAGCCCAACACCCCCTGACCAACCCCAACACCTCACCCCTCACCCACCCCAACACCTTCCCATCCCTCCCAGACCAAACCCGACACCCCCGGCTCACCCCCCGACCAAACCCGACACCCCCACCTCACTTACCCTCCGACCAAACCCAACTCGGGTCCGTTGGAGGTGGGGAGGGGGCAGAGAGCTGAGCGAGTGCGGGGTCCATTGGAGGGGGCAGAGAGCTGAGCGAATGCAGGGTCCATTGGAGGGGGGTATTATGACATCATAACTACGTCACAGAGAACAGCAGCTGCCCAGCTGATGTGATTGGCCTTTAAAGAATTTCACCCCTGGGGGTCGTCAGAGGTGAGATTTGAAAAATTTTCGACTCTTACCCTGATTAGGACCCTAAGACCTCTAACTGTACCAAATTTCACGTCTCTAGCTCAAACGGTGTGGAAGGAGTAAGTGCACATACATACATACACGCATACATACATGCACGCATACACCATTTGACTTTTATATATATAGATTAAGCGTAGTTGTCTTTGTGTCTTGCTTTACAGGTATTTGAATCTGTCTCTCTTTGAGGTGGACTGAATATCATTTTGCCAGTTTTGGAAAGCTTCATTTTTTTCCCCTTTCAGTGACACCCTGCCAGTTGTTATCTTTACTTACTCTTGTATTGAAATCTCCTAGGATGATGAGTTTGTTATTTTGAGGTATTGACTTGATGAGAGAGTTGAGACCAGAATAGAACCATTCCTTACCATTGTCAGGGCTTGTGAAGGTGGGTGTATATGCACTGATGATGGTAGAAAATTGCAACTTATTTAGCAGTAATTGGAGTTTCATAGGTTTTTTGTTGATGCCTATTGGGAAATCTTCAAGACTTTGCAAGAGTTTGGCCTTCATGGCAATTCCCACTCCATGGATTCTATCTTAATGTGGTTCTTCTCCCTTTCAAAAGAAAATGTAATCCCTAGCCGGTACTGTAATAATGCCCTTGTCTGCCAATCTAGTTTCATTGAGTGCTGCAATGTCAATGTCATACTGGGCTAGCTCTTTTGAAAGGACAGCTGTTCTTCTTTCAAATCATGATACATCTTTGTCTATCATAGTCTGATGTTCCAAATAGCAATCATTAGTATTGATGCCCATACAAAGGGGCACTGAGCCAAGTTACAAGTAGCATTAATGTAGTATTACATAAACCATTAATAATCATGATTTTACAGAAAAATTGTAAAGATTACTCTGTACAGACAGAGCCGTCACTCAAAGGACATTTTGAATCAGCCAAACTTACAACAAACAACATGCAAGAAATGTCTTACTGAAAAATGACACCAGAAACATTTAAAAGGGTGAGAAAATGCTTCTAAATCTTTAAATAAGAGAGTCAGTCACCATCTAACACAGAACATGCTGAAGTCTGGATTTGCAATTTCATATAGATCCAGATTCAAACACTGTTATTCATACTGTGTAATATCTTAACTTGAGAGTAGCCCTACTGATTTCAATGGGACCATTTGCTTCGGTAGTCTCCACTATCCTTTAGTAAGGGTGTCAAAATCTAGCCCATAATTTAAATGTAATTGTTTTAAAATTAGTGAAGAAGGAATGACATCCTCTTTTTGGCAATTGCCAGATTTTTTTTCTCTTTAAAAGCCAACCACTCCTTGCCCCCTCCAAGAAAAACATAACCAATAAATAACCACTCCCCACTGTGGTCTTCCTAGTTCACCATTTATTACTACAAAAATCAATGTTTCCACCTTTTCAATTGTCACATCTAACGTTTAAATAGTAACTTTAACAGAGCAAGTCCTATTCATTCATAAAAATAACATACATTTGTTATATGGCACCTCTCACCCCAAAGTTCTTTAGAAATTATATACATATAGCATGAGTGAAATCATAAGAAATGATGCCCAAAGATATGCCTCCTTATTTATGCTCTGCCATCTAACACATGGGGAGTCGGAGATGACCAATGGCAGCTCTCTGAAAATGAAGGAGGTGCCCAGTATTGTCACAGTAGTTTTCAGGGGCTCTACAATCAGAGAACAGGTTGAGTGGCCAGTCACAGAGTTTTGTGTTGAAAATGCAGGAAGTGCATTTGCATCAGAGAGAAGCTAGAACTTCTGCCAGTTGCATAGGGGACAACTCATACTTGTAGCTCCTGGGTAGGTTTAAAATAAAATAAGCCATGAAATAAATGTCAATGCTGCCACCTGTGATCAGGTATCAGAGTTCAGACCCCACTGAGCTGAACAGAGACAAGTTCACACTTCTCACAGCAATTGTTTCAGACTTCCTGCAGACTCAGGAAGACAAAACTCTACTGTACGAGTTTTGGGTCATGTTTGCAAGGCTCTGTATAACTAAATTCATTTTAAAGGAAGCTTAGAATCTGGAAAACAGTGATTGTTGGGCAATGACTGATTCTATGTCAGACTACATGGCAAAGTGAAAAAAAAGCATACATAAGGTTTTGATTATTTCAAACAGACATAGACCAATTATTTTCATACTATCAATAGGAAGAGTTGCTTAGTTTTGTCTATTGCAAAATTTAACCAGATTAAAATTATAGCACCTGTTATGTGAGCATTACCATAAAACTCTGAATAAAAATATTAAACACTTTTTGTTTTATTGCAGAAGACGCATCAAACTGAAGTTTTTTGCCACTTGGAGAGTGAGCAACAGTTTTCTGTTAGTTTTCTATGTATTATAAGATCTCCCATTAGTTCTCTGTGACAGAGGAATAAAAGGTGAGGGGAGGCAAGAGTACCCATATGTTACAGGTAAATCTTCTAATTTATTTCAGTGGTCAAAAAACTTTTGCTCCTTTCAACAGGCCTTTGTGACATTTCTAGATTCTAAGGGCAGAAGGCACCATTGTGATCTAGTCTTGTAAAACAGAGGCCATAGAATTTCCCCAAAATAATTCCTAGAGCAGATCTTTTAGAAAAACATTCCATCGTGATTTAGAACTTGATCCTTGGTAAATTGTTCCAATAATTATTCTCACCGTAAAAAAAATTACATCTTTTTTTCCAGTCTGAATTTGTCTAGCTTCAACTTCCAGCTATTGGATCATATTATATCTTTCAGCCCATTATTAAATACTTGTTCCCCATGTAGATATTAATAGACTGCAATCAAGTCTCCCCTTACCATCTCTTTGTTAAGTTAAATAGGTTGAGCTCCTTAAGTCTATCACAATAAGACGTATCTTCTAATTTTTCACTAATTCTTGTGGCACTTCTCTGAACCCTCTCCAGTTTATCAACATCCTTCTTGAACTGTGGAAACCAGAAATGGATACAGTATTCCAGCAGCAGTCACACCAGTGCTCAATATAAAATAACCTCTTTACTCATACCAGAAATCCCGTTTATGCATCTCAGGATCACACAAGCTGTTTTGGCCACAGAATCACAGTGAACACTCATGATCAGCTGATTATCCACCAGAACCCCCAAATCAAAGAGCAGTCACTGCTTCCAAGGATAGAGTCCTGTATCTTGTAAGTATGTCCTATATTAATTGTTCCCAGATGTATACATTTATAGTTAGTATTTGAGGTGGGCCCAAACAAAACCCTGGGATCTATATACACCTTGATTTTGGGAAATCTCAGATTACTATCTGGAGTTTACATCTCTGGCCCACTTCTACTTAATATTACATCTGTTAAACTTTTGGGGAAAATCTTGGCCCCCAAAGGCAATAGCAAAACTCCCACTGACTTCAGTGAGGCCAGGATTTCATTCTTGGTGTCCAGGTTTGCTACCTAGAAGTGCATATTTTATGCAATCGCCGGAATATTCTGCATCTTTCAGACCGTGCAGTTTGTTTGAAATGCATTTTCTCACATGACTCCTGTGAACACATGTTCAGTCTCTGGAACTGTTACCAAAGAATTCTGAACAAACTACCATTGATGTCAGTGGTAGTCTCTCCCTTGATTTTAGTTGACAGTTGAATTGGATTCATAGTGAATTCAGCTGGACTTTATTAGCACAAAAGGGTACTGCTTGTTTGTGGATCTGCTGATTTCTAGAATCATCTGGCAGCAAAGAGAAAATGTAGAGCAAAAAGTGAAAATGGTTATTTGCAAAATCTTTTTGGCAAATGAATTCTCTTCAACTTTAGGCTTTATTTTTTTTCTGTGCAAACAGTAGTTTCTTGACATCACTATACAAAGATGTTGGGAATAATTTTCTTTTTAGGATGATAGTACATGATAGTCCATCTCTTTTACCCATCAAGGATAATATCTGGAGTCTGTTAAAATAACTGTAAAAAACAACAACAACAACAACAACAAGCAAGCAAATAAGAGGCTCAACATACAATGCCAATTAGTTTTAGCAACTCTTATTACAATAATACAGTTTAAAAAACATCTGAACCTCAGTTAGGAAAAACAGTTGTATTCCCGTTTTTTCTAATTTGTAGATGTATTGCAAATTTGCTTCATTTTTCAAAACTCTTATTATCCAAACTTCTTATTTTACCATGCTTACAAAGGTTGCACTGTATGTGCATCCTGAGACTCGTTTACTGTCCAGGCTGCAGGCTCCAAGTGGCAGAAAGTCTTCACCTCTGTCACAGTCCTGACCTAGCAAAGCACCTAAACATGTGCATAAATTAAGTACAGAGATAGTACATAACTTTTAACATATGAGTAGTCCCACTGAAGTCACATCAAGTGAAGAAGGGCTTCCTTACTCAGTGTATGCCTAATCAAATAATATATTAAATGAAGCAGGGAAGAGCTGTATTGAAGCAGCTAAGTTAGTACATGCTTGAACAGTGCATCTTTTGGTCATTTAAAATTTTGGTAAACAGTGCTCTCATTTTTATCTTGGAATCCATTCGTCTGAACCCTGCTATACCTGCATTCTGATGATACCCATTTACACTATGCTTTATTATTCAAAGTTTTTATAACCTGATAGTTACATGTTTCCAAGACACATGTACTAGAATCTCTGGTCATTTTTTTTCCCTCAGCAAAAACATATAATATTGGGCACTACACCTCCAAAAGAGCTTTGCTATTAATTCTTTCTTAAGAATGGAGCCCTTAATTAATAAAACAATACATCTGTACAGCACTTCTCATCCTCCCAAAACACATTACAACCTGTAAACTTCCTTGTTCACGTATTTGTTAGGTACTGCTGTTAAGCTAACTGAGCTGAACACTAAAACAGCTGGAATAGCTATTTACATTAAGCAATGACTCTCTCCAAAGTTGGAAAATATGGGATTCTAATTTGAAATAACATCCTTATAAAGATAGACAATCAATGACTTGTTTTGTACTGACTGGTTACCTGAGTGGTTTTTTTTTTGTTTTTTTTTTAAAAAGAATTGTCCTTTTGGTCCAAATTCCATTTTTCTAATAACAACCTGTTTAAAAGAAAAAATAAGGAATGTAAAATTATTACGGCATTTTTTCCTAAAGGAAGATCTGTAGTTATACAGTTATTACTATGTCTCTCTAATTAGCTCTTTCTATTGCTTAATTTGTAATGAAGGAGGTGCTAGGCTTCAAGCGAATTTTTTTTACATAACTTTATGCAGCAAGCCCAGAGCTATGAATTGCCAACCCTAGAGGTGCTAGGGCTCAGCTCTGATATGCCCTGGCCCTGTGTGACATCAGGATGACATTGTAGGGACATAAGGATCAATTGTAGTTCAGTAATACTTGTTGAAGTTGATTTGTTGTGGACTTGTTGGGTACAAGAACAGATGACATTTGTTAAGATGATATTTTTCAGAGCACTACAAGGTTGTTTGTAAAATTATGCAAGTTTATTAGGTTTAATTTTTTAAATCATTTATGTATGAGTAATGCCCTTCTCCATATGTGCCACATCTTTCTGTGATAAAAGATTGTAATGGTGGAGGAAATCCAGAAGGGGAAGAGGACGGGAGGAGAGAGAAATTGTCTGGGAGTCACTGGCACAATGATGGTAACTTAAATCAGGAGGATAGATTAGGCTGTCTAGAACTAAAGCACACACAGAGAAGTTATCAGGGACCAGCACTGACAGAATGTGGAAGTGAGGAGCATTGAGCAGCCACAAGAGATGCTGAAAGAAAAGTTGCAAGTAGAAAGAGACACTATGCAGAAGATGGTAGAAGAAGACGACAGAGGGAGCAGGTAGTGGTTTTGGCAGATAAAGAGTAGAACTGATATTTCAGATTCTGTAATCAGGCAGATGGAGAGTGAAAGGGAGAAGGATAGATAGAAGGGAGACTCAGAGTCGCTTTTCTCTTTGAAGAAGATAGGAAGCAAGTACTACCTTGGTTTGGTGGGGAAGAGGGGAGAGCTGAACAAGAGGATCAACCTCACAGAACTTGTCACTTAGTAGAAGGAAGAGAGACACCCACAAGAGACAGAGATATTAGTCACGTAGCTTAGTGCACTTCTAGAAGATGCTCAGATATTGGTGATTGGCTCCAGTACAAGAACATGAACAGAAACTCTAGAGGAGGCAGTCTGCATGGATGTCCCTTCCTCACACTTAAAAATAATGCTATGACTGCAAGAAACAAATATAGAGGAGATAAAAGGATTCTTTTGTAAGAAGCAGAAATTGGTAGCCAGATATTCTTTAACCATGTAACCTTCTCATTGGCTCCCTCTATGAAAGAAAAGCAGTATTCATTGAAAGATCCTGTATAGATACACACCTAAAGGATTTTGCTTGCATTAAAAAGCTTCTGGCTTTTGCTACTTCTTGAGCAAGTTTCCTTAAATCATCTCCTTCAAAGAAAGGAAAAACTGGATCCTAAAATATAAAATTAAAATGTTGTTGCGACAATCTACAGCAATTGCTTACAAATCTTAGGGCTGCAAACAAATGTAAATAATTGAACCCAAACTTCTGAACTTCACACTCATCAGAGCCAAACAAGATCTTCTATTTATGAAGAGATAGAACATAGTGTTGAACTCCAAATTTTACTTAAGATGGATCTGGTCTTTATTTCTATTGCAATACTGCAACCTCAATTAGGCTGGAGCCCCAGTATGATGAGCACAGTAAAAAAAATAGTAAATGACAGTCCCTGTTCCAAGTATTTTATAATCTAAAACCAAGACATAATAGATGGATAAAACATAAATAGGAGGGCAGCAGAATTTTGGTAAAACTCAGGGGTATTCATATCCAGGGTCTCTCATTTCCAAATTCTTCTGCATCTTACACTCCTTCCATGGCTTCATGGTATAGCCAGACATTAAATTTCGTTGTTCGGATCCCAAACATCTCAGTGCAAGATGCATCTTTTTTTTTTTTTTTAAATGTACTTTAGATACTTTAGAGGAAAATATACATTGCATAAAGAAACACAATCCAAATAACTACTTAACATACATCATCATCATCAAACCCTTCTGTCAACATTCTGTGTGCTGCTAACTGTCCATCCACATCTCCAATACAGCGATGATAGCGTCCTCCTGTTTGAGAGGCCAGTTTCTTCAGAAATTCATTAGCTCTTCTGTTGACAATGAAGCAGTAAATTACCGGTAATGATAGCTCTTGAGCATTAATAGATGCTTTATTATCAGGGATTTCTAAGCATGCAGTTTGGGAAGTAAGCTTGCAAATATCTAGACCATTTCTAGAATCTTTTCCAGCTATGGGGGGATATATAAATTATATAATAATACGTAGTGATTATAGACTCCAAAGGGTGGCTACTTTTAACCAACAGTTTTAGGGACAGCATAGCAATAAGCACTGGAACCCAGACTAGGCAGAAATGTGTGGATTTGCACACTGGAGAAACAAATCTGTAAGTTATTTAATAGATCTCTATCTCTAGGGCCAGGTCCTCCACAAGTGTAAACTGTCATAATGTCCATTGAAGTCAATGGAGCTATGACAATTTACACAAATTGAGGAGCTGGCACCTAAAGTCTGTGCACAAAGGAAGATTCTGAGATTCAATTTCAGTGTAAGTTAGGGTCAGGAAAGTGATATTAAATATAAGAACATAAGAATGGTCCTACTGGGTCAGACCAAAGGTCCAGCTAGTCCAGTATCCTGTCTACTGACAGTGCACTGTGCCAGGTCCACCAGAGGGAATGAACAGAAGAAGTAATCATCAAGTGATCTATCCCCTGTAACTCATTCCCAGCTTCTGGAAAACAAAGGCTAGGGACAACATTCCTGCCCATCCTGGATAATAGCCATTGATGGACCTATCCTTCATGAATTTATCTAGTTCTTTTTTGAACCCTGTTATAGTCTTGGCCTTCACAATATCCTCTAGCAATGAGTTCCACAGGTTGACTGTGCGTGGTGTGAAGAAATATTTCCGTTTGTTTTAAACCTGCTGCCTATTAATTTCATGTGGTAATCCTTAGTTCTTGTGTTATGAGAAGTAGTAAACAACACTTCCTTATCTACATTCTCTAAATCAATTATGATTTTATAGACCTCAACCATATCTCCCCTTAGTCATCTCTTTTCCAAGCTGAAAAGTCCCAGTCTTTTTAATCTCTCCTCATATAGAAGCCGTTCCATACCCCTAATAATTTTTGTTGCCCTTTTCTGAACCTTTTCCAATTCCAATATATCTTTTTTGAGATAGGGCAACCACATTCAAGATATGGGCATACCATGGATTTACATAGAGGCAACATAATATGTTCTGTTCTATTATCTATCTTTTTCTCAATTATTCCCAATAATTAGCTTTTTTGACTGCTGCTGCACATTGAATGGATGTTTTCAGAGAACTATCCACAATGACTCCAAGATCCCTTTCTTGAATGCTAACAGCTAATTTAGACCCCCATCATTTTATATGTATAGTTGGAAAGATACGACATGTGTCCTTTATTAATAGTACAGTAAACCCTCGATTTAACGGACCTCGATTTAACGGACTTCGGATGCAACGGACAAAATTTCTGAGCAAGTCTGATGCATTCCTGATCCATTTCTGGCGGGCTGGCTGCCGGCTCCCGGCTGCCGCCCGGGTCACGGCAGCAGGCGGGCTGGCTTCCGGCTCCCGGCTCCCGGCCGGGTCCAGGCAGCGGTCGGGCTGCGGGGCTGCCGGCTCCCGGCTGCCGCCCGGGTCCAGGCAGCGGGCGGGATGCGGAGCTGTCGCCCCGACCCTGTGGCGGGCGGGCTGCTGCTCTGACAGCTTTTTTAAAAATTATTATTAAATAACGGACTTTTTGATTTAACGGACACCCCCTCGCCCGAATTAGTCCGTTAAATGGAGGTTTTACTGTATATGTTACACATTAAGAGACTTGCTGAGTTTACAACAGAAGGTGTTTTTTTAAACAGCCATAATTGCTGGCTTAACCTTATCTGAACCTGTAAATCAAGATATGTGTTAAGTTACCACAACAGTGTTTCACATCCAGAGTTTTAGGAAAACAAGGAATGCAAAATGTGACTGTGATGCTGGCAGGCCAGGTGCCAGCTAGTGCTATGGTATCCATGTCTCAACTGGACGACAATAGATACATAACTGGAATCTGTCTGCCTCACTTGTGTCTTAATATTGATAAAATAGGTCTTAGAATTATAAGAGAGTTTAGTGTTTGGACTCTATTGAATGCTTGAGTTGATGCATCTATTAATCTTGCTTGTTAATATCTGAGTTCCATATCTAATGTAATATATGAGACTCCATTGTGAGCCTCTGTGACTGTGAATCATTACACAGGAGACAGACACTAATTATAGTCTGGTCTACACCGGAAAATTAAGTCGGCTTAACTATGTTGCTCAGGAATGTGAAAATGCACACACCTAAGTACGTAGTTGAACCGACCTAACCACCAGACAAGGAGTAACCTGAATATTATTGTGCTTAGTATATAGGGGCAGCTATCACAGAGCTCTAATCACCAGTGTGGTAAGACAGACCTGAGTATGCCATGAGTCTCTCTCCGTAACTTCATTCAAAACTGTTAAAGTGCCCAAGGAGTTTTCAGTTGGCTGATGAAATCTACGTTTAGAACTCATAACCAACTAGGAGTTTGTGCCCTGGTTTTTAACAGTCTACCCTGATGTTGGTACTCATGCTCTTGTGTTATTATTGGGAGCATTACAATGACAATACCTAAACTAGCAATTTTAATGAATTTCACACTGTTCTCTAAAGTAATATATACCTGTCTGAACAGTTAAAAGAAATGGTGTGGATTTTAATAGTATGTTTCTTTCTAATCTTTTCAACTTCTTTTAGAATGAGACTGCAGCTGGTGTCTGGCTTTCCATCGGTCAGAACATACAGTGCCTCTATGTCTTGAAAACAGAAAGCTTTCTGAAAAAGCAGAAAATGAATTTAAACATTGGGGTACCACTTAAACATCATTTTCACTTCTTTATTGCAATGTTTTCTAAATCCCATTTAATTAGGTAACTACACATAAATCATATCAACATTCGTGGAACAGAAAATGACTATACTGAATATGAAAAGGATCTTAGTTACTGTTTAGAAAGGATACAACTTTTTTCTAAATCGATAGAATGTTCATAACATAAGACAATAAACCCAGTACAAATAATCTTGTGAGACTGTCTCAGTGAATTAGACTAGGTGGGTAGATTAGCTGGTCCTGATTTTGAAAGCTTCTGACTTCAGCTGAGCTAGTAAGTCCCCCATTGACTTCAGTTGAATTTGTAAGGACTCAGCCTCTGAAAATCACAGTATTATGACTTGGCAGATATTTCACTGTCTAAAGATTTGTGTATGCTAAGAAAACTTGTACTGGGACGATGGGACTGAGATTACATTCCACTAGATCCAGTGCAGCCTAACCTAAGAATTGCCTCCAACTGACAGTTTTGTAAGCCTATCCGGAATTAGAGTTACATTTAGCCAGCAAAGTCTCTTGACTTGTTTTCCAGAACTGATCCCAAATTAGGGATTGTAGCATCCCTCATTAGCCCTCTACTTATTCACCTCTTAAGAGTTAATTTTCCATAGTATTCTGGCAATTCTCACAAGAGAAAGAAGGAGGGTCAGGGTGGTAGCCGTGTTAGTCTGGAATAGCAGAGTTAACAAAGTCCTGTGGCACCTTAAAGACTAACTATAAAGTTTTGAAGCATGAGCTTTCGTGGGCTAATACCCACTTCGTCGGATGCAGGCAGTAGAAGTGTTCACAAACAGGCAGTTATAGAAAAGTAGGTAAGAGCCAGGTGGGAGGTGAAAAGGTTAGTCCAATTAAGCTGAGCCAGCTTGTTATCTCCGATCAGGGAGTGTGGATTATTCGTCTAGCATTTGAATGGGGTGTGTGGACATGGAGAGATGAGAAACAATGTCTGTAATTAGCCAACCATTGTAGATCCCGGGACATCTCTCCATGTCCACACACCCCATTCAAATGCTAGACGAATAATCCACACTCCCTGATCGGAGATAACAAGCTGGCTCAGCTTAATTGGACTAACCTTTTCACCTCCCACCTGGCTCTTACCTACTTTTCTATAACTGCCTGTTTGTGAACACTTCTACTGCCTGCATCCGACGAAGTGGGTATTAGCCCACGAAAGCTCATGCTTCAAAACTTTATAGTTAGTCTTTAAGGTGCCACAGGACTTTGTTAACTAAGAGAAAGAAGGGATACTAGTTACTGTACTTCAAGTGATTGCTCATATAGATTCACACTTCTCATCTATTTTTTCCACTTCTTTTAAGCCTTTAGGTGAATGTTTGATTATGTGGAAAAAGGAAGCAGGAAAAAGGGAAGAGTGGATATGGCACTTTATATATTGTCAGGTGTGACAGTTTAGATCCACAAAGCAGCATATACATGGCCTCAATGACCCTGCTTTTCTAGGGGGCTCTAACTTGTCCCCAAGCACATGTAATATCCCAAACAAGTGGCGTTACTAGGGCTCTCATCTTGAAGAACCAGTTACGGGAATGTTCTCTCTTTTTTTCTAAGCTTTGGTTGAATGTGCAGAGGGTCAGTAGATAACAGCATGAATCTAAAAGAATGAAACATTTTAGGTTTTTGCTGACTCCAATACTAATGATGGCTCCAAACACCTCTGAACTTTGGGATAAGGACTGGATCCAAACATGACTTGATCCCAGATCTGTTTAGTATATTACACATTTTTCAAGATTTTTGTGCTAAATTAGCACTTAACTGACATTACTGTGGAAAATAATTTGGCTATGTAGAGCAATGTTTTTATTATAATAATACACATTACTTTGACACAATATGATATACAGTTAACTAACCTGCAAAGCCTTAAGGATGCATGTATTGCCATGAGCTTGAAATTTTGACACCCACTGTACAGCATCATGACATGTTTCATCTGTAGCCTCTACAACAAACTCCTGCCAAGTGTCTATATCTTCTGCAAATCTCAGCAGGTTAAACCTGGCAAGAAAGATGTAATTCTGTTATTGACAATGCCAATATCAGCATCCTAATACACAATTATATTTTAGTGTCAAATGTCAGCACCTATGTTTTCTATTTTCTATATTTAGGTTAAATTTGGGAGGAATAATACTCTTGTGGATAAGGCACAGGATTGGGACTGAGGTGACCAGGGTTCATTCCTAGCTCTGCCATAAACTGATTGTGTGACCATGCGTAAATTACTTAATCTCTTTATCCCTTAGTTCTCCTCCCCATCTACAAAATGTATATATGCAAACTATATGTTACAATATTTCCTCTCTCAGACCCCTTTACTGTCTATTAGATTATAAGAGATGATACCGTCACTAACATGCTGACAGTGTATTTGCAAAGTGCCTAGCACAGTGGGGGCTTGAACTCACCTGGGGCCTCTAGCTGCTACTGTAATACAATAATAATAAATTGGAAGTTCATTCCACCAGAGTAGTTTTTACACATTACCGTTACTTTCAGTCTCCAATGGCTGTCATCTTGCCAGCCTACAGATTTTTTTACGGTTTCCCAGCTGATGATAGCTAGTATCTGGCCTGCACTTTATTGGGTTGGGCTTCCCACGTGCATGCTTTCCACTGAGTTTCCTGGTGGGTAACCCTTCTCTCTCTCTCTCTTCTGAGTCCTGAGTTGTGAATGGGTGATTTTTAAATTTTTTTGGCTCATCGAGGTTTTTGATCAAATTATCTTTGTAAACAACATATGCTGGCGGACAAAACTATTTTGGATAAGAAGTCATTTCACATAAATGAGATTCAAATAATCAAAGACGTACTGCTTTACATCCTTTGAAAAGATGTAAGATTTAATAGATACTTACTGTTTTAAAAAATAACATATTCTGTACTAGTTCCTAATAACTGCTCCTATTGTGTTTCAATACCATTTAATTAGCTATTAGGAATGTACAGCTTTCAGTCATTAGCTTTTCACACATACCTAGCATTATTCTTTCTTAGTTGTTCCCAGATGAGAGAGGTAAGCTCTTCTGTGACCTGTTGCAAATAAGGGTCCATAGAACCAGATGTATCAATCAAGATGCATACTTTTGTCTCCAAAATGGTGCCAAATAATCGCCGGCTTCCTAGCCCAGAACATGAGATTACAGTATAGTATCAGTTCATCGACTCATTTTATAAATATACCATTTCAACTGAGATTATCACTTCAATTTTCCATTGTTTGCAGCATTGTTTTAATTGTGTTGGGCCCAGGATCCTAGAAAGAGAAGGTGGATGAGGTATATCTTTTATTGGACCAACTTCTGTTGGTGAAAGAAACACATTTCTAGCTACACAGAGCTCTTCTTCAGGTCTGGGAAAGGCATTTATGGTATGTTTACACTGCAATTAAAAACCTGCAGCTGACTCTGGCTTGTGGGGCTCAGGCTAAAGGGCTGTTTAATTGCAGTGTAGACAGTCAGGATGAAGCCTGGGCGCTGGGACGCTGCAAAATGGGAGGGTGCCAGAGCCTGGGATGCAGCCTGAGTCAGAACATTTATACCTAAGTTAAACAGCTCTTAGCCTAAGCCTGCAAGCCCAAGTCAACTGACATGGGCCAGCTGTGGGTTTCTAATTGCAGTGTAGACATCCTTCAGAGTGTCACGGCTACATACAAGGTGAAACAGATTGTACTTTAGCATACGTAGTTAACACAGCTTCTAAGGGACCATTCAAGATGAAGTGGCCCATTGACACCTCTTCTGTCATTGGACAGAAAAGGGGAGTTAGTGGGTTACAGATTGTTGTAATAAGCCCATACATCCAGTGTCTTTAAGACCATGTTTTTAGGGTACGTCTACAGTAGGAAATTAGGTCAATTTTATAGAAGTTGATTTTTTGGAAGAGATTTTATACAGTCAATTGTGTGTGTCCCCACTAAGCGCGTTAAGTTGGCAGAATGTATCCACAATGCCATGGCTAGCATTGACTCTTGTAGTGTGGTGCACTGTGGGTAGCTATCTCACAGTCCCCACTGCCCATTGGAATTCTGGGTTAAGCTCCCAATGCCTGATGGGTCAAAAACATTGTCGCTGGTGGTTTTGGATATGTCGTCATTCTCCCCTCCCTCCATGAAAGCAACGGCGAAATTGTTTCACGCCTTTTTTTTTCTTGGATTACTCGTGCAGATGTTCAGGTCACTGCTGCAGTTGTGAGCATTGTAAACACCTCACACATTATCCTGCAGTATGTGCAGGACCTACAAAACCGGGCGAGGAGGTGATAGCGCGATAACGATAGTGATGAGAACATGGAGACATAACAAAGAGTCCTGTGGCACCTTAAAGACTAACTAAAGTATTGAAGCATAAGCTTTCGTGGGCTAATACCCACTTCGTGGCCACTGCTTGCATCCGGACAGGACTCTTTGTTACCTCTGCTATTCCAGACTAACACGGCTACCTCTCTGATTCTTAACATGGAGATAGACATTCCTGGAAGCACGGGATGTGGCAATTGGGACATCATGATGGCATTGGGCCAGGCTCATGTCATGGAACACTGATTCTGGGCCTGGGAAACAAGTACAGACTGGTGAGACAGCATACATTTGTGGGTATGGGATGATTCAGAGTGGCTGCGAAACTTTTGCATTTGTAAGGCCATTTTCCTTGAACTTTGGGACTTGCTTTTCCCCTGCCTTGAGGCGCAAGAACACCAAAAGGAGAGCATCCCTCATAGTTGAAAAACAAGTGGCGATAGCCCTCTGGAAGCTTGCCTGGCAGCTACCGGTCAGTCGGGAATCAGTTTGGAATGGGCAAATCTATTGTGGGGGCTGCTGTGATCCAAGTAGCTAAGGCAATCACTGACCTTCTGCTATCAAGGGTAGTGACTTTGGGAAATGTGATCATTTGGACCATAATGGATGGCTTTGCTGCAATGGGGTTACCTAATTGTGGTGGGGCGATAGACGGAACGCGTATCCTTTTCTTGGCACTGGACCACCAGGGCAGCCAGTAAACACCTTGACCTGAAGTGAAGCATCCACAGGGACATCTCTTGAAGAAGAACATTTGTGAAAGGAAGGGTGAAAGCTTCACTCAGGTGTGGAACTCGGAGGTTCAACATCTGGAGGCTGAATGTGAACAGTCAGAGAGCAGGGCTGTTAGAGGGGTCCAGCATGGGGCTGCAAGGATTAGGGATGCCTTGAGGGAGCAATTTGAGGCTGAAAGACAGCAGTAATGTTTGGTGCCCTGCATGGGAGTGAAGTGCAGTGGTTCCAATGTTAGTAGGAATCTCTGCTTGCTACGCTGACTTGCAGTGCCTGTTGCTTTCCTGGGCTAAGGTATCCTTTACTTTATGCCTTAATAAAGAATGTTTTCAAACCTAAAAAGTCCATTTATTGAAAAGAAACATAACTGCTTGGGAAACAGAAGGGCAAGTAGATAGGGTGGGGAATGGTACAATCAGAGATTTGCGTATGTCCTGTTTCATACTCAGCCTTCCTGTCTGGAGTGCTGCACTTTAGAATGGTAATAAGGCATGGTGATGGAGGCTGAGTGCAGTGGGTAAGGGTCATAGTTTTCAGGGCTGGGTTGTGAAGCTACAGGTGTTGGAGGCAGCTGGTGGTGGTAAGAACCCAGATATCTGGGAAAGTGGGTTGGAAGTGACATGGGAGCACAAGGGAAGGAGTTTTGGGACAAGGTCTGGAGGGGAGGGATGGGGTTTGGGAGTGCTCTGCCTGCATGACTACAAGAGTCTGGAGAGAGTCTGCTTGGTGCTCCATTATGCTTGTCAGCCGATCTGTGCTCTGCTGACAGAGCACTGCTCTTTTGTGCAGGTGCTCCTCATTCTGCTGGCAGATCCTCATTTCACTCTCCCTCCACTCCTGCACTTTTAGTCATTAAGTGACTGTTGCATTGCTTCATGGAGCATGTTTTCTTTGCTTCTACGTGGCCTCTTCCTGATTCTTTGCAGTTTCTTGGCCAGTGATAACATGGACATCTGAGATCTCAAGGTTGCATCTGCAAAGGCAAAATGCAACAATTAACAGAGGAAGCATTGTTCACCCTGGACAGAGCAATGATTCCCCTGCACTTAAGGAGGGGAAACAGTCTACACAATAGCATAATTTGCCTGTCCCAAAGGGAGTGCACATAACCCACAGGAGCCCAAAAATGGTGAGTAAGCACAGGATCAAGGGGGACTGATTGTTTCATGGCTGTACTGTCCTCTGGTTTTCTGTGCCTTGTGCAGAGACAACAGCTGCAGGGGGCACCTACACTGAACACTGTCCCCACATTTTCCACAGGAGTTCGTCCTGGAAGATATCTTGCTGCTGAGGGTGACCTGGGAAGCAAGGGAGGTTCTTCTATTACAATGCGGCTTCCACCCTGGCCTATATGCAGCTTGCCTGTCTGCAGCAATGGTCCCCCCGACCCACCCAGCACAGTGGTGCGAACATGTTAGCCTGAATGGGACAAGGACCACGGTAACTCTCCCAATAAACTTGTGCAAGCGCATGGCCCATGTTTTGGATGAGACCTTTGAAGAGAATATTGAGGCCGATTAGCGCGATATGAGAGAGCACATCAATGCCCTATTCCGCATCTAGGCATGCATGCAGCCCTAACCCTCCTCGCCCCATGAGCCCGCACTGAATAACTTCCTTCCCAAAATAAAAGCCGCTTACTGGGAACCTCCTCTGGTGTTCGTCCTTCCCCAAGCACCGGCCGCTGCCGCCACTGGCTACTTTCTTCCTAGCTTGAGAACAGCTCCTGGCTGCAGGCATCAAGGGATTCTGGGGTGTCTTCCTCTGCCTCAGCACCCTTGCTCCTGCTTTGCTCCTCCTGCCTTGTTGGACTGGGCTCTGAAGTGTCCATGGTGGTCCTCTGAGTGAAGGTGGGGTCCTCCCCAAGTATCGCATCCAGCTCTTTGTAGAATCAGAAGGTCACGGGGGCATCACCGGAGTGGCTGTTTGCCATGCGGGCTTTGCAGAAGGCATTCCGCAGCTCTTTCAGTTTAACCCTGCACTGCAGTGTGTCCCGGTCATGGCCCTTTCCATCATGTCTCTTGATATCTGCCTGAAGCAGCTGGGACTGGACACTTCCTCCCCCCAAACACCGATGAAGTCCAGCACCTCGACATTGCTTCATAGTGGGGATTGCCTGGTGAATGGAGGAATGGTCACCTGTAAATGCCCTTTAAATTCTCTGGGAATTTTGAAAATCCTCTTCCTGTTTGCTCAACCAGGCATGGAGTGCTCTTAGCGTTGCTGTGGCCATGTTCTGTTTCCAGGAATATCAACCTGGTACTCTTCACAAACACTAAAAAAATGTACGATCAGGGCTCCACATACTCCAGCTACAAGGTCCATGGATTCTGCTGCATGTTGGGATGGCAGACCCGAAATTCCACTGCAACTTCTTTTCATTTTTTTGAGATTTTAAAAATAAACATCAATACCACAAGCAGTACAGTGGCCCTTGTGTGATATTTTTTGACAGTAAATGTAATGTATTTGACACTATCCCCACATCTCCAATTTTCAACACTGACTTTTTTTTGGGTGGGCACCTGATAATTGCATTCTAGAAGTCAGGTAGGACTTTCTTCCCTCTACAGGGAATAAGGCTCCCCTCTAACATGCTCCTGCTGCCCTCTGGCCATGCTGTATCACAGCTGCAATTAAGGTTTAGAACAGCTTTCTGTTTAAAGATGGACTCTTCTAAATTCCACACAGTTACTTGGATTGCCTTGAAATCTTTGGGTTTTAGGGTTAATACCCTATTGAGATTAAGAGAGGCAGTTCCCACCACTCAAAGCTAGTGTTCTAAGCTCTCCGTGGACTCTGGAAGAGAATATTTCATGGCAAGTTTGCACTTAAGGTATGTCTAGACTGCAAATAAAAACCTGTAGCTGGCCCATGCCAGCTGACTCAGGCTCCTGGGGCTTGGGCTGTGGGGCTGTTTCACTGCAGTGTAGACTTCTGGGTTTGGGCTGGAGCCTGGACTCTAGGACCATGCAAGGTGGGAGGATCCCAGAGTTCAGGTTCCATTCTGAGCCCTGAAGTCTACATTGCAATGGAACAGCCTGGCAGCCTGAGCCCCGTGAACCCGAGTCAGAGGAGATGGGCCAGCTGTGGGTTTTTTATTGCAGTGTACGTACAACCTTAGTTCATCTTTCAAAGTTTTCTTTATAACCAGGAGGACTTTACCATAAACACTAATTTAGTTTAGATTCTGGAGCACAATTCTTCAGCAAGGAGAGGACAAGGGAGTGGATCCTTCAGCAAATCATACAGCTAAATAATCATGGAATAATAGATTAGCTCCTTATTCAGACCTAATGTTTACTATTCTGTCCAAAATTTTTGCCAGTAGAAGGAGTAGGTAAGAGGAAATCATGCTTGGATTACACCAGTCATTCTTGGATTACACTTGTACAACCATGAATTATCTCACCCCTATCCCAGATGTAAATCCTACCTGACAGAAGCCACTGTATTCTTCGTATATAGCAACGTAACACCTTCTCCATTTGTTCAACATAGTCTTCTAGTTCCTTAGGCTGAAACTGTAGGTGTTTCACAATACCCTAGAACAATTTACACCATTGGTAGAAGAATATCTTATTTCAGCAGACATGTACTATGCTGCAGTGTCAGTCCGTATGGCTGCTCAGGGACATGAATGTTACCATCTAGAAAACCCATGATATACTGGCTGAAGGCTGTGATGTAGGAGAGCTCCTGTACTACACCTTTGGCTGTTGTTGTCGGTTTAAGCATATTAGGAAAAGTTGGCTCTGGTCAAGCCAGGGTGCATATGATAGTATTTGACTGGATACATTTATTTCTTGTATTTTTATGGTATCACTTTTGTTAGGTGACAGACATTGATCAATACCTTAGGGTAAATTACTGTTTCCCTCAGATTGATGAATTGTCTATACTTTAACTAATTACATGGAATTTTTTACAGCCTGAACCAAATTCAACAGCTTCTACTCACACACAACTCTTACCGATTTCAGTGGGAAATCTATTTGAGTAAGAACAGATAGATTTAGCCCTTCCCCCCGCCCCCGCTCTTTCAAATTTCAGGGGCAGAAGAGATCTTAATCTAGAAACTGTCTAGGGATATTAAATGTATAAATATATTCGTACAGTATATTACCCACAGCAATTTAAAAATAATATACAGCTTCTTACTAATAGATAGACCCATGTTGTTTTTGTATATTGCGGGAAAGATAACAACATAACCCATAGTGTAAGTTTAACACTGGTTTAGCACCATTAGAGACCAACTGGAACTGTGATAAATGAATACAAAACCATGTTATGATATGCACCTCAAATACGAGGGTTCATGATATCCGAATCAACTTACATCGATTTCTACACTGGGGAAGATGGTACAGTATTTTGCTGACACTTTCTTGTGCAAAGACTCCACCATTTTCTTCTGGTGAACACAGTTGGGACCAAACATAATTCTGGGCAACTCTAACTTCAACTTTTTTATACTGTACTTGTTCAACCACTTTTAAGAGAGAAAACAGAGCACTGTTAACTTAACTAGATATATGACAGCAAATCTTAAAACCACATACAAAACTATGTTTGTCTAAGTCACAAATATTCATTTTCAATGTTCATTTCTCATTAAATGGTCTAATACAGATGGTGGTAACATTAATAAATAACTCAATACCTCTTTGCTTGAACATATTTCTTCTTCCTTTGGCAGTGTAGCAAAAGGAACAGACCTCCTCACACTCTTTTTCTTCGGGTACTTTCTGTAAACTGCACCTAGCCAGAGCAGAAAAAAGTGAAATTAGACACTCTGGGTGAAATCATGGCCAGAGCTTAAGTCTGGGATCTTTTCTGTAGTTGGCATAATAAATGTGCCTAAAATTCTTTAAAACACTTTGTATATAAAAACTGTCACTTCCCTTTTAAACTTGTATTTGCTGTGGAGTATTGTGATCCAAAACTTTTCCACCTGGGCTCATACCACAAAGATAATACTATTGACATAATATCTCTGACCAGATGATTTCAAGTAACTTTACAAAGGTGGGTAAATGTCATTCCATTCAGTGTTCACATACTTGAAATAATGTAGAGAGAAGTGATTTGGCCAAGATCATGAAGGAAATCAATGAAACTATCAAATAAATCACTGGCTGTGTGGTTCACTATTTGACAAATCATTTTCCATACATTTCTGCTATGAATGCCATTCTTTATAAGTGTAAAAAGATTAATATCTAAGTAGTTTTGTAAGTATAAAGACAAATATTTAGCTGTCATATGCTGAGAGCACTTACCCACATTTTTTCCTTTGTCAATATAAAATACTGAGAGGGAGATCTGTGGCTGTTTTCTTGATTTATGTTTCTTCTTCCCAGAAGTCTCAGCCCATTCTTTTACTGGCTGAGCTACAATATAAAAGTATCAGAGAGGTAGCCGTGTTTGTCACTTCTGCAATTCCAGACTAAGAGTCCTGTGGCACCTTAAAGACTAACTAAAGTATTGAAGCATAAGCTTTTGTGGGCTAATACCCACTTCGTCGGATGCATGCAGTGGAAGTATCCAGAGGCAGGAATAAATAAGAGGCAAGGACCGGGTTAGAGATAACAAGGTTAGTCCAATCAGTCTGAACCAGCTTGTTATCTCTAATCAGGGAGGATGAGGTCCTCTTCTAGCATCTGATCTGGAGGTGTGAACACTGAGAGAGGAGAAACTGCTTTTGTAGTTAGCTAGCCACTCATAATCTTTGTTCAGTCTCAGTAACAATACACATTACTCCTCAGTGGCTGAAATTTCAAGAGATGGTTGAATATGAATTTAGAACTAAAACAATTTTGCTTTTCTAAACTGAAATAGCTTTACTTTGAAAACAATTGTCATGTTTCCTAATAGTCATAGCTGTCTGGTTAAGAAGTGTATAATCAGGTTCTAGAAAGTGTTTGCGAAGATAAACACACTTGTTCTAATCTAACCATTCCAGTGGCTTTCAATAATGAACTTTATATATACATACGTGGTGGGATTTCTGCTTTGGCACTAGTTGGACGCCATGTCAGAGCTTTTAAGATAGCATTTTTCTCCCCTTCATGACTGTCTTTGATATTCTAAAAGCACAGATAATGAATGAATCTTCTGAACATTTCATTTTGACTATATCTTGTTACAGAATTCTCATACTCAATACATTAGAACCTATATTCTATCTCCTTTTTACTCTGGTACCAGTGACAAACTTGCAGATGAGTTTTAGCACAGGGTAACTTCAAGGAGCATCCCACCCAATTAATTCACTATGCTGTATTTTCTTACTGAACTCCTGTTGGATTCAACAGCAGGGTCAGACCTTTGCTATACCACTGAATGTACTGGGAACATTCTGGAGCAAACAGCATAACAGACCTGATCATCTCTAGCTGACACAGCCTAACTACAGGATAAAGGGAACATTTAAGGATGACTAGACTTCTATGGAGAATTCTGTGCAAGATTTTCATATCTCTAAGTATACAACAATACTTCATATTCATGCCTTATATTATACATTTGTCCTGTGTTTTTTATGTGATATCTGGTAAATATTGTCTTGGATAATTTATCATGAAAAAGGAGGTTACTCACCCTGTGCAGTAACTGATGTTCTTTGAGATGAGTGTCCCTATGGGTGCTCCACTCCAGCTGTTGGTGCGTCCCTGTGCTTTTGTCCAGTGATTTTTACAGCAGCCTTTTACCAGTTGCGCACGTGCAGAGCCTCATCCCCGCTCTAAGTGTACCTTAATAGTATGCATGTGCGACCCGTCTCCTCAGTTCCTTCTCTACAACGGAGCCTACCCCAGCTCCAAAGTAGGGGGTAGGAGAGTGGGTAGTGGAGCATCCACAGGGACACTCATCTCAAATAACGTCAGTTACTGCACAAGGTGAGTAACCTCCTCTCGAAAGAGAGATGTCCCTGTGAGTGCTTCACTCCAGGTGACTTAAAAGCAGTGTATCTCAAGAAGGAAGGAACTTCAGATTTGGTAGGAATGCAGTCGATAATACAGCTCTGCCTAATCGTACATCAGGGAGAGGGCTTTGAGTAAAGGCATAATGCTTAACAAATGTGTATTCAGAAGTCCAAGTGGCCACTTTACAGATGTCAGCCTGAGGAACTTTGCGCAGAAAAGCCATGGAGGTAGCAAAGGGTAAGGAGGCAAGAATTCTAATCAAGGCGCTGATACTGACTCACTGTATGGCCTTGGGAAACCCACCTCTCTGCTTCAGTCTCATTTATAAAAAGGAGATAAATATATTGCAGCATCTCTCATAAGTCACCACTCAAGGGACTGGCAAAACTGGCTATTCAGAAATTACTTAAAAAAAAAAAAAGCCAATGCAAAATTGTACTTGCTACATTTGTGTATACTTTGGCACAGTTTCTTAGGGCAGGAGGTTGCATTACAAGTGTAGTTTCCTGTACCACCCTGCAGGTATTACTATACCTACCTCACAGGGTTGTTAAGAGCATTACTTACTGATAATGTTTATGTAGCACTCAATGTAAAGTGCTATATAATTGCTTAGTATTATTATGGTATTTTACCAAAAAGATATTCCCTGAAATTTCCATTTTAAGCACTTTTCTCTTCTAAAGGGCAGCATCTTACCTCTTGTGTATTGTCACTGACGAAAACAAATGTCATCTTTAAAATATGAGTAATAAATGAAATCAAACCATTCTAGCCAGAGTGAGAGCTGTAGGTTTAGGAGGCAGCAATTTCTGTACTCTAGTTCTCTCCTTTTTCAAGAGCATCTTTAAGTCTTCTTCTGGGATAAACTGATTAACCAACTCAGTTCCTGAACGTTGCTTTAAGGATTCCACCAGCAAGGCACACTGAAATGAAAATTCAGATTGTTTCTATGCTTAACAGTTCCTTTGCAGGCAATTTAAGAACACATTTTAAACAGGCACCTTACTATTCCTTATTTGCAATACAGCAACACCTACCTACCCCAGTCAGGATTGGAGCCCCACTGTGCTATGCACTGCACAAACACAAAAATCCCTGGCTTGAAGAGTATATAATCTGATTTAAAACAAGGCACAAAGTGGGTGTAACAACAGGATTGAGTGGGAGGGAGAGGATAAAGCCAACAACGAAATGTTTTACAGAGATTACCTATGTGAACAGTAGGTGGTTAATTTAGAATGATACAAGCAATAAATAAGACACATATCATAAGACACTCCTGAATATCTACATAGTTTTTGTCAATGGAATCTCCTTCCCTCTGCATTTGCCTGAGCAACTAAGATATCAAAATACAATATACCTTCCTCAGGGTCTTCCATATATTAAAAATTCAGCTCAAACTGTAACTATATTACATCTCTGGCAGTTTGGGACAACTGCATCTGCAATCTCCTCCATGGTATAGCCTATTGTAGGCTTCTTAGCTCCTCATCCCTCACATCTCTTGTTGGGGGGGGGGGGGGGTAGGGGAGGAGAGAGAAGGGGGGAGGGAGACCCCAGTCTTTGTCCTAGCTGGGTTTTTTCCAGGCTGCACAGTTCCTTGCCTACAATGGGAGTTCCCTGACAAGCCAGACTCCCTAAACAGGCCGGCATCTGTGTTTTGTTTTCTCCGCAAAGGCTGTGAACATTTATAAGTTGCCACACAGACTTTTCTAAGCAAGCACATTTATTCTTAAGGAGAGAGCATTACATAAAAAAACCCCAATAAAATTACCTACATAGAGAGGTTACATCTTTCCTTAGTTGAGGAGGGTGATTTTCAATAACAGAGGCAAATGATGAGGGGGTAGATTTTTCAACATTACCTCAAGGGGTCTAATTTTAGCATTAGCCAGAAGAACCATTTCCAAAAGAAACAGGCACGTCAAATGCATGACATTATATTGAATGTAATTTGAGAACAAATCAAATGTCCATTTTTGTTGTATATAAATGATTCCATATTATATTAGCTTAGTTTACAAGTAAAACTAATGGCAATGCAAAATCAACCTCGGTATGAAGACTCTATTTTTTATTACTTGTATTACAGCAGTGCCTAGATGCCTAATTTCAGTAGGTGCTGTGCAAATTAAGAGCCACTTCCTGCCACAAAGAATTTACAATCTACATTTACAAGACAGAAAAGGTGGGAGTGGAAATGGAGGCATAGAGAGATGGGGTGACTTGTCCATGGATCACACAGTAGGACAAAGGCAGAAAGGAGTTAGGGCATCCTGATTCCCAATCACAGTGCCTTATTAAGTGGAGCACATATGAACTACAACTTGATTAGACTACACAGCAGATTTCTGACCATTCTGTGTATCTTCGCCAGTAATAAAGATTCTGCAGGCCAAATTATGCCCACCGTTATATTTACTATTGCCATTTGGGTTGTTCAGAAATAATTAAGGGAATAATTTGGCCTGCAGAATCTTTATTACTGGTGATGTGCCAGAACCACTCAACTTGCCAATCAAAGCCCAGGCTGAGTTTACAGAATTGGCAGATAAAAATAGCATCCTTTTACTTATAAACTTATCATATCTGATATGGAACCATTGAAACACAAACATGAAACACCACAATGCCAACTTTATAGTTGCTTTCCAGAGCAGAACTCTATTTTTACTTTAAACATTATTTCATATTATCCTAAATCACTCATAAATTATTTTGATTTTGTAGCTAATGCCTGAACACCATCAAATAAACAAATATAGTAGAGCTATTTGCTAAATAAAATTTAAAATGATATTTTTAAAGCATACCTTTTGGGAATAGTTGACTGCTTTTTCCATTTCAGACACAATAACACTGATATCATCACTTTCATAAATGCCTGGTAATTAAACATATGCTTATCAATAGGTAATTATTTTAAAGAAGGTATATTGCAATTTGCAGAGCACAAAAAAAAATCAACAGAAAAAGAGAATAAAAAAGTAAAGTGTGTACTTCATAAGGGCTAGATATAATTTAGCCCACATTTCATAAGTAATTAAAAAACTTTAAAATGTTTGTCTATAGAAATGCCTATCCGGAGTTGACTTATGAATATCTTAGTTTCCAATTAGGTTCTAAAATACTAAAGTACAGAAATCCTGCATCATTATTAAACTTTTATACTGCAGTAGCACCTAGAGACCTTAACCAGGATGAGCCTTCCATCTATTTCAGTACCAGTATAATATCTTAACACAGTGTAAAGGAGACGTTATTTGCCTCAGGAAACAGTTGCATGTAATAGTGCATTACAAGCTTGCCCAACAGAGGAGGAATATATTAAGATGGAATTTAAAAAACATACCTGTTTCTCCAAACCAATGAAACCTTCCATTGGCAGCATGTGCTATGTCTCTAAATGTGCTGGCGGTTTCATTTGGACTGGCATAGCGGGATGGAATAATGCCATTGGGGTCAAAACCATTTACACTGAACAGACAGACATGAAGCTGCAAATCACAACCTCCACAGACATCGGTCACATAAGTAGAAACTGCATGCTACAAGACAAAAGGAAAGGCTACCACCAGGACTATTTTATTGACTTGCAGGGCCAGATTCTCAGCTGGTGTAAATCAATGTCATTCCACTGAAGTCACTAGATCACTTCATACCAACTGAGGGTAACTTTAAGTAAATGTACTCTAGAGTTAGCAACAGAACTGAGGAGAGATTTCTCCTTATAATTTAAATCTTCTTCTGTCTGGAGAAGGATGTTTACCCTGACTGAAGTAGGAGTGGACTGTTGTCTTCTCCTGCAGATGGGGCATGAGAGGGCTCATGAAAAGTTGCCAGATAGAGGCAGGAGTGGCCCGGAAGGTCCTGCTGTCACTAGAAAAGGGACCTACAGTGCCAGTGATTGTTGTGGGGGTCGGTCACACAAAAACATCCAGAACCTTTTGAAATTCACCCAGCAATATCTCCTGTCTTGAATTATATAAAAATGAATAATTTCAGGAGGTGAAGCCACAGATCCTGGTATGGTTGATGTGCTTATATGAAAGACAAGTATTCTATCACCAAATTAGAGGAGCCAGCTAAAAAAAGTTTGAGATTAATTTTGAATAAGCAATAAATATTCACAAAAAACATGCAATTTTTTTTAGTGATACCCACCGTTTCCTGGTCAGGAACACCAGTGGTAAGCAGATAAAGTCCTTGAGATACGTGTTTGTCTTTATCTGTGAGGTCTACTTCCACTGCTCTTCTTAGAGCACTCATGAAATTTCTACTACCTTTGCAATGCAGGCTCAACACCCATCTAGAAAGAGAGTTTTATTAATAATTAGAATGCAAAGAATATTCAATAGAAAGACTTTTCTGCAGAAAGCAATAAAAGTCACTAAACCGACTGTCTTAACTAAAATCTTATGGTGATGCCCCGGAATATAGAAACAGCTTTTGAATTAGGACACTCAGCACAGCCCAATGATACAATGGCCCAAGTGCACTGGCCTAATATTACTGCAGCCACGGCAAATTAGCCACTCTGAAAAGGATCAAGACACAGTTTTAAGGCAGAAGGATTATTAATACACATTATATAGGAAAGCTGTAATATGGGACTCCATTTTAACTCATAATTCTACTCTCTCATGCATCAACAGAACTGTTTACTACATTCCATTCAGTTACATCTGTGCAGATCTTCTGAAGACAATGGAACTGCATAGGTTCAATGAGGGCAAAATTTGGCATGCAGAATGGCACTAGTGTTATAGGAAAGAAAGAATCCAGACTGACTTTCAGCTCTCAGGTTGAAATAGAAGGTTTGGCAGTTATTTTATAAAACACCTTTACACTTCCAAATGGGAGCACATATGATATGGAAATATTTTTGACACACTAAATATTAAATGCTATCACGCTGTTTTCACAAGTCATTTTTCAGAGTAGAATTACACAAACTACAGTAGAGAACACCATATAAAATTTTTTAAACCTGCAAAATTGTTCATGGATGGCTCTGGTTAAACCTGGTTCTATGCTACATTGTTCTAGGATAAGCACTTTCAGAAAATTTATAAATATAAGCAAGTTATAATTTGACTGTACCTCCAGGCACTCTGTAAATTTTCTGGATTTGAAGGAACCATTTCTGGTTTCCAAGACTTGATGTCACTGCCAAATCTTTGGAGAAAACAAAAAGAAGGAGTTATATTTTCAAATTACAGCTCAAAAGGATACAATGTAAATTCCCTAGATAAAGTCTAGAATTACATATATTTGTCATCTGATATCCGTTTCTGTTTCAAACCATGGAACATTTCACACCTACCTGTGTATTAAGGAATTTTAGCATTTTTGTATACTAGGAAAAATAATATTCAAAGTTCATACACTATTGTATTTATGCCTCTTGTAAATTGCAAGAGGGATTTTACAGTGGGGGGGAACTGAGAAACCCAATTATTTTTTTAAATATGACGTTTTTGACACTTGAGTTTTTCAGCTGTTCTCAGTACTATAATATGCACAGCATTTGTTATCTGGGTTCACTGAAATGTGCAAAATCCTGCAACATAAACATCATAAAGTAGATGATGATCCTTAATTACCAAACTGGCCACTGTATATTTAAACAATTTAAAATAGTGATAAGGGCAAATTAGGGTAGCTTTCATAGGCTATTCTTATAATTATTCTATCACAAAAAGTTAAATACTGTAAAATATTATCTAAATCAGATAAGACATTGGCAATCTTCAATAGCTAGCCAGCCACCTTTCATGTAATTTTTCTATTTAGTTACCTGTGTGTTACTTGCCCACAATGTGTTATAGGTAATTATTTAAAGAAAAATATTTTTGATCAGCTACTTACGCTATAATATTGAAGAAATCCTTGTTTGACATTTGTTCTTCAAGTAAAAGTCGCAAGGAATGTTGGATATGAATGATGTACAGGGAATTTGTCACTGAGATATCAACAAGTATAACAACCCTATACAAGGAACACATCTTAATTAAAAAGACCCAGATCACAGACAATATTTCTGTCACTCTGTTTAGATTTTTTAATCACTTCTGAATTAATTATTGTTCAAGTTTTGACCTTGAAATCTATGAAGTAATAGATCCCTTTTTCAGCACCGCCGTAGAACTAGGGTAAAACAAAACACGCTTATTATGGAATAAGCAAGTCCGCATCCTGGAAACACAGAGACAATTCATGTGATTAATAGGACTGTCAAACGATTAAAAAAATGAATCACAATTAATCACACTGTTGAATACCAATTGACATTTATTATAAATATATTTTGATGTTTTCTACATTTTAAAATTTATTGATTTCAGTTACAAGACAGAATACTATTATTTATTACAAATATTTACACTGTAAAAAAGATAAAAAGAAAAGCATTTTTCAGTTCACCTCACACAAGTACAGTACTGCGATCTCTTTATCATGAAAGTGCAATTTACAAATGTAGATTTTTGTTGTTGTTATACAACTCAAAAACAAAACACGTGAACACCTGTTCTCACTTTCAGGTGACGTAAATAAGAAGTGGGCAGCATTCTCTCCCATAAAAGTAAACAAACTTGTTTCTCTTAGCGATTGGCTGAACAGGAAGTAGGACTAAGTTGAATTGTAAGCGCTAAAGTTTTACATTGTTTTGTTGTAGCCAGCATAGCAAGATATTTATGCAACAGATGCAAAAGAGTCATATGTCCCTTCATGCTTTAACCATCATTCCAGAGGACATGCATCCTGGCTGAAAACTGGTTCTCCTAAAAACCATCCAAAACCGTGTGGACTGATGCATGATCATTTTCATCATCTGAGTCAGGTGCCACCAGCAGAAGTCCGATTTTCTTTTCTGGGGGTTGGGTTCTGTAGTTTTTGCATCAGTGTGTTGTTCTTTTAAGACATTTGAAAGCATTCCCCACACCTCATCCCTCTCAGATTTTGGAAGTAATTTTAGATTCTTAAACCTTCGCTCGAGTGATATAGCTATCTCACATTGATACCTTCTTTGCATTTTGTCAGATCTGCAGTGAAAGTGTTCTTAAAACGAACAACATATGCTGGGTCATCATCCGAGACTGCTATAACATGAAATATATGGATTTAAATATTTAATTATTTAAAATTTAATTAATGATTTTTTTTTTAAACAAGCATCATCAGCATGGAAACGTTCTCTGGAATGGTGGCAGAAGCATGAAAGGGTATACGAATGTTTAGCGTATCTGGCACATAAAGATCTTGCAATGCTGTCTACAAAAGTGCCATGCGAACGCCTGTTCTCATTTTCAGGTGACATTGTAAGCAAGCGGGCATCATTATATCCTGGTTACATTTACAAACTTATTTGTCTTAGCGATTAGCTGGACAAGAAGCAAGACTGAATGGACTTGTAGGCCCTAAAGTTTTACATTGTTTTGGTTTTGAGTGCAGTTACGTAACAACAACAACAAAAAATACATTTGTAAATTGCACTTTCACAATAAAGAGATCACACTACAGTACTTGTATGAGGTGAATTGAAAAATGCTATTTCTTTTATCATTTTTACAGTGCAAATATTTGTAATACAAATATAAAGTGAGCACTGTTCACTTTGTATTCTGTGTTGCAATAGAAATAAATATATTTGAAAATATAGAAAAACATCCAAAATATTTAATAGGTAATTAATATTTAATTGGTATTCTATTGTTTAGCAGTGTGACTAATCAAGATTAATTGCAATTAATTTTTTTAATCAGAATGAATGTTTTGAGTTAATTACATGAGTTAACTGCGATTAATCAACTGCCCTAATATAGGTGTGTGCGCGCGTGTATACACACACACACACACACACATGCAGAATAATTCTCACAGCAAAATGACTGATCAAGTATTATTCTTTTATCAACTACAACTGGATAATAACATAGTAAAAACGTCCTGACTGGATAATAATTAAATCACAGTGTTTTAATATCATGTGATGCAAAGAGCCAGAGGAGACATGTTAGAGTCATTTGTGGCTTGGGAACCTCAGTCTGATGATCACTGATCTATATCATTGCGTTAGTCAGTGACTGATTTTAAATAATCACTCTCTAGCATAATGAGATAGAGCTTTATTATGGTCCCAATCAAGCAAACAATAATGCACACGTCTAACTTTAACCACATAAATAGTTCCTGTTAGTGGTTCCAGGATTGGGCCCTTACTTATTCTGCACTGAGTGTGTTGTTTTACCCTAATGCTGAACCTGGACCCATGCAATAGAGCTCAAAAGGTGAGAAGAGTGGTCTTCCACCATTTTTGCAATTCCAGACACAGTCTTAGGGGAAGAGAGGATTAAGTGTATAAATGGGGCTGGGTGGAAGATTTGGTGTCTGAGCCTTCACAGTAGGATGGCCCAACGTGCTTTACAGGAAGGATTTTCATGTTTTAGCCTTTGTGGCCATACACATCAGGCTCTGTTTACATGGCATTTAAGACAGAACATTTCCCAAAGGATCATTTCCTAGATACCTCAAATTGAAATGTGTATTTTAACCAATCTCACTGAAGTTATGGCTTCTATTCTAGTATATTTGAACCTTAATGTCTTTATGGTCCACTGAACCATCATCAATAATAAGATATACCTACATGCTGAACAATACAATATCAATTTTCAAAAATAGATACAGTCAGACCCTGAAATGCCGCGCCCCGCGATAGCGCAAATTCGTTTAGAGCGCGGAGCGCGGCTGGTTCCCAATGTTGGCGGCGGGCACTGCTTTGATGCAGCAGAACCCCGCAATACCCCGACCCCGCGCTTATCGCAATCAGGGTTTTTTGGATCCCGATCGTCGCGGTATTGCGGGGTCCGACTGTACTTAAATTGCATGCACAAGTCACATATCTGCAAACGATGCATTTAGGAGCGTACATTTTCTGTACTGTGTCTCTATGCTCATTTAGAGGCACAAAGTTAACAGTGCCAAATTAGGATGGCACCTCTGCAACAGGGACCCAGAACGCCCAATATTAATACCTCTGTTCACAAACCGTTCCCCATATTCTTCTGCTAGCGATAGAAAGCCAGTCTATTCGTCTCTCATACATTCTCACCGTTTTATCAAGCTGTTTCTGTGAACAAAATATAGACAACTGATGAATGGTGTTTTTTAAAATAATCTAAATTAACATGTTTCTATTTCAAACTAAATTTGTATGTCCAAATATTTGTTGACCTAAAAATAGGATAATTGACTACTACAAACTATACACATTTTAGTGAATAAAATCCAAGTATTTAAACTGATGGAAATGATCAGTTATGGTAAAGTAGATAAAGTTTCCAGTACCCTTACAGTTCATGTATTCTGTTAAAACATCTGCAAATAAGACACAGAAAATAATGAAGAAACTAAAAGGGCTCCGTGGTTCTCTGACTCTCACAATCTCCATTGAACATGGGAATGTCAGATGATAGTTTATCTTGCTCATAATTGCCTTCTGTACATTTTAGTTCCTCATATGTTAACGTCATTTGAGACAATCACATTTAAACCATTTTGGCTATAGCTGCATGGTCTTTAAAACTTCCTTATTAGAAATGAAGTTGTTCCACAGTATATAAAATACTTGATCAATCATAGGGAGGGACACTGATACCATAACCTGACATTTATAACACTCACTTGGGAGGCAGGAAAAGAACAGTTACTTACCTCGTAACGTTGGTTCTTCGAGATGTGTTGCTCATGTCCATTCCCATATGTGTGTGTGCGTTCCGCGCATGCCCGGTTCGGAAAGCTTTTCCCCAGCGGTACCCGTAGGGTCGGCAGGGGCGACCCCTGGAGTGGCGCCCTTATGGCCATGTATATATGCCCCTGCCGACCCTCCCCCGCTCAGTTCCTTCTTGCCGGTACTCCGACAGAGGGGAGGCGGGTGGGATTCGGAATGGACATGAGCAACACATCTCGAAGAACCAACGTTACGAGGTAAGTAACTGTTCTTTCTTCTTCGAGTGCTTGCTCATGTCCATTCCCATATGTGACTTACGAGCAGTCATCTCGGAGGAGGGAGAGGAGTACTTTGAGTACCTGTTAACAGGACCGCCTGTCCCACAGCTGCATCCTCCATCGACTGCTGCACGATGGCGTAGTGCGAAGTGAAGGTGTGCACTGAAGACCACGTCGCTGCTCTACAGATGTCGACGATTGGAACATGCGCCAGGAACGCCGTGGACGCGGCCTGGGCCCTGGTGGAATGCGCAGACAGTGCTGGTGGAGTAGCATTCGAGAGGTTATAGGACAATTTGATACAAGAAGTAATCCAGGCCGAGAGGCGCTGAGTAGAAATTGGTAACCCCTTCATCCTTTCTGCCACTGAAATAAAAAGTTGTGGAGATTTACGAAAACCTTTGGTCCTTTCTATGTAAAAGGCTAAAGCTCTCTTGACGTCCAACGAGTGAAGCATTCTTTCCCTGTTATCCGCATGGGGTTTGGGAAAAAACACCGGTAGGAACACCTCCTGATTCAAATGAAAGGGCGAGACTACTTTGGGCAGGAAGGCCGGGTGAGGACGTAACTGAACCTTATCTCTATGGAAGATCGTGTAGGGCGGTTCAGAAGTGAACGCCCTAATCTCAGAGACTCTGCGTGCCGAAGTGATTGCTACTAAGAACGCGGTCTTCCATGAGAGATAAGAAAGGGGGCAGGAGGATATGGGTTCGAACGGGGGTTTCATTAGGGCCGTTAGAACCAGATTGAGGTCCCAAGGGGGGGTTGGTTGACGTATCTGAGGATACAACCTCTCCAACCCTTTAAGGAATCTGCTAACCAAGGGGTTACTAAAAACCGAATTGTCATCGACCCCCGGATGGAACGCCGAAATGGCGGCCAGGTGTACCCGAACAGTGGAAAGCGCTAATCCTTGCTGTTTCAGCTCAAGGAGGTAGTCCAGGATAGTGGAGACTGAAGAAGACAGGGGATCCAGCCCCTTGTTCTGAGCCCACAGTGAGAAGCGCTTCCATTTGGCAGTGTAGGTTCCCCTTGTAGAAGGTTTTCTGCTACCCAGGAGGACCTCCCTGACTGAATCTGAGCATTGAAGCTCTGCTGGGTTCAGCCACGGATATACCACGCCGTGAGGTGGAGGGACTGGAGGTTGGGGTGCAACATCCTCCCGTGGTCTTGGGAGATCAATGTCGGTGACAGAGGAAGTGTTATCGGCGTCGTCACACAGAGAGACAACAGGGTCGTGTACCAGTGTTGCCGAGGCCAAGCTGGCGCTATTAGTATGACCGATGCTTTGTCCTGACGGGCCTTCGCCAGTACCTTGTGTACGAGGGGGAACGGGGGAAATGCATAAAGCAAACCCCCCGTCCATAGAGTGTGGAATGCGTCCCCCTCTGAACCTGGGCTGAGGTTGAGGAGGGAGCAAAACCTGTGGCACTTCCTGTTGGCCTTTGTGGCGAACAGGTCGAGGCGGGGAAACCCCCACCTTTGGAAAATTGAATGGGCCACATCGGGTCTGAGAGACCATTCGTGACCCCGAAATGAGCGGCTCAGGGAGTCCGCCAGTACGTTCTGAACTCCCGGAAGGTAGGCCGCAGTGAGGGAGATCCCTCTGGGAATGCAGAACTCCCAAAGGGCGAGGGCTTCCTTGCACAGGAGAGAGGAGCGAGCACCACCCTGTTTGTTTATATAAAACATCGAGGCCGTGTTGTCTGTTAGAACTGACACGCTCTTGCCCCTCAAGAGTGACTGGAACGTCTGGCATGCCAGGCGAACTGCTCTGAGCTCTCGAACGTTTATGTGGAGAGACAACTCTTCCTGAGACCATAGGCCCTGAGTCGTGGCCTTTCCCAGGTGAGCTCCCCAACCTAGCGCCGAAGCATCTGTTACCAACGTGATGGATGGTTGGGGCTTGTGAAAGGGCACCCCGCTTCCCAGAGACGTGGGCTGGAGCCACCAGTAGAGGGACTGTCTTACCTTCAATGGTAGAGTCACTACGAGGTCGAGGGGGTCTCTGCGCTGGTTGTATACCTTCGCGAACCAGGCTTGCAGAGGACGAAGATGGAGTCTCGCAAACGGCACCACGTAAGTGCACGCTGCCATGTGTCCCATCAGGACCATACAGTTCCTTGCTGTTGTCATGGGAGACCGAAGGAGTGGTCGAATAATGTCCCCCATGGCCTTGGCCCGAGAGGGAGGTAGGAAGGCTCTCGCGCGGCGAGAGTCTAGTATCACCCCAATGAACTCGATTCTCTGGGTAGGGATGAGGGTTGATTTCGACATGTTCAGAATGAGGCCCAGCTTTAGGAAGGTGGCTCTGATGAACGTTATTTGCGTTAGAAGTAGCTCCCGTGAGTGTGCCCTGATGAGCCAATCGTCCAGGTAAGGGTAGACATGGATGCCGTTCCGTCTGAGGAATGCTGCGACTACCGCCATGCATTTCGTGAATACCCTTGGAGCTGAGGAGAGGCCGAACGGAAGAACGGTAAACTGGTAATGTCGGGATCCCATCACGAACCTCAGGAATCGTCTGTGACTCGGGATGATGGAAATGTGGAAATATGCGTCTTTTAAGTCGAGGGCGGCGAACCAGTCTCCATGATCCATAGCAGGAATTATGACAGCCAATGAGAGCATGCGAAACTTCAGCTTCTTTATGTATGAGTTGAGGCCTCGCAAGTCCAGGATGGGGCGGAGCCCACCTTTGGCCTTCGGGATAAGGAAATAACGGGAGTAGTAACCCTTGCTCCGAAATTCTTGAGGAACCTCCTCTATGGCACCCAAAGACAAGAGGGTATGAACCTCCTGTTCTAGGAGTTGCTCGTGAGATGGGTCCCTGAAGAGGGACGGGCACGGGGGGTGGGTGGGAGGGAGAACAGAGAATTGGATAGAATATCCCATCTCTACCAGGCTGAGAACCCACTTGTCCGAGGTGATAAAGGACCATGCCTGGTAGAAATGGGATAGATGGTTCACAAACGGGAGGGAAGTCATGGAAACGGAGGCTGGCTCGGCGTCCCCGGGCGAATCTCAAAAGTTCGGCCTGGGTCCGGGAGGGTGATTACTCCCTGGGCCTTGGGGCTGGCGGGAGGAAGATCTCTGCCGCCCTCTACCCCCACCCCTTCCGCCTCTCCTTGGTTGGTCCCTCCTATAAGGGGGGCCTTGGAAAGGCCTAGCTGGCGGAGGCGGAGGGGGCCTGAAGGGCCTCCTTTGTCCTTGGGGAGTATGCAACCCCAATGACCTAAGCATGGCCCTCGAATCCTTCATTGACTGGAGCTTTTTATCTGTATCAACCGCAAACAGGCCTTGTCTGTCGAACGGTAAATCCTGAATGGTGGCTTGCACCGGTGGTGGAATACCCGACACGTGCAACCACGCCCCACGACGCATGGCCACTGCTGTGGCTAACTGCCTGGATGCCGAGTCCGCCGAATCTAAGGCGTCCTGGAGAGCAGCCCTGGAAACCAGCCTGCCTTCTTGGACGATCGCCCTAAAGTCCTGGACTGATTCCTTCGGGAGGGCCCCTTCAAATTTGGACATAGCCGACCAAGTATTGTATGCGTATCGGCCTAGGGCGGCCTGCTGGTTGGCTATTCTGAGTTGCAATGCCGCCGACGAGTAGACCTTTCTTCCCCACAAGTCCAACTTTTTGGAGTCATGGGACTTAGGGGTGGGTCCCGTCTGCCCCTGACGCTCCCGATAGTTCACAGCGTCTGCGACTAAAGTGCCCGGCGGGGGGTGGGTGAAGAGGTATTCGTACCCTTGCCTGGGTGCGAAATAGCGGCGCTCCACTCCCCTTGCCGTCGGTGGAAGAGAGGAAGGGGTCTGCCACAAGGTCTCCATAGTGGATTTAACCTTCCTCATAAACGGCAGAGCTATTTGGGGCGGTAGATTAGAGGAAAGGATGTCCATATTGGGGTCCTCCTCCTCCTCCTGGACTTCCTCCGTCTGGAGGTTCAGATTCTGGGCCACCCTCCTTAGTAGGTCCTGGTGGCCCCTGAGATCCATGGGGGGCAATGACATAGATGTGCCTGCCACTGCGTCGTCCGGCGATGAAGAGGAGGAGGGTGGCTGGGGGTCGGCTACCTGGGGGTCCTCCTGAAACTGCTGCTGGTAGGCGTCCCTATCCTGCTCCTCATGCACCTGGGATGCTGTACCGGATGGTCCAGGCTGGTCCTCTCCCATCTCCGACTGTGGCCTCGTTATAGTGGCGGACACCGGGCCCCTTGGTACCGAGGGCAATGACGCTATTGAGGCAGGGCCCTGAGCCTGATGGTAGGCAAAGGGCGTCCAAAATGGCCATGGGCTGGTTGCCTGTCTGTCATCTCCGTATTGTCGGTGCCGACGGTGCGAAGAATGACGGTGCCGTGAGTGGTGCCGTCGAGACGAGCGGTGGCTATGCCTCGACCTCGAACGATACGATGATGCGTCCGACCCGGAGGAATACTCCGACTGGGACCAGGGCGGTGCCGTGCCATCCGGTGCCACCAGTCTACCGTAGACATCTGGCTTGCCAGGGTGCATGTAGCCCTGCGATGCAGGGCGGACCGGTGCCGGGACTAACGGTGCCGAGGGCACAACTGGTGGCTGGAGAGAGGGAGCTGGCGGTGCCGGTGCCGCTGTTAGGGGCGGTACGGACGGTGCCGCTATACGGGGGACCAGTGCCGGGACGATGAAGTCCGGTGCCGGGTCCGTGGTGAGGCCGATAAGGTCCTCAGCGACGACGAACACCTCCGGGGTGGATGGGATCTCGAGCCCGGGTGTCTCGCTCTCCAGGGGGAGTCCCTCTTCAGGGGAAACCGCCCTTAACTCCGGTGCCGCCGGTGCCGGTGTGGGCTCTAAACGGGGCCGCCTCGCGCGCTCCGGAGCTGCCAACACCCCTGAGGGATCACCCGTGGACCTACGCACCGGGGAGCGCCCTCTTGACTTCTTAGAAGGCACCGGGGATTGAGACCGGTGCCTTCTAGATGAACCTGCACTGTGCCGGGGGGATCGGTGCCGGGAGGACTTCGCGGTCTTCGGTGCCGCGGTACCGCGGACCGATGCCGGTGCGCTGCCCGATGCCGCCGGCTCCGCTGGTTGCAGGGCGGACTTCATTAGGATAAGTTTCAGCCTGGAGTCTCGCTCCTTTTTCGTACGGGGTTTGAAGCCCTTGCAGATGGAACAGCGATCTGTTTGATGTCCCTCGCCGAGGCACTTCAGACAGCGAGAGTGGGGATCGCTGATGGGCATGGGCCTCCCGCAAGCTTTGCACGCTTTGAACCCTGACGCCCCAGGCATAACCTGACGCCAGGGAACAAAGAACTAACTAACTAACACTATATCTATGCAAACAACAAACTAACTACTCTAATTAACTACACAATACAACTATCTAAATACCTAACTGACTAACTACGAGATAAGGATACCGCAAGAGAAGAGCACTGTTCCAGCAACCGCCACGGACGGAAAGAAGGAACTGAGCGGGGGAGGGTCGGCAGGGGCATATATACATGGCCATAAGGGCGCCACTCCAGGGGTCGCCCCTGCCGACCCTACGGGTACCGCTGGGGAAAAGCTTTCCGAACCGGGCATGCGCGGAACGCACACACACATATCGGAATGGACATGAGCAAGCACTCGAAGAAGAACCCATGTTCAAGTTCCTGCTCCAATAATTATTTAAATTATAAATAATTAAATAGTTAATTATAGTGGCAGCACCACGTGCATGAAGATGGGGAAACAAGTCAATAGGTATCTCTCAGTGGTGGCATTACAGGAGCCAGAGGGGAGTGAGAAACTGCAGGTGTACCAAACAGAGGGAAAGTGCAGCATAACCATTACTGAGGCCCTCAACAGAAACAGAGTTCACACCAGGCTTAGCAATAGTAGCCACAGTGCAGTTAGTAAGCATATCTCAAGGAAGCTGGCAGGAAATATGGCTGTTATGAGTGCACATGTAGCGTGTTTGCGCAGCGATATACAGCAAGTAGACCCACAGTCTTGTCTTTCAGCACCACAGAGACCACTAGGCATTCCTCACCTTCAACTCAGCATCCCTTGCCACTTTCCTTAAATGTATACTATTGGACAACCATTAGCAGGAGTTGGCACTGAAGGGGCCATGACCCTACAAAGTCAATGAGAGACACCTAGGGTACACACTTCATCTTTCATCAGGATGTTTTAATATTCACAAAGTGTTCCCAAACCAACAAAAAACAGTGTAGAATCAGCATAAGCGCTTGTCCTACAGAAAGGGGTCCACCCAGTCATCTCATCTGTTTCAAAATTTGTATCCACATTCGATCCGCAAATATGGCCCACAGATATCTGCATCTGCAGCTATAAAGCGGATATCCACAGATTTTCAGGGCTCTGCCTGTTTCCATGCTAACCCTCCACATCATCCATAAGCCAGGGAGCAAGAACCAGGAGAGTAAATTCTGGTATTCAGTGGACTATTAAAACATCAATAAGACTTAATCTACTTCCAGGATATGACATCAAGAGTATATTTCTCTAAGGCTATGTCTACACTGCCGCTATGAGCACAAACAGCAGCTAGTGTAGACATACCTGTGCTAGCTGCACTCTAGCTAGCTCACTAACCCCAGAATTGAGGATGCTGTGGTGCGGGATTCAGCACCTACTGCACAAGCAAGTGCACATGCAGTGGGTTAGAGGGGCTTGTAAAGCTGGTGCTGAAGCCCACACAGCGGCATCCTCACTTCTATTTCTAGGGAGCTAGTGAGAATGCAGGTTTGTCAACATGACCTTCCATTTACACTCATAAGTGCAGTGTAGACATATCCTAAGGGCTTTCTAGCACCAGTCAGATATTCCATTGGACCATCCATGACAGGAGCAATGGCAGAGGCCAGGCCACATGTTCGACAAGCACCATATTTTTATTTATTAAAATGCAGCCCAAGACCGTTCAAGGGCACGGAAATATATTAAAACCATTAGACAAGAATTGGAGGCCACACTTTTCTCTGGAGAACAATTACAGAAACTACTCTCAGTGAAGAACCACTACCAAGAATGGTGTCCACCATCTACAGTGCAATATAAGCCCAGGGTTAGTAGAACCTGAGTTAGCAAATTGTGAGTTTGTTGAAATAGAGCTTGTGTCTCTACACTCATTTGCAACCCCAGGTTAGGTGTTCAACCCTGGATCCCGACCTTAAGCTGCAGTGTCTGCACTGCATTATGTGGGCCTGACTTCAAACACCCAAATCTCAGATTTCCTAGTGCCATACCAAAATGTGGCTTTTCTAGCCTTTTGTGTATGGTGCAGTGTGGGGAAACCTAACTGTTCACCAAACTTGGCTGTCCAGATGACAAAGAAAGACAGCCCACAGAATTGTGGAATGCTTTTGGGAGACTCCCAGAGCACTAGTCCAGTGGGGCTGCATCTATGCTGCAAAGCAATAAAGGTTGAACCCTGGATCCTGAAGAATACTATTGGGCACAACATACAAGGCAAAAGAAGAGTGTCACTGATGGTGAGCCATAGCTGTCTGGGTATACCCTCACAGATAGGTCTAGACAAAGTTAGTTTCACCATACTCTCACAAGACTGGTTCACAACACCAGGAGCTGATGTACTTGGCTAGCTGCAGGACACATCCATCCTTTACTGTGAAAGCTCCATTTGAAATCCTATGGGGGGCAATGGGGAGTCAATAAAGAGAAGATGTGTACTGTTGACATCACAGAGAGTCTGAGGCATCATATAGCTAAGCTCATTACACTCCCTATTACTGCAGCTAGCAACTGCAGGGAAATTAACATATAGGGGACATAGATATTCCTCAAAGGCTCAGAGTTGCTCACCCACTCAGATGGTCCAAAATCTTAGGGGAGGTTTGCTCTCTTTTGCACTGGGAATTTGAGACCCCACAATGAGGATTCTGTTGTGGTGGTGTCTATAGAGAATGCTCACTGTTCTCAGTGAGGTGGTTTGACAATGATGGCACATCATCTGTGTCCTTTAATGTCAGGTGTGTGGTTTGCCTACACTAGAAGGTTTTACTGGCAAGGCTCACCTTCAACTGGCACAACCTGGCAAGCACCAACATTTAATATTTTGTGTCTACTAACACCACTCTCCACTTTTGCCAGCATTTTTATTCCCTCTTCCAGAGTGATATAAGCCTACCGTTGGTATGTTTTCATTGGTACAGTAACAACCTGTATGGATATAAGAAGCTTTCCAGCAACATTCCCACAATTCACCATTCCCTTCAGCAGTGAGCTGTCTAGTAAAAGATTTTGAACTCTGCTACTATGGGGTCCCAGTGGCCAGAAGCATGCCTCCCAGTTCAATAACCAGCACATTGTTTGTGTCACATCTTTTCCCGTTACTTTTCTCCCGGCACTAGAAGCATGATTCCAATCCGTTCTCATGCTGCTGTGTAGTCCTGAGGTTGGGGGCGGAGGAGGAGGGGCGGGGTAAAGGTCTTTCAATTTCTGGGGCTGTGGAGAAAGGAGCATGTTCTGGCACAACTGTGGCACTTTTATAGGAAGAAAGATATATATGCCAAACCTTTCAAACGTGATTCAAATCCAGGGAGAAAACCAGAGATGAGACCTGTAACAGGGTCTCTTCCCCTCCTCCAGGCTTCTCCCTGGCCCAATAAAGCTCCAGGAGGCTTTAGTTGTGCAGCACCCGTGTCTTTATTATTTCCAGAGTTGTCCCACCACCAGTGCTCAGCTATTTACAGGTTTATCAGCCTGTGGGCTCCTTCTAGCCACCAAGTCAGGCCCCAGTCAGACGACAAACTTCTCCTGACCATGCCCCTTGTCTTCTGGCCTCCTTCCAGCCTTTATAGTCCTCAGGCCAGCAGGTGCAGCCAATCCTTAGGCCAGGCATCAGGCTTTCCCAGCCCCAATCCATTTCCCCTGATTGGGGCTGGCTGAGCAGGGGCTAATTAGGTGCCTTTTGCACCAGCATCCTGCTACAAGACCCAATGAAAGTCAAAGGAAAAGGAAGGGAGACAGGTCTACCAAAAGGCCAAGGAGCACAAGAGGATGTCTGGAGCTTCCCACAAGCCCTGCCCCTTTGCACATAGCTTGATCCTCTATCAAGCAGGATTGCCCACTTCCACCTCTAAAATGGATGCTTCAGTATCGCACAGAGCCCAGGAATCCTTCCCTGCACAGTGGGATGAGGAAGAAGTGCTTGCCATTGCCAGGAATTTGATGATGATGATGATTACAGTGAGCTGAACAATAGCCAGGAGCTGTTTGATATACAACAAGAATCCCAGACAACTGTGTAAATGCCCTGTGGCAACATGTGCCATCCCAGTAAGAGGGAGAATTAGAAGGAGTATTGTAAGCAAGACACTGATTAAGCCTCAACTGAAGTAGTGTGTCCAGTTCTGGGTGCTACATTTCAGGAAAGATGTGGACAAATTGGAGAAAGTCCACCGAAGAGCAACAAAAATGATTAAAGGTCTAGAAAACATGACCTATGAGGGAAGACTGAAAAAAAATTGGGTTTGTTTAGTTTGGAGAAGAGAAGACTGAGAGGGGACATGATAACAGTTTTCAAGTACTTAAAAGGTTGTTACAAGGAGGAGGGAGAAAATTTGTTCTTAACCTCTGAGGATAGGACAAGAAACAATGGACTTAAATTGCCCTTGCGGCAATTTAGGTTGGACATTAGGAAGAACTTCCTGTCAGGGTGGTTAAACATTGGAATAAATTGTCCTGGGAGGTTGTAGAATCTCCATCATTGGGGATTTTTAAAAGCAGGTCAGACAAACACCTGTTAGAGATGGACTAGATAATACTTAGTCCTTCCTTGAGTGCAGGGGACTGGACTAGATGACTTCTCGAGGTCCCTTCCAGTTCTATCATTCTAGGATTCCTTTGCATTTATCCACACTGAATTTCATCTGCCTAGTCACTCAATTTTGTGAGATCCCGTTGTAACTCTCTTTAGTCTGCTTTGGACTTAACTATCTTGAGTAATTTTAGATCATCTGCAAACCTTGTCACTTCACTGTTTACCATCTTTTCCAGATCACGTATGAATATGTTGAACAGCACAGATTGCTGGGGGATCCCACGATTTATCTCTGCACTGTGAAAACTGACCATTTATTCCTCCCTTTGTTTCCTATCTTTTAACCAGTTACTGATCCATGACAGGCCCTTCCTTATCACATGACTGCTTACTTTGCTTAAGAACATTTAGTGAGGGCTTTCTGAAAGTCCAAGTACACTGTATCCACATATTTGTTGACCCTCTCAAAGAATTCTAACAGATTGGCAAAGCATGATTTCCTTTTCAAAAGCCCTATTGAATCTTCTCCAACATATCCTGTTATTTACTACAGTTTCTATCAATTTACCTTGTACTGAAGTCAGGCTTATGAGCCTATAGTTGCCAGGATCACCTCTGGAGCTTTTTAAAAAAATTGGTATCACTTTAGCTATCTGCCAGTCATCTTGTACAGAGGCTAATGTAAGTGATTACGGTTATGTACCACATTTAAGTGATTAAGATTATTTAAAGGTTATTTATTTAATTAAGGTTATTGTTATTAAGGTTATGTACCATATACAGTAGTTCTGCAATTTCATATCTGAGCTCATTCACAACTCTTGGGTGATTACCAGCCAGTCCTGGTGACTTATTACTGTTCAGTTTAGCCATTTGTTCCAAATCTTCCTCTATTGCCACCTCAATCTTGAACAGTTTCTCAGATTTTTCTTCTAAAAGGAATGGCTCAAGTGTGGGAAACTCACTTACATCCTCTGTCGTGAAGACGGAGCCAAAGAATTCATTTAAATTTCTTCACAACAGCCTTGTCTTCCTCCAGTGCACCTTTACCACCTGATTTTTTGGTATTTTCTGCTTCTGATGTACTCTCTCTCTCTCTATATATATATAGCTATTAGCTTTTGAGTATTTTGCTAGATGCTCTTCAGATTCTTTTTTGGTTTGCCTTATTATGTACTAGCAAAAATACCCGGCGTTGCTCGGTTCAGTCGGAGGTGGGGAGGGGGCAGAGAGCTGAGCGAGTACGGGGTCCGTTGGAGGGGGCAGAGAGCAAACCCGACACCCCCACCTCACTTACCCCTCGACCAACCCTGACTCACATTTTCACCCCCCCACCCAAACCCAACACCCCGTCTCCCCCCTACCAACCCCAACACCCCCTGACCAACACCCACACCTCACCCCCTGTAGACCAAACCTGACACACCCACCTCACTCTCCCCCCCCCACCAAACCCGACACCCCTACCTACCACCACAAACAAACCCGACACTCACACCTCACTTACCCTTCGACCAACCCCGACCCCCCTCCTCAACCACCAACCAAACCCAACACCCCCTGACCAACCCCAACCCCCACACCTCACCCCTCACCCACCCAGACACCCTCACCTCACTTACCCTCCGACCAAACCCGACACCCTCACCCCACTTACCCTCCGACCAAACCCGACACCCTCACCTCACTTACCCTCCGACCAAATCCAACTCGGGTCCATTGGAGGTGGGGAGGGGGCAGAGAGCGGAGGGATTCCGGGGTCCATTGCAGGAGGGAGGGGGCAGAGAGCTGAGCGAGTGCGGTGTCTGTTGGAGGGCGTATTATGACATCATAGCTATGTCACAGAGAACAGCAGCTGCCCAGCTGATGTGATTGGCCTTTAAAGAATTTCACCCCTGGGGGGAGTCAGAGGTGAGATTTGAAAAATTTTCGACTCTTACGGTCATTAGGACCCCAAGACCTCTAACTGTACCAAAGTTCAAGTTTCTAGCTCAAACGGTGTGGAAGGAGTAAGCATACATCCACGCATACATACATACACGCAAACACCATTTGACTTTTATATATATATAGATATAGATACATTGGATATGCCAGAACTTGCACTCCCCCAACTGGCAGTTACAGTTCCTTGGGCTGCTGGCAGAATAGCTGGTTAACCTTTAGCCACTGAGATTTGGGATGCTGCCACAATTTTACAGAACATAGTATTAGCAAGTGGTAGTTAATTTTTTCCCTGTTATTGTCAGGCTGAGTTGACTTGGTTGGACCACCACGGTATGGCATATTCCCTTGCCGCTCCAGTACTACTATTGTGAGTGGATCACTGGGGAAAACAACTTGGCTGCATACATTCCCAAGCAGCCTTTGGGCCTCTTACACACCCGCCACTTTGCTATCCGTCTGATGGATATATCCTCAAGGATTCACAACTGCCTAAAGTCATTCAGCAGTCTTTACTATAATATTCATTTATGTATCTCATGTCCCACCCCCTCCCTATTTAAGTGACGTGGTTAAGTACTACTCACGTACTCATCATCCCATATGGTCTAAAATACTTACAATCCCCATATAATTCTGAGGCTAACCATAAATGTATACTGCCCAAGACAGGAAAATCTGAGTAGTTGGCTAACAACTACTATATGTTTAATTTGTTTGTCAGTGACCTTTATGAGGGGAACCTCACCAACACCTGCAGAACATCTGGTAACTATCAAAGTCAACACCCCCTCATACAAAAAGGTGGAGATGTTTACAAAGATTATTCAGGAGATCAAGGCAAATGTGAGGAGTGCTAAGGAGTGGTGCGAAATCTGCTGGAGGAGACATGGAAGGACAAAGACACCAAAAAGAACAGTTACTCACCTTTCGTAACGTTTGTTCTTCGAGATGTGTTGCTCATGTCCATTCCCAGATGTGTGTGCGCACCGCGCATGCACGGTTTTCGGAACTTTTTTCCCTAGCAATACCCGTAGGGTCGGCAGGGGTGACCCCTGGAGTGGCGCCGATATGGCGATGTATATATGCCCCTGCCGACCCTCCCCCGCTCAGTTCCTTCTTGCCGGTACTCCGACAGAGGGGAGGCGGGTGGGATTCGGAATGGACATGAGCAACACATCTCGAAGAACAAACGTTACGAAAGGTGAGTAACTGTTCTTTCTTCTTCGAGTGCTTGCTCATGTCCATTCCCAGATGTGACTTACGAGCAGTCATCTCGGCGGAGGGTGAGGAGTACTCTGAGTCCCTGCTGACAGGATCGCTTGACCCACAGCGGCATCCTCCATCGACTGCTGCACGATGGCGTAGTGTGTCGCGAAGGTGTGAACAGAAGACCACGTCGCTGCTCTACAGATTTCCGCGATCGGAATGTGTGCCAGGAAGGCCGTAGATGCGGCCTGCGCTCTGGTCGAATGCGCTGTCAGTGCTGGAGGGGTAGCATTTGAGAGATTATAGCACAGTTTAATACACGATGTAATCCAGGCCGAAAGGCGCTGGGTGGAAACAGGTAACCCTTTCATCCTCTCGGCTACCGAAATAAAAAGTTGTGGAGATTTACGGAAGCTCTTAGTCCTCTCTATGTAAAACGCCAGTGCCCTCTTTACATCTAAGGAATGGAGCATTCTCTCCCTGCTGTTAGCGTGGGGCTTGGGAAAGAATACCGGTAGAAACACATCCTGGTTCAAATGAAAGGGTGAGACTACCTTAGGGAGGAAAGCTGGGTGAGGACGTAACTGAACCTTATCACTGTGGAAGACCGTGTAGGGTGGCTCAGAGGTGAGCGCTCTAATCTCAGAAACCCTACGGGCAGAAGTGATTGCCACTAAAAAGGCAGTCTTCCACGAGAGATAGGATAATGGGCATGAGGACATGGGCTCAAATGGAGGCCTCATTAGCGCCTTCAGAACCAGGTTGAGGTCCCAAGGGGAAATAGGCTGACGGACCTGGGGGTATAATCTCTCCAATCCCTTTAAGAATCTGAGAACCAAGGGGTTACTAAATACCGAAGTACCCCCGAACCCCGGGTGGAAAGCCGATATAGCAGCAAGGTGCACCCGAACAGTAGAGATTGCTAAACCCTGCTGTTTCAGTTCAAGGAGGTAGTCTAAAACGTTGGCGACTGTAGAAGTCAGAGGGTCTCTGCCTTTACCCCGAGACCACAAGGAGAAACGCTTCCACTTGGCCGTGTACGTAACTCTGGTAGACGGTTTCCGACTACCGAGTAGGATATCCCTGACTGAATCCGAGCACCGCAGCTCTTCCGGGTTCAGCCATGGATATTCCACGCCGTGAGGTGGAGGGACTGCAGGTCGGGGTGCAGCATCCTCCCGTGGTCCTGGGAAATCAATGTTGGAGAGAGGGGGAGTGTTAATGGTCTCGTCACGCACAGTGACGTTAGAACTGTGTACCAGTGCTGGCGAGGCCAGGCCGGTGCTATTAGTATGAGGGATGCCCTGTCGTGGCGAACCTTGAGCAGTACTTTGTGTACAAGGGGAAATGGGGGAAATGCATAGAGCAGGCCCCCCGTCCACGGTATCTGAAAGGCATCTCCCTCCGACCCCGGACTGAGGTTCAGAAGGGAGCAAAATCTGTGACATTTCCGGTTGGCCTTTGTGGCGAACAGGTCTATGAGGGGAAACCCCCACCGTAGGAAAAGTGAGTGGGCCACATCGGGCCTGAGGGACCATTCGTGACCCCTGAATGAACGGCTGAGCGTGTCTGCCAGCCCGTTCTGAGTCCCCGGGAGGTATGCGGCCGTGAGGGAGATCCCCAGTGGAATACAGAAATCCCAAAGGGCGAGGGCTTCCCTGCACAGGCGAGAGGAGCGAGCACCACCCTGTCTGTTTATATAGAACATCGTGGCTGTATTGTCCGTTAGGACCGACACATACCTGCCTTGTAGGAGTGACTGGAACGTCTGGCATGCTAGACGGACCGCCCTGAGCTCCCTGACATTGATGTGAAGAGACAGCTCCTCCTGGGACCATAGGCCTTGAGTTCGGATCTCCCCGAGGTGAGCCCCCCAGCCGAGGGCTGACGCATCGGTCACCAGGGTTAAAGATGGCTGGGGCTTGCGAAAGGGAACCCCTACGTCCAGGGACTGAGGCTGGAGCCACCATTGGAGGGAGCGTCTGACCTCCAGTGGAATAGTCATAATGAGGTCTAGCGGGTCTCTGCGCTGTCTGTAGACCCCCGCGAACCATAATTGTATAGGTCTGAGGCGGAGTCTTGCATATGGCACCACGTAAGTGCAGGCTGCCATATGTCCCATGAGGACCATGCAGTTTCTGGCTGTGGTGGTGGGAAACTGTAGGAGTGAATGAATGATGTCTCCGATGGCTTTGGCCCGGGAGGGAGGTAGGAACGCTCTTGCTTGTATGGAATCTAGTATGACCCCTATAAACTCGATCCTCTGGGTAGGAGTAAGGGTCGATTTTGGGACGTTTAGGATGAGCCCTAACCTGAGGAAGGTTGCCCTGATAAAATGTAAGTGCATTTTCAGCAGGTTCCTGGAACTTGCTCTCACAAGTCAATCGTCCAGGTAGGGGTAGACGTGTATGCCTTTCCGCCTGAGGAAGGCTGCCACCACTGCCATGCATTTTGTGAACACTCTTGGGGCGGTCGAGAGCCCGAAAGGGAGGACTGTGAACTGATAATGCCGATGCCCGCGTGTAAACCGCAGGAATCTTCTGTGGCTTGGGATAATGGAGATATGGAAGTACGCATCTTTCAAATCGAGGGCCGCGAACCAGTCTCTGTGATCCATAGCTGGAATTATGGAGGCCAAGGACAACATTCGAAACTTCAACTTCTTTATGTAGGAGTTGAGGCCTCGCAAGTCTAGGATGGGACGAAGCCCACCTTTGGCCTTCGGGATAAGGAAATATCGGGAGCAATATCCCTTGCCCCGAAATTCTTGAGGAACCTCCTCTACGGCACCCAAAGACAAGAGGGTATTTACCTCCTGATCCAAGAGTTGCTCGTGAGATGGGTCCCTGAAGAGGGACGGGGAAGGGGAATGAGTGGGTGGTAGGGTGCGGAATTGGATAGAATATCCCCCTTCTACGAGACTGAGCACCCACCTGTCTGAGGTGATAGAAGCCCAGGCCTGGTAGAAGTGGGATAAGCGGTTCACAAAGGGTCGAGAGGTCAGAGATATAGGGACTGGTGCGTGGTCCTCGAGCGCACCTTCAAAAACCGGTTCTTGGTTGGTGTGCACCCGATGGTTGGGACTGCCGTGAGCCAGATCTCGGGCGGCCACGGCCAGCTCCCCTGCCACCCCTCCTAGGTTGGTCTCTCCTTGCCTGGGGGGGTTGGTAAGGCCTAGGCGGAGGGGGAGGGGGAGGTCTGAAAGGTCTCCTCTGCGTTTGAGGGGTATGCAGGCCCAGAGACCGTAACATTGCCCTGGAGTCCTTCATAGATTGCAGTTTTTTATCTGTATCGAGGTGAAACAGGCCCTGCCTATCGAATGGGAGGTCCTGTATGGTAGCCTGCACCGGGGGAGGGATCCCGGAGACCTGCAGCCATGCACCTCTATGCATGACCACTCCAGTGGCCATTTGCCTGGAGGCCGAGTCGGCGGCATCTAAGGCAGCTTGGAGTGCCGCCCTAGATACCAGTCTGCCCTCTTCGATGATTGCCTTGAACTCGTTAACTGAGTCCTTGTGAACTTGTGGCTCAAATTTCTTCATGGCCGACCAGGAATTGTAAGAGTATCTACTCAGGGCCGCCTGTTGGTTGGCAACCCTGAGTTGGAGTGCGGCCGAAGAATATACTTTCCTGCCCATTAGATCAAGCTTTTTAGCGTCCTGGGATCTGGGGGTGGGCCCCGTTTGGCCCTGACGTTCCCTATGATTCACTGCGTCCGCTACCAGGGAGCCTGGTGGCGGATGGGTGAACAGGTACTCGCACCCAGTTCGTGGGGCAAAGTAGCGCCTCTCCACTCCCCTAGCAGTGGGCGGAAGGGATGAAGGTGTTTGCCACAGGTTCTCCATTGTGGACTGGATTCGCCGTATGAACGGGAGAGCTACCCTGGCTGGGGAATCCGATGTTAGAATGTCCACTGTGGGGTCATCCTCCTCCTGGATCTCTTCCACTTGGAGGTTGAGGTTTTGAGCTACCCTCCGAAGGAGATCCTGATGTCCCCTAACGTCCATAGGAGGCAGGGACGTGGAGGAGCCTGCAACGGCTTCATCCGGGGAGGAAGATGAAGAAGTGAATTGCTGGTCATCCGCCGGCTGCATAACCTGGATGTCCTGGTGGCCCTCTGCAGGTTGGGTGCCGTGGGTGGATTCCGGTGCCGAGAACTCCGGTGCCGGAAAATGCGGTGCCGGGTGCTCTACAGTGGCCTCCGCCTGGGGTCTAGTGACAGTAGCCGAAATCGGGCCGCGCGGCACCGGAGGGAGCGACATGGTAGTCGAGGGGGGCCCCTGAGCCTGGTGGTACGCAAATGGGGTCCAGAAGGGCCATTGGACTGGGCCCTGAGCTTCCTCCGCCCATTCCGAGTGACGCCTGTGATGGGAAGAACGCCGGTGCCGGGAATGGTGGGATCTGGAGGAGTGTCTGCTGTGTCTAGAGTAGGACCTGGACGACCTGGAGTCCGACTCAGATGAGTAGTCCGACTGGGACCAAGGGGGTGCGGTGCTGTCCGGAGCGACGACGGGATGCGTCGGTGCCCGGGGTTCGCGGTGCCGATGCATCGGTTGGAGCGTGCCCGGTAGTGATGGTGCCGTAGAGAGCGTACCCGCACCGAGCGCCTCCTGGGAAGTTGACGGCACCGCGTCAAGCGGTACCGAAGCCGGTGCCATTGGCGGTATAATCGGTGCCATGGGCCGGGGAGGCGGTGCCGGGACGAGGAACTGCGGGACTGGATCTCCGGCCAAATCCATGAGATCAGTCACCGCGTACAAAGCCTCAGGGGTTGAAGGCATATCCAACCTGGGCTGGTCTCTCTCTGGGGAAGAGGCTACCTGCAGAGAGGTGGCGCGTCTTCTACCCGGGGAGCCGCCGGTGCAGGCTCGGCACGGGTCTTGCGCACCTCAGACGACCGCGCCGCATGGGGGCCATCCGCCGCCTTGCGTGCCGGAGAGCGTCCCCTTGGCTTCTTGGACGGCACCGGCGATTGTGAGCGGTGCCGTCGGGAAGAGGCAGCATGGTGCCACAGTGATCGGTGCTTTGGAGCCTTCTTGGGCTTCGGTGCCGTGGTACCATGAATGGAAGCCGGTGCACTGCTGGAGGTGGAAGGCTCGGCTGGCTGCAGGGCGGATTCCATCAAGATAAGCTTGAGACGATAGTCTCTCTCCTTTTTTGTGCGGGGTTTAAAGCCCTTGCAGATAGAGCAATGCTCGGTTTGGTGACCTTCTCCTAAACACTTCAAACAATGGGAGTGAGGGTCACCAACCGGCATAGGCTTACCGCACTTTTCGCAGTTCTTAAATCCTGACGCCCCAGGCATAACCCGGTGTCAGGGTACTAAATCTACACTACAAACAAACTACTACTAACACTAAACTAACGACTACTCTAACTAACAACAACAAGTAACTAGAAGAACGGGTATTGCAAGAGAATGAAGCACAATGGCTCTGTTCCAGCAACCGCCACGGACGGAAAGAAGGAACTGAGCGGGGGAGGGTCGGCAGGGGCATATATACATCGCCATATCGGCGCCACTCCAGGGGTCGCCCCTGCCGACCCTACGGGTATTGCTAGGGAAAAAAGTTCCGAAAACCGTGCATGCGCAGTGCGCACACACATCTGGGAATGGACATGAGTAAGCACTCGAAGAAGAAGACATGCTACTGAAGCAGCAGACACCACCATTAATCAGTGAATATACCGAGGATAACATTGCAGCAGTTCCACCCACTCTAAAGCATGAATACTACTGGATGCTAGTAAGGATCATACACCTCTCCACTCCTGAATCATCCACCGTTTTTGCAGTAGTTCCCATTACACTCAAGTCCAACAGACAAACAGCAAAGTGAACAAAGATAAATGTTTTGATTAGACATACTGCAATCTGTGATGCATGACATCTAGTCTGCATGTTAAACTTCACTGTATATAGTTCATTGTATGTGGCTAGCAAATTCAAAGTTGTATGTAAGGTCTTTCCCCTTTTTGTGAGGCATGTGTTAAGGTGTTTTAAACAGAGTTCAAGGTTGTTGAGAGAAACTGCACACATTTACAGTGAAACCTCGATATAACGGACTAATTCGGGCGAGGGGGTGTCCGTTAAAGCCGAAAGTCCGTTATTTAATAATTTTTTAAAATGATTAAATAACGGACTTTCGGCTGACAACGGAAACCCCCTCGCCGAATTAGTCCGTTATATGGAGGTTTTACTTTTATCACGGCCGGGAGCCGTGAGTCAGCCCGCCCGCCCGGCTCCCCGCTGCGGGGAGCTGGGTGGGGGGGTTGACAGCTCCCGCCTGGCTTCCCGCTGGGGGGAGCCGGGCGGGAGCTCTCAAACCGCCCCCCCCCCCCCGCCCGGCTTCTCTGCGCCGGGTGCCCGGGCTGACAGTTCCCGCCCGGCTCCCCCCAGCGGTATGCCAGGCGGGGGGTTTGAGAGCTCCCGCCCAGCTCCCCCCAGCGGGAAGCCCGGCGGGAGCTGTCAACCCCCCCTTTCCCCCCCGCCCGGCTCCCCGCTGCGGGGAGCCGGGCGGGGGGGTTGCTGCGGGGAGTCGGGCGGGAGGGGGGGTTTGACAGCTCCGCCGGGCTCCCCGCTGCGGGGAGCCGGGCGGGAGCTGTCAACCCAGCCGGCTCCCTGGGGCAGGAGCCGGCAGCCCCTGAATAACGGATTTCGGATGCATCGGAAATTTTGTCCGTTGCATCCAAAGTCCGTTAAATCGGGGTCCGTTAAATCGAGGGTTTACTGTATTGTGGTTTTTTTGCATTACAGAGCTGACTCGGGTGGTAGAAAGTACTTCATATAGCCAGAAAGGCTTTTCTATACCACAATAAAAAATTTCAATAAGATATTAAAGCTGGCAATTCATGTGCACTACAAAAAGAATTGCCTTTATGCAGTCCTCATTAAAATATCTAGTACAAGTCATATTCATGCTTACGATCCATGTGACAATGTCAGCCTATTATCCACTATCAGAGGACACTCCTAAGCTTCCTTCACCCACACAGTGCTAATGGTGTCACTATTAACTGACTTACTTTCAGGCTGCTTGAATGTAGCCAACAACCTGTCTGTTCACCTCCTTAATCCACCCTGGCATTAGGCCCTCCCAGATGTTATGCAATCTGCAGCATGCAGCAATAAACTGCAGACAAATTTTGAGTCTTGCCATGAAATATCTTCCCTTCAATCTTCCGAAGACACACACATTCATTCTGTAGCTGCATAGGGGATAATTAAACCTTCCTTTACTTCTGTCCAAATTGCTGGTGTTTGGCTTCATAAGCCAGGGAGGCAAAGGAAAGTAGAGTGACTAAATATCACAATTGGCATAGAAACTCTGTTAATGTCAATTGGATGTCTGGAAAAAGTGTCCCAGCTTTCAGCATGTCAAAAAGTCATGTATTTCTAAAAATCCAGGTGGTATGGACTTTTCCAGACCAGTCAACTTTGTATTGATGTCAGTACATCAATCCTTGATGATCCACCAAACTACATAACCATCAAGAAACACCCATTTTATTTACTTGGAGGCTAGTGGTTGGGAGGGCACAGAATGGGAACATGCATAGTTAAGGAAGCCCATGTTGTTGAATCCATCTATTATTTTCTGCATGTTGCTCTGCCTTACTGCCCCATATAGCGGGTCATGCTTTATTGCCTTGCATACCTCAATGATGTCTGCCTTCACTGTGGATTTTCCAATATTGATTCCTCACTGACGAACAGCATTCCAGGGTTGCAAGGTTCCATATGGTGACTGCCATTCGTTTCTGTCTTGTAAGGGCAACTCTCGTCTGGCTACATTGCTCAGAGATTAGCCCTAGCATTTATGCTAGCTAAATTACATTTCATCCAAACACATGGAAAGGCTATTGTGGGAATGATCACCCAAACCTGTTGAGGCTACAATCCAACTCACAAATATGATATGCAGAGCTACTAAGGACTATAAAGCGAACATTTCTATGATGGACCTTTGATGATTATTAACACTTAGCACTTATATAGAACTTTTCATCCATTGATCTCACATTGCTTTACAATAGTAGGTAAGAATTACCCCGATTCATTGATGGAGAAAGGGTAAGTAATTTTCAGGTCACATGGCAAATCAGACTATATTTTGAATTTTGCCTAGGTCTCCTGACTCTTGTCTGTCTACTGTCCTATCACCTGACAATACTGCTTCTCTTTAGGTGTAACAGCAGTACACCTGAAACAAAAATATTCCATCAGTACTGGATGCTGTGGAAACATATTCAGAACAGAGCCCATGTTATAGAAATAAGTAGTGATACGGGCATCACGACACGCATCATCTGCTTTTTATTCCTGCAAATTTCCCCTTGTTATATGTTTCTGTCACTTTCAGATTCCAAGCTGCCATAGGTTGCCCTCAGTATCTTACACTGATCTGGTAGTATTAGTTTTTCACCACTCTCCTCAGCCTCCTCCCCCCAGGTGTTGTGCATCATCTATTGCTCAGTTGGAAAACCCCAGTAAATTCACTTCATTGGTGATGGTCATTGAGGAAGTTCTCTATACAATGCGCTGTTTTTCAGAACAACAATCCCTGTTTAATCTATGTTTTATGAAGCCCTGGAATCAAATTCTTGACCTCAGAATTCTTTGCCTGCCTCTTCTTTCTGCATGTAGCTGTCTGGGCCCACCATAGTAGCAGGGTGCTCTGTCTTATTGCCACAGACTACTGCCATATTACACAGCAGGTATCTGAGCTTGTGAGTGCTTTGCTTGCTAAAATGTCCAATGTATGCCCTAGTTTTATTTTTTTGTGACTGCTGGGCATTCTGGTTTATTGGACTTGTTTACTTCTCAGACTGAATTGAATGTGGGGAAAGTTGTAATTAAGGTATGAAATTATAGGAGGAGAGGATTGTTTTAGGGTGGGTTTGGGAGTTACCGCTTTTAATACTGTATTTGTAAGATACACAGAACACCAGAACAGGATGGAATAATTAGTATGTGCATGTTTGGCACTAGTCTGGCAGTGCCCGACAGACCTGTTCCTCCTGTTTAAATTCTTCATTGTTAGATGAATCTGTTCATATATCCAGCCAAGTTACTGGATCCTGTATGCTGCAGATACACTCAATGAGAGTTGTAAGCATCTTGTTTTGTAACCAACTGTGCCTGTGAACCCTCTGTTGCTGGCCTCTTCTCAGCACAGGATAATGACGGAGATGGAATAACTAGGTGTGCATGTAGTACTGGGTAGTGGGACCAACTAGACAAATATTAATAACTCACCTGATAGTCATACAATATTGGTGGGTCCACGTGGACATTTTTCACCGTCCCATCATGCCATTCAAACTGCATCATTGCTTTCTGAAAGGATGAGAAAATACTCAGCTGTTTAAAGCAACATGTTGTAAGTTACATCAACATGACGTTCTTTCCCTTGAGTTTATTAATGAAGAAGTACACAGACTACAGTTAATGACTGTATGTTATATGTCTGACTTAAATCCATAAATGTAAGAAAACTCCATCTATGGAGTTTCACCTGCTTACATCAGGCTGAATTTGGTTCTGTGAGCCTAAGAGGCAGAACACAGAAGGATATTTAAACCTGCACTGATTGGGCATCACACTTTCAAATAAATACTATCATATAACCTCTTTGGACTGGACGTTCTATCTAGGATTAAAGCGTTCTGAGCAGGTCATACAATGAGGCATTCTACTTTTTAAAAGAAGTTATTTATTTGGGGCCAGTGCTGCAAGGTACTCCTGCAAGAGTATTTGCAACTCCAGTGAAGTTCAAGGAACCTGAGAGTATTTAGAATCTCATAAGGTCAGTCCAGAGAAGTTATTTAGGGTCATACAACTAGGAATACTGCTCTTTGTGGCAGCAGTGCTACACAACTGAAAACAAATACTTTACCTTATTTTTCAAACAGCGTACGATGACTTCAGGTAATATGAAAACAACAAGGAGATTTGGATACTTATTCTGATTATATTCACTCAAGGAGACAACTCCTTCCTCCACCCCTCTCCCCCCCAAAACCCATATCAAACCAATCAACCAACTCTTCCCCAAATAAACCACCCCCCAAAACTCACTTTGGAGAATAAGCTTTACAGTGTCATCAGAGTGTAAAACACAATTTAGAAAATTAGTGTCTGGCAGCCCAACAGAAGTTCCAGAGCTTATCTTCCCACACTGAAAATGCCCTACCTCTATCCTCAGCTCCCTGCTGTAACCAGGAGGCTAACAGACTATGACAAGGAAGCTTATAAAATACAGGCGAACTAAAAAATATTAGCGTGTCCTTCTCATATGCTGGTAAACTACCTTGGGCACTCAGACGGCCTAGCAGAAACAATGCAAGCTGTGAGGGGTTGCAAGCACTTAGGATACGCATGGGCAAACTTTTTGGCCTGAGGGCCACATCGGGGTTAAAAATTGTATTGAGGGCCAGGTAGGGAAGCCTGGCCCCACCCCCTACCTGGCCCTCCCACTTCTCAACCCCCTCAGAACCCTCAGCGCATCCAACCTCCCGTTCCCTGTCCCATGACCGCCCCCTCCTGAGACCCCCACCATCCCTAACCACCCCCGGGACTGCACCCTCCATCTAAGGCCCTCTTCTCCTTGTCCCGACTGCTCCCTCCTGAGAACCCCCACCCTAACTGCCCCCCCCAGAACCTCCTAACCAAGCCCCCCTGCTCCCTGTCCCCTGACTCCTATCCACAAGCCTGTCCCCTGACAGACCCCTGGGATTCCCTGCCCCTTATCCAAGGCCCTGACCTGGCCCCAACCCCCTTACCACGTCACTCGGGTCTGCCAGAGCAAGACACACTGCCCCACAGGAGCTTGTAGCCCCACCCCCTTACCAAGCCACTCAGAACTGCAGGAGCTCAGGCCCCACTCCGGAGCCAGCCCTGCTGCTGCAGCGCTGCCTGGCTGTAGTGGTGGACCAGAGCGCTACCCATGCAACACGCTGAGGCTGGGGGGGGGGGGAGGGAGGGACAGCAGGGGAGGGACCAGAGCAGCCTCCCCCCACCGGGAGCTCAGGGGTCAGTCAGGAAATGTCCGTGGGCCAGATGTGGGGAGCAAGGCGGGTCCTGGACATGGAAACAGGAGTGATGATGGTGAGATGAGGAGGGTGCCCTGGCAACCCTGAGCTAATTCCCAGGATGGCCAGCAGGAGGCACCATGGTGGTGAGTCGAACCCCGTCATACCATGCAACTTAAATTTGGCCCACTGTGCATGTGCATTATGATACAGTTTTTAATTACATGATCACTTACTATGTTTTTCCACAGGACCTGTGCCTCATTCGGAGTACAGAATGGATGGTGTTCACTTAATGAGCACCTGGGGTTTTTGAACTGATTTAACTATTCCAATGAAACTGCACCAGTATTAACCCCTAGGGCAGTGTTTTGAAATGGTGCAAGTTTGTCTAGTCTAGGGATTTGCACTGGTGCAGCTATATTGGTATTTTGCACAGATGTTTAAACAGTGCAGGAGGATTTAGTGTCATTGTATTCATGATCGTTTTTACAGAAATATGAGAAACTGAGTTCTAGCAATCTTATGAATATTTCTAATTATGCACTTCTGATTTTACTCCCAGATTTACATGCTCCCCCCAAGTTGGGGGAGGATGTGTATAGTCACAATACCTGGAAGAGGTAGGTAGTGCTAAGGGTATGTTTTTCAACAATGAGAATGTGAGGAGGCCGTCTTGGAAAGATGTTGTTTGGAAAACACTGTGCTTGTAACACATCCTATATAATAAAAGGCCAGAGGAAGTTTGTCTGAAGCCGTCATGCGCAGTAGAGACGGCCCAGATGAACAGCCTGCTGGCAGTGGTAGTTCCGTGGCACAAAATGGCTGCCGTGCATGCGCCGCCGCGGGACGTAGAGATGGCCCGGACAAACAGCCATAATCACTTTGGCCGTAGCAGGGGTGGGTAAGTGTGGACGGACGGCAGCTAGTCATGAGCCTGCAGAGACACGTCCCAATGATGAGCAGATGCATAGCACTCCCTTTTATGGAGGCAGGGTCGGGGCAGCGCGAAGCAGCGGCGTGGTCACTGCCAGGAGAGTGGGGGGAACGTGTGTGTTGGCAGCACTGGCGGAAAGGAGCGGGTGTGGGTGCGTGTGGTGGGTTGTGGGGCAGTTGTGGTATAGTTTGAGTACAGTGGGGGTAGGAGAGGATGGGGCTGTGTGGAATGGGGCTGGGTGGGTACAGTGGGGATCATGAGAGGAATTGGTCTGTGTGATATTGAGGGAAAGGGGTAGGGGCAGGAGACGGACTGTGGTGTAGGGGAAAGGGATTGGGGATATGAGAGGTTTTTGTGGTTTAGGTATGAGGGGTGGGGTAGTGGGGGTACAGTGGGGGCTTGAGAGGAAAGGTTTGTGTGGTATAGGTGTGAGGGTTTGGGGAGTGTACTGGGAGTATATTTATGGAGTAGGAGAGGAAGGGGTATATGTGTGATGTACCTGTTTGGCATTGGGAAGAGGTTGGTGTAGAAGAATTTGTTTATGTTGGTGTGAGAGTACAGGGGAATATCCAAACAAAACGTTGTTTTGAATAAAGCATTGTAAACACGCCCTCCCCCCCCCCCCCCCCCAGTGTCTTGGAGCTCCAGGAGACGAGCTCCAGTGGCTCCTCGCTCTTTGCGGCTGCAGACTAGTGGCTCCCCCGAAGCCTGCTATCTGTGCGGATCTTCCCCGGTAGGGACGGGCGTTTCTCCTGCTTCATTAAGCACTTTGGCCCGTGTACACAGGCTTTTACACTAGTGTATAATAATTTGTCTCCACAAAAACAACCTGTCAGGAATGTTATAAAACTGTTGGTTACAACACCCTGTATGAGGTCTTGGCTCAGATCCAGGTGAACCAGTGTAGTCTATAAATTATTTACTCCTACTCTGCACAGGAAGCTACAAACCTTCCAATTGTACTAGTTCAGCCAGCCGCCTTAACTCAACCAACAAAGCAATGCCTGAAGTTTGGAAAATTACCACACATGGGTGAATAATATATGGCTAACTCATCTGCTGCGTTGAAAATTTCAGTCAGTATACTGTGGTTACTTATCTAAATTGCCCGTGAAACAGTGTGGTGCATCGGCACAGCAATACTGCAGAAACATTTTAAATATTTCCTTGAAGGATTACAAACATAGCTCAGACAACATGCTGACTTTTCAGTCAATGGTTTTACCTAAGGACATGTAAAAAGCAAAGAGCACTTGGTTAATAAAGTGGGCTCAGGAGAGGAAAGAACTGCAGCTTTGTGAAAGCTAATAGACATTAAAATGAGCCGTCACTATCTTGAGTAACAGATACAGGAATATGAAGGGGGGGGGGGGGAACAGGTCTCAATTATTTACCTCATGCAGAGTTGATGACACTGTTTTCTGAAGAATAGGCACAAATTCTTCCACAGGTGAAAAAGCATTAGGAGCCAAAACTTGATAAAGGCTTAACTTCTTGGCTATAACAAGCAAGGAAAATGCTAAATAAAATATACTTATTTTGTAATCCATGCTTTATATCACATTAATCTCTTTTACATGCAATACCTTTCAATCCATTTGTCTTTAACCAGCCTGCTGAGGTTTTGGCCAGGAAGCTTGGCATTTGTATAACAAGAGGTCCTTCATGCTTTGGAGGCTTGGGTAGGAAACTAGCAGGTGTTAACTTGGTAAATTCTGTGGAAATCTAGACAGATTTTAAAAATGCTTTATGTAAATATCAATATTTGTTTTCTCAATTTTAAAACACAGAAGCATAGAAATGTGGGGTGAAAGGAACCTTGCAAGGTCATCTAGTCCAGTCCCTTGCACTGAGGCAGAACCAAGTATAGTTAAATCATCCCTGACCTATGTTTGTCTAACCTGTTCTTAAAAACCTACAGTGATGGAGATTCTACAATCTCTGTTGATAACCAGTTCCAGTACTTAATTATGCTTATAATGAGAAAGTTTTTCCTAATATCTTATCTAAATCTCCTTTGCTGCAGTTGAAACTACTACTTTTCCTATCTCAGTGGACATGAAGAACAGTAGATCAGTGTCCGACTTCTCAGGTCTTTTCAGTCTTCTTTCCTCGAGACTGAACATATGCCCAGTTTTTTAAACCTTTCCTTATAGGAAAGGTGTTCTAAACCTTTTATTATTTTTGTTGCCCCTCTCTGAACTCTCTTCAATTTGTATATATCTTTCTTAAAGTGTGGTACCCAAAACTGGACAAAATACTCCAGCTAAGGCTTCACCAGTGTGGAATACCAGGGGCACATTTACCACTTGTGTCTTACATACAATGCTCCTGTTAACAGACTCCAAAATAATAATAGCCTTTTTCACAACTGTATCACATCACTGGCTCATGTTTAATTTGTGATCCACTATAACCCAAAGATCCTTTTCAGCAATTCTACTGCTAAGTCTGTTTTTCCCCAGTTTGTAGTTGTGAATGGACTTTTTCTTCCTAAATGTAGCACTTGTTTTTACTGAATTTAATCTTGTTGATTTGAGACCAATTCTCCAGTGTACCAAGATCATTTTGCCACAGCAATTTTACATATGTTAAAATGTGAGGTACCAGTTGCACAGCTAACTAAAAACTGGCAGAATGCTGTACAAATATTTTGAACACAGATAATGTTTCCAATGATCCCTTTAAAATAGCTTTTGGAATACAGCATACCACTGCATACATCGCGTTACTCACACTGCAAACCTGTGGGCTTCAATGGGATTACACATTATTACTGCAGCACTAGATCTCAAAAACTGTTAAACATATTCTTAACAACTCCATAACAATCAAGGACTGTACAGAATATATAAAAGGAGCAGAAGTGGTGCCCCTCACTGTGCAGTAGTGTAGAAAGTCATGCTTCTTCAAAACAGTCCAGATGTCAGTCCAAGGACCAGTGTGCCTGCTGGCCAACTGGAGCCATTTGGATTTGTTCTCCACAGGGCAGAGTTTTGCCTCAGTATGCTTATTAAAATGTTACTGTTATGTAAAAATTGAAACAAAATAACAGTTACATTTTTCAACATTATCTTCTCTGGCTGCTGAACAGGGATTTCCTCTCAACTATGTTGAGATGTGTTTCCACTACTTGCCATGTCTGACACTCTTTGGTCAAACAGAAATGGTTATGGTTGAACACACCTAGCTAATACTTTATTGCAAAAAAAAAAAAAAGTACATAATTTCACTTAAACTGAGTCTCTATGCATATATTTATACTATAGAAAAGTAGTAGGTTTAGGTTTAATTTAGATTAAGTTTATTCCCTTTGTATCAGAAATATGTATTTTCTCTCATAAACCTCCTTTGACCCCACTTGCCTCTCCAACAACCCCTCCTTCTCTTTTCCATCTCTAAGCTCACTGAATGCATTGTCTACAACTTCTTTCTAGAGTTCCTCCCCTCTAACTCCACCCTGGAACCTCTCATGTCTGGCTACTGCCCCTTGCACTCTTCTGATCAGTCTCTTAACAAAGTCTCTAGTGACCTCTTCTGGGCCAAAGCTCAGGACCAGTACTTCATACTCATCCTCCTCAACCTGTCAACTGCCTTCAACCAATGCTTTTTTCTCTTGACCTTTTACCCTCCTTCAGCTTTTTTGATTCTGTCCTTCCCTGGTTCTCCTCCTACCTCTCTAATTGCTTTTCCAGTGTCTCATCTGGAGAATCCTTAACATCCTTCCCTTCCAACTTTCTATAGGATTCTAAAGGGTTCTGTCCTGGGTCCCCTTTCTCATCTCCCTCTCCAATTTATCTCTGGGTAATCACATTAAACACCTCTGCAACTATCATCTCAATGCTGACCACATACAGATCTACCTTTATGTGATACGTTTTCCTTATTCTGATAATTAATACAGAGTTCTGCATGTCTGTGCTATACAAAAAGTATCTGAAAACAAAAGAAATACTGTACTTACATCTTGTACACTACCAATAACTGAATCACCAATCCTTCCCTGGAAAGTTTCTTTGATGCTGCTGAGAATGTTCTTAGCTTTTTGGGATTCACAAAGCAGTAGACAAACATCGCTACTATCATAATTCTGTTATGCAACAAGAAGAGGAAAAAAGGAATTGTAGAATCCTTTAGACCTATGTTGCATTCAGTGTAGTTGTAGGTGCGTCGGTTCCAGGTTTTTAGAGAGACAATATGGGTGAGGGACAATTGGACCAACTTCTGTTGGTGAGAGAGACAAGCTTTTGATATGCACAGAGCTCTTCTTCAGCTCTGTGTGGCTTGAAAGCTTGTCTCTCTCACCAACAGAAGTTAGTCCAATAAAAGATAATACCTCATCCACCGTGTCTCTCTCTGTTTCATACTAAAACATCGAGCAGCTCATCTGACACTGGTTTACCAGTTATTTTATGGGCACTACCAAGAATGCTATCTCGCAGAACAGAGGAAATTTAGTTGTATCTATGAAGATTGTGCACAGAAATTTCTCCCATTATTCAGCGAACATGAAATATATAAATTAGTCTTCAGTGATAAAGCCCATCGCTTTCATGTTACTTAGAAGTTAGATCAGTGTTCCGTAGTAGGGTGGCTGCCCCACTCCATGATTGGGCTATAAACAGACCAGAGGGGCTGCACGGACCGGCAGCCTATCAGAAAGGGCTTGTCGGAAGCCAATCAGGGCCAAGAAAAGGGGCAGCCAATCAGGGCCAGACTAGGCCCTATTTAAAGACTGCCTAGCGGAGGAACAGGCAGTCTCTCCCTGGTGGGCAAGGGAGAAGGTCTGACTCCTGAGATCAGGAGTAGCACCTTAGACAGAACAATGCTGGGAAGGCTCAGGGGAGCAGTGATCCATTATATGCCTGGTTGCGCCCTAACTGGAAGGGCTGGGAAAGTGCCACTCTTGATCTCAGGAGTCAGTCCTTCTCCCTTGCTCACCAGGCAGGACTGCCTGCTCCTCTTCTAGACAGTCTTTATATAGGGCCTAGCCTGGCCCAGATTGGTCGTCTCTTGCTTGGTGCTGATTGGCTCCCGATAGACCCTCTCCGATTGGCTGGCAGTCCGCGCATCCGCTCTGGCCTGCTCAAGCCCAATTGCTCAGGGGATGGGGAACCTCCCCACCACAGGTCCCCAATCAATGGAGTGTGCCCTCCTATAGTGGCATAGAAGAATATTCGTAGAGCACAGCAGGGTTAGAAGGTCCCCATGAGGCAGGAAGGGAGCACCACCAAGCCCCGCTCCACTGCTCGCATTGCTCTGGCCCTGTCCCCAGCTTAGGAACCTGCTGCCAGCCTCTACTGCAGTCCAGCGAGGACCCACTCCCAGCTCTGGCCCCAGACCTGGCCCCAGTTGCAGCCCCAGACTTGGCCCCCATGCCCCTGTACATGTCATCCCCACCACCCCGTGCCCCATTCCTGGTCACAGCTCCTGGGGGGGGGGGGAAGTGGGGGTAGGAGGAGTGGCCCTATCAGACAGGGGTAAGGGAAGGGCACAACCCTGAAAAGTTAGTGATCTCCAAAGTTAGACATGGCATTTATTGCACTATATCTGCAGAAGTTTCCTGCACCCTTAGGAGAGCATTCCTGATTCTTGAAAGCGTTTAAGCATATATTTAAATTTTAAGCAAGCTCTTAAGTGCTTTCTTGAACAAAGACTTTAGTTACCAATTCTTTTTATTATACATTGCTACAAAGACGAGAACCTATTTCACCAAGAGCGACTACATGAAAATAAAAAAGCAAATAAATAAACAAAAGAAAAAGTTGTTCTGTGTACTTCTAGCCTAAACCTACCTCACCCTTTGAAGAATAGCAGTGATAACGCCCTCCAACAACTTCTGCAAGGTTCTTTAAAACAGCCTACGTATATGAAGAGAAAAATGTAATTTAAGATTTGGGCATTCCAATTTATAGGATTTCTTGTTGATAATCGGTTCTCTAAAACAGAGTAGCATCCTTAGCTGTGTGCAGCAAGGGCTGTAAACAATTTTAAGTTGCTGTAATCTTTTCTAGGCTGTTATACTTGGGAACAGGAAAACAACTAACATAGCTTGAAGAGCCGGATAACAGGTGACAAGATTGGTCACAGATAGGCTTCACCTCTGGATTAAAATGTCATAGTTAAATCTCTTCCTTCTAAAGGGAAATATTTTGTAGCACTCACTAGTGGGAATTGAGGTCCCACAATAAATATTTGAAAACATAATTTAACACTTCTGTAAATATATGAATGTACAAAATATCTTAACTACAACTCAAAAGGAAACAAACAACAGGTCATTTTTAAGACACATAGCAAAGAATGATTACTTACAGGAGGAACATGATTGCTACATTCATACGTAATGGTGTGTATCAGCAGTTTTCTCCCCAAGGTACATTGCTGAATATAGTCAGATAATATTTCCGAAGACTGATCGGGGCTGATGAAAAATGACATCCACAATTCCATCAACCAAAGAGTAGAAAAGGTCATGCTGATAAAACTGATGTGCATGTGGCAGGGGTAGAGGAGAAATATCAAATTGCAGGAACATAATTTAAGCATTAGGAAAAAAGGGGTACCCTGCCATTTTGTAACTTTTCATACATTTGTGTATCTGCACCTTTCTCAACAGTTCCTTGAGTGTGGTTCTACTCTGAAAAGCAAGTTCTAAAATAGTCTCACAGGATTCTATATTTGTCTGTAATGACTTTGGATCAAATTTGCTTGGTTTACAAGTTCCTCTATGATGCTCGGCAAGCCACATACAACAAACTTTCCACAGGTATTCACTTCTGCATGTAATTAAAGGCTGTATCATAATGCATATACACAAAGGGGCCAAAATGGGTCTGCCTGGCCAATGTTCATTCTGGCATTTCATAATTTGAGAGTGCTTGACTTTGCAAACTTTTAAACTTCATAAGACCTAACTTTGTATTTCCTAAATTTTTGTAGTTTAATTTATTTGAGGAACTTTAAATGATGTTTTTTGCCTTTTGAATTTCCTTAGTTCTTTAATAGAACTAAAATATTTTATACCTGTTTTATTTAATTAAGCGCTCACACATAGGTTGCCTTCAGTGAATTTACCTTAGACTACCATTTTTATTGCCATTGATCATTGTGAAGCTCCATATTTCACCACTTAACAGAATGTTAACATTGAAAGTATTTTAATTAAACTAGAATCAGGGAGGTAGCCGTGTTAGTCTGGAATAGCAGAGGTAACAAAAGTCCTGTGGCACCTTAAAGACGAACTATAAAGTTTTGAAGCTTTTAGCCCACGAAAGCTTACTCTTTAATTAAACTGTATTCAAACGTAACTTTTTAAAATGCAACTTCAATTTTACTAAAACTTGTAAATTGGCTACCAGAAAACTCAGCTACAATTTCCTGCCTTTTTAAAGGTAAACATTCAGAAAGCCATACCCCCTCTCAATTTATATGAAGCAGATACATAATCTACATGAAAAGGAGCTGGAATTTTGCATCTTATTTTCATATAACCCTTTCTGAGGAAAGGAACAAGCAATTTTCCTCAGTACGCACCCTAAGGGGAACACCAGAAGCTTATCCAAATTCAGTCTGCTTTCCTTACAACTCCTCATGGGACTTTTCTTTGTAAGAATATTATGGGAGTCTGAGATAAACCAGCTGTCCAAGGCAGCCATTGTCATGACAACTCAAATAAACTGGAGTGAGGGAGGGATGCATGATGTCATAATATTCCTGCTCAAGCACCAGCAGGAAGAAACTTATGTGTACTCTGTGTGTGTTTGTGTGTGGGTGGGTGTGGATGGGGAGAGGGAAGGAATCAGGCTTTTCCAGTTTCCTCAAATTTCCTAAAAATCATCATCATTCCACACACACATGAATTAGTGACTGAACTTTGGTTCAAATTCTCCATGGCTTGTTTAGAAAAAAAGTTTTAAAAATGGCAAGACACGGAGATGCACACCCTGTAAAACAGAAAATTAGGATGCAACCATAACTCTGGTTTTGTGTACCGGTGTGGTTGGGGGAATACCCCACTGTGGAACTTCCAGGCACCCCACTGAGGCAGGCTTTGGCCCACTGTCTAATTGTCCCTTCAGTCCTATCCCCTTCTGGGGTTGGGGTGGGGGGTTGGAGAGGCTTAGCTCCAAAATGTTCTTAAACAAAAAGCAAATCCAACTCAACATTGGGCCATCCACCATTCTTCCCATGGGGTGTCCAGGCCCTTTCCTTTGGACTTGGTTACCAAACAGTCTCTTACTTGTGTGTGGTTCGCTCCCTAGAATCTAACTTCTCCTCCCAGCTGCTACTCCTACTAGTGAGCCCCGCTCTGTGCAAATCTGCAGGCAATGCTCCCTTCAGGCAGAGAGCTCCATCTTCCTTTATGGTCAGTCAGGCCTGAACTCAGCCAGGCTCCCTCTTTTAATTCCCCTCCAGGCTTGGCACTGGTCACAGGCATAGCAGAGTAGGGCTAGCTAGGCCCATAAGTGTCCTTAACCCCTTCTCTGCTGTGTTGGGACTACTGCAAAACCATAATAAATCAGACCTGAGCCAAATCTGGAAATCTTTCTTTGAATCTCCTAAGTGTTGATGATTCAGTTAAAATGGAATTTGGATCCAGACTACCCCAAATATCACTTTAGCAAGTCAACAGTCTCCTCGATGCACCTTTAAAATAAATGTAATACATAAATATAATGGAATTAGTCCACATTGGTTACCTATGCACTCACCAGAGTCCTTTATATATTATCCTTTTCATGCACTCATTCATTTCAATTATGAAAACTTTCCGCGCATGCCCGGTCGGAAAGCTTTTCCCCAGCGGTACCCATAGGGTCGGCAGGGGCGACCCCTGGAGTGGCGCCCTTATGGCCATGCATATATGCCCCTGCCGACCCTCCCCCGCTCAGTTCCTTCTTGCCGGTACTCCGACAGAGGGGAGGCGGGTGGGATTCGGAATGGACATGAGCAACACATCTCGAAGAACCAACGTTACGAGGTAAGTAACTGTTCTTTCTTCTTCGAGTGCTTGCTCATGTCCATTCCCATATGTGACTTACGAGCAGTCATCTCGGAGGAGGGAGAGGAGTACTTTGAGTACCTGTTAACAGGACCGCTTGTCCCACAGCTGCATCCTCCATCGACTGCTGCACGATGGCGTAGTGCGAAGTGAAGGTGTGCACTGAAGACCACGTCGCTGCTCTACAGATGTCGACGATCGGAACATGCGCCAGGAACGCTGTGGATGCGGCCTGGGCCCTGGTCGAGTGCGCCGACAGTGCTGGCGGAGTAGCATTCGAGAGGTTATAGGACAATTTGATACAAGAAGTAATCCAGGCCGAGAGGCGCTGGGTAGAAATTGGTAACCCTTTCATCCTCTCTGCCACTGAAATAAAAAGTTGTGGAGATTTACGAAAAGGTCTGGTCCTTTCTATGTAAAAGGCTAAAGCTCTCTTTACGTCTAATGAGTGAAGCATTCTTTCCCTGTTATCCGCATGGGGTTTGGGAAAAAACACCGGTAGGAACACCTCCTGATTCAAATGAAAGGGCGAGACTACTTTGGGCAGGAAGGCCGGGTGAGGACGTAACTGAACCGTATCTCTATGGAAGATCGTGTAGGGCGGTTCAGAAGTGAACGCCCTCATCTCAGAGACTCTGCGTGCCGAAGTGATTGCTACTAAGAACGCGGTCTTCCATGAGAGATAAGAAAGGGGGCAGGAGGATATGGGTTCGAACGGAGGATTCATTAGGGCCTTTAGAACCAGATTGAGGTCCCAAGGGGGGGTTGGTTGACGTATCTGAGGATACAACCTCTCCAACCCTTTAAGGAATCTGCTAACCAAGGGGTTACTAAAAACCGAATTGTCATCAACACCCGGATGGAACGCCGAAATGGCGGCCAGGTGTACCCGAACAGTGGAGAGCGCTAATCCTTGCTGTTTCAGCTCAAGGAGGTAGTCCAGGATAGTGGAGATTGAAGAAGATAGGGGATCCACCCCCTTGTTCTGAGCCCACAGTGAGAAGCGCTTCCATTTTGCAGTGTAGGTCCCCCTTGTGGAAGGTTTTCTGCTACCCAGGAGGACCTCCCTGACTGAATCCGAGCATTGAAGCTCTGCTGGGTTCAGCCACGGATATACCACGCCGTGAGGTGGAGGGACTGGAGGTTGGGGTGCAACATCCTCCCGTGGTCTTGGGAGATCAGTGTTGGTGACAGAGGAAGTGTTATCGGCGTCGTCACACAGAGAGACAACAGGGTCGTGTACCAGTGTTGCCGAGGCCAAGCTGGCGCTATCAGTATGACCGATGCTTTGTCCTGACGGGCCTTTGCCAGCACTTTGTGGACAAGGGGGAACGGGGGAAATGCATAAAGTAGACCCCCCGTCCATAGAGTGTGGAATGCGTCCCCCTCTGAACCTGGGCTGAGGTTGAGGAGGGAGCAAAACCTGTGGCACTTCCTGTTGGCCTTTGTGGCGAACAGGTCGAGGCGGGGAAACCCCCACCTTTGGAAAATCGAATGGGCAACATCGGGCCTGAGAGACCATTCGTGACCCCGGAATGAGCGGCTCAGGGAGTCCGCCAGTACGTTCTGAACCCCCGGAAGGTAGGTCGCAGTGAGGGAGATCCCTCTGGGAATGCAGAACTTCCAAAGGGCGAGGGCTTCCTTGCACAGGCGAGAGGAGCGAGCACCACCCTGTTTGTTTATATAAAACATCGAGGCTGTGTTGTCTGTTAGAACTGACACGCTCTTGCCCCTCAAGAGTGAGTGGAACGTCTGGCATGCCAGGCGAACTGCTCTGAGCTCTCGAACATTTATGTGGAGAGACAGCTCTTCCTGAGACCACAGGCCCTGAGTCGTGGTCTTCCCCAGGTGAGCTCCCCAACCTAGCGCAGAAGCGTCTGTCACCAACGTGATGGATGGCTGGGGCTTGTGAAAGGGCACCCCGCTTCCCAGAGATCTGGGCTGGAGCCACCAGTGAAGGGACTGTCTTACCTTTAAAGGTAGAGTCACCATGAGGTCGAGGGGGTCTCTGCGCTGGTTGTATACCTTCGCGAACCAGGCTTGCAGAGGGCGAAGATGGAGTCTCGCAAACGGCACCACGTAAGTGCACGCCGCCATGTGTCCCATCAGGACCATACAGTTTCTTGCTGTTGTCATGGGAAACCGAAGGAGTGGTCGAATAATGTCCCCCATGGCCTTGGCCCGAGAGGGAGGTAGGAAGGCTCTTGCACGGCGAGAGTCTAGTATCACCCCAATAAACTCGATTCTCTGAGTAGGAATGAGGGTTGACTTTGGTACATTCAGAATGAGGCCCAGCTTTAGGAAGGTGGCTCTGATGAACGTTATTTGCGTCAGAAGCAGCTCCCTTGACTTTGCTCTGATGAGCCAATCGTCCAGGTAAGGGTAAACATGGATGCCGTTCCGTCTGAGGAACGCTGCGACTACCGCCATGCATTTCGTGAATACCCTTGGAGCTGAGGAGAGGCCGAACGGAAGAACGGTAAACTGGTAATGCCGGGATCCCATCACGAACCTCAGGAATCGTCTGTGGCTCGGGATAATGGAAATGTGGAAATACGCGTCTTTTAAGTCGAGGGCGGCGAACCAGTCTCCCTGATCCATAGCAGGAATTATGACAGCTAAGGAGAGCATGCGAAACTTCATCTTCTTTATGTAGGAGTTGAGGCCTCGCAAGTCCAGGATGGGGCGAAGACCGCCTTTGGCCTTCGGGATAAGGAAATAGCGGGAATAGTATCCCTTGCCCCGAAATTCTTGAGGAACCTCCTCTATGGCACCCAAAGACAAGAGGGTATGGACCTCCTGATCTAGGAGTTGCTCGTGAGATGGGTCCCTGAAGAGGGACGGGCACGGGGGGTGGGTGGGAGGGAGAACAGAGAACTGGATAGAATATCCCACTTCTACCAGGCTGAGAACCCACTTGTCCGAGGTGATAGAGGACTATGCCTGGTAGAAATGGGATAGACGGTTCACAAACAGGAGGGAAGCTATGGAGTCGGAGGCTGGCTCGGCGTCCCCGGGCGCAGCTTCAAAAGTTCGGCCTGGGTCCGGGGGGGTGGTTGTTCCCTGGGCCCTGAGGCTGGCGAGAGGAGGAGCGTTGTCGACCCCTACTATTACCCCTCCCGCCCCTTCTAGGCTGATCCCTCCTGTAAGGAGGGGCCTGATAGGGTCTGGCTGGCGGGGGCGGGGGAGCTCTAAAAGGTCTTCTTTGGCCTTGTGGTGTATGCAAGCCAAGGGAGCGGAGCATCGCCCTTGAGTCCTTCATGGACTGTAGTTTTTTGTCCGTATCAACGGCAAATAGCCCCTGCTTGTCAAACGGCAAGTCTTGTATGGTTGCCTGCACAGGTGGGGGGATACCCGAAACATGCAACCAGGCACCCCGGCGCATAGACACCGCTGTGCCTAGTTGCCGCGAAGCCGAGTCTGCTGCGTCCAGTGCGGCCTGCAGGGCAGCTCTGGAGACCACCCTGCCCTCTTGTACTATGGCCTTAAAGTCGTGGGCCGATTCCTTGGGCAAGGTGCCCTCGAATTTGGTCATTGCAGACCAGGTGTTGTAGGCGTATCGTCCCAGGGCGGCCTTCTGGTGTGTGATACGTAGTTGTAGAGCAGCAGATGAGTACACCTTCCTACCCCAGAGGTCCAATTTCTTAGAGTCATGCGACTTTGGGGTAGGTCCTGTCTGGCCTTGACGCTCCCTATGGTTCACTGCATCCGCAACCAGGGAGCCTGGCGGTGGATGCGTGAAAAGGTACTCGTACCCCTCCCTCGGTGCGAAGTACCGGCGCTCCACTCCCCTGGCTGTAGGTGGAAGCGAGGAGGGGGTCTGCCAGAGGGTGTCCATGGTGGATTTAACCTTGCGCATAAAGGGTAAGGCTATCTGAGGCGGCGAGTCGGAGGAGAGAATGTCTACATTGGGATCCTCCTCGTCCTCCTTAATTTCCTCAGGCTGGAGATTAAGGTTTTGTGCCACCCTTCTCAACAGATCCTGATGACCCCTAATGTCCATGGGTGGCAGATTATAAGATGAGCCCGCCACTGCGTCGTCCGGGGACGATGAAGAAGAGCCAGGTTGAGGGTTCTCCATTTGGGTGTCCTCCTGGAAGGGATGTTGGATGGGATCATCCCCTTGCACTTCCTGGAGTATAGACTGGTTGTCAGAAGTTCCAGGAAGATGATCGTCCCCAGGCCCCTCCGATTGGGGTCTAGTGATAGTGGCACACACCGGACCTTTTGGAGGCCCCTGTGCTTGGTGGCAGGCAAACGGGGTCCAGAAAGGCCATTGGGGAGGGCCTTGCTCTACCATCGCATATGGCTGCTGGTGCCGTCGATGGGAGGAGTGACGGTGCCGTGAATGATGGTGCCGGGAGCGATGGCTATGTCGGGACCGGGACCTCGACGAAGATGCATCCGACTCCGATGAATAGTCGGACTGCGACCAGGGCGGTGCCGTGCCCTCCGGTGCCATGACCCTGGAGTACATCTCGGGCTTCCCGGGGAATCTCGGTGCCTGCGGTGCGGTGCGAGCCGGTGCGGGTATCAGCGGTGCCGCTGAGATAGCCGGTGCCGCTAGAGCCGAGTTCGCCGGTACCGCCGTCACCGGCACGGGCGGGATGGTCGGAGCCACGGTGCGGGGGACCGGTGCCGGGACAGCAAACTGCGGTGCCGGATCGACCGCGGTGCCGATGAGGTCCACCACCGCATCGAACGCCTCTGGGGTCGAGGGCAGTTCCAATTCCGGCACCTCGGTTTCTCGAGAGGGCACTATCTCCGGGGAGATGGCCCTGGGTTCCGGTGCCGCTATCGGTGCGCGCTCTGAACGGGGCCGCCTCGCGCGCTCCGGAGCTGCTGGCACCATCGAGGGGTCACCCGTGCCCTTGCGCACCGGGGAGCGCCCTCTAGATTTCTTAGAAGGGACCGGCGACTGAGACCGGTGCCTTCTGGAGGAGGAGGAGCCGTGCCGCGGCGACCAGTGCCGAGGTGTTCTCGGGCCCTTCGGTGTCGCGGTGCCGCGCACCGACGCCGGTGCGCTGCTGGAAGTAGAGGGCTCCGTTGGTGGCTGAAGTGCGGATTCCATCAGGATTAACTTCAGCCTGGAATCCCTCTCTTTTTTAGTGCGCGGTTTGAAGCCTTTGCAGATCGTGCACTTCTCAGTCTGATGGCCCTCTCCCAGGCACTTGAGGCAGCGGGAGTGAGGGTCACTAATTGGCATGGGCTTGCCGCAGACTTTACAGGCTTTGAACCCTGACGCCCCAGGCATAACCCAGCGTCAGAGATCTATCACTACTTAACAACTACTTAACACTAAAGAACTATAACAATACTAACAATAAGAACAATTAACCCTAAATACCTAACTAACTAGAAGAACAAGATACCGCTACTGACAGAGGAGTAAGCTGTTCCAGCCACCGCCAAGGACGGAAAGAAGGAACTGAGCGGGGGAGGGTCGGCAGGGGCATATATGCATGGCCATAAGGGCGCCACTCCAGGGGTCGCCCCTGCCGACCCTACGGGTACCGCTGGGGAAAAGCTTTCCGACCGGGCATGCGCGGAACACACACACACATATGGGAATGGACATGAGCAAGCACTCGAAGAAGAACTATTTTCATATTATTATGGAGGGGATTATCAAGTAATAAGGGTTACAATAGAAAAAGTAGCACACATGAAAATGAGGGAAGAACTGAAGAAAGGGGATATGTCAATAATGTCTCTTTAAAAGATAAAAATCTAGCCTAATTTACAATTAGGTGGAAAGTTTAAGTCTGAAGCATTTAATTCCTTATGCAAGTTAACATTTATTGCCAGTTTAGAGAGTGGGCTTACCAGCTTCCTACAATAAGAACCAGTGAATTCAGTTCCCTCATTGTAAGGACCTTCTTTAAAGCTTTCAGCAAATTGCAGCCTCCACTGGGTTGCAGCTCCTGCACCCACTGTCTTGCTTCATTTAGGCTAGGAAGACAGAAAATTAAAATGTTATTGTACATGTAAGCAGTACATGGCTTTTTTTTATTCAGCATCAAGATCATATACCCCCTAGTTGATGGCTAAAATCTCCTGTGTACTTTACCTATATGAATTTGCACTCAATTCATTTCTATATTTCTTCTGGCAAATCACTATCGGCACAAAACTATAGCTACAATTCCCTAGGAGCACAAAACTGCTCCCGATTAAAAGAAGGCCCTGTTTTAAAACCCGTTATTATAAACTAGGAAACATACTCACATATGCACATTGACTTTTGTTGGATTCTCCCAGAGAGATGAAATCTCAGTACCAAAAGAAAGGAAATATAACTGCTTCTTATAACACAGCTGTTCATCTATTAGACACTTAAAAAAATGTTAGCGAGTTAATATCACTGGAGTTATCATGTACAAGAAAAAAAAATTGTGATTTGCTAAAGTTAGTTCAGACTGTAATATACTGAGCTACCATATAGGAGAACTAGGCTCAGAACTGAAGTGACTCGTATTTAGTTTTAGTTGGCACACTGAGATACAGCAACTTAACCCAGTCCTTGTGCATCATGCAGACATAGTATTCCCATTCGGTTGTTTAAATGGGGAAAAACCATACTGTGTCAATTTCATCAGCACGGTTTAATAGACAAGCAAATGAGAGAGAAATGATATTGATTCAGAAAGCACATGATCACCTATTGAGCTGTGATCATATGAGCAATTGGAAAAAAATTAAGCAGCTATGATAGGATGTCAGATACAAGTAGCTATCATTTCTAGGGCTATACCTTAGTTAGGGCATTCTAGGCCCTTGTCAACGGGAGAGTGTACAATTTTCTTGAAGTATCTTTACTTATGCTGCACAAATGAACAAAGTAGTAGCTGCCAGTCAATTTTAAGTAACCTTCACTTGTATATAAAGAAAGATTGTACAGAGAAAGCTTCAAAGCCAGAAAATAGACACTATAAAGACACAATAACAATTCTATCTTTAGTAATCCCCACTAGAAACACTTTGCAAAAACAAAGAACAGCCGAAGAACACTATTTTGTTTCTTTTGGAAGCTGGGGAAGAGACTAAGTCAGCAAGGTCCTGACCTAACAAACAGCACACTTTGCTGCATCAAAGTGCATAAGGACAACTGCATCCTATTCTTTATAGGCATAGTACTGTATGTACAACTTGGCTCTCAGGTACTATGTACTATTTATTTCTATTATGTACATTACTCTAGCACAGAGGTTCTCAATCTTTTTCTTTCTGAGTCCTCCCCGTCAACATGTATAAACACCCCACCAGAGTCACAACAACTATTTTTCTGCATATAAAAGCCAGGGCTAGCATTGACCCGTAATAAGCAAGGCAATTGCCCATGGCTCCATGCCACAGGGCTCCCCACAAAGCTAAGTTGCTCAGGCTTCAGCTTCAGATGGCAGGGCTGGGCTTCAGCCCCACACTGTGAAGCTTCAACTTTCTGACCTTGGCCCCAGCAAGTCTAACACTGGCCCTGCTTGGCAGCCCCCTAGAGGCCCCTGGACCTCTAATTGAGAACCGCTGCTCAAGCACAGGGGTGGGCAAACTTTTTGGCCTGAGAGCCACATCGGGATTGCAAAATTGCATGGAGGGCTAGGTAGGGAAGGCTGTGTCTCCCCAAACAGCCTGACCCCACCCCCTATCCAAAATCCTCCCACTTCCTGCCCCGACTGCCCCCCTCAGAATCCCCAACCCATCCAACCCCACACTTGCTCCTTGTCCCCGACCACTCCCTCCAGAGACCCCTCATTCCTAACCCCACAAGGATCTCACCCCCAAGCACCCCTGCTCCTTGTCTCCTTTCAAGACCTCCCTACCTAATCCCTTCCCATCCTGACCCCTATCTACACCCCCCCTCCCCGACAGACCCGCCAAGGAGTCCCACACCCCATCCAACCCTGCCTGCTCAAATCCAGACGGGAGCTCGGGACCAGGCAGGAAGGTCCCGCGGGCTGGATGTGGCCTGCAGGCCGTAGTTTGCCCCACCCCTGCTCTGTTAGATGCTTTTGAAGCACATACGTCCGGGGCTGGTTAATATTTGAAGTCAGATCTTCAATTTTTATTATGGTGGCAGATGCTTAAAATTTTTGAATCTGGATATTAAACAAATAATTTATACTTTAAAAGTGATTAAGGCAAATCTATACAGCTCCAGCAAATTAGCTGTTGATACATAGAGTAATATGTAAACAAGTTATTATTAGACTTACTTTCTCCTTTGCTCTCAGAGAGTCTTATTTAACTTACTTTAAGAGTCAGAGTCTCTTTCAGAATTATTTACCAAAAGGTCTTTCTGGAACTCAAATAGTCGAGGCCCACAACTTATGTCAGATACATCAACCAGGAGTCCAACTTTGTTTCCTTTTATAAGGCCAAACACCTAAACATATAAAAGGTTCATATAAATATTTTGTGCTGATCTAACTTAAATTTTAGTAGGTACCTCTTTATGCTTCCATTTAAAATATTACATATTTATTGTCACTGTTACTTTTAAGCATTAAAAAAGGAGACAATGGCAGAGTAAAGGCAAAGAGATGGGAGTTTTTAATTCTAGCTTCTGCTCTGAGTGGGTAATACTCCCTCTACCCCAAGATGCCATGTTTGTTCTTGAGAAAATGAAGGATTACTCAGTTCCATGGTATCCCCATCAGGCCAGTCAAGGGTGCTAGCTTTTTGGATATTGCCAATAAGCAATCCCTGCTTATATAATGTTTGGAGGTAACAGTCAGAAAGCTAGAGACTGTTTAAAAGGTAAAATAGCCAACTGAATAAAGGCTCAAAACAGATCTTAAATGAAACATCAGTCAATTGAGAAAACAAAATATTGCTCCATCGTGTTCTAGTTATTTACAATATAGGAAAAATACAAAAAAAGCCTTCTGGGTGGGATTGTAGACAGCTATTAAAGAGTTAATTTATCCTTTAACATTATGTGCAGGCTCTCCTTTAAAAGCATATTAAAAAGTTAACATTACCTTTTTGCTATCCTCCAACAGCCACTTAATTCGCTGGTGATAAAGTTCAATTGCTCTGACAAAATATAGTGCACACATTTTAATTATGCTCTCTCTTGAATGTTATGTCAATTTAAGTTCAGATCTGTTTTTATCATTGGCCAAGTTTTCCATTAGGTGTACCACCATCTTCGACAAATATTCTATTTACAAGGTTCTCAACTGTGATACAGCACTAGTGTTAATTATTTAAATACTTCTTCCTCTAAATTTGTTTAAATATCTAATTGTCTTGAAAAAAAAATGAGATCAGCAGAATGCTCTTTAATTAGTTGTGTTTGGATAAAGTGTGTAATGTGTGTGTACATATGAAGGAAATTTCAGCCAAAAGTCAAGTCAATTCATCCTATCTATTTAGCTTATTGGCTGGAGATGTATTTAATCCAAACCATACAAACTGATTTTTTTTTAATGGTAAAGTCTTTTGATTGTGGAACAAAAGGAGCAAAATTTATCAGTACTGAAAAATGTTTTGGTGATTCTATTACAAACCTCTTTCAATTATGTAACCAATTTTAAAAGATTTATAAAAGATTTAAAAGAGTCCCACTGGCGGGACTCGGGCGGGAGCCGGGAGCCGGCAGCCAGCCCGCCCGCTGCCTGGACCCGGGCGGCAGCCGGGAGCCGGCAGCCAGCCCCCGAGAAATGGATTTCGGATGCATCAGACTTGCTCAGAAATTTTGTCCGTTGCATCCGAAGTCCGTTAAATCGAGGGCCGTTAAATCGAGGGTTTACTGTAACTTGATTTTCAATATCATGCTCATGGTTTTAGAACTGAGAAAAAAGTTAAAAGAAAGGATTTTTATGAAAAAGCTCTTTACTGCAGTTTCATACTGGAGCTCTGAGCAGTCATACTGCTCTCTTACATACAACACAACTCCCCCACTTTTTCTGACCTGCCTGTCCTTCCTGAACAGTTCATATCCATCCATGACAGAACTCCAGTCATGTGAGTTATCCCACCAAGTCTCTGTTATTCAAATTACATCATAATTCCTTGATTGTGCCAGAACTTCCAGTTCTCCCTGCTTGTTTCCTAGGCTTTTTGCATTTGTGTATAGGCACTTAAGATAACTCGCTGATGTCTCAGTATGGGGCAGGAGCCTGCCTCTCTTGCGCTCTCCTGCTCATGCTTCCTCCTGGTATCCCACTTTCCTCAGGGCTTTGGTCTCTTTATCCCGGTGAACTGAGTTTAAAGCCCTCCTCATTAGGTTAGCCAGCCTGCTTGCAAAGATGCTCTTTCCTCTCTTCATTAGGTGGAGCCCGTCTCTGCCCAGCACTCTTTTCTTGGAACACCATCCCATGGTCAAAGAATCGAAAGCCTTCTCTCCAACACCACCTGTGTAGCCATTTGACAACTTCCACGATTCTACGGTCTCTACCCAGGCCTTTTCGGGCCACAAGGAGGATGGACAAGAACACCACTTGTGCCTCAAACTCCTTTATCCTTCTTCCCAGAACCATGTAGTCTGCAGTGATACACGCAAGGTCATTCTTAGCAGTATCATTGGTGTTCAGGTGGAGAAGCAGGAAGGGGTAGCGATCTGAGGGCTTGATGAGTCTCAGCAGTCTCTCCGTCACATTGTTAATCCTAGCTCCTGGCAAGAGCACACTTCTCGGTTTTCCCAGTAAGGGTGGCAGATAGATGACCCAGTCTCCCCGAGGAGGGAGTCCCCAATGACCACCACACGCCTCCTTCTCTTTATTTCTTCCAAAGTCACTATTGTTTTAAAACCATGCATTCTTTCTTTATTGATTAAAAAAAAAAAGTGAGATAACTGACAAGGTAGCCCGGGTGAGATGGGGGTGTGGCTACAAAAAGCACTTATTGAATGACAGCCTTTTGTTGCGTGGGCCATCCTCTGGAGTAGAGTGGCTGGGTGCCCAGCCTCCCCCCAACCACATTCGGTCCATGCTGGAGCTCATTTCCGATTCTGGGACTGCATGGTCATCTGAGCTGCTGAGCTTGCCATGCTGACCAAACAGGAAATGAAATTCAAAATTTCCCAGGGCTTTTCCTGTGTACTTGGCTAGTATATCTGAGTTGAAAGTGCCGTCCAGAGCAGTCATAACTCTGTCATAGCTCCTGGAGGCCAATACCATCTAACTGTGTCTACACTACCCGAAATTCGATCCAGCAAGGTCGATTTTAGCATTACTTCCCTTGCCGGGGAGGACTACAGCAATCGATTTTAAGAGCCCTTTAGGTCGATGGAGCAGGGTTGGTTGTGTAGACGCACTGATTATAAAATCGACCTAATGTGGCTAAATTCGACCTAACCTCATAGCGTAGACCAGGGCTAAGTTTGGAAGAAGGAAATCACTCTTGTACTTTGAAACTGTAGCACATATTATCATATACTTACTCAGACAGCTTGGACTCAAAATCAACAACTGTCTTGGCAGCAAATTCTATCTGTTCTGTGGCATTTCTTGCATTCCTAAAACAAAGTATATATTTAACATGAATAATATAAGCAAACTGATTGATTAAGAAGGGATGGCATTGTACTCACAAAACAATATTGCCTTTCTTTAGGAGATCTTCTAACGTTAATTTCATTGATTCTAAACTATGATTTCTTAGCCATTCATCTGTGGTTTGCACCTCTCTGTGTTGCATTTTCCTCTTTTGCACACTCTGTAGATCAGAAGAAGGAGAAAAGATAAAGGTAGTGATAGGAAACAGCAAGTGTTGTTCAAATGTTGCCAGTGCTGAGGGATGGCAGGAAAGAGGTATTATTTAGTAATTAAATCGCTGACACAAATTCACTTGCAGCAAGCAGGAGGCCTTGGCATCTGGAATAGAAGGAATGCTGCCTGGAGCATATTACAGCAGACATCAAAGAAGATGTCTGCTACATAATTTCAATAGGTATTATAGTCTTATTTCCTCTCAGAACATAATACATTAGCCCTTATTAGTAGCAACATATTCGTGCCCTTCTGCTATGTTGCTCCTAAGCAGCTGTTTCTGTTATGGGAAGTGTCAACAATTCACAGTACAGGAACTCCTCACTTAAAGTGGTCCCGGTTAATGTTATTTCATTGTTATGTTGCTGATCAATTAGGGAACATGCTCGTTTAAAATTGAGCAATACTCCCTTCTAACGTTGTTTGGCAGCCACCCGCTTTGTCCACAGCTTGCAGGACGAACAGCCCTTTGCAGCTAGCTAGTGGGGGCTTGGAACCAGGTTGCACTGGCAGCCCCCCTATCAGCTCTCCGCTCTCCTAAGTTACCTGTGCAGTAGCTGCCCAGCAGGCTATCTCCTAAGTTACCTGTGCAGTAGCTGCCCAGCAGGCTATCAACTGCCGGCAGTTTAGCTGTCCCTCCCCTCACTGCCAAGTGCTGCTCCTGCCCTCTGCCTTGGAGCTGCTCCCAGAGACTCCTGCTTGCTGTGTGGGGGAGAAAGGGCGGGGACTAATGTCAGGGTGACCGCCTGCCCCTTGCTCCTGCACTCCCCTTACCCAATCTTCCATAAAGAAGGGGGACACACAGCACAAGACAGGGCAGCAGCTGGGGCTCAGCTTGCTGATCTAATTAACAAGGCAGTATACTTAAAGGGGAAATGCACATAATTTCTCTCTCGCTCTCTCACACACACACACACACACACACACACACACACAGTGTGCATCTCTGTCTGCCCTTCCTCCTTTCCTGCTGCCTTGTAGAGTGAGAGTGTTTACCCTTGAGGGCTCAGCCAATTGCAAGTTTATAATTTAGCAGTAAGGCATTCCCTGGGAAATAGCCCATCCTCTGACTCCGCCACAACCAAGCTTCACGATCATCATTGCTGTGTACCAGTATTAAATTGTTTGTTTAAAACTTATACTGTGTACAATTTTGTACCCCAGGCCAAAATTTTTGCCCAGCCCTGGAACCTAACCTCCGCATTTACATTAATTCTTATGGGGAAATTGGATTCGCTTAACATCATTTTGCTTAAAGTTGCATTTTCAGGAACATACCTACAACATTAAGTGAGAAGTTCCTGTGTGGAAAGTGTTCTAAGGGGAAATATTGCTTGTCAGCAGTGGTTCTGCAAACAAGCATCTGCTGTACATGTAATTCAGCATGAAATATTTAAACAAATCACTGTGATGCCATTAGAGGTCACTGTGCCTCTTCATTTTTCTGTTTCATAATAGCTTAATTATCCAAAGAATCAATAAGAACCATAAATAAAACGAGGAAGACTTTGTAGCACCTTAGAGACTAACCAGTTTATTTTGGCATAAGCTTTTGTGAGCTATAGCTCACTTCATCAGATGCACAGAATGGAACAGACGTAAGATGCATTTATACACACAGAAAGAAAGAAAAAAAAAGTTGTACATTAGCATACCAGTTCTAAGAGGCTGTTAAATTTAGATGGGCCATTATCAGTAGGATAATTATCTTATAGCCCACGAAAGCTTATGCTGAAATAAACTGGTTAATCTCTAAGGTGCTACAAAGTTTTCCTCATTTTATTTATGAATACAGACTAACACGGCTGCTAATCTTAAACCTAAGAACCATAAGCCACTCCTCTCTCTTTCTTTTCTTTATTATTTTTTAAGAAATAGCCAATAAAAAGGCAGGAGGATGCAAGAGTTCTGTTGCTACATGGAGAAGAGAATAACCATTAAGGATACTGGAGATGATTTTATTGTATATAATATAAACATTTGCTGATGTAAAGAACTGATACTCCTGAGAGTTGATACCTAAAATATATAAAATTAGATACTCAATAGTGTTTGCTCTCATTTCCTTCTCAATATAAACCCAGCAACAAGTGAAAAAGCACATCATGGAGCAGAAAAGTAGGTGGAAATTTCAGTCAGAAAAATCTTATTTGGGGAGTTTAAAACGACACAGGAACAGCTGATAAACACTGCAGCATGTAAATGAAAAGAATTATTATAATAGTTGACCTAGGTGGTCCAGAGACTGCCATTAACCGTAGAACCTATTGTATTTCAAACATTGAATACTCCATAGGGCTGGTAATGATCATGTGTATAAATCTCAATAAGGAAAATGGAAAATTTACTTGCTTCCATTAGCACCACAATGTACTAGGCATTTTCCAATCAGACAAAAAGTAATAGTCCCCGCCTTAAGGAGCTCATAATCTAAATAGAGGGTATAAGAGTAAGGAGTACAACAAATTAGTTGAGTCGTCAAAATGGTCATTGGCCATGTCACCACAATAAGATTAACAGGATTTTAAATGAAAAAGGCAGATCATTTTTATTACTTCTGGAATGTATGCTTCTAAGTCTACTAATTTCCCCACACACATCACAGCAGAAGTGGGTCTTTGCAGAGTTGGCAATGGGTTTTGTTGCAAGGATAGGTTCCTGGGTTAGTGTTTTTGTTGTGTGGTATTCTATCTGCTACCCAAGATCCATAAACCTGGAAATCCTGGACGCCCCATCATCTGAGGCATTGGCACCTTAATAACAGGATTGTCTGGCTATATAGACTCTCTCCTCAGGCCCTACGCTACCAGCACTCCCAGCTATCTTCAAGACACCACTGACTTCCTGAGGAAACTACACCATCGTGGCCACTATGAATGTAGAAGCCCTCTACACCAACATTCCACACAAAGATGGACTACAAGCCATCAGGCACAGTATCCCCGATAATGTCACACAAACCTGGTGGCTGAACTTAGTGACTTTGTCCTCACCCACAACTATTTCACATTTGGGAACAATGTATACTCTGGCACTGCTATGGGTACCCGCATGGCCCCACAGTATGCCAAAATTCTTATGGATGACTTAGAACAATGCTTCCTCAGCTTTCATCCCCTAACGCTCCTACTCTGCTTGAGCTACACTTATGACATCATCATCATTTGGACCCATGGAAAAGAAGCTCTTGAGGAATTCCACCAGGATTTCAACAATTTCCATCCCACCAACCACCTCAACCTAGACAAGTCCATACAAGCAATCCACTTCCTGCACACTACAGTACTAATAAGCAATTGTCATATAAACACCATCCTATACTGTAAACCTACTGACCACTGGATGCATCCGACAAAGTGGGTATTAGCCCATGAAAGCTTATGCTTCAATACTTTAGTTAGTCTTTAAAGTGCCACAGGACTCTCTGTCATATCTATTCAAGTAACACCATCATAGGACCTAATCATCAGCCACGCCATCAGGGGCTCGTTCACCTGCATATCTATCAATGTGATATATGCCATCATGTGCCAGCAATGCCTCTCTGCCATGTACATTGGCCAAACTGGATAGTCTCTACACAAAAGAATAAATGGACACAAATCAGACCTCAAGAATTATAAAATTCAAAAACCAGTCGGAGAACATTTCAACATCCCTGGACACTCAATTACTGACCTAAAAGTCGCAATTCTTCAACAAAAAACTTCAAAAACAGACTCTAATGAGAAACTGCACAACTGGAATTAATTTGCAAACTAGACACCATTAAATTAGGCTTGAATAAAGACTGGGAGTGGATGCATCATTAAACAAACTAAAAACTATTTCCCATGTTAATTTTCCCCCTACTGTTACTCACACCTTCTTGTCAGCTGTTTGAAATGGGCCATCCTGATTATCACTACAAAAGGTTTTTTCTCCTGCTGCTAATAGCCCACCTTAATTGATTAGTCTCATTAGAGTTGGTATGGCAACACCCATCTTTTCATATTCTCTGTATATCTCTATCTATATCTATATATATAAAAAAGTTAAATGATGTATGTGTGCGTGCGTGTATGTACGTGCACTTACTCCTTCCACACCATTTGAGCTAGAGACTTGAAATTTGGTACAGTTATAGGTCTTAGGGTCCTAATCAGGGTAAGAGTCGAAAATTTTTCTAATCTCACCTCTGACGCCCCCCAGGGGTGAAATTCTTTAAAGGCCAATCACATCAGCTGGGCAGCTGCTATTCTCTGTGACATAGTTATGATGTCATAATACCCCCTCCAACGGACCCTGCATTCGCTCAGCTCTCTGCCCCCTCCCCACCTCCGACGGACCCGAGTTGGGTTTGGTCGGAGGGTAAATGAGGTAGGGGTGTCGGGTTTGGTCAGGGGGTGAGGTGGGGGTGTTGGGTTTGGTCGGAAGTTAAGTGAGCCGGGGGTGTTGGGTTTGGTCTGGGGGGGTGGGAAGGTGTCGGGGGGGGGTGAGGTGTGGGTGTTGGGGTTGGTCAGGGGGTGTTGGGTTTGGTGGGGGGGTAAGGTGGGGGTGTTGGGTTTGTTTGGGGAGGGTGAGGAGGGAGGTCAGGGTTGGTCAAGGGGTAAGTGAGGTGTGGGTGTCGGGTTTGTTTGTGGTGGTAGGTAGGGGTGTCGGGTTTGGTTGGGGGGGAAGGTGAGGTGGGTGTGTTAGGTTTGGTCTACGGGGGGTGAGGTGTGGGTGTTGGTCAGGGGGTGCTGGTAGGGGGGTGACGTGGGGGTGTTGGGTTTGGGTGGGGGGGTGAAAATGTGAGTCGGGGTTGGTCGGGGGGTGAAAATGTGAGTCGGGGTTGGTCGGGGGGGGTGAGGTGGGGGTGTCAGGTTTGCTCTCTGCCCCCTCCAACGGACCCCGCACTCACTCAGCTCTCTGTCCCCTCCCCACCTCCGACGGACGCGAGCAAGGCCAGGTATTTTCGCTAGTATACACACACACACACACACACACACACACACCCCTTCCCTCTGTATTTTCCACTCCATGCATCTGAAGAAGTGGGTTTTAGCTCATGAAAGCTTATGCCCAAATACATTTGTTAGTCTCTGACATACCACAATTACTTCTCATTCTTTGTGGGGGGTTTTGTGAGTGCATCCCTGATAGCGATAGAACATTAATTTTCTGTCTCCTCATATATTCCCTTCTAAAAATTTAATGCAAGTACACATCATCTGAGGAATTACTGCATACAGTATTTGCTTACCAGCAGGTCTTGTGTCTGGTTGATGTGCGTTACCAGTAACCCATTATCAGACTCCAAATCTGTTATTGTAATATCATTCCAGGATGATCGGCCTTTCACTGGAACTGTGCCAGATCCCATGCCTACCCTATAAAATAAGGCATTTCAAAAACGTGGCAGTTGTTTGCATCACTTAGAGTGCTGTTGCACCATCAAAGAGTCCATTTATAAAATTGTTCATCGTTACCCATAAAAATTAAACATTCTGGTTTCTGTTGAACAACTAAGAACTCTGATGCTTAATTTTAAGCATCCCAATATACCATGCATGGAAAAATGTAGTTTGCATCACCAGAAATTCATATTTCATTTCCATGTTAGCATTTCCCCTAAGGATTTTGCAATAACATTCTTACCCAACTTTTTCCAAAAACTGATCATTGTCCAGTAGCTGAGCCATTTTTCTGGTTTGTGCATCCATTGTATTTATAACCAAAGATTTAACCTTCTTTAAAAAAAAAAAAAAAGAGACATAACATTAAAAAAAAAAGAGTGGAAGTTTAGAATATCAAGAATAAAAGCTATATGTAAATGCTTGATACAAGCTATCACTTTCTTAAGACTGCAGAAACCATGTACTTAATTGCCTTGAGTGTGACCAAGAAAATTTTAAAAATAATAATAATCAAAGAATAACTTCCACTTATTACATAATATACTTGGAAACCATTTTGCTATAAATTATTCACCAAGGGTTCTATCCAATAAAATATATATCCAAAATTGCTGGAAAATTATGTATGTTGGTTGTGCAACTCTTTCAGGAGAATGGTATAGCCATCAAAAATAAAGAGCTCTGCAACTGAGAATTAGAAATAGGAAGGAGTTTGAGAGCTTATGAAAACCACAACTCACTGAACCCATCTGACTTCTGGTAACTAGAAGCAATGGAAGGGATTTACTATAGCCTTAGGGTTAGTTATGTGCCAGATGCATCACCAACAGTGGCATGCAGGTTGCTACGGTCACAGAGGCAATCTGCTACTTTTGTTCTATGTTTCTTAACGCAGATAAAGGTATTCATTTCTTTTTAAAATTAATATTTTTGCCAGGATATTTAAGAGAAAAGCAACATTTTAAATGTGTTCTGCTTTGGCATAGCAAGATCACACAAGCACATTTAGGTCTCTATGTCTAACTTGCTTGTTTAGGCTGCTTCTGCTATACACTGAATACAGACAAACAGTTCTCTCAGTGGTTTACAATTTTCAGGTCATTCCTGATTTGGAACCAAAAATTCTCCTTTCCCCTTTCTAATTTCATTTTATCAATTACAAAGCATACATAATTTCAAAGTAACATTTCGGTCTTCTTAAATGCTCTTTATTCAAACTCAGTTTACACATCTTCAAGTCTCTTTTCTGTCATTTAATCAGTCTCCTGCTGATCCCATATAGATGAGACTATAAAGCTAAAAAAAAAAAAAAAAAAAAGACAAGACTGAGGGCATCCTGCCAGTATGAAGCACAAATACAATTTTTAAAGCATTTGCTATGTCACCAGACACCCAGGGCAGCACACTAGTCATGGGTACTTTGGGTTTATCTTTTGGTTAGACTGTCCCGGGTACTTCAATAACAATGGTAATTGAACTATTAGAGAGGAAATATATTTTATTTGACCAGCTTCTGTTGGTGAAAGAGACAAGCTTTCGAGCTACACAGAGCTCTTCAGGATTGGGAAACGTACTGGGAAGGTCCATAGCTTAATACAAGATGCAAAAGATTGATAAGCATAAGTAGCTACTGGATTTATGGCTTATTATAACGATTTATAACCGACTAATAACCCCCCACCAGCTAATTCCCTGCTTCCTTTCCTCCCTACGAGTGGGGAGCGGTGGGAACTGGCCACTTCACCTTGACTGGTCCCATGAAATGTGTTAGTTAACTCTCTGCTCCACCTTGTATTCAGTCTGGGAGGAAATTTCCCAACGCTGAAGCGGAGCTGGAAAGTTTGTCCCTCTCTCGCCAACAGATGCGGGTCCAATACAAGACATCCCCTTACTCGCCTGGGACCCGCACAGCTACAACCACCCCGCACACAATGGGACAGTCCGTTGTGTTACGGCTCTTCCCACCCCGGACTAGCCGCAAAGCCTCGAGCCCCGGCGGCCTGACACGCCCAGCGCAGAGCGGCCCGGGGAAGCCCGGGCGCCTCTGAGGGGACTGGGAGCTGCGCAGCCGGAGCGGGCTGAAGCGTTTGAACCGCGGCGGGCAGGCGCGAGCCCGTTCGAGTTCAGCTCGCCCCCCGCTTCTGCAAGACCCCCGCCCCCGCCGCTCTTCGGCCTCACCCGCTCCGCTCCTTCCGCGGCAGCAGCGGGCCGGCAGCGCCGCCGGTCGGGGAAGAACAGGGCAGCCGGCGCTCGCCCGCGGAGCAACCTCCGGCCCGGCCGTGTTACCGCGTCGCCAACAGAAACGGGAGAAACCATTCCCCACCCGGCAGGGACGCGTCCCCCCCTCCCCCTGCTAGGTTTGGTACGGTCCGCTGGGCAGGGCTGCGGCGCTGCAAGCCGACGGGGGTGGGCGTGTAGGGGCCCGGCCTGCCCCTTCCCAGCCCAGCCGGGGGGTGGGGGTGTGTGTGAGAGAGAGTGAGAGTGCTAGGGTGGCCAGAGAGCAGGTGTGAAAAATAGGGACGGGGGTGGGCGTGTAGGGGCCCGGCCTGCCCCTTCCCAGCCCAGCCGGGGGGTGGGGGTGTGTGTGAGAGTGTGTGTGAGAGAGAGTGAGAGTGCTAGGGTGGCCAGAGAGCAGGTGTGAAAAATAGGGACGGGGGTGGGGGGTAAATCGGGACTGTCCCTATAAAATCGGGACATCTGGTCACCCTAGACTGGCAGCTCTCCAGGGCCGCCTCCGGCGGGGGCTGCTCCAAGCAGTGCAGACGGGGCCCAGGCTGTCGTAGACAATTTATTTTGATAAACTTGCTCGATAACAAAAATACAGGTGAAGAAAAGTCTGTTCGTTTGCACAGTCTGGAGCAGCAGGTGCCTGGTCCTCAGCGCCTGAAGAGTGTCCGAGGCTCGGGGAGGAGACCGCGGCTGCACAAGACTTTCCTGTCTCGCCCCGGAGCGCGGTGACCTCTACCGCCGAGGCCGCACGAGCGCGTGGCAGACACACCTCTTGCCTTCATCTTTTCCATCCTTCGCCCCGTTTGCAGGGGACAGCCTAGAGTGGAGCCAGGCTGGGGAAGGGGCTTGGCCTGGGATGAGCTGTAATGCTCTGAAACAGCAGTACCGGTCCGTGGAGTCGGGGACCTAATCCTGGAGCTAAGCGTGTCACTCCAGAGAAACGCCCATTGAAACTAACCGAAAGAGGGTTCTGCTTCAGTAAAGGCAGGAGCAGGATTAGGTGGAGAGTTGTTACAGGATACCAGCATTTTGGACCACTTGTTAAAAGCCTAGACGTTCAGCAATGAAAGTCAAATGATGAATGGGTTGGTAAATGCTTTCAGAGAAACACGCTGCCCAACGGAGAAACTAAAAAAGCTTCCAGTGAGTTATTCCTTCGGTCTTTAAGAAGCATTATACAGACATTTACAATTTTCCTTTTAAAAGTATATTACGTTTCTGATTAGGCCTTGAGGTTAACCAAATAAAAACTACAAAATGCATACATAAATTGCTGTGACATTAAACCTTTCAGGTGATAATGAAATGAAGACTAAACAAGAGTGCTGTGACCTATAATAGAATAAGCTGTCCTTCACAATATATAAAAGGGCTGGCAGAGTCTGAAATGTTTACATAAAACAACAACAAAACAACAACATGTAACATGGATTATTACCTTTGGAGAAGATTCATACGGACACATTTGCTTTAATGAGTTGAAAGTCTACAGATATTTAGGCATGTTCAACAGGAACTTCCTGTAGTTTTAAAAACTAATCCTTGTGCAAATAAAACCTATAAATAGTATTCAGCAGATTTTACAGTGATGCTCTTAGGTATGAAAAGAATGCATACAACTTTAAAACAAAAGTAACAGACAAATTTGACAATGATTGCACCATAGAACAGTGTTTTATATACAGTTTACAGGATATGATTTTCTGCTATAAATTAATACTGTGCTATTTCGTACTTAGTGACCTTATTAAAAAGCAACTATTGACAGCTGTCTCTTTTCACTTACAGGGACATTTTTAATGCAAATGGATCCATCTAGTTGTAGACTGAAAGCCCACAACAGCCTGCTGCTAGCTGAAGCTATGCTGTCTTTCAATAATTCAGAGGATTGGCTAACCCACTATGGTTCCAGCCAGCCATTCATGGACTGGATATGCTTCATGAGAACTGTTTTTTTTTTTTTAATTAAATGGGAATACATTTTAAATATAAGCTTAAATGAATAATAATATTATAGAGGATGTCACTAACTGAAATAAGTAAACATGGGGGAAAATTCTTAGCAGCTGAGAAACTCTTCCCCCATCCCCATGTCTGTAATCCAGTTAAAATACTTTACAGAACTATTTACAATAAGACTGACATTTCTGAGGGGGGGGGGAAGCTATTAGCTTATCAAATTAATTAGTGAGCTATGATTCATTGTTAACACATTATATTAGGCTATACCACCAGTCTTATAACACTGCTGAAAACATTTAGACCCCCATCCTGCAGCTGGATCCACCCAGAGTGCATCCATATACAGAGCTCCACTGATATCAGTGAAGCTCTGGATTGCCTGTGCAGGTATGAGGGCAAGATCAGGATCTAAATTAGAAACCAATCAAATCTGAACTAGCAGTTCCAGATGAGAATCTAGCTGTATACTCTTATACTTCAGAAAAATTGAGAGACTGATGTGAAAGCGTCCCTTGGCCTGTGAGTGAACTAAGAGCTTTTTCTACAACCCAGAGAAAGTGACCCAATACATTACTCAGGTAATTTTTCCTCACTGAAATACTTCTAATGGCATACCGTTCAATATAATTGTATAACATAACATATCTCATTTTTAACTCGTGTTTTTGCCTGGATAGCTATTTTTTCCAAAATAACTATAAATACATTTCAGAAGCAATATAATCATTCTTACAGAAAAATGTACTCAGTTTCACATATGCTTTAAAAAAAAGCATAAGTTTAAGTAAATGCAGCTTTTTTCATAAGTACATTTGGACAGACACTGTTGTCAAGAGATACATTTGTCAATACTACCCCACAAAAAGATTAAATATTAACTGGGGGATAAGGGCTTGATCCTGCAAGTAAGCTGCCTGGCACATAAATCAAAGTTTTGTGCTAATAAAGGTCAGATTTTAAGTGAATATTGAAGTATACAGCACTATGCATGGATCCAAGGGTTATACAGTTCTTGTATTTAAAGAATGTTGATTTCAGGGGAAAAAACTTACACTCTAAATTCAGATGGTCCTTATGCCCACATTTTTATCGTCAACTTTAGTAAACAAGGCATATGGACATTAAAAACAGTTATATTGCTCATTTTAGGTAAAGAAGATGAATTAACTTAATACAAGTGAAAATAAATTCATGCAACTTTACTACAGAATAGCATTTTTACAAGTTGACCTAAAACACTGAATGTTATATGCATTGGAAAAATTTACCTATGGTAAATTGCTGTGCTTGAATATGTATAAATAAATTCATTGTTAATGTAACAAACAAAGCAGTAGAAAAGAGACTCCCTGTACAACAGTTGCTAATAATTTAAATAGTGTCTGTTTTCCAAATTAGGATTTTAACTTTAAGGTATGACATGATCTCACCTTCTACCCTCATATACAAATAAATTACCATACAAAGAATTTTAGCTTAACTTAAAATTGCACCTAGAAAGGCATGGGATTGTTTGTACCTATTACAAAAACCTGTTAAAATCAAGGGCTGCTACAAAGAATGAGGTAAACTGAAGACTCTCAGCTATGTGGCCTTCAGAGAAATGGCTTTTTTCTATTGAGTTCTAGGTTTTGCACACCACAGTGTTCTGCTAGCAAAGCATTCTGATTTATCTTCCAGGAACTGTGTGTGTGTGTGTATATATATATATATATATACATATATACACACACACACATACATACATACACACACTTACATAGTATACTGCATCAGCAATATATATATATATGTGTGTAAATAAATATAAAGGACTTCTCTCCCCCAATGTTTCTTAGTGTTTTACTACAGCTGGGGGGGGGGGGGGGATGTCATTTTTGTTGTTAAACACATTGTAAGGAATATATTTTGATCTATTGGCTTCTTGATGCAGTAATGCAAGATGGATTCATTTTGGTGCTAAAGGCTTTGCTCATCAGAAAGAAGATGTAAAATGCTAATCTCCTAAATCGTGAGGCCAGCCTCACTTGAACTCTTTTGCAACCTTCTGGTCTACCACAAGGTTTATAAATACTTTGATTTTCAAATTGTTAGACATTAAAAACAGATACAGTGACATGGGGCAATATGCTTCTCAGTGTAAAGCATTCTTCTTCACTAGTCCCTATCACAGTGCAGACCTGACTGCATTAATATGCTCAGGAGATTAGTCCATGATGTCTGTATTTGGTTATGGGAAAGGCTCTTTTTTTTTTTTGTAATCCAAAGTGCATAGTGAGAACAAGTCAAAGCATTCCTCTTTTCAGTAGGCATTTGATAGTCTGACCTAGGCTTTCTCCTGAGAATGCAACTCTGATATCTTGCTCTCCTCCAAAACAAACTCATGCAGTTCAGATATTCATCAGCCAGGTAAACAAACTTTGCCGGCAAATAGAAGTCCCACTATTGTAAAGAAAATGGATAAAACAAACAGTACATATGAGGACCCAACCACTGTGTTGTTGGGCAATTTATATGGTTGACCTCCAACTTCATTGATGTAAAATCCTATTGGAAATATTAGGGCTGCCATGCAGAATAGGATCACTGCAAAACAAACAAAATCAAAGTTAGCATCTTGTTGAAAGTCAAAACATTAGCCAGTTTGTAGGGCAAATACTGAAGAGAGAACAAATATCCATGTTTTGTTCTGTACTAACAATGGAAGGTCTGAGGTCCACCAATGCTTAACTCACAGGAAACTGATCATGTGGGACATACCCTGATCTTAATAGATCCCTGCTCTCTGTTCCAGGAAAAAAAAAAAAAAACAAGTTCCTGGCAGTATGCAATGGCACAAAGTTCATTCTTCACCCCCAGTTTATTAATCATTTGAACTATGTTCAGAAATGCAAGATGTTAAAGAACGATGAATTTTGGAGGACACATGCTTCCACCATTCATAAATCTAATTCCATCATTATGCCTCAAAGCATTTTACAGGTAGTCATTTCCCACTAAAGGTCAATGTAGACTAATGTTCAACATTGAAGAAACTCACTCTCCATTATTAAAAAGAGTTGCCTTTTCCCAAATGTAGTTGCCCTCTCTTATTCTGCCACACAAAGGCTTTACACATTTTCGGTGCATATTTTGCTACAACAGAAAACACAACTGTGTGCCACTACAGTTTCCTTTAGAGTAGAAAACAATGGTTTATTTTAATTGAATGCGGAGACGTTCAGCCTAGAGCACAAATAAAACATTGTGTTGAAATCGAACGTCCTCTGTAACAGGCTTCAGAAGTTCAGACTACACAAATACAGCGCACCAAGCAATTGATTATTTTTTTTAATTTCACTTGAACAGTTATATTAATATGCCTGGATGGTGTTGCTTAAAACACATATCACTTTGTGTTCACACAAAAAACTTGTTAGTCACTATAAAAGCCACTTATTAAAATGATATAAGTGATTTCATTCCTTCAGATACTAATATGGACTGACATGGCTTGCAATACATTTTAAATACGGTATGTTGTCTTTTTAAGTTGATTAGGAAGTTGAGACAGCAGCTGCTGCCCCAAGTTCTCTCTCTCTCTCCATCCGTGTCCCCACCCTGCTCTATATGGAGAAGGGATAAGCAAGGTGCAGGAGCAGTGAGGAGGGGGACACCCAGACATTAGCCCTGCCTCCCTCCCCTGCACAGCAAGCAAGAGGCCCCGGGAGCAGCTCCAAGGCAGAGGGCAAGAGCAGCACATGGCAGTGGGGGGGAAGGACAGCTAAACTGCTGGTAAATTGATAGCCTGCTGGGCAGCTGCCACACAGGGAACTTTGGGGAGCTGATCTGGGAACTGCCGGTCCATCCTGGTTCCAACCCCCACTAGCTAGCTGCAACGGGCTGCTCTTCCTGCAAGCAGTGGACAAAGCAGGCGGCTGCCAAACAATGTTAGAAGGGAGCATTGCTCAACTTTAAACAAGCATGTTCCCTAACTGATCAGCAACATAACAAAACAATGTTAACTGGGACGACTAAGTGAGGAGTTACTGTACTCTACCCAAATCCACTACACAGCATCCAATCTTGTCTAACTCTGCTGACATCCTCTGTGTTTCTGCAAGTGCTTATGGCATAAATAAATCTATTTTGCATTGACCATGAGAGTCTGCAGCATACTAAGATCTTGACCAACGCATAAAATGATGTCCTGACTGGGCTTTTCTACGAAGCAACATGATTTTTTTCATGATATAAAGATCAGATGTTGATTGTTTTGATGCTGTATATAAGACCATATAAATAGGTGAAAAATAGTATTGGGCAGATATAGAATTAAGTGGTTGAGTCATACTGTAGGAACTGAATTTTATAATTGTTATAAGAACTGATGTAAACTTTGATTTCATTCTGCCAGCAACCCTTTTTGAATAACAAAGGAATGACTGTAAGACTGGGCTGCTGTTTTCCATATGCATTACTATTAACTGTTATGAAGTTTAGCACAGTGAGAGACAAAATTGTGTCTTGTGTCAATGATAAATAGATTAGAGAAATGTTGAGGGCTTGAAGCCAATGTGAATTGTTTTAGTTATAAGATTTAGCAAGCCTTAATTTGAAATGTATTCTGCTACTTTGAAGATTTCTGTAAGAGATTGTTCTTTGTGTGAATGAAGAATGCATGCATCAGGAAAAGATAAAGTGTGAAAGCCACCGAAGTGAGAGATTTAAGACCAGGAAATAATCAGAAAACATGTTAAGCAGCATTGAGGACCTTAGAGGTGAGGTAAGCACCCCTCCCCCCCTCAAAGGGGGGACAATAAATAGGAGATAATGGGAAACCCAACAGTAACCATCAAATGATGACAGTGGGAAACCCCAAGATTAACACCACTTAAGGACGAATGATTACAGGATGACATTGCAAAATGCATGGACTCAAATGGGAATTTACGAGTATAAAGCTGGGGTGTTTTTGCCATGAAACTATGGGTTCAGTCCTGCAAAGCCTCAGAGCATCAAACCATGACGGACAACAGCCCTGCTCCGTACTTGTGCTCAGTCTAACTGGCCATTAGATTGACTTGAGCTACAACAAACTGGTAACTATAAACATCAACTGGCAGGACTTGTATGCATGGTGTGGGTCTAAAAAGCATATGAAAACTGTTGTATTCTTAATAAACATGGCATATATTAGGTTTCCTCTTATAAAGGATCCTGTGTGCTTTGTATAGCATAACAATACAAGGCAACGATTAGGCTTCCTTTGCTTCTGCAAATCAACTTTTATGCTTCATCTTGAAATACAATTATTCACTGTGATTTAACTAAGAATTTCCAGTACTCACTGACCCAACAATTAAGCCTACAACTTTGGGTGAAGAAAAAAAAAACCCACCCCAAACAAATCTGCATTGCCCCACAAAAACTAAGCCTAACTTACACCAAATCATCTTCCCTCCTTGGTAAATCAATTCTAAAACCTATTCACCTCAAAAATAAATTTAACCACCGAATCTGCAGTGTACAGAAAGTCCTTGTACCAGGGTTCACCCCCAGCCGGTGGAAAGAACAGCGGCTCTAAGGAAGCTCTACTCCTGGCCTCACCTTCCCATCCTGTGAAAAACATGTAGGCTCCAGCTGCTCTGCTTCCTCCTGAGAAAGGTGTGATGGCTGTTCTGATTCCTCAGCCTTCAGAAACAAAACCAGCAGTTCTCCTTTCCCACTCAGCCCACAACTGGATAAGATCTCTAGTCTCTCTAGATGAGCTAAAGGGTGCTAAAGAGCAGCTCAACAATGCAGGAAAGGAGAAGGAAGGAAAATACCAGTGCTTCTTTTCTGACTCTCCTGCTAAGGGACCTGCTATGGGTCACCAGGAAAGGAAAAGCCTTGGCACTACGAGCCAGAGTAGGTGCTCCGCAGTGGGCACACCTTCACCTAAAGTGTAATTGTGCTGTTTCTTAATAAAAATCAATTAAAAAAAATTATCCATGTCTTACTGAAAATTTCCTTTCTCGGGAGTAATGGATCTATGGCCCTCATAACACTGGGACTCTATACCTGTGGTCTTCAAAGTGGGGTGCGCGAGACTGACCCCGGAGCCGCCACCAATCCCACCCAGGAGACCGCCAAACTCGGAAGCAGTCTATTTTTGTCCCGCTGAAATGCTGCAGAAAACGGAAGCTTTCTATTCGGCAGCATTTTGGCAGACATACCCTGGGGGCCACAAGTAGAGGCGGGAGAGCGAAAAGGGGCCGTGGAGACAAAACTTTGAGGAATGCTGCTCTATGCAGCTTTGGTAGCAGACCAAATATATCAGAGGTGTAGCTCCACCTCTAAGAAACCACCAGTCAACACTTCCAAAACCTAGGAAAAGCTAAGCACTCTATATAATGGAACTTAAGCAGTAAGGCTAAACAGAACAATCCTCAGACAGAGCAAGCAATTCAATGAATAATCAACTGAGCACCAATTCAATGTTTTTTCCCCAATTAACAACCCATTAAGGGTAGGTTGGATCTGTGGACCTCATAACCCCAAAAAAGGAAATTTTAAAGGCAAGACAGATACGTTTTCCTATTTATTCATAATGAGGTCCACAGATCTGACATTAGGATTTTTATAGCAGTTGTCCACTTGGTGGCACAGGGGAACTATACACAGTAAAGTACAGATAACCCTTTCCTAATAGAAACTAAATTCTACAGCAAGGAGCATCCAGTTACAGAAGACAGCATCAGACAACAACTGGATGTGACCAGGTGACTGCTTTACAGATTTTTTTTGTCTGAGGCATATGATCTATTAGTCTATGAAGCTGCTACAGCATTGAGGGAGTGAGCTCTAATATTTGAAGATGAAGTTAGGCTTTTTGACTCGCATGCTTTTGAGATACAGTATCTCAGCCCCTATAAATGGATGATTTTGAGGCTCTCTTTCCCTTTAACACAAGATAATTAAGCACAAACAAAGCATTTGTCTCTCTGACCCGATCTGTGTGGTAAATATATTCTTTGAGAGCTCTGCAATCATCCAAAGTATGCCACAATTTCTCTGGAGTGCGATGGATCTGGACAGAAGGATGGAAAAACAAATTCCTGTGTTCTAGCATCTATGGAATCTGGAGTTACCCTGACTTCAGACTAAAGATTTAGTTTGTATATCCTTTTAGGCTTATGAACATGCAGTACTGAAGTTCCAGAAAGAGAGCTCGTAACTCAGACACCGTGCACAGGAACATGAGTTATTTGGGCATAAGCTTTCCTGGGCTATAACCCACTTCCAAAATTTGTTATTCTCTAAGGGTATGTCTTCACTACAGCAGTAGGTCGATTTCCCTTAAGTCGATTTTCTAAAGTAGACTTTATAAAGTCGACTTAGTGCGTCCCCACAAAGCACAGCAGGTCGACAGTGTCTGTCCTTAGAACTTTTGCAAGGGTCGACATAGCCAGCATTGCACTGTGGGTAGATATCCCACAGTGCCGGGAGTCCCCAGCAGGCACCACCTTTCGGGGCAGCCAGGCACGCTCCCCAGGGGACCAGCCCCCCGCCCGAGCAGCTCCGCGGACCCCCCCCCCATGCCCGCCCGAGCAGCTCCGCGCCGGCTCCCTCCCCCCCGCTCGGGCGGGCTGGGGGGAGGGGAGCCGGGGCGGAGCTGCTCGGGCGGGCACGGGGGCTCCGCAGAGCTGCTCGGGCGGGCACGGGGGCTCCGCAGAGCTGCTCGGGCGGGCACGGGGGCTCCGCAGAGCTGCTCGGGCGGGCACGGGGGCTCCGCAGAGCTGCTCGGGCGGGCACGGGGGCTCCGCAGAGCTGCTCGGGCGGGCACGGGGGCTCCGCAGAGCTGCTCGGGCGGGCACGGGGGCTCCGCAGAGCTGCTCGGGCGGGCACGGGGGCTCCGCAGAGCTGCTCGGGCGGGGGGAGCCGGCGTGGGGCTGCTCGGGCGGGGGGAGCCGGCGTGGGGCTGCTCAGGCGGGGGGGGGGGGGGGGAGGTCCGCGGACCTGCTCGGGCGGGCACGGGGGGTCTGTGGAGCTGCTCGGGCGAGGAGAGCTGGCGCGGGGCTGCTCAGGCGGGGGGGGGGGGGGCGCGGACCTGCTGGGACTGGTGGCTGGTCCCCTGGGGAGCTAACGGGCATTGTGGAAGGTCGGAGGCTTACAGTCACATGCATCCTCACTAATTGACAATCGACCCAGAGAGAGGTCGATTTCAGCTACTCCTCGTTAGGGAGGAGTACCAAAGTCGATTTTAAGGTCTCTTTAAATCGACTAAGGGCATGCATGTGAGGACGGGTACAGGCTTAAATCAACTTTTACCTTGCTAAAGTCGACGTTAAGCCCTAGTGGGGACCAGGCTTAAGGTGCCTCAAGGACTCCTCGTGGTTTTCTTTGCTAACACGGCCACCCCTCCAAAACCAGAAAAATGACTGGTCATCCAAAAAGGCCATTTTAATGGTTAGAAAGTAATGAGACACCTTCATGAACTGTCCAAATGGAGGGCTTCTAATGACACTGAGAACCAGCTTGGAATAAAAATCAAACAAAAACAACCCTTTATGCACACCAGAAAGATGTAGAAGAGATACCTAGATATTCAGCATTTTTCTGAGGAAAGCAGTAAGATTAAATTCACTACCTGTCTATTTCACTACAGATGCCAGACAGATAGCAACTTGATCTTCGTGAGTCTGAACTGTCAGGCTTAACACTAATTCCTTTGAAGAAATTAGCAGATCTGTGGTCCCAAAGCAGATGTGGGGGGGGGGGGGGGGGGAGGAGGGTGAAACCCTGGTGCTAGCCCCAGTGGTTAAAACTCAACCAGGCCCTTAAATAGGCTGAGGTAGTAGATTTATTTCTGGAAGTGAAAATTCAGAGTATTAGATCTCTGAATAACCTCTTTGACTTAAGAGGCTCTGGTTCAAGAACCAGACACCTGGGCTCAAACTGTCTGAATTCTGATTGGCCTTCAGAATAGCATATCCCTTATGAATTAAAATCAGGTGGGTGGTCTTTGTACTATATCAAGGAGACTGTAAAACCAAAACTGCTTTGGTCAGAATGGGGATTCCAGAATCTTTCCTAATCTTCTGTAGCATTCTGATGTGAAGAAGAAAAAGGGAGGTAAGGCATATAAGAATCCCTTTTGGCTATCTTTGCAACAAGGCATCTCTTGCCTTAGTTCTGTGATCCCACTGGCAAGAGAACACCACAAACCTTGTGATTCAGGTGGGAAGCAAAAAGAGACCTACAGCTGAGATACTAAATATCTTTATCAGGAGATGAAACAAGGGAGTGTAGGTCCCATTCTGGAGGATCAAAGTTTTGCCAGCTGCATCAGTCAGCCATAACATTCAATTTTCCCTTGGATGTGAAGGTAACAAGTTGAATGCAGATTCTCCTTTGCCCACCTCATCAGGAGGTGAGCTTCTCTTTTGAAGAACTATAGTCCTTATTCCTTTTCTCTGTTGAGGTATGGACATGGCTGAGGTGTTGTCTGTCATAGTCAGTACATTAGGTAAATTCGGATGTGGGAGCAGAGCTTTGAAACCATACTGGATTGCTCTGAGCTCTCACCACTTTATGCTGTGCTTTTTCTCTTGTTTGGACTAGACCCCTTGGGCAGTCCTTGAACCCATGCATGTCATCAGAGGGCAGGTGGAAGGAGATACAATGTTACGTTTTCCCTCTTGGCCTTCTCTGCCATGTCAATACATGTCAGTGTGCAGTGCATACCGAGTCCTCCAGCGACTGAGGAGAAAGGGAATCCTCTCTGTCAATAAAAGTGGATCCTGACAGCTTGGGGAGTTTAAGCCATTAGTTTCCCTTTTCTTTTTCCCTAAATTCCTTCTGTGGCTGGGATGAGCTGGTCTGCCTGCCTGCAGCTGGAGATGCAAATGGAAACTGGCAGTTTCTCAGAGGTGAAGCCAAACTTCCACTGCCTGATAGATTTTGTCTGCCTCCAAGGCTGCATAGAGCAGTGGTTCTCAACCTTTCCAGACTACTGTACCCCATTCAAAAGTCTGATTTCAGCCCCAGATGGGGCTTGGGCTTGAGCCCCAGATCTTGGGCTTCAGCATGTAACTTAGCTTTGTGGGGGCCCTGCTTGCCACCCCTAATGCTGGCCTTGCACTTGCTACCCCCCTATACCTACCCTCTGGTCAAGAAACTCTAATATAGTATACAGAGCAGTACAAACAAGTCACTGTCTGTATGAAATTTTAGTTTGTACTGACTTCACTAGTGCTCTTCATGCATCCTGCTGTAAAACTAGGCAAATATTTAGATGAGTTGATGTGCTCTCTGGAAGACCTCTGCATCCCCCCAGGGGTACATGTAACCAGTGTCATGGATCTGTGTATCTTATTACAAATAAGACAAAACAGCTTTCATGAGACTTGTAACAAAACAGAGCTGGCATCAACCCTGCATCAAATGTTCACAGGAGGATACTTCAGCGGGGCTGGTTTCAGGGCAATAATGAGACCTAGGTCCACCAATACCCTCCTCCATATGGGGGCGGGGGAAAGGCTTCAACAACTCCCTTATGCCAGCCAGCCAGCAGTGAGTACCAGCCACAGCAGCCAAATTAAGAGATCAAATGACTCAGGAACAGCCTAACCTTCCCCATCCTGCACACTCAGTTCCTTGGACCACTTTGTGACGTTCCCTGAAGGGAACAGGAGGGCTGGAGACTACCATGGTCTGGAGGTGTACTTCTTTCTTCCTCTACTCTGGGGCTTCAGCAGGTGATCAGCACTGTGCCTATAAAGCCAGGATCCCAAAGATCTTCCCTTGATTCTCAGCCACTTCTGGATACCAAACCCCTGATTTTAAAGAAGAGGATTATTTCCACAAAGCAGGAATTTAAAAGGAAAAGCATTGTGTCTGATCAGGGCAGAGTTTTACCACTCGTCTCTGACAACAACCCCCACCCAGATTAGTTTAAAAAATAAAATTCTACCAGTTAACTCTTCAGACAGGCTTACTTCGTAGCTGAAGTCACTTACTTCCAGTGAATGCTATCCAGCGGGCATATTTAGTAGCTTCTCTTCGCCAGTGGGAAGCCACTAGCAAACCACATGTGACAGTCAGTGAAATGATTCCCATAATGATGAAAAATAACGTGGTGACCCACTCAGGAGGCAACCGTGGAGGAATACAGGTCCTGTCACGTCCATGGATGGTTTGACACTGTCGCACAAGGCCAACCGTGAGTGCACCTGAAAACACAGAGAGGTAAGTCTTAGGAGGATTTACTTTTCCAGAGTAATATTCTGAGATAGCCCATCATTGGGGAAGATGAGGAGCAGTGTCATACCAAGACTCAGGCTAGCCAAAGAGGGTGGATGTGGCTCCTATGGAATCTGTCAATGTCATTCAATGTCAGCTGGAGTGGTGAGGGTGGTGTGAAGGGGAGGGTCATTTAGGTCATTTCCAAATTTCTAGTGTCAGGTGAGATTCCTCTGGCATTCCTCTAATTTCCTCCTGCTAAGCAAGGAGGGGGGAAAAATAAGACTCCTCCCTCAGGAACCCCCTGTGAGTCAGCTGGTCTAGTGGCTGCATTTTGCTCAGCACAATATTTGGAAAGGTAACAAAGTGTTTCTCCACACCTGCAAATACAACTTTACTGCTGTAAGGCACTATGCATGTGTGTGTCTAGATTATAGCTAGAATGTGTCTTTTGAAGGATGCTCTTGAGAATATCCCTTTCAGAATTCTTTCATCCAAGCAGGCTAGGTTGGTTCTTTTGATAGATAAGCAGGCAAGTTATTAAATACATTCTAGGGTTTCTATATTACCAGAGATTGAAAAGGTCACTTAATCCATTCAGTACACAGGATGCAAGAGAATGGGTCTAATTATTACAAATATTCTAATGTTGTGCCACAACCTGCAGCCTACAGGGGAAAAAAGAAACTGAGGTAATTAAAAAGTTATAGTTTACCTCCAGATTGGTAATGGAAGTCACTTATCACACAGAATATAGGAAAGACAATAATGCAATGCATAGAGTTTTGTAAGCGGCACAAGATTAGATACTTTCCATTAAACCCCAATAGTTTTCAATTTAAGTTTAAATTTACTTCTTTCAAGACTAGTAGCTGGAATTAGGGGTGTTGGGGATGCAACAGGGTTTCCATCATATACAGCATTTATAGTTTTGTTCAATGGCTTTCAGCACCACCGTTATAAAAATTGTTGCAATGCTACTGCTTTCTGTGAGTCTTGAAAAGTTTTTACAGTCCAGGGCTAACTGCAAAACTTAATTTATTGAAAAATTTGAGCCCAAGCATAACAGATTCAAAGAGACTGTCTACCGGTGTCTCTAAAATCTTGAATCCTGCATTTTTGTGGTACAATCAATTCCACCCTTACTCCCAAATCCTTTTCACATGTAAAGAGGATTTCTTTTTAGCGCCAAATCAAAGGTAAATTCAGCAGTGCATAGTATTATCTTACATTAGTTAAAAATCAACATCCGCCCCCTCTCCCCCCAATATTAGACATTGTAAACAAGTGTTGCTATACTTAAAAGGATACTTTTAAAATGGAGAGAGGAGGAGGTTGGACAATACATACAATGGGACTGGGAAACTGAACTCCTGTGCGTCATTCAGGAGTGCAAAAGATTTCTGTATCCTATTCTCAATGGTTTTCCAAAAAAAGAAAATATGCAAATCAAAAAACCCAACTCACTGACCAGAACAATGGCTGGTGTTTACACCTACCCTCCAGGATGTCAGAGCCAGAAATAGGCACCAAGCTCCTTTTGTGAGTGCACAAAGAGTGCCTGCTCATGCTCCCAGAACTCCTGCCCAGCAGAGTCCAAACACAGTAATAAATATTTTTGAGTAATAAAATAGTGTACTAGGTCAGATTTTCTCTTTCTGCTGGAACATTTTAAAAACATGAGCAGAATTAGGAATAAGCAAGTTGTGAATCAACTTTGTTCAGGTTGTGGACCCTATTCAGATATGTCCCTTTAGTTACATGGTTTAACAAAACTATTCAGACAGGTTGACTTCTCTTGTCACAGACTTAAGACAACCCTGTAAATGGACCTACAACCAAGGAAGTTACAGCAACAAGATTATCCCATATCTTGGAAAAAAAATTAGTTTCTGCTCAGACATATAGAGGTGTGTAACAGTGGGATTGATGTAGGTCAGAATTCAGGAGCATACCGGCAGAGTTACAAAAGGAAGTTTGCATTGTACCTACATATATAGGACATGGCTCTAGTCTTTGCAAGAACTGCACCAAACTTGTGTGTGTAATTTAAAGTGTTCTCTGCATGTTAATGTAAAACAATGTTGACAATGACCAATATCTGTTTTACATACATTATCTGATATAGCTGTAAAACTAATCTGAAAAATTTTCAAAATAAAATCACTTAAAAATTTCTAGTGTACACCTTCTAAAAATGAAACCTACATCTATCTCTGAAGAATTTTTTAAGGTTATAACTACCAACAAGAATGCACTTTTATGTAGATATCCATGATTAAAGTGAGTCTTCCTGACTAATGATTTAATTCAAATCCATTCTGGCTACTGCTAACTGAGAAAAAAGTGACGCCAAAGACACAGGAGAGGTTCACATCTGTCCAGGCATATGGGTGAAAGAAACAGTGGTGGCACGTTTTCCTCGGAACATCGGTGACGTTGGGGGGAGAGGCTGGGAGCGCAAGAATGCTCTGGTTGATGCCGCTAGAAGAAGATTCTACCCCAAGGCTCCACAAGGTGGCACAATATCCCATAAGTGGGAATTTTCAGAGCCACTTGAACTGCTTAGAAAGCCTTAAAGCAGGAGTGGACAAATGTTTTGGCCCGAGAGCCACATTGGGGTTGCGAAACTATATGGAGGGCCGAGTAGGGAAGGCTGTGCCTCCCCAAACAGCATGGCCCCTACCCCCTATCACTTCCTGCCCTCTGACTGCCCTCCTCCGAACCTCCAACCCCCCCCTCCCTGCTTCTTGTCTTCTCCCAAGATCCTCCACTCCTAACTTCCCTCTCCCAGACTCCACCCCATCCAACCCCCACTCCCTCCAGCTCCCTGTCTCCTAACTGTCCTGACCCCTATCCAACCCACCACCCCACGGCCCTCCCGCAGCTCCCCCACCTATCCAACCCCTATCCCCCGTTTCCCATCCCCTGGCCCCCCTGCCCCCCAGAACTCAATACCTCTTATCCAACCCCTGCTCTCCTTCCCATCCCACTCAGAATGGCAGGAGTTTGCAGCTGTGCGGCCTGGCCAGAACCAGCCACACCTCCCAGAGCGCTGGCAGTGCAGTGAGCTGAGGGTGCAGGAGAGGAGGGATGGGCCAGGGGCTAGCCTCCCCAGTTGGGAGCTCAAGGGCTGGGCAGGACAGTCCTGTGGGCCAGATGTGGTCTATGGGCCATAGTTTGCCCATCTCTGACTTAGAGGAAGAGTATTGGACTGCCTAGCTTCATACTTAAGAGAGTTAGCCACTATAGAAATGCTCTGCATTTCTTCCCTCTCTCTTCAAAGTTCTTTACAAACATTAACCCTTGACACCACTGTGAACAGATACGTAAACCAAAAGAGAGGTGTTAAACTTCTGATCTTGTTCCCATTGTGGCAACAATCCTGCTGACTGCAGACTTCAGCAGGAGCAGGCCTGGGCCCACAGTGAATTGTCCAAGGCCTTAGAGCAATGGTTCTCAAACTTTTGTACTGGTGACCCCTTTCATACAGCAAGCCTCTGAGTGTGACCCCCCCGGTACATTAAAATCATTATATAATTATATATAGCACCATTATAAATGCTGGAGGCAAAGCAGGGCTTGGGGTGGAGGAAGACAGCTCACCATCCCCCTACGTAATAACACACCCCCAGTTTGAGAACTCCTGCCTTAGAGTCTTGTAAATTCTGTCTGACATGCAATCACTATTGCTACTGAGTTACATACGCATGCACATGCCAAAGGACAACAGTGAATATTTGTCAAACAATTCAACACAAAAACATTTCTACATGTGTTCAATCATTTCAACCACGTGCCTAATGTAAACAGGCAAATTAATATCTGGCAGCTGCCTGATATACTAACTCAGCAAAGGAAATCACAATTAGCCTTCTATAGCCCACTGACAAAAAGTGGGATAAGACAAGGCAAAAATACCGGCCCAGATGTAGTTTTACACCAATATCTGTGGGACACTCCACCTGTAGCTAGAAAACAGCCACTACTTCACTACTGGGAGTCATTAAGTTCTATCTAATGTATAGAATGAAAAGGCATTTGTCACTCAGAGTAAGAATTGTAGCACAATAGCTGGAAATTCAGTAAATGTTCAAAGGTGCTGGATTAAACTGCTGTGGAAACAGAAACTCTTTTTAGTCACAGAACAGATACAGCACAGGAACAGGACCTTGCATCCTCACAGTGCCCACTAACTACTCTTGAGGGAATTCTGCGCCACAAAATAAAAAATTCTGCAACAACAACAACAAAAATTCTGTGCACAATATTTTCAAATGCTGCAAAATTTTGTATATTTTATTTGTCAAAACAACACAATATAATCACACCAGTTTCAATTATTTGTGGTCATTTATTTCAAAATTCATGTCAGCAAGTACATCTGTAACAATACAGATAACAAAAAAGATTCAGAAAATGTTTTTTGACAGATTCCTTACTAGGCATATTAATACAGAACTCTGAGCAATAATTAATTTAAGCTACAATACAAGATCATATTTCCTGCACTCCCCCCATTCCCCAGAAGCAGTGTAAATCCTTGGGGGAAGTCAGGGGTAACTGAGGAGCTGAGGGAGAGGAAAGTAAATTGCTGAGAAGGAGCTGGGGTATGAACTTGGAGGGCTGTTGGGTATGGGTGGGAAAAGTATGGAACAGGTTTTTTTGGGGAGCCTGGGGGAGACCATTAAGGAGCTTCCCCCACCGTACTGGCTGACCCCTAGCCTCTCCCATTTAGTCAGGCACGTGTCCCTGTACCCTCCCCCATCCCCATGTGTCTGTGCCCCCACCCAGCCATCCCCTGTCCCTATGTAGCCCTCCTTCCACATCACCATGTAGCCCTGCTCCTCCCTCCAGCTCTGTGCCTCCACTCCATTCTGCCCCTACCCCAGTCTGTCCTCCCCCACTAGCCCTTATAAGCCCCTGTCTGACCCTCCCCCCCCCCCATCCCCTGCACCCAAGGCTGTCTGTCTTCCCAAAGCCCGTCTCCTGACCTGGCCTGGCAGGCACTGGGAAGGCAGGCTCTTTCTCTTCCCTAGCTGGCTGGGAGCAGCTGCTGTGTTCTATCACCACATCACCCTCTGGTGGGCAAAAGGCACTTTTCTGCAGACGCTTTTTTCTGTGCAAAAAATATATATATAAAAATATACCCGTCTCATTAATTATGCACACACAGTGGTGTGGAATTCCCTGGGAGTAACTAACACACACTGAACTAGAGGGACCACTTGAAGGAATGGGAAAGAATCTGTTTCCACAGTATGTCTAATCCCAGGCTCTCTGCTGAGACTGTCAGCAAGGGCATCAACTAGTCCTGGAAATAGTATAGAATAGATATCTGGTCCACTAGGAACTGGATTCAAATGGCCAATTCCTTTCACATAGGTCAAACAGCCTTCACAAGTTAACAAGTCAGTCTCTACTGACTTGGGATGGATGACTTGGGGGTAATGCAGGGGTGGGAAAGGGTTATGAAACCTTTAATCTCTAGGTTACTGGTTTAAATTGAGCCCAACAGAAATACTGTCATTTTTAAACGCAGCATATTTATGCTAAAACATCCACCTGAGTCACTTACAAAAATACTCTTTTGCAAACATTTTCAAGAGCATAGCTTGACTAATAATCCAATGCAGTTTTACCAGTCTCATAAAAATCAAGCATTTCATACTTGTGTAGATATATCTGTCTGCTGCTCAAAACTACACCCAACTTCAACTCTTCCAACATAGCCAATCAAATGCCATTCTACTCCTGTTTCCTAGGTAACCAGAGCTACCAAGAAGGAAATCCATATACTGATGGAAAGAAACGAAGATTGTTGCAGCTATTTCCCTCCCCAACACCAATGAATTGTTGAAAAAGTGTCACAATAATACCAGGACAGACAAACACAGTGGCATAAGCAATGCACCTTATAACAGCAAATTATTACTGTTCTTCATTATTTGCTTGTAGCAGCATCCAAAATTACCCATGTAATGGCCACAGAAAGACTGTTCCTGCCCTGAAGAGCTTACAACTCAATAAGAAACAGGGACAAAAGAGGGTGAGGGTGGAGTGGGGATATCTAGTAAGAAATATAATAATAGATTACATGCCTTATAAGCAATGTGCAAGTCCTGCAGTACATTAACACAAGCTAACAAAGTCTATTTATGACATATGTCCTTTGTTCTTACATCTTTCTTACCTCTTCACCTCGATACCTGCCCATCCTCAGTCCTCACCCATCACAATTGAACCAGTCACATTTTCCTGTTTCTATTTAAAAAACCCAACAAACTACTCTATTTAAAGGCATTAAATTCTATCCACAATCTTCCCTAGCCACAGCCTCTATTCCAGTCTCATTATACTCCAACCTCCCAAAAGTCAACCACTTCCTTGGCACAAAAGCTCCCTGCTAACATCAGACACAGTACTGTTACCCTTACAGGGGAGGTTAAAATACCCAGCTGTCACCTGTTTACATTCTATATATACCTTGCTTCCTTTCCCCCCCAAGCCCGCACTTGTGCTAAAAGTCCCTGGATTTGATCACTGGGGGGTAGAGGGGTGGGGGAAGCTGGCAGAGCATTTTTCATAAATGAACAGGAGAAACAGGTTCCACAGTCAGAGAGAACCCACATCTTCACCAACAAGACTCTGTTTACTCTGGATTTTGCTTAATAGGGTGATGGTAGATAAATTTTTGGCTTATTGTTGATTGTGGCACAGAACTTAGATGCCATCTATATAAATACGTAAATCATTATTAAAACACACACAAAGCCTAAGTAGATGAGGCCAGGCTAATTGGGCACTTTAAATAAAAAGGGGGGAAAAGGAAGAATTGTGGTTTTCTACCATTCACATACCACACATGCAGGATAGCTTCTTGTATATAAATAGTGGAACAGATCAGCTAGGACATCCTCTCCCCCCCCCCCCTTTTTTTTGAGCAGAGGAAAAGAAAAGAGCTGGGGAGCGTTGTCCATTGGGGGTGTGAGGGTGTGAAGGCACTTTTTATGAAGGCAAAAGTTACAATAAAATGTTAGTATATTACATTATACATTACATGTTTGGGATTAGGTTAATATTTAAAAAAACTGGCTAAAAATTCTTCTTGCTGACTGGAGAGCTCTCCTCCTCTTCATACACTGGAAAGGGTAACCAAATTTCTAGATCTCTTCTTTTTGTGCTTCTCTTGTATTTGAGTTTAGTGTGAAAGCCTTCCATTACAAGAACAGTCTATATTTTACTATACCTACATTCAGTAGGAGGGGGTCATATTTAAATAATATGCAATACAGGGTGTAGCTACTAACAAAAAGAAAGAAAGAAATTTACCTTTTTGTTTAAAATGCAGCTCCTTTCCTAGAGTATTAAGTAAGTAGATTGTGATCTCTAGGACACGGGCATTTTGTCATAAAATTAATCCCCAAGAGAGTTTCTTCTCAAAATTGCTTAATTCCTGAGCACAGCCACCATATATGCAAGAATGTTCCCCTTTCGGTACAATCCCCCCCCCCCCCCCCCCGAGCATCTTCCTAGTAGCAAAAATGATGATGATCTCAACTGGAGTTAAATGTAATCTATATGGTAATTTATGAAACTTTATGACCTACACAAATTTAAGATGCACAGCCCCTTTTCTTTATTTAGAAACCCATTCATCCAGATCCTTTTTTTTTGGTCCAAATTCCTTTCCCATCTTTTCATCTGGGCTGTTTTCTTATCAACACCTTTTTCCAATCAAAATTGTATGCATCTTAGAAATTAAACTTTTTGTTCCAGCTTGCTCTTGAGTCAACTCTTCAAATATGGTTAAAGGTCTAGAAATCACCTGATATCCAGATTTAACAATAAAATCTTTGACCTGTAAAATGTTCAAAGTTAAGTGTGCCTAAACTCTACCCAACTGGTAATTGGAAAGGAGCAAGGTCCATACCCACTTCATAGGAGGTACAGATTTCATCTTGCTCTCTTTTTAATAGTGGTGGCCTGCAGAGACAACAGGTTCCAACACTCTGTGTTGCTTGACCCATGTGAAGACCCCAAGGATCAAGATGGAGCACGGTGTGGACTAATACTCTCTCTTAAGCATTGAGGATAAGCATAGGGCTTACTTTAGCCATCCTAGCCTTAAGCATGTCTGCTTGCTTCCCACCTGCACTCAAGCCTCTGATGGAGGCTTCCATCAGCCAGTCGAGGCACAGATGAGGACTTCTGGTGGTGGATAAATAGGACTAATTCAGATTTTAGACTAAACTACAGTAGTACAGAACAAACAGAAGCTGTTTTGTAAGCGTATATTTCAAAGTTGTCCAAGGACTTTGGCAGCTATTTAGTGGGATACTTCCAATGCTATTTATAAGGATTTATTTTGCACGTGATACGCGGTTTCAAATGGTGCAGCTGCAGCTATAAAAGGGTAAAATGAGGCATTTACTTCTCTAAGTATATCTTTATGTACTATGCCTTTTAATAAATGTACACACTTGGAGCCATATTCAGGGCATGAGCTTCACATAAGCAGAAGAACAAAATTCCATAGCCAGGAAGCTGCAATTCACTACTGCCTTTCCCCCCCCCCCCCCCCCAAAAAAAAAATCCATGGAATTTACATCACAGAGCCATTGCTGCTATAGTCAGCCAGGGAGTTTCTGGACATAGGATTATCAAGCTCCATGCATCTTAGCGTATAGCCCACCCAAGCTTCAAACCCTATAAACTCTTCCATGCAGGACATTATGCAAGTGCTTTTGAGAAGGCCAGAATTGAGGTAAAATCCTGCTTTGCATAATTCCTATTTTTTGCAGCATTTGTACCAATTTTGGAAGCCATATATGGGTGCGTGTAGCAAAGGGAAAGCAACATGATGAACAAATGGTAGAGAACTACACAAAATTGGGAAGGGAGGAAAAAGAATTTTGGTTAAAGGTACTGGGATAGACTCTTCTGCTAACAAAATATACCAGACTTAAAATCTTCACAGGTGTAGAATATCTGTTTTTAAGGTCTTATCAAAAGATGCCTGTAAAGTAAGATGCATGGTATCTTCTATATCTCAGAAAGATCAGGATTTGAGTCTCTGGCTAAAGGAAATCTAGTTATTCTAAATATGACGCTTAAACCATTAAGTTATAGACCGAGCTTAGAAACATTTACAGAGTCATCTCAAGACAATTTTCCAGAAAGACTCATATATACATAAATTAATGATTCACAAGGAAACCAGACAACACCCTATTTTCTCACTTCATTGCTTCACAACACATAGTGAACAACAAAAACAAACCTGGCCTATACCTACAAAATCACAGTGATAGATCGGTATAGGTTATCCTACACAATTAAAGCATAATTTTATAACCTGCCAATTCATGAACTGTGTTAACACTAACTAATCACAGGAAAGCTTTAAAGTTCAATCTTACTGGCCTTGTCTATAACAGGATTTTCAGACCCATAATTCCCAATGCTACAGCTCTACTGGTAGCTTAGGGTTCAGACTTGTTACAACATACTATCCCTCTCCTACCATCAGACAGTAAAAATACACAAGACCTGACTACACTAAGGGCTTGGCTACACTTGCAGCTGTAGAGCACCTTGGGTTAAACCAGGCTTTGGAGAGCACACCAGGGAAAGCCCTTTGTGGTGTCCACACTGACAGCTGCAAGCGACATGGCATGGCCAGCCACATTTATGGCATTGCAGCAGCATTGGGAGCGGTGCATTATGGGAAGCTATTCCAGCATTCAAGTGGCTGCAACATGCTTTTCAAATGAGAGGGGGCGGGGTGGAGTGTGTGTATGTGGGGTGAGGGGGAGAGAGAGAGAGAGAGAGAGAGAGAGAGAGAGAGAGAGAGAGAGAGAGTGGGTTTTTGGAGCGCTAAATGTGTCAGCAAGCTATTTTGTAAGTTCAGGCCCACCCTGCCTCTCACTCAGTAAATGTTTGCTTTGCCTGGTAGCAGATAAGCAGCCGCTGTCTGAAATGGAGCTTTGAAAAGACACTTCTGCATTCCTGCAGCAATTTCACAACAAAGGGAAGAGTGACCATTTAAGGGGATTATGGGGCATTTACGGAGGTTTTCTTATATAGGCTCCTATTATTCCCCCGTCCCAATTTTTCACATTTGTTATCTGGTCACCCTAAAGGTAGCACACTGATTTAGCAAACTGGCTAGAGTCATCTGAATATGAACAACATTTTCAGTAAAGCACAAGGTAGTGTATTTGCTATTGTTCTTAAAGATTTTCTTCACAGGTTAGGACCCACAGGAGTAATTTAGTGTTTAAGCCTCTAAAGGACTTCAAATTTTCTTATCCAAATATTCAGAAAGAAGCATGATTGTATCTGTGCAGCAGAAAACTAATCCAAGATTTCACACTGAAAGCTGAACAGACTGAACAACAAGTCCAGACTTGTTGAAATAAGATTTATGAATACGGGAGGCTGAATTCAGATTGTGATAAATGTGTTGCAAAACAGAGGACTAACTATTTACTGCAAATGCTGAGGAAATACAGTTGCTCAAAATGATATTTATGTGAGTTTAGCACAATTACCTTTCCGGTCTTTGGGATGCAATTTTTTTTAAAAAAAGCATTCTGGTCTTTCCTCTTATCTGACAATTACTGTAACTATGATCAAAAAGCCTAGCAGTCTCACTTTGAAGTAGGTTAGTATTATATTGACTGTCCAGCTGCAATATTGATCCACTCCCCATTCTTACTTTAACACCAATGGGACAAAGCCCAAGGCCTGAGAACCCATATGCGTTGGTAATAAAAGCAGAGATTTCTAATTGACTATATTATTTTGTTAAACATGTCATGTACAAAGGGTTGCCAATATATTTTCCTTTCTGGAAGAACTCCTTAGAAAGTAGATTGTCCCTTCAAGTTCCAGTTCATGCAACTCATTATGAAAAGTATTGAGATATCGCATCTCATTCTACTGCGAAGACACAGTTTTTAAAGGAAGCTTTGCCAAAGTACTTTCAAATGAACTAAGCCAACATTGGCTTACAATGTACATTATGCACTGCATCAATTCCAGGTTTCAGAGTAGTAGCGGTGTTAGTCTGTATCGGCAAAAACAACAAGGCGTCCTTCTGGCACCTAAGAGACTAAAATTATTGGGAATAAGCCACAAGGACTCCTCATTGCTTTTAGTGATTAATATAGTTATACTATTTATCTTTCAATTTTATGTAAAAAAACAATGAACTAGAATTAAAATTTGGGTGACCAAGAGTACGTCTACACTGCAATTCAACACCTGCAATTGCCAAGGCCTGGTCCCGACTAGGGCTTAAGGTCGACTTTAGCAAGCTAAAGTCGATTTAAGCCTGTACCCGTCCTCATGCATGCCCTTAAAGTCTATTTAAAGAGACCTTAAAATCGACTTCTGTACTCCTCCCTAACGAGAGGAGTAGCTGAAATCGACCTCTCTGTGGGTCGATTGTCATCTAGTGAGGATGCAGGTGACATTAAGCCTCCGACCTTCCGAGCAGATCCGCAGACCCCCCCCCCCGCCCGCCCGAGCAGCTCCGCAGCCCCCCCCGCCCGCCCGAGCAGCCCCCCGCCGGCTCCCCCCGCCCGCCTGAGCAGCCCCGCGAACCTCCCCGAGCAGCCCCGCAGACCCCCCCCCCCGCCCACCCAAGCAGCCCCACGCCCGCCCGAGCAGCCCCATGCCGGCTCCCCCCGCCCGAGCTGCTCGGGCAGGCGGGGGGGGGAGGGGGTCCGGGGCGGGGATGCTCGGGCAGGCGGGGGGGTCTGCGGACTTGCTCGGGGGGGCGGGAGGGGGGGTCCGCGGACCTGCTCGGACTGGGGCAGGTCCCCTGGGGAGTGTGCCTAGCTGCCCTGAAAGGTGGTGCCAGCTGGGGACTCCCGGCACTGTGGGATACCTACCCACAGTGCAATGCTGCCTATGTCGACCCCTGCAAAAGTTTAAGGACAGACACTGTCACCTGCTGTCCTTTGTGGGGACGCACTAAGTCGATTTTCTAAAGTCAAGTCTACTTTCTAAAGTCTACTACTAAATCGACCTACTGCTGTAGTGAAGACATACCCCTAGTCAGCCAACTCTGGCTCATGAGGCTATTTAATTGAGATGTAGGTGTTCAGGCTTGGGCCAGAGTCCAGGCTCTGGGACCCTGTGAGGGGAGAGGGTCTACATCTCAGTTAAAAGCCCCATAGCCCCCTGAGCCTGAGTCAGCTGACAAAGGCGAGCCACAGATGGTGAAATGAAGTACAGACATACCCTAAGGGCCCAAGACTATACAAACAAGACTCCCACAGACAACAGTGGAAGCTTTAGTGCTTGATTTTATTTCTATTGTGTCTTAAGAGAAACTATAGTTGCCCAGAAAATTAGGATAAGTAGAATGTAAACCAGCAAAGAAAGTGGAGCTAAAACTTTAGAAAGGCCAGATAACAAGATGTTCACCGAAGTCACAGTAAGAGAAAATAAATAGTTTAAAAATATTTAAAGAATTCAAGCAAAATTTAGGTTTGCTTGAAAAGTCCTCTTAAAAAGATGCACTCTATTCTTAAAGAATAACTTATGTTAAATCAATATTAAACTACACACAGCGATTGATTGTGCTATGAAAGCCACTGTTTCCCATCCACTCTGATTATTTCCTTACCTCCTAAGTAAGAATCCACTCTCCCATTGAACCAATTCACAGAGACTATCCTATCTGCCTTTTATATAAAGACTATTCCTTTCCCTTAATGACAGAATGTTCCTTCCCTCCCACAGAGAAGGTTAAAAACTCTTTTAAGACCATGTAAAAACAATGGAGGAGTCCTTGTGGCACCTTAGAGAGACTAAAATTTATTTGGGCATAAGCTTTCGTGGGCTAGAACCCACTTCATCAGATGTATGGAGTGGAAAATACAGGAGCAGGTATAAATACATGAAAAGATGGGCGTTGCCTTACTAAGTGTGAGGTCAGTCTAATGAGACAATTCAATTAACAGCAGGATACCAAAGGAAGAAAAATAACTTCTACAGTGGTAATGAGAGTGGCCCATTTTCAAACAGTTGACAAGAAGGTGTGAGTAACAGTAGGGGGAAATTAGGTTTAGGTTTTGTAATGACCCAACTACTCCCAGTCTTTATTCAGACTAATTTGATGGCGCCTGTGGTATTAGAATAGGACACTAGTTCAAACCCAGTCCACAAAGGTAGTAACCAAAAGTTGTTACTCAAATTACTATTTAGTAGTCAATAATGAATTAAGTTTTCTGGGTGGACCACCATCTCAGAGTGTTCATCATAAAAACCAATCACAGTGGCATTGACAGGATCCTTCTTGGCACGCTAAGGAGAGGTGTCAAGGACTAACGAGTCCTGAAACAAAACTATTCTAAGTCAGCTTCCAAGTTAGGGTTGATGCACGTTAGCAGAGCAACGCAGGAAAGCTTGCTCTGCCGCAGGTCTCCATACTGTGTCTATATTGTGGCTATGACAACAACTTCGGTCTTAAGAGCTTTCAATGCAGGACCTTGCATCAGTGCTAAATCCAGACCAAAAAAACACACTAAAAAGTGAGAAAGAAATCACTGCAGCTGAGGCATTAGGACCAACTTTAATCTCCTCCTCTACAAGTAACAGACATTTAAATGCATGAGCCCCACATAAAATATTTTTAATTGAACTCAGCTTAAAAAGATATGATACAGCTAAAGCTAGTCTATTTTCTGATTATAACATTCTGGGTTTCCAATAACACACAGGTATTGGAGTTTATTTAATTTATATATTTTTAGACAAAATGGACCACCACAGGTTGAGAAAGTTATCCTCGGGCAACACCACAGAAATAGCTCTCCCAAGAACAAAACAAAGACTCTTCTGTGCTCTTACATACCAGAGCCAAGAAATCAGCACATGCAAACAGTAGTCTTTCCTGGTTTATAGCAGAGTGTGATTTAAAATGTGCGTAATGAGGATCTCTAAAAATCTGCATCCTTCTGGTGGTTTATTTTGACATTATAAACATTGCCACAATAAGATGATGCTGTCAATGAGAATTAGAACCTTTAGAAATTGTAAAGTCTGACTGGGCTGAAAGGACAAGAACTTTCTTCTTGCACATTTAATATAAAATTTGGTAAGAACAGCCAAACCCATGCACCTAGGAAACTGACAGCTTCATTGCAAAGTGCCTAAATGCAACTACATGGATATATTTACTACACCAGTATCCAATATTTAGAGTGATCTTTCTCATCAACTGCTGCAGTTTTGTTCCTCACTTTTGGAAAGGAAACCAGAAGCTATGATACTTACAGCTGTTCTGCCATTTAACTTCTGATGAGTTATATTTGGCATCAGACAGGAATGTAAACACATATTAAAGTACCACCAAGGGCTTCTCAGAAAGAATGATCAAGAAGTCCTGTAATTATTTCAGTCTCACTATTGCTAAATTACTGTAAAAATTGACCAGACTTGAATCAGACAATGACCTGATGTGACCTACGTCATAGTCTAGTCACATGGTAGTACAACACTCCAATAGATAGCATGAACAAAGTTCAAGTAAGCAAAACGTGGCATAGCATTATCGGGGTCCAGGTTTCAGAGAGTATTGATTCTAGCTGATTTTCCATATCATCTGGAAATATTGCTTGCACAGATTACTCAATGTCTCCCCTTTGTTTTAACTTGGTAACTGTTCAAGGAACTTGCATAAAAAGTTAAAGAAGATGAAGTACCCTCCTGTATGGGCACCATCTTTAGCTTAGTTAAAAAAAAAAAAATCTAAAAAAATATCAGTTTACTATCAGATATGCTTTCTTTGGAGGAGAAAGACAACTAAACCCCACCCATTCAGGGACACAGACTTGATAAAGTAACATCAACTACAGTAAAACCTCCATTTAACGGACTAATTCGGGCGAGGGGGTGTCCGTTAAATCAAAAAGTCCGTTATTTAATAATAATAAAAAAATGAGCTGTCTGAGCAGCAGCCCACGCGCCTCAGGGTTGGGGCGGTAGCTCCACAGCCCGCCCGCTGCCGGGACCCGGGCACCGGCTGCCGGGAGCCGTCAGCCAGCCCGCCCGGGCACCGGCTGCTGGGAGCCGGGCAGCAGCCGGCAGCCAGCCCGCCAGAAATGGATCAGGAATGCATCAGACTTGCTCAGAAATTTTGTCCGTTGCATCCTGAAGTCCGTTAAATCGAGGGTTTACTGTACTGTGATCCTGCTAAATTGTCCTCTCTGTTGGCTTTTTTTTTTTTTAAAAAAAGAACAAATATGCTCTAGAAATACAAAGAGGCATTACATTGGTTTGTGATAATCACAACAAAATATGCTGTGCATGATATTGTACAATATGCACCAACTTTAGAGTGAGAATCAAAGTTATGTTTCTACTACCAAGTATTTGGACAGGATTAGTAATCGGAACAAAAGTCAATCAACTCAACATACCCGAGACTAAAAGCAAGACCTTCCAGAGAGAATCCACTGTCGTTGTAGATCAAGCTTATAGACTTTCCATGAGTGTCTGATCATTCTGTACAGTTTTCTCTTCTAATAATGTTATTGTATTGTGTTAAACTGGACCCCATATAATCCATGTCGAATTAGTAACAGAGCACGCCTCTTGCAGTAGAGCTACGCTACAAAAACTATGCTTCTAGCCCTGATTGAGAGGAAAGCCTGAAAATATGACTCAAATCTAATTGATACAGTAATGTTTGCTTAAGTTTGCTGACAGCCCAAAACAACTGTTCTGACAGGTAACTAACTTCCCCTTTCATGTTAATGAAATGGGACTCACTGAAACCTAAAGACTAGTGTCATATTGAAGACTCAAAATATGGGGACAGCATAAAAGAACGTAGATTTAATATAAAATAAACACACAAGTTGCTACTGTTGTGACTGTATTACTCATTTTTATATTTCAAATCAATATTTGTAATATAACTGGAGCCGCCGTCAAATTTCTATCAGTTTGTTGCACAATCTAAGGACCCCTCCGCAGAATTTAGGTCCAGCTTGGCATGCAGTACAGTGGACTTCGGTTATAAGTAAATGCTACACAAGGTTCATAAAAGATAAAGCATACATCAGATGACATTCAACAGGAGAACATTCCTGAACCTTTAGGCATCAAGCCTCTGCCAATTAAAGAAAGTGTCTCCGGTCCTAGGGCTTCCCTATTTCAGGACAACCAAGGTAAGAGTTCAAGTCAACAGCAATAAAAACCAAGAGTCAATGAACAGCTTCCAAGATTGCGCACAACCTGTTTATAGCAACTAATGATACATGTTGAAGTAGCTCAATGCTGGCTGTCATCTATTTTACAAAATGTGAAACAATACCACTAGGGAGCATATTCTTCTCTGGACACATACCTAATTCCCATTAATATTATTGTCACCTTGAGGACAGACAATATACAAGTATAATTTCCCACTGTTTTTAAAAGGGAACTGGCTATAGTATATAAAAGGTTGAAAGTTTCCCATGCAAGTTTAAAATGGCAGATGTTTTGCAACTGGTTCGCTGTACTGCAGCAATAATCTTCACACCTAGGCATTTAATCTCTGCTCCCCTGCCAACAAAGGTGAGCCTTAAGGACAAAAGAAGGGAGCAAGTGAGAAAGCAAATAAGGGTGGTCTCACCCTGGAGAAAAGAACAACAAAATATGCTTGGAAAGTAAATCCTTGTTTTCAGAAGCCTACCAACAGATGCTGCCTTCAAGGGAAACTCACTCTCCATCCTCCTTCCCCTTCCCAAAATGGTCACATGCAAAAAGTGGAAGGAAGAATCTGGAGGCTTTTTAAAAAAAGGTTTATGCATATTCTGAAAAGGACTTTTCAAGAACAGTTAAACTTGAACTTTACCAAGTTTAAAGCACAATTTCAACCTGCCTATAATAGTTTGGTCCTATCTGGACAGGGAGGCTCATGCTTAAAAGCTGTTGGTTTACACTGAGCATAACTACTGTATTAACCTGTTTCAGAAACTCAGGCCTGTTTCAGAGTGAAAATGAGGCCTTTTTGAGTAAGAGTACTTTTAAAATCAAAGGTGAATAAGAGGAGGGGTTTACACACACACACACACCAACCGGAATTTTACCCAGCCATATTTCAAAGCAAGTGCAATTCAATGGATTTAGAAATGCTGCTTTTTAAAAACAGAACCATTTCCTTTTGCAGATTTTTTTTCTTTTAAATTTTAATCAAAAGACAACTTTCATAATACTTTAAAGACATATGTTATTACTATTTTTCTTGGATCTGCATATTCCTTGGTTCTGTCTGCACTATAACTTTTTAATAGTTTAACTACTGTTTAACCCTATGCCATGGTAAGCCATTATGATTTGGCTGAATAACTGAACAGCAGGCATTTACAGAGGGCACCTAGGAAGGAAAGATTATTTCCAGGGAGAAACCAATAATCTGCACTGAAAGTCAATGGAAATTGTACTCAATCCCTTGGTGCTTTTGAAAGTCTCCTCTGTATGCAAGTTTGCATAGGAAAGTCCTCTGTTTAGCATCAAAATACTAAAAGCACAGATAACTGCTTTTCATGCTGGTCTGCCCATGTAGCCATGGCCTGAGGATGCTCAGGTTACACTCTCTACATCAGGGGTTCTCAACCTGTTTATTTCTATGGCTCCCAAACATACTATAAAAATTCCCTGGCCTGCCTCATCTGTGGTACAGCAACTGTTTTTCTGCATATAAAAGCCAGACCAGTGTTAGAGGATAGCAAGCATGGCAATTGCCCAGGGTCCCACATCACAGCAGGCCCTGTATAAAGCTAAGTTGCTCAGGCTTTGGCTGTAGCCCAAACAGTGGGACTTCAGTTTTCTGCTCTGGGCCCCAGCAAGTCTAATGCCAGCCCTGCTTGGTGGCCCACCTGAAACCTGCTCATGGCCCCCTAGTGAGCCCTAAGCCCCTGGTACTCTAGATACTACCACTAAGTGTCAACCAGAAGAAGGCTGTTTATGATGTGGACATTTTCCACTAAGAACTAGACAGATACCCCCAATTCATTTCACAGATACCACTATGCAGCTGTCAGATGGTAATCCACTGAGAGTTTAGAATGAGTGCAAATCAGTGAGCTCCCAGTGCCATTACTGATGTTCAAAATCAAGGATTTCCAGGCTCCTGGTAGTGCTGCACTTGGGAAAGAGGATGCCTGTCTCTTTTTCTGTCTCAGAGCTGCAGGGTCATTGCTGGCTGTTTGATGGCTCTCCTCCTTTTCCTCTGCATTTCCCTCCCACCTCTCCCCCCAAATGGAACTACACAATACTCTTCACAGCATCTACAACAAGAGAAAGAGAAAAGTCCTGTGCGTAGGATATTTACCATATTTCCCAAAGAAAAAATTGGACACCCCCAGCTGGTTGCCAGAGATCCCCCTCCCCCCCATGCTGTTGCCTGGTCACTGGATCCCTGTCAGGGTCCCTCATGCTGGAAAGCAGCTCCCTCCCTCCCTGCTTCCCCACACCCTGCAGGCAGATGGCATCTCCACCAGCCCCTCTGAACCACAACCCCCCCTCCCTTTTTTAAAGGCCTCCTTTGGGGGGAAAAAAAAAAAAAAAAAAGCTGGGAGGGACAGGAGAGGGCTTAAAAAAGGGACTGTCCTGGCCTCTTTCCCAAGTGCAGCACTGCCAGGAGGCTGCAAATCCTGGCCAAAACAGGACATATAGTCACCCTAGCTGTGCAGTTCCTGCTTGCAGTGGTGGTGATCAGCAACAGCAAGTGGTGCAGCACTGTATGGAGGGTAAACAAGGAAAGAAAGCTTGGGGAGGGAGAACAGAGTGATTGAGAAGGAAAGGGAAACACTGGAAGAAGAAAACTATGAAACAAAACGGGAAGAGAAGAAGTGAGTCACCTTCATGAAGTGCATCACAAAGCTAGACTGCTTGTATCTGCGGTCTATAAACATGGCTGTTCATACCTTTTGGCTATCAGTGACTAATGTTACTATTATTAACTAAAAACTATTTGAAATGCCGAGCACTAGGACAGCCCAGCATTGTTAACGCAGCATTCATGAATCTGCAGGAAAAGATGTTGGTGCTGAAGTTCAAGTCCTAAAGTGAGCACTATTCAACTGGACTAATATTTAAAATGAAAATGAATAGAAGTCATTTACAGTAAGATGCTGTCATCAAGAAAAAATTCGGTGGAAAGAGAGGTTAGGAAGTTCATCTAGACCTCTTTTCTTTCTCACAGAAATTGTACGCCACTTTTATTTCTCTCTAAATACTTTCCTAACTCCTTATTATACACAAAGCTTTGCCTATCCGACCTCTGCATTCATATTCCTTCTCCCAAAAGCAATGTGTATTCATGGTGTGATGTTACACACCATATTCTTCATAGAAACATGGTATGAATATGGCCTAACATACGTTTTATGCAAGATGGGTCATGTGAGATATCATTAAAGGTTATGATTTACTAAATGTATAATTTCTATATCTAAAGTTAGGAATATTAACTATGTAACAATTACAACTGTTGTGCATTGGGAAACACCCACCATACAGCAGGCCATCAGCCTTGATGGGCCATTAGAAAGAAACAATACAGGCATGTCGTGTCTTAGGCGCATTTAACTTGCGCGATTTGCGCTTTTCATGGTCGGCAAAAAGAAAAAAAAGAAAGGGAAAAATAAAAATATAAAAACTTACTGTAGGGCGTGTGATTCGCCCGCCATTGAACTCAATGGGGTTTCAGCTATATGCGGTTTCCGCTTTACACGGTAACCGCGGAACGGAACCCTTGCGCAAGATGCGACATGTCTGTACAACTTTGAAGATACTAGTCTCTCTCCTTCCTGAGAAGCCTCCGGGAAGTTTCTTTGATACAACAAGGTCATATATTCATGTCACCTGGTACTAAACACTATCTTGGATTTCTAGTGATTTTCCACTAAAAGTCGGGGGAGGTCAAGACCAGGAAACAAAAGGTTCCTGCCTTATGTAAATTATATTTAAGGCTGGGGAGTAAGTTGATCTTGGTTCACTGTTCACTAAATTCTCACCCAGGATGACAGCTGGAAAGATCCAAGAAACAAAGACACGGAGGTGGGGGGGGGGGGGAGAAAAGAGTTGAGTCCAGGTTGGAAAAAGGATCTGGTCTGTGAATATGGTGTCTGAAGATTTAAGCTGCAAGAAAGGTAGCTAGCCTTCAAGAATTTCTGCAACTTGCCCCAAAGCAATATTTAGGGGGAGAAATTACTTCTTGAAACCAGTCTCTAAGATCTCAAGCTTAGTACACGTGTTTTGTTTTATTTGCTTAGTAATCTGCTTTGTTCTGTTTGCTATCCCTTATCACCACTTAAAAACTGCCTTTTGTGGCTAATAAACTTGTTTATGTTTATTAAAAAACCAAGTTTGTGCAATTTATAACACGGGTGGGAGGTGAAGAAGTTGTGCACATCTTCTTCCACATTGAGGGAGGGGGCAAATTTATGAGCTTACATTGTACAGATTTCTCTAAGGCACAAGACAATGTGATTTTGGGTGTACTTTCCAGAGGGGAACTGCACTTAAGTGCTGGGCAATTTCCTAGCGGAGTTTTCCCAGAGACAGCTGTTTGTAGATCCTGTGTTATTCTACAGTTGGTGCATCTCTACCTGCGTATGCGTGCTGTCAGAGGCCAGATTCAGCAAAACAGAGAGAGGGAGGCAAGGCTAGTGGAGCAGGCAGGCTCAGTGAAACCCCAGTACATCAGGTGGCACCCTGGAAGAGTGTCCAACCCATCACACATGGCTCCTCTGCTTGGCCACATCCCCATTTTGCTGGTCTCATACACTTGGGAAGGCAGCACACTTGGGAAGGGGAATGAACAGAAATTTCACTCTTTGTTCTGTTTCTACAGCGTCATGCATGATGGGATCTGGTCCATGACTACAGCACATCAACACTATGGAAATACAATAATGCTGATGTCCTATGTAACTTATCCCACATTCCATATATATATAATATATATCTCCCGTCAGTGGCATATTTGTTCTCTAACACCTCAAACTCCATTTGACACTAATTCAGATAGGAGCATCTAATCTCTATTCCATTTTGTATTCAAAATGAAAATCAAAATGACGAATCACCTAGGTCACCTTCTCTGAAGTATCAAGAGATCACCTGCTGCCAGAAAAGAATAGCAGGACTCAATGAACAAGTGGTCCCATATGTTACAGCAAATCCTACATTCTGCCTCAGACAAGATAAAAATTGGGTCCCATCACTGTGCTCCAAGATCAGAAAAGAAAAAGTTGTAGAGAAAACTAGAATAGTTGTCTAGTACCTATGAAAAGTAGGTCATGCTTAAAAGTTTGACCTACTGATCTTCTTTACTTTGGCAAAAATACAAATGGAGTTTACATAATGCTGTTCATATGTGAGCACTGGCTGAAATATGAAACAGTACAAGTGTTTTTAATAAGCCAAAGTCATTGACAGGATTCCATTTTGCACATTACTGATAGTAGAGAATCCTAGCTGTATGGCGCATACTAAGCAAAAGCTTTACTTTTAATAACTACCCCTAAATGAATCACGTTAGAATCAGAAAGGCTCTAATCCATATCATATTGTATCAATAGTAGCTAGATTCTTCTAAAATGAAAAATCCACTTATTTGACTGGTGAATAGCAAGAGTCCAGTAGAATCACAAAGTTAAAATGCTAGCAAGATAAGTTTCCCATTATGTGTAGCGTACACTAAAGCAGATTCAGAATTCAACATATTTTGAGGGGAGTGAGAATTAAAAGACAAGCAGCTTCCCCAAATATTGACACTAAAATTGAATTAGATGAGTTGTGACCAGATAAAATTTTCTAAAGTACCTAATTCACCAGGACTTAATGCTTTCGGAAATGTTACTATTTATGAGTAAGCTGAATATCAAAAGGAAGAAGTAAGGACTAGAAACAAAGAAAAAAAAAGCAATTCAACACTTAGTTGGGAGAAGGGCATCCAGCCTTCCTGGAATTTTTATTATAATTTTACCCCCCAAAAGAAAGGTAAATAAATAAAGCAAACTAGTACTTCATGGTACTTTAAAAATAATGCTGGAGTAACAACTCAAGTTATTGGCTTCCAGATCTGTGTTCAGTGAAAAATGATGGCCTGATGTCAGATTCTGTAAAACCAACTAGAGTTTGAATAATTTAACAAAGATGCTGGAAATACAGGAACAACATTTTGCACTCTTGTGTGCCAGAAATAAATATACTGCTACTTTAAAAACAAATTAATACCGTCTCCACTAAAAAGCAAACAGAAAAGGATAATCCGCTCTCATACATCCTCTAGCTATGTCAAATAACTAGGCTGAAACAGATCCATCTTTAAGGGAGTCTGGCTATGCAGAAAACAGCTCTTCCTATATGCCCAAACACCAGAAATTCAAACAAGCAAATAATTAATGCTTTCCATCACATCAATGCCTTACTAGTATGATGATGACGACGATTACTACTATAGTGCTCTAAAACATGGCAGATTACAGAATAAGAAGTCACTCAAGTACAACTCAAGCCTTGCCTAAGATTTTTATAGTCACTTTAAAGACATTTAATTTTTTTTTAAATAGAATTGAACTATACTAGATGTGCTTAGACTGGGAGCTTCAATGCTATCTTTTACAGGCTGCATACTTAGTACAGGATGCAGAAGATCTGTATCTGTACTAATTGTCAGGCTCAATGGGTTGTGATCAATGGCTCCATGTCTAGTTGGCAGCCGGTATCGAATGAAGTGCCCCAAGGGTTGGTCCTGGGGCCGGTTTTGTTCAGTATCTTCATTAATGATCTGGAGGATGGCGTGGACTGCACCCTCAGCACGTTTGCATATGACACTAAACTGGGAGGAGTGGTAGATATGCTGGAGGGTAGGGATAGGATACAGAGGGACCTAGACAAATTAGAGGATTGGGCCAAAAGAAATCTGATGAGGTTCAATTAGGATATGTTCAGAGTCCTGCACTTAGGACAGAAGAATCCCATGCACTGCTACACACGAGGGACCGAATGGCTAGGCAGCAATTCTGCAGAAAAGGACCTAGGGGTTACAGTGGACAAGAAGCTGGATATGAGTCAACAGTGTACCCTTGTTGCCAAGAAGGCTAAGGCCATTTTGGGTTGTATAAGTAGGGGCATTTCCAGCAGATCGAGGCATTGGTGAGGCCCATCTGGAGTACTGTGTCCAGTTTTGGGCCCCACACTACAAGGAGAATGTGGAAAAATTGGAAAGAGTCCAGCAGAGGACAACAAAAGTGATTAGGGACTGGAGCACACGACTTATGGGGAGAGGCTAAGGGAGCTGGGATTGTTTAGTTTGCACAAAAGAAGAATGAGGGGGGATTTGATAGCTGCTTTCAACTACCTGAAAGGGGGTTCCAAAAAGGATGGATCTAGACTATTCTCAGTGGTAGATGACAGAACAAGGAGTAATGGTCTCAAGTTGAAGAGGTGGAGGCTTAGGTTGGATATTAGGAAAAAGGTTTTCACTAGGAGGGTGCTGAAGCACTGGAATGAGTTACCTAGGGAGGTGGTGGAATCTCCTCCCTTAGAGGTTTTTAAGGTCAGGCTTGACAAAGCCCTGGCTGGGATGATTTAGTTGGGGACTGGTCCTGCTTTGAGCAGATGGCTGGACTAGATGACCTCCAGAGGTCCCTTCCAACCCTGATATTCTATGATTCTAAGTGCGCTCCTTTTATTTCTCTATCACCTTAAATCCATTCTATTTTTATACCCCTCAAAAGCAAGCATATTTTATGTACTGTAACAAATTGTATAACCACAGCTTGGCTTTTCGTCAGTTTTTAGAACACCGGGTACGGGATACGTTTAGTCTTCAGAAAAAAAAGACTGGGGTGCAGGGTGCCCCTGATAATCTTCAAATATGTTATAAGGAGGACGGTCCTGCATCCATGAAGGTAGCACAAGAAAGTAATTGGCTTAATCTGCAGCAAGCAAGATTTAGTTTAGTTTTTAGGGAAAACTTTCTAACTAAGGATAGTTAAGCTTCCAAGAGAGGTTGTGAAATCCCCATAATTGGAGATTTTTAAGAATAAATTAGACAAACATTTGTCAGGGATGGTCTAAGTATACTTAGGCCTGCTTCAGCTCCTGTTCTCCCCATTATGTAGTATCTGAAGTTGTGTATCTTAGGTCAACACCCTCCCCCGCACAATGTAGCCCAGCCCTATGGGTCTACTAGTGAACAGACCTGCCCCAGAAAGAAGGAGATGGCTAGAGTCTGGTGAAAGCCAGTTTTCTCTAGGTTCCATTCAGTGAGCTGGGGTTTGTAGCAGTGAAATTTCTTCAGCAGCAGAACAAAGGAAGTAGGTGTTAGTAGCAGAACTAAGGGCTCATTTACATGGCAAGTTACTGCACAAGCCAAGGTGTGAATCTTCAGCACACCAGGTTGCCACACAGTAATTTGCCATGAAATTGCTACAGCGCAGTGAAAGTCCCAGAGCATGGTTTAGCATACTACACTCTTAATTAGTAGTACACTAAGCCACACATCAAGACTCTTACTGTACCATATTCAAGTCTATACAGTGAATTACCGCACAGCAAACTGGTGTGCTGTAGCATCACACTCTGGCTTGCTGCGCAGCAACTCACCATGCAGACAAGCCCTTATAAATTCAAGGAACTCACAGAGCAAGGAAGAGAAAGCAGGAGAGGGCGTAGGCCAGGTCTGCACAACATGTGGCCCGGGGGCCACATGGATTCACTGTGTGGCCTGCAGGGGGCAAGTAGGGGTGAGGAAAGCCAAGCGGGGGGGGGGGGGGGTGTGGAGGGAAACAGATGGGGGAGGGGCAAGGGCGGGGCTTTTCGGCCCGCAGCTGGTTTTTTTGCAGTAATATGGCCCTCATTGCTTTCCCAGTTGTGCAGGCCTGGCGTAAGCTTTCAGAGCAGGGGATCCTGTTGAACTGTGAAAGCAGCAGAAGGCAGCAACTGGACAATAAGGAGGAGAAGGCATGTGCAGAAGGGGATGTTCCTAGACTCTTTAGAGCAGTGGTTCTCAACCTTTTCAGACTACTGTACCTCTTTCAGGAGGCTGATTTGTCTTGTGCACTTCCAAGTTTCACCTCACTTAAAAACTACCTGCTTACAAAATCAGACATAAAAATACAAGTGTCATAGCACACTATTACTGAAAAATTATAAAATTTTACCATATTACAAAATAAAGCAATTGGAATATAAATATTGTATTACATTTCAGCATATAGTATATAGATCATAAAAAGTCACTATATGAAATATTAGTTTGTACTGATTTCACTAGTGCTTTTTATGTAGAGTGTGGTAAAATATCTAGATGAGTCGATGTATCCCCACACAAGATCTCTGCATAAATAACCCCAGTGGTATGTGTACCCCTGGTTGAGAACCATTGCCTTAGACGAATCAGACCTGAATCCAAAGAACACCTAAAAGCAGTGAGAAAACTGAGGCAAGGAAATGCATACAGATGTTTTATTGTCTTGCCTAGGTATGTATATCTTTTGTGGTATCTAAAATCATATGACTGTTTTCTGGGATCCCTTACAAAGTCTGTGTCTGGTCCCATCCACCCTGACCCCTACTACTAATTAGCACCCTTGCACCACCACTGTTCATGAATAGTCTATATTTCAATGAGTTTATTTAAACCCCTGGCAGAGCCCAAACATCAAGCTGTGAAGATGTAAAAGTTGTGTGGGGGCAGAGGGAAATCAAGAGAATCTCAGCACAAACTTATTACACAGAAGCTGATAGAATATAAAGTTACTAAATCCTCTTTTCTTAAAAACTGCTGTGCAGCTATCCCTGCACTATGCATTATGCAGCAACATCTCTGAACCAGCAGCCACCCCTGATCTTAGGCCTGGTCTACAGTACGTGATTACATCAAATTTAGCCGCATCATGTCGAATTAAAACTCGATCCGTCCACACAACCAATCCCGTTTTGTCCAGACAGAAAACTGGGCTTGATGGACCACTGGTCAGAACCAGTATAGCCATTCTTATGTTCTTAACAATTCTATATATTTCCTGTGGGGACAGCCAGGAGATTGGAACGTTAATGAGAGATCAATTTAGGTTGCTTTGCCCATATTCAACTTTTCAGAGAGTTTCTGTACCTGTACACAGCTATATAGGAGAAGACGGATACCAAGAATATTCCACAAGATTCAGTCAGACTGGGTTGACAGATTAGGCTTCATCTTGTCCCTTATCCCAGGGTTTCTCAATGTGAACTTACTGTTATTACTCCAGTCCAATTCAGCCAGGCCGGTATTCTCTGTGACTCCACAACCTGGTCTTGATCCAGTCTGGGCTGGTCAGGCTGAACCATCTGCAGTCTCTTATTGTGGGCTACCCAGGATTGATCCCACTTGAGATCTCATCAAGAGATATTTGAGCACTGATCCAAACCAAACTGGTTTCTTGTCCACATCTCTCACCATTTTTAATCCAGTATGGTTGCCTGGCTACACACACAGATTTCCCCCAATGCTGATCCTGTCCAAATTGGCCAGGCAATGCTCTAGAATCTCTCACCTGCAGATTTTCCTCTCACAGAATCTCTCACCCAATCCATAGACTACTCCCATTGATCCAGACCAGTGTTGGCCAGACTCACCTGCCCCATGTCCCTCGAGCTCTCCTGATCTGCACCACAATATATCCTGTCCTGACCAGAGTTATCACCTTCTCTGCTCAGACTCCACAATACCCCTCGGTCCAAGTCCCTCTCGTCTCAAGACTCCCCAAAGCTGATCTAATCCAGATTCTGCCAACATTCAGAAGTACCAGCCTCCTTCACCTGGGAACTCCCTACGCATGTTCATTTAGCCAGGGTCCCCCACTCCCCATTGACTTCCTCATCCAAAGGCTCCTGGTGTCAATGCAGGCTGTGCCCGCCGCCTCCCAGCCCCTCACCTACAGAGTCCCCAGTAAGAAGCGACCCAGCTCCCTCAGCCCCCTTCAGCCGCTGCTTACTCGGTCCGGGCCCCTCACCCCCCTCCGGGAGCCCTGGGTTTGATCCCCTCCGCCCTCCCCCAGGCTGCACCCTGACCCCTGGCTGTCGATCCGCTCCAGGCCCGCTCAGCCCCTCACCCGCGGACTCCCCGGTGTTGATCCAGTCCGGGTTCGCCAGGCTCGCGATGGCGAAGATGTCGGCGGCTAGAAAGAGACATCCTGAGATGATGGTCAGTTTGTCCATCTCCTCCGGCTCCGGCGGCTCCCGTCTCCGGCCTCCGCCCGGCTCCCACACCGGGCCCGGGCCGGGGGCTCCTCACAGCTACGACTCCATGAGACCTCAACTCCCACCCGCTCTCCGGCAGCGGCAGCAGCAGCGGGGGACGGGACCCCCCCCCTTTCCCGACAACACCGGAAGTGAACCCCGGAGGGAGGGGGAGACAAGGTGCTCCGGAAGTGAAACCCGCTCTCCTTCACATTTTCCCCAGACGGGGCAGGGCTTCCATGAGTGGGCGGAGCCTCCACGGAGACGGGGCGGGAATCCCGTGAGACTACAGAAGCCTCCTCTAGGGAGGAGGGGCGGAGCGGATACTGTAGGGGGCGTGGCTTTAAAAATGGGCGTGGCGGGTATCAAGCGAGGGGCAGGGCTTCCCCAAGGGGCGGGCAGACAGGGAGAGGTGGGAGGAGGCGTTTCTAACCGGTATTGGGGCAGGTAGGGGCGGGGCCTCTCCAAGAAGTGCTGTCAGCCCATAGGCGCCTGGCTGCCCCTCCCCCCGCCCCTCCTCCAGTCATGTAGCACAGCTGGAGAGGGGACCCTGAGAGTCCGTTCATGGCGGGGAATGGAGGAGTTTTGGGGTGGGGAGAGCTCTCCTTTGGAAGGCGGCTTTCTTAGAAGGGGGCTCGTATTTGAGGGCAGGGCCGGCGACAGAAATTTGGGGGCCCCTACTCTGATAGTTTGGGGGGCCCCCCCAGCCCAGCCGCCCCCCCCAGCCCAGCCGACAGCGGCTGTCCCCCCCCCCCAGCCCAGCCGGCGCTCCCCCCCCAGCTGACAGCGGCTGGGGGAGGAAGCCCAGCCGGCGCTCCCCCCCCCTCCCCCCAGCCCAGCCGGCGCTCCCCCCCCCAGCTGACAGCTGGCGGGAGCAAGAGCCCGGGAGCAGCGTGAGCCGCCCTTGCTGTCCCGTCCCCTCCCCCCTCCCCCCTTCTTTCTCCCCCGGACCAGGCCGCTGCTCCTGCCGGGGCCAGGCGTGCTCGTCCGGGGGAGAGCCGCGCCGCCTCCCCGCCCCTTCCCCGCTCTCCAGGTCCGGCGACAAGGGGGGATGACAACGGGTACAGCTGTGTACCGGGGCCCCCCTAAAGTCGGGGGCCCAGTACAGCTGTACCCGTAGTACCCCCCTGTCGCCGGCCCTGTTTGGGGGGCTCATTTCTGCGGGGAGGCTCCCTCCTGTTTTGGGACCGAAGGCCTCTCCTGCTGAAAGGGGCAAGTTCCTCAACTTGGGGTGGAGACCTGGGGCATTTTCAGTAGAAATGGAGGCAATGCACCCCATAATCCAGGCCTGCCAACAGCAATTTCAGGCCCTGGGACAGAACAGTCAATGGGCCTCCACACACGCATAAGCCATGCCCACGGGGATGTGGTCCACCTGACATTTGGGTGGTGCTGCACCTGCACTGGCTGGTGCTGCACCTGCACTGGCTGGTGCTGGGCACACACTTCTGGCATGGCCAGGATTTCTACATGCCCGCTCAGTAGGGTTACCAACGGTGTAATTGCACAAACCCAAAGACCCTTGCCCTGAGGCCACACCCCAGTCCTGCACCTTCTCTGAAGCCCCTGCTCACTCTATCTCGCCTCCCTCTGCCACTCACTCTTCCTTCCCCCCCCCTCTCTCTCAGCAGGCTGGGGTAGGAGGTTGGGTTGCAGGAAGAAGTGCAGGTTCTGGGAGGGAGTTTGGGTGTGGGAGATGATGTGTGGTGCAGGAGGGGATGTGGGCTCTGGAAGGGAGTTTGGTTGCAGGGTGCAATCTCTAGGCTGGGGCACAGGGTTGGAGTGTAAGGGGGGAATCATGGCATCAGCGCTTACCTTGGGCAACTCCCAGAAGTGACCAGCACACCCCTCTGGCAGCAGCTCCTAGGTGGGGGGCCTCCATCTCTGTGCACCCCTATCCACATGTACTGCCCCCCACAGCTCCCATTGGCCACAGTTCCTAGCCAATGGGAGCTGCGGAGTCAGCGTTCAGGGTGGGGGCAGCCCACAGAGACCCCCTGCCTACTCCTCCTCCAGGGCCATTCTGGCTGCTTCCAGGAGCGCCACAGGCAGGAAGTCTGCCTTAGCCCTGCTGTGCTGCTGGGGGTCCCTGGACCTTTTTAAATCACCCAGGCCCCTTCCCCACCCCCATTAGTGGACCTGTCATAATCCTTTACATTTGGAGATTGGTACCCAATGATCAAAGAATTGGAGGCATCCTAAATATGTAAATACCATGGCACTGTTGCTCCACTGTGCAGTAATGTCCTGAAAGTTTTAAGTACTTCTTAACTGAAAGCAGTGTAGTCTAGGAGGGATTGAGCTCTAATCTACCACAAATACTGACTCATGAGATAGGAAATCTATATGTCTGTCTTCCTATATGACCTCCATTACTGTACTATGTGAGCACTTTGCAACATTAATAGACACCCTCACAATACCCTTATGAGGTAAGAGACAGAGTGTCTCTGTTTTATGCAGGGGAATCAAAGTGCAGAGAGACTAGAGTAAGTGACTTCCTCAAGTCATATAGGAAGGCTATAAAAGAGTCAGATATCAAACTCTGATCTGCTGAATCACAGACCAGTGCCTTAATCACAGTACCACCCTTTGAGTTCTAATTCAAGATTCAACCACTATCTGACTTTGTAACCTTGGGCAAGTTGCTTAATTTCAATGTTAGTTTCAACATGTGCAAAATAAGGATAAAAATTGGGGCATTGTCAGGATTGATTAATTCATGTTTCTATAGCACTTTGATACATTTTCAAAGTGCTAATTATTATCTGTATTAGTAGGTGTCTGGAAGCAAATCTAATTAACCTTATCTGGAAAACTAATCCAAATACAGAGTTAACAAAGTCCTGTGGCACCTTAAAGACTAACTATAAAGTTTTGAAGCATGAGCTTTCGTGGGCTAATACCCACTTCATCGGATGCAGGCAGTAGAAGTGTTCCGACGAAGTGGGTATTAGCCCACGAAAGCTCATGCTTCAAAACTTTATAGTTAGTCTTTAAGGTGCCACAGGACTTTGTTAACTCTGCTATTCCAGACTAACACGGCTACCACCCTAATCCAAATACAGTGATTATTGATTACATGCTTTCTCCAGTAAGAAAGAAGGCTTGGAGCAACTGAACATTCAATCCACCCTTGGTCATACTGCTTTCCTACGAGTTATCAAAATTATAACTCTGCCTTAGTCTGGCTCCCAGTGATGTGAGAATGTAATAATTATTGCTATTGTAATTTCTAAAGTCTAGCAGCCTCCAAATCCACAAGTAAAAAATGCCAAAAATACCAGCAATACCCCTTCCTGCCAAAACCTATCTTAAAACACCCACAGATTTACAGAGAAGCCATAATCCTGTCCTATATAAAGTATAGCCTGCATAAAACCAAGCAGGTGGCCATCCAATTGTCCTATTATGTGAATCTCCTGTGTAACTAAAAAGTAATAGCAATCACCTGTGGTCAGGTCACTTGCCAGATGGTAGGTACAAAGCACTACCAAAGAAGCTACTACTAAAAACCATCTAAAAGGCATTCAGAAGCGATAAATTGGGGGCAGCGGGTTGTTTTGTTTTCTGTTAGTTTTTTTTTTCCAGACCACGATAGGACCGATCTTCCGTTGAAATATCCTGCTCCGGACAGATATATAGGATTGAAAATAGTAATATATTCGTTGAAAAAAAACCTGGAATAGTTCCTTCTGAGTAGGGATAGTTGGCATGTGGCAGAGATGAGAGAGCTAAGGATTTAAAATGATGTATTAACAATGTGATTCGGTAATCTTTAAAATAGTCTGGGAAACTATCTTTTCTTAGGTCACAAATGATCATAATGGAAAATTATTTTTGAATTGAGGATTATTGAACGAATACATGCCCAAGAATATGTGATGATTCAACGATGTGGTACAGAAGTGACACTTTGTGTGGCTCATCTGAGCATAAGCGTTTAGGCAGGATTGGCGCTTTAGGAAGAGTCTGAACTGTAGCCCAATATTGGCAAAGCTGCTGTGCTAGACTGAAATAATCCAGCCAATATAGCAATCAGCAACACTTACCTAGCCAAACGTAAAACTTTCCCCGCATCTGTCACCAAGCAAGGAAATATTGAATGCTTGAGTCCAGGGCGTATGTGTGTGTCTACTGTACTGTGAGGCTTTTATGTTCCCCATAGCTGGGGACTGTGGGAGACTCAGAACCTGGCTGCCCTAGGATTCTAAACAGTTACTGGGTGTTTGAAAACTCCTCCTCACCTGCTGCTCTGTTCTTCCCCCACAGGCCACCATGGGGAGACAGCTGCTTTCAAAGAGACACGCCTGAGACATTTGTCCATTTGATTTTCTTTTACAGTCTGGGATCCATGGAAGGGGCAGAAGCTTCTGATACATCAACAGGTGACAATGAAACCCGAATGAGTTTTAATTCCCTCCCAAACTGTTGCCTCCTTTCCTGTTCTCCAATCTTCCACCGTCACCCCTAGCACTTCAGGAAAAGCCCCAAACTCTGCATTTGAAGGGGCTCTAAGCTTTGGGCATCCTCATTACCCTATACCTTTGACCAGATTGTCTCCTTCCTAGATGTCTGTCACCCCACCTCTCAGCATCCAGAGTCATCTCTTCTTTTGGAGGGTTGAGTAGTTCTATACATATTGCATTCTCAAATCTGGAGGGCAGATGGCAAGAGAGAATGTCACTTCAGGGGAAGAGAGATGGATATTACTTCATTCAAAAGACCTGCAGAATTTAGGATTGGCCCTGCAGCGCTCTGAGAAATGTAGGGGTGTTGCAGGGTAAGGTTTGTGAAGTTTCCAATTCTCTCTCCTTCCAGAACAAAAAAGAAATCCAGACACTTTCCCTGGAGATTATGGAAATGGACCGATATCAGGTGAGGAATCAAGAGCATGAGCCAAAGCCCATCGGAGTCAATGGGGAGGTCTTTTCATTCATTTTAATGGGCTTTGGCTCAGGCCCTCTTATTTTATGCTTTTATCCTTCCTGTCATGTGCTGCAGGGTGATCTAGTGTAGTGAATACATGGCCAGAAATCAGGAAATTTGGATTCTAATCCTCATTATAGTACAGACTCTCTATGTGATTTTGAGCAAATCACTTAGGGTATTTTTACACTAGCTGTGAGTATGTCTCCCTGCATGAGTAGACAGACATAAGCTAGTTCTGCTTCAAATAGCACACTAAAATTGGAATGTGGACACTGGTGGCACAGGTTAGCCACCTGATCTCAGAGCTAGGTGGACTCATATTTGGACAGCTAGTCTGTGCCGCAACATCCACATTAATGTTAGCGTGCTAACTGGAGTGGAGCTAGTGTGAGTCTGTCTGCCCCGGCTAGGAAGCACTCTCCCAGCTGAGGTGTGGACATACTTTTCAGGCCTGATCACAAGACAACCAAAGTCAATATTCATTGGCTTCAGTGGATTTTAAATTATGCCTTTGATCTTTCTGTGCTTTATCCTCCATCTGTAAAATGGTGGTAATCCTTAGGTACTTGTATAAAGTGCTTTGAAATCACTGGAGGGAAAGTGCTGTGTAAGTTTAAAGTAGGAGTATTTCTGCTACACTGCCAGAGCAGCCCAAAATTGACATCATCTTAAAACAGGCTACTCCAGCTAAATCAGCTTTAATACAAGAAAGCTTGTTTTAAGATGCTTTTGCTGTAATCTCATAATTTTCCAGGCTTTTGGTCCAGAGGCAAGCTGAGGGTTGGAGGGTTCATTCTGTGTTCTTTATTATATTTGCTCGTGGAGTCGAGTTAGAATGAGCTGTCCTTTATTGTGTACTATTTATATTATGCATTTTAATGAATAGTGAATGCCTAGAGTATAGCACCTAAAGAAATAAAATACATTAAGGAAGGGACTGGTTCTTGGCAAATGTAAGAAGTAGTGTGTAAAACATCTGCTGGAACTTTGAATATGAATCCTCTTCAAAAATACTGACACAGGAAATTAGTTTTCTCATGAATTTACAGCTTTCTTGAAAGCTCTGATAGCTCTACCTTGTTCTCTTCCTTCCCTGAAGGCATACAGCCATTTGAAATGAATCTAAAGTAATATACAATGTAAGCAATATTTGTTTGTTTTGCTCAATACAATGTGTGAACCTCTAGAAGGAGGCTTCTGAGTGTGTTGGAAAAAAAGCCATTTTAGAAATATTTCTTTTGAGATAGTTTATGAAATACACAACATAACTTTTACATAGGTGGGTTTTCTGGCACCAATTCAGCAGCCCATCCCTATTCAGAAAAGCACTTAAGTCCCACATGCTTAAAGTTCAACATACGCTTAAGTGCTTTGCTCATGGAATAGATTTAAGTACCTGCTTACATGAGTTGCTGAATTAGGGTTGATGATGGTGGAGTAAGAAAATCACAATATCAATTTCAGGTATTAAAAATGTTCCTCTCACTTTCCAAAGGGCAGTTTCCGGCACTGGAAAAGATCTCTGAACATACTTTGAGTGCTACATTAAAGACCAATATTAAGATGGAAGAACAAGGATTAGGTCTTATAATAATTCAGAATGGGCCATATCTCCAGGTAACAAGTCTTGTTGAGAAAGGCTCTGCAGCTAAGAATGGAAGACTCAAACCAGGTAAAAAACAAAACAAAACAAAACCGCAGCCCTAATCTTCAGAATTTCATAGGTGTGTGCCATTCCAGAGTTTATGCTTTGTTGCCCTGCTTTTGACCTAATTTATGCTGATGTAAATCAGGAGTAATATTGCTTAAATCAGTGGAATTTAATATGAGTCAGGCTCAATGTCACAGAAATATCCAACTGATAAATGAAGCCAGTCTAGTTTTTTATTAAAATTCCTATTGTCTTAATTTGATTAGAATTGGCTGATGAGTGACTATTTCCTAATTAAATCAAGAAAAAAGCATATCTGAATTGCACACACTTATGTACAATATAAACCGGATTGGAACAGTGTTATGTATCTTTAAGTATTCAAAACCAAATTACTTACTTGTTTCATGCTGATATTTCATAGCTGCATTGTAATGTACCGTTTTCTTACACATGCATCTATAAACATGTTTTACTATAAAAATAATTAACAAACCAATCTAAAAAGGATTAAACAACAAAAAAAATCACTCAAAGCACAGTTTAGATTGTCATAAAGATTAACAGTGGAAAAGACATGTATTAGGTCATCTGTTTGCCCTAGACTAGGTTATCCATACATTTCTTGGCAGGCGGATGGATTGCCTAGTGGTTTAGTCATTTTAGTGAACAAAATTGGATGTTTCAGCACATTAACTTTCCTCCCCTCTTACTGCCCTGATGTCTTGGGGATAGTAAGAGAACCATGATGCAACAAATGAGCAAATGTCAATAGCCACACTACCACGGCTCAACTAGTCAGCCTCCAGTTTTCCTGGTCCTTATGTCTTGTGAGCTTGTTTTGATATTTTACTTCATTATTATTCCTGGTTCTTAAGCCACAATAACTGAAGTTCATGAAGAGAGGTCCTCTGTTGAAATGGGAATTTATTTTTTTAAAAGGTAGACCCCTCTCCTATTATAATGAACATTTTGCTTGTGCACAAGAATGGGGAAAAGATACTTTGCTATAAGAGTTCTACTGTAGACAAAACTAACACATTGTTCTTAATGTAGCCTCACACTCTACAAGACAACATGGCAGAGAGACAGAGACATCTCTGTGTATGTGTGAGAGAGATGCGCACCATTGTATCTTTAAGTATGCTGATCCCACTCTAAGTACAGTCTTTTAAAGTAGATCAGCAAGTTGAGACAGCAGCTGCTGCCAACAAGTTCCCTCCATTCTGAGCCCATTGTGTTGTCCCCCTGCTCTGTGGAGATGGAGAGGGGTACTAATGTCAGGCTGCCCCCCAGCCCCAACTCTTGTCCCCTGCTCCTTTACTCCCCCCCACCCCCATCTGCTCAGTAAGCTGGAGGCTCCTGGGAGCAGTTCCAAGGCAGAGGGCAGGAGGCAATGGCAGTGGAGGGAAGGGCAGCTAAACTGCCAGCAACTGATAGCCTGCTGCATGGCTGCCGCACAGGGAACTTAGGGGAGCAGGAAGCTGATGGGGGGGGGGGGGGAGCTGTCAGTGCACCCTGGTTCCAAGCCCCTAACAGCTAGTTCCAATGGGGTGCTCTTTCTGTAAGCAGTGGACAAAGCAGGTGGCTGCCAAACAACATTATAAGGGAGCATTGTGCAACTTTAAATGAGCATGTTCTCTAATTGCTCAGCAACCTAACACTGAAACAATGTTAACTGGGATGATTTTAAGTGAGGAGTTACTGTATAGAGTTGGGCTTTTTATACTGAATACTCTTGAATTTTTCCCCTGGCAGGTGATATTTTGATTAAAATTGGGCATGCTAACGTTTTAGGATGGACACTGCGAGAGCTTTGGCAACTTTTGCACAGTATTCCCATCGGAACGGTTCTACAGATCAGGGTTTACAGAGATTTTGCTGAAGTACCTCAGCACTGGCAAAATGCACTTGAATTAGTTCCTGAAGTAAAGCTTCCTGTGAAGACAGAGTAAGAAACAAATGCTATTTTCAATGGGTTTCTTCACAATATATAGTATAGTTATACTAGTCTACTAAGCAAGACAGGGTAATGATGTGGTAGCATTCTGGTTTCATTTTCATTACTAATGAAGTATAAAAAGGTAGAGTTCTTTTTAAAAACGTACCTCTTGCCAATGTAATTGTCTCCTACTCTTCGAAGCATCTCGAAGGTAGTGCAGCTACCTAGAAACTTAGCTACCTAGAAAAGCCAACAGGTCTTCCCCTTTGTTGCCTAGACATTGTTCAAAAGTACGAAGATAAAACACCAGATTTCAATTTCAGACTTTTCCCCTCCTCCAAGGGCAACTGCATCTTGCATAAATTGGCATAAATGCAGCTATGCCTGTTTACAGTAGTTGAGGACCTAGATTATTATATTACCTGATGTTGCCAAGATGCAGGTAACTAGAGACCTGTAACCAGATAAACAGTTTAATGGCTCACTAGTCATTCAGCTGAATGAATAAGGCCATGGCTTATTATGTTTAGTCCTCATGACCTATTAATTGACCTTTCCAGAAATGTCAATATAGCTGTGTAGTGTTATGTTCAGCTTCTATAAAGACAAGTATTATGAGGCCTTTTTTAAAAAAGTCATAAGTTCTCATCTCCTAAAAATAAGCCTCAATACAAGTAGTAATGGATGCTAGATAGGGCTCTAGACAATAAGGCACGGGGACAGATGTTCTAGTAGGGAGTGAAGACTAAAGCTCAAGAAAGAAGATGAGGGAAGTTTACAGTGGAGAAGTTAGCTGGAAATGGGTACATCAAAAGGACCTGATTAGGGCATAAGAGTGATAAGAATGGAGGAGGAAGTTCAGGCAATAAGACTAGGAAGGGGGCGGTCTGGAAGACTAGTTCTTTAAACTTGTGTTGCAATTAGGGCTGATTAATCGCAGTTAACTCTCACGATTAACTCAAAAAAATTATTCACACTGTTAAACAATAGAATACCAATTGAAATGTATTCAATATTTTTGGATGTTCTTCTACATTTTCAAATATATTGATTTCTTACAACACAGAATATAAAGTGTACAGTTCTCACTTTACATTTTTATTATAAATAGTTGCACTGTAAAAGCAAAAATATTTTATCAGTTCCTCATACAAGTACTGTAGTGCACTGTATCATGAAAATGTAACTTACAAATTAGATTTAAAAAAAATTTTTTTTTTTTTAAGAACTGGAAGGGACCTCGAGACGTCATCTAGTCCAGTCCCCTGCACTCAAGGCAGGACTAAGCATTATTTAGACCAGGGGTGGGCAAACTATGGTCCGCGGGCCACATCCAGCCTGCAGTACTGTCTTGTCCGGCCTGCCTGAGCTCCCAGCCGGGGAGGCAAGCCCTGGCCTCTCCCCCGCTGTCACCCCTCCCCCGTAGCCATGTCGCTAGCAAGAATGCCCGCTGGTCCTGCCTGGGAACATTGCAGTGGTGTGACTAGCTCTGGCGAGTGGGATTGGATAAGGGGCAAGGAGTTGCGGGGTGCAGTCGGTCTCCTCTGCTATGGATAGTTATCGAGCAGAACTCATCATCAGCATGGATGCATGTCCTCTGAAATGGTGGTTGAAGCTTGAAGGGACATATGAATCTTTATTGCATCTGACCCGTAAATATCTTGTGATGCCAGCTACAAACAGTGCCACGTGAATGTCTTATCTCACTTTCATTGTAAACAAGAGTGGGCAGCATTATCTTCTGCAAACTGTAACCTAACTGGTTTGTCTGAGAGATTGGCTGAAGGAGGACCGAGTGGACGTATAGGCGCTAAAGTTCTACATTGTTTTATTTTTGAATGAGGCTATTTTTTGTACATAATTCTACATTTGTAAGTTCAACTTTCATGATAAAGAGATTGCACTACAGTATTTGTATTTGGTGAATTTGTAATAAAAATATAAAGTGAGCACTGTACACTTTGTATTCTGTATTGTAATTAAAATCAATATTTGAAAATGTAGAAAGCATCAAAAATATTTAAATAAATGATATTCTATTGTTTAATCACACGATTAAACAAATTCATCATTTAACAGCCCTACTTGCAACGAAGTCAAAAAGTCAAATTCTTTAATATTTTAAATGAACAGAGCAAGGATAGCTTTGTTTTTATTTTACTGAAAAAGATATTTAAATTGACATTCCCTTTTGTTGTTTAAATCCAGATGTTGTAGCATTAAGTCCAGGCAGAAGAATATGCAAAAATATGCATAAATCAGATATTTCAATTTTGACACCCTTAGCACAAGTAAAGAACTTGTAATTAAAGCTATGTAACTGTTGTACATTTTTAGCATTTCAAGTAAAGACAGTGACACAAAAGATGACACATGGACAAGTAGTGATGATTATGAAGATGTAGACTCTGAGGGAAGTTTTAGATGCGAAACCACACGATCATTTTGTTATGATTCTACCAAAAAACTGCCATCAATATCGAAAACTTGGCATGCATTTAAAAGAACACACACATTTACTGTAGGTGCTGACATTGGATGTGACATTATAATTCACAAAGATTCTGATGCATGGTATAGTTCTGATTTTGCTACTGAAGGGATTAGCCCTCCTTCATACTGGACTATGGAAACACATGACAGCGAATCAACATCATCCTGTTCCTCTATATCAGATGCATTTTGGCTTGAAGAGTTTTCCAGTATTTTGGAATAACTGAATGGTCACATCCAATTTTAAACCTTCAGAAATTGGATTTTCTGAAGCATTTTATCAACTAAAGGATCACTTTCAAAATATTGATTTTAAAATGAGCTAAACTGAAGATTTAGCATAGCATGCCTCGACTGCCTAGGATATTTGAAAATCTGGATTTTAAAATGGCAGCTGCTATCCAAAGCCACTCTTCTAGATTTTAAGCAAAAACCTACAAAAATCTCCATCAATCCTACCTGTGAAGGGAACATTAAGCATTCTGTTCCGGTGAGTCCAGTGATCCAGATACAGCAGGCAAGTGCTAGAACTGCAGCATATTGCTTTCAGCTTTTAAAGGTAAATCTGATAATTTACTTAACGTAGATACAATGCAAATGGCAATTTTACCAACAAGTATTGCTGAACGTGTTAAGGATATATAACTGGGATAATTAACTGTGGCAATTACAAATTTAATCTGCATCAAGAATGTAGTTATTAACGACTATTATTCTCAGGTAGTTTTTGCAAGGCACACACCTAAATGCCAACTCACTGTTTCTCTATATTTAATTTTTTAATTGATAATGTTCAATGTTTCCATACTTATACATACCATACTTTCAGTAGATAAATATTAACAAAAAATAAGCATATGAACTCAGCACTTTATTCAATATTTGCAAACCCACAAGTTATCTAGAATAATATTCTGACGTGAATTCATAAACAGGTTGCTTGTAACTTATGTATAATGTAATTAGCATACAGTGAGAAGAGTCCACTTTGAATCTGCCTGTTTTGTTTCCTACTACAATTCATCAACAAAAGGGGTATTTTCCAAGTTCCCGCTAGCTGCCATTGATTTCTTCCCATCAACAAACTTCTTTGCAGCCTGAAAATAAATAAAAATTGGACATTAAGGAAACATTCATTAGGCACAAACAGGCTTATCTCATTGCTTCAGAGTCCCAGCTTCAACTCGTTTATGGAATCAGCAATGTGATTTCACCTCTTATGGCAATGATTTTAATAAGCTGTCTAAACTGTCTCACTTTGACAGATTAATGATATCAGTGACGAATGAATAAAAGTAGCAACTTTTCCCAGCTCTCAAGTGGTCATACATACGCCCAACATAGAAAATATTTTCTATTCAGGTCAGAAAAGCAGCAGAAAGGTCCAGTGTATCAACCACTGAAGTGGGTCAGCAGATGTGGGTTCTATTCCCAGTTCTACCAGTTACCTCCTGTGTGACCTGGACAGTCACTTTGCTGCTCTATGAACTCTATGCCCCTTGCACCTTTTGTCTATCAATCTTGTCTATTTATAAGCTCTTTGGGGTAGGGGTCTGAGCACAATGGAGCCTCTGGGCATTACTGTCATTCAAATAAGTAATAGCAGCTTTGTGAAGAGATTTTGATGTTCTAGATTTGTTTTCCCCACTAGATTTCCAGATGGAATTTGTACAGTTAAGAAATCAAGATTATAATAATTACCATTAGCTCAGTGTCTCAATAAAATATTGTGAGGTATTCATTTTCCTTCTTACAGTCACAGGCTAGGTTTGAATCCTCCATAACTTTACTCAAGTGGAGGATTCCCTACTGACATCAGTGGGACAACTCCTGACTGTAGTTTTGTATGATTAAGTAAATAGCTGGAATTTATTTTTCACATTTACTTGTAATGGTAGAATTCAGCTACATTTTCACAGCTATATTAAAGATTGCTTAATTTACTGATGGGAACAGACAACTCAAAAGGAATAGCTAGCAGAGATTTATAAACATCATAGAACCAATTTTTACAGGGTCCCTGTATGTATATGTATATATCTATATCTATCTATCTATATAGTATACACCCAGAAGAGGATGCTAGTCATAACTGGGCATAGCAAAGCTTATATAGAATCATTCTGTAAACAATGCATAGGGACACATTTACTTACTTTCACAATATCAGTAGTGGCTATAGAGTCAATGTTTTGAATTACAGCTGTTGGCGATGTATATATACCAGATGCCAATGCCTCGGAACCGATTTCATCAAGTAACCCATTTGAGGTCTCAACTAACATCAAGTACGCGGCTTTCAGATGATTTCTGCCAAAGTGTTGAGAATATCCGAGTAAGTAAATCTTCCAATGTTACTCAGTTATAGACTAAATTAGAACTCCCAGTTGTGCGTAGTTTTGTGCAACTTGGGGTTCTTAACTTCACTTTTGCTTTAAGGCCTACTTCTGAAGTCTTAGCATTTTGGGGATGAGCATCCTGCAATATTGGGATATTTTTATGGCTCTTCAACCCAATGATTTAAAGTCTCCTGCTGTGTTGAAACAGAAGCTTTCTCTTATGAGTATGGGAGCCTAACACACGATCAGCCAAAGAGGCACAAAAGAACAAATTCCAGAAAGCTGAGAGGTAAGGTTGCAGAGGACCTCCTACCCCCTGCAACAATCAGAAAGCTCTGGAAAGATTAAGGGTCAGATACAAACTAGAGGCAGAAATAAAAGATGGAACCCTCAAGCAGGGCCCAACGTAGGTATCTCAGCACACTACCCTTTACCCAGTAGCTAAGAATTTATTTATTTTTAAAGCTTCTGGCTGGAATGTGAATATTTCAAGTCTTGTTGGTCTACTTTCAAACAAATGTAAAGAATGTGATCATTTCAGTATTTTCATAGATGTTCAAGTTTTAGCTTTGGCAGCTTTTTGAAAATTAGAGATTTCTGATTTTAGGCTTAAAACTAATTATCAGGTCTTATAAGAACATAAAGGCCATACTGGGTCAGATCAAAGGTCCATCTAGCCCAGTATCCTGTCTGCCAACAGTGGCCAATGCCAGGTGCCCCGGAGTGAGTGAACCTAACAGGTAGTGATCAAGTGCTTTCTCTCCTGCCATCCCCCCCACCCAAACAGAGCCTAGGGACACCATTCCTTATCCATCTTGGCTAATAGCCATAAATGGACTTAACTATACTTATCTAGAAAAGTATACTATAGACAGTAGTTTTACTGCAAAGTGTAAACAATTAACAAAAACAATTAACACTTGTGTACAATAGGTTAGAGCTTTTAAAGAATTGTAGCATAATACTTTCTGTTCTCTTAGATTTATTTGCCTCAAGTAGGTTCATAAACTAGATTGTGACTAGCAATGGGAAAGTTAGTGTTTTATTTTTTAAAAGTAAAACAGTTTAATCCAAAATGGTGATCTGTGGCGCACACTATAATTGAGAAATAGCATTCATGTTGTGACTGAATTCAACTAGGGCCACTAACACTTGCATCAAACACTAATTTTTTTTATTTTATTTTAACTACTCCCCAACTACAGGAAAAATTAGCAACATACTCGAAGGAAGATAATAGGAAAAAAACAGAAGGAAAAAAAAGGAGTGAAATTTATCTATATTAGAAAGATTTGTATTCAGTGCTATAAACAAACTAACAGGTAGAAGATTTAACATCTGGCTGATGAGAAAGGATACGATAATTTATCATGTTTTGTATGCAATCATGCAAAGTAATTCCAATTTTCTTTATACAGTCTTCTAATAAATAAATTTTATACACGCAAGACTCAGTCATTCCTATTTGCTGCCTTCAGTTGAATCTCTTGTAGGCTGTAATACTTTGGCCTAATTTTGGACCTTGGGTTTAAAGTGCGGGTGCTGGGTGGTGGCCATTATATACAGAAGGTCAGATTAGATGACTTGGTAGTTTCTTCAGGTTTTAAACTCTATGGCCCCTGAGCTCCCGGCTGGGGACACTATTCCCCAGCCCCTCTCCTGCTGTCCCTCCTCCCCCACAGCCTCAGACTGTCGCGCAACCAGTGCTCTGGTCCACTGCTCCTGATGGGCAGTGTGGCTGCAAGTTCCTGCTGATCTGAGCGGAATGGTAAGGGAGTGTGCTGTGTGTGTAGATAAGGGAGAGGGGATGCTGTGGGGAAGTCAAGGGACAGGAAGCACGGGGCAGAGGTTCTGGGGATGCAGTCAGGAGAGAGGGATGACTGATAGGTGCGAGAGTCCTGGGGGGATGGTCAGGTCACTCAGGGGACAGGGGGTTGGATAGAGGGGGTAGGTCGGTCAGGGGACAAGGAATGGAGGAAGCAGGGGGGTTGGATGGGTTAGGAGGAAGTGGATGGGGCAGGGGCCTGGCTGTTTGGGGAGAGACAGCCTTCTTTACCCAGCCCTTCATACAGTTTGGCAACCCCGATATAGCCCACCCCTGCTCTATATGTATACCTACACTGCAATTAAATACCCGTAGCTGGCTAGTGCCAGCTGACATGGGCTCAGGCAAAGGGGTTCTTTAATTGTGGTATAGATATTCAGGCTTGAGCACTATGATCCTGTGAGTTAGGAGGGTCCCAGAACTTGGGCTGCAGCCCAAGCCTGAACATCTACACAGCAATTAAACAGCCCCTTAGTTCAAGTCAACTGGCACAGGTTCATCTGTAGGGTTTTTAATTGCAATAGATACACCCTATCACTTGAGATAGTAGTTGAATTTTAGTGCTTTAATTTAGAACAGAAAAATCACAATACAATCCCAGAGATTAATTGCACCTAAATTATTACAGTTCCACCTCACTGTATTATTAGTTAGCTATAGTGTTTACAGGCCTGCAAATCAGGAACTTTTAAAACTGTTAGTTTTGCCATTAGAGAAGTGGCAATATTACTTTCTTCATAGGGCTTTCAGCTTTGGACACTTAATGTCTTTGGATAACACTACCAATTTAATGCTTTAAAAATATTTTAAAAATACCATTCGCAGGGCTTCAATATTAGTGTTTTGAAGATGTAAGTGCATGCTAAATATTGCTGGCTGTGGAATCATCTCAGTGTTATCTTGTAGAGAATTTCCTAAATAAAGGAGTTTACAGAAGTATTTAAACTGGAACTGTATATTGTTGTGAGCTATAATTAAATCACAGCTTCTGTTGACAGCTGTCATTTACATCTATGAAGTAGTTATCAGTGAGCTATTCTTTAAGAGCATTTTTTTTGCTGATTTAACAAGTTTCTAAAGGAATTGCAGCTAGATTAGAATTTACTGTAGTTTTCTTCACAGCAACAATAGTACTTTAAAAAGGATTAATTGGGTAGGTAGTGTATACCATTCCCATCCCTTCATGCTTTTGCTAGGTATACTTACAGAGCAATGAGTCTCGACATAGGCAGTTATACTGTACACCTACGCAGTTGAAATCGTTGCCCTACAGAAGCCTCTTTATAAATGCTTACTGACAGGAAGCGGAGCATATGATGTTAAAACTCCACTACATAACAAGTTATATAACAAGTTAAAGCATTGACACTCTCAGCCAAACTAGCAATCAACATTACCTAACGGTGTTACATTAGTGTGAATTCATTGTTTCATTTACCGTAATACTATATATTCATAGTTAAACATATATATGTTCATAATATATATGAATTCTCACAGAAAAATGACTGACCAAGTATTATTTTATCAACTAAAACTGGTCAACAGAAAAAGCATCCTGATTGGTTAATTAATCAGTGTTTTAATAATATCAAGTGATGCAAAGAGCTGCAGGAAACTCATTAAAGAGCTACTTGCGGCTTGAAAGCCCCAGTCTGATTATCACTGAGTTAAAGTGTTTATTAGACTTTTTTTTGTACCAACTTACTTAGCCCTTGTGACATCTTCATCTGTGATACTGCCCTGAGCAATTATCTTTACCTGGTTCAAAGCAGCCTTAATGACCTAGGACAAAAGTTAAGCAGTTTTTTTAAATTTGGCACTAGTGGCTTGATCATTCCCAACCCACAAGGAGTCTTCTCTTTATTGAGCAGAAACAAAAGACATTAAGTTTGAAAGGCTGTTTCACATTCCATTTTATTGGATCATCATTCTTCTCAACCTCATCATATATTAACAGCCTCCTCCAATAACTATTGTACACCATATTCAGTCAGGTGGGCTAACAACAAAATGTAGTCTGTGCTTTGAATCCCATAGTGCCTCCAAAAGAATCCCAAGTCCTTACACCAAATAAAATGTGATCACACTTCCCTCATTAGATTCAAACCCAGCTCTCTCAGATGATCAATTCAGCAAGGTTTCTGCCAGCAGCCTAGTTCATTAGCACCCATTTAAAAATGGATACATATAGCCACTTATATTCAGCAATCTCAAGAATGCCTTAACTACTGCTACTTTATTTTTGTACTTGTACTTCCCTGAAAACAAGCCCTATTTCCTGATTTGAGTTAAGGCTTGTATCAATAATGCAATGTTAGTTTAAATCCTAGTCAAAAGAAACATTTAAAAACTATTGTTCAAAATTACTAGATAGTTATACTAATAACTAGAATTGAATAAGCCAATATATTTTAAATTCTAATCAGCAACTTACCTCCCCGGTAGCAGAAGCCTGGGATATAGTATAAATCCCAAAGAGTCCAGAATCAGAATAATTCACATTTAATGCTGAAGCCTGTGAAACAAAATTTTCGGTTACTGTTCCAAGAATGAAGATTGAATACTCATTTTCTTCTTCAACAAGATAGCTACCAGTGGTATCCAATATGCTAGAATTTAGAAAAATGGGTTCCTTCTGTTGAAATGAAACCAATTTGGGTAGAAGAAATATTTTAGATTTGTGTGCTAATGATTAAAATAAAGATTCTACCATAGGGGGCTTTAATCTCTCAAAGGACAAGAATGGTTTGCTCTATATTTTTCTATTGCATTTGGTTTTTTTGGGGAAGGAAAGTTGCCATAAACTTTTAGGCTTACATCAAATGGTTGATTAGTTGCCTTAGAGATAGCCTGGAACAATTTGCTGGAAATATTGCTTCCCCTTTTAATAAGAGGCCCTGCACCTAGAATATGCTGAAGGACACTAAACGCATTTGCTTCTGCACTTCCAGTAGCAGCTCCTTCTGCTACTATGGCAGCATGGACAAGGCTTTCACCATTCTGTTCCCTGATTTCACCTGAAAATAAGAACAAAGAAATTATAGTTAATAATATAGTGTATTAAACGTAATATGTGAATTAGTTCTTATCATACATCTCCAACAGTAGTTTCTAGTCAGTAAATAAGAAAAGCCATTTATGTAGTTTAGTTGTAATATTAAGTCCACAGGATCTCATTTCAAATACTGACAGTGAACATCAGCATTGACTGTTCAAGAAAAATAATCCTCTTGTTTTATAAAAACAGAAGAAAGGTGTAAGCCTTACTTGTTCACAACTTTCCCATAATCACAAAGGGCCAAATTCAGTGGAGATATACTTGCATATTCCAGGTCTGAATATGGTCTAAGGGCTAGTCTATATGGTGATCTAATGCATGGCAAGCTAGGGTATGAATCTACAGTGCACCAGCCTGCCAGGCACTAACTGGCTACGGGGACCATACTGCTGCACACTACAAGTTTGTAGTATGTCAAAGTGCACTTATGGACTTAGAGCATAGCACACAGTTATTTAGTGTACAGCAGGCTGGTGCACTGTAGATTTACACACTAGTGTGTTATGCACTAAATCACCATATAGAAAAGCCCTTAGATTCCCTATTGCAAAAGCTACAAAATCCATTGAGTATCTGCCCGAAGGTAACAAAAGTTCTCACTCAACAGCTACATTTTGACTGTCTGAAAGATTACTTATTCCATGCTTTAGCCAACCCAAATGCAGTCCAGTTATCTCTATCTCCTAATTTTCTGACTTATGACTGTTTCCAGCTGGTTGCAGAAGTAACCAGATTGTTAAACAGAATGAAACTATGAATATTAGTCTAAGGGCTTGTCCTCACTGGGGGGGGGGGGGGGGGGGGGGGGGGGGGGGGAGAAATCGATTGCAGATACGCAACTATTTGAATCACGTAGCTGAAGTTTGCGTATCTGCCGCCGTCCCCACGGCGGCAGCAGTCGGTGGCGCACTCCCCCGTCGACTCCAGTTTACGCCTCCTGGAAAGCTAGAGGTCCAGAGTCGACGGGGGAGCCGCAGGCGATCAATTTATCGCGTCTTAACAAGACGCGATAAATTGATCGCCCGAAGATCGATCCCGCACCGCGGGAGTGAAGACGAGCCCTAAGATACTGCATCAAACACTGATGCTCAAAGTTTGTTAAGAAATATTTGAAACAGTTAGCGGCCTTCCTGCAAAGTAAGCTTTTCACTACTCTCAGGTATCCTTTTGTTACCTTCTACACACCCTGGGACACTTTACTGTTTCAAGTACACCAATTCTGGTATGGTGCCACTAAGTTTTGTGTTTTCACTTCCTGGAATATAGTGGAAGAATGGCCCTGTGCTTAAGGCACTGGATGGGATGTTAAAAGATTTGGATTCAGTTCCCAATTTTGCCAGAGTGTTTCCCATCTTTGTCTTGCACTTTGCCTACTTACATTGAAAACTGTCTCTATTCCTGTATTTGTTAAGTACACAGTACAATGGAGGATCAATCTCAATTGGGCTCTTTAGGTCATACCCAAGTCTTAATAGAGAAGACCAGCACGAAACTTGTAATTACCAAAAAAAAAAAAAAAAAAAACCATCCCACACAGACAGGCTGAGTTTACCTCCACGATATCGGGCCTTAACACCAGAAGAACCAGCCCCACTCCTGATATTGAGAAATTGCTCTCCAACTTGTTTTAGTTCAGAATGGCTTACACCTGCAATATAATATTTTTATGAAAAAGAATCACATGAAAATTGACAGTATTACAAATTAACTAGAGATGGCTAATAAGTAATTTAGATGTACTTTAAAAGAGTGCTACTTGTAGAGATGAAGTTTGATTACTTGTATAGTTTTCTTTTAATGCACAGCATGATACACAAGACATACCTAGTCCCACCAGAGCCATTCTTGCACTTGTGAAGTTGTTCTGTACAAACTGGTGCAGCTGCAACAGTAACATTGTGCATTAGGATATTTTCACAAATAAAAAAAGGCAACAACCATGTGTCAGGTTACTCATTTGAAGTTTTTCAAAAAGGCAAAGACCCTTCTAGGTGTCTATTTTGGTAATACTGAAGAACCCTTTAAAGCAGTGGTCTCCAACCTTTTTAAACCACAAAAATCACTTTTTTGAATTTAACTGCAAACCAGGATCTACCTCGCTCCTTCCCTGAGGCCCAGCTCACTCCTTCCCCCCCCCCCCCCAGTTGCATGCGTTCACTTTCACAGATCTGGGCAGGGTTGCGGGTCCTGTGCTTTGGCCGAAGGTTTTAGAGTGCAGGAGGGGGCTCTGGGCTAAGCCTTGGGCAGAGGGTTAGGGTGCAAGCTCTGGGAGGGAGTTTAGATGCAGGAGGGGGCTCTGGGATTGGACAAGGGGTTTGGGGGAGGGGGGCAGGCTCTGGAAGTTTGGGTGCAGGAGAGGGCTCAGGGCTGGGGTGTGGGAGAGGGTCTGGGGTACAGGCTCCAGGCAGGGGCTCAGGGCTGGGGATTTGGGGTACAGGAGGGGGTTTGAGGTGTTGGCTCTGGGAGAGGGCTCAGGGCTGCAGAAGGGGGTTGGATGCGGGAGGGGTGCTGGCTCCAGCCAGGTGGTGCTTTCCTCAAGCAGTAGTGCAACAAGACTAAGGCAGACTCCCAGAAGCTGCCACCATGTCTCTACGGTCCCACCCCTGCAGCTCCCATTGGCCGCAATTCCCCATTCTAGGCCAGTGGGTGCCTACAGGCAGGAGCAGTGGGCAGAGACCCCATTTCCCACACAGGCAGGGCCGGCGACAGGGGGGTACTACGGGTACAGCTGTACCGGGCCCCGGACTTTAGGGGGGCCCCCTTAAGTCCGGGGCCCGGTACACAGCTGTACCCGTAGTCATCCCCCCTTGTCGCCGGGCCTGGAGAGCGGGGAAGGGGCGGGGAGGCGGCGCGGCTCTCCTCCGGACGAGCGCGCCTGGCCCCGGCAGGAGCAGAGAGCCCGGCCGACGGCAGCAGCGCAGAGGCTCCGCAGCACGGTAGGGCTTCCACCGCTGGGTCCGGGGGAGAAAGAAAGGGCGCGGGGGGGAGAGAGAGAGAGAGAAAGGGCTGCTCACGCCGCTCCCGGGCTCGCGCTGCCGCCAGCCGCTGTCAGCTGGGGCGGGGGGGAGCGCCGGCTGGGCTGGGGGGGCCCCCCGGCTGGGCTTCCCCCCCCCAGCCGCTGTCAGCTGGGGGGGGAGCGCTGGCTGGGCCCCAAACTATCAGGGGGGGGGGGGCAAATTTCTGTCGCCAGCCCTGCACACAGGAACATGCTGGATGCCTCTGGGAGCAGAGTGGGGCCAGGGCAGGCAGGCAGCTTGCCTTAGCTCCGCTGCACCACCGGACTTTTATCAGCTGAAGACTGCGCTTGACTGCCAGAGGCCCCGTGATCGACCAGTCAATCGCAATCCACCAGCTGGTGACCATTACTTTAAAGACACTTCACAGAGCAAAGATGGTGTTGCTACTAGCATGAAAAACTGTTACAAGTAGAATTGGAGGTCCAGTGGCTTGGGTCAATAAGGAAGTTTTAAAAAAAGATGCTAATATACAATTGCCTCGACTCAAATGAGTGCTGTTTAAATATTTCCAACATTTACCAGGAATCAGGCCATCTACAGAACTGGTTCAATTTTTATAAAAATCATGAAAGAAAAACCTCAAGCCCTGAATAAAGTTTGATCTTACAGTAGCATTTGTTGTCACTGCAAAAGTGACAACAGTTGCCAGCTGCACCGAGTTTAAGGATGTATATAAATTTCCTTTTTTAAAAAGTATGCTCTAATCTTAATGGGAAATTGTGCATCAATCTGTGCAAAGAAAAATTATAAACACATTTCCCTAAATGCATAAACTTAAAACAACTTCAAACATATACACACAAATCGTAAGCTGGAAAGAGCCAGACCCAACCGATTTGTTTATTTATTCTGAGTGGCCTCCAGAGAACTGCAGTTTTAGCTGTCAAACAACTGTTAATTTTCACTGCAGTTCTGTAAGTAACTGTATCCTTTGTTCAGATGTTTTAATTCTGAATGCAGCAAGTCCTGATGTTTCCAACAGCAGTTGCATACAAGAGACTGTTTTATGCACTCTCCCCATAGTGGTAGAAGCACACTACTGTCACTATGTGGAAGTCACTAGCTCTTTGTACATGAATATCTGCACTTCAGGTCCTACTGATACATAATAGAAAGCCAGACACACACAATAGAATATAGCCTTTCCAAAGGCTTTGGAATCACAATTCATAAGAGCCACAAGACAATTCTATACCCAATTACTGAATTTACAGTCAGAAAAAAACTAACATTTGAGATAGTGATGCATGACAAATCTATATGGGAGTCTCACTTTGGGAGAACTGAATAAGTCAAACATGCAGCTTTAAGTGAGCGTTGGTGTCATGAGAGAATAGTTTTACAAAAGAAACTAGGAGTGGCATATTCACGTCTGAGACTTCATACTATGGCTACAATATGTAAGAAATTATATTCTTACCTGCTCTGGTGTAATTTTTCCAATGGCATAATCTGGACAGTATAAGGAGTTAGCAAGAGCATTCCGATAAGCTGCAGCATGCAAGTTTTCAAGAACACCTACAAAAAATGAACAGAAGAAACAGACTCTTACTAAAATGTAGTTTATTAGCTACTTTCATTGAAGAGTAGGGATGGGATGAACACTGGAATTGCAAAAATGGATCAGCATTATGGTCTGTCTCATCCAATACCCATTCAGCATCAGACGCTTCCAAGGAAATCACAAGAAATTTTTAGGCAGAGGTTAAATAATCCAGTTGATCTTATCTTTATCTCTAAAAATTACATATGGTCTTAAATCCTAAAGCATTGCTTAATTTTTTTAAAAAAAAGATATTTAGCAGTACATTTTAACAAATCAGGATATTCTTATTATCCATAGCGACGGCCAATACTCTTTGAATCTAAATTTTTCACCTGAACAGCAGAGTGTGGCAATTAAACTGAAGTCATTATGCATTGTGTAAATTTTTTTTTTTTTCCTTTTATCACTTTTGGATTTCCAGTCACTTGATTTAATTGAGTCTCCATTGCTCTCATGTTCTGAGACAGGGAGAACGGACACTTCTTGTTTGCCTTTTATAATACAGTACTAATAATTTGTATACTTCATGTTCCATTCCCCCTTATACATCTTAAACAATCCCAGTTTTTTAATCACACTTCTCTGAACCCTTTCAGAGCGTAACTGTTCCGAATTTTGACTTAATGATAAAGCTGACATTGAACCCTCAATGGTCCTATGCCTAAGTATTACACGCACAGTAATACATGTAATAGCAAACAACATATACATCTGAAACCCTCCGTCCAATAGCTAGATACAAATAGGATGGGTTTAAGAACAGTGTATCCTTATATTGTCTTGCTTTGGTGTTATATCCATATTATTTAAACCCAACTGTTTTTTCTTTTAAAGAGATTCTTTAAGAGCCGACATGGTAGATCATGCTTACAAACCTTTTTAAAAATGGCAGTGTTTAGGCACGTTAGTACTTTTACAGAAGTAGCTGTAATGTTTCCTCAAAAGGAGTAATTGTTTATTATGCAAATATACATTACACATTTTTATAAATTATCTTAACTACTCCTTATGAATAATACTGTATAAAAATACACAGCCTTTAATAGTTCAGTATCTTAGTCACAAAAGAGTTTCATCAAAATATCAAAAGTAGGGCTTGCAGAAAGAACACCTATTTTCGGATAAGCTTAAAGAAACTAACATGATTCAATTTTATCATTTAAAAAATACTCATTTGAACATCACCTGTTCTTCAATGTGTCAGAGTTTTAGGAAAAGTGGCTGTGCTTCAAAATAAGCTACCATTTTCCCAAAGAAAGAAATAGGATTCAACAGGTCATGAAAGTTTGGAGACTTCAATATGACTAAATGATCCAAAACAATGACTGTCATACAGGAATACTAGTACAGTAAACCCTCGATTTAACGGACCTCGATTTAACGGACTTCGGATGCAACGGACAAAATTTCTGAGCAAGTCTGATGCATTCCTGATCCATTTCTGGCGGGCTGGCTGCCGGCTCCCGGCTGCCGCCCGGGTCCAGGCAGCGGGCGGGCTGGCTGATGGCTGCCGCCCGGGTCCCGGCAGCGGGCGGGCTGCGGAGCTGTCATCCCGACCCTGTGGCGGGCGGGCTGCTGCTCCGACAGCTCATTTTTTAAAAAATGATTAAATAACGAACTTTTTGATTTAACGGACACCCCCTCGCCCGAATTAGTCCGTTAAATGGAGGTTTTACTGTATTACTTAGATGATAGGGCTCAAGTCTCAAGATCTCGAAGTTATGCAGGCATCCTGAAACAAGCTCACATCTTAGTTGGGTTATTTTTAACATATTAACACAAGCCTAGATTGTAATTTAATTAGTTTAATGAAAATGTTTGTTTTATATAGCATGGGTAATAAAATAGCATAGAACTTCAAGAAGCCATTTATCCATTTAATCTTAAATAGCTTTCTGATAAGAAAGTTTTTTTAATGCAAACGGCTTCATTTTTAAAATTGGCTTATTGTGCTCTCTCTCCTTATTCATCTCTGATTTCAAGGAGAAAGACACAGACAACTATGACTTTCTCCAGAGTGGCAAGCGGAAAATTAACTGGAGGGGCCAAATAGTTCAAAGAAGACTAAGGTTGTTGGCGGGATGGGGGGGGCTTTAGGTAAATATTTTTGTGAAACTGTTATAGCTGGTCATTAGAAAGTATACTTACTAACTTGTGGATTTTGAAAGGCAACTGCTTTATCAACTTTTAATTGTGCCTGAAGCTCTGTTACTTCCCAACGTCTGAATTCTGGAGCTGTAGTGACATTAATTAGGTACTCCATTACCGTATCACTGAAACAAAAAGGCAAAGTTATGAAGGAATCTAGTTTAAGATTTCTTCCAATAAAAGTGAATATAAATCAGCACATATCCAAGATATGCTGTACTGACAGACCATTCTGTACAATTGTAAGAGTCCAAATTCATTCTACAGAGCACCCACCTGAGCACTGCAAAAATATCTCACCAAGTACAGTGTCAAACCATTAATACTTTGACAAAGTAAACAATAAGGGCATATGTTAGAAGTGATGTTGTTCCTTCCCTTAAAATAATGGTATTCTGTAGCCTAACTATTGTGGTTTCTTGCAGAATATGCCGTAAACTCAATTGTTACATTTGGATACTTACACATAATCACGTAGGCATTCCACAGAATACTGCATATTTTCTCTTGTGGAAGTTACACTAAATGAGAACAAATATGGATCCATTTCAGAAAGTTATGTTGAAGATACGGGATTTAAACATATGTTGCTTATTGATGTAAATTCTCTTGTTCAAATTCTGGACCAGAATGCAAAAACTCCATTATTTTAAAAAAGTCTGTACTGGTCTTTTAAATATTCAAATGGCTAAAAAAAAGTGCTAATGTAAAAACATCTCCCACCCCTACACAAATTCTGAAAAATGCCAATAGCTTTGAGGCATCTGTAATTCAGGTACAATACGACATTTTACCATTAAATTTTTAAATTGCAAACTGAACAGAATTTAGGTAGAATTGCCCAGAAAACTTGCCGAAAGAGAAAAGTGTATTTCACTTTAGTCTTTCTGTTCATATTACGGTAAATAAAAACCAAGCCTCCTTAAATAAAGTATAACCATATCCCTTTGGTGTCAAAGGTTGTACCTTCAACTTAAATCCACTAGGCAACTTTAAGATATGTTGTAATAGAATACATACAAGAATGCATTAAAAAAAAAAAAACACACACACCAGTGCTAGTTTTTGTACTTTAAACTACCCACCATCGAATTACAAAAGCTGCTAAAAAAATCATGACATTTGTATTCTTTTGCAAATTTTTCATTTGTAACACTATGAATAATAGAGCAACGCATTAAAATTAATGATAAAGGAATAGAGAACAAGTTATTTTTTGTCTATTACAGATCATTTTTGAAGCATGAAAAGATTCATACTTCAAAGTTTACATATAATCACATAAGGCAGATCTGTCCATGTAGTATAATGTTAATTGGGCATGCTTTATTTATTTATTTAGGCATTTGGGGTCATTCCACACATGGAAACATCAGCCATACTACCTGCAATTTCCATTGTTTTCCTCAGCAATATAGATCTTTAAATAATAGTTACGAACCTTAGGTTACCTCCAACAGCTTCAACACCACGAGTAATCTTGAAGGAAGAGGCTCCCTTAGTAGTCTATAAAAACACAGAAGCGATTTTTACACTTTTAGGTACTCCAAGAACATTTTTATTTGCATCAGGTTATTAAATATAATTCTAGGCACAACATTAAAATATTTCCAGTGTGTTTACTGGAAATATTTTTTCATTTTCTTGGGTACACACATTTTCATAATCTTGAATTTTTAGCCAAATAACTACAATTAACATGCTGTTAAAAAGATTAATATATTAGTTTTATCAAACACACTTAAGCAGTGGGAGATAGCTAAAATAGCATGGTCAGTATTAAATCTGTAACTATAATAAGGAAGTCAGTACTCTAAAATGATGCTTTCATCTACAACTGCAGATATGCTCATACACTAATTAGATCGCCTGAGAGTGAAACTGAACTCAATAAGACCTTGTAAGGCACCCTGGAGCTTAAGATTGTCTTATCAGTAAGAAAAACTATTTGGAAGTCAATTAAATAGTAAACACATATTAAACATACAATTTATCTTTTACTGCATTCTGTGCATAGCCTCATTAAAAATTGGTGCAATCGCTCAATTTCTTACAAAACAACACTGAATTAATGCATCAATGGTTGTGGCTTTTTGTGACAAATTTCTGACTACTAGAAAATAACAGATCAACTCATTTCTCCCAGACATCATATGGTAACAGTTTTTTCACCAGTCACCCGCGTTCTGTTTGAATCAAGAAACCAGAGGCTGAAGGATACATCATCATCACTTAAGCAAACCAATACCATTAGATTAATTTTGATTATGTGGGTTTCACTAAAAGACCTTAAGCATTTCACCATTTTACCTTTCTTCAAATAATTAAATAGAGGAAAGATACCTACCAAGTTTGACGCAAGACGGAGCAAATGGGAAGTTCCCAAATTGTTGGTGGATTCATATCTGCTACCTGCTTTAATGAACACACCAATTCTTGAAGCAGGGGAATAGTTTTCCAGAGAGGCAATCACTAAACCATTTGGCAATTTTGTGATCTGTATTATAAAAGAAAATAAAGACTTATTACGGTTTGGTGGTCCATTAAAGGTACGGTCACCACACTGTTCCTTTGTGATCTGATTTAGTCCAGCACGCACACAAAAAGTTTAAAAATATTCATTTGCACTCACCTCAAGATCCTGTGGCTCTAGATGTAACTTTCCTCGCTCTGCAGCTGCTGAGGCTACAACTTTGGGAGCAATGCTGAGAGAATAAAACCTCTTCTAAAACAGAAATAACATCAAGCAAGATTAAAGAGGAACGTATTTCTATTCTCAAATTATATATCACTACAGTGTCTAACGGAACACATTAAGCAATGAGTCAGAACATACAATGGTTAATATCTTTCAAAACTGTATGTCAGAATGGCTACCATATGTTTTACTCCCTGAGGTTTAATCTGAACAGTTTCACATTCCTGTTGGAGTCCATTCAACACCACACAGGTGAAGAACTACAAATTTAAGAACAACAAAATTAATTATACCGTTTCAGACTACTTTGGACCTTGATTATTATCACAGATGCCGTATTGCACTGTTATATAGTTTTCATGTAACTAAATATTTAATACAGCATACTCTGTGGCCACTACTGCAACTCATCAAGCAATTAATCACATGGAATTTAACTAAAATATAATATAACATGTGGCAGTGATGCTCTTAACTCCTTGGTACAAGTGGCCCTACCCTTAGAGTGCCACCTATCAGCAAACTGACCCAACTTCACGAATAACTGCATAGATGACATATGGACTTTCTTTGAAAGAAAGGTTCTCAAACCTTCTTAGCTGAACTCCCCTTCAGAAATTCATTTCCTATATATGACACCCCCACCTCACTCCCTCATATATCTGGGGAGCTAGTCACCCCATGGCAGTAAAGGGAGGCTTCTGCTTCCTGCAGTGGCCCTGTCAGCCCCCACAGCTTCCATAGCACAGGTTCTGTCTGGTAGGGAAAGCAGACAGGGTTCCACGCCATGTGTCAGGAGAGGGCTCTGTCCAGCAGGCAGTCAGTAGTGGTGGGGGGGGGGGGGGGAAGAGAATTGTGGCCTCTCCAGTAGAGAAAGATATCTGCTGTTACACAGCGAGAAGAGTAGGACGCCATGGACAGAGCCCCCTCCTGACCGTGGTCCTTCAGCTCACTCTGTCAGGTCCTTGCACCCTTGATAGTCTTGTGGTGCTCCCTCACCACCCTGCCCCAGGGAGTGCTCCCCACTGCTTGAGAGCCTCTGCTTTAGACTCAAGACTGCAAAGAAACTACAGCAGTAATCAAAAGTCAAAAATGAAAGGCCTCCTATGTGGAGAGATGGACAGTGACATAAGAACATTCCGCACTGCCTATAAAACCCCAAACCAAGAAGTACTGTATAATCAGACCTCAAGTGTGAAACATTATTACCCCATTCCTCAAATATTAAGTCTACTTTTCATATATAGACTCACTTTCTCCCCAAAACCTGAGAAAAAACCCAAACGAACCAGACATGTTGAGGTTACCATGTCTTTCTAGTTACACTATTACACGCTTTTCACTTAGTGACAGGTCTGGTATTAACCAGCTCCTAGTATCTCAATATAGGTTTTATCACCACCTAATCTTCAGACTCTTTCCTGGGTTGAGTCAGTAGCATACACGTGTACAATTTATACAGAAAAATACTAGGACTCCCAAGATCTTTATTAGCCTACCTGTGCCACTATCTGCAAGAAACAAGGCATCTTTCCCAATAGGCCCTCAAATAAGGGTCAGAGTTTTTCCAATGCGTGCCTGACACTAGTCAAGTCCAGGGGCAGGCTAACAAGGGGAGGCTGCAGGTTTAAGGGTCCTACAGGGAATAATGCTGGTAGGGGAAGGAAGAAAGATCCCATCCAGAGGCCTCCCGAAAGATTCCTCCTCCCACGCCTGTTCACTGCGCGGCTCCCCTGGGAACTCGGAGCGGTGGCCCAGACTATCCAGCCCAGCCTGCCCCCGCAGGGACTAGGCTGCTAGTTTCCGGACGGGAGAAGGGCAGGTAGCGGGTCCCTACGGGAGCCCCAGGGAAATTGCTCTGGCCGCGGACAGGCGGAGTCTCCCACCCGCCAAACGACGGCCGAGTGCCGGGGCCGAGGTGACCTTCAGACGCTCCGCCCCGCTCCCTGCCCCGGACACCTCCGCAGGCTCCGCTCCATCCTCCCCAGCCTCCCACACGCCTCCCCCTCGGTCTCAGCGCCACGCCGCAGCGGAGAAGGGGGCGGCCCTCGGCCCCCTTACCCGACAGCAGTGCAGGGTCAACTCCGCCTGGCCCGCACCCAGCCCCCTTCCAGGCGCAGGGACTCTCCGCTCTGCCGCCCCCAAGCAGAGGCCGCCCCCACACGCCGCCGCCGCACTCACCGAGAGGGAACGAGCGATGGTCGGGATCCCCTTCATTCTCTCCGAGCCGCTCCCGCAGCTGGCCCCGGTGCCCGCTCAGAGAAACAAGATGGCGCCACCTGAGGAGGCCTGAACCTTCCCGGCATGCAGCGCGCCGCCTTGACCTTCTAGCTGTAGACGACCAGCCTCCCCTACTCCCTGCTCGGGATTGGACGAGACACTTAGACGGTCAGTGCGGCGCGCGCCTGCGTGACAGCGCGAAGCCCCTCCCACTCTCTCTAGTAATTCCCACGCTGCTGCAGGGGATCCCGCCTTCTCTTGAGGAGCGTGCCTGGGGGTGTATCCGTTCTTGGGTGGGTAGCGGCGCACGGGTGAGCGGCTCAGGCGAGGCGGGGCCTGTGCTCTCAATAAATAGTCACCACAAACCCTAGCTTCTCCCTTTTCCTAGGTGTGCTCGTACCAGGAGATTTCGTAGGATCCCTCAGTAGCCGGGGTAGGAGTGGTGACCCTACAGCACAGGGGCGGTGGGGTTAGTGAGGAGAGTTGCAAAAACTGGGATCCCGTGGGATCTTTTATGGGAAAGGCATTGCCCGTACTCCCAGCGCGTCACCCAAGTGGAACAAAAACAAGGCGTCCCTGTGGCACCTTAGAGACTAACCCATTTATTTGGGCATAAGTTTTTGTGGGCCAGAACCCACGAACGCTTATGGCTAAAGAAAGGGTTGGTCTCTAAGGTGCCACGAGGACGACTCATTTTTGCTGATCCTAGCACCGCTACCACTCTGACACCGCGTGCAACAAATAGTCTGCAGGGCTGGGCTCAGACGAGGCCAGTTCCGACAACGGAGGCTCCCTCCATGAGGCATTGGTTGCCCCCGCGGCCCGCACGCACCGTGGGGGCTGACCTCCCTCCGCAAGGAGCGCGACACCCCACAGTGAGTTCCCATAATAGTGCGCGCCTTAGAAGAACGAGCAAAATGAGCCTCCCACCCTCCGTGACCTGGAGCTCTGCGATTCCCCCGCGGAGGGTGTTTTCCCCCCTTCCCAAGATAAGGGGGCTACGTCCCTAATGAGTGGGACGTGGGCGCAGGGGCACAGGCCGGTGTCCGGCCCCAAAGATGGATTCTCCACAACGTCCTGTGTACCCCCTAGGTGGCGCCCCACACGGCGAAGTTGCAGCAGCCTGGCGAGCGGGGTGGCCGCAGGGGTCCCGGACAATACTTACAGCCAAGCGGGCTCGGGAGAGTCTGTGCTGCCCGCCCGGCCCGTGCGCTGGTCACCATGAGCGCCGCGCCGCCGGTGTTCCTGGGCTCCGACGTGGTGGAGAAACACTTGCCCCGCGCCAGGCTCCTGATCCCGTCGCTGGAAGCGGCCCTGGCCAATTTCTCCAGCGGCCCCGCGGAGGGAGGCGTCGTGCAGCCCATGCGCACCGTGGTGCCGGTGCAGAAGTACCGCGGGTGAGTAGGGGTGCACAGTCCAGGGCTCCCCATCACGGGCACTCCCCGGGGGCGCCCGTCTCGTCCTGGGCCGGAGTGGGAATCCCTTTCTCAGCCACTTCCTTGGCTGGCCCTTGGGCAGCTGCCGTGCTATTCCCCAGTTGGGAGATTTCCAGCGGGGATGCTGCAATGAGAGGACCCAGAGCGCAGCGAGCACCGCTACAGACTCTGACTGAAGTGCCCGACCCAAGCCCTGCGCTGGAGCAGCAGGCCACTGCCTAGGGCACCAGGAAATGTGGGCAACTTGGAGCCCAAAATTTTCTGGTGCCCTGTGCGAGCTGTGCAGTTTGCGTATGGGTAAGGATGGCCCTGGCTGATGCTTCCTTTGAACGAGTTCTGGAGCTGGCTCCAAAGTGCTGCAAAGGCAACGGGGAAAGTGATTTGTGTCCTTTAAAATCTAGGCTGAAGATCAGCCATCCAGGCTGTTATAACGCGTGCCCATCGGCTGGCCGGCCCTCTGCAGCAACAGGATAAAGCACTGCTGTGTCCTGTGCAGAGAGAGAAGGGGGGGGGGGGCTGCTAGTGTTTCAATAGGGGGATAATAATTAGTAGGAAAAGGAGAAGACTGTGGGTGGAATCCTGGCCTCCTCTGAGGTCAAGGGGAGCTTTGCCATTGACTTCAGTAGGGCAAAGATTTCACCCTGTTAGTTCTGAACTAAAGCTGTGACTAGGCATTAACAAAGCCTAGTTGGGAGGAAAGTCAAAGAGCAAACCATTAAAGTAAAACTGCTGGAGAGCTGGGGTGAAATCCTGGCCCATTGAAGTCAATGGCAGAATGCCCATTGGAGGCTGATTAGATCCTTCTTTAGACAACATATTTAAATAGCCTAGAAAATGTCAAGCAATTTAGAAGTGGAGAAGAGAAAAGTAGGGCTATAGACAGGGCCAGCCCACAACACTTTGGCACCTGAGGTGGGGGGCTCAAATGATGCCTCCATGCCCCGTCGCTTGGGCCAAAATTTTGAAGAGTCTCCTGTGCCCTCCTTTCTCCAGCACAGCACTCCACCATCCCTGTGCATCTAGAGCAGAGAGAATACATATGCACCAGCAACAGACACAATTTTTTACACTCCGGGGTCAGAGGTGGGCAAACTGCGGCCCATGGGCCACATCCGGCTCGCGGGACCATCCTGCTCGGTCCCTGAGCTCCTGGCCAGGGAGGCTAGCCCCCGGCCCCTGCCCTGCTGTGCCCCCTTCCTCACAGCCTCTGTGTGCCGTGCCACAAGCCCTCTGGTCCACCCTCCTGTCGGGCAGCGCAGGTGGCTGGATTGCAAGCTCCTGCTGCTCTAAGTAGCATGATAAGGGGGGTAGGGAGCGGGGGTTTGGAGAAGGGGCAGTAAGGGGACAGGGAGCGGGCGGGGTTGGATGGGGCAGAGATTCTGGGGAAGGGGAAGTCAGGGGACAGGGAACGGGGGGGTTGCATAGGGAGTGGGGTCCCAGCGGGGGCTGTTAGGAAGCAGGGGTGTGGATAGGGGTCAGGGGACAGGGAGAATTGGATGGGGGTGAGGTCCTGAGAAGGGGCGGTCAGGGGACAAGGACTGGGGGGTGGGGGTTGGATGAGCCAGGAGTTCTATGGGGGGCAGGAAGTGGGAGGGGGTGGATAAGGAACGGGGCCAGGCTGTTTGGGGAGGCATAGCTTTCCCTATCCGTCCCTCCGTACAATTTCACAATGCTGATGTGGCCCTCAGGCCAAAGAGTCTGCCCACCCCTGTTCTGGGTCCGAGTGGCAGGTCACCTCAGTTCGCCTCATGATAAAGCCAGTCCTGGCTATAGAGAAGGTTATTTATTACAATAGAGATCAAAAGCAGTTGCTTATTAACTTCTTGCTAGTTTGCCAACAAATTACAAAATTTGACGTTAAATGTATATTTTTTTCTCTTTCAAAGATTTTTAGGGGTTATGCCTGCTTACAGTGCAAAGGACGATGCTCTAACAACTAAACTGGTAACCTTCTATGAGCACAAAAAGGATTCTTCTGTTCCCTCTCATCAAGCCACTGTATTACTCTTTGACCCAAGAAATGGCTCTTTAAAAGCTGTAAGTTCAGCGTGCATTGATACATTCTGTTTTGTCAACTGTCTATCAGAATCATACTTCGATTTTAGATGATATAGCTGGTGTAGATCGGCATCACACCATTCACTTCAGTGGAGTTATAGCGATTTGTGCCAGCTGAGAATCTGACCCTCTGTCTTGTCTGTCTTATTCTCGTTAATCTGTACTCCTTTCTTTGTTCTCTGAAACTGGTGATTTGAAGAAATCTCCCAACATCATGTTTAGTTGATGTTTTAGGGGGAAAGACTCAATTGCTGAATATTCTAAACTGTTAAAGTTTTACTGTTGGCCTCAATGAGAATGAGATTGGGGGACTGCTTTAGGAATTTGGGGATATTATCTTTCTTAATTAGAAATGAGGATCATGGTTTGAGAAGGGCCAGAACCAGCGACCCAGATGTTTTTGTACTCTGGTTTCTCATTTGTAACTGAAAGCGTCTGTTTCTCAGCGAGGCTCTGCAATCCATTTTCAGATGATAATTAAATATATAGAGCCAGAGTCTCTGTTGTGCTCACTCTGGGTTCAGCCCAAGGTAGGGGGCCACCTGATCACGGTTTCATGATTGTCTGCCTGGGCCCTGGCACAGGATAGAACAGCCGAAGAGCTGCTCCATCATCTACCTGCTTGCAATAGTCCCCGATGCTAGCCAGAGTGCAGTGTGCTCTGGCCATGCCTTCATTGCCCTGAAACACCCCCAGTCCTGGGGTCTCCAGGAAGTGTAGTGTAGAAATGGTTATGATCAGTCAATGCCACTTGGATGATGGGCAGTTTCCACTCGCTTTGTGCTGCCTGAGTGTCATGAAAGGAGTGGAGCAGGGAAGAGAATCTGCCAACTTTATACAGAATACAGTAGACTCTCGATTATCCAGGATTGGGTTAACCAGTATGTGGATTAACCAGGATGTCAAAAAAAAAATACACGTAACTCACAGGGCCGGCTCTGGCTTTGTTGCCGTCCCAAGCACACACACAAAAAACCCCCACCAGGGCGCAGGGCAGCCAGTGAACCAACACCCCCTTCCCCTGGCACAGGGTGGCTGGTGAACCAACCCCTCCCCCACATATTTCCTATGGATGGTGATTATCTGGGCTTTTATTAACCAGGATTAATTTTTTCCCTGTCATCCTGGATAATCGAGAGTCTACTGTATATTTGCAAATGTAGCATTAATAATCATCTTCTCTTAGGTTTTCCTTGTCCCTTCACATGATATATCAGTCATTAAGCACTCATTCACACATGGAGAAAGCATCTGGCATTACGTTTTCAGTGTTCATTTCAGTCTGATTTTCTTCTTTAAAAGGTCATGGATGGCAGTGTCATTACAGCAAAACGAACTGCTGCAGTTTCTGCGATAGCTACCAAGGTAGGTGTCATGCTTTATAAAGTGAGTTGAAGTGGATTATTGGTGTGTGACATGGCAACCCTTCCTTGGGTGCCCTCCCGCAGCATGCAGTTGCACGACCCATGAACCTGCCCCAGTTACCCCTTTCTTCCAGAGTCCCCAGTAACTCCGGGCAATCTTTCCAGGTACCAATACCCTTTTCAGCATTTATGTATTACAAGAGTTCCGGATTCTGAAGACTTTATACAGGCAACGCTCCAGTGACTTCAAAGGAGCTCTGCCTGTATTAGAACTTCCAGATCAGACCCTTATCTGTCATCTGCTGCTCTGTGAGATTTTCAGGACTGTTTGAGCCCAGCTTTCAGTTCTCATCTTGCCCTCTTTATGGCAGTGCTTCTTCAATAAGACAATATTTGTATGTAGGGAACTTTTGAAATCAAAGCACAGAGACAGTGTAACAAACATCAAAACAAGCACTTAGCTTTGAAAAATCTGCCAGCTGAGATTTTTTTGTTTCATTGCAGCAGAGTCAGTTCAACAAGCATTGAGAGCCCATATAGTTGAATGGCTCCAAGTACAAGAGTGGCCATAACAGATGTACAAACAAGAAATGCAGATGGCTGGGGCTAGGTTCAGGCATCCCTTCTTTTCCCTCCCCATTTCCTAGGTAACCACAGAGGATGATTAAACAGGGAAATTCAGAGCTCCCGGAGGAGTGAACGTTAAGTCTTGAGCCTCAAGCCACCCTTGTTTGTAAATATCGACCAGTGGACACACAACTTAGGGAAGTTCATCTCTCGGAGGTGTTCTAAATCAGAGGTGTCAGACAGTAAATAGATGTAGCTACATCAATACAAATGCACAAGTGAAAATTGAATCAAGCCAACAAAAGTTTCTTTTAGGGATCCGTGACCCCTCTGTACAAAGTTTAAAAATAAACTCTCCAGTGTAAAAAGAATAGGGAGTACTTGTGGCACCTTAGAGACTAACACATTTATTTGGGCATAAGCTTTCGTGGGCTACAGTCCACTTCATCAGATGCATAGAATGGAACATACAGTAGGGATGTATATACAGAGAACATGAAAAGGTGGAAGTTGCCATGCCGACTCTAATGAATTAAGATGAGCTTTTATAGCAGGAGAAAACTTTTGTAGTGGTAATCAGGATGGCCCATTCAGACAGGTGTGAGTAACAGTAGGGGGATAGTTAACATTGGGAAATAAGAGTCAATTCGAAAGCTTATACCCAAATAAATTTGTTAGTCTCAAAGGTGCCACAAATACCCCTTGGTCTTTCTGCAGATACAGACTAACATGGCTGCTGCTCTGATACCTGTCTCTAGTGTAAATGTGCCTCTCCAATGTAAATATGCTGAAGATTGAGGTGTTTTAATTTAAAAAGTGGATTGTCATCACAATTGTGTTTCTTCTATGACTAATGTCATTGATTTCTTTTCTAACTTGATATATTTTAGTTTTTAATGCCAGCTGATGCAGAAGTGCTGTGCATTCTAGGAGCTGGTGTTCAAGCCTATAGCCATTATGAGATCTTCACAGAGCAGTTCTCGTTTAAAGAGGTAAGCCAAGGAATGCATCTCAAAGGAGATTTATTTCTCTCAATTATTTTTCAGTAACACCAATAACAAATAATGTATATAATAACAATAAAGTTGTATCTAATGGCTTGAGCATATTTCAATAAATGTCTCTAGAGAACATAATTCCTTGCACCTCTATAGCCTTTCCTCCTCCCATCTCAAAGCATTTTAATAACACATCCTGAAAACAAAGTCAAGTTTCAGACTTACTCTTTTCTCTTATGTATTTGAGACAATCCTACCATATATACACGTTACTTGGACAAGCTTCCTGCAGCCTCGATCAGTTTAGATTTTCTATTTAAAATGTATTTTATAAATATAAAGATGCCACGAACTGTTATACTAGCATTGCAAGATAATCATGAAGATGTACGAGCCCAGACACAAAATCTACTCACCTGTTCTTTGCCAGGATGAGTAATGATAATGAAGAAAACTCATTTTGAGCATTTTAAAATAAGTGCTTGTTTGGAAATTTGCTCATATTATATAATCTCTACATGCTTTCCATTTTGTTCTGTAGGTCAGGATATGGAATCGCACTAAGGAGAATGCTGTGAAGTTTGCTTGCTCAGTTAAGGGTCCAGTGCAGGTTTACTCCTCTGCTCAGGAGGCTGTCACCAGAGCTGATGTGATTATAACAGTCACCATGGCAACAACGCCGATTTTATTTGGAAAGTGGATAAAACCAGGTGCCCATATCAACGGTATGCCAGACTCTCATTGATTAGGGGGGTTTCTCTGCTATTGTTTATCATTATTATTTTATTTAGCTCTGATGTGCTCAGTGCTGTGCTATATAATACTCACAAAGATGGTCTCTGCCCAGAATGGTCTAGATTTCTCAGAATAATCACTTCTCCTCTTTGAGCATGGTCCTGCTGGGTGTCTGGATTCAATGCTATTTAGGGATTCTGCTATTGTATGTTTGAGCAGCAGGTAATCTCACCTTTGCCTTCGTGGCCAACAAGGTATGTCCATGATGTCTATTTCATTTTAGACTTAAACAACACCCTAGAAACTTGTTCCCAATGTGATTTTTTTAGTAGCACTACTTTTTCCCTGGTATTTATCATCTTTTCTACTGCCCTGTTTTGCAAACTTCTTTATTTTGTTCTTTTGGGGCTGAATCCCTTTGATCTCAGTGGGAGTTTTGCCTGAGTTCAGAACTGTGTAACCAGGGTTTGGTCCCTGTACTGTTTTTTTTTAAAAAAAAATATGTGTTTTCTGTTGATGTTGTTGCTACCCTAGTATACAGAGCCCCTGGGCTCATTGACATTTATTTAGATGAATTCACTTGGACCTAGTTCAGATGACCTTGTGAACTTTCCAAGTGGTCTGGTAAAGAGACAAATACAACTTGTAAGAGGGGACAATTTAAAGGAAGTTCCCACATTTCAAAAGCACCCCACAAATTGTTTGTGGGTGACATTATCTATGCTGTCTCACAGCTTGAAGGCCATGCGTACAACCAGAATCAATTAGTGTCTTCATTTGCTGAGGAAACTCATACACAAAGACCACCTCTACTTGTTTTTCCCAGAGGCATTCCTACTGCATGAGTAGGCATTAAGACAACACTGGAGTTCTCACATCCCTACTGTCTGTAAAGTTGTATAGGATAATTGTTTTACCATTCATACCATATTATTTGTGTTTATCTTTACAAAAGAAATTGCTAATGCTAGGAGTTTTACATATTTTTTAATGATAAGCCTCTGTTCACAAAACTGTTTCGGTAAGATCTGTAAATGGGCTCCAATTGTAGTGCTTACAAAGTCACAAGAAAAGAATGGAAGCGGCAGGTTTAGAAATCCCAGATAATAATGTTCAGTCGTCAGTCTGCACATACAGTTCTCTGCAGCAAATTGCTTCTTTGGCTTTGATCTAATAAGGAAGAGTGAGGGATCTTTTAATTACATTTCTCCCTACAGGCACGTAACATCAAGAGAGTCTGGATCAAAAACACTTACTAAAAAAGAATTATGAAATCCAAGGCTTTTGCAAATGAATTGAGGAGAGGGAAGTGGAGAGGGGCAAGAGATAATAGGAAAGGGGAATGTGAGATTTTGTCATTTACCTTGGACAGCCACATCCTGCTGAGGAGGAGGTTACAGTCACAACATCCAGCAGCGCTTTGTCAGGAGTAGTAGGAAAAGGGTGAAGAACAGAAGGAGCTGATAGGATAAGAGCGGAAATGATAGAGCAGCATAGCACCACTCAAGCCTGTTCTTGGACAGGCTACCAAACTAGTACAGTGTGGTTGGTTGTTAGTTAAACAACTTTATACAGACACTTGTTATTCAAGAAAGGGTTGGATTTGGCAGCCCTCGAGACTGAAGGTCTGTGATTTATGATGAAAAGCACTATATGAGCACTAAGTACTTTTATTATCTGTAGCAGAGATCTAGCATAGGCAGTGACAGGGTGAGCTTCCCTGTTGCCTTGTCTTGTCAGACTTGCCCTAAAGGGCAAAAGGGTAGCTGAGTCACTGTGGTATATCCGTCCTTGGTGCTAACCAAGCACTCGGCTTGCCCGGTTTTGTATTACAGTAAACCCTCGATTTAACGGACCCCAATTTAACGGACTTCGGATGCAACGGACAAAATTTCCGATGCATCCGAAATCCGTTATTCGGGGGCTGCCGGCTCCCGCACCGGGGAGCCGGGCAGGAGCTGCCACTCCCCGCAGAGGTTGACAGCTCCCGCCCGGCTCCCCGCAGCCGAAAGTCCATTATTTAATAATTTTAAAAAATTATTAAATAACGGACTTTCGGCTTTAACGGACACCCCCTCGCCCGAATTAGTCCGTTATATTGAGGTTTCACTGTAGTTTGTTAATGTCTTTGGCTGGTGTGAGATGGGCAAGTGGACACTGTGAGATTGGGAACAAGCTAGACATGGATAAAGCTCTTAGGCCAAACCGGGGAATGCACCAGTGTAACAAAGAACATATTTTTCTTAAGGAGATGCAGTTTTATTGGCAAATATTTCACTGTGATTACTTTGTAAATGTTATTCAGAGCACTACCTCCCTTTCTCTGCCTCCACTATGACCTCTCCTCTTTGGCTAGGCCTCCCAGAGAAGTAGAGATGTAATCAAGAGGGCAAGGCTAAGAGATAAAGGCTGTCTAATGACAAACGCTAACAGAGAATCCTGCTTCCCTTGAAAGTTCACCCTGCCATTGTGGATTTGCTCCCACATGAGTTTTATTTTACTGTTAGCAGCCTGATCCTACAAGGGGGCTCATTGATTTCAGTGGTCCTTGTCGTGTTTCGCTGAATACAAGGATTTCAGTGGGAGCAGAATTAGACCCAATGAGGGCTGCAGGTGCTCAACAGGCATAACAGGAGCTCAGCACTTTGGAGGATTGGACCATAAGGGCTCAATCCTGCTTTGATATCAATGGGAGTAGAACAGGGGTGGGCAAACGTTTTGGCCTGAAGGCCACACCGGGGTTCAAAATTGTATGCAGGCCAGGTAGGGAAGATGGTGCCTCCCCAAACAGCCTGGCCTGGCCCCATCTGACCCCTCCCACTTCCTGCACCCTGATCGCCCCCTCAGAACCTCCAACCCATCTCCCCCTGCTCCTTGTCCCCTGACAGCCCCCTCCAGAGATCCCCCCTGCTCTTAATCACTCCCCCCCCCAGAATCCCACTCCCTATCCAACCTCTCCTGCTCCCTGACAGGCCCCCTGGGACTCCCATGCCCTATCCAAACCCCCCATCCCCTAAATGCCTCCTGAGACCCTCTGGCTCTTATCCAACCCCTGGCCCCAGCTCCCTTACCATGCCACTCAGAACAGCGTGTCTGGCCCGGAGCCAGACACACTGTCATGCAGTCCCACCCCCCAGAGCACTGCATGCGTGGCGTGCTGAGGCTGCAAGGGGGGGGGACAGCAGGGGATAGGGGAGGAGCTAGCCTCCCCAGCCGGGAGCTCAGGGGGCTGGACAGAATTAGCCCGCGGGCTGGATGTGGCCCGTGGGCTGTAGCTTGCCCACCCCTGGAGTAGAAGGTTCTCAGCAAGATCAAGACCTAGATGCATAATGTACAACTCAGTCTGAACTGAGAGCAGCCCAGGACTTTCCCTAGTCAACCAGGCTGTTTTTGTTCTGTATCAGTGAACTTGTCCTCAAGGTTAATTTCAGGCAGTTTGTGCATAAGTGATGACACTGCTGTGGAAAGACATTATTCACCTGTGTTGAACAAGAAATGTGTTTCTGTTAGATCCATTTTAAATATGTCTCTCTGAAGTTAACTACTTTTATCTTTTAGCCGTTGGGGCAAGCAGACCAGACTGGAGAGAGCTGGATGATGAAGTGATGAAGAATTCTGTCCTATATGTGGATTCCCGAGAGGCTGCTCTGAATGAATCAGGAGATGTTATATTATCAAGGGTAAGTCTTTCTTAACTGCTAGAGCTTCTCCCCTGGAGTGCCACTTTTGCATTGCGCTGTTTCTCGTTGCTTTCAGATCCATCCTTTATTAGACCTACACTTTGAAATGTTTAATGTTTAAAAAATTATTCCAAATCTTTCACTTTCATCCCAGAAGATCCCAAAGCAATTTAGCAGAATTTGTCCCATCATGTATCTGTTGCACCTACCGTATGTATCCCCATGATACATGTTTCAGCATAATTAAATTGGAACTGCCTCTAATGTGTGGAGGCCAGCAGCCAAACAGATGGCTATCACACTGCACAAAATTGAAGAGAGGGTTTAGTCTGTGAAACCAAAACATGGAACTCAATTTATCTTTGTCAGCAAGGTAACAGGTCGATCATTTTGAGTAATAAAATTCAGGCATAATTTTTTCTCTCAAAGCCATGTTGGTATTCTGGAATTTCTGTCCAGTTTCTATATAACTTGACCTAACTCTGATCTGTGTTACCAGTTACAGAACCTTTCCAATTTTTTGTCTTCTCTTTCTTTTAAAATCACTCAAAATCCAGTTTATTTCTCTCGATGGCTGTCATGGATATCAAGCCTAAATGTGCATTTGTTTCATAGGCAGAGATTTTTGCTGAGCTGGGAGAGGTAGTGAAAGGGACAAAACCAGCTTTTCCTGAGAAAACAACAGTGTTCAAATCACTGGGTAAGAACAATCCCTTCCTATGTGTAAATCTGACAGGAACAATGCCTTGATATTTATTAAGTCCCTCTTGCATAGGAAAGTTGATGATCATCAAAGCTGCTGTCCTAACACACTCTACAGAGGACAGTAGCTACAATATAAAATGTGTATTTCCCCTCCTTTCTCAATGTAGCAAGACTTATAAAATCTAAATTGAAAGGAAAGTAAACATGATAGAAAAATACATTGTCCATTTTTTTTAAAGTTTCATTTACTCAATTCATGACTATATTGTTTACTAACATAGCTCCAACCTGAATGTCCTACTCTGATGCCCCTGAAGTCTATTTGACTTGAAGGTGATGTGACAAAGAAGTATGGTATTGAAAGTGATCAGAAAACTAGATTACCATGGTCGATGTTGAATGATCTTTTAGCAAGGATCCACTGGTTCCCATTGTGGTAGCTTATACAGCATGGATACATGTCCAATGGGAATTAGATTGAAACCAATAAACTCCTTTCACACCTAACAGCTATCTGATGGTGATAATTTCTTGTCATTACCAGACTGGTAACCTAGACTGCGGTGTGTGAAACATTCTCTAGTCCGTTGTCTAGTCATTGTATTTCCTTGTGAAGTTAAATTATATCATTCAACTGAAGTGTTAGTTCTAGGTGATTTTAATTCTGTTATATATTTCAGGGATTGCAATTGAAGACACTGTGGCAGCAAAATTTGTTTATGATTCCTGGTCATCCGGTAACTAAAACGAAGAGCCTGCAATACTAAGAAGAGAAAATAATATAAAGAAAATGGTTTGCACTTAGTTTTCTTATACCATTTCTTTATAAGAAAAGGAAGTAATTCCATAGGGAATATAGTACTTTATAACTTTCAGTAGCCAATATTAAAATTACAACATATACAGCATTTACTTTTATTCTTTAATGTCAGATATCTAATGTTTGTAAAGTTACTAACAGCTGTATTTCTGTGCATTTTGATATTCTTTGGAATAAACCACTTTTGCTCACTAATGTAGCATAGCTAGCAGAAAAACTGCATGCAGAGTTCATGTCTGTGGAGAGCTAATTGGTACTGTGGTAAAATGCACTAGTGTGGAGACTGCAGTTTATATCTGGTATCATGTCTCTAGTGATAGCTGTCTCATTTTAAATCCCCAGTGGGACATGTTCTCAGCATGATGAAACCACCATCATTCAGACATCTATGAAGATGGTCTGGTTTCCAGAAAGGCCTGAATCTGAAATACTGTAGGTTACAGTTAATCAAAAAGGCTAAATAGTTAATCATGTTCAGTACCTTGCTATGCTGGGCCTTAGTGGCATCAGTTTATGAGGGTTATGATATTTACCCAAAACTTCAGCGTTAAACAGTTTTTTTCCTTTAAAAATAAATAAATATTGCAAATATTCTATTGGGAGATTTCCTAATTTGTTCATAAATTCTCTACTAAGGCTCTCTTAGGTTAGAGCCATGCTGACTTATTCCAGTGGGTTAAACTTCTTCCCAGTGTAAAGACAAACCTTTTCACTGCTGAGGTTTGTTTGTGTCTTGAGTAGGTGAGTGGTCTGGTAATCATGCTTTTAGCCATATGAGCACTGCTTTAAAGGAGCCTCTCCTTTCTCTTTCTTTCTTTCTTTCTTTCATGGAGCCAGGGGTGATATGCTAGGAAAGGAAAAGTCCCTGTTCTATGCTAACAACCCAACTGTTTTGCATAGACTGCACATCTGTTAATAGATGACGCTTACCTTGGGAAAGAGTTCTGTGCTTGGGCTGAATTTGTGCCTTATAAAATTTTTTGTATCTACATTTTATACCATGTTGGTCATTAAATTTTTCTTCATCTCATGGGAATGTATATGGCACAGTCATTTGTAATGTTGCTAGTACAGCACAGAGAAGCAATAGACAAGAGGTAAAGTAGAATTTATTGTTAAATCTCTAGATGGTGCATGGGTAAATTTATAAAGAGAATTATGGGCATAAGTCACAAGTGAAATAATTTGTGTGTAAGTTACAAGCCTTTTATAAACTAGTCAGAGATTGGGAGTAAATTGCATAGTAGTGTAATTTGCATAGATTTAGCATTGAGGGGTAACAAACTCTTAAATCTTTTGGGTCAAATAAACCCAGATTGCAAAATCCAGAGTAATTCCACTGACTTTCTACTGGCATTAGTGAATGCAGAATTTGTTCTATTAACCTTTGCATTTTTAAATTGTAATTATGTGACCTTAGAAATTCTGTTATGAAAAAAAAAATCACATTTAATGCACTGAATATTTTGAAATGTGTGCATTCATTTAGCAGTGAATGCACACATAGCAGAACTAACAACACTGGGATGATCCAAGTGTAACATGAGCTATCAGAGCGAGTTTCCACACATAACGTTGGCAAAACAGCAGTACCATCTAGCAACACTGCTATCCCGGTTCTATGCCTCTCTTGAACAAAGATTGCAGTTCTGGCCAGACTGAGTAACGATTTGAGATGGGGCACCAATGGGGAGTGAATTGGAAACACTGAATGGTTCATTTCCACTTGTGAAATAAGCCAGCCTTTGTGCTTGGTTCTCTGAAGGTGGAACAGTTTATGCACTAATTTGCTGCCAGTGTTTTATATTGATAGATCCAATCAAAGGACTTGATCCTGACCACCTGGAACTTCTATTAGCTTCAGTGGGAAAAGAAGATGCTCAGAGCCAAGCTCCAAAAGTCTACAGCTGGACACTTCTAAACTTTGGGGAAGTTAGGATTCAGTTCTGGATCCAGTTTTCATAAACCAAACTAAATACCAGATTCAAATGCCCCCCAACTTTGTAAACATTCAGCGCTGAATCTGAACTTTACAGCTTGATCCCATCTTTAATAAAAATAATTCTTGGTCATTGTCCATTTGGGTATTATGTTAAATAGTTGCCAAAATGTGGCTATCATCAAGGTGCTGTATCAGATGATTCACTTTTTGACTTGACATTTCTCTCCGTATTTTCCATTAGCATTTCCAATACCAGACCAAGAGGACCATTTAATTGTAGCCAAATTGCAGCACGTTCAGATGGGATTTCCAAAGGAGCCTAGGAACATTAAGTGCCCAGTTCCACTGAACTTCAGTGGGAGTTGTATGCCTTGCTCCCTTAGCTTCCTTTGAAAAGTCCAGCCTAGGTCTATATATTTTCTTCTTTCATAAATCCCAGTGGTACAACCTCAGGATGAGTATCACGCGCAGCATATATGTACGTTAAAATGAAGGGGAAGTTTTTTTATTTGTAGTAATCTTTCATTTTATTGTCCATTATTTGTTAAAACTTTTTTAGAACATTAAAACAACTTTTTCTATCTAATTTGTGCTGCATCTTCCTGTGATTTTTAGCACTGCAAGTGCAAACATGGCTGTCCCTTGTAGTAAATTGCTTGCTGAGGGAAAAGAAAACAAGCCAACTCTGCCTTACTCTTGAGACTGGACTTTCTAGTCTCTGATAATACAGCACATTTTGTATTCACTGTGCTGCCTGTTCAGTTTAGACTGTAAGTGGGAAGGGGCCACTGCTTCTGTATGCTATACAGGGCTGAGCACATCAGTGGGGCTCAACAAATAATTATTGTGGCAAATTACTCCCACAATATTGATGGGTCCTGCGCTTTCTCTTCTTGTGGGCAAATTCAGAGAGCCTTTTTCTTGCCTCTGAACAGGGTATTAACCATCCCACAAGTATCCTAGAGGGGAGAAGGGGAGAGGGAGGGACCCGGGCCCACCCTCTACTCCAGGTCCCAGTCAGGGGCCCTGAGGATAGCGGTAAACCACTGGGATTAGCTACTCCTTCCCCTGGACTACTTCCCTCTCCTACTCTTCAGCTTGTGGGGGGCTTTCTGCCCTCTCTCTACACAAGCCAGGTGTTCCTTTACTTAAGGTCTGGGTCTTTCTTAGCTCACCACAGCACTTCTTCAAACTCTCTCTGCTCCAACTCCTCCAAACTCCTTCCAAGCACCCACACCTGTCTGCCTGAGGCAGGGGTTTTTATTAAGGCCTTAATTGGCAGCAGGTGCTCCTAATTAACCTGCTGCCTGCTTCCCTAGTCTACAGGGAACCACGGCCTAATGAACCTGGAGCTGATATATCTCCCCTCAAACACTCTGCCACAGCTCCCTGGCCTTCCTCTATCACATTATGCAGGGATAGATTTGAGTGGCTGCTTCCACTCACAGTGTATAAAGTCCTTCTAGATGAAAGGAACCATATAAATGTCGGCCATTATTACTAATTGATCTAATTTTGGGGCAACTATAAAGACTTGTGAATGGGCAGAGGGTTTGTTTAAACAAGGAGAGCTGCTTATGAAAGAGCTTCAGGAAATGACACCGCAGATTTCAGAAATGAAGAACTAAAATGCATCCCTCCACACTGAAGCATATTGACAGGTGGCCTGAAGGCTCTTCTACAGTAAGAGCCACTTATCAAAGATGTCATTCTCCAAAGGAATTGCTTCAAGAAAAACTTTGTTTTTTGTTTATCATTTAAAATGAAGGAACTTTATCATGGGAATCCAGGCAGCCAGCCCCTACATAGGATTTTGCTGTCTGCAAAATTAGGAGGCGTGTTGCTGATTCTCAAAGTTGGTATCAATAAAGTAGATTTACAAGTGGAAACACAAAGGGTCAGATTTTTAAAGGTATTTATGTGCCTAAAGATGCAGATAAATGCTTCTGAAAATCCCATTAAGTCACTTATCTACATCTTTAGTTGTCTGCATACCTTTAAAACTTTGGCACAAAGAGCCATGTTATGCCTGTACTGTATTGTACTCTGTCCAATTTCTTTTTGGCTATATTTTAACTGTGCAATACAATACAGAGATTGGTTATTTATTTCTACTGAGATTCCAATGAAAACAGGCAACAAATCAGCATAGAATTATTGATGACTGTTCTGTGATAAGGGTGGCTGTGTAGCAGTTCCATCTTTAGTTGCTTCATTTACATATGGGTTAATGATGTGGTGAGAGAGTCCTAAATAAACACCGGTGGGAAGGGAGACAAAACCCACTGAGTTTTTTAATCAATTTGCCTGACTAAGGATGACAGGATTTGGCCCTTCGCAAGCCTCTTGTCAAATGGCTCAGCTAGGACGCCTTCAAGCACATAAATATTTTCAAGATCCTTTTTCTTTCTTTGTTAAACATTTAGTTAATTATCTACTGGGTTTTCATGTGGAAAAAATGCTGTCTGATTTAATTAATGTTCTGAGCACCGCAGCTATTGTAAATTGTACAGCATGGAACTCCAGAACAACTGCCTAATAGGAAGAAGTGTTGATGCATCAATACATTGCCTTCCGTGGAGGAAAATGAACACTCTAAAGCAGGGGTGGGCAAACGTTTTGGCCTGAGAGCCACATTGGGGTTGCAAAATTGCATGGAGGGCTGGGTAGGGAAGGCTGTGCTTCCCCAAACAGCCTGGCCCCACACCTTATCCGATCCCCTCCCACTTCCTGCTGCCCCGCTCAGAATCCCCAACCCATCCAAACCCCCTACTCCTTGTTCCCTGGCTTTCCCCTCCAAAGATGCCACACTCCTAACGACCGCCCCCCGGCGGGCACCCCTACCCCTATCTAAGCCCCCTTGCTTCTTGTCCCCGACCAACCCCTCCCAAGACCCCTCTATCCAACCTCCCCCTGCCCTGATCCCTATCCATCCCCGACAGACCCCCAGGACTCCCACCCACCATCCAACCCCTCCTGCTCCCAGACTGCCCCCTGGGACTCTCTGCCCGTTATGCAACACTCCGGCTCCAGCCCCTTTACCACACCACTCTCCAGGACGCTGTCCCTCCCCATCTCCAGAGTGCTGCCTGCAGGGTGCGCTGAGGCTCTGGGGCAGGGGGGAAGGTAGGGGTGGGGCTGGCAGCATCCCTCCCGGGAGCTCAGGGTGCCAGATAGAACAGTCCCATGGGCCGGATGTGGCCCTTGGGCCATAGTTTATCCACCCCTGCTCTAAAGTCTGGCAGAGGTAAGAAGATACGTTGTATCAGCAAACTAAGGAACAGGAGGAAGGAGCAAAAAAAGTGGATCACGAAGTGTTAAATAGATTAAAAACTGGTGCCAGTGTCCACAAAGGTAATGTAAACGTATAACTGGATTAAAAAAGAATTAGATAAATTCATGGAGGACGGGACCATCAATGGCTATTTAGCCAAGATGATCAGGGATGCAACTCCATGCTCTGGATGTCCCTAATCCTCTGACTACCAAAAACTGGGACTGGATGACTCACCTGATCATTGCCCTCTTCTGTCCATTCCCTATAAAGCATCTGGCATTGGCCCCTGTCAGAAGGCAGGATACTGGGCTAGATGAACGATTGGTCTGAGCCAGTATGGCTGTTCTTACTGTATTTTCTAGGATCACAGCTGAGCAACAGTGCAAATCCTGTATGTACAGGCTGAGATTTTCAAAGCCATCTAGGGGATTTAGAGGCCCAGCTCCCATTAATGAGTAATGCAGCCTCTATGTACTCTATGTGGCTTTGAAAATCAATCAGACTGTGGCAACTCCAGCACAGTCACTGAGTCTAGTTGACTTCAGGGCTCACAGAGCAAGGCCCAACAAGTGCATCAGCAGTCCTGCAGAGGATCTAACCATCTGAACAATCACATCTTGTAAGCAGAGGTCTTCTCAATACAGCAACTGGGAAGATGCTGGTCCTCCTTGGAACCAAGGCCCTCCTGCATAGTGCCATCACTTCCTTTTGAAGGCCTGCTTCCCTAATGAGGGGAGCCCAGCTGTGCATGCCTCCATCTAGGACAGAGAGTTATACCCCCCCCTCCCCATGTGTAAATACACCCTGTCACATACAACTTCCAAGCTGAGACCATGAGTAACCAGTAGGAAATACTGCAACATTAGGATTACAAATTCCATTAGAAATGCTAGTGTCCTACTTTCCAAAATTCTGTGGGGGGAAATGCATTTCTTTAGAGGCCAAGCAAACGGCATGTCAAATGAAACAGATACAAATGCTAGTCAATCCTCTTCCTCTCCAAAAAAACCCTACATCTTCCTGTAATTAAAGGCCCTTGTATCTATTATGGAACAATAACTTTTGCAACTAATGTGATAAGAAAGAAGAACATACAGCTGAAATTAAATGGGGCTCTGTCAGGAGTTTCACTTTTTAAAACTTTAAGGAACATCTCTTAAACAGTGAGAAAACACGAATGACAAGAATATTAAACTTATTGGCACAAAGAGTTCATTCATTCATTCAGAACCTATTATAGAGTCAATGGAATACAGTCAAAATCAAGATCAATCACTCAGTTCTCAAATAGTGTGAGTGAAGACATCTTGCAGCATCTATTCAGAGTCTGAAAATTATCTTATTTTGTGGTACAGAAAATCAAAGATCTCTGGCTGTTGGAAATGCCTTGTGGTACATTGCTTATAGAGTGCAGGGAAGACTTTTATGTAACTGGCTATCAGTGATATTTTAAATCATTAAGACTGTAAAAAGAAGACATGCCTAGCATGATCTTTAGGAGGGAAGGATTCAGCTCTGGTACTATTTATTTTACATAAGAATGTAAGAACATAAAAATAGCCATGCTGGGTCAGACTGACCATCCAGCTCAGTATCCCGGTCTTCCGATAGTGGCCAATACCAGGTGCTTCAGAGGGAATGAACAGAACAGGTGATCATCAAGTGATCCATCCTGTCGCCCATTCCCAGTTTCTGGCAAACAGAGACTAAGGACACCATACCTGCTCATCCTGGCTAATAGGCATTGATGGATCTATCCTTCATGAAATTATCTAGTTCTTTTTTTAACCCTGTTATAATCTTGCCCTTCACAACATCCTCCGGCCCTTTCTTTGTTATTTATCTGCATACTCGTTCTTTCTGTCATGATCTAAAGGTCATCCATGCAAACTGATGTTCTTTATTGGTCTCATTATGCACACTTAATCAGCTGGCAACCTCTTTGTCTTTTCCCATAGAAGATGCCTGAAAAGAACCATATATGGCTTTAAAATAGCAAAAGGATAATGAATTAATGCATAGTTTTTTCAACAGGCACATTTATTTATAAGCGAGTATCTACAAGCTTTCCAGGTTTCTCCAGTGCCTGCTTTCTTCTATCTGTTGCACTGAGGACTTTCTTCCTTGGGCCCAGCTGCATTTGTATGCTCAGTAGGTCTTCATCAGAACATAGCATGAGGGCATCTAAATCAATCTTTTCCCTCAGGAAGACAGGAACAAATTCATTCAGATTCTGCGATGCCAGAAATACCTCAAGAGGGGTGCTCTCTGCTTCATCGTCATCCCATCCAATTTCATCCTCATTCCAAGGGACATCAAAATCATTTTCAGTATCTAGCTCACTTGCGCTCTCAGCCCTTTCATGCCGAAAAAGCTCCGTTGGCATTTTAAAACTTATTTCCTCTTTCTCTGAGAACATCTCTTCAGCATTTATCCCTGCAGCCAAATTCTGTCTAAACACAATATTGCCGAGACCTGGCCGTTTGAAAATGGACACATGCTCCTGCTCGCTATCATCTTCAGAAATACTTTTCCCTTTAAAGTCATTACAGAATTCATATTCATCTTTTTCACTGAATACGTCCATCACGGTAGTTCGCCCAGCCCTGTCATCTTCTTGGCCATTACTTTGTGCTGCCTGATCACCTGTGTTTTCATCTTTCTTTTTTGCCTTCATCCTGAAGGTGTCCTTCAGATTTTTGGGGAAAGAGCTAAATGTATTTGGAATAAAGAAATTGGACATCTTTGTCCTGGAGGCTGTCCCACTGGCAGAACTCACTGATCCATACTTTTCTTTGTTATAATTCCTAGTCATTTCATGTTGGTGTTTCTCTTGGCGCTTTTCACATTCTTTGATTTGTTTCTCTGCATTCCTCGTGGCCTGGGCTTTGAGTTTGGCGACTCTTTTGGGATTCATTACATTCTGTTCAGTAGCAGCTTTGTCTAGGATTCTGACACATTCATGCTGGTCCCTGCTGGCAGCTGCATCCAGAGGAGTGCGCAGATCATTATCCAGGGCAAATATATTGGCACCGAAGTTAATCAAGAATGAGACACAGTGAATGTGACCGTTAGAAGCCGCATGATGGAGAGGTGTGTTCCCCCAGATGTCGCACTTGTCAGGGTCACCACTGAAAGGCAAAATCAGAGTAAGGTGGGCATGTCAAAACACAGCTCAAACATGACACTCAATGCAGTGGGAATGAACTGTGTCAAATTCAGCCCTGCTGTAAGTGGATACAGCTCTACTGAATATAAGTGGGTGCAATTCCTGTCTTTAATGTATTGCACCCGCTTAGTCCAGGGCTGAACATGGCTGGATGTGTGGCCTGAGATCTAATCCCAGGCCTAACACCAACTCCCTCTGTGATGCTGGGCAAACTCTTAGGGCTAGAACGTAATGTGGACTACAGGCCCATATAGGCATAAGAACCCTCCTTTGTACCCTTGCATGGGCTTCCCAGATCTTGACTCCAGGCACTCCACGCTTGTTCACCAACCCCCTTGAGCAGGCAAGTGGGGGAGTGGGGGAGGGCATGCTGCTCCTGCCAACAAGCCAACTAGTATGACGGAGCCAACCCAGGAGTGTCATGCCTCATGTAGGCCAACAACAAATTATCACCCCCCTCCCCAGCCAAGGAGAAGCTGGTCAGGAATGGTGTCTCAGATACGCACCTCAGAGAGTTTTACCATTGACTTCAATGAGAATAAGATCAGACCCTAAATTCAGTGAAATCCTAGCCCCATTGAAGTCAATGGCAAAATTCTCATTGAATTCAATGGGACCAGGATTTCACTGAAAATGTTTTTAAGAATTATTGATGAGCTTTTGCTTTGAAATGTAAAATGCAGGCACAATGGGCTGGGACTACTGTATCTGACTGCCTCAATACATACTTACAGTGTCCATGGCAGCAACTTTTATGATAGTTAATAGGTAAATTATTAGGAGCAAAGCCCTGACACTATACATTTGTCTTCTCTGCAATTAAAATATAGTTCAGAGAGAAGCAATCATTTTTCTTCAACTCCTTTGTTCTTCTTTAAATGTTTTTGCCCCTGGGTTTTTAAAAGCAGAAAATAAAATTTGAAAAGAAAATTGTCATATCCATTCATTTTAATTTAAAACTAGCGAGAAGTATTGTTTCTCTCTCCCTCTTGCATTAATTTCACACAAACCTGATGTCTATAGACTAGAATAAATTGGAATCTTTTCTCTCATATTAGGCAGACTTAAATGATATTGTCAGTGGCTCAAAAGATAATTCAATTTTGTGCATTCTTTTACCAGTGTGGTCACACTTTTGCAAACAGCTTTTAAAGTTCAGAGTATGGTTCACCTAATGTGAATGAAAGAGATCATATCATCACAAAATTTCCAGCAGGCATCAATCCCTGGCATCAAATGTCACTGGAAGAGACGCTTTAAATGATTCACCATTAATTCTAAGTTATTTATTCAGCCTCTATTATCCTGGTATCCGAGCACCTCATAACTTCTAGTGTATCCTCACAATCCTGTGATGTAGGACAGTGCTACCACCCCCATTTTACAGCTAGGGAACTGGAGCATAGAGAGACTAAATGACTTGCCCATTGTCCCAAGGGAAGCATGAGGTGAAGTAGGGAATTAAACCCAGTAAGGCTAGCATATTACTAGGCCATTCTTTCTCTGATTGTGATGTGTATTAAAAAGGTGGTTGCCTCTGTCCATAATTTTAGCTGTCAATCATTTGTAATTTTTCCCCCTTCTGATGCCTTCTATCCCAGCATCTCAAAGCACTTTGCAAACTAGGTGCTGATTCTAACTCAGCTCAGTGGGACCATGGATAAAATTAGGGACATACTTATGGGTTTGCCCTCTTTGGGCTCTCTTGCACTCCTGTGCACTAGGAAGCAGTGGGCCTGATAACTCAGAGGAAGCTGATTCTCCCAGTCACTGGGGTTGCAAATAGGGGGAAAGCTTTCTTGCCTTCTCCTCCACTTGTGGAGTACACAGAGGCTAGCCACAATCTGGCCCTTCGTGACTGTGAGGGCAAAGTGCAATGTAGATGACAATGGCTCATTATTACTGCGGTTTTGTTTTACATTAGTATGAATACGTTCCAAGCTTAAGAGCCTGGAAATCTGCAGCCATTTTGAGGAAATACTTCCATTGCATGTGAGAGTCTTTGTCTGGAAACTGTAGAAAGCTACTTTGCTTTGAGGATAAGAGGGTTTTATTAAAAATAATAGCTACCAAGAAAATGCCATCTGATCAGAGCCTCGTTTTAAAACCTTCCAAAATTCAGCATCTCCCACAAACCCAAACAAACATTTTTCTGACTAGAACAGTGTCTCCGTGAGTCACGGTGGACTACCTACAAAGTCAGAGAATCCCAGGTTAAAATGGATGACGAGTTCCAGAAAACTGTAACTACTATTTGAGGCTCTCAATGGCAACAGCATCCGAAAGTTGTTCTGTCTCAAGATGATTTGAATTAAAAAGATATCAGAATATAAATGAAGAGACAAAACAGCCTTGTGGAAGTTTGGATGCTCTGTTTCACATGCCCTGACTTTTATATCATACCTGGGACATTGGAACATAGGAAAATATAATCTTATCTTCTTTTGCTCTGTTAGTTGCTCCTTCTCTTCTATCTTCTAAACATCAGGGGCCAACAATTCAGCTGCTATAAACTGATGTAGCTCTGCTGATTTCAGTAGAGCTATCAATATACAGCAGTCCAGGATCTATTTTTGCTTCTCCTAAGATTATTGCAATAACCACCCAGTTTATAGGTCTCCTTTATGGATAATAAAGTGTGACTACTGCCACACCTAAGATCAATGAGCAAAGAGGAACCTCTAGTTTTTATGCTTTACCATGCACAGAACCCATTTGCATTATATAGTTCACATCCTGTCTTTAAGAAAAAGACAAAACATATCTAAACAACTATTATTTTTTCATTGGTTTTCTGATCTTCCTTCTGGTTTATTGTACCCCATAGGAAAGTATCAATCCATTTAATTTCCCTCTCATATTAGAAAGAACATTTGTTTCAATGGGACCCAACACAGGAAAAAAAGATCTCCCCTAGTGAATCTTATTGCAGGATCAAAGCCTAAAAGACAAACTCAGAGGAGACAGAACACAGTGGATAATCTAGAGGAGGGAGTGACTTTTGATGTTATCTTTCACTATTTGTACATTTAAGTAAAGTACAGCAAGCTCCTGGAGATATACTCTATATTTAATTCCTTTTCAGTCTGCAAGAAGCCTAACTAAAACTCCAACAACAGCTCTGAATGGAATCCAGGCATTACAACTGTTTCTAATACTACGAACAGCAGAGAAATCATAATTTTGTGTTCAGTCCTCTCTAACACACAATTCTGGTTCTTTCTGAAAATCACTGTGAGGTTGTTAGACATTTACATTTACAAAATATCTGTACTTTGGAAACAAGTGGCATTAACAAGTTGATAAATTGTATTATTTGCTGCTGTTGACTTATCAAGGAGGCATTTCTCTGTTGAGCCAGTTTCCAAGGAATATTAAAACAAAGGACACGATCCCCACCACTGAAATCATTAGCCAATCTCCTGTTGTCCTGAAGTGTTAATTGTGGAAGCTGCTTCTTGAAGGCAGCCCTATTGAAGTCACTGGGGCTCAACAGGAATACAGGGGTCTGTTCACCCAATGCATTTTACAGGATCAGGGCCTACATCAGCGTAACTGAAATGAAGAAGCTACTGATACCAGGTATAAAGCAAACTACAAATATAGGTTTAAATGTTAAGTCCCATTCCCAGAACCACCCCCACCATAAGTCACATCCAAGTTAATTAGGGAAGAAAGAATGATCTGTTTGCTCCACAATTTGCATTAATGGAGGCCATCTACTAGCTATAATTTTGTCCGGCAGGTGTTGGGAGCCCAAGGTCTGCTATGCTTACCCTCTCCTACATATGACTTCCACTGCCTCCAGGTACCCATGGTAAGCTGCCAGGAGGGTGGGTGTCATTCCATCTTCATCGGAGGTATTGAGATCTTTTCTGGTGGCTTCTTTCAACAGGTCCAGGTTGCCATCCGCGGCTGCTTTGTGATACCTGGTCGACATTTCCAATAGCTCTCAAGGCCGTGTCTTTCGCTCTGAATTGCAGCTGAGATGCACTGCCGCACTTCCGTTACCAGGATAGTTAGTTAATCATTACAAGCCGAGACGTCAGCTTCAGCAGGATAGAAATGAGAAGGCAAAGTTCATCCCAATAGAACTTATCCAGATCTCTGCATAGTTAATGCAGCAGCTATATAAATAGGTGTCTTGGTTTTCCAGAAGGATGACTGTGCCATTTCCCATTAACTCCAGTATTCTACATCTGAAAGGCATCTGGGTTTCGTTCATCTACCATGTATCCCTAGTCCCTTTTTTATACATATGGGGTGAAATTCTGACTACGCTGAAGTTAAAGGAAACTTCGCCATTGACTTACATGGGGCCCGGCTTTCACTATTGGTGTTAAGACGAATCCTGATTTTGACAGGTCCAGATGAAATACTGGAGGAAGCAGCATACTTTAGACTAGAAAGCATTTACCAGTGAAGCGGTTTACATTGAAATCCCATCGTCTGTCACACAAGATGGAAATAAACCCAAGAATATGGCACTTTTCACCCAAGTAGCCCATTTCATCAGAAATCTTAAGGTGCTTCACAAATATTGATTAATGTTAGAGGCATTGTTATCCCTGTCTTACAGATGGATAAATGGAAGTATGGAGGCCCAGATGCTCAAATGTACTGAGGCACCTAACTCCTATTGATTTCAAGGGATGTTATAGCCTAAATACCTTTAGAATCTGTCCCAGAGAATTTAAATTACTTGATTAAGGTAATGTAGTGAATTAATGCCAGAGCTGGAAATAGTACTCAGTAATCCTGTATCCTAGGCCTCTTTTCTAATCACTACACAGAATATCCTGCAATGTAACATATGGGCCTGACCTTGCAAACCCTTACTCCTATGAGTGGTCCCATTGATTTTAATGGGACTACTTGTATAAGTAAGGGTTACCTGTGTGAATAAAGACTTTCAGGATTGTGCCCTAATTCTAATTTGGAGATTCAAAATAATTCAAAATAGAAAAAGTAAAAAGTAATCCTCCGTTTGAAGCAGAAGCTGAGGAGAAATAAAGGAAATAAAGGAAAATCTGCCTCCACCTGCCCCTTTATCATCTATCCTCTGGTCACGATCAACACCCCTGCTATTTATTTGACATATTTTATCACCTTACTGTTCTCTGTATTTAATTTGTACATGACAGAAGCCACTGGAATAATTAGGACCAACAATATTTGACAGTGAGCCTTTTACTATTTATTATGTTCCCAGGAAGAGTGGTAGCAATTACAAACCTGGCATTTTAGGTGGGCGAGGAGTATAATTACTGACTGCAGTAAACCCTCATTCATTTCCCACAATGCAAACCACATAATCCAGTGAGGCCTCTACACTTGGGTTTTTTTTCAGATGCTGGTTAAGAGATCATCAAGAGCTGAGCTTTTCTTATGTTTTGCCATATGGAGAAAGAGAGTTGGACCTGTAAGGCATGGTCCATCCCATCCTCTGGTTCCCCAGAAACCTCTCAGACTCTTCAGTAAGTGGCAACTTTGTGTGAATTTATTTATATCACTAACACCCATACAGTCATACAGCAAAATATTTACAGTGCATTTTGCTCTTTCCACAGAGCCAGGGAGGAATTGCAGTCTCCCTTTCTTAATATATTAGTACATACTAGATTCAGTTAGCTCAGGTCCTCATGCCTTTCCTGTGTCTTCTTTTATACCTCTCGGCTGATGGCTTAACTGATTCATCAGCCTTCCCAGCCTGATCAGCTAATTAGCTGTATATCCCCAGTCAGCCTTCTCTGGGAGAACTAATTGGTGCCTAAAAGATCAGCATGCTGGGTCACTGCTACCTCCCAGCACTCTGCCACACACCTTCCCCTCCTTGCTTGTTGAATGCTGAGGTTCCTTTTCCCTGGCACCTGCTCTTCTTTAGAGGAGGCACCAGGTACCTTTTTTGTGTGCTTACCCCCACAATGGTTATCCTGCCTCCACCCACTTCGTGGGTGGGAGACGTGCCAACAATTCTGTTTCAGATCACTGGTCTTCACACCAGGGGCAATTTGGGGATCTAGTTTCCCCCCTCCCCTTGCCCTCATCCTAGCCCTTCATCATCGTTTCCCTCTGGCCCCTCATTCTCCTAGTCCTATCAATGTATCTTGGAGTTCCTCCTCTCGTGACCCTGGTAGCGAAGATTCTGTAGACAGCCCATCCTCCTCCAATACGTTCAGGTTTCCTTTTCCTCTGACGCTTGCTTGGCCAGTTCTTCCTTTTCTCCTCAGGAATGTTCATTTCCCTCCTTCACCCCTTGTTTTGAATCCTATCGTCTAGGGTTCTCTGGCTCCCATACTTCAAGCCCTTTCTCTATATTTTGTGGCAGCTCACTTCCCTTCTTTCTTGGGCCTTGGATGCCTACTTTCTTACTAAAGGGGAAGGGGATCCAGTCCGTCCCTAATAGCACTAGATGGGGACATCTATCCACACCACCAACCCCTTTTCCATCGGACCTTCCCTAGATCTCCAGGGGTATCTCAGCCATTATCAGGGTGATTAAGCACTGGTATATATTGCCTGGGGAGGTTGTGGCATCTCCATCACTGGAGAGTTGTAAGAGCAGATTAGACAAACACCTGTCAGGGATGGTCTAGATAATGCTTAGTCCTGCCATGAGTGAAGGGGACTGGACTAGATAACCTCTTGAGGTCCCTTCCAGTTCTTTGATTCTATGATCCCATGCTTACTGGATCATTAATAGATAAAAAGAGCCAGCAGTATCCAGTGAAGAAAAAAATTGACCTGTCTCAAGAAATGTTGATGCCCAACATTAAAATTACATGGCATCTACTGTGGCATACGGCTTCATACAGCTATGGTTTGTCTTTTCCATATTTAGCTCAGAAGTATCTAGTTTGAAAACTATTGCTGGTGATGATGTTATTTGCCCATGGAGATTGAGACAGGGGCTGCCCATGCAAGTGGAATTGTGTTCTGAGCTAAGGCTGGATGAAACTTGTAGTGCCCTGATCCAGGTATACAGTAAGTGCATGGTATGAGAGATGAGACACTGTCTAGTGTGGGCTTGAATTTTAAATTGCTAGCTGTATCCCTTAGTTGCCTTAAAACCAGGGAGCTACAAAATAATATTTTGTATATGGCTCTCCCAAATTATTGGTTTCTATTATAAAGACAAATGTATTGTCTCCTGTAGCACAAAACACTGATCTCTGAGTACTCTTAAATAAGATGAGGAAGACGTTGTAGCACCTTAGAGACTAGCCAGTTTATTTCAGCATAAGCTTTTGTGGGCTATCCCACGAAAGCTTTTGCTGAAATAAACTGGTTAGTCTCTAAGGTGCTACAACGTCTTCCTCGTCTTATTTACGGATACAGACTAACACGGCTGCTAATCTTAAACCTGAGTACTCTTAATATCTCAAAATGAAAAGACTCACTTTGGTTTACAATGTTAATCCTTCTGATGAAATGGGCTTTTTGTTGCAAATTTTAATTGGAGGCAAAGCAAAACCTACTTCAAAAAGAAAGAAACTACAGGACTCACAAGCCTTACAGTTATTTATGTCACAAAAACAGGCAGCACAAAAAAAAATCAAACAAAAACTTCATTTAGTTCTAAAACCCTGGTGTTTGGTAGTCTTTATTTTTGTCAACCTTCTAAAAACTTCAGCTTAAAATGTAATAAATGATTCAGTGACAAATGAGCTGATTTTTTCAGCCTGCATGGAGATTTTTCTTCTTAGAGGAGAGCTCAAAACTGAAGGACCCTGAACGGTTAGAATGAAGCTTTTCTTTTTGTACTGAAAGGAAGTTCCAAACCATTCCACTTCAAATTGAAATGTTTTACCAGGCTCAGGAGAAACTCTGCTGCTGTTGTACGTGTCATTGTAGACTAATGGATTATTTAACTAGCAGTTTTCATCTGTGATTGAATTTCTCAATATTGTTCTCCTATTTTCTTCCAAGATCAGGGTTTAAATAAAATATAGGCAGCTAGGCACACTGTTCAGATTTTAAGAGCACAGAATCATTTGTTAGTAATTTTGTTTACAACAGTTCCAGACAATTCAGAGCTCTGTTTTTCTTTATGCCCAAGAGAAAGACAGAGCTTTTGTGCCATCTGTTTTGCATGAGCTATTATCTAGCACACCATTTCCTGACTGCACCTTTTATGAAGGGTAACTGCAGTACAGTAAAGCTATAGGAGGGGGAAGCAAGTGTGTCCCCTCTGCTTGTCTAATGAAATGCACTGCTGCTAATAGGCTCGGAGATGAATGAATCCAGTCACACTGAATAATTGTGGCTACACGATTCTGTGACAACAATAGCAACTGCTAACAACAGCAAGAGCTCAGTCGTCCAGTCCTTACACAAGCAAAACTCCCACTGAAGTCCCACATGAACTCTTAACAGTGCCTTGTCAGTCGTCCCCCGACATCTACCCTCTGAGCTCCCAGTGAGGGGTTTGAGAGCATAGAGCAGAAGAATGTGAACATGTGGACCAAGGCCCCTTCCTGCAATGATCTCCACTTCAGTGAAGTCTGTGGGGATCTATGCAGGCACAGGGGTCTGCTTGTGCACAGCTCATTACAGGATTATGGGAGCTGATGCCAGCTTTCACAAAGCCCCACATATTTTCTACCGATCCTTGCTCCTGATACTCACAAGAGCATATATAAGGGCGTTTGTATGGCCAGAGGGAATGGAGGAGTGTGATCCCACTTAGGGTTATCTTCCCTCCAACCAACAATATTCCTTCCTATTGTTAGTGCTTAGGAGCAGAGGACATGATCTGTTCTGAATCAGAGGGGTAGCCGTGTTAGTCTGGAATAGCAGAGGTAACAAAGAGTCCTGTGGCACCTTAAAGACTAACTAAAGAATTGAAGCATAAGCTTTTGTGGGCTAATGCCCACTTCGTCGGAACCAAGTGGGTATTAGCCCACGAAAGCTTATGCTTCAATACTTTAGTTAATCTTTAAGTTGCCACAGGACTCTTTGTTATGATCTGTTCTGTTGCTTTTTGCACTCCTGAATTTCAACCCCACTCAGCAGATTCATTTTCTCCCCTGATAACTTCACTAGTGCAAATAGCACTGAATAGAAAGAGAACGTTGCCATTCTTGCCATCTGAAATTCTTGACTTCTATTGTCTGACATAAACTGACATTCAAGGCCCACAGAAAACTGCAAGGCCCATGCTCAGAGGAGCTGAGTTTTCCTGAATTGCTAATTCACTGCCTCAGGTGTTCAGGGCTAGCCTTGGACAATGACATTTCCCCCAGAGTCAGAAAATCAAAGGGAAAAAGACAAAAGCTGAAGCGTGGGAGACATGCCAGGCTTCTGCAATAGAAGTGATATTGTTCATCGGATAATAACGGTGCTTAGATACTGTGGGGATGAACACTCTAGAAGACCCTAAAATAGATGGCAAATATTTCTATAATTTAATTCCTGAATTAATTATTTTTCCTACTGTGCTCAGAACCTAATTATTCTTTCATGTTTTTACAATCCTAGTGAGTTGAATTTAATTTCCTGAGAAGAGGAATAGTGGTTGTTTTCTGTAGTTTAAGTGGCATATTTTACATCTCAAAAAAGTGTACTACTTATCAAAAATGGGCCAAATGCTAGTTCCGCTGATGTCAATAGCATGTTCCCATTTACTTTATTGCTACTAAGATTAGCCAGTATCTGATCTAATCTATTTTAGGATTTTGGATAATAGCCATTGCCATAATGGATAGTGGGTAATCTAAGCACAATACGTTCTGTGTCTCCTTTCCATGCCCACTTGACATAGTGGTGTGTGACCATGTTAACTCTGAATTTCCCATTATTTCATATGACAATTATTACCTTAAAGGAACACTGTCAAATAATATAGGTTTCCAAACTAGCTACAGTATCTCTGTGTGCTGGTGCTATAGCAACTTGGTTATACAGAACACTGGTGACAAGCAAACACACTGACAGCTGCCTGCCGCTATTTATTATCCTAGCGTCCAGCGCTTTGGTCCCCATCAGCATCTGAGACTCCAGCTCTTTCTTTTCAAGCTGTTGTTCCTACCCATAATGTCATTTCAGAGGGTGAGGGAGTGCCATATGTGACTGCAGGTTACAAGTCCCTAAGATCAACTCTGAGTATGATCATATAAACTGCAGAAAGAAAGATACGTAGATGTCTAAAGATACTTAAACCTTGAACAAAACTATTGCACAATTCCCCCATACACCAATTTAACATCTCACTCACTAATTTCCATCTCTAATCTCAAAAATGTCTACAGTTCCTACAAGGAATCTCTCCACTTTCTGGTCTCTGAGAAGTCGATCACTTTTAAAAATAGGATTCTCTGTATTTTTCTACAAGTCCTGGTGAATTCAAAAGCATCAGTAAAGCTGAAAGCAAATAACTCAGAGAGGCTTCTAGAAATAAGATGGCAATCAGTATTGGTCTAGCGGTCAGTGCAGGTAACTACTTAGCAGGACTCCCCTGGATCTTCTCTGGAGCTCTGCCACTGACTTGTGCTTCAATCCTCCAGAAAAATTAATGGCAAAAGACCCACTGACTTCAATGGGAACAGCATTAGCCTCCACAGAGCTAATTTAGGAGGAAGAATAGGTGTGTGGTTAAGGCTTTAGTCTAGGCATCACAATCATCCAGGTTCAAATACTGATACTTCCTATGTGACCTTAGCCCAAATCCCTCTGTAATGTAGATCCCTGCCTGTATAAAGGAGGTAATAATCCTTCCTTTCTCCCACCCTTATACTGTGCTCTCTATTGAGATTGTAATGCCAGGGACTGGCCTTCACTCCCTTCACACAGGACCTAACACAATGGGGAAGAGACGGGGGTCTGAGACGCTACCATAAAGCAAGTGCTAATTAACAAGAGGCTTTGGGTAAATCTCTTTGTGTCTCACTTTTCTCCATCTACAGAATGGCATTTAACAAAGTATTTCTAGGCCTTCCCTTCATACAGGTTAATACTGACTGCAACCATTCCTCTACTTCCCCGAGGGTTGGGAGGATTCATTCACATTGGTAACTGTTATGGCAAACTACATATTGGGCAAACTGTCCCTCCTGAACACAACTTTGAGGATAGTTCCCAAGTGTGGGATGGCCCACAAGCCCCCCATGGCTGAGCACAAGGCTGGTTTAGTGGGCAGAAGAGCCCAGCAATGTGAATTGTTCTTGTTGAGGGGCAAAGGACTAGGGGAGCTTAAGGCTGCAATACAAAGGGTTCATCTGTTTCTAGCTCATCAGCTATTTTGCCCCATCTTCCAGCAGAGGGAGAAAGGCAGGGGAAGAGCAGGGTGAAAGGAAAAGTGGATACCAAAATAATCTTAAAAGTGAAGGGAAACAGCAAATTGTGCAAAGGGGCATAAAATCCCCTTGAAAGAGGAGCTTTGTCCCTAACCCGCCCCTCCCCGCTGATTGCAGCACAGAGCAGGGCCAGGTGCAAACCATCAACTCAGAGCCAGCTGGTAGCCGGTGCTGAGGAAGCATCCCAGGTGTTTTCCAAGAGCTGCTCCTATATAACCCCTGTGGCTGAGGAGGAGGAGAGTTGTTCTGGTGTCTTCCTGTGGGTAGCTTGTATTACAGTCATGAGACTGCCTGCATTGCAGCCAGGCTGGTCCTTTTGCAGCCTGTGGTAAGTTGGGGTTGTGTATGGGGAGGATTCTGTTTGCTGTGCTAGTTTTTGAGCATCTTCTCTCTTGTTTGCAGGCTGCTTCTTTTATGTGGTTGTCTTCTAGTGCCCTTGACAGATGGGATTACTGGTTCCATGGCTCTAGACTTCCCAGGTAACTAGGGCATTTTCCTGAGTGGTAGGGATGGACTTGGTTTCTAGGCTGATCAGATAGTCTCCCTGACCCTGGGGTGTTCTCATAACTAATGATTCCTCTCTTCATTCAGGGGAGTGAGTGGGCTTTATCATGTTAACAAATTGTATGTTAAGTGTCTAATGCTCTCTGTAAGGAGTTGATTGTGCTTTTCCTCTTGTAGGGACAGTATCTTGTCATGCTGACACAATGTTGATTGTGTTTCCCAGAGAGCTTGGAAGTAACCTCTGGGAGGTCTATGTAGTTGGTATGTATTTCTGCATGTCTAGCTGGGTTCTCAGGGCCACATCTAGCAGCAGAGCTGACCAGTTTCTTCTTTCTAGATGCAAGTGGTGAAGAGATTGTGGACTGTGACTACATGGTGGACCGTGAGAGGCTGACTCTAACTGCTCTGTATGTGAACTGCACCAAACTAGAGGTAAAACTCTCTCTCCTTTGGGAACATGTTCACTTGATCTAGGCTCTAAAGTGAGTGTCAGGTTGAGGGCACTTATGAAAACTGGACCAGTGGTACAATACTTGCAGTATGTGAGGCATGAAATATTCTCCACTGAAAGGTGAAGACTTAAAATAGCCTGGGGAAGTCTTTTACTAGGTGGCTTTTTTTTGTTTTTTGGTAGGAATACTTGGATAGTGGAATGCAGATCCTCATGTAGTGATTTACTGTCAATCTGTTAGCCTAAGGTGCTCCAAGACCATTTGTCCCTTTTATAGATCTTTGGGATCTTAGCTTTTGTGGGCTAAACTTTCTTAGTCCATGAAAATTTGATCCCTAAAATGTCTTAGTCTATAAGGTGCTACAAGACTTTCACTTTTGCAGATCCAGACTAACACGGCTACCTCTCAGATACTGTCAATCTGTACTTGATGTACATCCTACTGAGACCTAATCAAAGGTGTCAGACAACCCAAATGGCTTAACTGATTAAGCATTACTAGTACTGTACTTGCCTACAAATAACTAATTTTGCCCCTTCTATAGACTACATCCACTGTCAGTTGAGGCAAACTTTCAGTTTGGACACTTCCTATGTGAAGATAAAATCTTAACTGCTGATCTGAGGCAACATCTAGCAATGTAAAACTATGATACTGTATTTTATTCTGACCAATGTGTTCTGTTGCTATAGTATCTCAAACACCAGCTGAGAATAAAGCTGCTGCTCAACAAGACTATTGCAAGGGACCAGACTGTAACTTACAGTATTGGCTGTGATGCTCATCAAGCAGATGAAGTTGTCCCTTCTACTGTTACAGGAGCTACAAACTGTACTAAAGACTTCATGGCAGTAAGTGGGGCAGTTTGACAATCCCTTGGTAATTTAACTGCTCTCAGCTGTAGCAATGAGGCTGGTAACTTAATGGATTTTCAGATCAACCCTTAAAGATGTGCTTGTAGTCTCATCTGTAGGTGATAAGTGTGAGGCAAGGACTGGATTTCCCCCTTCTGGTCTCTGGGGAGACTCTGATTAGTAACTGCAGTTATATTGCATGAGGTTTTTACAGACTTGTTACCTTTGACTATCTCCTGTATATTCAGGTTACCCTGTGACAAGCCTATCCAGGGTATGTGGACCTCTTCACTGGTTATTGATCAGAAGCCAGGAACATAGCTACACTAGACCTACAAGGGAAAGTTTGCATTGGTACAGTGTTCCTCTGGTCTCCCACAAATGCAGTGACTGGAGCCCAGATATAGCACCCTTGCTTTGAGACTAATGCAACACATCAAGCTTCCATTACTGTAATGGATTGGAGGTGCCCAGCCTCTGCCATACACTGTTTCTTTAGTTGCAAGAACTTTTTGCCTTGCACTCAGCTGCTGTCCCATTCTCTTTCAGGTTGTATTTCCAAGACTCATTCCCAGTTTTGCTGATGAACACATGGTATGAAACTTCCCTGTCAAAATGGGGGTTGGGGTGTCCAAAATAGCATGCTGCTGCACTTATGTTTGTGCAGTTTTGTTTTTTGCCTGCAGAAACAACTTCAGCTACTTTGCTAAAGTAGCTTGACCAGAGTCATGACTATTTCTAGGGTTAGATAGTTTATCCACACTGCAGCTTTACTATTTTTAATTTAAGTTCAAAATCTAACAAATTAGGCCTTAAACCAAGTTATAAGATTCTTTAATCTATTGTATTCTTCCTTTAAGTGATTAGTTTGAAGTTCTGGGTGCTTGGGCAGGGACTTCCAACTCAGTGGTTGGCATTTCTTTGCAAGCCTAAAGTGCCAAACAAGCTTTGTGCCTGCTCTTGAGAAAGAAGGCATTTCTCACTTTGGTCTAGTCAAATGGACCTGAATCATTCAAAGTTAAGAAGATCACTGAAATCCTCCCTCCAAGCTATGGAGGGAGGATGAGTCCTGCTAGCTTAAAATGGTGGTTTCTGGTCAAGCCCTTTATCAGTTTAGATCACTAAAATGATTCCTTGGTTTAATAGAGCCAGTAACTTGAAATACAAACACCTTGTGTATCCAGAATGCTCAAGGTAGCTTAACTAATACAAAAATTCCTTTGAATGGAAACTGGAATTCAACTGACTTGACATCTTGACTAATCACCTAGTCATTCAGCATTTATCTACTACCACAAAGTAAGGGAAAACAAAGCTATAATTGCTTAAATGTGTGTGATCCTCCTGACTAACAAATTACTACATGTAGTATAAAGCTGCCATAGTGCAAATCAGCATCACTTAAAATCTTCTCAGCAGTATAATTATCTTGTTTTGTATTTGTTTTCATAACTGGCTTTAATCAAGATCTCTTGCTAGATTTAAAAACTAGTGACTTTAATCTAAATCAAGCAACCCTAATCTCAGAAGTTGTAATAAGGTGATTGGATGCCCCAACTTATAGGGACAGTCCTGACTTTGGGGTCTCTTTCTCATATAGGCTCCTATTACCCCCACCCCTGTCCTGATTTTTTTTTTCACATTTGCTGTCAAGTCACCCTATAAGGATAGAACGGTGACCATACTGCTCACTAAGGTCTTGTCTGACTAACCAGAAGTCTCAAATTGCAGACTACAGAATCTCAGATGGCCTGGATACTGTCCATAGATGATGGCACCAGAACACACAGGCTAACCCTTTGGCAAGCCATGCAGCAAGGATATACATTCCTAGCTGACCGCAACAACCTAATCTTCCAGGCTTCTTTTGGTGCTACTGGAGTCACCTCTTACAAGGTAGGTGTTCTTGAGGAACTAGGAAGCTACCAAAAAGGCAAAATATTCCATATGCAAACAAACTGCATTTGAATAACACTTATAAATAAATGGTGTAGGACCATCCTAATGGCCTAAGCACCTTAACTTTGACCAATTGGCAATACTAAGTAGCTTAGCCCATCTCATCAAAGATACAGTAGTGCAATCTTGACTGCCTATTATCAACAACTGTAGTTGATTCATAGCCAGAAGTCAAATGTGGTGCATGATCTAGAATGGTGCTTGTACACCCTTCCCAAGAACTCCTCTGTATTGGAGTAAACAGCTAGACTGTTCTCTACTGGCTCTTTGGCCATTTAAAATTGCTGTTGGGGCAGAATGTACCATGCAAGACTTCTCATGATCTCTGAAGTCTCTTGAGAACTCCAGCCTAGTTTTACTGAATCCTAATAGACTTACACTGGAAACCTCACTGAGAATAACCTGCTGTCCTCTACCATCTCTATCCTCTGCAGCAAGACAACCAGAGGCTATATACTGTGGCACTCAAGCTTTCATATGGGCCTCCAGACCAACGACTAACTGTGGCATCCAGAATGATCTGTGCACCAGGTAAAACTTCCTCTCTTCACAGGGTGCTGACCCCAGAAGGACTTGTATTTTAAAATGTCTATGGAAAGTAATGGAGCTATTCTTGCAGGCCCAGCAAACTGTAACTCAACACACATGACTGTTGCCATCCCAGCTTTCCCAGGGATCCTTTCAGCTGTGAGTATAGAAAACAGAAACATTCCCATGAACCAACTCCAATCAAATGGAATTGCTCTGGACACAAGAAGGGGAGTGAAGTTGCACATCAACAGAAGAATCCTGAAGTCCAGAGTAAGCTCACTACAAACTAAGATCTCCTTTAGGAAAGGTGACAATTTGTCACTTCATTTCAAAAATGAAGTCCAGGCCACAGGAGGAGTAGAGGAGGACTTGGTTACAAAATCAGATTGAGACATCTGGAGGCAATATCAAAACACTGACTAGTCATTCTCATGTCACCACTTGGCAACTGTCTGAATCTCCCTCTGACTCTACACTTTTCTTCTCTTCTCCCCCCCCCACCCCCACCACAGACCACCTCAATCTTCCTAAGCATAACATCCAATACAGCTAAAACCTGTCTTCATTATGGCAACCTCCTTCCTAACACCCACACAAGTCCTATCTCTACCAGCCCTGTCCAGAAACATCTGCTAAAAATCTTCCTTGCTGACCACTGTCTCTTGTTAAATTACCCCCTGGCTACCTCATCACTCAGGCTGCTTGTTCTATCCTCTGCAGTTCTGATCCTTCCCTTGTCTTGCCAGTAGCTCAATTCCCTGGGCTCACAAGGACAGGAATCATGTCTGCTACTCCTAATCTCTCAAAGCACCCTCCTGAAATTCTCCATAAGGATTTAGATCATCCCTACTGGATGTGATGCAAGGCAAGGACAAGAGGAAGCTAAAATGTTTAGATACTTTGCTAGTACTGTCAGTTTGGGGTCAGGAATGATTGTGTGGACACCAGTGTGCTGCAATCTGACTCCCCTAAGTGACTTCAAGTTGACCATATGTTGATTCTGCAAGGTCAAAAGTACACTTTGATGTTCCAAGTGAGCCATTCATCTAGGTCTAGAATGCATCTGTCTATGAACAGACACTTCAGAGCTAGTCACTTACTGATTTAAACTCCAATCCCCACCACTTGATTCAGGAGAGGTATTTGGCTGAAGTATCTTTGAGACACTAATATTCCTAGCTAGATTAGTCTAAATGACTGATTCAGAGGCAAAGTGTTAACTTCCTCTGCAAGGGGACAGAACTGCAAACCAACTACTAGGATACCAAATGTCCTGGCCTCCCTCTCTTCCAGGTATATGAGGAGAGCTGCTTAGGACTTCAGTCATACCTGACATCTCTAAGGCTAACCTTCAACTTCCATGGAGAAAGGGTGTCAATGGTGACTTATCCAGAGTGTCCTTGTGACCAACAAGCACCAATAGGTAAGACAGCCTATTATTCCAGTAGTAATGCAGCTTCACCTGTCCCTGAAGCACTAATCTACATATGAGATTTCAAGCTTCCAAGATTTGCAGTGTTGCAAGTGAGTGGCTCCCTCGGGTGAGTTTCCTTAATGAAGGAGACTGAGTTAAACTCTATAAATCTGGGGCTTCATCTTTGGGCTCCATTCTATTCCCCTCAATCTGACTAAAAGTTCAGGTATGTCTGCAACCTTCTAGTAGCTGTCAAGCAACACTTCCTTTGTAGGGTCTCTCAGCACATTTTGTCTTGGAGCCCATTTAGTTGCAGTCATGTTTCCTGGGTCTAATATAGATGCCCTTCCTCTGCTGGTAAGGACAGTTGACATCTAGGTGATCAGGACATGACCTACTGCTTGGTGGTGAGAGGCTTCAGTCTCTGATCACCTAATTCCTCTGACAGTCCACATGAGCTCATTTTTTCTCATGAGGGGTGGCAGAACACACAACCAATCACAGCTCCTTCTGAGGCCTTCCCTTCCCACATTGTTCAGCCTGTCAGCAGCTACAGGTGTGCTGCTTGTTCTGCCCTGCTCCTCAATTATACTCCCTTAAGAATTGGCTCTGGTGCTGACACCCAGCCCTTGTTTACCTGCTCTACAGGGTAGGTAATAGACTAAAACTATACACCAGGTTCCCCTGTCTGAGCTGGTTAGTGCAGGCTAATGGATAGACTCTAGCCTCCTATCAAATCTGATGCTTGCTCAGAGCACTGCTTTTTGAGCCAGGAAGCTTAAGGACCCATGATGTTGCAGGATCCTTGCCCTCCAGATTATACTATACAAATGGAGACCAGGAACAATCCAGTAGATGCAGAACAGCTGCTCCTGAACACACAGCTCAGCTAAGACCTCAGTAGCTCCTCACTGAACTGAGGCAGCTCCTGCCTCTGCCCCATGTACTGGAGTCACCCTACAGCAACCCATGACACCCTCCTTGACTCTTTTCAGCTGCTGTGTGCACTCAGGATGGCTACATGGATTTTGAAGTACACAGTGACAGGACAAAACCAGCCCTAGACTTGGATACCATCAGGCTAAGAGATCCTACATGCAAACCAGTCTTCAAGTCTCCCTCCAATGACATGGTTCAGTTTCATGTCCCACTGAACAGCTGTGGGACAAGGCAGAGGGTAAGTGTCCAGGACAATGACCGCTAAAGGCACTCCAGTGGCAGGGCAGTGACTAATAGTCTTGTATCCCCTGTAGTTTGAAGGCGAGAGGACAATTTATGAGAACGAAGTGCGTGCCTTGTGGGCAGATCTACCACCCCGCAGGATTTCTAGGGACAGTGAATTCAGGTCAGTCCACAACTCTGCCAGTGAGCCACTTGCAACACTAAAGTGACTATTCAAATAGCTGGCTAAGCTCATGCTGGGCATTCTGTCTTTCAGGCTAACTGTAGTGTGCACCTACACAAGTGGTGATGCATCCCTGAACGTAAGGATAAGCAGTCTCCCTCCTCCAGTTTCTTCAATAAACCGGGGTCCTCTCTCCTTGATCCTGCTGATCTATCCAGGTAAAGCATGCATCTAGCTGCAAATCATGGCTGGGGCAGAATGAAGTGACCCGACCCCCCCCCACCCCCCCTTCCATAGTCAAGAGCATATCCATTCCTATGAAGCAAAGAACTAAACCTGGATAGTAAAATGTCTCCATTGCATGAATCCTTCACTGCTGGTCTGTCCTAGACCTGGAAGACTATATTTTAATAGCCTCTTGCTCTGGGGAAATCCAGTAGGGATGTCAGGTTTTGGAGGTTTACTACTCTCTCTAAGCAAGGAGCTCAACTGAAGCACCCCCTAGCTGTATCCTAGGCACATACAGTACTAGGCTTAATCTAGAGACCAGAATAAACCAGTTATTTAAGAGTCCTGCAAGAATTCCTGGGCTTTTCAACTCTACCATACTTGTTTTTTTCAGATGACTCCTACATGCAGCCCTATGGTGATGACCAGTACCCTATTGTGAAACATCTGCGGCAACCAATCTTCTTGGAAGTGCAAGTTCTGAACCGCAATGACCCCAACATCAAACTGGTATTGGATGACTGTTGGGCAACAACATTGCAAGATCCAAGCTCTCTGCCCCGGTGGAACATTGTTGTGGATGGGTAGGTATAATACAAATGCTGTAGGAACATGGGCAGGTCTGCCTTACTACAGTGTTGGGGAAGAAATGCATTTTTCCTGAAATGTTGTGCAAAGGTTTCTTGATGCTCTGAGCAATTTAATTGCTACTGGGATGGATGTAGGAGCAAAGGGCTGCTGTCAAGCTATGGTCTGACTAGAAGTGTAGCCTACCTTGCCCTAATTCTAGAGGGACATTTGGCTGCACGTGCTCAAGGGCAAACACAAATTCCAGCTAACTCAAATAGCTCACAACTGAGTGACTCAAACCCTAAACGAATTGCTGTCCTAATGTAGGCAAGCAAGCTCTAACAGACCTCTTGGAAACAGTATTGTGGGAGGGTGTCTCTTGGGCAATGGACTAAATAAACTTTGAAGGTTTGTCTCATAACATTCAATACTATTCTCTACCTGACTTCAACTCTGACCTCTCTGAGAAGCTGCCTTCCCCTCCTCCCTGCCATGACTTCCTACATGTATCTCCTGTAGGTGTGATTATGAACTAGATAACTACAGAACTGCATTTCATCCAGTGGGCCTTGCAGTCAGCTATCCCAACTATCGCCAGAGATTTGAAGTGAAGACCTTTGCCTTTGTCTCTGGTGACAAGGCTCTCTCTAGCCTAGTAAGTGCAGTTTCTCTTGCCCTACCTAAATGCTAGGACTTCCTGTGTTCCAAATTCTCTCCTTCTCTTTGCTCTAGGTGTACTTCCACTGCAGTGGTCTTCTTTGTGACAGACTTAATCCAGATTCCCCTCTGTGTTCAACAAGATGTCCTCCCTCTACCAGAAGCAAACGAGGTAGGATCTAATCACTGCTGGCAACTAGAATGTCACAGTGAACACTGTCATACCACAGCAAAACTTTCACACCTACAGTTTAGGATTAACCTGTCAGGACTTCTAGTCCAATCTCCTGCACTCAACCAGGACTAAATTCTATCTAGCCTACCTCTGACTCAACCACCAGTGACTGACTCTGCAAATCCCCTAGGTAACTTGTTCCAGTGCGGAACTACCCTTGCCATTAGACATTAGGAAATTCCTAACCTAAACATCCTTCGCTGTGATTGAAGCCCCTGATTTATTCTCAAAGGTGGTCCCCCACTGACCAGTGCAGGAAATCTTTAAGGGATGCCTCAGTTGTCACTGTTTGGACTAAACATCCCACTTTTCAACCTTTTTTTCATAGGCCATGTTTTCTGGACTTTGAATAATTTCTATTGGTCTCCTCTGGACAAACTAGAATATAGCCACTTTGCTTTATTTATGGATTTCCACATACTCCAGTTTAGTCACCACAGGATTGATTATCTCTTGCAGATGTAATGCAAGTGGAGAACTCTGGTGTAGCAAGCTTACTTGGTCCTATTATCTTTGTAGCAGATGAATGGCCTTCAACCCAAGGTATGGAACACATGCTCTTTACCGAGCTGATGCATGTTGCTAATTCAAGTTTATTTCATAATCTGACCACTAATTTGTGGGTTTTTCCTCCCTACAAAAGAAACTCAACTGAGAGAAGGCACATGGACCACTGTAGGAGCAGCAGCTACTGTAATCCTTGGCCTGATGGTCATTGCACTAGTGTCACTGGCTCTCTTTAAAAATCTGAAGAGGACAAAAGCTGTAATGGTAAACAGACATTAAATGGCTTGTGGAAAAATAAACTGCAGGATGCACTAGTTCATAGTGGACTCTCTCTCCTTATTTCAGAAGTGGCTGGTTTCAGTACCAAACTTCTAGTTTTCAACAGCAGCAAGTCCAACTTGGCTCATTTCTAAAGCCTAGTTAAAACAACCAGTTGGTCCCATCATACAGAACTTTAACTAAATTAGGACAGTTGTCAGACTAGTGCAGTTATAATTCCATTGCTTAATTGTCCTACATAGCTAATCTTCTATACAGATGCTCCTTACTGCTCAGTTAATGTAGTAGGGTGAAGGCACTTGCATTGTTGCCAGTTTGGGATAAATGCACCAAGGAGAGAGGGAGCTCCACTTCCAAACTAACTTGTCATAATTAAGGTGACAACACTGGGACTTGGTCTTTGAGCTGAAGAGCTCCATGTTTTCTCTTAGCCTATCAATAACTCATGAGCACATCAGTCCTAGCAGAAAAGTAGATCTGCAAGAGGGAGTCCTAGCACTAAATTTTAAGATTGTGGTCTTTATACCCAGGGCCAGCAACAGGGGGGGTACTACAGGTACAGCTGTACCAGGTCCCAGACTTTAGGGGGGGCCCAGTACACAGCAGTACCCATAGTCATCCCCCCCCCTTGTCGCCAGGCCTGGAGAGCACGGAAGGGGCGGGGATGAAGGGGCGGGGATCTGCTCCTCTGGAGCAGATGAGCGCACGTCCCCGGCAGGAGCAGTGAGCCCGGCTAGCGGCAGCGGCGCACCACCGCCTGCAAAAAGGGCGAGGGCAGGGAGGCTCCACAGCACTGTAGGGCTTCCCCCGGCGGGTCCGGGGGAGAAAGGGTGGCTCGCACTGCTGTCAGCTGGGGGGGGGGGGGAAGTGCCAGCTGGGCAGCCCCCCAGCTGTGCTCCCCCCAGTTGCTGTCAGCTGGGGGGCAAGTGCTGGCTGGGGTGGGGCCCCCAAACTATCAGAGTAGGGGGGGCCCCAAATTTCTGTCACCAGCCCTGTTTATACCAACAGCCTCATGTCTATCTCTAATGAAACTGCCCCATCATGGTGCATATTTCAAAAGCAAATAGACTTACTCCAGTGTCTAGTGGGTGGTTTTTTTTGTGTGGGTGTTTTTTTTTTTTTTTCTTTTTTTTTCTTTTTTGGGAAGAGAACCATATTTTAGCAGAAGGCTTACAGACAGCACAGTATTTCCTAATGTTCTAGCTTCCTGAAGCAGTTGCATAGTTAGGGTCAACAGCCACACTCTAGTGACTAGTATCTATCTACTAGAGTCAACACCACTAGGCCATGACACTGTCACTTGAGTGGACTTAAATTTAGGCTAGCATAAATCTGTCACACAGCTGTGGCCTTTTGTGAACACAAGCTTCTGAAGATCCTTGGGGGGGGGGGGGGGGGGGAGGGAGAAAGTAGTCCAGATTCAAAAACTGGAAATAATTGTCCTAAACTAAACAGCCACACCACAATCAGTGACCAGTAACTGGACCTGGCAAAACATATTCCTCCAACACAAGATGTTGCTAAAAGAACCCTGTCCAAAACTAAGTGGCAGGGTTAATTTTGAGCAACATCTCATCTCTGATACCTCAGCCCATATGCAGTTATCTACAATACATGTAGAAAGTGGCAAATTTCATATGAAACTGGGGGGGGAGAGATAAGCTAAATTCCTGTACAGTGAAACCTCGATATAACGGACTAATTCGGGCGGGGGGTGTCCGTTAAAACCGAAAGTCCGTTATTTAATTTTTTTTAAATCATTAAATAACGGCCTTTCGGGTGACAACGGACACCCCCCCGCCCGAATTAGTCCGTTATTTAATTAGTCAGCCCACCCCACCCCCTCCCCCCGCCCGGCTCCCCGCTGCGGGGAGCCAAGCGGGGGCTCTCAAACGCCCCCCCGCCCGGCTCCCCGTTGCGGGGAGCCAGGCGGGGGGGTTGACAGCTCCCGCCCAGCTCCCCCCAGCGGGAAGCCCGGCGGGAGCTTTCAAACCCCCCGCCCAGCTTCCCGTTGCGGGGAGCCGGGCGGGGGGGTTGACAGCTCCCGCCCGGCTTCCAGCTGGGAGGAGCCGAGCGGGAGCTGTCAAACCCCCCCGCCCGGCTTCCCGCTGCGGGGAGCCGGGCGGGGGCTCTCAAACGCCCCCCCCCCACCCGGCTCCCCGTTGCGGGGAGCCGGGTGGGGGGGTTGACAGCTCCCGCCCGGCTTCCAGCTGGGAGGAGCCGAGCGGGAGCTGTCAAACCCCCCCGCCCGGCTTCCCGCTGCGGGGAGCCGAGCGGGGGCTCTCAAACGCCCCCCCCCCCCGCCCGGCTCCCCGTTGCGGGGAGCCGGTGGGGGGGGGGGGTTTGACAGCTCCCGCAGGGGTCCCCGCTGCGGGGAGCCGGGCGGGAGCTGTCAACCCAGCCGGCTCCCTGGGGCAGGAGCCGGCAGCCCCCAAAACGGATTTCGGATGCATCGGAAATTTTGTCCGTTGCATCCGAAGTCCGTTAAATCGGGGTCCGTAAAATCGAGGGTTTACTGTATAAGTGATTTTTGTGAGTTATCTGGGGCCTAGGTGGTTGTGGCTTCTTGCCACTTTGCCTCCTGGCAAGCAGGGGTGCTGTGTACTCCTGACAGTCTCAGGCTGCATACAAGGATCTAATAACATAGTATTGGTTCTTGTCTTACAATGCAATTCGCCTTTGCTTATTGTGAAAAGTCAGCATGCTTATTCACCACATGGAAGTTGCCAACTGGCACAGCCTCCCTTAACTAAAACTTAAAGGTTCCTACTTTGACCTAGTCTGGCCCTGGCCTTAGACTCTCAGCACAAAATCAGTGAAGATGCTTCCTTAAAGGCAGGGTAGACAAAAAATAAAGCCATCTTCTTACTAGCTGCTCTTATAATTAGATTTAGTCAGTGAATGCTTACTCAAGCGACCTCCACCCCCTTCAAGGCCAAGTAACTTAATTTGGCTTTCAACTGTTAAACAAAACCTGACAGTTGCAACATTAATTTGAGGGTCCTATGCTGTGGGGCTGGCTAATAGCTTAATCCTAGTGTCCGCTTTACCTATATTAACATGTAGGGTGACAGTATTTTTCACAGCTGCTGCTTTCCTGTATATGCACAAGGGCTACGCTCTCTAGTTTCATCAAGTAACACAACATTTCTGGGGGGAAATATGCTCTCTCTCCTAATAAACTAAAATTGAATTGGGAAAACTTGCCTGAAGGGTGACACTCAGAAGGAAAAAAGTAACAGTAAATATTGCATTGCTTCCTGCTTTCCTTGCCTACACCATCCTTTAAGCTCCCTATAGCTACATGAGGATGAACAGGGCCTGTTCCTTTTGCTGTTTAAAAAGATAGTCTCTTAGAATGACAGACTATTTCTGCCACCTACCCCTACTCCATTCCTCATGTTTGTAAACCAAGGAAAGCTCAAGTAAGAGGAGCGAGAAAGCACTGTACGATGCTGGCAGAATCTGAGGGGCTCCAGTCAGTTTTGTTTTCCCTACATTACCTCTCTGGGCAAATCACCTTCCTTACTCTAGGAAGTATAGCAGGAGGTCCTGGATGTAGCTCTCAGTATTGAGTACATGGTGCAAGGGGCAGTGAGTTTTATGGGCCTGGGGTGCCCTGGCTCCAATAAATTTGGGGCCTAGCTCCACTACTGTTCAGGGCAGGGTCTCTCCTGTAGCCCCCCCACCCCCATGTGCCTTGCCCGGAGTACTCCTGCCAGCAGCAGGTAGCTGTCCACTGCAGCTCTATGCTGCACTTCCTTACTGGCTGCTGCCAGCTATAAGGGAGGGAGTAGAGGCAGGGAGGTGGCAGCTGCATGTACTACAGGGCCTGGGGGTGCTGATCCTGGCCCATCCTCCTGAGCAGCAGCCTCAGAGGCCTTAGGTGAGTGTCATGCTGGGGAGGGGCTCTCCTCCCCTGGAACTTGCTGCTGGAGTGGGGAGAAGGCTGAGGGGAGTCCTCGCTGGCCCCCAGCCCATCTTACTTGCTGCACTCCAAACTCTTCATCCCCACCCATACCCCTATCTTCTGTCATAGCTGAGAGCCTGTCCCCAATCCCCTCCTGCACCCAAGCTCCCTCCATGGGGGTGGGTGGGACTTGGACCCATTGTAGGCACCACCAAAAGTTATACAGACCTGCCTCCCCTGGTAAGGGGTGCAATGAGATGACCATGAGCAAAAGCACCTTTCAAAGCTCTGCTATCTCACTTAGCAGACCTAGCCTGGGGGAAAGGAGAGTAACGCTGGTCTCAGATAGCAATTGAAATGGGGCGGTGTATGCATTATGCTTGGAGTCTATTTTACAGCAAATGACCAGACCTAGCCCTATGAATGCTCTTGATATAGGAAAGCAACCCCCTCTAAACATAACATGCCTTCTGGTATAATGTCAAACCCAATGCCAGCTGGAGAATCAACAGCCCTTGCTTCCCTCTTGGGAGTCTATGTAAACTACAGTTCTGCAGAAGCTACATAGACAGGCATTGCCAGCTCTGTTGGCCAAAGCACTTGGCAGTAGGAGTTCTGCCAAGGATGTTAATGTGCTAGTCTAATACTGTAAAAGTCTGGGAGGAAATGGGTAGGATCCTGCTGCCATGGGTAGGGGAAGGAAGGCATATGGGCAATAAAGAGGGTGGTACCCTCTAGGTGAGTCTCAAAGTACCTGGTCAAGACCAATCTTCATAGCTTCCAACCAGACTTACCATGTGTGAATGGATGAGTTCATGGCTGGGTTTTCTTTATCCAGTACCTAAGCAAGCAGTACTGTAAATGGAACAGTTCCTAGCAGGGCTGCTTTGGATGTGGGTGGGGAAGGAGGAGTGCTCACATTAGTACAAACTATAGGACTATATGACTGCCACATGTGGTTTACTCAGGGGAGTATGAACACAGCTGCAGCCCTACAGGGACTGTTCTAGTGAGCAACCTAAGGGTATGTCTTCACTACAGCAGTAGGTTGATTTCCTTTAAGTTGAATTTTTAAAGCAGACTGTATAGAGTCGATTTTGTGTGTCCCCACAAAGCACAGCAAGTCGACAGTGTCTGTCTGCACAACTGTTGCAAGCGTCGACATAGCGAGCGTTGCACTGTGGGTACCTATCCCACAGTTCCCGGAGTCCCCAGCAGGCATTTCGAGTGCTGCACTATGGGTAGGCATTTCATAATTTCGTGCCCTTTTTTCGTGCCGCTGACCCCATTTTGAGCGGTGTACTGTGGGTAGGCATCCCATTATTCGCGCCCTTTCTACGCGCTTCACTAACGCCATAGCACTGCAAGCATGGAGCCCGCTGATGCCACCGCTGCAGTACTGGCCGTTGTGAAGACCTCGCGCACTGTTGTGGATTTTATGCTGTACCGTCTGCAGAGGAATGCGATCCGAAGACAACTGCACTTTCTGGACCCCAATGACAGTGATGAGGAGGAGATGGACCTGGACGTACACAGCAGGGACAGGGACACTGACACATTTTTGGAAGTAGGGTGACCGACAATCTGGTAAATTTGGTGGCAATGGGGCAGGCTCATGCCATGGAACACTGATTCTGGGCCAAGGAAACAAGCACTGACTGGTGGGATCGCATAGTGCTGCGGGTCTGGAATGACTCGCAGTGGCTCAGAAACCTTCGCATGCGTAAGGGCACGTTCATGGAACTTTGTGACTTGCTTTCTCCGGCCCTCTGGCGCAAGAGTACCAGAATGAGGGCGGCCCTCACAGTTGAGAAGCGAGTGGCGATAGCCCTCTGGAAGCTTGCAACGCCAGACAGCTACTGGTCAGTCGCGAATCAGTTTGGGGTGGGTAAATCTACAGTGGGGTCAGCTGTGATGCAAGTAAGCAGGGCAATCGTCGAGCTGCTTCTACCCAGGGTTATAAACCTTGGAAACCTGCAAGCTACAATAGATGCCTTTGCCGCTATGGGATTCCCTAACTGTGGTGGGGCTATAGATGGGACTCATATCCCTATCCTGGCACTGGACAATGAGGCTGCAGAGTACAGAAACTGGAAGGGATATTATTCTATGGTCATGCAAGCAGTGGTTGACCACAAGGGACGTTTCACCGACCTGTACGTGGGGTGGCCGGGAAAGGTTCATGATGTTCATGTTTTCAGGAACTCTAGGATATTTAGAGAGCTGCAGCAAGGGATTTTCTTCCCCGACCAGAAAATTACTGTGGGGGGTGTAGAAATGCCGATCGTTATCCTTGGGGACCCAGCCTACCCCTTAATGCCCTGGCTTATGAAGCCCTACACTGGGGCCCTTGACAGGGGTCAGGAGCTGTTCAACTACAGGCTGAGCAAGTGCAGGATGGCCGTAGAGTGTGCATTTGGCCGTCTGAAGGGGAGATGGCGTTCCTTACTGATTCGCTCAGACATCAGCGACAGAAATATCCCCATTGTTATTGCTGCTTGCTCTGTGCTCCACAATCTCTGTGAGAGCAAGGGGGAAACGTTTATGGCGGGCTGTGAGGAAGAGGCAAATTTCCTGTCCGCTGCTTACCAGCAGCCAAACAGCAGGGAAAGTAGAAGAGCGCACCATGAGGCGCTGCGCCTCAGGGACGCCTTGAAAATCAGTTTTATGAGTGCCCAAGATGGCGTTTGAGAACCCGCTCCCTTGCTCTGCTCAGCCCTAAGCCTGCCGTCCTTGCACCCTCTTTCCACCCCCCCCCCATGCTTGCAGAGGAAATAAATTCACTGTTTTAAAAATCATGGTTTCTTTATTGCTGCATCACAAATACAAATACAGGGGATCACTGGCAAGGTAGGCAAGAAGGGGTGGGTGAGGAGGGAAACCAGCAGTCGCAGTGGTGGAGGAGCGGGGGCGGGGGGGCAGACAGCAGCTTTTACAAGTTTTTAGAGAAACTCACCCTGCTGCTGCTTGTGCTGGCTTGTGGGGTAGAGTGGGTCGGTCCCCGGAGCTTCCCCCCGGGTTCTCACCCCACGTCTGGGCGGGGAAGCTATGGGACTTGGGGAGGGGGGAGGTGGTTACACAGAGGCTGTAGAGGCGATCTTTGGCTCTGCTGAAGCTCCACCAGACAACGAAGCATGGCACTTTGCTCCTCCATTATGCGGAGCAAAGCATCCATCCGCCGTTCTTCACGTTCCTGCAACTTTTCTGCTGCAGCTCTTGATTCTTGCCTTAACTGTAACAATTTTTCCCTCCATTCTGTCTGCCGTGCGGCCTCAGCATGAGAGTTATGCAGAAGTTCATTAAACATGTAATTGCGCATTTTTTTTTACGCCTTCGTATCTGTGTTAGCCGGCATGATGGGCAAGAGGGAGGATTCACAGATAAGTGTGCAGCTGGTGAAGAAATAAAGGTATAAGGTTATGAGACACATACAGTCGTGGAGAACAATGGGATTACTATGCAGCGGGGAAACACAGTATTCACAGGCCTGATATGGTTTCTGTACAAGGTCATATTCCTCACCAAAAAGTTACTGGATCAGTCAAAAGTCACAGAATCACCTCACGCAGGAGAGAGCCTCACCACGGCTGCTGGAATCACCATGCAGCCCGCTATGGTAAGCTCTTTACAGCAGCGCTCAGATATTCCAGGGTAACCCCACCCCCTTCCCCCCCACCGCGTGGCTCCCTGTGAACCGCGAAATGCAAAACAAAACAAAAACTCTCTGGGTTCGGGCTGGCTGCGGAAGCATCCGCTTGTAGGCTCAAAACTCCTCTAACTGCTCTCGCAATGGGCTGGCGGGGGCGAAGGGGGGAGGGTTGGGGGGTTGGCGGGGCATACAGGCTGTCTCACTCACTGTGTCCAGACTAATTGCAGTCCGTATTTTAAACAGGCAACCATGAACGACATCACTTTGCTTAGAATTTCTCAGAGAGATAGAGAGCGCATGCTCCTTGAGTCGCTGCAAAGTCCTGGTCCATTCACTGCAATGCTAGCCTGCTCAATGATACCAGACTACTTACTACTTTTGTGGCGTGGGATGGTCTCCTATCACGGGGGACCACATAAGGTGGCTCTCCCCAGAAATCTGGTGCGGAAGATTCATCGCTACCTCCTGGATAGCTTCAGTGAAATGTCCGTGGAGGACTTCCGGTCAATACCGGAGTATATTGACAAACTCTTTGAGTAGAAACTGACCAGCAATGAAAGCATGCTAAGTCCTTAGGGCAAGTTAATCATTAATAAATGCTTCCTTTAAAAATCATGAGTCATGTAATCCCTTAAAAAAAACACACTCACCAGAGTTCCCTTTGCCAGCTTGGGTACCCGCTTGGGAGGGTTGGCTGAGTACTGGATCCAGGGTGATAAACAGCTCCTGGCTGTCTGGTAATAATACTGTTTCTCCGTTTGCATCCTGCTGTTCCGTGATATTTCCCTCCACATCATCCTCCGCCTCCTCATCTGAATCGTTCTCGTCCCTGGCCATTATCCCATGTGTGGAGTCCACGCAGACTGGTGCGGTGGTGGTGGGGGCGCCCCCCATTATCAGATTCAGTTCATTGTAGAACCGGCATGTCCGCGGCGGACCCCCCGAGCGTCCGTTTGCCTCTTTGGCTTTCTGGAACGCTTGCCTCAGCTCCTTAATTTTCACGCGGCACTGCTGGGCGTCCCTGTTGTGGCCCCTTTCCAGCATGGCCTTGGAGACCCTGGCGAACGTGTTGGCATTCCGTTTGTTGTTGCGGAGTTCCAACATCACGGATTCCTCTCCCCAGATAGCGATGAGATCCAACACCTCATTATTGGACCATGCTGGAGCTCTTTTCCTCTGGCTGGTCTCCAGGGCAGCTGAGCTCTGCATGGCGTCTTGTGATGCTGAGGTCTGCATGACGGCTTGTGCTGCTGATTTCTCTGAATGGCGACTGAGCTGTGCAGGTGAGCTGGCCACGCTGACCAAACAGGAAATGCTATTCAAATGTTCCCAGGTCTTTTCCTGTCTACTTGGCCAGAGCAGTGAGTTGAGAGTGTTGTCCAGAGCGGTCACAGTGGAGCAGTGAGGCAGTCTAGAGTGGTCAGAGTGGAGCCTTGTGGGACAGCCTCTGGAGGCCAATAACATCCCATTCGTCCTCACTAGTCCACAATCGATCCAGAGAGGTCGATTTCAGCGCTACTCCCCTCATTAGGGAGGAGTACAGAAGTCGATTTTGAGGGCCCTTTAAATCGACGCAAATGGCATGCATGTGAGGACGGGTACAAGTTTATATCGACTTAACGTCGCTAAAGTCGACGTTAAGCTGTAGTGGGGACCAGCCCCTAAAACAATATTTTCTGGAAGAAGCAGGTGGGCTCCTCTGCCTGCACTGTGGCTTATATGTTTCTGTACTGTAGAAATAACTAAATTGCCATGGGCCTTCACCCCAGTGGGAAATAAACCAGCATACTTTAGGAGACCCCACATGTTGGTCAAAAGGAAATGCATGGGGAGCAATGAAAGTTAACAATCTCCTTTTGTCCCCTGCTACAGCATTAATCCAGCCCACTGCCGATCTCCAAAATTGCAAATGTATATCTTGTAAACAGCTTCACAGTTAGTGCAAGAATTCTCTAATCCCCTTCACTACTGCCCTTACTAGTAAAGCTGCATTTCATTTGCAGACCCCTAAAAAAGTTTTCAAACGGAGGTGAATGAAATATATACAATGCAATTCCAACTGAGAAGGTGGATGGAATCTGCTGTTATGTAACAACATATAAAGGACGGCCATATCTTTGGGCCAGGTTGGATAGAAAACCCAACAAACTATCTGAGAAGAGGTTTAAAAGATTCCTGTATTCAATGGAAGACTCAAAAGAATTTATTTGGAATAAAAAGAAACATACCCTAGAAGTTTTAGACTGAAAACGGAGCCGAATTTAAATATAGATGTTGCACATGCTCTCCACAACATTTGATGTGGTGTGAGAAAGAGCACTAACCTGTGGGGGTCTGTGGTAATGTACACACTTCCAGGTTTTGTCTTGTAGGCAGAGGCATTCACATACCTTTGATCAGAAAAACAGAATGCCTTTTCTGGGATCTGAAACTTGTCATAGTCTCCTTTCCTGGACCCCTAGTCTGCAGACCCCCCAGAGGTCCATGGACTCCAGGTTGAAAACTACTGCTCTAGCTGATTAATAAGCAGTGCAGACACTAGGACGCAGCTCTGCAAATAACAAAGTACCCTCAATGTCTGATAAAGCCAGTAACTGCTAAGAGATGTCCCTTAGTGAAGAACATCACGGGAACAGCCAGGCACATACTGTAATTTATTTCTGTAAGGGAAATGGCCCAGACAATGAATGCACTATTAGCAGGGGAAATAAACCAAGCCTATCTGGACTCATTGGTTTCTCAATAAAAATGAGGCACTAGAAGTGGTGTGTTTTCAAAGCTACTTTTTAGGAAGATGGCTATTTGAAGGATTTTAGTAGCAACATTGTTCCTACCACTGCAGTTAAAGATCTGTTGGCATTTCCTTACCAATTTTTTTTCTTTTTCTTCTTGGGGAACAAATACAACATTCAAAGCTAAGATAGAGAAAGGAACCAGGTGCTCAAAGGTATTTAGGTGCCTAATTCCCATTTCTTTCCATAGGAATTACCTTTGAGGTTTTGGACCATCCTGCCTCATGAAAGAGATACCAGCCTTAACTTTGAATTTTCCTACATGATTTGTGTTGGTTTTGGAGCAGAGCTATGCTTTGTCAAACTGGTGTTGGAGCTGCTTTATGGAGTTCACTATCAAAATGTGCTTCCATGTCTACCTGTTACATTTTGAAACAAGCACCTTTGTGATTTCTCCCATGCTGCCCCTCACACGTTAGAGGAGCACCCCACAAACATCACAAAGTCACCTCATTAGTTATCTTCAAATCCCTCCTCAAGGTCTCCTTTGCTGTGATGCCTATAAAAGACTTGACAACACTTAGACTGCTAGAGTGCTACCATAAAGCAAATGCTACTTAATAAGTCACTTTGGACAAATCACGTGATCACTTTGTTTCTCACTTTTCCCCGTCTACAGAATGGGGCTTAACAATGTGTTTCTAGGGCCTTCCATCCTACAACCGTTCCTCGACTTCCCTAAGAGTTAGGAATAGGGTGACCAGACAGCAAATGTGAAAAATCAGGAGAGGGGCTGGGGGGAGGGGGGTGGTAATAGGTGCCTATATAAGAACACAACCCCAAAATTAGGACTATCCCTATAAAATCAGGACATCTGGTCACCCTAGTTGGGAGGTTTCATTCACATTGGTAACAGTTATGGCAAACTAGATATTGGGCAAACTGTCCCTACTGAACAGAACTACCCTGGCAATGAAGATTTCCCAAGCAGGGGCTACTGAGGATCGTTCTCACACATGGGATGGTCCACAAACACCCCTGACTGAGCACAAGGCTGTTTTAGTGGGCAGAAGAGCCCAACAATGCCAAGTGATCTTGTTAAGGGGCAAAGGACTAGGGGAGCTTAAGGCTGCAATACAAAGGGTTCATCTGTTTCTAGCTCATCAGCTATTTTGCTCCATCTTCCAGCAGAGGGAGAAAGGCAGGGGAAGAGTAGAGTGAAATGAAAAGTGGATACCAAAATAATCTTAAAAGTGAAGGGAAACAGCAAATTGTGCAAAGGGGCATAAAATCCCCTTGAACAGGGAGCTTTGTCCCTAACCCGCCCCTCCTCGCTGATTGCAGCACAGAGCAGGGCCAGGTGCAAACCATCAACTCAGAGCCAGCTGCTAGCATGTGCTGAGAAAGCATCCCAGGTGTTTCCAAGAGCTGCTCCTGTGCTAGGGCTGCAGCCCCTCCTATATAAACCCTGCAGCTCAGGAGGTGGTGAGTTGTCCTGGTGTTTTCCTGTAGGGAGCTTGTATTTCAGCCATGAGGCTGCCAGTACTGCATCCACGCTGGTCCTTTTGCAGCCTGTGGTAAGTTGGGGATTAGGGTTGTGTATGGGGAGAATTCTTTTTGCTGTGCTGGCTTCTGAGCATCTTCTCTCTTGTTTGCAGGCTGCTTCTCTTATGTGGTTGTCTTCTAGTGCCCTTGACAGATGGGGTTACTGGTTCCATGGCTCTAGACTTCCCAGGTAAGCAGGGCATTTTCAAGGGTGGTGGGTGTGGTTGACTTAGCTCTAGAGACTGACTGGGTAGTATGATTAAAAACCCCTCACTCCTTCAAATGGAGAGGGAAGTCATTAATTCAGAGCACACCCCAGGGCCAGTAAAACTAATGGCCTGTATGCTGTCTCCTATCCTGTGTTGCAAGGTGTTGATATCACTGTGTCTTTCCTCTTGCAGGAACAGTGTCTTGTTATACTGACAAAATGTTGATTGGGTTTCCCAGAGAGCTTGGAAGCAACTTCTGGCAGGCCCATGTAGTTGGTATGTATTGCTGCATATATAACTAGGTTTTTAAGCCATCTTGCAGCATAGCTGACCTATTGCCTCTTTCTAGATGCAAGTGGTAAAGAGATTATAGACTGTGACTACAAGGTGGATCATGAGAGGCTGACTCTAACTGCTCTGTATGTGAACTGCACCAAACTAGAGGTAAAACTTTCTTTGCTTTAGAAGCATGTACACTTGATATAGGCTCTGAAGTGACAGCTACTACTAACCTAGTATGATTATGAAAACTAAGTGATGGAACACTGTGTAGCTAGGTATGTAATGGCCCATCTATCTTTCCTGGAAGACTTTCTTCCCTGACCCTGCAATTCTCTTCCTTTGCTGCCACCCCTCCCCTCCCTCCCCCCCCCCCCCCCATGGGTGCTCCAGCCCCAGAGAATCTACTGAGTTGGTGCTTGTATATAATGACTAGCAAAATGGCTCTCATCAAATTCCTTCCTTTAGGATGGAGGCAAATGCAGGGTTAGTTTTTAAACAATTTCTGTAACGTCTATAGACAGGTAACTTCAGCTGAAGCAAATTTTCAACTTGAACATAGAGCCAGTCCTCAGGCTACAACTGCTGATCTGAGGTAACATCTAGTAATGTAAAACTGTGCCACTGTAACTCTGACCAATGTGTTCTATTGTTATAGCATGACCATCACCAGCTAAGAATAGAGCTACTGCTGCTCAACAAGACTCTTGCCAGGGACCAGACTGTAACCTACCGTATTGGCTGTGATGCTCTTCAAGCAGATGAAGTCATCCCTACTATTTTTACAGGAGCTACAAACTGTACTAAAAACTTCATGGCAGTAAGTGGGGCGGTTTGACAATTCTTTGGAAACTCACCTGAGTTCAGCTGTAGAGATGAGTTTGACAACTCCCTGGCATATCTATCCAATCCTAAAGATGTGTCTGTAGACTCTTCTCGGGGGGAGGGGTGTAAGGAAATAAGACTGACTAGCAGGATGATAGTGGGTTTCCCTTGCCTGATCTCTGGGAAGACTCAAACTAGTTTTTGTTACCTTTACCACCTCATTTGTGTATTTCTAATGGTGTCCCTGGCTAGGCTTGGCACATCTTACTGAATTCTATAGATCCTCTAATCAGTAGTTGTCAACCTAGGCACAGATGCACCAAACTACAGGGGAAAACAGCATTTGCTGCTGCTTCCCTTTGTCCTTCCAAAAACAAGCCAGGCCTCTAGCTACTGCAGCACATCCCCTCCAAAGACTCTCCTAAAGTTTCCATCCCTCTAATCAGTTAGCGACTCCTTGTAACATTCACTATGGAAAGCTTGCTTGGTATAACTCTGAACTGTGTACTTAGCATTCAGCTGATGTCCTTCTCTTTCAGGTTGTATTTCCAAGACTCCTTCCCAGTTTTGCTGATGAACACATGGTATGAAACATCTGTCAAAATGGGGGGCTGGGTGTTCAAAGTAACACATCTCTAAACCAGGGATGGGCAAACCTTTTTTTGGGGGGAGCTTCAGAACCCCATGAGGCCCTCAGGTTGTTGGGAAAGCACAGCCTCCCCTACAAGAGCCTAGCTTCTGTCCCTGACCATCCAACCTCCACCCCTCTGCTCCTTGGTTCCGAACAGTCCCCCTGGGACTCGTATGCCTATCCAACTCCCTGCCCTCTTACCATGCCACTCAGAGCAGCAGGACTGGCAGCCATGCCACTGCCCAGCAGGAGCTTGCAGCCCTCCTCTGAGCACTGGCAGCATGATGAGCTGAGGTGGTGGGGGAGGAGGGCAGGGGCTAGCCTCCCCAGCTGGGAGCTCAGGGGGTGGGCAGGATGGTCCCCTGACTGCTCTAAACTATCTGGTGCATGTAGAAACCAGCAAGCATCACTGACCTTGCAAAGTATCAAACTGGACCATTAAGTATCTCTCTTGGCTTGGTCAGTCAAACTGTCACTCACAGCAGTCTTCACACTTACATGGGTGGTTTTTTTTTTTTTTTTTAATTTATTTAAATGCCCACTCTCTGTAATGAGAAACCTTATGCCTGGCTAATGAGACATCTCAAATTGTAGACTACAGAATCTCAGATGGCCTGGGTACTGTTCACAGATGATGGAACCAGAATACACCGGCTAAGCCTTCGGCAAGCCATGCAGCAAGGATATACCTTTTTAGCTGACAGCAACAACCTAATCTTCCAGGCTTCTTTTGGTGCTACTGGAGTCACCTCTTACCAGGTAGGTGCACAAGACACATTCTAGAGGCCGAAAGACCAAACTTGCTAAAAGCAAATGGTGTTTATAAATAGAAACTCTGATCAGAGAGCCTCATAAGTGCTAGACTTCTAATCTAGAGCTATTGGGACACTATAACTAGTCTGACACTACATGCAGTCCATTATGGTATTTGAAAATGGGCATGTTTGCTGACCTCTAACTCCAGGCTTACAACAGCTGCAACTTGACTTCTGGCTATGAATCAAGGTGGTCCATGAGGCCCTGGAATGGAGCTTGTACACCCTTCCCAAGAACTCGTCTGTGTGGGAGTAACGTGAAACAGCATGTTACTCCAGTGGCTTTCTGCCCCAACAGCAATTTAAATGCCCAATATGTCCTGCAAGACTTCTCAGCCTCTGAAGTCTCTTCAGAACTGCAGTCTAGCTTACTGAATCCTAATAGACTTTTATACTTTCACTGGAAACCTGGCTTTGAATAACCTGCTGTTCTCTACCATATCTATCCTCTGCAGCAAGACAACCAGATGCTATATACTGTGGCACTCAAGCTTTCATATGGGCCTCCTGACCAGCGACTAACTGTGGAATCAAGAATGATCTGTGCACCAGGTAAAACTTCCTTCCTTCAGAGAGGGTCCTGGCCCCTCTGCTGAACCTAGAGGGAACATTTTTAAGGTACATGGAAACTAACGGAGCTATTCTTGCAGGCCCAGCAACCTGTAACTCAACACACATGACTGTTGCCATCCCAGCTTTCCCAGGGATCCTCTCAGCTGTGAGTATAGAAAACCGAAACATTCCCATGAACCAACTTCAAGCAAATGGAATTGTTCTGGACACAAGAAGGGGAGTGAAGCTGCACATCAACAGAAGAATCCTGAAGTCCAGAGTAAGCTCACTACAAACTAGTCTATGACTACTTTTAGGAATGGTCATAATTGTAACTGAAATGGCAACCAGAGATCCAGTAGAAAGGGCTTAACCTGATAACTATATCAGCAGAGTCCATTCTCTAACATAGGATTAGACTGTAGGTATCTACCTTCAGAGCTGCTATCTGATTCCTTCTCCTTAACTCTCACAACCAGGCCATGTCCAAATCTTCAGCGTGACTTTCATAAAACCATTTAAATCTCCCTTCCCCCCCCCCCCCCCCCCGGCACTCATCTGACCTCCATTACTGCAATGCACACCCCCTCTACTAGACCTTTCCAAGTGATCTCTTTATATTAAAAAAAAAAAAAACACCCACCCACAACCTTCCTTGTTTGCCATTCAAGCAGTGTTTCCTGACAAACTACCCCTTGCCCAAGTTTAATGCAATAGCTTCTTGTTCTAGCCTTTCTGTTGTCGTCATGACAGGATACCAGCTCTGCCATTAGGTTAGCCTGGACAGACAACTTGTGTACTACTCCATGCTGGGAAGCATTCCTGGAATGATCTGTAAAGCTACTGCTCTTTCCAAGGAATTGGAATACCCCAATGGCTAGGATGAGGAGAGTTTTTGGTCTCCTATACCTAGATGGCAATAATATAAGGAGCAGATAAAGGAGACTGAATACTGTGATCTCTGGGTCAGGGATGGCTCTGAGGACCGAACCTAGCATACTGTAATCTGATAAGCGAGTTGAAGTTGTGAACCCCCAAGCTGCTGGACGACGACAGTCTAGTTCTGCAAAGCCAAATGCATAAAGGATTGACTCTGAGCTTTGGACAAGGTCTAAATATCAATTTCCTAAAGATGACACTCAACTTTACATCAGTAACTGATTAAATTTCTACTTCAGGGGATTGAGTAGGCTGGTTTAGAAGTTCTTAATCAAGGCAAGAGACTTCTGGCTAGATTGGTCCAGTTTACATTATTGTCAGATTTTACAGGCAAAATAGCTTTTTGCTCAGGTGACATAATGGCAAACACCAATAACTAGAACTACCTTTACAGACTTAGATAACACATTGTGGCCTGTCTCCTTTTTTCTTTTTTCCCCAGATGTATGAGAGCTGCTTAGGACTCCAGTCCTACATAGCATCTCTAAGGCTAACTTTCAATTTCCGTGGAGAAATGGTGTCAATGGTGACTTATCCAGAGTGTCCCTGTGATCAAAATGCACCAATAGGTAAGAACTTTCAGCTATCCCTGAATTACTGACCTATAAATGAAACCTCATAGGAGCATGAAATACCAAAGCTAGCTGTCCTTAGTCTATACTGAAGTGAACATGACTTGGACACCACCCAATGAATCTTGAGCTAACGTGTAGCTCTTGTTGGTGTAGACTCTTAATGTCTGGCTAGCAAAAATTTCTATGTAGGATGGCTCAACGAATGGGCTCCATGGTAAGAGAATTTGGGTGATTTTGGCATATCTAAAATGGGTGCACCCCCCCCCAACTGGTGGAGTCTTAGGCCTGTCTTTGATTACATGTTTGGGCATTCTGGACATCTCCTGGAAGTAGGAGGGGAATCTTCAATGTCTGATCCTCTAAGTGCATTTGTGATCACTGCAAAATGAACTGCTTTCCTCCTCCACCCCATTACACAGGAAGCTGTAATATGTGGGGCTGAACATCTCATCTGCTTTTCCCATAGTTCCTGGCTCCCCAGGAACGGCAGCTCTCCTCTGAGGAAGAGACTTCACCAGCTGTCCCTCTGACCTACAGGGCTGCTAACCTTGACCTCGAACCATACTAGCTTCTGCCTGCCCTAAACAACTCCTAATGGGATGCTTCCAGCCTAGCCTCAGTTCTTGGTTCCCACTCACATAAGCCACAGACCATGGCTTGTCAGCAGCTTTAGGTCCTTGAGCTTTCTGGCATGAGCTGTTGCAGGATTCTTGCTCTTGCATAGCCTGACCTGAACAATCCAGGAGGCTCAGGACAACCCCTCCTAGGGGGTGGGGGAGGTTGGCTTATGTCACACAGCTCCTAATACACTAGTCCCTTGCTGAACTGAGGCACCTCCAGCCCATGTACTGGAGTCACCCTACAGCAACCCATGACATCCTCCTTGACTGTTTCAGCTGCTGTGTGCACTCAGGATGGCTACATGGATTTTGAAGTACACAGTGACAGGACAAAACCAGCCCTAGATCTGGATACCATCAGGCTAAGAGATCCTACATGCAAACCAGTCTTCAAGTCTCCCTCCAATGACATGGTTCAGTTTCATGTCCCACTGAACAGCTGTGGGACAAGGCAGAGGGTAAGTGTCCAGGACAACGACCGCTAAAGGCACTCCAGTGGCAGGGCAGTGACTAATAGTCTTGTATCCCCTGTAGTTTGAAGGCGAGAGGACAATTTATGAGAACGAAGTGCGTGCCTTGTGGGCAGATCTACCACCCCGCAGGATTTCTAGGGACAGTGAATTCAGGTCAGTCCACAACTCTGCCAGTGAGCCACTTGCAACACTAAAGTGACTGTTCAAATAGCTGGCTAAGCTCATGCTGGGCATTGTCTTTCAGGCTAACTGTAGTGTGCACCTACACAAGTGGTGATGCATCCCTGAACGTAAGGATAAGCAGTCTCCCTCCTCCAGTTTCTTCAATAAACCGGGGTCCTCTCTCCTTGATCCTGCTGATCTATCCAGGTAAAGCATGCATCTAGCTGCAAATCATGGCCAGGAAAGAACAGTGACTCCATAGCTAAAGGAACACATCCAGTCCCCACTATCCAGAGAAGTAGACCTGGATAGCAATATCTCTGGGGGTGACAAGAATCCTTCGCTGCTGATCTGCGACAGACCTGGCAGACTGGGTTTAATAGTTCCTCCTTGCTACAGAGGAATAATAGTGATTCCTAGTCATGGTTTTTAGGAGGCTTCTTGCCTAGACAAGAGTCCAACTAAATCACTCCACTCATTAGCTCAGGGCTGGCAACAGAAATTTGGGGGCCCCCTACTCTGATCATTTGGGGGCCCCCAACCCAGCTGACAGCAGCCAGGCCCCCCCCAGCTGGCCCCCCCCCCAGCTGACAGCAGCTGGGGGGGGGAAGCCCAGCTGGGCCCCCCAGCCCAGCTGGCGCTCCACCACGCACACACACCCCCCCCCCCCCCAGCTGACAGCGGCTGGCAGCAGTGCAGGGTCCTGCGGCGCAAGCCGCCCTTGCTGCTCCCTCCTCCCCCCCGCACTTTCTCCCCGGGACTGAGCCACGGCTGCCAGCCGGGCTCACAGCTCCTGCCGGGGACACGCGTGCTCATCCAGAGGAGAGCCACGCCGCCTCCCCGCCCCTTCCCCGCTCTCCAGGCCCGGCGACAAGGGGGGATGACTACAGGTACAGCTGTGTACCTGGGCCCCCCTAAAGTCCAGGGCCTGGTACAGCTCTACCCATAGTACACCCCCCCCCCCCCACCCCCTGTCGCCGGCCCTGCATTAGCTGTGTCCTTCTATGGATACACCAGATTTCCTTACATAGCTGGCTTATTCCTGCAAGAACTAGTACCTGTTGTGTACTGGGCTTTTCAACTCTACCATACTTGTTTTTTTCAGATGACTCCTACATGCAGCCCTATGGTGATGACCAGTACCCTATTGTGAAACATCTGCGGCAACCAATCTTCTTGGAAGTGCAAGTTCTGAACCGCAATGACCCCAACATCAAACTGGTATTGGATGACTGTTGGGCAACAACATCGCAAGATCCAAGCTCTCTGCCCCGGTGGAACATTGTTGTGGATGGGTAGGTATACTACAGCTGGTGTAGGAACATGGGCAGGTCAGCCTTACTGCAGTGTGTTGAAGAAATGTATTTCAGGGAAAACACTATGCAAAGACTTGTTGAAGCTGTGAGAAATTTGATTTGTAGGTCCATAAGGAGCCTGCCCATACAAGCAAAGTATTGATGTCTGACCTACAATTTTGTGGTCATAGCCAATCTAGCATTGGGTCAAGCTAAACATGAGACCACACATGCTCAAGGACTAAAGTGTAAATTTCAGCTAACTCCACTGGCTCACAACTGAGTGAATTGAACCCTCTAAATATCTTGACAACTCCTTTCTAGTCCTAATGAAGGCTTGCAAGTTCAGACAGATTCCTCAAACAGTAGAGGATTAATATTTAGTCCATTGCCAACAAGAGCAAACTGGAAGGTTTACTTAATTAACATTCAAACACTCTAGTCTCTACCTAACTTCAACTCTGACCTCTCTTCCTCCCTTCCCTGCCATGACTTTCTACATGATCTCCTGTAGGTGTGATTATGAACTAGATAACTACAGAACTGCATTTCATCCAGTGGGCCTTGCAGTCAGTTATCCCAACTATCGCCAGAGATTTGAAGTGAAGACCTTTGCCTTTGTCTCGGGTGACAAGGCTCTCACTAGCCTAGTAAGTAGAGTTCCTCTTGCCCTATCTAAATGCTAGGGCTTCCTGTGCTCTCAATTCTCTCCTTCTCTTTGCTCTAGGTGTACTTCCACTGCAGTGCTCTTCTCTGTGACAGACTTAATCCAGATTCCCCTCTGTGTTCAACAAGATGTCCTCCCTCTACCAGAAGCAAACGAGGTAGGATCTAATCAGGGTGAACATTCTAGTTGTCAGTGAACATGATGTACCATAACAAATCACCATTCCAAAAGGTAGCATTGGAGGAGACTTCAATGGGTCATCTAGTCCAGTCCCCTGTACTGAGGCAGGATAAAGTATTATCTTGACCATCCTCAAACCACCAGGGACAGATTCTGCAAATGTTCTAGGTAACTTTGTTTTCAGTGCTTAAGTAACCTTATTAGGGAGGTTTTCCTAGTGTCCAATCTAGATTCTTTTCTTCAATTGAAGCCCAGGATTTATTGGTCTCCTTTAGACACTAGTCTTCAAGCATGTATAAGGCTTAGTGCTGTTGTCCAGTTACGTACCACCTCAGTCGTGGTTTTCCTGGACTAAACACCCTAGTATTTATCATGTGTCTTTTGTAGACCTTTTCTTTTCCCCCATCCTGAGAGAGAACTAATGATTATCATATAGCCAGCTAACTTAGTACGTGGAAATCCATTACTCTGGTGACTAATTTCTTACAGATGTGATGCAAGCAGAGAACTCAGCTGTAGCAAGCTTACCTGGTCCTGTTCTCTTTGCAGCAGATGAATGGCCTTCAACCCAAGGTATGGAACAAACACTCTTCTCCTTTAACTGCATGTTGGTGATTCAAGTTTATTGCAAAATATTCCAGTAACTAATTTGTGGTTCTACCTCTTCTCCTTATAGAAGACTCTCAACTGAGAGAAGAAGCATGGACCACTGTTGCAACAGCAGCTACTGTGATCCTCTGTCTAGTGGCCACTGCACTGGTGTCAGTGGCTCTCCTTAAAAATCTGAAGAGGACAAAAGCTGTAATGGTAAACTGACACTAAATGACTTGTGATGAAATAAACTTTCAAAATGCATTTGTTCATAGTGGAATCTTATTTTAAAAATACTTTTCTATCCTGATCCTCCAACTGAAATCAGTCATGAGCATCTCTAAAGCTTGGAGGGGGGGGGGGGAAGCTGTCCACCCAGGCAGCAAAATCTCTCTGGATCATTCTGCATGAGCATGGTAACTGTCCCCATGACATACCTAACTGTCATAGGTACTTGCTCTTCTATCCTACAGATGCTTTCTACTATCTGATTAGGCAGTGGCATGGAGGCATTCACTCTATTCCTTCTCTTCTCTCTCCTCCCCCCTCCCTCCCCCCCCCCCCCCCCATGCTAGGTTAAGCTGTAGCTAACCTGATGTTTTTTCTTTGCTACACTGACCAATCCAGATCTGAGCCCTACCCTGGATTGTAATGTGCCAATTTAACATAGCAAAAATCCTTGACTCTGCCTCTACATGATTTCATTTACCGTTTCCCCTACTTTCCTCACTCTATATAGCGCTTGCTATAGATAGCCTACTAGACTCTGCATTCTACAGGATTTCTGCTGGCAAAATCATGAGGCTTCCACTGTGGTGGTTTCTCCCCAGTCCCTCACTTGGCCAAACATCCTCCTTTGCTCAAAGATAACAGCAGCTGGCCCTAAATGCCTATAGCAGGGGTTTGGGTGGGATGGTGGAAAGAAAGGATGGGAGCAAGCAGAGCACTTATCAGTGCTCAACTATTGCTTAGGACAGCATGGTCAAAGTTTGGGAAACTAACACTTCTTAGCCTGGTATATATTATGAACACTTATTTGTAGTTTAATTTTCAAATAAACCATTATTTATGCTCCAATATATTATAAAAACAAAGAAATTGAACTAACTGGAAAGCCCATATACAGTATACAAAAATTGACTTTCACTTTATTTTTACACCATGAGATTCAATACAAAATCTATCAATATAATTTAACAACTTTCCAGTTAGTCATTCAAAGAGTTGTGAACTACACTTCAAAGATGCCAATTTTAAAGATCTTTTCTATTACAATTCTTTCACAGAACACCTATTCACATCAAACACCAGTGTTCCACAGAACAGTTTGGGAAATGCTGATTTAACAGATTGTGCTAATAGCCCAGCTAAATTCCAGTCATAGTGAAGTGCTACTCTTACACTTTTTTAAAATTTAATAACTAGAAGTGGTTCTGACATTGCCATGGGCTTCTACAGGCAACCTCATGTGCCAAGAGCAATCTTCTGCTGTAGTGTCTGATTCAATGCCCTCTAATGGACAGGGTCTAGATAGAAATAATTGGGGCAAGCCCCCCAGCTCTACCTACAAGTGCACCAGCACTATGCTGCCACATGCAGATCAGGGTAGATAGAGGTTACACATGTGTACTGGTCTGCTCTGGTTAAGATTGTCCAGTGTTATGTAACATGTACAAATGAGTAACTCTAGACTGAAGCAAGAAACATGAAGCCATGATCTTTGTTCCTTTTTAAGAATTGCTTTGTGTTGCAATACAGGCTTGTGGAAATTTTGAGCATCTGTGGGTTTGCTGCTCCTAGGGGCTGTAACTTCCATTGATGTCAACAGGTGTTAGGCTGAAACCCATTGGACTGAGTGTACTCAGGGCACCTTGAGGAGCAGGCTGCCATAGGTGAAGTCAGAGCTGACTCTTGGTCACTGACTAGCTGATATTGATCTGACAAAGGCTACGGGTGTAGTGGTTTTTTGTTTTAAATCTTCTTTTGGGAGTAGACTTGCTTATGCTAGTTACAGTACTACTAAGATGACATCCTTGACTTTAATTAGTACATCTGTCTTAAACAAGAGTTAAGATGCCTAAAACTAGGAACAGTGAGCCCCATGTATCTTTAGTACTTGTACTATTGCCATTTGGGAAATGAGGCTGATTAACTTGAGCTGCTTGACGGTTTCTAGGAAAGTGACCTTTTGTAATGTTCCAAATTGGTCACTTTCCTAGAAATTGGAACATTACAAAATCTTTTTTCAGTATTGATTTTTTTTTTCTGTTGTGAAAGTAAAAACCACTAGTTTTGACTTCCATCCACTTTACTTTATTCATACTACTTAGATTTGTATTGTGGCAGGTCTATAATGTACACAAATAACTTCCACAAAAGCAATGGAAAGGTGAAAGGTATTTTCAACATGCAGAAAATAACACCACATTTATTAGCTGAGCTCCTGTATGAGCATTATATGCTGCACAAGTATGGACATTCCCATATTTGAGCTACAATCCTTGTTTTCCTATTACTATTGAACAAAATTTACCTAAAAGACTAGGGGCAAGCAGCAGTGTTACTATGGAAACAAACTCCACTCACAATCGTAAAGGTGGAGAAAGACAAACTTTGTCAACATGAATGCTTAAATCAATACTGTATTACTAATTCTGGCATGCTGTGCAGTAGCAACCCTAAAATAAAAGCAGCATGCCATTAAAAAGGACATGAGAATAAAGTAAGTGTCACTGCTTGGGTTGGGAGCCAAATGAGATTTGAGGCCCAAATAGCGCTTTTTTTTATTTTAAATCAGGAATTCCTTAGACTTAAATCTGTATCTTCAGCATTTTACTCTAGTTAGCATCTTAGGTTCTGATTTCTTTGAATCTCCTCCCAACCATGGACTTCTGCCTCAACTTCCCTCTCAAGTTCAAATGATTCTTGATGTACAGTAGTGTGACAGTCAGACCAGAAGGGTATAGGAGAGTGCTGGAAGGGAAGTATATCAGCCTCAGGATGAGTAGTTCCCTGGCTAGCCAAACAGAGAAGATTCTAGAAGGTAGTAGAAACAACTAGCCTGATTGGCTCCAGGTGTCCCCAATCAGGGACTGGCTGAAACCAATTAAACCCTCCCACTTAGTCAGGTGGGTGTCAGCAGTTTGGAGGCGTTGGAGCAGAGAGCAGTTTGGAGGCGTTGGAGCAGAGAGCAGTTTGGAAGGAGGCCCTGAGGTAAGGGTGAAGTGGAGAGTAAAGCAGGGACTGCTGTGGGGAAGTAGCCCAGGGAATTGTATTGTGCTTGGTGGTTAAAAGGTCAGCCATCTTAGCTGATACTATTAGGGTCCCTGGAGCCCGGAGTAGAGGGCGGGCCTGGGCTCCCCCTTCCTACCTTCCCCAACTAATCACCAAGACTAGGGAGACAACAGAGGCTGTGCCAGGAAAGATAATTTCTCCTCACTGGCTTATAATGAAAATGGCTGAATAGACTGTGACCTTTCTCTAGAGAGAGAAGGGCTATGTGGATGGTCACAGTGAGCCTCTGGGGCTAGTGAAATCCACCAAGAAACGCAGGACCCACAAGTACAGACTTGGAGCTTTGTCACAGTAGGGAGGCAAAACCGGGACTAGAGTATGGGCTGTAAGCAGCTATAACTAAAATAAAGATTATTTACAACTACCCCTATCACGTGGCTCAAGCTAATTTTCACAGCATGTGTATCTTTAATTAAAAAAAAAAAGAGCTTTAGGATAAAATTTGAGATGAGGCACAATTGTTCAATATAAGCACCTATAATTTAAGAAGATTTGAAAATTATTCCTCAGGCCTCAGCTGGGGCTGAAAGGAAGGCTCTAGTGAAATAAGAAAGTATGTACCACAGTTGAAGAGCTGCTCACCAGAAATGTCCTGGCACCATCCCCTTGTGATAAAACCAGAGGGAGGGTAATTTGGTTGCCTTTGACCATCTTAGCTGTTAATGCTCTCAATTGTAGAGGTAAGAAGGAGACAACACTGGGACTGTTTAGAGAAAAGACATGCTAGAAAAACAACAAAATTGATGGTAGAGAAGGTAAATGGGGCACTGCTATTCACCCTTTCTTGTAATACAGGGAGATGTGGATATTCAGTTTCACTCTACAGTTTAAGGCACTGTAGATCAAAGCAACACCTTAACAGATGCTAATAGACTGGAGCCCTATGCAGGGCTGAAGGAAATACCCTTGAACAACCAGGTCACTGCATTCTGTGGTTGGTGTGGTTTGAGTCCCAACCAGGGGTGCTGAAACAATTTGTATGAGGGGGATGCTGAGAGCCATTGAACCAAACTGTAAATCCTGGATACAATGGAAGCCACCTCAAACCAAGGGGTGCTGTAGTACCCCTAATTCCAGCACCACTAGCCCCAACTAGAGTGCCTCAAGTTGACAAAGTTCACATTTAGAAAAGTGAGCCAGTTCCCAGCATGGCTACTGCTGTGATATGGCCAGCCAGAAACATTGGATGTTTCATGCCTATTGTCTGCACAGCATGATACAGTACATTGTTCATGTGACATCCACATTTCCCTCTGTTCTATACACATTCATAGCATGATCTCGTGAGTTATTATAAGGTGCCTAGCTTTTGTGACAAAGTGGAAATTTCCAGGATGCTCAGGCCCCTTTCTAACTTGCCTACATAAATGTTTTAAAACAAGAATGGCTACACCAAACTGTTTGCTCGAAAATGTATGTTAACAGATAGGTGAATTGAATAGAGTGTTTACCAGCAATAAACACTGCAGCTGATCAACTTCATCCTGCCCGTGATTATACAAGAAAGTGACTGTTGTATGTTTTGAGGGATCACATTTGACCCTTATATACTCCTAGATTATTACAAGAAATTACTGGATGTGGAAATACCATCATGACACTGAGGTGATGTAAACTTTATGCATATCAAGGAAATTAATGCCATGTAACCTCCAGCTCCCTCTTCTAACTCTTTTGGCCACTAGAATAGTTACTGCAATCCATTTCTTAATGTTAATTAGTAATTCTAACTCATCCAGCACCCCTAAAATCATCTTTAAGATTCAGGCCTATTCTGAAAAGTGATTCTGTAAAAAAGTCCCTTAGTCTGTGGGTTTGCTCCTTGTGTGTTTCCAGATAGATGTCTGCTCATTTCAGTGTCAATGTTTTATCATTTTTAGTTTCTGTTAGACATACGGGGCTAACACAGCTATGGGAAAGTGAGCTGGACTCTGTTCTTCCTTGTGTCTCAACATTAAATTCTAATTACAGGGTCATTGTTACATTGTTTCCAACCCTGGAAGGCATTGTGCATGGACAGCAGAATCTGAAGTCTGTGGGCTAACCCAGATGTTACCAAGGACAGGATTTGACCTGCAGAACCTTTAATACCAGTGGTACTGCATGGAAAGAAAAGAACCCAGGCTAAATTTCATTTACAAGTCAAGTTTACAGGCCTAGAAATTAGGAAAAAAAAATCTTTATACTTGTAATCCAAGCACATTTGCTGCAGGGATTATCGAGAGTTAAACATGTGCCATTTTTACAGTCGCTTTTCCAAGTAGAGCTGCACTTAATATTCCAGTCAGCAGAATGATCTCAGGACTGCATGGTAACAACAAAAATCAACATTTTTTTAAAAAAGTCAAATATTTTTAGCAGCTTTAATTTATTCTCTATTTCTAAACTACTCTAAGAAAACACAAAATTGCCTTCCTTAATAATTCTGCCCTTTTCCATTTGGCATACATGTAATCCTCCCTTCCCTCAGCTTCTCAATGTTTTTAGTGGATCTTAAAATTAATTAGCCCTTTTCATGGAGTTTCTTGCTGGCACCCCGCCTCTGCTCTGCGAGTTGTTTGCTTGGAAACGTGTACTCCCTCTGCTGGCTGTATAAGAGTAGAGAGGACCAAATGTTGGGCTATATCAGGCCATTTTTTTAAAGCATTCCCTAGTGGAATTGATGTAGTATTGTGCTGAAATATCTGTGGTGGGATATGTCATCTTTTATCTATGTCCCTGCATGAACAGAAGTGGTTCTTGAAAACATTGTCACTCAATGATAGAGCACCCTTAAAAATGTTCTCTGTTTTACCCACAGTGCCACTGGTCACATTGATCAGACCTGAGCTATGAGGGCATCCAATGCACCATTAAACCACACACTCTTCTTCTCCTGATATAATGGTTGGTGGAACTCCTATTCCCAGTCCCTATTACTAATCTGGAATTGCAGTTTGCTTTGCTATCTGGAAACTGTTCATGTTAAGGTTATTTATGTACCTACATGACTCCACTCCATACACAGCTACCTACAGTTACAATCAGACCAGAACTGTTCCAGGCTTTGGTCTGGGCGGCCACAGACTTGGCCAGTATGCGAGGGTCTGTACAGGGCCACCTCCCACCATTGCTGTGATGTGCACAGCAGGGTGTGGGCCACTCAAACCTGCTGGGGTGGGAAGTGTCCCAAGATACCTCCCTCCTCCCCCCCAAGATGGTGCTAGTCAGCCTGGGAACAGGACAAAAGAGACAGCCCTGCTCTTGGGGGACGTAGGGGCAGTCCCTCTGCCTCTGGGGAAGCTGGAGGTTGCTGGTCGTGTGCAGGACGAAGTGGAGTTAGTTTGCCTGGCCTGAAATTTGATGGAGGAGTTGACTGAAGACCAGGAGGAGAACAAATGCACTGGCAGGAGGGGAAGTGATTTCTCTGGGTTGGGGGATGCACACCAGGGACCCTAAAGAGATGGAAAAAACCTAAATCTCTCCCAGCTTTCAGGAGAGGGACAAATGGGAGAGAAAACTGGAAGGCCCTTGATGGAGAGTGGGGGTGATCCCCAATGCTGGTCAGTCTTAATGGACAGAGGTTGGAAGAATCCCCCAGAAGACCGAGAGAGAGGAACTGGCCTGCTATATGCTGGGGCAGGGACTACAGGCTAGTGCATCTTCCCCTAAAATGGCAGCTGCAGGTAAGTGGAGGTGTCTCATGGGGAAGGGGAGGTTGTTTGGGGAGGAGAATGTCTCCCCTGGCTGCTTAGCTGAATCTCTTTAGCTTTCTGAGAACCTGAGAAATCCATATCAAACCTGTATCCATATCCCCCTGCAGCCCTCAGAAGTGATAATGGGCTTTAATAATACTTTCAATTTTTAGAGTGCTGTGCAAACAGGAGTTAATCCTTCTAACACCCCTTCTAGGTAAATAAGGAATTTATTTATTTTTTAAAAAAAGGATGTACTATGATTGTCCCCATTTTACAGATTAGGAAACTGAGGCAGAGAAGTTGTGCTTTGCCTATTCACTACAGCTGAGGAGTTCCTGGATTCCAGCCCAGTGCTTCCTCTAGTCTAGACAAAAAGGCTGAGATTTTCAAAGCTGTCTATGGGATTTGAATGCCCAAGTCCCATTACAATTAAGCACTTTTAAAATATCTAATTAGAAATATCTGACTCAATGTTAGTGAATATGTGCTGAAAAACCCCTTTTTTGATATACTTGAGAAAGGTATAATGTTAAAATAAGTACTTAGTAGGTAAAGATGAATGACTAGAAGAAGAGTTAAATGCAGGGAACAATTATTATGATTACTCCTTCCTCACTTGCAGTAGATTTGTAAGATGCTTTGTAAGCATTAAAAACCCCACAGTCCTTGCCCTGAGTAGTTTATTATCTAATTAAGGCAGGATCAGAGCAGAATAACAAGAAGTGTGAGGGACATGGGTGTGGGGAAAAAGCATGTGGGAGGTGAACTCTGCTCCTGAGCAGTGGTTTTCCCATGGAGAGCAGAGAGTAAGTAGTATATAATGTTTATTTCACAATCATCTCGTCTGATATATTTGAATAGGGTTTTTTTTATTGCATCCTGTAGCTTATAATGCTCTGATCTAATACTAGGAGTACTTGTGGCACCTTAGAGACTAACATTTGTTTGGGCATAAACTTTTGTGGGCTAGATGCATAGAGTGGAACATACAGTAGGAAGATAGATATATAACAGAAAATATGAAAAGGTGCAAGTTGTCATACCAACTTTAAGTGGCTAATCAGTTAAAGTGAGTTATTATCAGCAGGAGAAAAAATATTTTGTATGATAATCAGGACGGCCCATTTCAAACAGTTGACAAAAAGGTGTGAGTAACAGCAGGGGCATACTTAACATGGGGAAATTAGATTGCAGTTTGTGTAATGGCCCAGCCACTCCCAGTCTTTATTCAAGGCTAATTTAATGGTATCCAGTTTGCAAATTAATTCAGTTCAGCAGTTTCTTGTTGAAGCCTGTTTTTTAAGGGTTTTTTTGCTGAAGAATTGCCACTTTTAAGTCTGTCACCGAGTGACCAGAAAGATTGAAGTGTTCTCCTACTAGTTTTTGAATGTTATGATTATCATGTAACCCTGTAACTCTCATATTCATCATTTATATATAATTGTTATATTTCATATAAAGGATGCCCTGTGAGGTATCAGGGGAAAGATTATAATCTGCTGAAAGCCATGGTTTTATCTAAATATGTATATCATTAGGGCATATGAAGTGAGAATTGTGTTGTATGGCTGTCACTAAAATATCTTGTGGGTTTGGGATGTGCCCAGATACTAGCCCTCCAGAGACTGCATGCTTATATTTTATTTTGGTAACTAGCTCTGACTTTTTGCTTCTCAGTTATAATCACTTAAAATCTCTTTTGTAGTCAATACATTTGTTTAACCGTTTATCTTTACCAGTGAGTTTGCCTGAAGTGTTTGGTAAGGGCCTTTGCTTAGGTTTGCAAAGGCTAGCGTAGATCTGCTTTCCATCGATGAAGTAGTAAACCAACCAATAAATAAGCACTGCTCATCTTGAGCAGTGCAAGACTGTATATTCTTATGGTACAAGGCTGGGAGCTGGGGGGATTTGACTGGTGCCTTCCTCAGTGGGATTAATGAGTAGCTTTGGGAGCATTCATGCAATATAGCTGAATATGGGGCTCCACATATGGTCGTGCTGAGTTACAACAATGCCTGGAGGGATTTGCTGCTGGTCACTAGCAAGGCACTGTAAGAGATAGTCCAGGCTGGAAAATTAAGGGGGCACAGCAGTCCCAGGCTGCACCCTGGGAAGCCCATCACAGACCGACAGTTTCCAGATGGCAATAGCGACAGCAACCTGCTTCTGTACTGGTACAGCCTCCCTCCAGTGCATGTCCTGACACTGAGAAGTAGCTGCAAGCTCTTCACACAGCTCCATGAAGGTCTGGAGCCATTGCTAATCATCCCAGGTCTGCATGACCAAGTGACTCCCCCATGTTGTGCTAGCTGCCCGACACCAGAAATGTTGAGCTACACATGGGCAATCCTGAGACCAGCCACCACCTTCCAAGAGTCAGAAACTGCTACTGAAATGTCCTCCCATTGTTCCATGCCTCTTCCTGTATTGTATTCTGCAATAACATTTCATCCACTGGCGCCAGATCCACAGCGTGGTTCCAGCTGGAATGGACAGAAACAAGGAGTGTGCAGAGCTAAGAACACTTCTGCACCGAGACCTGGGAAGAGCAACTTCTCCCACAATACATTGCAAACCAATTCCTAGGATGGCTCCAGTCAGTGAAGCACTCGGCATCCTGGGATATGCCCTCAGAAATCCTTGGCCCCATATAACTGCATGGACATGGTTGCAGAGGTATAGGTTGTGTGTGGTTCTGCACTGGGGATGCTCACTGGGTTTACATGCACACAAGCCTGGTCATCTGCACACACTCTCTGCAGTGTTGGGATATACTTACCTTGGCCTCTGATCCTGCCTTTTACGAGCATGGTGGGACACTTCCACCACCAAGGAATTCTCTCACCGAACTTTGGGAAAGCAGCACAGAGAAGCTGATTTTCATAATACTGCTCCTTGTATTACACGATGGATATAGCCATCATCTTGCTGTTTAACTGTGTGTTATACTACAAAAGAGATGTCACAGAGGTGAGAGTAAAGAATGAATAAACATGCAACTGCTAGTCACTGATGTCTACTTGCAAGAATGTGCCTCTTCCCACCACCCCAATATAGCCACCTACGTTTGCTTGTTACAAGTAATGGCTCTGTGACTGTACACCTGGTCAATTAATTGAACCACTCTAATGTCACTAAAATAGGATGGAGACTGTAAGTACTCCAAGCGCTCTAAAACAATCCCACCTTTGACAACAGTGTCTGATATGAGCAGGAGCTGGATTTCAGAGATTTCATGGCAGAAGGGACTAGTGTGACCATCTAGTCTCACAATAAACTCAACATTCCACTAGCAGGGTTCTTTTCTGTAATAAAAGGGCATTTGTTTTACTCATTGAATTCTATTGTAGCACAATCTGAAGGATTATACGTTCTAGTAATCAAGGCACACCTGGCCTGAGCTGTACCAGCCATCAGCATTTCCCACATCAGAGACTGTTAATCTTAGTGGTGATGCCATGCTGAAAATAGTGACGTTTAACCAAAAAACAAACCAAAAAAACCCAACAGCAGGGAGTTTTAAAATGATAGTGCCTCTAATGAATTGTCAGAGGCCAGAATCATAAGAATGTTAGAGTGAAATTTAATCCATGTCTGGTTAGTACCCACAGTCAAACTTAAAACTCATTATTTTGACTCACATCAAGTATTCAGCATGAAAAAAATCAGTTAAAAAGGCACAAGTAAATCATTTAGGGCCCAATCCCTAGCTGGTCTAAATCATCATAGCTTCATTGGCTTCAATGGAAATTGACTTCAGTGGAGCTACACCAGCTGAGCTTCAGGACCTTAAGGGAAAGTTAAGAGGAAAAAGTAAACTTTAAAAAAAAATTCTAATAGTGCCCTCTGTGATGTGTGGGATCATGATGTGGGAGGCTCTGTTCAGGTGTGGAATGTAAGGCAGTCTGATCACTGTTTTAGCAGCTGTCAAAGTCAAGTGACAGTCTTAAATGACATGATCCAGTTATTCATTTCTGTGGAGGAAGAGAAGGTGAAAGTATAACAAAGAGTAAATGCTGAACATTCAACAGTGCAGACAAATGGACGCATGTAAACCCCAGAGTACATAGGAAAAGAATAGACTACGGGGGCCAGATCACCCCTTCAGATTTGCACAAGAGCCCTGATGAAAGCCTAGTGAAACCAATGGGAATCTTTCCACTGACTTCAGTGAGCTTTAAAATGGACTTAAGGGTATTCTCCATGTGTCCAGATCTCCCCTTTCCCACACAGAAGGGTGGGTGCGTGTGCATACCAGCTGCTGTGGCAGTGCTCCTCACTTCTTTTGGGGACTCTCTATGGGTCTCGTGTTCATGCACGGTGAAGACAAATAGAAGACCCTCTTGGAGGATCACTCCAGAAACAGCCACAGCTGGGAGAGTTCCTGGTAGTGTGTCTTCATTGAGCAGTTACATGGGATATTCATTCAGCATATAGGTGGCTAAATGAACAGTTCATAGAGGTCTAAAGACAGACAGGTTTGAGTAAGAGGCTGGAGAACTCAGAGATACACTGTACATATAAAATAACAGGCAACACATTTTTTTTTCAGTTAGCACATAGTTACTTGCATACCATGGTCCAGGGCATTATTTAGGAACCTGAATAGAACACAATATAGACAAATAAGAAATCATAGTTGTTCATTTTAAAATAAAGAGCTATGGAATGTGACAGAGGATTGTGTATGGTTTAAAGTTCTTAATAAAACATGGTGAAAAATTCTGATTTCGTGTCTGCCTCTTTGAAGTAAATTATTTTGCTTGTGCTGTGTTTATGGACTCAGTCACCACCATATTTTTAAAAAAAGCAAAGACTTTTTTAAACTATGAAAAGCTGTCTTCTAGTGATAAATGATAGGAATAATGAGTGTAAGGGAAACTTTGCTGTCACTACTGTCTTTTCCATTCACTCATATCTATGGATATAGACACTCATTCTTGATTTAATAATAAAAACAAAATTAAAACAAAAGTAGTGATTTTGGGTGCCCAATTTGAGATACCTAAGGGGGCTGATCTTTTTCAGAGGTTTCTGAAAATTGGGTTCCTTTAAGGTATCTCGCATTGGGCACCCCAAAACAATCACTCAAAATAATGTTTGAAAGTCCTGGGCCTAATGTTTTGGAAACCTACATTCATCAAAGGATTGCTACCTGCTGCTGGAGAAATTTTATGATGATAGGAATGTGGACATGATGTGCTGCTAGTGTCAGCAAACACTTCTGTCTAATGATGTGCATAGAGTCCAATCATTATTTTCCACTGTGAAATGGTTTGATGGCCTGGTGACAGCTAATCATTCAAGTAATGTTGGTCGGTGTACCATAATAATACAGTTCAGAACAGTCGTTCTTCATCTATTTTCAATCCATAGATTTAATTTTAAATGCATTTGACATTATTCTTCTGGCTCTGGAACAGCTGAGTCTGCTGGCAGAAAGCTGGCTTTGATCACTAGCAAATGATTACAATATTGGCCATGGTTAATGATCACATCCAGATGGAACGATGTAAATAGAGAAGGGAAAATGCTATTGTTGAATTGCTTTCAATTAAAATGTATTAGATTCCTGATCTGCTCCTACGGGGAGAAGGATCAGAGCTGGTCTGAAGGCATCTTCATTCTTCACACACTTAAAGCAAGAAAACAAGTTGAAACTCATGGCAGGTGTGATCCAGCGGCTAGGGGCAGCTCTGTTTTTTGCCACCCCAAGCGACGTGATGGCAGCAGGCAGGTGGTCTTCCGTGGCACACCTGTGGCAGGTCTGTACATCGGATCACCTGCTGCAGGCGTGTTGCCGAAGAACACCTGACTGCCGCCCTGACAGCGAATGGAATGCCGCCTCCTGCTGTTTGCTGCCCCAGGCTCGTTACTTGTCTGGAATTTAACACCAGCACTAAAATGTTTGGTGCCTGGGCCCTTCCAGTGAGAATCTATGAAGCGTGCAAAAGTCTTTCACGTTCCAGGGGGGAAAGTAATTCACGTCTAGCCAGGAAGAATGGAGAGGACAAAAATGAACTGGCTCTGTGCCAGACAGAACCCAGCCCAAATGTTGATGCTGCAGAAATCTGTTTCCAGCCACAAGAGATCAGCTGGGCAGAGGACCCACTCCCACTACACACAGCCATTGGTACTCAGCCAAACATCTGTGTGCACGTTTGGGGGGGAAGGTCTATAGTTAGCATGTGAGACCATCAGGCCTTTTCTGGGCTGAGTGGGAATCTCCCACCTGCCGCCGATCTCTTTACCTGCCAGAGACAGACACCAGGTGCAGCAGCGGCTGTCCTGACTCACTGGGGTCCCCCTGTGCGCTGTTGCCCCTGTTCTGGGAAGCCTCTTCCCCTGCAGCAGCTGGCCTGACGGAAACCACCAGCCTCCTGCGGAAGGTTTGCCCTAGCAGGATGTAGATGAAGGGGTTGAGGCAGCTATTGGCATAGCCCATGCTGATGGCCACGTTGTAGGCATAGTAGAAGGGCAGAGTGGGGTGGCGCATGGCGAGCTGCACGAGCTGTAGCACATGGTAAGGCGCCCAGCAGATGAAGAAGGCCAGGCAGATGGCAATGGCCACGCGCGTCACTTTCTTGGTGCAGGTCCTGGTGCACCTCTGGCCAGTGAGTGCCTCCGAGGACTTGGCCATCCTGAGCAGGATCCTCCTGTAGGCCACAGTGATGAGGGTAAAGGGGATGGCGAAGACCAGGAAGAACTGATAGAGAGTATACCAGTAGATGTCATTCTGTGGGTCTGGCAGCCGAATCCCGCAGCCCAGCAGCCCCCCAGGCAGAGGGATGAGCCGTGCGTACATCCACACCGGGGTGATGCTGAGGAAGGAGAGGGCCCAGAGCATGCAGATCACCAGGATGGCCACAAGCGGCTTCCTGAAGCGAGTGGAGGTGAAAGGGTACACGGTGGCCAGGTAGCGGTCAATGGACATAGCGGTGAGGATGTAGGTACTAGTGAATTGGCTGTTGGCATCCAGAGCGGTGATAATGGTGCACATGGTTTCCCCAAAGTGCCAGGCTCCATTGCCCAGCAGCTGGTGAATGAGGAAGGGCATGCCCAGGAGGAAGAGCAGGTCCACCACGGAGAGGCTGATGATGAAGATATCTGGGACGCTGCTCCTGGGGCTGGATTTCTTAAAGACTGTGCAGATCACCAGGCTGTTACCAATGATGCCAAAGAAGAAGATGATGCCAAACAGGGTAGGCATGATGAAGTCAGCATAGCTTACCATGCTGGGCTCACCTGCAGAGACAAAGCATAGGCAGAGAAACATCAGGGCATGTGTGCCGTGAGCAGAGGGTGCAATGGGAGATGGGGGCTTTACAGACTGGACATCCTGGTTTCTAATAAAACAATGATAATATGCTTATAGCAACATAAGAATCATGTGTTTTCCACACATACATAAGGTGGCGGGTGTGTTAATATAATACACTCACCTATACACTTATATACAAATCTATTTACACGCACACAAATAAACATAGAGGTGTATGTGTATCTGTGCGTAGTGTGTACATGTACCGTGATATATCTCTATATATAAAAGTCAAATGGTGTATGCGTGTATGTATGCGTGCATGTGTGTATGTACGTGCACTTACTCCTTCCACACCGTTTGAGCTAGAGACTTCAAATTTGGTACAGTTATAGGTCTTAGGGTCCTAATTAGGGTAAGAGTCGAAAATTTTTCAAATCTCACCTCTGACGACCCCCAGGGGTGAAATTATTTAAAGGCCAATCACATCAGCTGGGCAGCTGCTGTTCTCTGTGATATAGTTATGATGTCATAATACCCCCTCCAACGGACCCTGCATTCGCTCAGCTCTCTGCCCCCTCCCCCCTCCAAACGGACCCCGCACTCGCTCAGCTCTGCCCCCTCCCCCCTCCAACGGACCCGCACTTGCTCAGCTCTCTGCCCCCTTCCCACCTCCGACGGACCCGAGTTGGGTTTGGTCGGAGGGTAAGTGAGGTAGGGGTGTCGGGTTTGGTCCGGGGGTGAGATGGGGGGGTGTCGGGTTTGGTCGGGGGGGTAAGTGAGCCGGGGGTGTTGGGTTTGGTCTGGGGGGGGTGGTCAGGGGGTGTTGGGTTTGGTGGGGGGTTAGGTGGGGGTGTTGGGTTTGGAGGCGTGAGGAGGGGGGTCGGGGTTGGTCGAGGGGTAAGTGAGGTGTGGGTTTTGGGTTTGTTTGTGGTGGTAGGTAGGGGTGTCGGGTTTGATTGGGGGGAAGTGAGGTGGGTGTGTCAGGTTTGGTCTATGGGGGGGTGAGGTGTGAGTGTTGGTCAGGAGGTGTTGGTAGGGGGGTGACATGGGGGTGTTGGGTTTGGGTGGGGGGGTGAAAATGTGAGTCGGGGTTGGTCAAGGGGTAAGTGAGGTGGGGGTGTCGGATTTGGTCGGGGGGGGTGAGGTGGGGGTGTCAGGTTTGCTCTCTGCCCCTTCCCCCCTCCAACGGACCCCGCACTCGCTCAGCTCTCTGCCCCCTCCCCACCTCCGATGGACCCGAGCAACACCGGGTATTTTCGCTAGTACTGTATACAGCAAACGTAGTTTTACATACATATACCCTTATGTGTATACACATACCAAATATAGATACAGTATACACATGTAGGGTTTGTTTGGATACAGCAATTCTGTGTTTGTGTATACACACACATGTATCACCTTTTGTACAATATATGTGTGTGTATCTATGTATGTAGAAGTCTGTGTCTATGCACATACATCATATGCATGCATATTTAAATACGTTTGTGTGTATAAAATATACATACTCGTTAGTTATATAGTAGACCCATAATATCCCCAGTCCCATCATTTTTAGCTTTGAGAAAAGTGATAAGCAATTATCCTGTATCTAAGACCTCCTGACAGTCTACACAAATATATATTTTCACCTACTCATTTACTTACCAGGCAGGGAAAAGTTTTGCACAGCCTTGGTGGTGACAGCAGTGCAGTTGTTCAAGCTCTCTGTATGATTTGTTTTAAAATCCATCCTTTGGCAGTAATTGTATCTGATCAATAGTTTGAAGATGTTGCGGTGCTGATGTTTAATGTAGAAGAAAGGTGGCCAGTTCCTGGGAGATCCTGTAATGATGCTCAAACCTGCCGCTGTGGGAATCAGCAGAGGCTGCTGTGTTGATTAAAAAGCAGCGGTTGTAAAGCTCTGACTCCCCTGCTCCTGCACCAATGCCAGGTGAAACTGACACCAGAATGTAAGAAGCAAAGTGCCTATAAGCAGGCTGTCAGCCGAATGCCTATTAACACACTGGGAGGGAGAACAGCGAAGCAGAGCTCATTTATGTAGTGTAGAGAAGAAGGCAGCGACTGGGATCCATTGGTGGACTGAGAAATAAACCTATGTTCTGTAAAAGACACCAGGACTTGGCCGAGTAAATTGAAATACATTACACACATGCACAAACACATGCATTCAGCTTATAGGGCAGCTGTAACGTTCAGGATTCATATAACCCCTAAGCAAGTCGATAACACTACCCGCCAGAAAAGAGATAATCTGAAGAGCCAATCATTAAACTTCGGTTGTATATGCTAGGGTTTGGGCTAATTTCCATTCGCTTTTTAACTCAAACAATAATAGCTACTAGTGGGCTGAAAATATAAGGGCTGGATGGATAAATATATTGTGAGCTATAATGTTTTCTGATAAACCTGATGAGTTGCAGCACAATGAAGGATCTCATCTTTCTTTCTCTCTCTCTCTCCCTCTCTCCCCCTTTCCCCAATATTTTTTCCATTTTACTCCAGTGAACCACTGACGCATTTCTGGAATGTGGAAGCAAGGACTGCTTCTGGTCAACCCAGGCAGGCACTGCTTGGAGAAGAGGGGAACCAATCCGATTTCTTTTTAAGATTTGTGTGAAACTGTTGAAGTTTTATAGAATTTACATGTAAGAAATACAATATTGGAAAAACTAAATAAATTAGGTGGGACCCAGGCTTTAAAATCAGGTCATTTAAATTATTTTCTTGCTTCTCCCACAACTTAAATTACAACATAATTTATCATAGGCTACACCCACTTCATCAGACACATAGAATGGTACACAAAGTAGGAAGATTATATATACAGAGAACATGAAAAGGTGGAAGTTGCCATACCAACTCTAAGAGGCTAATTAATTAAGATGAGCTATTATCAGCAGGAGAAAAAATGTTTTTGTAGTGATATCAAGATGACCCATTTTAGACAGTTGACAAGAAGGTATGAGGACACTTAACATGGGGAAATAGATTCAATTTGTGTAATGACCCAGCCACTCCCAGTCTCTATTCAAGCCCAAGTTGATGGTATCCAGTTTGCAAATTAATTCCAGTTCAGCAGTTTCTCCTTGGACTCTGTTGCTGAAGTTTTTCTGTTTCAAAAATCCCACCTTTAAGTCTGTTACTGAGTGACCAGAGGGGCTGAAGTGTTTGCCTACTGGGTTTTTAATGTTATGATTCCTGATGTCAGAGTTGTGTCCATTTACTCTTTTTTGCGTAGAGACTGTCTGCTTTGGCCAATGTACATAGCAGAGGGGCATTGCTGGCACATGATGGCATATATCACACTGGTTGATGCAGAGGTGAACGAGCCCGATGGCGTGGCTGATGTGATTAGGTCCTATGATGGTGTCACTTGAATAGATATGTGGACAGAGTTGGCATCGGGCTTTGTTGCAAGGATAGGTTCCTGGATTAGTGTTTTTGTTGTGTGGTGTGTGGTTGCTGGTGAGTTGCTGTGGTTGCTTCAGATTGGGGGGCTGTCTGTAAGTGAGGACTTGCCTGTCTTCCTAGATCTGTGAAAGTGAGGGATCGTCTTTCAGGATAGGTTGTAGAAGTAGATCTTTGGTGTGCTGGAGAGGTTTCAGTTGAGGAGCTGAAGGTGATGGCAAGTGGCGTTCTGTTATTTTCTTTGTTGGGCCTGTCCTGTAGTAGGTGACTTTTGGGTACATTTGTGGTTCTGTCAGTATGTTATTTTCACTTCAGCAGGTGGGTACTGTAATTTTAAGAATGATTGATAGAGATCTTGTAGGTGTTTGTCTCTTTCTGAGGGATTGGAGCAAATGAGGTTGTATCTTAAAGCTTGGCTGTAGACAATGGATTGTGTGGTGTGTCTATTCAAGTGACAAGGAGGGCTGAATATGGGGGCGGCTGGTCGTTACACAAATTGAATCAATTTCTCCATGTTAAGTATCCCCACACCTTCTTGTCAGCTGTCTGAAATGGGCCATCTTGATTATCACTACAAAAGTATTATTTCTCCTGCTGATAGCTCATTAGCCTCTTAGAGTTGGCATGGCAACTTCCAACTTTTCATGTTCTCTCTCTCTCTCTATTTTTTTTAAAATTATATATATATATATAAGAGAGAGAGAGAGAATGTTCCATTCTATGCATCTGATGAAGTAGGCTGTAGCCCAAAAAAGCTTATGCTCAAATAAAATTTGTTAGTCTCTAGGGTGCCACAAGTACTCCTGTTCTTTTTGCAGATACAGACTAACATCGCTGCTATGCTGAAACATAATCTTAGCAGCCAATACACTCATGAACTGTAGACTCATTGGTATTAGTCATTTTGGAAGATGAAATTACAAACTAGTGATAATAGTTCTAGTGAGAGTAGATAGTAGGCAGTAATGCAAGGAAAGACAGGATGATAAATCAGAGTGATGTGATTTCAAGTCCCATTTCTTGCCAACCCCCAGGATTCCTAGTACTTAGCAATAATTTCTATCCTGGTGGTTCATCGACCAGTGACCATTTTAAGGTCTAACAGCACAGGGAAAAATTTATGTCATTTACCAGATAGGGCAGAATGCTTTCAGCATCACAACCCTTTGGGTCACACTCCGCCCTCAGGAGTCTCATTAATTTGCAAACCACATTCTCAACTGGGTCATTGGAGTTCTGGTCCATTCTGGTATTTGCACAGGGAAATAAGGTTGGTTGAAAGGAAAAGTCTAAGTGTTGTCTCCCAATCACTCGATTTTTCCTTGCCTCAAGAAAGGAAGCATGCTTTTATTCAGAAAATAGGACTTAACCAGGTCCTCTCTTGCTTTTGAGATATGGGGAAAATTGTTATGCACAAGTTTGTGCCATTACCATCAATGGCAGCAAGGGAAATGTAAGAAACAGACTTCACTTAAAAATTTGAGTCACCGTAATTGCAATTACATTGGTTTCTTCATACACAAGTGCAAAGCAATTACTGCTTATTGATATTTTCATTACAATGCTCTTGCCTTGCCTTGGGTCTACAATTCCTCCAGGTGCAAAGAGAAGTGTTTGTCTTTATTGTTTTATTGCAGCAATTGAAAGCCAGCACACTTGTAGATGTAGCAGCTACTGCTGAAAGCTTCACTCAAGAATGCACTTTCCTTTTGGAAGCTGGCCGATAAGACTACTGACACAGATGGCAGAAGCGTACGTAATAAAAACTTGCTGATGGGCTGTACTAACTTCAGCTGTGATGTGAATTCTTCTTGGTCAGCACTGAACGTGAATAAAAGTGCAGCATTCTGCAGCAATGTTACAATGTTTTTCCATACAAACCCTTTGCTAGTGTAAGATCGACATAGCTCCATTGTGGAGCTATGCTGATTCACACCAGCTGAGGATGTAGTCCAAAACTGGGAGTAGCAGCAATTGTTATCGTTAAATTTTCATAGTGTAAGATCATTATTTCACCTTTTGGGATGAAATTTTGTAGGCTTTCACTCAGTCCAAAGATTAAGTTGGGGTATTTTTTTTGTTAAGCAAAATGCTGTAATTTCTGCTGTTTTTTCTTTTTTTTAGTATGTGGAATGTGGGGAAAAAATGCCCATTTTAAACTTTAAAACAGCTCTTTAGCTCAAATGAGAGGAGGTAAAATGTTTGTATGAGTTTTGATTTGACCATGTTATGAAGTGTATGGGAGGAAACACTCTTTGCAGGATTGGGGTCCATAATGAGGAAATTTTCTTCATAATGTACTACCCAGAGGCAAACACTTCCCACTTCTTTTAACTAGAGTTGTGTGTGACAGTGATTTATTGAAAGGACCAGTGCCCTGAGCATGTTGCACAATGGAGCCTTAATGTATGTAATATAGTGCACAGCCAAAGATGGGTCTCACTGCACGTATATATGTGACAAACTTACCAGCACAGTGAAAAATTAAAGTGAACTTTGTGTCTTGGACTGCAGTTTCACTAAGCAGAAGAGATTCATCTGAAAAAGTGTGGTCATCAAGTAGTAAAGACTGCAGCCAATACTCTGAACTTGTCATGGCTCAAATAAAGTTTGAAATGTGAAAGATTTGGAAAGGAGGACTCAAAGAACGAAAGAGGTATATTACCTTAAGTTCATTTAACACAAAAGTCTCTGTGGAGATGTTTAAAGTGAAATCTTTTAGTTTTAGGCTAGAACATTTCTGATTTAAGTTACAGTCACACAGCAGGTTTTGTGTGAGACGGGTAAAGTTGGGCCTACACTAAGGGGCATATTTGTTTTGAGGGATAATTTGAAATACACGGTCTCTAAACTGAAGTGATATCAGTTCAAGCAATGTCGCAACATTATACCAGCTGAGGACCAAGAATGCTGCTGCCCATTTAAAGACAAGGAGGGCTGAATATCCCTAAATAATGCCAGACTGGCCACAGCTTGTGGTTGTGAAATTTATGTAGCAATAACTCACAAAGTGACATGTTTGGGTTAATACAAAATGGAGAGAGCGCTTGCAAAAACTAAAATCTAGTTCTAAATACAGTAGACTCTCGATTATCCAGGATTGGGTTAACCAGTATGTGGATTAACCAGGATGTCAAAAAAAATACACGTAACTCACAGGGCCGGCTCTGGCTTTGTTGCCGCCCCAAGCACACACACACACAAAACCCCCCCACCAGGGCGCAGGGCAGCCAGTGAACCAACACCCCCTTCCCATGGCACAGGGTGGCTGGTGAACCAACCCCTCCCCCACATATTTCCTATGGATGGTGATTATCCGGGATTTTATTAACCAGGATTAATTTTTTCCCTATCATCCTGGATAATCGAGAGTCTACTGTATTGTCCATTATGATTTAAGTTTTGAAAACTTGTTTTTGTTACTTTAGCAAGGATAAACAGGGTAAGAGCAAAAAGACAACCCAGAAAAATAGCACTTTAATAAAGTAAATATCTTTGAGATACACAAGGTTACTACTTAAGCAAAGATGCTTAGTATTTACCCTCCCCCAGGAAAAGTTCACAGAAGTTACATATTCAAAGAGTGAAAATTGGTAAACAAAATAGACTTTCAAAAACACCCAAATACATAAGGCAAAACTCTAAGCCCTAACCCGCACCTCTTGTGGGATGGAAGGACGATGAGGAAGGTATCGCTTCTAACTTATCAGAACATGCAAGAGTTTAGACCAGTGGTCCTCAAGCTTTTTTAAGGGGGTTATCTGATCCACAAACCCCACCCGCCTATCCTGGGGAGCTGGAGCCAGGAGCGAGACCAGAGCTGGGGCTGGGCACCATGGTCAGGAGTGAAGCCAGTGCTGCAGCTGGGGTTGTGGTCAGGGCCAGAAGCGGAGTTGGGTGGTGCTCCCTCCCTGCCCCCCATGGGGGTTGGTTCAGGCCTGTCGTGTCCCTTCCCCTCCCCTGAACGTTCCTCCCTGCCCCCTTAGGGGGTCCGCCCCACAGTTTGGGGACCACTGGTTTAGGGCTATTAAATATTATAGATAGTAAAACTTCCTTTACCTTGCTTTTCCAACAACATATATATTTAACATGGTGCAGGCTTAGTTCTTTATCACACAGATATTTTGATAATCACTGTTAAGGCTTAAAAATATTTTTCCAGAATTCAAACAGGTGTTGCCTTGTGTTGCTGTGCTTTGCTATTTCCCAAGGGCAAAAACATCCAACTACTGCAGTCAGGTTGTTCTACTTTGATTCCCATCTAAGATTAGAATTCTAACACCAACAGTTAATCTCAAACACACCCTTCCTCCTTGCACAAAACTGCCCCAATTTTATTGGGAATTATTGCTTTTAAAGCAACAGGATTGGATGCTGTAGTGCACTTGGAAGATTTCTCACCAGGCCCTGTACACTTAGTATGACAGTGAATTGATTACAGGTTAAGATACTGTTACTATGCATTTTACAGCGACAACCAAAGAGGCATATTGAGTCTCAATTTCCATAAACAACACACAAAGCTTGAAAATTTGACAGGTAAACACAAAGTTACAATTCAGAACAGTATAAGTAAGTGCATATCAAGGAAGACAGAAAGCTGGGAAAGTCCTGTTCATTCGCTCTTCGTGTTCTTGTTAGAAGGGTCCAAGACAGGAGGACTACTCTGTAGCAAACTGTTTCCATTAGCTTCCTGCTTCTTTACCAGGCTGCTGTATAATGAGAAGAATGGTCAAATTTGCTGGGTTTTGCTTTCACAGGAGATTGTTGAGCTCTTATCTAACACAAAGAAAGTTGAGCAATGGGGTGTTGACAAACCTATTATCTAGCATTTCTAGAGCAACTATTATTGAATTATCTGGGTGCTTTCCCAGCGATTATCTCACAAGATCCAGGGATCCATGTATGGGGATGGGCTTGATGCATGTTGTCCACTTACCCTCAAAGATCTGCAATGAAGATGATTTTTTTTTTTTTTTTTTAGCTTTGGCTGTATAATGAGGAACCACCCTCATGTGGAGGAAGGAGGGGAAATTATTGGGAGCATCAGGTGATATAAAAGACCTAGCAGAACGATTCCACTGAAGCCATGCTGCCAAAGAGCAGGAGTGGCAGGGAGCCTTGGAGCCAGCGCAAAGACCGGGCTTCTACCTAATAATCTTATGTTTTGGCAAAATCCTGGGGATTAACAGGTGGTTCTGTCTGTCCTTGGATATGGAATGGAAACTGCCTCTGCAGATGCAAAATCTGAGGAAAATCCTCTGATGGAACTCTACATTTTATTTCCTACAGGTCTGCCTTCTGCTGGACGGGTGATTTGGACCCTAGAAAGTAGTACATGGATAGAGCTAGTCCCTAGAAGTAATAGAAACAGGCTATAGGTGGCACTCCAGTTTAATTCTCTTTAGCTCCTCTAAGGGCCTGTCTTCACTTGAGCTGGCAGGGAACGATCTTTTGGTGATAAATCGATCACCAGCGGCTCCCCGGTCGACTCCGGAAGTCCAGCTCCTGAAGAGGCGCAAGCTGGAGTCGACGGGGGACCGCGCCGCCGACCGCCACCGTTGTGAGGATGGGAGGTAAGTCGGCTGTAGAGACATCAATTTCAGCTACGTTATTAATGTAGCTGAAATTGCGTATCTACAGTCGATTTCCCCCCCCCCAGTGGAGACCAGCCCTTACACTCAATAAGACAGAATGCCCATGTTCCCCTTTACAATGCAAATACACTCTAGTCTGCTAGATCATTTATAATACAGTTGTCCCTGACCCAGTTAAAACATGCTTCTAATCTGTAATATAGACAGGATCGTAACTCTGTTTTGCAGAGTGGACAAGGCTTTAGCTCAGATATGGAACAGTCAAGGTCCTGTCTGTACTACAAAATGGAACAGTATTGTAACCAGGTGTCCTGACTTAGTTGCATTTGTAGAGGAGCCCCAAGACTTCTTGCATCTTAGCCCTGGTCTACACTATAGAATTACTTCAGTATAACGATGTCACACAGGGACGTGAATAATCCACGCCCAAGCAACATAGTTATAGCAACCTAAGCACTGGTATAGACAGCGCTATGTCAGTGGGAGAGCTTCTTCCACTGACATAGCTACTGCCTGTTGTGGAGATGGATTAACTGAGATGATGGGAGAAGCTCTCTCCCATTGTCTTAGAGCGTCTTCATTAAAGCGCTACAGCGATATAGCTGTGCCGATACAGCGTTTTTAAGTTTAGACCTATCCTTACACAACCGCCTTTTCTGTAATTAGAAAGAACAGACATGTCAAATCTGACCAAAGCTAAGTTACAGGTTTCATAAAACAAGCTTTTACAAAACCTAACATTAACAGAGAAATTTCCACCATTTTTTAAAAGGTTTTCTTGTTTTGCTTTTAAAATAGATATTTATTTTCAACAGTTGCTACAAAAGCATTGCATAATTGTGGTACTGCAGGAGAACCAGAAACAAAATTGACTAGAAAATGGCTATACAAGTAAAATTATTCTGTTTTCTTCTTCCAAGTCAAGAAGTGCGAGAAGTGAACACCGACCATGCACAGGTAAGAGGAAATTAAATTGTTAAAGTTCTTTCAATTTAGTAATCTAAAGAATTACTAACAGTTGCATAATGATCAAGAATACCACAGGAATCAAATGACTGAAAACCAAACCATGGCTGAAGTTCTACAAGAGCCTCATTTAGTAATAGGGAAAAGATGAAAAGCATGAACTGAACAGTCAGGATTTTTAAAAGCATTCCCAGACCACGTGTTTCTTTACAGTGACTTAATCCTTTTTATTTGGTAAGTTCAAGCCCTTAATATTTAAAGCAGCCATCTAACCCTGTTTATTTGTTGCTGTGCTTTAAAAACTGAATAATTGTATGTTTGACAGGAGGCTACATTAATATGTGCAATTATACAAAGCACTTTTAATAACTATTCCTTCCTCCTCTTCCGTAAGTAGAAAATAGAGCCAGAGGTCCCTATATTAATTCCTACTAACATATACATTTATATTAGTGGCTGGACAGATATCTGCTGCATATTAATGGTCAAAATAGCATGCTTTACTGACCAAGAACAATTTTCTTTATTTTATTATGCTAAATTAACCACAAGATAACCAATGACGAGCCCCAGCTGTAGTTTGACATCACATTACAGTTCAATAAGTTAATACTTACTTTGGAGTATGCCAGTAGTTGATTAGAGTTGAAACAGCTATATAGCAAATACTCAGTACTCCAGAAACTGCCAACGAAAGGAGGCCCAGGCCACACAGCACACAAAGAAGGGCTATGCCACCTACTGACATTACAACACCTAGTAAGAGAGAATTAGTTTATTTGCACAAAAACATAAGAACATAAGAACGGCCATACTGGGTCAGACCAAAGGTCCATCTAGCCCAGCATCCTGTCTACCAACAGTGGCCAATGCCAGGTGCCCCGGAGTGAGTGAACCTAACAGGTATGATCGAGCGATCTCTCTCCTGCCATCCATCACCCCCCTCTGACAGACAGAGGCTAGGGACACCATTCATTACCCATCCCGGCTAAAAGCCATTTATGGACTTAGCCTCCATGAATTTATCCAGCTCTCTTTTAAACCCTGTTATAGTCCTAGCTTTCACAGCCTCCTCAGGTAAGGAGTTCCACAGGTTGACTGTGCGCTGTGTGAAGAAGAACTACATATACAAGCATACACACTAGGTCCAGAAGATCTACTGCCATCCCAAATCCAAACTATCAGTGAAAATGGTGTAGCACAACAGCTAGCAGATCTATTCAGTGTAGTAGTTGAAGGCCTGATAGTCCCCATTCACAGGAAATCCTGTGGGCTAAAGGGGAGGAAATCTCCATCAGGTTCTCCTTGCAGAGTTTTCCCCTGATGATTCTTATGGGGTGATGCTTACCTCCCTGTGGAATAGACTGTGGGCCCAGCCCCCCCAAATTTCACTCATCTTCTTAGTCTCTGTGCAAATCCCAAAGAACTGGGAAGAAGTGGGGGATAGGATCTTCCGTACACAAGCTTTGTGCCACCCCAGCAGCTCTGGTCATAATTTGGCTCTGGAGAATAACTCTACTGGGGCAGCACTTCCATAACCTCCCCTAACTGCTGCCTTTACAGGAGATTCCCCTACCATGGAAAGATAATACATCATATTTCTGCTCTGAGCTTCACAGGGCTGATTAGCAAACAATGTGCATCCTGCCCCAAATCAGACCTGGTCTGTCCCTTCTCTTCCAAGTGGATCCCCCGGCTCACAGAGAGCTTTCCATGGGGAATCCTTGGAGAGGAATAATCAGGCTCAAAGTTTATTTGGTGGTGGACAGGAGATCTGGAAGTTGCCTTGAGAAAAGTAATTTTAATACATGACATTTGTTACAGTCCAGAAGGAAAAACAAAACTATTTGCTCTTCTAAATGTGATCTTGCTAAATCTCTTTGAAGGCCAGAGTTGAAAGTTATCCATGGCCAGGATAAATGGATTAACAGTGTACAGCATTGGGATTATCTGTGCCCAAGACAGGAAAATCCTTTCTCCCTTTTTAATTAGAATACTATTCCGGTATTAAAAGACTGTTACTGTTTCTAATAGTAAAGACATGCACAAAAAGATCATTACAATTTCCTTGCATGAAAACTTCTGCAGGTGAGAGATAAGAGAAAGGAAAATCCTTTAAGTAAATAACTTTGTCCTAAAAGTTACTGATTTTTGTAGTAAGGAAATAAATAAAGAAAATACCTTCAATGACAATAACCCCTATGCAGGCTACTATGGTTGTCGAAATCACAAACATCAGAAAGAATGCAACAGGAATAGCAGATACTGCAATAAACACCAACAGTGACAGGGCGACAAAAGGATGATCATCTAAGTACTGGCCAACTCGAGAGTTCATAAAAGAAACAACCTGTAAATGATTGAAAGAAAGCAAAGTGGAATTAGATCAAATTATTCCCTTCAAATAATTAAACCTTAGAAACATATACTAATTTGTTAGCACATTTATGTTATATTCCTCCAACACTGAAAAATCAATGGGGGAAAAAATACTATGTTGGTGGATCACAGCAAAATAAATCTGCTGCCCAAAATTGACCAGGACCCAATTCTGCTCTCCTGGAAGCCAGACAAAAGTTTTGCCACTGACTTCCAAAGGCCCAGAATTAGTCCCTCTCTCTGTTAAGTCATGGGGCAATGCATATGCAATACCTGTGAGGAGTCTATGCAAAAATTAAATATAAAATAAAGGTGATATCTAAAATTAATGCTTAAACAAAAATGGTCCATGTGTTTCCTACCATTGTGCAAGAACCGTCTACCAGCAGCTGGGAGAAGATCAATTTCTTTATGCTGTGTTTTGGTGTGAACACACCAGAGAGGTAATGGCATAGTACTAAGGGCTGGTCTTCACTACCCGCCGGATTGGCGGGTAGCGATCGATCTGTTAGCAATCGACTTCTCGCGTCTGGTGAAGACGCGAGAAATTGATCACCCGCGGCACCCCCGTCGACTCCAGAACACCAGCTTGCCAGGAGGCGCAAGCTGGAGTCGACGGGGGAGCACACCGGCGACTGCCGCCACCGTCAGGATGGCAGGTAAGTCAGCTGGAGATTCGCGTAGCTGAAGTTTGCGTTTCATGTAGCTTAAGTTGCGTATCTGCAGTCGATATTCCCCCCTCCTCCCCCCCCCCCCCCGTGGTGAAGACCAGCCCTAAGAATAAGAAAACCTGGGTTCCAGGTCACTTAATCTGTGCTCCAGTTTCCTTGCATGTAAAATGGGGATAATACTTTCCCCCTACTTTACTGAGCTATTGTGAACCTTACTATTTGGGAGGCATTCAGATGCTACAGTAATGAGTACCATAGAAATGCCCCTAATTTTTTTAAGTGTCTTGTTCCTTTTGAGTCCTTTGATTAAAAGAAGGAACTCTTTTTCTCTCTGGAAATTCAATATTAGTTTTATAATCAAATTTCATTCTCATACAACCATAAAATAAAATTTGGCATGATATTCCAGCAATGATGAAAGGAGAAGTATTCTATAAACATGCTCTGTAAAATTATAAAATAATTCAAAACCCACATTGGAGTTGGTATGGATGGTTTGCATCATGGAGTGCCATTGCTTCTGTAGTTCTTGCATTTCTTTTGACATTTTGGAGCCTTCAGTGTTGATCCTGAATCCTCTTCTGGAGAATTAATGCTTTTTTAGCCATCCACTCTACTTAAAAGTTAAGATAAAATTACTAATAGGCATGATTATGTGAAAATGTCTCTTGTTTTAAACAGAAATATTTAGTTGATTATAGATTTTAATGTTACATGTAAAACTTACAATTTAATTTAGTAATCTAAATTCCTGAGACATCCCCAAGTCTAGAAAGATTATTTCTCATTGTTCAAGTATCACAAATGTCTCGGACCTTCTTAATTTATAGCATAAATCCTGTACTTAACAGGATTTGTACCGAACTATACAATGTACCCAAACATACAGTAGGAACTCAGTTCTATCTATTTAGGTATTATTCCACATTCATTTCTGCCTGAACAGCCAATAATTTCAAAAGTTTACTTTAATAACATGCACCTGTATATGGCTGCATATCTATAGCTAAAATCAAACACTGTTCAACATCACAAACCAGTGTATGGAGCAGAGGTAAGCTGCTTTCAAACAGTTTGAACATGTATGCTCCTGAAACTTAAAGGGGCATTGCAACTTAAAATTGCTTATCTGAAAGTTTCCTATTATTGCTGCAAGGAACACTATAATTGAAAAATTAGAAAACATTTTATCTTTAGTTTTCTGAAAGTTTACCTTGTAATGTTTTACATCACTCTGTATATAATCAATTTCACCATAATCAGTTTCCTCTTATTTCTATAAGCCTTTCACACAGCAACAAAGGGGAAAAAAATTAAAGTGAAACATGTAAAATTTGGTGGAGGGACTCAAGGGTGGGTGTGATACATGAAAATACTTTTAATCTTTGAATTGGCTAGATTTCAAATTGACCATCTCCTGCCATGTTCACTTTTTAAAAATTACACAATTAGCGCTGTTCCATGTAAGGTTTCAAATGGGGTTTACCAGTTGATTCAATTTAAAATATAGTCAGTGTCTTCCAAAATTACACTTCCTTTGAAATTTAAAAGGAAAGTACAAAATTATTTTTACTGAAAAATTAAGTATTCAATAACTAGTAGAAGTGTGGATCTAAATTGTACTATCCTAGTTGTTAATGGTAAGAGGGGAAACTTACCAGGAGTATTAAAAACATGCCTGACAAATAATCCTTATTAAGTATTCTCTTATTAAGTATTCTCCAGAGACTTATTCTATCTAGAATGAAACCAATGATCTATAGCAGAGGTTGGCAACCTTTCAGAAGTGGTGTGCTGAGTCTTCATTTATTCACTCTAATTTACGGTTTCACGTGCCGGTAATACATTTTAACATTTTTAGAAGGTCTCTTTCTAGAAGTCTGTAATATGTAACTAAACTTTTGTTGTATGTAAAGTAAATATGGTTTTTTAAATGTTTAAGAAGTTTCATTTAAAATTAAATTAAAATGCAGAGCCCCCCAGACTGGTGGCCAGGACCCCGGGCAATGTGAGTGCCACTGAAAATCAGCTCACGTGCCACCTTCGGCAAGCATGCCATAGGTTGCCTACCCCGAGCTATAGTTTGAACAAAATATAGTAGTGATGAGATGCTCCAAGACGCACAGATTGATATGGTCTGTAGGAGGAGATTTCTCTCTGCCTATTTCAGCATTCAAGTTAAGCCAGGTCTACACCATAGTGACTACAGTGGCATAGCTATGGTGCCCTGACTACGGCTATGTCTACACTGCAGCTTTTAGCGACATGACCGTGCCGCTAGAGCCGTGCCGCTAAAAGGGTTTGTCGGCAGGAGAGGGCTCTTCTGCTGACGAAGAACGTCCACCCCCAACGAGCGGCGTTTGCTTTGGCTGTTCACGCTGGCGCCAAAACTTTTGTCTTTCGGGATGTGTGTATTTTTTAACACCTCTGAAAGACAAAAGGGTTGTGGTTCAGTTGCCAATGTAGACAAAGCCTAACACTGTAGTGCAGACACAGGGTTTTCTGTAACTGCAGGAACACCACCCTAGGTGCTGGAACTATGGGTGCTGACTTGAAGTGGTTTCCATCATACCCAGGGCTGAGTTTGGTTCAGTGGTTCTCTGCATCCCCCCATATGAATTGTTCCAGCTCTCCCCTTGAACACCCCTCCTTGAGTAGCAGCGCTCTGGCTGGGGAAAGCAGTCTTAGATTGCCCTAGGTGTGTACAGTGAGGGGGTGGTTGGCAAATCTTCTACACCCAGGCTTTGCTTGGCACCGCTGTGACCCTCCGCTGTGGAGTGTTCACCCCCCTACATGCCGGGGCTGCAATGACCTAAATGTTCAGTGTAGATCAAGCTCAGTGGGCAGCGTGGGCTGGTTGCAAGCGGGACCACCTTGCAGGGGGCGGGGGGCTTTCGAGCAGGGGAGACCGGACCCGACCCAGGAGGCCCCGCTGGCGCTGGGGACGGGGCTCTCTTGCAGAGCGGCGGGCGTGAGGAGAAGGGCTCCAGGCGCAAAACGCAGCCCCCCCATTTCCCCTTCACCGCAGGGCAGCCTGAGCGCTCTGCCCCGCCGAGGAGGGGCGCCGGGGAGGGGGCCCCGGAGCTTGGCGCTGAGCTGGGCCCCGAGCTGGGCGGGGACTCACGGTGGGACAAGCCTCTTCCTGGGGACCAGGCGGGTCGGCCTCTCCCAACGGCTCTGCGGGCATGAGCCCCCCCCCCCCCCCCCCGCCTAATGCCAGGGGCCGGGCGGATTCCCGCCTCCGGGCGAGGCGGAGGCTCCACGCGAAGCCCCCAGCCAGCGGCTCGGGGCCGAGACGGCGCCGATCCCCCTACCTCAGACCCCGACTCCCCCATTCCAGCGGCGGGCGGCCGCCTCGGCGCCCCCTCCAGCCTCCGCCCGGCTCGACCTGGCTGGCGGATGCCGCGTCTGGGAGGGACAGCGACCCGCCCGGGCCTGCAGCAGCAGCAGCCGGCTGGGGCAGAGGCGGGGCGGAGCTGCTGCTGCCGCCGCCTCCCCCTGCTGGGCTGGGAGGCAGAGCTGCTGGCCTGTGCGACAGGCCTCTCCCCAAGCACATTCCTCCCGCCTACTTGGGGAAGCTAAAATAAGGACGTGGGAGGAGGGTGTGTGAAGGGACGGCCCGGGACCGAGGAGACACTGTCCATGCTGTAAGGAAAGTAAATGTATTACAGATGTTGTGTGACATAGTTTTAAGTTGCTTCAACCTCTTGCTTCATGCTTCATGCATTCCTAACTCTTACACACTCCTGCCCCATCTGTGTCTTTCACAAGACAAGACCCCTGTAGTCTGCATGTCCTGTTTCAAGAAGTTTCAGGCAGATAAACGGAACAACTTGATACGGAACAAATAGTTGTAAAACAAACAAGACCATAAAACTTTCCCACTTGTCAAACTGCTTGGGGGCCCCTCCTCTACCTAAAGAGAGATATAAAGAAGTCTTGAAAATGTATAGAAGCAAGTCAAGCTTTGAGTGCTAACTCCTTGGCTTCTATTTGCTGGCAAATAAACTTGTATTCAAGCTCCTCCTGCGTCTGTCTGTCTTTGAAAGTAATTGAAACAACCTCCAAAGGATCGAGCCCTTTGTGCAACAGTGCTGGTCTACCAGGCCCACCATATACCAGGCACTTCCATGGGCCTGGCATGTTCACATACACCACATATGGAGCACACAAGTGCCATGTATGACAGCATACCAAGTCCTTTCCAGTGTTACCTACAGAGACACCGCAGTGCCGCATACATGGGCACACCAGTGCCATGTATGTGAACATGCCAGGCCCATGTAAATACCTTGTGTATGTGCATATTAGGTCAGTACTGACTGTCTCCTGTTCTGTCCCCCCAAATGTCCCTATTTTTAGCTGTCACATGTTGATAGGAGGTATGTGCCTTTATGGAAGATTTTTAGCTCATGTCTGCAGCTCTGATCTCTCCAATCAATCAAAAGCACTCCTTGTTATTTTACTTTGTGTAAACTGCTGCATTTGTAAAATGCCCGCCTCATCCTATCCAGCCACATTATGCTTTGGCTGTTGGCACAGTGCAAAATATAAATTTGGAAATCTGTGCAGATGTCATAATAGGCTAGAGCAACATAGCCCAGGCAGCAAGTGGTGAGGAAGGCAAGCTTGCAGAAGATGAGATTTGATTTGCAGAGAAGTGGGGAAAGATCCATAATGTGGGATACTGCTTCACTCCTGAAATAAAGAAAACCCTGGGGTGGATTGTAGCAGCCTGCTAGACAATGATAGAACACTCCATAACAGAAGTGTACAGCATTGCCAAACCCAAGCATTAAAAAATCATGTCAGATCCTTTAAAAAAAATCATACAATTGTCTTACAAATCATGAGTTTTTTTAAAAACAGGTTTATTTTATTTGCCTTTTGATTTGTGAACCTTTCAATACACTCTGGTTACATTTTCAATTCCCCCCCCAAAATTAGTGATATAAAGTTACTTAAAAATCATTTTAAAAGGCTGATCTTTTAATGTAATCCCTCTTTATTCCAGGAATTGGGGCTTTAAGAACACCGAACATCCTGAGACTCCTAATAAAGTCGTGCAAGTTGGCAAAACAAGGTATAGAGTGGGAAGAATTTTGGTAAGGGACTTAGTATGATATTGTAATGAATGGGCTAGCATAAGGATGGATCACTGCCTACTACTGGATGCTCTGGAAACTGCTGAACTATGTGTCATTAATCCTGCAACTTCTAGAGCTACAAAGTTTTCTGCCTTCAAAGTAGGAGTAGCTGAGGGTTTTCCCAATGCTACTGTGAATTTCTGAGTGGTTTAGTATGAAGTATAGTGAAATGGAAGTTGCTGAGTGTTTATGGATTCATTACACTGGTGGCAGATGCAGGATCTGAATGCCCCAATTTTATTTTATTAGTTCCTTTTGCTGTATAGAGGTTTTAATGCTGCTAAGTATTTTCAGAAATGTGCAAAATATTCAAGTTTCTGATTAGTACTTTTTAGTCATCATTGAGATGTTATAAAACTGAAAATAATTGGTTTCACTATTTTTTTAAAATTGTCAATGAAAATATAATTTTTTAAATTAGATTTAAAAATTCTTCCATAATGTTTGTAACCAAAACATTGCAGTGTTGTGTTAGGGCCTGGGAACCTGACAGTGAAACTGAGTGATCAGGAGAGTGAAACTGACCAATCTAGTTTAACTGTCCCAGCTAAGTGAAATGAAAAAAAGTAAATAGCCCAGCTCGTGAAAAGTAAATTATATTTTTAAAATTCTTTCCATTTTGCATCCTGATACTGCAAGGAGTTTCACAGAGGATTGGGGCTTTATTAATCAAAGATGGTTAATAACATACATGAAAACTTTTTAAAAAAAGATACATGACCATATACTGCCCTTTTAATAGGCACTCTATATTGGGGCAGGAAGTCCTTTATTCTGCAACAATCTTGTTAAAATAAAATGAAGCTTTATGAATGACCTGCTTTAACAGACTCAATGGAACAATGGAACCCTGTGCCCTTGAAGAGACCTATTGACTTCAGTCAGACTGTACAGGTATAAATATATCTCCATTTATAAAATTGAAGGATGAGGGGCCTGAAATCAGCTCAAAATTTGCTCCACTGCCCATATTAGGCTCTGGATTCAAAGATGCACAGCAAAAAAAGAATACTCAAAGACAGGAGTGAGAGAGAGAGGATGAATCTGCTGAGAGAGAGAGAGAGAGGATGAATCTGCTGGGGCAGCACAGGGATTCAAGCACCCACATCTGAACCCAAACCTCTGGGACTCCAGGGGTTTTGATTTGGAACCAGAATCAAAAGGGCCTGGAGAAGTTTGGATTCAGGGATTTGAATCCCTACATGTTTTCCCTTTCAGATCTGGGGTTTTTGATTTGCCTCTCCTCTGCTGGATGGGTGGCTCCCCCAGCCCTACTCCAGGTAACTGTAATCTATCCCAAAATATCCTGTAATTTTCAGCAGTATAATAGTAAACAAGATGATAGCAATAACAACTGATTCCTGAACCCATTCCTCCCTGGCTGCAGCAGTACATAAGATTACACTGGGAGTTTTTCTTCAGCCATGTGGAGGAGGGGGAAAGCAGGGAGGGGGGAAAGGAGTCATTCTTATGTCTCCTAGCAACAAAAATGCTGTCACCTTGGCTACCAGACTGAGAAGTGAAAGGCAGTGTCAGAGAAGCTCACTTGCCTAGGAGCTGCAGCCAGGCAGGGAGGAGAATAAGACGGGTAGCAGCAGGTAGCAAATCTCCCCTGCACCCCCACCCCTGATAAACTACCGTACATTAGGAAGAGGCTTAGTGGGCATTGTCTGTCCCTTTCAGACTTTGATGTTTGTTCACTTTTCACAGCAATAAATTTGTGTGAAATTGTTTTCTTAAAACCACAAATTTGGGGTATTTGAAAAGGAGTGGGTGGGAGGCAGTGGGGAAGGGAAGAGAATATGGGGTGGGGCAAAGAAAGGAGCTTGGTATGGAAGGAAGCAGAGAAGAGATCTGGGGGTGGGAACAGCAGAAGCTGGAAAGAGGTGGGTGGAAGAAAGCTTTGGACAGCTGGAGGAGGGTAGAAGAGAGTTTGAGATGAGGTGCAGGGAAAAAGTTAGCTTCAAGTGGGATAAAAAAGGAAGAGAGCTTATGTAGCAGGGAAAAGAGGTCTTAATGTGGGCAGCATGGAAGAGGGAGAAGATAACTTGAGGTAGAGACATGTGAAGTGAGTTTGAAGAGAGCTGTTTCCTTCCAGCTGCCCTTTCTCTAGTCTAGATTTTCTCTAGTCTCCTGAATGGGAACTCTGTCGTGAAACTATTTTCCTAACTTTCTGTATGCAGGTAGCTAATACAAGCTCATTTATTGTAAGAAAAATATTGACCTAACCTATACATTTTAACAAACAAGAAACAATTTGACCAAATTTTACAATGAAGCCAACACAGACGCCAAGGCTCCTGAGGGTAAGTGAGTGATTTTATTGTTGGGGCTCTGAAGTATTCACAGTGAAATTTGAAAACCTTGAACACAATTGGCACTTTATCATTAAGGATTCTTCATGATCCTTACTGCTGGTTTACAGATCAGAGTGTTCAAAGAAGCTCCATGTGGTTAAATATTAATCATACGTTAGCCTCTGTAAAATATTCCCTCTGAAAAGGTAATATAGCTCAAGCATACTAAGTTAAAAAGATATTCATGTTTGGAATGGCTTTTATAGCATGTCAAGAGCTGCCTTAGCAGGAATATTCACTTTCCTACCAACTTCTGAAACTTGAAGGACGAACAAGCTCCTAATAAACGCTATTGTTTGTTAACTTTAAAAACAAACAAACAAACAAACAAAAAAAGCCAAAACATTCTGCAGTCTTTAATCAGGTGAAATTCCTGATAACTTCGGTGGAGTTTTGCTTGAATAAGAACCATGGAGTATGGCCCCAAACTATGATTTATCTTGTATATTGTGCGCTGAAGAATAGTCTGTGGAGGTCAATCAGCTTCCTTCTTTTATAAATCCCATTTATAAATGAGCTCTTCACAGGATATCAAAAAAGAGGGAATTTGATTGTCTGAATATAGTTTAGACTGTCTTCTTTGCTATAGCCACATGGATCAAGAGTCAATAGCCTCTTGCTACAAAATGTATCAAAGAAACATCCTATAGAAATAATAATACATTCTGGAAGTGTAATTACAACTAATTATACCTGCCCTTTTGATGGTGATTTAGTGCATTGGTCTTCAAATACAGTACACTTGAATGTTACATGTTTCTGGTATCCCTTACCCATCTGCTATAGTTGGGTTTTATGGCTCTTTTAAGGGATACAGACTTGGAAGAATCCAAACAATAGTTGTTTCAGTATGGTACTACAGTTTTCTGTGATCCTTTAATGTGCTTCCTAGCTCCAAATGGAATGTTACCTGGTTTATACACACACACACACATACATATATAAATTAGGGCTCTCAAGTGATTGATTAATTGCATTGTTAAATAATCATAGAATACCATTTATTTACATATTTTTGGATGGTTTCTACATTTTCAAATATAGTGATTTCAATTACAACAAAGAATACAAAGTGTACAGTGTTCACTTTATATTTACTTTTGATTACAAGTGTTTGCACTGTAAAAAAAGTATTTTTCAATTCACCAAATACAAGTACCATAGTATAATCTCTTTATCATGAAAGTTGAACTTACAAATGTAGAATTATGTGCGAAAAAACTGAATTCAAAAATAAAACAATGTAAAATTTTAGAGCCTGCAAGTCCACCATTCTTTGCTCTTAGTGTCGCTTAGCTCTTAGTGTCGCTTAGTGTCGCACCTCCTGAACTCTACACAAAGAAGAAATTCTAAGAGGGGGAAATGTACTGAGAAAATTCCAGATGGAATCTCTGAAAGCTATCTCAGCACATCATCCCCTCGGGGGGGCTGCTGAAGACATGTTTCTGTGACTTGGTAGATGTTCTGTCATCTGAACTGAAATCCTATGGGTTTTAGTGTACATGTGAAGAGCCCATCCCTCTACTCTGTTTTCTGTTCTGCTCCATCCTGGCAGCACAGCTTCCTTTGGAGCTGTAAAATTCTTGACTCCCTGGATTGAAATTGAAATAATTTTCAAACTCTAATTTCCTTTGCCCAGTAAAAGTGCTTTTTGCATTTCACTCAGCTTAAACAAAGATTAGTCAATTTCACTTTCTGGTATATATTCACTGTTCCAATGCTGCAATATTTAGTTCCTTCCAAACTTGCTAGAGCAAATATTTAAAGCGAAATAGTGTGGTGGCTGACTGGTTCAGGTGCTTGACTAGGATCATGAAGAGTGTGGGTTTGGGTCTTGTTTGATCCTGCAGTGAAATCTGCTTGTTGTTCATCTAGCCCCCAAATGGATATCTGATGCTTAGGAAAGTCAATAGACGTTGGAAGTCGTGCTGGCCACCTCACTTCCTTGTGGACCTCTTGGCTAATTGTGTGAGCCATCTGTGTCTTGAGGCAGACTTTGATAAACACTTCAATATTTTTTGTAACATATTTTTAATTAAATTTATATTTTGGAATATCAGTTTTTGCTCCAATTTTTATCCACAAGTGAAAGATGCCACCAAAGTCAGTTTTTTCTTTGAAATAGACACATTTCTCCAAGGGCTGTGAAGAGGTCAAATGACAGTATTGCCAGAAAACCTGGTTTGCTCTGAGTAAGAATATCAGTTTTCTCTTATGTTAGAATAGTTGCAACATACTATTCTTCTAAGAAAATCAAGTGACTCCATCCTTCATGAATAAAGTCCTTTGTCAAGCAATGCAGTTCAAAATCTTTTTTGTAAAACATATTTTTATTCTCTCTAGTCCCAAAATAATTCTGTGTATAATATGAGTCATTCCAAAGGGATACCAGAGTTACCACTTCTTCCAGCTTCAACCACAAGAGAACCCTCAGAACTGTATCAGGTATGTGTCATCTTTTCTCCCATATACAGCTTTTAAGGAGAGTACTGGAATGCCTGCAGGCATTGGATGTTTTCAGGTTTTAAGCAGATGTTGAGGTAAAAGGGCAGGATGGGCTACTAATCACGTTTCGGATTTATTTAACTCTCCCCCTTTCCAAATATTATATAATTATACAAGAGCCTAGTTACCTATGCTAGTTACATAACTGAAAACTCTTTTGTAAAGCTCTCAGATACCATGGTGATGGGCACGGTATAACAAACTGAATAGAATAGAGCCTATGAACTTTCAAAAGTGATTTTAGAGAGTATGAGGGCACTTTAACAGCAGTATGAATGCCTGTTTCCATACTGATAAGATTAACCACATCAATCATAAGAAAAACGCACAGCAGGAGTTGCAATCTGGTTTTATCTACCCTGTTTCCCCGAAAGTAAGACATCCTCCGAAAATAAGACGTACTTCCAGTTTTGCCTCTCGCTGTAATATAATGTAATGTAATTTTGGGAGCAAAAATTAATATAAGACACTGTCTTATTTTTGGGGAAACACGGTATTTTAAATTGGCCAATTGTATCGTTATCATTTTTTTCTAAAGCTCATGATAGACTGGGGAAGAAAAAAAGTTACATCAGTAACACAAATGGAAGGAAGTTATTTCATGGCTTAATACTCTGCCTTTCCAGAGGTCATATGGAGATGGCCAGCTGAGCAGACATGTTTAATTGCAGCTCCCAAAGGAATGGAAAGAGAAGTGAGGGAATGGAAGGCAGGATGTCAAGAATCTATTTAAAAAAGTTATTTTAAATTATTAAAAAGTGGATGCTAGTAATGGTGTCATGTAAAGGGAGGTGAAAAAGCAAATAGCTATGTTTTCATTGCATTATTTTATTAGGTGAGAAAAGGTTAGGCAGGATGAAATGTGAGAAGTGGAATATGCATTTAAAATGGGAGTTACAGAACCCATGATCTGAAGAGCATTCATACTCTATAGGCATGTGCATTTCCTCTCTCTGGGTATGAAAATACTACTACCTAATCCCATCCCACAGCCTTTATATATATGAGCTGTCCCATTAAAGTTGGGACGACAGGACATAAGTTTAACAGAGGGAACAATCTAGGTGTGGTGTTCTGTGCCATCTACTGGCACTTAGACCACTTAGAGATTAATGAGTCTGTCCTACACCATTAGCTAAGGGCCAGATGGCTTTTAGCTCATGCAGTAGAGCTTCATGCACTAAGTTCTAGAGATCCCAAATTTGATCCCACCTGCTGACGACCGTTGTTACACAAGCATTTAGGCATAAGTGTTGCAAACATTTCTTCTTCTCAACTGATTAACATAGTAGATCCCTTTATAGCACTGCTTGAAGTGGGCTTGAAGGGATAGAGAAGTGGGGAGGATGAGTTACAAAAAAGTAGGGGAAAAAAGAGAAGAAATGAAATGGAGATGGGGTAATATTAAAGACTATTAAATAATTTGTTGATGCATTTATTGATTGATAAGGCCCCATTGAAGACATGTAAAGTTACTTGTGTGTAAGTGTGGGCAGGATCAGGCTCTTAGAGCGATCTAGGATCAGGAGGATGTTATGAGAGGAGGAGACAATGTCTCCCAACCATAAGTGCTGACTCTGGATGCTCCATGGCTCAAGCACCCCGGGGAAAAAAATAGGGGGTGCTCAGCTCTCACCAGCCACAGCTGTTCAGTGTGGGCTGCCAATCAGCTGTTTGGCAGCTGGCAGAGGTACTCAGGGGAGGGTGCTGGGAGGGGCCGAAGTGGGGGCAGGAAGAGGTGGAGATGGGGCATCAGGGGATGGAGTGGGGAGAAGCAGAGCGAGGGTAGGACCTCAGGGTGGAGCAGAGGTGGAGCATCCACCGGGAAAAATAAGTCACCACCTCTGTCCCCAACTGTCATTCCCATGAGCCAGATTGGCTTGTTTGTAATATATGCTAGTCAGGCTGTGTGAAGTGACAGATTGTGTTCTTCAGAAGGGGGCAGCTAGATACAACTACATGATGTCGAATGTGGCATTTCCTGGCTGCTAGCAAGGGGACTGGTAAAGCACATCCTCCATGTCTGTGAAGGTAGCTCAGAAGCCCAGTAGTCAGTTCTTCGGGGGATACAAGCTGTAGCAGCTTTTTTCTGCTGCCAAAAGCCCAACATTATTTATTTTTTTCCACAACAGTTTACATTTCAGACACATTTTTAAATTATTCAATGAAGTTCCAATAATGACTGAAATAAGTTAAGAACACCATTCGTTTTTAAAAAAAAATTACCATATAAAGTCATATGACAAATGAGCTGTTCAGTCTAACTTACCATTGTTAGACTATATTATACATCAAGACAAAGCTGGAATAAATGTAAAAGCATCACTATGCTGGCTATAAATGAGCAATGAGGAAATAAAATATATACTTGAAGTTCCAACATGTTTGCATTGATATTTTATATATTCATGCAAAATGTTTCAATTTTGACAACTACATTTCAAATGGAAAACTACATTTGACAACTACATTTTCAAATGGAAAACTATTCCATCACAAAAAAATTTGACCAACTGTCTGATATGAATGTTGTCTTTAAAAATAAATATTTGTTTCTGGTTTACTACTCATTTGTGCATTGCATATGATTTTCAGCATGTTGTAAAAAATTGAAAGCAAAATAGGTTCATTTCACTAAGTTCACTGAAGTTGCACCAGGATATGGTTGAATCTGACTGTTTCAAGGGAGGGACCAAATGGCTCAGTGGTTTGCTCACCCACTTTCACCTGTAGGCTGGTGGTAACTACAGCTGAAGATGGTAACTACCAAAAGTTGATGGCAGTTCAGTGGGCTGCATGAAATAAGTTTAGCGTTTCTCAGTGACAAAACATCCATGTCACAGGAAACACTCCCAGAACTGATGCTGACCAACACTCTGGGTGGCTGGTTCAGCAGACTGACAGCAGGTTCATATGGTTATGGAGAGTGATGTGCCCTTGTTTTGTTCTGCTGAAGGATGAGACTAGCTGGCAGGGCAGTGTGGGGAAGCTTGCAGTGCTACTGCCTGCGCTGTCACTCGTCTCTAATTTCATTCTTCAAGCCTGGTAATCTGGAACTTTTCATGAGCATTATATAAACATACAGATTTTTTAAAATAGCAGTGAAAAATGTGAACTGGTGTTTGTGATGTGGTAGAGCCAAGAGTTTTAGGCAGACTTCAGGCTAAGAACTAGCACTTATTCTTTCTTGTGCTAGCTACAGGAAGACACTTCTTAGATAGCCCAGTGATTTAATAATATTACTATTTTTCAATTTCAGCTTGTCCTTAAGAACAGCCATTATCCTCCTTTGATGCAAAGAGTGTCATGGACTTTGGCAGTTCCATTTAAAGAACAACGTTATTACCGAAGCCCGAGTGATTCCATAGCTAATAACTACACACTTACTGCACGTGATTTAAAACTGAAAGATCTACATAAAATCATTCCCCCTGAAATGGCAAGAGCAACGCTGGGTTCAGCGAAGCAGAGAGCAGTCTCACCGCGTATCCATACTTGCATATATTAGCACATTTTCTAACGGTTCATTTGATCTCTGCATATTTAGTTAGCAGTACAAATCTGCAGTTACTGTATCCTGACCATTCTCTTCTTCTATTCATCTTTCTCGGATGAAGTTTGGGTATAAAATGGCCAGAGGTTTAGCCAGAGGTTTCGCCCATAGAACTATAGCAAGAAAGAGACCCATACCAGATTAGCTAATAGCTCCCACGTTCAGAGACTGGTAACCTCCGTATCCTGTATCCTAATCACCAGGCTCTTGGTTATTTTGAGGCAGGGTGGTATCATGTTTTATCACAAAAAAAATCTGAATGTGTTGTTTTCTTTTCAGTATGGACCAAAACCAAATTTCAAAACTTCAAAATTTTTCACAGACCAGAATTCTTATTTTCCAGCAAGTCATCAAAAGTAGTTAGTATCAACAGTAGACTGATTCCTTCATAATGTGCAGGGGCAACAGAATCCTTTCACTGACCTAAGCTCTCCTTCCTAGTGAAGAGCCTTGTATGGCATGCAAACACAAAGTCACAATAATTTAAAATCTGCTTTACATTTATCCACATTAAATTTCATTTGCCATTTTGTTGCCCAATCACTTAGTTTTGTGAGATCTTTTTGAAGTTCTTCACAGTCTGCTTTGGTCTTAACTATCTTGAGCAGCTCAGTATCATCTGCAAACTTTGCCACCTCACTGTTTACCCCTTCTTCAAATCATTTATGAATAAATTGAATATGATTGGTCCGAGGACTGACCCTTGGAGAACACCATTCGTTACCCCCTCTCCATTCTGAAAATTTACCCTTTGTTCCTTCCCTTTCTTCCCTGTCTTTTAACCAGTTCTCAATCCATGAAGGGATCTTCCCTCTTATCCCATGACAACTTAATTTATGTAAGAGCTTTTGGTAAGGGACCTTGTCAAAGGCTTTCTGGAAATCACGTATGCTATGTCCACTGGATCCCCCTTGTCCACATGTTGGTTGACCCCTTCAAAGAACTCTAATAGATTAGTAAAACATGATTTCCCTTTACAGTAACTATGTTAACTTTCCCCCCAACAATTTATGTTCTTCTATGTGTCTGACAATTTTATTCTTTACTATTGTTTCAACTAATTTGCCCAGTACTGACGTTAGACTTACCGGTCTTTAATTGCCAGGATCACCTCTAGAGCCCTTTTTAAATATTGGTGTTACATTAGCTATCTTCCAGTCATTGGGTACAGAAGCTGATTTAAAGGACAGGTTACAAACCATAGTTAATAGTTCTGCATGTACCATTTGAGTTCTTTCAGAACTTTTGGGTGTATGATATTTGGTCCTGGTGACTTGTTACTGTTCAGTTTATCATTTAATTCCCAAACCTCCTCTAGTAACACTTCAGTCTGTGACAATTTCTCAGATTTGTCACCTACAAAGGACGGCTCCCAAAGGTTTGGGAATCTCCCCAACATCCTCAGCTGTGAAGACTGAAGCAAAGAATTCAGTTAGTTTCTCTGCAACTACTTTATCATCTTTAAGTGCTCCTTTTGTATCTCGATCATCCAGGGGCCCCACTGGTTGTTTAGCAGGCTTCCTGCTTCTGATGTACTTAAAAAAAACATTTTATTACCTTTTAAGTTTTTGGCTAGCTGTTCTTCAAACTCCATTTTGGCTTTTTACACTTAATTTGGCAGTGTTTATGCTCCTTTTTATTTACCACACTAGGATTTGACTTTCACTTTTTAAAAGATGCCTTTATTATCTCTCACTGCTTCTTTTATATGGTTGATAAGACATGGTGGCTCTTTTTTAGTTCTTGGACTGTTTTTTAATTTGGGGTATACATTTAAATTGGGCCTTTATTATGGTGTCTTTGAAAAGTGTCCATGTGGCTTGCAGGGATTTCACTCAAGACATTGTACCTTTTAATTTCTTTAATACCTGTTTAACTAACCTCCTCGTTTTTGCATAGTTCCCCTTTCTGAAATTAAATGCCATAGTGTTGGGCTACAGAGGTGTTCTTTCCACCACAGGAATGTTAAATATTATATTATGGTCACTATTTCAAAGTGGTCCTGTATAGTGGTCCTGTATACCTCTTGGACCAGATCCTGCACTCCACTCAGGACTAAATCGAGAATTGCCTCTCTCCTTGTGGGTTCCTGTACCAGCTCCTCCAAGAAGCAGTCATTTAAAATATTGAGAAATTTTGTCTCTGCATTTCATCCTGAGGTGACATGTACCCAGTCAATATGGGGATAATTGAAATCCCCCACTATTACTGAGTTCTTTATTTTGATGGCCTTTTTAATTTCACTTAGCATTTCATTGTCACTACCATTGTCCTGCTCAGGTGGTCGATAATGGATCCCTATTGTGTTATTCTTATTAGAGCATGGAATTACTATTTGATTACTAAATTGCCTGTTCTGTGCTTCTGATATATTTTGTACCCTGGTATAATTGTGTCCCATTGATTGTCCTTACTCCACCAGGTTTCTGTAATACCTCTTATACCAACATCTTCCTTCAACACGAGGCACTCTAGTTCACCCATCTGATTATTTAGACTTCTGGCATTTTTGTACAAGCACTTTAAAAACTTGTCACTGTTTATTTGTCTTCCTTTTTCTGATGTGTCAGATTCTTTTTTATATAAATGTTTTCTCATCCGATCTGCCCATACTTTATCCTCTTCCATCCTCTCTTCCTGACTGAAGCCTAGAGAATCTCTGTCAGATTGGCTAAGGTTAAGCACACGCTGAATGCTTTCCTGAACCTCAATGCAGCAAGGTACTTCAGCATGTGTTTAAGTACCTTGCTGAATCAGGAACCTAGACCTCTATGTGCAGATTATATTTTCCTGTTATTTCATTGTCTGTTATAGTTAATTCATGTATCTCTGCTTTGCAATAACTTGAAATAACTTTATTATAAATTATTTTCTTGAATGATACTTATAGCTTCAAAAGAATTTGTACCTTCCGAGAAGAGGCTCAAATTTACACAGAGAAGTAAATGTGAATCTGATAGGTAATGTACCATAATTGATCATAAAGACATCGAGTGCTGAAATCAGTCTCAGAGTTAGAGCTCTGCAGTTTGACACACAATATCCTGGTGCTTTAATTTTTCTCTTAGTTTGGATGTAGTTACAATAAAATGTTATGTTTTTTTATAAAATCTGTTTGTGAAATTCCTACCTGAGCGAAGAGGGCCAGCAGTAAGCTTATGTGGCATTTTTTTTCTGGTCCTCTGCAGAGGGATGAATTTAACTTCTAGCATATAAGATGGCATTTAATGAATTGTGATAATGTTATTTAATGATAGCATTTAATGAATTGTGATAATGACCCATTTCCTGGGGTATGCATATATATAGGATATATTCACAGGCAGTAGTCACAAGACAACTAGAAATATGCTCTAATTACACTATCAGTTTTTCAAAGATACAGTACTTTTGGATAGTGGAAAAATTCTGGTTTCTTTTCTCCCAATTCATCTCCATGCCTGGCCATTACCTGTTCCCACCTTCCCCTGACTCTTCATCTGGTCTGTCTCCCATACGCTGGCCTCCAGTGGGTTCCCGTTTCTCCCCACCCTTTCCCCATGTTCCCTGACTCCCAATCACAATCTCCTTCCCTGGCTCCTTGTCCCTGGCTCCTTGTCCATCCAGTCCCAGTTTTCCTCTCCACTCCCCTGCTGCCAGCCTCCAGGCTCAGTCACAGCCCTGGTCTACACTTTCGGGGTCGGAAATCGACCTAACATACGCAACTTCAGCTACATTAATAGCGTAGCTGAAGTCGATGTATTCAGGTCGACTTACCTCGGCGTCTTCACGGCACTGAGTCGATTGCTGCTACTCCCCCATCGACTCCACCTGCGCCTCTCGCCGCGGTGGAGTTCTGGAGTCCCCCCACTTCCAGAGTCAACGGAAGAGCATTCAGGGATACACACACGATAAATTGATCCCCAAAAGATCGACCTCTACTCGCCGATCCGGCGGGTAGTGTAGACTTGGCCTTAGTCTTCCTCATCTGGGACCCTTGTCCCCAGGTTACTCTTTCCATCTTCTCCCTCCTCTTACCCCACAGATCTTCCCTCTGCTTTCAGTACAGGCTCCTGCAAGTGTTTGTGAGGGTCGGGGGGTGGAGGGGAGGGGAATTGGAGAGGTAATTGAGAGAACATGAGATAGAGACTCCCTGTTCTAAGTTCAGGTGCCTGGACCATCATGGCCATCAGGAGCCCAGAGCTGCAATTGCAGGGAAAGTTCTACTCAGCGCCTGGCTGGAACATGCCCAAGGCAGATGGAATCCGTGGGGAATTTATTTTCTAAAATCTAAGAAGTCTACTGCGGCTGTGTGAACTGCAATTTTTCAGTGGCTTATAACTCGGTTAAATTTAGGCAGATTGTAATGGAGACAGCAAAAAGGGAACATTTTTGACATAAAGGCCACCTTGTGCCACATTTCAAAACCCTGCTCCACGCACGAGGGCACTAGAGCTGTTCAAAGAAAAGATTATCAGATTGTAACATGAGTTAAAATACAAACCATAAAACATATTTTTCTTTAGTCTCATTCTTGGAAATGGCCGAACCACTTTGACTGTTGACTAAGTTGTGGTTAGTCCTGCTTTAAGCGGGGGGTTGGACTAGATGACCTCCCGAGGTCCCTTCCAATCCTGATATTCTATGATTCTGTGATTCTATGACTGTAATTATCCATAGGTAGTCAACCTCGGGTAGACACCTGTCATGGAAAATTTCAGCCTAAATGGTTAAAGTTTGGCAAAATTATACACAAATGGATCTGATGTAAAATGTCAGTCAACCTTAATAATAGGTGGTGCTACCAGTTTGCCTATAATAACATTACCCACTTTTCTCATTATAATTACCCATACATATTTTTAGGTTTTGTTTATTTTGATTTAAAAATAATTAAAAAGATGCCTAGCTAAAACACTAGGTGCCCCAACACACATTAACAATGCAATTTAAAAGTCTGCAGCATTAAAATGATCAGTCATCCCACTCTGAATGACCTATCAAACAGATCTCTTTTGCAGCATGCCCAGAAGTTGCTGCAAATTCGGACTATTTCATACTGGGGAATTGTGTATATATACCGTAAAATATATTGCCCATATCTGTAATATATTGGCTAGTTTTCATATTACAATGATAGGGAATAAGGCAGTATGTATATTGTTTACAATGAAGCAATTTGATGTATGGCTTTATTACATCTTCATGAATAGTTGAAGTACTGCAGAAAAGGCCATGTTCATCCTCAGCATAATGCCACTGGAAAACAGGGCATGAATTTGGCCAGAATGTTATGAGACTGCATCTCTGGTTGTAAGTATACTAAACTGGTGCCCTTTTGTTTCAGAACCACACCAACCCAACTGTACAGTTTAGATTCAAATTCATTATATTCAGATAAACATAGTCCAGAATTAGGCATCATATATTATTCAGACACCCAACCATTGACTCCAGAAGAACAGTTTGTTGTCATGCTCCAACATGAGGAGGAGATACATAAGCAAGAAGAGTCACCTTCGGAAAGCGATATAGAGGTATTAACTTCACTTTTTTAAGTTGAGAAAAGTGATGATAATCATAATCAGGAGTATGAATATGTACAGTTATGCCCACTTAAATTGGGCATAAATTCAGAAAAGAAGAAATTTTTTATGCACCAGACAAAGTATATATAAAAACTAAATAAAACAAACAGTGTTTAAATCTTTCTTTAATCCTAAATCTGCCTTCATTTCCTTCCCAATTGTTTCATTTTTCTTTGAATAGTTTCTCACACCTCAGTTGGTGTTCTCTAAGCCACTGGGTTGCATCTAAGTGCATCTAATCAAATTTGTAACCTCTCATATTGTTGGCTTGCATTTCAGATAGCGGCATTTTACTAAATTTTATTTGGTCCAGCCCAGGGCAATATATCTACGCAGATGGAACTACTTAAAAAAATTACATCAGACATTTGTGCTGGTTTAAAAGGAACTCAAGTTTGAAATAACCGAGGCACATGATTGTCCAAGAGCCCCTACCCCTGCGAAAAAGGTTGAGGAGATTAAAAAACAAACAACTCTGGGAAGTATTTAATCAAAGTCAGTAGTCTGTCTTAAAAGTTAATATAATAAGGATATTTTTCTTTTTACAGAGATATTGTTATTACATACATAATGGAATACAGAAAGACATGCTGGCACCCCAGGGTAAAGAAGTGAAAGACATGATTTTAAAGCATATTCCAAATCATTTTCTTACCAACCCAAATCTGGAGAAATTGCTTCATAGTTTAACAGAAGAGGTTCAGGATGACTACCACATCAGCCTCATGAAAAACATTGGTAAGAGGGCAAACCTCTCAATAGTTTTAGCAGATGCAGTGATTTTGCAATCCAAAAATAAAGGGCCTCATTTTTCTCTCAGCTCCACATGACTTACTCCTTTGAGGTCTCTGTAATCCAGGGGTCAGCAACCTTTCGGAAGTGGTGTGCCGAGTCTTCGTTTATTCACACTAATGTAAGGTTTTGCGTGCCAGTAATACATTTAAACATTTTTAGGTCTCTTTCTATAAGTCTGTAATATATAACTAAACTATTGTTGTATGTAAAGTAAATACAGTTTTAAAAATGTTTAAGAAGCTTCATTTAAAACTAAATTAAAATGCAGAGGCCCCCAGATCGGTGGCCAGGACCCAGGCAATGTGAGTGCCATTGAAAATTAGCTTGTGTGCAGCCTTTGACACATGTGCCATAGTTTGCCTACCGCTGATGTAATCACTCTAGATTTCCATGAAGATACAATCCATGATAATGCAACATTTAATTCCAGTTTCATCAAGTATTCTTATTTACTAAGCACCATAAGACTTCAGTTAATATAGAGTCAAATTCAGTAGACAAATAGTCCCTGGACTAGGGGTGGGCAAACATTTTGGTCCGAGGGCCACATCGGGGTTATAAAACTGTACGGAGGACCGGATAGAGCAGGCTGGCCTGGCCCCACTCCCCTATCTGCCTTCTCCCACTTCCCACCTCCCCCCAACTGCACCCCGTCAGAATCCCCAACCCTTCCAAACCCCCACCCTTGTTCCCTGACCGCCCTCTCCTGAGACCTCCCTGATCCTAATAACTCCCCAGGGTGCCGTGCTGATCCACAGGAGTGTACAGTCCCGCCCCCAAGAGTGCTGCTTGTGTGGCGGTGTGGCTCTGGGGGAGGGGAGACAGTAGGGGAGGAGCTAGCCTCCCTAGCCAGCAGCTCAGGGGCCGGGCAGGACTGTCCCACGGGCTGGATGTGGCCCACAGACCATAGTTTACCCACTCCTGCTCTGGGCACACTCTTCATCTGCAGTTTCCCATTCCTAATGCAGGCTCAAATCATATTAAGAAAGCATAGTTCTGCATAACCTGACAATATCATTCAATGAGACAAATTGATCTCTTACATGACTCCACTGAATTCCAGTGCTGTTACACCAGGATTCATAAAAGTCATGAGTTAAAGGTTTTCATTTAAATCATTACAGGATTAATGAGAATGTAACACATGGAACTGAAATAGGAAATTATTATAGGGTTAAGGTGCTTTTATGTTTGGGCATGTTCGACAAATAGAATAAGAAAATGAAAGAGCTGATATAGAAGATTAGAAGTATTGAAATTCACTAGTGTTCAGTTCCAGGAGATTGAGTGTGAGGGAAATGAGTTTGATAAAACAATGACCTTTCAAGAGTAGCTTTCTCTTCCAATTTCTTCTTTTTTTCCCAGTAGATTCATTATAATTCTCCAGCTGGACCTTGGGTTGGTAGCCCCAGGAGCCAATAGACTTTTGCTCTTGTCCAAGTGTAGCTGCTGAGTGGGGATCAGTTCAAAATATTCAACTGGAATTTCCACTTGGGCTTTCCTTACATTCTCTATTTTGCTAATGTTAATTGCTATGTTGTTTGAATAAGTTACATTGTAAGTTCTCCAGGACGGAGACCTTCCCATCTTTCAGCTATGTGTGTCACTAAAGTACCAGGTTTACTTATGTTTCTTTTCTGATCTCTATGATGGCAAATTAATCTGACTGACCAGGAAGTGCAGCTAATGAAAAAGGAGTTGATGGGGACAGTGATGTAGCTGGTGTCTCAAAACCTCTCACAGACATAGAGATCAAGAGCTGTGAAGTAGCCCAGTCAGCAAAGAGCTAGGCGTTGTCTTGACAGAAGCAGCTGTGGAAGGGAAGGAAATAAAGTGATTAGAACAGCTGATATTATGATATGCTAGTATGTTCTCCAGGAATGATTAAGACCTTGGGAGATATGATTGGGTGCAATGTCAGATTGTGTTTAAGCCAAGGAGAGCTCCATGTCAGATTCTCTTGTCATATGAGGCCACAGTGAAAAAGATGCTGTTTCAATTCTTCAGAATACTTTTCAGGCTCCTGAATGCACCAGGGATGTTTCAAAGGGTATTAGATGACCTAACCCACATTTTGAGAACTGAACACATCAATATTTAGATGACTTCCTTTGTTTCCATAAAACATGGGAGGAACATCTGGGGGAGCTTTTTAAGAAGTCAGGATTTAAACATGTGGGAAATAAATATCAGTTTTCTAGGAGTCACATCACCTTCCTAGGACATGTAGTAAGTGATAATGGGCTAGAGCCCCAACCTCAGAAACTTAACCTTACAAAGGACTGGACCTACAAACGTGGAGGACATACAGCAGTTTGTAGGTCTCTGCAGATTCTACAGGAGATTTGTAAAAAAAATTCACAGTTCAGGCAGCGCCATTACATCAGCTATGTGAGAACAACTTTTTCTGGATGGAGGAATGCCAAAAAGTCTTTGAGTCACTGAAGGAAGGACTTCTAATCCATACTGTGCTTAAATCCCCAGATCCATCTCATCCATTCACAGTATTCTGTGATGCCTCAAAGGTTTCTGTTGAACTTGCTTGTGAACAAATTGACAAGTTTGGTAGGTGCAGACTGGTGGCCTATAGAGATCGCAAGATAAACGAGAGGGAAACCAAGTGTTCATCTGTGAAACTGGAGTGTTTGGCTATTGTGGAGGCCCTCAAGGCCTATCGTTCCTCTTTAGTAGATACGGAATGCACAGACCACAGTGCCCCCTTACAAAGCACAACCCAGAAGGACGCTTGTGGAGATGGATTCACAAACTGTCAACAGTTGTCTGTGGAAGAGCTAAGAACAGAATCCAGATCGTCTGAGTCCAAGGCCTAGGTCTTTACCCATTGCTCTTCTCTTAGTTTGCTGACATAGTTAGTTAATAATGGTCTCAGATAAAATTTTACTACCAGGTTGTGTTAATTTAATTTTAAATACATGTAAGAGTAACCAAATTATATTGTGTAATGACACATGTTTGGTCTGGCACCAGTGTTCAGTAATGTGTATGTGTGGTTTTTAGCAATGCATAGTTTTACAATAATTTATATGATTTGTTGTAGTTGATTACATCTTGATGGATCCAGCTGAAAGAAAGAGACTCTTTATTGGAAATATCCCACGCTCTTTTCCTCAGAGAGTGATTCGTGCACCAGTCCCATGGCATAGCATTTACCAAGAAATAAAAAGCTGGAATGAAAATCATCTGTTCACTGTGAATCCAATGATGCCTATGTTACAATACCTTTGGTTTACTGAGTAAGATGTCTTGCTTACTGTATGTTGGTTAGAGTAATTCTTTGTACCATGATTTATTTAATGATTTTTTAGTTCTTACATTGCTATGTCATATGAACACAAGATATTACATTAAAAGCAAGAAACATTGACTCAGCAAGAAACTTATTGTTTCTTCTCATAGTAAGACACCATTTGAGACCTTAAGTACATGCTTGGGTGGCTAATCATTTCTGCTGCTGGGGTTGTTGCCGCTACATTTATCTTTTTAGTATGCTAGCTCAATCAGTCCCTATGGTAAAACACTCCACCCTTAACTTCGAACTCCTAGTCTAGATTTTCAAGTGACTAGTGATTTTTGGTGCTTCCATTTTTGGGTTCTCAACTTGACACCTGAACGGGGCCTGATTTGCAGAGCGTGGGCACTCCACTTTTCTGAAAATCAGACCCTTTAAGATGTCTCTGGTTGGTGATGCAAAATTACTAGCCACTTTTGAAAATAATGGGTCCCCTGTGGGGTTATATCAGATTTGTATGCTATTGCAGCTTTGTTATTGTATTTAAGTAACATTGCATTTTGTGGTCAGGAATCTAATCTACTGATTTGTGACTTACAGAACATTGCAAACTGGGACATGTATCATATTAGGCACTGAACCTCAGTGTTCAAAAGCTGACCAGATTTTGAGTTTTTCTTCCCACAGTTTAACCAAAATGCACACTTATATCTACTTCTGTTAGTGAGCACTGGAAGAGAAGAAACTCTGTCACTCTGCATGTTCATCTTTGGATGACTGGAATAATGAATCTGACAATGAAATGAACCAAATCATTTTAGGAAAAAGTTATTTTGATATGAAAAAGACAAATACAAAATGAAATTCACTGAGGCCTGAAAGTCTGCTGATAGTAAAAATGAATCAGAAACCTGTAGGGCAATTTAGGAAAGAAACAAGTTGCATCAGTGAAAAAAAGTATTCACATTTTTAACTACACATAAGGGCCTCCTGATTGTATCGCATTAATTTTATTTTAAATTAAACTAATCACAGCTATCTGAGTGTTATGTTTTATTTTCCAAAGGTTTAGTGACCTAAGGTTTGTTCGTACAAAAGAAATGCTGTCAGGTGATCTGCCACTGCTGCCCAGTGAATTTGAAGACTTAGTTCGAAGACATTGTATGGAAGCACATGACATTCTTCAGAACAAGTCAGTACTGTACATATGAATATTAGATTAATAGAATATTCTTAGAGTAGATATGTACAAGTAACTGGAATCGGGAAATGCACCCAAATGTGCATCTTCATTTGTTCCTACAAAACTCAGTGTTTACTTGTGCAGTTATATAAGTGCTAAATATTATCACTGACCCATATCCTTCCATCTTCATGCAAACAAAATTGAGATTTTTTTTAATGAAACCCCAGAAAAGCTATCATAATTTTGCAAAAGTAAGGACTGCATTATGTGGCCGATTGTATTATTCTATTTTCAATATTATTATATTATTATCACTAGCTGCATGCACAAAAGAGTAGTTTGGATGCACAATTTACTGGGTTTTTACTTATCCAAAAAGTATGCTCAATGATCAGTGATCATTGACTCCATGTCTAGTTGGCAGCTGGTATCAAATGGAGTGCCCCAAGGAGTGCCTACAAATTCTGCTTGAGCCCTGTACTTCTCAGAAAGTTCACAGGAAAGATATTGAGCAGCTCAGCCTCATGACTGTGCTACTGCGCAAATCCCAGAGCCGCCAGTGTTTGAGGTTTTTAAATTCATTTTAAATTATTAAAAATTATAGAGGGGCTGAGCAGCTTATTAAAAACAAGTGTTAAACTTGGATGACCCTGACCACGCCCACAGGGTCATCAGGTTCACACTGGTAAAGCTCCAGATCCAGCAAAGCACTTGAATGGGTCCTTAACATTAACTACATGTGCAGGCCTCTGAAATTTGAATCAAGACCCAGGGGAAGAGGTAAAGGACCTGAGTCTTGATAGCTGTTGTCAAACACTGGTGCAAATTCAGCTAAATTCAGATAAGACAAAACCTTATCCTGCCTCTTCTTTCCCACATTCTCTTCCCTTTTTATCTGTCTTCCTTCCCCTTTGTTCTGTCTCTTTCATTCCTTAGCTCCCTATTCATCTCCCTTTCAGACTGCCTCCTCTGTTCCTGTTCTCCTGCAGTCACCCAAAAATGTCCTTCCATCCCTTGAGATATGTCATGTCATAGACACCTATATCAGCTCCCCAACCTCCACTGAGGCTCCAGGCATAGGTCAGTGGAATTGGTGTCAAGAGTCATTTCACACAGGGGTGCCATGAATTTGCTATAGTGGTTTTTATAAGTTTAAATTATTATTTTTTCTTTTTGGATACTCTTAAAAATAATATTTATAAAAATCCAGCTGAGGGGATTGAAAACTGTATCACATTGAAAATAGTCATGCTAGACCAAACTCTAGTTATTTGGTTTTGTGTTGGTAGTGCGTAGTCTATGATTATATGTTGAAGACAGCACTGTGGGACCCCCTTTCCTCCAAAAGTAGGCACCCCCATCTCAAGCAATCACTATCTTCAAGGTTTTTGGCCCAACTTTGTTTGACTTTTAGTTAAAGACCAGTCTCCTACACAACTGAGTTTTGCTGGTCCCTTGGGTGACTGCTTAGTGCAGGTTTCATTACATACAGCACATTAAGTCTATAGGGTTTTTTAATGTTCTGTGCTTTGTGTTTTATTGTAGGTGGATCCCAACTTGTGCATCCCTCTTTATTGATCAGAAAGAGATGTGGCTTCATTTGGCACCCCAGAGTGACTATGATTCCCCTAAGCAAATTGAAGAGTATTTTGCTTCTGTTGCAAATCTCATGTCATTACAGCTACGTGAGATGGTTATTAACTCTTTGGAAGACCTCCTAGCATTTTTTATGATACACAAGGTATATAGAATGAAGTGGGTTGCTGCTGTTTCTTTTCATTGTGATGTAGAAATAGGAATCTATACATTCTTCAAATCAAATACCTTTTCAGGGGTAAATGCCCAGGCTTCCTCCTGCCTTCCAATCTTATGACCTGATTCTGTAAACCCTCGCTGGTATTCAGTAGGACTTCTTGTGTGATCAAGATCTAGCAAAGTACTTCAGCACATGTTTAACTTTAAGCATGTAAGTAGTTCCATTGAAGTCAAAAGTACTTCAGTGCTTTGCTAATTCTGTCCCATAAAATCCTATGTGTTTATGGGTAACAACTATTTAATAATATATGCGGTGCATATGAGTGCCTATCATTTCTTCCCTTCAGTGACATGGTTGTGTCAGTAGTTAAGTATCACCCAGGATCTGCTATAATCAGCTACGCAAAACATTTGTAAATAGCACAAATTTATCTGGATTATGGCAGACAGCCACAGAAGCATATTGACAAAGTGTGGAGCTTCACCTGCCTTGTACTAAGTGCTGCATCTGGAGGAGAATGATTTATGATTTGTACTGAAGTAGCTCCTAGATGAGGCCCCACATTGTGCCAGGTGCTATGCAAGCAATTGGGATGCAAACAAAATAATTAAAAGTTAAATAATTAAAAATGATTATCACTCATTAGGGGTTTGATTCTGTGAGGTGATCAGGGGCCGGGGGTGCTCAGTACCTTGAGAGATCAGGCTCCAGATCAGGATGAACATACTCGTGGTGCAGTGCATTAAAAAGATCTCTGTTTATGTATGGTTTAAGATGAGCAGCCGTGTTAGTCTGTATCCGTAAATAAAATGAGGAAGACTTTGTAGCACCTTAGAGACTAACCAGTTTATTTCAGCATAAGCTTTCGTGGGCTATAGCTCACTTCATCGGATGCATAGAATGGAACAGAAGTAAAATGCATTTATACACACAGAAAGAAAGAAAGAAAAAGTTGTTTATGTATGGGATTTTAAGTCATTTCAAAATTACTTTTGAGTTGTGCATGTTATATTTAATTAGTTCCGTATTTATTGTTTTTGTGCTTTTTTCCCTTGAGGATGGGAATGACTTTGGAGAACCATATCAAGAAATGCAATTCTTTGTCCCTCAAATACTAATAATCAAACTCAATGTGGAGGAACCCAAAATTGTGTTTCAGCCACTTTGGAAAGATTGTTGGAATTTAATCTACTGCTGCTTCATGGAGATCCTGAGGAGTTCGGAGGGACTTCTGAAGGTACAGGGTAAAAGAAGGGAGATGGGCTGTATTGTGGAGAGAATTCTGCATGTGGAATGAAACCTACAAGTCAACCTTCAGCTAATAAAGTGATGAGTGTGTGTAACGGGGTCACCACTCACCCCCGCGGCGCCTCCCGCTGGTCGTCTGGGGAATCAGCTCCTTCAGCGTCCAGAGCGCCCTCCGCAGATTGATGCCCCGCTCCTTTGCTGGCCCCGTGTCCCTCCCGGACCCCGGTGCCCTCCAACTGTGGGTGCTGCACCCCTGTAGTACCCCCTTGGTGTGAGGGTTTCCCCTCCCTGGGGGAACCCTCTACCCCCTATTCCCACCTCGCCTCAGAGTGTGCCACTGTCAGTCACCACTTGCCCCCGCTCACTGGGACGGACTGCAGTATCATGGCTTCTCATCACAGGCAAGGAGGGTTGGCCTGCTGCTGCTATCTCCAGCCCTAGGCTACCCCCTGCAACCCTGGTAGTTCTGGGTCGGACCTTGTATCAGGCCCGGAGCTCGTGGCTAGAGCCCACCCAGCTCCTTCTGCCCTGCCCCAGCTCTGCCCTAACCCAGGTACCTGGCTCAGCTCCTGCAGCTAGGCCTGTCTCCCTCTGAATGCAGAGGAGACTCTTTTCCCCCTCTCTGAGGAGACTGTCTCCCCTGCCTCTCTGCCTCCCAGCCCTTATATCCTGGCTGGGAGTGTTTGGGGCGTGGCCGCCCAGCTGGGCCTAATGCCCAATCAGGCAAAGCCTGCTGGCTCCCAGCCTTAACCCCCTTCCGGGCTATTTCAAACCCCTTTTGGGGCTTTTCCAAGCCCCTTCTGGTAGGGGGTGGGTGGTCACCCCGCCACAGTGTGGTATAAAAACTCTGATACAGAAGACAGAGTTATGTATCAGTAGCTGGGTAAGCCTTAGTGATTATAGAGAGAACATAGAAAGTATTCCTGCTCACATCCAAGCTGCTTTATTGCTTTGGTTTGATCTCATGGACAGTTCAGAAACAAAGATTATGTGTTGTCAAGTGAAAGCTATTCCAACAGTACAAATAATTATTACCTCTGCGCTCTGCTAATTTTCTTACAATATAACAATTTTTTCTACAGCTGTTCTAAGTGGGAACACTTTATTTTTTATAACAATTAGAAAAGTGCAAATGATCTGATTATGTTTTCCTATTTATTCCATTCTATTATATAAAAGTGTCCTCTGTGGTTCTTTAATGTTCCTAAGTAAAATATTCATAGTCGGCCCAATTTTAAACATAGGCTCCAACAAAGCATCAGAATCTCGCATTGGAGTGCTCAAATCAGTATTTAGGAATGTAAATGTCAATACCTAAAAGCATATTGGATGCCACTGAATGCCTGTTCAAGTGCCTAAATATGTGATATTTGAACTCCAGTGGTCCAGTTAGTATTCTGAGCTTACTCCTAACTATAGTCCTGTTTCAGCAAAGCATCAAAGTATATTCCTAAAGTGCGTGTTTAATCGCTTTGCTGAAGTAGGGCCAGTGTAGTGCAGGATGCTGTTTCTGCCAGATCACGGGATAGGTAGAATTCTATACTTCTAGCCATGGTGTGAAATGCCCTTGCTTTTCCTGTAGTATGCTCTCTTTGTGTTGTGGGCTTCCTTCTAGGTAGAAATGCAACTCTTTCCAGAATTAATAAAAGATGACCCCACCCTTCGTACAGTGAAAAAGGATGAATCTTTGGTTTCAGAATATGTGAACAAAACTGCCAGGATATTTGACAGCAACGTGGTTGGTCCACAGAAGTAAGTTTTTGCTTTTAACTTTGATGCTTATCAAGATGACCAGCGTGTTAAGGCGGTGTCCGTGTCATTTTTGCATGTTTACTTCCCATTGCCATGAAGCCAAATTTTGGGATCTTGTGTTTGATTTACGTTCTGTTGTGTTTAAGGTACTTAAATGTGTACAAGAAATACAGTGATCTTTTGAACAATAATGCAGAACAAGAAATTACTGATTTTTTGAAGGAAAGCCATTCTCTAGAGGATTTCACTAAGGTAACATCTAACAGTATTATTATTACTAAGCACTCATACAACAGTCAACATTTACATGGCAGTTTACAGACACAGATCACAACAAGTTTTCCACCCCATGCTTTCTAGTCTAAGAGCTTGATTCACCCTTGTAGGTACGGGGGGAGGGGACAATTTACATCCCCCCTTGCCTGTAGGGCAGCTGTGCTAGGTTATGCTGGGGAGGCAATGCTATGTTCCATGCAGAGTCCCACTGAAGGAGGCTGTCCAGAATGTGTGCACATCCTCTCTTTATCCCTCCACTCCGCTCACCTTAGCCAAGCCCACTCACTTTCTATGCTGCTTCTGCTGGGCTGGGGTCCTGGCTGAGTGCAGTTTTTGCAGGAAACTTTTGCCATGGCATCCATGTGAACTTTTCATTGTTGCGGGCCTCCCTCTGGTTTCTGGGGTTACAAGTGATTTGAGACCTAAATGGGTAAACATGGATTGTTATTTCAGTTTAAAATATATTACCCACCTGGTGGCTGACAGATAATTCTTTGCCCTCGTGTAGCTTTTCCCATCTGTAGAGTCTAAGGAAACTAACAGGATTATTCTTTTCCCTTTTGTAGAAGATTGACAGTTTAACAAAACTGAAAAAAGAAATAGCCTCCATGCATGTCACTGTCCCTCTCGCCATGTTCTGCCTGGATGCTTTAAAGCTGAATGAGGAGCTTTGCAATCGGGCTCAAACACTTAAAAATAAGCTGATTGAGTTTGAAGTGGATGAAAACAGGGAGTTAAATAAGAGGTACACCTATGTGAGAATGCATGACTATCACTAGATGTGTGCGTTGATGCTGTATATCAGTGCCTGTGTAGATTCCTGAGATGAATTTTATTCATCTGCTGGATTTTAACAGGTATACCCATAGGTTTCTGTAAATTAACACAGAATATCACTGGGTTGCAAGGACTCCATGTTCTGTATGTAAAGTTGACCTGAAATGTTCTTTAAATGATTTTTTTTTAAGTTCCTGAGTTAGGTTATACCTGGATAGATCTGAAAATCACAATGAAAATATTTAACAATTAATTCCTTTTTTTTTTACTGACTTGTTAGAAGTTAAGGGTTCTGTGTTTCCTTTGCAAGAATTAATGCCCACTTAAAGCAGGGTAAGGACCACAGTTTCCTGTTCTGCATATTGAGATGTCTTCTGCAAGAAAGACACAGGCCCTGAACTCCAGTTTTAGCCAGTAAAAAGTTTATTTTACTATGAATTTAGCCTTAATCTACAGGTATAATTGTGCTTCACTTGAAAGAAATCCCTTTTCTCGTGAGTAAATATGGATGTTTACTCTTGGAATTGGGTTGTACTTGAAATGTCTTGAGTATTGTGCATGTATGAATAACAAAAGTGCTTTGTTCAAACCTGAAACAAGAAAACAAGTCTTTTTTGCGTCTGTATTTTTCCCATTTTTGTCCATGTTCATTTTGGGGGGGATAGTTTGAGGATCTCTAGGTAAATGTTACCTTTTTGCCTAAATTTCATGCAGGATGCTTAGTTCTGTAGATGTCAGGAGAATAAGTGAGCTTCTGATTTCTGCACTTAAGGATGCCTCTGTATGTAAGAGTTCAGCTCTTGAAACAGAACATTCTAAATCTGTGGGAGGGAGCAGTTAACTTAGTCTTGGAGTACGCTGTGTGGGGAAGGGTCGACCTAAGATACACCAACTTCAGTTACGCTATCTTAGGTCGACTTACCTGGCCATCCACACGGCGGCGAGTCAACCGTGGCTGCTCCCCTGCCGACTCCGCTTCTGTGTCTCACGGAGGTGGAATTCAGGAGTCGACAGGAGAGTGCTTGGGGATCGATTTTTATCGCGTCTACACTAGACATAGTAAACCAATCCCTGATAGATCCCTTGTGTTAGCAGTGGCAATTTAATGCCAATTTAACAAGCATTCTATTGTATGGATTTATCAGTCCTTGAAAGAGTGGTAGGATGTTGGAATTGGATGCCCTTAATTATTGCATGTCTGTTATGTGTATTAATGAGAATATCTTGTTTGTAAAGATGCATTAGTATCCTTTGACATGCAATCTGCATTAATGAGATCATTCACCAGTCTTCATTAATAATCATAATTATGTGTCTGCTTTCTTTTTTGTTGTAGCATTTGCAATCAATACAACATAATTGCAGATAAAGTCAGTGAGGTTCCTTTGAATACTGAAGAGCTGGTACAGCTTACGGCATACTTAAAAAAAGCCAGTGAAGTTACTGTTTTTAAGCTGAGACGTCAGGTCTCTGAAGCAGCCTACAGACTGGAATTCTTGATGGACTATGCTGATCTGCCTTGTATGTTTAAATAAATGATATATAAAAGTGTCCCTGGCTAAAACGTGTATACGTATGTCTGCCTACACACACACATAATGAAAGGTTCCAAAAACAGGCAAATGGCAAGACAAAAGGATTTCCCAGAGGGAAAAGATGTGTGTGTAAATGCAGGAATATTCCCCCTCCCCTGCCTTGCCCACACAGTCTTCCTTCTCTATGATCTCTCTCTGAGAGATCCATGAATTGAGAACTCTTTCAGAGAATTTTTATAGTATGTGCAATGATTCAACTAACATTCTTCACCACTCTTTTGGCAAAATTAAGTAGCCTGGGGTGTTATTTATTAAAGATATTTCTGTCAGTTTAATAAATTGCTGCAAGGGTTTTGAGGGTAATCTGAAAATAGTTTAGAAATGAAATGAAAATGAAAATCAGTGCACATCTAAGGGCTTGTCTATGCCTGGACATTTAGGACACTCTTATTCTCTAGGATAAGAATACCTTTCTCTGATTTAGCTTATTCCACTTAGCTAAATTATACCAAATAGCTATAGCAGAACTGTTATTTGGAATAGCTATGCTGGTCAATTTCTCTCATATAGTCAAGGTTTCATGCTAGGCCTGATTTTGAGACCAGATTGGTCTGTAGTTTTACTCCCACAAAATTACAAGTGAAAACAATTGCAAATGCAAAATGAAACCCTAGATTATTTGTGCTTGTAACATTCCACTCACCAAAAAATGGATGCCACTTTTTAAAAGATATGTCACTTTTTCCTAAATGTAGTCTGAACTGTTCTGCTAACTCTTCATAATGATTACTTTGGTACATCACTGCTCGAAGGATAATTTCCAAAATGTTTTTTTTTTTAATTGTAGCTGAGGACATAAAGCTGAATAGTACTGTTTTTTACTGGCCGGACCAGATTGAGATCATCTTTGAAAATAGCAGAGCCCAATTGTTTAGCAGGAGAGATCATGCAGAGGTTTCTCTGGTTAAAAGGTATGCTATTAAAACAGGACATTCCCTTGAACTAGGAGTTTAAACTTAATTAAGCCAGAGAAATGAAAAGGCTTGGGACCAACAAAAAATGAGGTACTATCAAGTCAATGGAACTGGTAGTGGATGGAAAATCTGTCTTTTAGTATTGTGAGGTTTTGAACCATGTTTCAGAAAAATATCACTAAGCAGGATGGGCTAGATATTTCCCCTATCCCTGAATAAGTCTAATGGGTGGAAGGAAGGATGGTGCTAGGATTTTCATAATTTCATCCCATTGTTCCTAATTACATCCCCATATACTATGCTAAAATTTTATGTTCTTTCCTTAATGTACATGATTAGTAAAAGGCAGCAAGGACTAGTCGACTGAGAATGGGACTAAATTTTAAAATGAGTCCTGAGTTCTAATCCTGTCTCTAGCACTAATTTACTGCATGGATATGGGCAAATTAATTAATCTTTGTTTCTCAGTTTCCTCATCTGTGAAATGGGAACCTCACATGGCTGTTGTAAGGATTAATTAATTAATTCGTGTATATTTTCAGGGGCATCTTTACTTACAAATCCTAAATTTTGAGGTTAGATTTCACTTGATGATACTCTTTGTAATGTAAAAAATAACCAAAAGTCTGAAAAATGTAACATTACTGAGCTGTCGTTGACTCTAATTAGGTGTGCCCAGTTTGAGGCATTACTTGAAAGTTATTTCAAAGAAGTAGAAAGTTACAAGAAACGGGATGTTATGACCATGGAAGAAATGAAGAATAATGTTGAGAAATTTAATGAGTTGGCTAAGAATCTGGATAATGCACTTGTGGAATTCGAGGCAAGTAATTATCACCTGGCTTAAGTGAAAAAAATATTTGTAATGTGTGTTAGGTAAGATAGATGCTTAGGTTCATGTCCTGTTTTTCATGTTATAGGCACATATCTTGGAGTTGGTTTTGAATAATTTTCCCAAGTTATCAGACATCTATTGCCAATATCCTGCCATTTCCATTACTATTGCTGTTTATTAGAGTTGTTTTGAAAAACTGGACGCTCTTGACAAAAAATTTAATCAGAAATTCATTTCTTTGGGGTTATTTTGGTCAACATTTTGAATTTTATATTTTTTCTATACCTGCATTGTCCCCTCTCCTCAAATCTGGATCCTTGTGAAGACAGGGCTTACTCAGTGTCAAGGAATAGAGGGAGAAACATGCAGAGATGGCTCTTGTCTCTGAACATGGCCTCTAAAACACAGGGCTAGGACTCAAAAGTTCTAAATTCAGTTTCTTGCTCTGCCACAGATTTCCCGTGTGACTGTGGGTAAGTCATTTAATCTCCTTTTGCTTCAGCTCCTCACCTATAATTTTCTCCCAGCCTTTCTCTCTCTTGTTTATGTTGATTGTAAGCTCTTTGGGGCAAGTTCATGGTCTCTTACTGTGTACATGTACAGCACCTACCATCTGGTCTTGCTTGGAGACTTTGAGTGCTATTGTAATGAAAATGAATATAAATAATAATCATAATGGATAAAATTTACCAATGTGCTTAAGTGACAAAGGGTCCTAAGTATGCATGTTACTTTTGAAAATGGGAGTTAAGCTCCTGTGTCTCATTGAAAGTCAATGATATTTTGGCTCCTATATCTCTGTCATTTTTTAAATGGGATTTAAAGTCAATAGGGTCAGATTTTTCAAAGGTATTTAGGCACCTAAAGAGGTTGATAGGTGCCTAATGGGATTTTCAAAAGCCCCTTGGTGCCTTACTCCATGTAGTTGTTTAAATATCTTTAAATATCTGACTCTTAAGCCCTATTAAAAATGTTACCCAGTGTTCCATAATAGGATACTTACATAACAATTGGACTTCTTAATGGAAATATTTTTTTCTTAAAGGCTATTAATAAAGAAGAAGAGTTACTTGAGCGGGAAAAGAGCCAGTTTCCTCTACTGCAAACTGTAATTGTAAATAAACAACCCTTTGAGCAACTTTGGGTAACAGCTTACAATTTCCATACTAAGTCTGAGGAATGGATGAATGGTGAGGACAAGAACTGGATGAAATATTTCTCACAAAAAGTTTATGTGATGAAATTTACCAATTTTGAGTTGGCAGAACTTCTGTAGAATTCTGTAGAATTACAGCCAGCGATGTCTTGAGAAGCAGCTGGGACCAAAGCCCTGCGTTTCTAAGATTGAATCTGTTTGTGATATTGATTTGCTGTGTGGTCTAGGACAGAGGTTCTCAAACCGTGGTCTGGGGAGCTCCATTCAGGTGGTCCGCGGATAGTTCCTTCGAAGGTGCGCGCCTGGGCAGCTGCACAAAAGAGAATGAAGGGCCACCCACCTAATTAGTGGAGCCATGCAGGCATGGCTCCCCTAATTAAGTGCCTGGATCCTGAAGAAGACGCACATGTCATGTGAGGTGGTGGCCTTGGGAGCCTATAGGGGGTAGATGGGCCAGGGCAGTGGGGTGAGAAGAGGTGGTGGGGAGAATTTGGGATGTGCAGGGCTGCCAGAGAAAGAGGCTACTTCCAGCTCCAGGGCTGTAGCTGCTGGGGAAAGACGGCCCTTCTTCTCAGACTCAGCTCTGTGGCTGCTGCCGCAGTGGGGGAAAAGAGGGGGAAAAAACCTCACTCCTTCCCAACTCCAGCTTGGGGGCTTCCATGGTGGGGGAGAGGGCACATCCATCGCATTAGGAAGGTAAGACGACTGATATGAGAATATGAGTTGTGTGCTTTTATTTGTAGAACCAAAAAAGTTGTTTTTATATTGCGCTTTTATCCAAAATGCTTTACAATCGTTAGCTAACTGTACAAACATTTGGAAAGATCATTAAGTGGTCCACCGAGACCCTCAGCAATTTTCAAGTGGTCCATGAAAAAAAGTTTGAGAGCTGCTGGTCAAGGGCAAGTCACTTAATTGCTCTGCATCTGTGTCCCTCTCTATAAAATGAGAATGCAACTACTTACTTACTGAGCTGGTGCAGATGTTGCAAAGATTAATTAGTGGCTGTGTATAAACCATTTTGAAGCGGTAAAGCACTGTATATACATGCTAAGTATAATTATGGGCCTGGACCTGGTGTTATTTTAAAGTAGTTTTCAGGAATTTATCTTGTTTGCACATTTTCCTTAAAGGAGAATGGTAACAAATACCTATAAATGAATCTTTTTAGTAATAACTTGGCACTGAGATCTCCTTGCTTCTTTTTTCTAATTATACATGCAGGATCTCTCCAGGACTTGAATTCTGAAGAAATTACTGAGGAAATTGGAAATATGTGGAGGACAATGTATAAACTAACTAAGACTCTTGCAGACCTGCCTGGACCTAGACGCTTAGCAGAAAATGTGAAATTTAAACTTGACAAGTTTAAGCAGCATCTTCCCATCCTGTCTATTGCCTGCAATCGTGGAATGAAGGACAGACATTGGGAGCAGGTGCAATAGAAATACATTTAAAACAATGAAAACATTCTACCAGAATAAGGAAATCCACTCAAAATTTACCACATGATGGTCCAATATTGAAATCCTTAAGGGTGCAGGCAAAACTTCCTGTGACAACGTAGGAGTTTGGCCTGCGGGTAAAACTACAGAGCTGGGGGAAACTACATTGGTGTTTCTTTAATTTTTTTATCTTGCCTGTTACTTGATAAACCCTGGTTACAAATTTATGTGATGATTTTACTCATTTTATCACTCATTTTCAGATCAGTGAAATAGTAGGATATGAAATAAGACCTGATGAAAGTACTTGCCTTCTAAACATGTTGGAATATGGATTATCAAAGTACATTGAAAAGTAAGAAATACATCCTAAATCTAATTCCTTAAAAGCAGCCATTATATTTTATATGATTTCATAATCAGATACCAAATTCTAGTGCATTGAGGCTTGCTGTATGATTATATTATTATTACTATTATTATTATTTTAGAGCTTTCCAGGCCTTTCAAATTTTCACTGCTGAACTTTATCACTAAGGATGGCACTTTCAAAAGTGCCTAAAGAACACAAGCACCACTGAAAAAAATTGGGGCTTATGTATTTAAATGACTTTACTTCACAACCCCACAACCCCAAATAAAGTGACCTGGTAGCAAGTGTAAAAAATTGGGATTTGGGGGTGGGGGGATAGTGGGTGCCTCTGTAAGAAAAAGCCCCCAAAATCAGGACTATAAAATTGAGACATGTAAGAATATAAGAATGGCTGTACTGGGTCAGATGAAAGGTCCATCCAGCCCAGTATCCTGTCTACGGACAGTGGCCAATGCCAGGTGCCCCGGAATGAGTGAACCTAACAAGTAATGATCAAGTGATCTCTCTCCTGCCGTCCATCACCACCCTCTAACAAACAGAGGGTAGGGACACCATTCCTTACTCACCCTGGCTAATAGACATTAATGCACTTAACCTCCATGAATTTATCTAGTTCTCTTTTAAACTCTGTTATATTCCTAGCTTTCACAATCTCATCAGGCAAGGAGTTCCACAGGTTGACTGTGTGCTGTGTGAAGAAGAAATTCCTTTTATTTATTTTAAACCTGCTGCCCATTAATTTCATCTGGTCACGCACCCCCAAATCTCTACAAAGTTTTAATTTACAGTAGACTCTCGATTATCCAGGGTTGGGGTAACCAGGATGTGGATTAACCAGGATGTCAAAAAAAAAAACCAGTAACTCACAGGGCCAGCTTTGGCTTTGTTGCCACCCCAAGCACACACACAAAAAACCCCCACCAGGGCCCAGGGCAGTCAGTGAACCAACACCCTCTTCTCCCCGGCGCAGGGTGGCTGGTGAACCAATGCCCCCCTCCCCATATTTCCTATGGATGGTGATTATCCGGGATTTTATTAACCAGGATTAATTTTTTCCCTATCATCCTGGATAATCGAGAGTCTACTGTACAACCAAGCAGCAGCATGATATCGTAGTGATTATCAGCAATAACTTGATTAATTTGAAAATGTAAATTAAAAAATCCTTATTTTATCAACCACAATTGATTAATAACATAGTAAAAGCATCCTGGCTGATTAATAACTTAGATTAGTTAATAATTAAATCACAAAGTGTTTTAATATCATGTGCTGCAAAGAGTCACAGAGATACATTAATGAGCCACTTGTGACTCATGAGTTTCAGTCTGCGTATCACTGCTCTAAATGATATTTATTTATTCACAGTCTTTTCCATTTCCTTTTTAGTGTGTTGAGGGTTTTTAGCAATGTAGCTAAGCCAAATTTCATTTTAATCTAGATTGGAGCCTATTGGAGCAGCAGCCAGTAAAGAATATTCCCTAGAGAAATCCATGGAAAAAATGAAATCAGAATGGGCCAATATAAGCTTCAGTTTTGTGAAGTACAGGGACACTGTGAGTATACATCAAACTAACAAATGTGTTGTTAACGAGAATGGGTCTGAGTCTGCCTCCCACTGATTCCGCAAAATAGTGGAATTATTCCTGATTTACAGTGGTATAGCTAACTGAGAGGTGGAGAATGAGGCCCAACAGGTCATGTGAAGTTACCAAACTATCTATTTTAGGTACTTACATGGCCTCCAATATCATAGTATCTGAGCATTTCATAGTCTTTGATGTATTTATCCTCACAGCATCATTAGGAGGTGGGGAAGTGGTGTTATCTCTATTTTATAGATGGGGAACTGAGACAAAGAGTGATTTTAAGTGACTTGCTCAAGAATGCAAAGGAAGTCTGTGGTAGAGCAGGGAACTGAATCTGACTCTCTCCGAGTCCCAGGCTAGCACCCCAACCACTGAACCATCCTTCTTTCCCAACTAAGGTAGAGTCTCTGTGGTCATTTTAGAAATGGGGGCATACAGCAGAGATACATTCCAGTTCTTCTGATATGTTACAAGTACTCATTTGCTCCATCCACACCTTACAGAGACAGGGAATTACAGGCTAAGTTTTAGGAGTAAAATAGCTAACGATCAGTGAATCAGAACAACTGTCATTTGCCTTAACAAAGTCTGCTATATTTACAGAATACCAGTATCCTGTCAGCAGTTGATGATATCCAGCTTTTGCTTGATGATCATATTGTTAAAACACAGACAATGTGTGGCTCTCCGTTCATCAAACCGATAGAAACTGAATGCCGGGTAAGGGCAAGTTGGTTTGATTGAGTTAATATGTCTTTCATAATATGCTTTTCTTGAGTGCTTTGTGGTATTTTCGCATGAGAAGATGTTAAAATATAACCTTCAGCTGTTTTTAAAGAACTCAAATATGCATATTATATTTTCAAAGAGCACTGAGCTACTGGTTTCCATATAAGCGTATGCAAAGCTTGCCAATACGTTGAAGGAAACTGTAATTGCGTAGCCAAGCCAGTCACTATATGTTTTTTGAGTTGTTTTATATGTTGTGAATAGGTCAGTTGCTTCAAACAAATTCTGCTAAGTTGTGTAATGAGATGCAGCTCTGCCATTTGTGAGAAATAATATATTTGTAATCTTTTGGCATTACCATAAGATTTGTAAAGTTATTCTATTTGTTGGTCTGCCACTCTGTACACATATGATTTCATGGTAAGCTGATGAAACAAAACCCTCCTACAAGTAATTTACTGATAGAAAGAGGAGTTAAATATAATGATTTCCCTAAATGAAGCTTCCACAGAAAACAGATTTTTCCCATCAATATTTGATGATAATTTGAAGGCTTTTCTAACCTAATTCTCATGATTTGTCAACACTTCTAAACCCTTAATTCCATCCATTCCCTAGGACATTGGTCCTGATCCTAGAAAGAGCTGAGGCAGTGGGAGCAAATGCTACTTTAATTTATAGCCACTTGTAACAGTCCCCAAGGGGCTGTATGGCAGCTGGAGATTGCTGAAACACAATACAGTCTGGCTACACCTCTTCCATTAATACATTCCTGGCATATCCCTTACAAAGGCCAAGTCTACACTGTGGGGAGGTGGGGTGAGGGTGGTAGAAGGGGTGTTGACCTAAGATATGCAACTTCAGCTACGTGAATAGCGTATCTTATCTTAGTATCTTAGGTCAACTTACCTGCACGTCCTCACGACAGGGAGTCGACTGCTGCCGCTCCCCCATCAACTCCGCTTCTGCCTCTTGCGATGGTGGAGTTCTGGAGTTGACAGGGAGATCGCTCAGGGATCGATTTGTTATGTCTACATTAGATGCGATAAATCAATCCCTGATAGGTCGATCACTACCCACCGATCTGGTGGATAGTGTAGATGTATCCAAAGGGATCTGTGAGAGGGTTTCACAAGGAAAGAAGGCCCAGTCCTCCTCTTCTTACTCAGGGTTTGTCTACACTTGCTTTTTATAATGCTTTAACTTGCTGGCTCAGCTGCAGCAAAATTGAGCGCTTTAAAGCACTAGTGTGGATACGCTCCGAGTGCTGGGAAACCTCTCTTCCTGCACTCGTGCGTGACCACACTCACACTTCAAAGTGTTGCCACAGGAGCACTCCCGTGGCAGTGCTTTGAAGTTTCTAGTGTGGAGATAGCCTCAGGCAATGCACCAGTTGACTTCAGTAAACAAATTGTCTGTCAGCAGTGTAATATTGGGTCAAAGTTAATGAATATTCAGATATTATTTATTATGGGTGTGGAGCAAAATTCAGAAGAGCTGTGTTTCTCCATCCTTTTTAAATTACAACATTGGTTATGCTAAAGACTAATTTTGAGCATGTAAAATAATGTGCTACTCTGCCCACATAGCTTGTGTCATTTCACTGTCAAAATTATTTCAAAGGGTTTTATCTGATGCAAGAGACTGATTATTTGCGCAATATTCAAAGGGATATTACTCCTTAAGTTACAATTTCATTATCGTTTGCAATGTTGTCCTAGCCATTGTAGGAGATCCGTTTGTCACCCACTCCAAAAACAGGCAGGAGGGTCCTTTGTGGCTTCACCAGTGTCCTTTTATTTACAGTGTAAACCCCCACCAGCTAGGTACAGCTTTAACAGACTCTGCTCAGGGAGACAGTTCACCGCTCAGGAGGGCAACCCCCTTCCTGTCTCACAGGGATCCGGAGTCTCAATACTCCTCCCTCCTGTCTCCCCAGTCTCCTTCTCTCTCACTCACTCCCTTCCTTCCACCTTCCTTCCTTCCTTCCTCCCAGGCTTTATATCCACCTGGAGGCTGCCAGGTGTAACAACTTGAGCTTGAGCCCTCTGCAGCCCAGGTGGCTGATTAGCCTTCCCTCCCAGGGAAGGCTTGCAGAGGCTTTTCTGCTCTTAAAGGGGCAGCAGGGCTGGCTCAGTCACTTCTGGCCAGCACCCTGCCACACCATGCTGGTCCCAGGATATGAGAGAGACAGGGTGGGTGAAGTAGTGTCTTTTACTGGACCATCTTTTATTGGAAATACAGTATTCTAAAGATTTCCCTGGAAAACTCATATACCTCCTTTGATGCAGCTCTTGAGTTCTTTTTATAATTGTACATATTTGCTACTTAAAGAATTTGACTGAACTTTAACTTGGCTACCTAGTAAGAGTAAAAATAGAGGTATGTTGTACAGAAATAGAGAGTATTTCTGAGCATGTGCAGAGGCAGTCACTCATGACTAAGAACAATACTTTCATCCAGAGCTTTGAAATGGTGGTGTTTATCTCCTGAAATGAACTAGTTTGCAGTCAAAAAAACAAAATGTCCAGAGAAAATGTTGCATTAAAATAAGTAATTATTTGATATTTTCCCCTCTGTTTATTCTGCTACTCAATGTACAATTTAAAACATTTTTTTGCAGACCATATGTGTTAAATGTTCTGTTTACAGGCATGGGAAGAGAAGCTTGTTTCAATGCAAGATATTTTAGATAGCTGGTTAAAATGTCAGGCCACATGGCTTTACCTGGAACCAATTTTTAGTTCAGAAGACATTATAGCTCAAATGCCAGAAGAGGGCAGAAAGTTTGGAATAGTAGATGCTTACTGGAAAGACATCATGACACAATCAGTAAGTAGTTGCATTTAATAAAATTATTTTTATTTCAATTTCATCAAATTAGTTTTAAGTAAGATAATTTCGTCTGCTTATTCAGAGATTCAGATTTCTGTCATTGGAACATGGAACACGGAGTCCAAAACACCATTAAAGTCTAGTCTTTTAGAAAAATCGTTGGTAAGATTACCTATCCTTTTGAGATTTCTGTAGAATCTAGACATCACGGAATACATTACAGCTGATCTTTTCACATTAAAAGGAGTGTAACAGCAGAGAGCGAACACAACTCTGAGGACAAGCACAGAAGAGGATAAATATAGGGTGCTACTGGTGCATGTCATAGGACTTGCACTCCTGTTTGTGAATGAACAAATGACTATAAACTGGCCATCATTAGACTTGAAATTAGATGAAGGTTTCTAACTTTCGGAGGAGTGAAGTTCTGGAACAGACTTCCAAGGGAAACAGTGGGGGCAAAAAACTAACTGGCTTCAAGACTGAGCTTGATAAGTTTATGGAGGGGATGGTATGATGGTACTGCTTACGATGGCATGTGGCCCATTGACAACTGTCAGTAGCAAATATCCCCAGTTGCTGGGGATGGGACACTAGATAGGGAGGGCTCTGAGTTACTACAGAGAATTCTTCCCGGGTATCTGCCTGGTGGATCTTGCCCACATGCTCAGGGTCTAACTGATCACCATATTTGGGATCAGAAAGGAATTTTTCTGGGGTCAGGTCAGATCGGCTGAGACCCTGTGGGGTTTTTGACTTTCTCTGCATTATGGGGCATGGATCACTTGCAGGTTAAAACTAGGGTAACTGGTGAATTCTCTGTGACTTGAAATATTTAAACCATGATTTGAGGACTTCAGTAACTCAGCCAGCAGTTAGGGGTCTAATTCAGGAGTGGGTGAGGTTCTGTGGCCTGCAACGTGCAGAAAGTCAGACTAGATGATCACGATGGTCTCTTCTGACATTATGTATAAGGATCTATGAGTGCTGGAAGCCCAAGGCACAGCTGAATGTCCATACAAATAGTGATTTGCTCTCCAAATCAGTATAATTTGAAAAGATACTAATACTTATGGATGTGATCCTGCAATTTTTTTCACAGGTTACAATATTGTTGGTACTGTTTAATCTGGACAAAGCAATGGTCGTAAACAGCAATAACTGTCAAACACTGCCTATATATTTTCCTCATTTGAAGACATTCAGCAACCAAAACAGTTTCTAACTTTCCATGCTCTGTAACATATTCTGTAGCCTTCGTTATCACCAAATAACAATAAAATGAAACAAACTGAAAAACCAAATGTGAACTTTTAGCAGTTTCGACACTGTGGTTTTTTTTTTATTATTATTATAAAGGTGAAAGACACCAGAGTACTTGTAGCAACTGAGCAACCCAGGATGTTGGAGAGGCTTCAGGAAGCAAATTTTCTCTTAGATGATATCCAAAAGGGGCTGAATACTTATTTGGAGAAGAAAAGATTATTTTTCTCACGGTAAATTGATTAACAGGTTCAACTTAGAACAGCGAGAACCATAAAGAGATTCTAATGTTCTATTTGTTCGAAATCATTTTTATTGAGTTGCGTGACAAGAAATGACAACCTAGTTCCATTTCTAGACATGTAGCCCAGATTCCCTGGTCTAGCTGAACTATGCTTGGCCCAAGATTTGAGGGGCGGGGAGACCAAGGTGTCTTAGTGAAGCAGGAACTTGCAATGGAAAATAGATCATCAGTTAAAGTGTATTTTCTTGGGAACATGCCATCTTCAGCAGTTGATTGCAACCTTCCCTCCCCACCCATCACTCCCTCAGCCAAGCCCTACTCAGCTGTACAGAGGTGAAGTCCCATGTAATTTCCCCAGAGGGTTTAAAGATGACTAAGTGATGGTGGAGAACAGGCTGTGTGGCTAACTTTACAGTGTGCATGCCTGTCCCCCAAACCTAATTAGATTTCTTTCTCCCCTCCATTTTGCCTAAGGGGATGAAGGTGACAACTGGCATGTAAAAAAGTGTAATAGTTTTATAACTTTAAAATCTGCTCCATAAATCCAAAGATCAAAGATTCACATGAACCCAGAAGTTCTTGAGAATAGTGCATTCCCTAAATCAGAGCAGGTAACTTCCCTTTTGTGATAAGCCTTTTTTACTTTAAGAGTTAGAACAAATCCAGCTTCTCAGATGATGAGTTTCATGTCTGAAAAGTGCCTATGCATTGTCTTTTCAATAGGTTCTTTTTCCTGTCTAATGATGAGCTGCTTGAGATTTTATCAGAAACCAAAGATCCCCTTCGAGTACAGCCACATTTAAAGAAGTGTTTCGAGGGAATCTCTAAATTAGAGTTTACAGAAGATATGGAGATCATAGGAATGATCAGTTCAGAGAAAGAAATGGTTCCTTTTATACAGAAAATCTACCCAGTGAAAGCAAAAGTAAGATTTTTCTGTTATGGTATTATGTGAATAGTTGGCGGTAAAGGATGTGCTTTGGGAGAAATGAGCTTTAAAACAGCAAGGCCAGATTCTTCTTCGAGTGATTGCTCATGTGCATTCCAGCAAGTGTGTGCGCACCACGCATGCACAGTCCCGGAAAGTTTTCCCCAGCGGTACCCGTAGGGTCGGCAGGGGCGACCCCTGGAGTGGCGCCCTTATGGCAACGTATATATGCCCCTGCCGACCCACCCCCCGCTCAGTTCCTTCTTCCCGTCCATGACAGTTGCTGGAATCCCTGTACTTGTTACTACTGCGGTATCCTCTATCTTATATGTGCATAGTTGTTCTTAGTGATAGTGTATATAGTTCGTGTTAGAGTTATTGTTCTTGTTTACGTTCTTATTTACATTACAATAGTGTAGTTTAAGGTAGTTAGTCCCTCCGTCCCAGCACCGTGTTATGCCTGGGGCGCCGGGGTTTAAAAACTGCGAGCTCTGCGGGAAGCCTATGCCCAACAGTGACCCTCACACCAAGTGCTTAAAGTGCCTCTGTGAGAGTCATCTGTCAGAGCGCTTCCATTTGCAAAGGATTTAAGCCTAGAACAAAGAAAGAGAGAGATTCAAGACTGAAGCTAATCCTGATGGAGTCAGCACTTCAGACCCAGATAGATGTCCCATCCACATCGGTTAGGAGTGCCCCGGCATCAGTGTGGGACCCTGTGGCACCGAGAAGAGACAAGGCGCACTGGCACCGCTCTCTGCGCCACTCTGTATGTCCGCGACGGCACCGCTCCCAATCTCTGGTGCCAGCTAAGAAGCAAAGAGGCCGCTCACCAGCCCGTAAGTCGAAAGGGAAGTCCTCTTCGACGCGGCAGACTTCGGGTCACCTTAGTGAGTCCCGTCAAGTGCCGATACAGTCTACCTCGGTGCGCGCTCATGCATCAAAGGATGATGTAGCTTCGCACGAGGCTTTCCAGGACTTCACCATGCCGTCGACCCCGGACACCTTCGATGCAGCCCGAGAGCTGATCGAAATGGCGGGTGACGTCGCTCCGGCACCGATTCTACCACCGGTACCGGTGGGGTCTCAAGCTCCTCCAGTGACTGCGGCACCGTTTGCGGCTCCGGCACCGTTGCCCAGGCCCGTCACCCCGATCATACCCCCGATGCCGATCACCTCGGCACCGGCCACCTCTAAGACAGCGGCTCCTCCATCCTCGGTGCGGGTCTCCTCGGCACCACCACTGCAGGCTCCTGCTGATTTACCGCAGGCTCGGCCACCGGCACCGCAAACTTATCCCGGCAAGCCAGCGATGTTCCAGACTCACATCGCAGCACCGGAAGGATCGGCACCGCCTTGGTCAGCGTTGGAACACTCTTCTGACTCCAACGCCGGCTCCTCCCGTTCTGGTCGCACCCACCGCACCGATGTGGGCTCCCTCCACTCACATCGAAGCCACCACCGTCCATCTAGCCAGCACCATTCTCGGCACCGCAGTTCTTCCCAACGTGCGGCACCATGGGCCCAACACACTCAGGGACCAGTGCAGTGGCCATTTTGGACTCCGTGGGCTTTCCACCAGATGCAAGGTCCGCCCTCGGTGTCCGCATCGCTGCCCTCGGTGCCGCGTGGTCCAGTGTCTGCCACAATCACGAGGCCTCCAACAGAGGGACCTGATGACGAACCGGTACCAGGTCCTTCGGGTCTGGGGCGTCACCTATCTCAGCACTCTCATGAAAGGTCCCCCATTGAACCACCCATGGGTGATCCTCGACAGGATGAACCACAGTTTGCGACTTCATCCTCATCGTCACCAGATGAGGTGGTGGCGGGCTCATCCTCATCAGGCCTACCACCCATGGATATTAAAGGACACCAGGACCTGATGCGGAGGGTTGCTCAAAACCTCAACATGCCTGCAGAAGAGGTGATGGAAGAGGAAGATCCAACTGTAGACATCCTCTCCTCTGACAGCCCGGCTAAGATAGCCCTGCCGTTCATTAAGATGATTCAATCCACCTCCACTACTCTCTGGCAAACACCATCTTCAATCCCTCCAACGGCAAGGGGGATAGAGAGGCGATACTTCGCACCCTGGACGGGATACGAGCACCTCTTTACTCATCCACCACCTGGATCTCTGGTGGCTGACGCCGTGAACCATCGTGAGCGTCAAGGTCAAACAGGGTCTACGCCTAAATCTCACGATGCCAAAAAATTAGACCTCTATGGCAGAAAAGTCTATTCCTCTGCTGCACTCCAATTACGCATCGCAAATCAGCAAGCGGCGTTAGGGTGTTACACCTTTAATTCGTGGGCGACTTTGGCAAAGTTTCAAGGACAGGTACCCAAAGAATCAACTCCTGAATTTACTGCCATTGTGGAAGAGGGCAAGATGGTGTCCAGAGCTGCTCTGCAGGCTGCTCTTGATTCAGCAGACTCTGCATCACGGACAATGGCTACGGCCATAGTTATGAGGCGTGGAGCTTGGAAGCAGGTGTCAGGAATTTCACCGCCTGTTCAAGCAACAATACAAGATCTCCCCTTTGATAGACAGGGTTTGTTCTCGGAGGACACAGATAAAAAGCTCCATTCAATGAAGGACTCGAGGGCCATGCTCCGGTCCCTAGGCCTCCACACACCACAAACTGTTAAGAGACCATTTAGACCTCCCCCAGCCCCTCCATCCCGTTTCTACCAACCAGGGCCCAGACGGGACCAACCCAGAAGGGGCGGTAGGGGAAACAATAGGGGCCGCCCGCGTTCCACCTCTCGCAATGGCCAACAACACCCTGGGCCTAGGCAGCCACCAAACAGCAGGCCCAACCTTTGAAGATGCGCCCAGGGACGACGATCCAGCTTCCCGATCTTTACCTTTCCGTCCTTTCGTGAATCGTTTGTCCCACTTTCACCAGGCATGGTCTCAAATCACCTCAGACAAATGGGTTCTCAGCCTGGTGAAAGTGGGATACTCTATCCAATTCTCCTCCCTTCCACCCAACCACCCCCCTTCCCCATCCCTCTTCAGGGACCCATCTCACGAGCAACTCCTAGTTCAGGAGGTCCACACCCTCTTGTCTTTAGGTGCTATAGAGGAGGTTCCTAAAGAATTTCGGGGCAAGGGCTATTACTCCCGTTATTTCCTTATCCCGAAGGCCAAAGGAGGCCTTCGCCCCATCCTGGGCCTGCGGGGCCTCAACTCCTACATAAAGAAGCTGAAGTTCCGCATGCTCCCTCTAGGGACCATTATTCCCTCCATGGATCGCGGAGACTGGTTTGCCGCCCTCGACTTAAAGGACGCATACTTCCACATTTCAATCATCTCCAGTCACAGGAGATTCCTGAGATTTGTGTTAGGGGATCACCACTACCAGTTTGCGGTGCTCCCCTTCGGTCTGTCCACTGCCCCAAGGGTGTTTACAAAGTGCATGTCGGTAGTGGCCGCATTCCTGAGATGGAGACAGGTACACGTTTACCCTTACCTGGACGATTGGCTCATCAGAGCAAATTCAAAAGAATTAGCAATCCAACACATAGCTCTCACCAGGGCTACATTCCTCAGGTTGGGCCTCATGCTAAACGAGCCAAAATCGACCCTAGTTCCTACTCAGAGAATAGAGTTCATAGGGGCAATACTGGACTCTCAACAAGCAACGGCATTCCTACCTCCTACTCGAGCCAATGCCATAGTGGACTTGATTCACTCCGTCCTTCGGTTCCCAACTACCACGGCCAGAAACTGCATGGTACTCTTGGGACACATGGCGGCTTGCACGTACGTGGTACCTTATGCCAGGCTTTGGCTACGACCCTGCAGGCCTGGTTGACAACCGTTTACAGACAGGGAAGGGATCCTCTGGACCTTCTCGTCACCCTCCCAAACCATACGCTAAGTTCACTTCATTGGTGGCTCCAACCCAGCTCTCTCAACGTTGGGGTCCCTTTCCAGAAACCCCAACCTACGATGACCTTGGGGACAAATGCTTCTGCCCTCGGCTGGGGAGCTCATCTGGGGGACGCCAGGACCCAAGGCCACTGGTCTTACAACAAGCTGTCCCTTCACATCAACGTCCGGGAGCTCAGAGCAGTTCGTCTCGCTTGCCAGACGTTTCGGGACCAGTTACAAGGCAAGTGCGTGCTGGTCCAGATGGACAACACAGCAACAATGTTTTATATAAACAAACAGGGTGGTGCTCGCTCTTCTCCCCTATGCAGGGAAGCCCTGGCCCTCTGGGATTTTTGTATTTCAAACAACATCCATCTCATAGCCACCTATCTCCCAGGGGCTCAGAATGTCTTAGCGGACACCCTCAGTCGCTCCTTTCGGGGCCACGAATGGTCGCTCAGGACCGACATTGCACACTCAATCTTCCTACAGTGGGGGTTTCCCCTCCTAGACCTGTTCGCCACAAGGGCCAACAGGAAATGCCAGAGGTTTTGTTCCCTCATGAACCTCAGTCCAGGGTCAGAGGCAGATGCCTTTCAGATCCCTTGGAAGGAGGGTCTTCTCTATGCATTTCCTCCATTCCCCCTTATTCACAGGGTGCTGCTCAAGGCCCGTCTAGACAGAGCGTCCATGATCCTAATAGCACCGGCGTGGCCCCGCCAACACTGGTACACTCTATTGGTGTCCCTCTCCACCACGAGACCTCTAACCCTCCCACTCCTCCCGACATTAATCTCTCAGGACCACGGGCGGTTGCTTCACCCCAACCTCCAATCGCTCCACCTTACGGCGTGGAATATCCGTGGTTGAACCCCTCAGAGCTTCAGTGCTCCACTCATGTCAGGGAGGTCTTATTGGGTAGCAGAAAACTGTCAACTCGTAACACATACGCAGCCAAATGGAAACGTTTTTCTCTATGGGCTCATGGTAAAGGCGTGGACCCCACTTTAACCCCCATATCCCTTATCTTAGATTACCTCCTGGATCTTAGAAAGCAAGGCTTAGCCATTTCCACTGTGCGTGTACACCTGGCGGCCATATCAGCTTTTCATGCAGGAGTGGGGGGAGCCTCTGTATTTAGCAACCCACTCGTGGTACGCTTTCTCAGGGGATTGGAAAGGTTGTATCCATCGGTGCGACACCCTGTTTCCCAGTGGGATCTTAACCTTGTGTTAACAGCCCTCATGAAGCCCCCCTTTGAGCCCCTAGCCACCTGCCCACTCTCTTATCTTTCTTGGAAGACGGCCTTTCTTGTGGCTATTACCTCAGCCCGACGGGTTTCTGAGCTCAGAGCTCTCACCTCTGAGCCACCGTATACCGTCTTCCATAAAGATAAGGTTCAGCTACGGCCTCACCCGGCCTTCCTTCCTAAAGTGGTTTCCTCCTTTCACTTAAACCAGGACATTTTTCTCCCTGTATTCTTTCCCAAGCCACATACCTCCAGCAAGGAGAGAATGTTACATTCCTTGGATGTGAGAAGGGCTCTAGCTTTTTACATAGAACGTACAAAAGCTTTTCGTAAATCTCCACAACTTTTTATTTCAGTAGCAGAGCGGATGAAGGGGTTGCCGATTTCTTCTCAACGCCTCTCGGGATGGATCACCTCGTGCATCAAACTGTGCTATAACCTCTCGAACGTTTCTCCTCCGCCATTAACAGCTCACTCGACCAGAGCTCAGGCCACATCCACAGCGTTCCTGGCGCACATTCCAATTGTCGATATCTGTAGAGCAGCGACATGGTCTTCGGTTCACACCTTCTCCTCGCACTACGCCATCGTACAGCAGACCTCGGAGGATGCTGCTGTGGGACAAGCTGTCCTGACAGCGGGCACTAAGACTACTCCTCTCCCGCCTCCGAGATAACTGCTCGTAAGTCACTTGTTGGAATGCACATGAGCAATCACTCGAAGAAGAAAAGACAGTTACTCACCTTTCGTAGCAGTTGTTCTTCGAGATGTGTTGCTCATGTCCATTCCAAATCCCTCCCGCCTCCCCTCTGTCGGAGTAACGGCAAGAAGGAACTGAGCGGGGGGTGGGTCAGCAGGGGCATATATATGTTGCCATAAGGGCGCCACTCCAGGGGTCGCCCCTGCCGACCCTACGAGTACCGCTGGGGAAAACTTTCCGGGACCGTGCATGCGTGGTGCGCACACACTTGTTGGAATGGACATGAGCAACACATCTCGAAGAACAACTGTTACGAAAGGTGAGTAACTGTCTTTTTGTAAAGGTATTTAGTTGTATAAAAATGCAGAGAGGTGCCTACTGGGAGTTTTTAAAAGGAGTTAGGCACTTGGGCGGTGCTGATAATTCTGTAGGTGCCTGTCTGCATCTTCAGGCATCTGAATACCTTTAAAAATTTGGCCCCTAGAACATAACTAAGATACCACATCACAGCAGAAACAAGGAATGAATGAAAATATTAACAGTACCAGTATAGGATTACAACCAAGCCTTATGGTCAAAAGGTGGCACAGTGGATGTAGCATCTTGTAACAAGTTGAAGAAACACTCTGCTTTCCTCAGGGGAGGAAGCCACACATGAGGCCAGAGTACATAGCACACTGCTGCTGTGCTGCATTGTCCCTTGGGAGCTACAGGTGGCCAAAAGCTGTGTGAAACAGGAGGGAGGCATGGCCAGTGTGGAGAATGGCATGAAAACATAGGGAGGGCCCTGTGAATCTCAGACCATCCCTCATCATCGCTGTTCCTTCCCCATAACAATAGCAGCATGTCTCAGACAGATGCCTTGTTCTTAGCTGCTATCCTCAACCCCGCATGTGTGGCCACATTCCCTTTGGAGATGGGGGGAGGTGATAGATGGAGGAGTTACTGTTGTTGCTATGAACAGTAACTTGCACTATAAACTAAGGTGTGCTGTTATAATATGAATTAGATGGATGAAATTCCCTGACCTGTGTTATCCAGGAGGTAGGACTAGATGATCTAAGGGTGTCTTCTGGTCTTGCAGTCTATGAATCTGTAGGTTTTGTAGAAACTTGCCATAATGAGTTGCTGATTCCTCTGCCTCTCCTCGGCCATACTTACTTATGCCCGTCACCATGCCTCACTAAATTGTTTGGAGCTGAATTCCTATGTAGCAGCCATGAACAGGGGTAAAAGGTTGGGGTGAAAGATAGGGGATATTCTATTTAGCAAACTTTTAACCACATCTTTCAGGAACAATGTGTTCACTGGTGTTATGGCCATGTCGCATTGACCTCCCAGAGCTGCATTTACACTATCTGAGGGCTTGGTTACACTTACAGGTTTGAATGTAGGGACACCATGCTTCCCCTTCAGATGCACTGCTTGTGCAGTTCACATGGCTTATTTGTCTGTATGCATTGTTGTGCAGCAGTCATGCTTTCATTGTGTACACAACTCTATTTGAAGTCTGTCCACCCATTTTCTTCCTTACCCACCAGAGCAGAAAAAGGCATGGGCCAGTCTTTATGTTTTAAGCCAAATATATTCAAAGGTTTGCTCCAGTGTAAAAATTGCTCTTTAAATGCCATTTAATCACAAATTTTATTTGGTGTATTTTCACTCTCCTCTCTTTTTCTTATTTTAAGGGCATGGTAGAGAAATGGCTTTTGCAAGTAGAGGAAATGATGTTGGCCAGCATAAGACAAGTTATTCAAGATGGCATTGGAGGATATGTTCAAGTAATTATTCCTCTCTTGCTTCTGTATCAATAAATTACAGCCTAAAGTAATTAACATAAAGTAACCTGCACATGTACAGGGCTCAAACTCTCCTTTACCACAATGTTAAGTTTTTAACTAAGTAGAATCCTGTTGTGACAATTCAGCAGCATCCATTAAAAGTCTCATATCTAATTTCCTTGAAGAAAAATTAATGAAGTTCTCAGTGTTGAGTGCCATTTATTTTATGTCAGATTTAAAAGTATTAGGGAAAATAGATTTTGTTATTGACAAAGCCTAGTGCATACTAGGTGCATCTCTATCTCAAGTGTGATTATTTTTTTTAAAAGGTTCCCCGAAATGAGTGGGTACTTCAGTGGCCTGGACAGGTGGTTATTTGTGTTTCATCCATCTACTGGACAATGGAAGTGGCTGAAGCCATGCAATCTGGAACTTTACCTGTAAGATTCAATTAACCAAAGACTAAATTATGATATTAAGAAGAACTCTTGCAAAGTGACATGTATTTCTGAAAGCATAAATTCTGACTTTTCTACTTAAGTTAAATTGTGGCAGACTATCCTTTAACTCAGAGTGCTTTGCAGTTTCAACTTGTCTTGCTATTCACTTTTGCCATTCGTCTGCTTTGTTTTCTGTTTTTACTTTGCATTCGGTCATGCTGTATATTTGTCTTATGTCTCAGCGGTAACTATTTCTCTATCATTATGGACACTGATTTTGATTTAATTTACACTAGTGCCGTGTAAATCATTGAAGCAAGTTGCAGACGCTTATTCTTGGGTCATAGCGCTTTGCAAGTGTGAATAAAAGAATCAAACAAAAGTTGCAAATTATGATCAGATCCTATAAATAGCTACTCCTCTGTGTATGTTTACCCCCTAGTATGCCTACATGCCTAGTCTCATGGGAACTACACACAGGAGTAGCTGTTTCCAGGATCAGGTGATTACACAGCTCTTTGTGGCTGCTAGCTTCTCTGTAGGATAAAGATGCATCATATAGGTTTGGTATTTGAATGTTATTCTTCTCATAAGTGTTTGCAATTCATCCATCATCACCATGGTCTTGTGTGTTACCGCATGGGGGACTGATCCAAAGCACACTAAAGAATGGAAAGACCTCCTGTCGACTTCAATGGGTTTTTTATTGGACCCTAGTAGAGCTGGGTGAATATTGCAAAAAAATTTCCCTGTGATTCTTTACAGGAATTTTTAAAGGAATTTGCTTAGACTGTGTGCCCCTTCTTTGTTCACTTTCTGGAGCTGCTCTAGCAAATGAGTCTACTGGCAGGGATTTTTGTGAAAACAGAAACATTTAAAATAGTTACTGCAGCAGAGACCAGATTCTGATGCTTGTACTCATCCACTCAAGACACAGAAACTACCTTGGCTTCACTTAAGCTATGCTAATTTACTGCTGCTAAGGATCTGAACCCATGCGCCCAGTCAAAACAGGCTGAATTTAAAATGCTTGCAAAAAAAATATCATCAGTGATTCATGGACCAAAATCAGTAGAAACTGCTGGGCAAAATAATTTAAAATAAAGAGTAAATTCAGGAAAATATTACATTTGCTGAATAACTATTTGTTACAAGTAAAAACAACCAGGAGTCATCATGGCATTTTAGAGACTAACAAATTATTTGGGCATAAACTTATGATGAAGTGGGGTGTAGCCCACGAAAACTTATGCCCAAATAAATGAAGTGGGTTATGGCCCATGAAAACTTATGCCCAAATAAATTTGTTAGTCTCTATGGTGCCACAAAGATTCCTTGTTGTTTTTACTGATATAGACTAACATGGCTACCCCTCTGAAAACTATCTATTACAAGATATTTCATCCAGCTTTAGACAATAGAGAGAGCATGCATATCTCCTGGTACAGAGACTTGGCATTTGATTTAGGGAGAAATAAAAGGCTTCCATTTCAGACTACAAAACCCTTCTGAGTAGTTATGATGAAATAAAATGGCACTATATGAAGGAGACTCTTAAATGTTTGCATAGTGCCAGGAAGACATTACTGAACTGCCTCATTTTGTTGGAAGGGTTTGTTCTAATGACTGCTATGGGAGTTTAGGAGCTATTTGCTACAGCTTGCCATTAATACTCACATTTCTTTCCGTAACAGGAATTCTTGGAGAAGAGCAACCTACAAATTGGAGAAATTGTTCAGTTAGTGAGAGGAAAGCTGTCCAGCGGTGCCCGTCTGACTCTTGGGGCTCTCACTGTCATTGATGTGCACGGTAAATGCTTGATTATTACCTCTCTCAGTACATTCCAAGCAGAACTGCTACCATTAACTGAAACAAATTATCTGCAACAGGCAGCTGGGATGCTTCCCCAAGGTAAAGTTATGTCCTGGAGAATTAGTTAAAGGATTATATTAATTATTTTCATTTGCTAATTCACATGAGACAAAAGCTAGTTGTAAATGCGAGCCTTGGGCATGAGCAAGATAACTAATGGTTTGAGCATAGCCTGAGCAATTCAGAGGAAACTTTGCGGGATGCCTAATTTCAGCCCCTCCTAGCAGGTGCGCCATTTCAGATTTTGGTAGGGAGGGGGCAACTTTAACTGTGATTCCTGGGGCTACTTAGGCACTTGAAAACTCTTGTTTTTTGGCAGATGATTTAGCACTTAGCCCTCCCCTGCCCCCCCCCCCAAATGGTGTCTCTGTCTCTTACACCCAGGGCTGGCGACAGAAATTTGGGGGCCCCCTACTCCGATAGTTTGGGCTCCCCCCAGCCCAGCCACCCCCCCCAGCCCAGCCGACAGCGGATGGGGGCCCCCCCAGCCCAGCCAGCCCCCCCCAGCCCAGCCGGCGCTCCCCCCCCCCCCCGGCCAGCTGACAGCTGGCGGCAGCGGGAGCGAGAGCGGCGTGAGCCGCCCTTTCTCCCCCCCCTCCCCCTCCCCCTCCCTCTCCCCTGGACAGCGGTGCTGCCGCCGGCCGGGCTCTCTGCTCCTGCCAGGGCCAGGCGCGCTTGTCCGGAGGAGAGCCGCGCCGCCTCCCCGCCCCTTCCCCGCTCTCCAGGTCCGGCGACAAGGGGGGACACAACGGGTACAGTGGTGTACCGGGGCCCCCCTAAAGTCGGGGGGCCCAGTACAGCTGTACCCGTAGTACCCCCCTGTCGCCGGCCCTGCTTACACCAATCTCCCTTCCCTTTCCGGTATCAGAACTGATGGGGGAGGCAACTCCGCTTCAGGGGGAACAGTGGGATGAATTTTCCATTCCAGTGTGCAATTGTGCACTACTCTAGTGGTGCAGAGTGGTTGTATTCTGTCTGGAAGTGGCCAGCTGAGAATTCCCTTTGCATGTGGGAATTGTCCACAGGTGCCAGACTGGTTTGAGCAGCATATCTGCCTTCTGTACTAATTGTCCTCCTATCTCTGGTGTAGGGGAAAGGAGGTGGCACTGTGGAGGCTGGGACAGGGTATGCTGGAGTAGAACTCTGCTATATCCCTCCTTGACCAGCATAGGTTAGGGCATCTGCTTAGGAGGTACAGAATAAGGGAGCTGCAACTGGTTCCCTAATGGCTCTTACCCTCACTTCTGTACTAAGTGGATCTCTGGCCTAGGGGACCCAGAAAGGGTCCCAGTGAAATGATACAGTTATAAATACATTTAGCGATATATATAAACAAGTATTACTGTATAGCAATGACCATGGATTCTAGAAATCCATTTGCCATGGAAAAAATGCAGAATTTGCATTTTTGCAGAGAATCTTTAGTTTTATATTGTGGCTAGGGAAACTAAAGTTCAGTGATTCATTTTAATAGTGGAAAAATGTGGATTTTTATGGTATTTTTTATCAGAGAATTTTGATTTATTAATCACAGAAGACCAGGATCCCTGGTGACAACATGCATGGTTCAACAGTAAGGTGTGCTTTCGGTTAGCTGTTAATCATTGGTTGCTATTTCACTGCTCCATCTACCAACTCTACAGTATGGGACCTGTCCAGTTTTTTACGTGGTTTTTGGGAGGTTTTTAAAAACAGATTAGACAAACACCTGTCAGGGATGGTCTAAATTATTTAGTCCTGCCTTAACGAAAGGGGCTGGACTAGATGACTCTCAATGTCCCTTCCAGTTGTACATTTCTAAGATTCTGTCATTAAAAAATAGTGCTTCTGATTGTTAACCCGAGGCAAAGGTAGGTAAAAACCAGTTTACTGTTCCTGACATTGCTCTGCAAGTAGCCTATGTGACACACAATGTTGCTTTTTAGCAATATAGTTGCTAGCAGAGACCCAGAAATGTAAGGAAACCTAATGATAGTGTATATGCAATAATATGTGATGCCAGCAGGAGTTCCAGGTGCAGACTGAGTGGAGTTACAAGATCCTTTATTTTTAGATATAGTTAACTCCTTTTTGAATTTGTGGATAACATTCCAACAAGTATCAGAGAGGTAGCCGTGTTAGTCTGGAATAGCAGAGGTAACAAAGAGCTAGTTAGTCTTTAAGGTGCCACAGGACTCTTTGTTACCTCTGCTATTCCAACAAGTGAAGAGCTTTCTATCCCCGGGGAAAATCTAACCTCCTCCTTTGTGGCCATAGGGGGCCACAGTGGCATCCTGTTGTGCAAAGAATGGGGGCTGGAGAATAGGGAGCTGTGGAGGAAGTGTACCCCTCCTGTGTGGTACAGAGGCCTGTTGTGAGCAAGCATTCTGATTTACAAGGAGCAGAAGGACATGGGTGAAAGCAGGGCTGGTGCAAGGATATTTTGTGCCCTAGGCGAAACTTCCACCTTGCTTCCCTCCTCCTACTCCCCCCCAGGTCGGGGACTATCCGGGCTCTGACGTGTCCTTCGCAGCCACCCCATCCCTGGGGACATGGGCACAGAGCCCTCGCACCCTCCCCTCAGCAGAACATCGAGCCCTTGTGCCCCCCTCTGTCCCAAGCGTGACTTGCGTCCCCCGCTCCTGCCCCCCCCTGCCCCAAGGAGGACACGGGCAGGGAGCCCTCGTGCATCGCCGCTCCCCCCAAGGGGGATACGGGCACGGAGCCCTCATGCTCCTCCGCTCCCCCCCCACCCCACGCGGGACATGGGCACAGAGCACTCACGCACCGCCACCCCCGCCCCAAGCAGGACACGGGCACGGAGCCCTTGCATGCTGCCACCCCCCCAAGCGGGACACGGGCACGGAGCCCTCATGTACTGCTTCCCCCCCCCCAAAATAGGACACTGGCACGGAGCCCTTGTGCACTGCTGCCCCCAAGCAGGACATGGGCTCAGCCGCCGCTCCCCAGCCCGAGTGCTTTTTGGCGCCCCCAAATCTTGGTGTCCTAGGCAGCCACCTAGTTTGCTTAATCATTACACCAGCCCTGGGTGAAAGAGATCTGTCACTGCACAGATCCTTGCATTATTCCTGGGTATAGGAGATGCAAGTGTCCTATATAGGTTACTTCAGACACTGGTCTTAAATGGCCTTTGTAGAGTGATTGTACTTCTCCACCCTGCACAGCTCCCCAGCACCAGTCTGGCTACTCATGGGGGCTAGAATTTTGCCCAATTGAATTAAGATGGTTCATTAAGCAAAGTAGATGCAGTTTCCTTTCAGAAAATGAAAGCTGAGCTACAGCTGTAAACGTTAGCTTACTGTTTACTAGGTATTTTATGAGCTGTTTCTGTTCCCACAGCTCGTGATGTGGTTGCAAAATTGGTTGAGGATAAAATCACAGATCAGAATGATTTCCAGTGGATTTCTCAGTTGAGATATTACTGGGAAGACGGAGATGTAATGGTGCGAATGATTACGACAGAAGCCAAATATGGCTATGAGTACCTTGGCAATTCTCTACGTCTGGTTATAACTCCACTGACTGATCGATGCTATAGGTAAAATTCATATTTTCTATGTCTGTAGCATTCACTTTCCAGCTGACTCATATTTCATACAGACTGTAATGGTTGCTAATGAAAAGAGCCTCAGTCATTAATTTTCTTTCCCCCTCCTCTCCCTGTTTTTTTATGTTCAGCTGTAGTGCCACAGTGTGGACATTTTGTATAGTGTTGAAAGGGGTTTTTCCAGCCGTGTGGTACAGGTATGGCATGTCTTACGCGAGGGTTAGGTTCCGCAATTACCGCGTAAAGCGGAAATTGCATATAGCCAAAACCCATTAAGTTTAATAGTGGTTTTTTTTCTTTTTTCACCCCTTTTTTCTTTTTTTTTTTGCCGATCGCGTAAAGCTGAAATCGTGCATGTCAAATGTGCATAAGATGTGACTTGCCTGTATAATCCACCTCTTTGAGAGGCCAGAGCTAGGTCGATGGAAGAATTCTTCCATTGACCTAACTATATCTATGACAGGAGTTAGGTTGATCTAACTACAGAGCTCAGGGCATGTAATCTTTCACAGCCCTGAGTGACATAGCTAGAGCCCTCTAATTTTTAGTGTAGATCAGCTCTTAGATGTATTTATGCCCAAACATGGTAAAATATTTACAATTTGCAGATTCCTAGGCCTCTACTATAATTTCTTCTTCTGCATCGGAGAACGTGCTGCTTTAAAACAAAACAAACAAAACCCTTAGCAGCTCCATTTAATGGAATTGTGGAAGACTGTGCGTAGTTGAAGTAGTCAATTAATTTCTTTGCAATAAAATATACATGCAGGGTGTATCTGACTTTTAAATAAATGAGGCAATTATGGAGCCATTCACAGATGTCTGACTGAAGTAGCTTCTAATTCCTTTACTTGCTTGAAAGAGGCTGAAATGGAAATACTCCAGGGGGATTTGGTATTATGCTTCTAGCTTGCCCAGGAGCCAAAAGCCGTCTCAGCAGGCAATTTTAAGTCTGTAGGTTAAAGAGCTTTCCCCAGAATTCCTCTAGACAAATATATAGTCCACAAGGCTCAACCAGTGAGGAGCTAAGAGAGGAGGTAAAATTTGATTTGGGTGCTACAGAATTATGAATTCAGAGTCACCTTTGTGTTTTAATCAAGTTCTTCCATTATCGATAGCTACAAATGCTTCCTCTTCAGCTGTGAATTGGAAACAGCAATGGAGAAGGAACAGCAGTGGGTAGGTGAATGATAGTGCTGACACCGGCCAGAGGTGACCGTACCCAACCAGGCGAGGAATGTGGGCAAAGCCAAGCAGCAATGGCTAAGATGTTTGTATATCTGTACAAGGAGCCTGAGTAACAAAATGGAGGAACTAGAACTACTGGTGCAGGAATGAAATTAGATATTCTAGGGATAACAGAAACATGGTGGAATAGTCGTCATGCCAGGAATAGAGGTATTGAAGGGTATGTGCTGTTCAAGAAAGACAGAAATAAAGGCAAAGGTGGTGGAGTAACACTGTATATTAGTGATTAATTAGACTGTAAAGAAATTAGAAGTGATGGAATTGATAAGAAAGAGGACGAAAACTACCAGATTTGGGTTATGTTACAGACCACCAGAATCCAGTTTGGATATTGATAGAGACCTCTTTCATGTTTTTAATTAAATAAATACTCTTGGGAATTGTGTGATTAAGGGAGACTTTAATTTCCCAGATATAGAGTGGAGGACAAGTGCTACTAATAATAGTGGGGCCTAGATTTTCCTATATGTGATAGCTGACAGGTTTCTTCACCAATTAGTTGCTGAACCACAAAAGGTGATGCCATTTTAGATTTGTTATTGGTGAGTAGTGCAGATCTCATACAAGAACTGGTTGTAAAGGACAACTTTATGTCAAGTGATGATGAGTTAATTCATTTTAAACTAAATGGAAGGATAAACAAAAATAGATCTGCCACTAGGGCCCTTGATTTCAAAAGGGCTAACTTTAAAAAATGAAGAGAATTAGTTAGGGAAGTGCTTGCAGAAGCTAGCTGAAGCCTGCATCCCAAGCAAGGGGGGAAAATTATAGGGAAGCATTCTAGACCAAGCTGGATGAGCAAACATCTCAAATAGATGATTAAGACAAAGAAGAAAGCCTACAAGGAATGGAAGATGGGAGGGATCAGCAAGGAGAGCCACCTCTTGGAGGTCAGAAAGTGCAGGGATAAAGTAAGAACTGCCAATAGCCAAGCAGAATTGGACCTTGCAAAAGGAATTAAAACCAATAGGAAAAAGTTCTACAGTCATAAAAAAAAGAAGAAAAAAAATGAAAGAAGAAGATGGATCACTATACACTGTGGAGGGGGGAGGGGGGAAGGGAGATTAAAGATAATTTAGGCATGGCCCAACACCTAAACCAATACTTTACCTCACTTTTTAATGAGGCTATTGAAGAGTTTAGGGGTAGAGGATATGAGGTTGAAATTACCTCATCTGAAGTGGAAGTCAAACTCAAACACTTAATGAGACTAAATCAGAGGTCCCAGATAATTTCCATCCAAGAGTATTAATGGAACTGGCACATGAAAATGCAAGCCCAATAGCAAGGATTTTTAATGAATCTGTAAACTTGGGGGTTGCTAATTTAGTTCTTATTTCTAATATAGTTCCTATTTTTAAGAAAGGGGGGGAAAGTAATCCAGGAAAGTACAGGTCTGTTAGTTTCACCTCAATTGTTTGCAAGGTCTTGGAACAAATTTTGAAAGAGAAAGTAGTTAAGGGCATAGAGGTGAATGGTAATTGAACAAAAAATAATAATTTTCCCCTGGATCAGATTGGCTGAGACCCTGTGGGTTTTTTGCCTTCCTCTGCAGCATGAGGGTCATGGGTCCCTTGCAGGTTTAAACTAATGCAAATGGTAAATTCTCTGGTTAGGAGTCTATTTCAGGAGTGGGTAGGTGAGGTTGTGTGTACTGTAATGTGTAGGTGGTTAGACACTAGATGATCATGATGGTCCCTCCTGACCTTAAAATCGATGGGTCATGCAAAGGAGCAGTATAGACCCATGTGGCTGATGTAGTAGCTATAAACATGGCTGCATGTGTCACTCATTGGCCCTTTTGACGTGAGGGAAATTACCCACTGCTGACTGGGTATGTCTGGACTGGTGCCAAACATTATTTAATTGCAAGTATAGAACAGGAGAAACCAGGTTTAGCAACATTTAAAAAAACACAGTTCACAACACATTTTCCTAGTGTGGAGAAGACTTCAAGGGGCCTTCATGGACTCAGAACTTCTAAGATAAGGTGCTTGATGAACCTACTCTTTAAGGGGCAGCAACATGTTAGTTTGAAGACTGACAAGCTATTCCCCATAGAAGGAAGATAGATGATTATCAGGTTTTTGGGAACAATCTCCATCCCCTTTAAGCACTTTGAAGATTAATTGTCTTTATCAAGGTTTCCATCAGGCCAACTACTAGCTACTGCAGTTGACATCATGGCTCTGAATGGATATGGTTCCAGCCTACCTATCAAAAGGTTTCGCATCTCCTAATTGTTCTGCCTTGGGCTTATGCTTACAACCATCCTGATTGGTTCATGACACGTGAGGACATAGGTGCTGAATGCATGTGCTCAGATACAAGCACATAGAGTAAACCAAGGTCAGACAATGAAGTAAATGATATTGCACCCACTTACATCATGTCTGGATTTGGCCCTTTATTTTGGATGTTTGAAATGGTTTCCAACTCCAGGAGTCCATGCTGAGGAGATGCCAGTTTGATGGATGGAGATGGCTAACCAATTAAAAAATGAATTCCTGATAACAGTGGAGGACCAGATTCCTTAGCAAGTGAAAATCATTTCTGTGCCTATGGGTCTGTGCTAACTTACGGCTTCTGAGGAACTGACCATCTCTTATTTCTTTTTCATTGTGTAGAACATTAATGGGGGCTTTGAAACTAAATCTTGGTGGTGCTCCAGAAGGACCTGCGGGGACTGGCAAAACCGAAACAACAAAAGATCTAGCAAAAGCACTGGCTAAGCAGGTACCAAAATTAATGAAATGTTGCAGTGCATTGTTGCATCACATTGTTTTGTGTTTGGAGATGCGGGTCTTCTCTGGAGTTCTTTCTCACGAAAGTGTTGGTGCCCTTCACCTATTGTCCATACATGGACATTGCTAATGGAGAGCTCATAATTAGGACAAAATCCTGGCAAAAAATCCTGAGTGAAGAGGCTGTGTGCATTCCATGAAATATTTCTAGTAGGTATGGGGATGAGTAATGGAATCTCACCTCCAGGCTGCAGTAGCCAGTATGTACTTAAACTGCAGCTGCTTCTTCAGGTACTGGAGCAATTAATAGGCCTGGCCCACTGCTGACTGTCATGCTGCATTCTGGCCCACCTAAAATCCCCTTTCCATGTTCCTGTGTAGGAAGCAGTCACAGAGCTTGGTCAATGACTCAGTGTGGAGGCAGGTTATCTTTGTATTGATCTCAACTATGTAGTAGAAACATGATATTTCAGTTGTGTTTGGAGGCTTACACGTCCAGAAGAAGGAAGCAGGATTTGTCTTTTAGGAAGTATTCCTTTACCAGAGATTTTCTTTTTTGACAAGTGGCTTAGAAAATACTGAATTGTGATGTTTAATTTAAGTTAATATACATTTTCACCTAAGCCGCATGATAAACGAGTATTGTTTTCAAAGAGTCCAGTGGCACCTAAAAGACTAATAAAAGTATTCAAGCATAAGCTTTCGTGGGCTAGTACCCACTTCATTGGATGTATCTGATGAAGTGGGTACTAGCCCACAAAAACTTATGCTTCAATACTTTAGTTAGTCTTTAAGGTGCCCCACAGGACTCTTTGTTGCTTCTGCAAACCCAGACTAACATGGCTACCTCTCTGATTCTTGAGTATTGTTTTATTTCTCGGGCTTGCAAAATCTTTGAGATGTCTCCACACATCCACTGTACAGTAGTGTGTTATGTCACATAAAACTAATCTTGTAGTGAGTAAATATTCAACAGGTACTTCATGACCAAAATGTTAAAATCATGACTTGATCCATTTACTAGATATTTAGGTATATATAGTCTTCTAATTTACCAGTTACCATGGTAATAATAATCCCCTTCTGTTTATAGATGCCAACATTTTTGTAACAAATTTTAACATTGAACGATGTTGTGGGTTGTTGTTGTTTTTATTATAGTGTGTTGTCTTTAATTGCTCCGATGGTCTTGATTACAAAGCCATGGGTAAATTCTTCAAGGGACTGGCACAATCTGGAGCTTGGGCCTGCTTTGATGAGTTCAACAGAATTGAGGTAACTTTTTAACCAAAGTATTTAAAACAACAAAAATATAGTTAAAAATGCAAAGAAGAGCTTTAAAGTAGATATGAATATGTATTACCAATAATTTCCTACTTTTAGCACAGCCTGTAACCTAGGCCCAGGTTTTCATAATTACATGCACAGCTGCCATACACAGCTGCCAAATACACAGCTGCCATAGTTCATGCACATATTTTGACAGGGCGGTGTGGTCTGGGTAGATAGAGCATCGGAGCTCTGGATTGGGTTCAAATCCTGGTTCTGCCACTAGCTTGTTGGGCGACCTTGGGCAAGTCATGTCACCTCTCCGTGCCTCCGTTTCCACATCTGTAAAATGGGGATAATGATACCTCCTTGTAAAGCACTTTTACATCTGATACTGGATAATACGAGGTATTATTAGCTGTGAAAATCTGGGTCCTACATTTTTAGTTTTAAGAGCTATCCACACATAATCTCTCTGTAGCTTCTCTTCTTGCAATACATGGGATTTTTAAATGCACTCACCATTTGCCTAACTCTCCTCCTGTGACTTTCACCACTGATTTCACTGGAAGAAAAATTAGGCCAATGCTAAATACTTTTAAAAATCCCATCCATAATCTGCCTGTTCGGTATATTGTAGTATTCTGTGTATTTTTTATAGTTTTTTCTCTCACATTAATTGTTCCATTATTTTAAGTTTTGTTAGCCTGTACCCCAGTGAAGTTGAAAGCCAGCATTTTAGTTTTCTAAAATTCTTTTATACTGGTACTTCCAGGCAATTTCCATCCCTAGGACTTCAGCATAAAACCATGAAGTTATATTTAAAAAAAAAAAAACTCTTCAGCCAGAAACGCTGCTTTTATATTGGTTCCATGTATGGGCTGTTTTCTAATCTGTTTCTTTATTATTAGGTTGAAGTGTTGTCTGTAGTTGCACAACAGATACTTAGTATACAGCAGGCTGTTGTGCGAAATCTGAAAACGTTCCTCTTTGAAGGCACCGAGCTCTCTCTTAATCCAACCTGCGCTGTCTTCATCACTATGAATCCTGGGTATGCTGGACGGGCAGAACTTCCTGATAATCTAAAGGTAACTCTTGAGTTCTGATTTCTAGTAGGAATGAAACACAATTTACAGTTTTGATTCGAATGTAGTATGGATAGTGCAAAAGCAACCATGCAATAAAAGGGCATAATTCCATTTAGTGTTCTGGTTCATTAGTGATTAAGCTTTACTCATGTGTTTAATGTTGCACAAAATGAATAGACAACAGGCCTGAATCTGATCTAACTTACACCAGTTTTACACTAGTCAATGCTATTGTCGTCCATTGAGTTACTCCTGAATTATACTGGCATAAGTGAGCCTGGAATCAGGCCCTGACCTTTGAATCCCTACTCTTGTGAGTAGTCTTGTGATAGTCAATGGGAATACTGATATGAATAAGGAATGCTCACATTAATCAGCATTTGCAGGATCAGGCTTTAGAGACTCGCTAGTATAAACATTAGTCGCTAGTCCTCTGGGACTGCCTTTAACCAAGGACTATCGTAATCACTCCCTAGTAATTCTCCCTCCTTGGAGTTGCACACCGTCCCTGGCCCACAATGATACATAAAACATTAATAAATGTAATACAATATAGTCCCCAAAGATACTGCATATTGTTGTAATATGTGTCACAGGTATGGGCAGTGGGTGAACCCCCTCTTTGGGGAGGCTAGCCCGCCAGCCCTGCCCCTTCTGCCCAAGGCCCCACCTCTCTTGCACGCCAGAGCCCCAAACCCTTCTCCTCCCCCCCATAACAGGAGAAGCCCTGTGGGACCTCCCCACAATCCGAGGAGCCCCAGCCCATACGCCCCAGCCACACTGGGGTGACCCACCAGCCCCCCCAACAAACCAACCACCCCCCGCAGTGCCAGGCCGAGCTGCTATCCCTCCCGAGTGCTGGGCTGGCCTCAGCACTAGGCTGAGCTGCTAGCCCCCATGTCCCTGATACGTCCACCAGCTGCATCACTGACCCCCTCCCCAACTAGTGTCAGTCCAAGCCACTGGCCCCCCAGGCCCTGGACCAGCACCAGGCCAAGCCACCATGACCCCAATGGCTCCCCCAGCCGAGCCACCAGCCCCCTCAACCTCTGAAGGTCCTTCCCTGGCCAAGCCACTGGCCCCTACCACCAGTGCCAGGCCAGCCCTTGCAAGCACCAGACCCTCCTTCCCCTGAAGGCCCAGCCGCTGGCCCCAGCGCCCGGGCAAGCCTCCTCGCTCCCCTATCCACAGCTGGCTCTCCACATCCCTCCTCACTCTCCCATCCCCGAGGAGGAGAGACACGGCGAGCAGTAGGGACCTTTGGAGCCAGGGATAGGGGGCGGAGGGGTAGAGTAAAGGAGACATGGTAGGAGGCAGGCAGGCAGCAGCAGCAGGTGGTGGGGGCCTCAGGGAAGAGACAGGGCCACTGCAGCCCAGGTGTCCGGCGGCAGGTCAGTGGCAGCACCAGGGAAAGCTAAGCCTTCCCTGAGCTATTATACCCACAGCCTATAGTCACAGGAATCTCTAATACCATGAACAGCACAAGAAATTTAGCTTATTGGCCTGTAATAGGTGCAAATGATGGCAGCTGTTACAGGAGAAATGCAGAGCTCGTGACTTGGGTTTTGGGAATAAAAAAGTTTGTCATTTAATATTTTAAATATTTAGTTAAAACTGGAAAATCCATTGAGGGTTAGATTCCACCTGTCACAGATAAACTGCCTGCTTAAAACCTTTTATTGTGGAGTACAGTGACAATTCAGGTTGCAGTTTTCAGACCACTTGAGGGATTTGGAGGCCCAATTCCCATTAAAATTAATTGTAATTAAAATCCCCTAAACAGCTTTGCAGATTTCAGCCTCAGAGTATAACGAATGTTCCTGTATAGGCTAGGAATATAACAGGGTTTAAAAGAGAACTAGATACATTCATGGAGGTTAAGTCCATTAATGGCTATTAGCCAGGATGAGTAAGGAATGGTGTCCCTAGCCCATGTATGTCAGAGGTGGGTGATAGATGGCAGGAGGGGGATCACTTGATCATTACCTGTCAGGTTCACTCACTTCAGGGCACCTGGCATTGGCCGCTGTCAGTAGACAGGATACTGGGATGGATGGACGTTTGGTCTGACTCAGTACGGACATTCTTATGTATCAGTAAGGAAAATAGTTGTGGCACTGGACTGTGACTCAGGGGATCTGAGTTCAATTCCCAGCTTCGCCATAGATTCCCTTTGTGACCTTGGTCAAGTAATATAATCTCATGATATAACTACATAGCATAAAATTTCTCCATGTGTCAGTTTGCCCATATTTAAAATGGGGGTAATAATACTTTCCTTTGTCTTATCTAGTTAGATTGTGAAATGTTCAGAGTAGTGAATGTCTCTTGCTGTGTCTGTATGGTGCGTTGTAAAATGGAGACCTGATCTTGGTTGAAGCCTTTTGGCAATACCATAAGGCAAATAATCAAGAATAACGATAATAGTGGACTCCCCTTGACCTCAATTTTATGCCTAAAGTCATATGCATGGAAGGCAAATGACAAAAGTCTGTGAATTTACAGAGGAACACTACACCTATAAAACTAATTCAAGTTATTGCTTTATTCTCTATTCTTGGGTCTGCGTTTTTTTTAGCTGTCAGTTTTTTCTTCCATAGGCATTATTCCGAACAGTCGCCATGATGGTTCCAGATTATGCTTTGATTGGTGAAATTTCACTTTATTCAATGGGATTTCTTGACTCTAGAAGGTGAGCCATATTCAATTTTCCACTTACAGCTGGCTCTGAAATTCCTCAGGAGGCTAACCACTCTGTGTGTGGGGCGGAGGGTGGGGAGTATGTGTGTGTGGTGTTGTTTCTACTGATAATTTGGACTAAATTTTCCAAGTGTTGTGTAAATATTTATCCAGGCAACTGTTCTGTTCAAATACAATCACATGATTAAATCCATATGAAATTTGAAAATGAACACCCTAATGGGTATTTCCTGATAATCCATCTGAAAAGATCTGCAGGATATTAACCATGCAACTTCAATTCAAGTTTGTAAAAGAACAGAAGCACACAACAAGTTAACTATTTACATGTTGCAAACCTTTGATATGTACCTTGGCTACCATAGGTGAAATGTACCCCTAGGTGGAGGGCAAGCACAAGGTTACACTTTACTTAAGGCTTACTTAAGCCTCAATAAGTACTGCGTAGACCTTCTTCTGGAACTTGGCACAGAGGTGAATTGTCACTCTGTGCGAATGAAGTTTTATGTATGTTTGAGGCACGTGAACAAGAAACAGCATTTCAACTGTTACTAAACTGACATCACCACATTTACTTCAAAGATCTGAGCTTTAAATATGCAAATATTTGATATATTTGACATTATATTTGCATTTCACACACTATATTTTAACATCCACAGTCTTGCCCAGAAAATTGTTGCCACATACCGTCTTTGCTCTGAGCAGTTATCATCTCAGCATCATTATGACTATGGAATGCGTGCTGTTAAATCTGTCCTGACAGCAGCAGGAAACTTAAAACTAAAGTACCCAGAAGAAAATGAAAGTGTATTGTTACTTCGAGCTTTGCTGGATGTTAACTTAGCCAAATTCTTGGCACAAGATGTTCCTCTCTTTCAGGTAAGATAACAGGTAGATGCATTCAAATACTAAGTTATAAGAACCTACACAGATGGACAGACAGATAGATGGGATTGCCATGATAAATTAAGAAAACAAATCATTGCTTTAATTTAAAACAGTTTTCCCCAAACACTTTCATCATTACTACTGAAGTCAGTGGGGTTGCACCAATTTAATTGTGGGCACAATTTGGCTCTTACTATTGTTTGAATAATAAACTTGTAGCAATGATAGAAGTTACCTTTTGAGTTACGTTATAATATGTTGCATGCCATTGACATGCTCTCTTGCAACTCCACTAACTCATGCCAATGAAAACCATTCTTTGCTAATTTTGTATATAAAGATGTGTCTACATAATGGAGACTATATTGGCATTGCTAAGTTTCTGTACCTATGTCAGCATAAACCTGTACTGTAGATGCAGTCTACCCCAATGGAAGGGGGTTTTTCATCACTGTAAGAACACCACCTTCCTTAGCTACAGTAGCTATGTCAATGGAAGAATTCTTCCATCCATATAATTGTATCTACGCTGGGGGTTAAGTCAGCATGGCTGTGGCACTCGGGGGTGTGGATTTTTCACACCACTAACCAATGTAGCTACATCAACCTTACTTTTTAAGTGTAGGCCAGGACTTAAGCTTTGTATTGTGAAGGATGTGGGGAAAGTTAAACTGCAAGCAATAGAAAATACTTTGTTTGGAAGTCAAGAGTGAAAACCATGATGTTATTGCTAATGTTATGCTTCCATAGAAGGAGAATACTCAATCTATCAGGTTTCAAAGCCATCCGTATTAATTATGAAGACCTAAGATCTGGACTTTTGAAAAAAGTCACTGCTGTGAAATAAGAGAACACATATATCCCCATTGGTGATTTAATCTCTCCCCTCTCCCAAGATATTTAAAGGCAGATTTTCAGCAGTTTTATCTTCATTTTGAAAGAGCAATTCATGCCTGTATCATTTGTGACAGTCATTCATTTGTGAGTGCAAAACAGACTGTTTCACCTTTATCTGATTGGGGTACAAGTGAGTCAATTAAAGGCACAACTACTGAGGTTTGCACCTGCAGTTAATTTTGCAGGTCCAAAAATGTGGGTGCAATTAGTGCCTGTAAATTAGGACTCAGTCCATCTGAATACATTCCCCCTTAAAGTCCTATTTCCTACCATATTCTATGTATTTCTTAACACTCAGAAGTTCTGCCTTTGTTTTTGTTAGTCTGCTTTTAATAGTATCCTGTTTTTTTTCATTAACAGGGTATCATATCTGACCTGTTTCCTGGAGTGGTTCTTCCTAAACCAGACTATGAGCTGTTTGTGCAGGCACTGACTGACAATATTACTAAAAAGAATCTTCAACCAGTTCCTTGGTTTATTGGAAAAATTATTCAGGTATTTAAAGAAAATATTCATCACATCTGAAAAAAGATAATTTATGTATAAAACATTAAAGTATCTGGCTGAATCAGGGCCTAAATTAGTGACTAGCAGAGTATTACAGAGAAAGCTTATCTATTCAAAGTGAAAACCACAAAATTTACAGACATTGGTATGCCAATAAAATACTCCACTCTCTATAACAGTAAGTACGAGTTGGTCAGTAGATATTGCCCCCTTCCATGGGGCACTCTTGTTCTAGTTTAAACCAGACTTATTTTGGTGTAGCTTGAGTCAGTTAGGAACTGGATTAAGCTAAACTTAAAGAGGCACTCTTTAACTGAAATAAGAACATCTACAAGGGGTTTTCACTAATTTAAATCAGTTTAAAAACAAATTTAAGTTAAACCAGTGCAAATTTCTAATGAAAACAAGGCCTGAGTTGGTGTAGTTTACACTCTGAGGAGGCAGGAAGTGTTAATTATGCTTTCTTAGACTCACCTCTGAATTTGGCCTTGGAATTCTTAATGGCAGGAATGTCAGTGTTTGTGTCTAGATTGGCTGATCTGCTCTTTCACACAATGTAGGAGTGCAAGAGAGATGTAGTTTCACACACGTTACACTCAGTTCTTTAATATATTTAAGTATAAAACTCATGTCACCAATACAGATTTATGAAATGATGATGGTGCGCCATGGATACATGATTGTTGGAGATGCTTTGGGTGGAAAGACCTGTGCTTACAAAGTGCTAGCCGCAGCCCTTGGTGATTTGTACACAGGTAAAAATAAAAAGCCTGCCAAAGACTTCTCATAAAAAAATAATTCTATGACCAATGAATTTGCTGTACAAAGGTAAGTTTATGTTGCTAATTCTGCTGTTAATGAGTTGCTGAATAGAAGAGAATTTGGAAACGCAGGAATAAGATTGGAAAACTTCTGTTGTCAGAAATATTCTTCGTTTTAAAAGTTCACATGAAAATGCAAAAAAGTCAATTACGTATTTTGTTAGGCAGTATATTTGTGCACAGCAGTCATGCAAAACTAGCATTAATAGTCGCATCAAACAGATCTCTTCATATATGGTGCTTCTCTGGGAAGTGACTGTGCAAAAATAGCACCTCTTGGCTCAACAGATCTATTCCCTGGGAGAAATTCTGTGAAGCTCTCTCATGAATGCACGATCAGTTTCCGTTGTGCTTCCATCCTGTTCCTCATTTTTTACCTTATGCTTTTGCACACCTCACTCTGGACCTGCCTTGTGCAACAATAAACTCTATGTGTAAGTAAAGGAGGTCTTTACTTACTGCTAGATAGCTTCCACATGTAAGGTGTATTGGCTGACTACACTGGGATTCCACTTCTAAACTTCATTAGTTAAAAGTATTTGTAAAGAACTTTTGCCTTCTATCTAGCTAATCAATATAATCTATTTTTAATTCCTATCTAGCAAATTCCATGGATGAGTTTCCTGTTGAGTACAGAATTATTAATCCCAAAGCTATTACAATGGGACAGCTGTATGGGTGTTTTGACCCTGTGAGCCATGAGTGGACAGACGGAGTCCTGGCAAACACCTTCAGACAACAAGCATCTTCAACCTCAGATGACAGGAAGTGGATTATATTTGATGGACCAGTGGATGCAGTTTGGATAGAGAACATGAACACTGTGCTAGATGATAATAAGAAGGTAGCCATCCTTTTGCCTGTTACTTTAGCGTGTGAATCCACATAATTAATTGCAGTTGGTTGGTTGTTGCAGTTAGTGAACTGACCCTTTTAAGTAAATTGAAACACACGAATTCATCTTTCTAACGGGAAATTCTAACTGGAGATTTGTTTGTTCACAAAATAATAATTATCTTAAACTGCTAAAAGAAAAGGATTGCTTTTTATTGTGGAATATATAAAGAGCTGGCTAATGCTTCATTTTCTCTTTTTCTCCCAAGTCTGCAAGACATGGCAGTAACAAATGGAGTGCTCTCTAAGATAGAATACTATAAATATCACACACTATGGAAACATGAATGAATGAATAAGAACTGACGCTAAATGGGATGGCTGTTCAGTGATTTTACGACAAACGCGGCTATAAGTGAATGTTCAGCTGTGATATGATTAAACCATGTTTATGCCATGTTTGCTTTTCAGCTGTGTTTAATGAGTGGGGAAATAATTCAGATGAGTTCCAAAATGAGTTTAATCTTTGAGCCAGCTGACTTGGAGGAGGCATCTCCAGCAACTGTCAGCAGGTAACAGTAACCCACCCAAAGTCTGAACTACGTCATGCAATGTACCTGGTGCATTTCAGAGATCTTACTGGACAATACCTACTTATTTTTCCAGGTGTGGTATGATCTATATGGATCCTAATCAGTTAGGTTGGAAGCCTCTGAAGGATTCCTACATGGACACGCTGCCCCCAAATCTGCAAGATGAGCACAGAGAACTGGTGCGAGCCTTTTTTTGTGTGTGTGTCACCCTTATAGCTTTTACTTTAATCTGCCCACTGTATCCTAGTATGTCCTATGGGCTTCCAGGTAGGCACATTGGGTATAGTTTTCAAAAGTGCCTCAGTGAATCAGGACACAAAGGGCATGTCTACATTGCAATCAGACTGCAGCACATGTAGACATAACCACACTAGCTTTGCCCTAGCTAGTTGAATAACTACACCAGTGAAGCTGTGGTAGCATGGGAGGCAGCCCAGGCTAGCTGGCCAAGTACTTGCCTAGCATCCCAGGTGGATTTGCACATTCTGTGCTGCCACCTGTACTGCCATGGCTTCTCTGCAATAGAACAAAGCTAGTTCTGGTATGTCTACATGTGCTGCAGTCACACCTCTGATCGCAATGAAGACATACCCTGAATTTCAAGGGGCTCCTAAATCCTTTAGGCACTTTTGAAAATTATGCCCAATATTACATAGGGTTTAGTGATGTATGAGACTTCACTAACAGAGTCCTAGTGCATGATAGGTAGAGATTGTGAGCCAGGTTCAGGGGGTGGGAAATATGCATTAAAAATGCACCTTCATCTTTTTGGGGCAATCAGACCCCAGCATGAAAAATGCATATAGTAATAACATTCTTATCAGTCAGGGTCTGGCTTTTGCAAATCCTTACTCACTAGAATAGTTCTTACTGAGTAAGACAACTCAGATGAATCAGTGGCGCTCATGTTTGTGTCGTGCACTTACAAATGAGACTGAGGGTTTGCAGGAATAGGTTCTGAAGGTTATCTGAGCATTAAGCATTGAGGTCATTGGGGGGAAGATCAAGCATTAAAAGGCCAAACACAAACTTTGCTGTGTTAGGCCGACAGCTGAAGCCATTGTTTTCTGTGATCTGCCAGCCCCCTTCTTCACTGTGCATTGGAAGAGCAAACAGGAGTTGAGACCAAAGTCAGAAAAGTACTTAGGGATGGGGGAATGCTGCCTGCTGTTGGTTAAGAAGCAATGTCTTTCCCTTCATAAACTATCTGAAATACCCCTGGAAAAGGCCAAGATAAGAGGCAGAGGAGAGGTTGGGTCATGACTTTCTACACCCTGCGTAAGTCAGCAGAGCTGGCTTGACATAGAGGGAAGTGATAATGGCAGTGGTCACACTCTCCTTGCATACTGGGGAGCTCTAGAGGGCATTTCACAATGGCATGAGATGACTATGCACTAACCCCAGTGCCCTTACTGGTCTAATGGAACCCTGGTCTTTGTTCCTTCTTCTGTCTGCTTACTAGACCTTGGATTTACTCTCTCAGATTATCCTGTAAACCTCAGTGAAATGTGGTCTTCCTGTATTTGTCTCTATGCCTGGATGGAGTAACAGCTCCCCAAGGTGGAAGGTCCTTCCGCTGTCTGGATTAATAAGAGGAGAACAAACTTCCTATTCCAAACCATTGATTTGCCTGTGGCAGAAGCAGCATCTTTCCACAGTTAGGCAGGTTCCATGGCTTTGTGGCAACTCCCATAGTTATCAAGGCCACTCCCCAATCTCCCCCTCCACCAACCCAGGCAGAATTACTGGTGTCTTAAGGATACACTTTTATTGAATAGTTAAATCAAATAAACCTTTGATACAGGACCATGTAGGTATGGGAAATAATGCAACTCCTGCACTGTTTTAAAACTGTTTCCTGTTCCACTTGCAGATTGATGACATGTTTATGTGGCTAGTCCAGCCTTGCTTGGAATTTGTTCGCCTTCATTGCAAAATCATAGTACAGACATCCGCTATCCATCTAACCTATAGCATGATGAAACTCTATTCCTGTCTGCTCGGTCGGTATCTTTTAATGCTTCAGCCTCTTATTTTTTTCCGGATAGGTCATAACAGTAGAAAATCCAGGCCACTAGAGACGAGTAAATGCTAGAAGACTTCATTTAGAATGAAGCCAAATGCCTTTGGGGTTTGGATCATATGCCATAGGTCTTTTTCACTGTCCTAGTAATAAGAACAGTCCTTTGCGCTTTGTATAGCACCTCTCATCTCAGGATCTCAAAGTACATTACAGGCCTGAGTAAGGCCCTGTGGGCATGGCCCCAGATGGTTAGCATGCTGTTTGCTATTACCCTAATGAAATATTTAGAACTCCTTTAGATATTGCCCACTTGTTCATTTTTAATTTAAAACAATAGATTGCACCATCAAAACAGGGCCAGAGTCTCACCTGGTGAAAATTGACATAGTGCCATTGAAACCAATGCTGAAGATCTGGCTTAGAATGTTTTTTTTATGAAAGCAAATTTTGAATTGCAATTTTTGATCATTTAACCAATATTTGAATGCATTTTTTAGATGAAATAAGGAAATCGGGTGAAGAAGACGGTGAAACCATGTCTAGTCAGCAGATCATCTTATGGCTACAAGGGCTTTTCCTTTTTGCATTGGTTTGGACAATCGGCGGGACCATCAATGCAGACAGCAGAAAGAAATTTGATCTGTTTTTCCGCAACTTGCTAATGGGAAGTGATGATGAGAACCCGCGCCCCAAAAGCGTGAAGCTCACCAAAAACAATATCTTTCCAGAAAAAGGTGTTTCTACATAACGATTTGTATTGCTTAGTCTTGCTTTACAAACCCTGCCAAATCCTGTCTAGCACTGCCAGGCAGACTGGGGTGTCTGGCACTTGTTTTTTGCTGCGGAGATCCTGCAGTCAGGCCGAAGGGATACACAGTGGGGAGCCCTTTTTTGTTGCTCTAAACAAGAGGAGCATGTGCCCCAGATTGACCTAAATGGTGAAATCTGTTGCAGCTAACAACTTCCTGACAATGAGGTTCAATGGGAGAGAGGAGGATATTCAGTGTTAGTTAGGAGGAATTCGTTGCCACATAAGGCATGTGAAGAACTGACAAATTAGGAAAAATCTTTCATTTGATCATTTCTGCCCTTGTACTAGAAAGGACTGAGGGAAATACTTTAGATCCTAAAGTGACATGACATTATTTCAACTGTCTGTTCAGTCAGTTTTCCTATATTCTGTGTTTTGTTTAACAGGGAGTGTGTATGACTTCTATTTTCACAAGCAAGCCAGTGGGCAATGGAACATATGGACTGATTACATCACTAGGGAGGAGCAAAATATTCCTGCTGGTGCAAAGGTTAACATTAATTTTTTTCATTATAGAAAAGAACCCAGTGATGAAAACAGTGTTGTGAAATGACAGAGCTACAAGTCAGTTACATTTGCTAGTTCTGATTCATTTATATATGACTTCTTTCTCCTTACTGTGCAATGTCTTAAGCTGAATGGGCTCTCCCCCTCTTAAAACTTGGTTCTGATGTCAGACCTATATTTAAATCTCAGTACAAAAGGTACATATGGAGCATAAGGATGATCTTGTGGTGAAAGGTCTGGACTCAATTCCTGGCAAGCACACAGTGCATAGCTGCCTCACTGACATGGGGGGAGAAGAGACTCCCTATGACATTTTACCCCTTCCCTTTGCACAGTGAGGGGAGAATTGAGCCCCAAATTAGGAATTATCCAGTGCTCCCATTTTTTATTTGAATTGTCACAATGCCTATGGAGCAGGATCCATTGTGCTAGGTGCTGTACAAACACAGAGCAGCTCCTTCCTTACCATTTACAATAACTACAAGAAACTTGGAAAACCTTTATTTACATCTATAAGTCATTTTTAAAAAGTCTTTTTTGGGGGCAATAAACTCACTGCAGTAAGTTGATTTCAAACCTCAGTATTGATCACAGTGGTAGGTACTTGTTTTCCACATGGTATTTTAATTTTCCATATAATAGGTGTCCGAGCTTATAATTCCAACAATGGAAACAGCCAGGCAATCTTTTTTTCTAAAAACGTACGTGGAACATGGCGTCCCCTTGCTGTTTGTGGGCCCCACTGGCACAGGAAAATCCGCTATTACCAACAGCTTTCTGCTGCAACTTCCAAAGCTTAAATACGTCCCTAACTGCATCAACTTCTCTGCAAGAACGTCAGCTAACCAAACCCAGGATATTATTATGTCAAAATTGGACAGAAGAAGAAAGGGACTATTTGGACCTCCCATGGGGAAAAAGGCTGTAATATTTGTAGGTAAGACAACTTGTGTGTTCTTATTTCTTCATGTAAATTCAGGCTTCAGGAGAAGTAAGTGCTTCATTGGTGTGGCAATTATAAACTGTGGCACTACTTCCTTCCTTCCTTCCTTTTTTTTTTTTTAAAGGCATCTGTAAAAGGATTAGGACTGTCCCCTGCTGGAAATTTAAATACACTGAAGCACAGGCATGCGAACTAGGGCTGTGGGGGGCACTGCAGCACCCCCACGTTTTGCTCCCTCCCACAGCTGTGGTCCCAGCCTCATCCCCTTTACTCCTGTCCATGTCCCCTGACCTCCCAGAGCCATACCCCAGTCCTGGTCCTAGCTCTGGGGAGGCGGAGCACAGACAGGGAGGATGTGAGGTAAAAAGTTTGGGGACTTCTGGCTTTCAGTACCCCCCACTGTAAAAAGGTCCAGCACCACTCCATTGAAGTGATGCTTCTCTTTAAGGTGGTTTGCTCACTTACTTTAAGTCTGCATAGTGTGGTACCTTATGTTGCAATTTGTGATCTTAAATAAACACAGAACAAAAAAACAGCCTATCAGCCAAACTAAATTAAATCAATATCTTTAACTTTAAAAAATGACCCCTGCAGGTATAATTACACTAGATGCAGTTGTTGTGTCAAAGAGAAATAATACTAACAAATGGACCTTTTCCTTGTTAAGAGAGACAATAGGTATCTGTGCTTTGATTTGTTTCTTAAGACATGAACGTTCTTTCTAGATGACCTAAATATGCCTGCAAAGGAGGTGTACGGAGCCCAGCCACCTATTGAGCTTCTTAGACAGTGGATTGATCATGGTCACTGGTATGACAAGAAGGATACATCCCGGCTTGATATCGTAGATGTCTTATTTGTTTCAGCAATGGGCCCTCCTGGAGGAGGAAGAAATGATATTACAGGTAGGAAATAAATATTAATATCATATAATATATTAAATTAATTTAAAGACAGAAATACATCACTACAATAACACATTGTCCAGTTGAGTGAGGTTATAGAGGGAAGCCTGGTTTACCTAATGTTATTCAGATAGAAGACTATGAGCTTGTGTACATGAATAATTAGTTTGTGGCAAGCTGGGATGTGAATCTACATTGTACTGATATACTTAAAAGCAGCAACACTTTTAAGTGAAGGCAAGGCATTACTTTTTTGTTTTTGTATTTGTTTTGTTTTTATGAAGGCTTCAATTAAGGAGATTAGTGTTGCTGCTTGAGAGATGTACCAGTATGCTGTGCCACTACATGCAGTCCAATCTGAGCCCAGATTTACAGGAGTATAAAAGCAGCCTTAGTTTAAATGAGAATCAGGCCCTTCATGTTAAACCCTGACATTCTTTTAAGAGCTATGCATACTACTGAAGCAAAATATAACCCAGTTTATAATCTCATATCAGTCTCACTTAGTGATAGTGTCATTTTATTAAGGTATAGAAGTGTTCCTAAAAGAAAAACCAGATACAGATCCAAATTTTACAGTTTGATTCTATTGCTAATAAGATGGTCACTACTAGACAAATGGAAGGTGGAAGGAAAGTTGTGCAGTATTGGATATGACTGTGTCGTTCACTGTGTATTACAGGGCGTTTCACACGACACTTGAATATTATTTCCATCAGTGCTTTTGATGATGACATTTTAACCAAGATTTTCTCTTCAATTGTCGACTGGCATTTCAGCAAAGGATTTGAAGCTGCATTTACAAGGTAATGGTGATATGTTTCCCGAGACTATTTTATAGAGTATATATTGTCTCAAATCTGTCATTTGAATGTCTCACAATTAAATTTACCTTTCTCTTCTTTTTTTTTTTTTTTTAAGGCTTGGCAAGATGATGATCCAAGCTACAATGGCTATTTATAAAATGGCTGTCGAGAATTTTCTTCCAACTCCTTCAAAATCCCATTATGTCTTTAATCTGCGTGATTTCTCCCGTGTTGTTAGAGGAGTGCTGCTGTGTCCACACACCCATTTACAAGTAGGCTGTTGTTTAACTGTGTTCATAAAGCAATAGTTAAAAAAATAAAATATTAAAGCTAAATTCTCTTCACTATCATGCACTGTAGTTTTAATAGGTTTGCCCGCATATAACTGAGAGCAGATTGGGCCTGAAGATTTACCTATGCACTTTCCTCCTCCCTCTTGATGAAGAAAAATATAGTCAGATATTGTTGATATTTATTTATTTGCTTGTATTACAGTAACTGCTAGATCAGGGCTTTGAGGTGTTAGGCTCTGTGATACTCAGAGGAGGAGACAATTTGCTACCTAAATAGAACATAGAAAGAAGGGAGAAAACGATTATTATCCCCATTTTACAGATGAGGGAACTGAAGCACAAAGAAGTTGAATGGCTTTTGGTCCCCCCCCCAAAATGTATCTTGCTATTAGCTGATGATGGACGTTTCTATGTAATATAAAAAAGCGAAACAAAGCTATTAAGCAAGTTGGGGAATACTGTCATCCTTTTACACTGGGTAAAAGGTAGAGTGGCATAAAGTGGCCATAAAAACCCTTGATCTGTCCAGAGGAGAATTCTTCTGGTGCAGGAAATGAGGAAGACAGCTGCAGACTGTCCTCTGAGGATCTCTGTGCCAACTTTGATATAGCGGGCATGCAGGGGGTTAGGGTTAGGGCCTAATGGGGCAGGCGGGGTGCGTCAGGGGTGGGAACCTTTGTTAATGTTATTACAGGGTTGGGAGTTATGCATGTTAATCCTTATTCCTTGAGATGAGAGTGTACTCAGGATGAAGCTGCCTTCAGTGGAACCTGAATTTCACCCCCAGGGTTTATCGCTCTGTTGAAGGATTGCTCCTAAGCACCCATGTCATGAGTCACGTGTCCTTTGTTCATTGCCACTGGTATTATTCTAAAATATGAAAAATCATCATAAAGTGCCCCAGAGATAAATACCCTTGATGTAACAATAGTTAAGTGCTTTGTGAGCAGAGGCCAAGACTGTATTGGCAGGAAAGATATGACTCAATCATTATGTATTGAGGAAACCAGTTGACTCATTTGTTTGCATTCTCACAGTTGAAAGATTCCTGTTGAGTTCAGAGAAAGGTGGATCAGGCCTCAGATGGAGATCTGACTACTTTATTATGAAACAAGTCTTTACATCTTGATCTGTTCATTTATATCTGCTTCTACAGGATGGTGATAAGTTGATCAGACTTTGGATCCATGAAGTTTATCGAGTTTTCTATGACCGCTTAATTGATAATGACGATAGGGAGATGTTCTTTAAGATGGTAAAAGAAACAACATCAAACAACTTCAAACAGAGTGTTGATAAGGTACGCTGACTTATACACCGAGAACAGTTTGGACCAGTAGAGGGACTGACAAATTTACAAAACTAATTCAACATTTCAGATCTACTGTAGCAACATTAGAAAAAAATTTGAACTGTCTTAATTGGTGCACTCCACAATATTTGGGGGAGCATCTGTTTGTATATTGTGCATTTGCAAATGCAAGTTATGGATTTCATCCTGCAAATTACTCTTTGAAGGTGGACTCCTGACTTCAGTGGGGCTCTCTCCAGGGGCAGGAGATCACCTGGAATGAGTAAATGGCAGGATTGGGGCTGAGGTAGTTAGCCGTGCTGTTGTTTGATTTGTGCATATTTGGAAAGGTTCATACGTGCTGTGGCTGAATTATTAGGCTTTTCGGAAACTTGGCCATATACTGGACAGTGAAATCAGAATGCCCATATTTTGAGGTATGCATATCTAAAAACCAACATTTCAGCATACGTTTTTTCGGTCTTTACATAATACACTAGAACAGCTGGAAGATAGCATTTCCACAGCAGTAGGACCTGCTACTATGTGGATATGAATGAATAGTTCTTTAGAGAAAACACAGAGTTTGAATTATCAGTTGAATCTTGTCTTTTGCACAGGTACTGAGTCATCTGTCACCTACAGGCAAGATCACCGATAATAACATCCGCAGCCTCTTCTTTGGAGACTACTTTAAACCAGAGAGTGATGTAAAAGCCTACGATGAAATCACAGACTTAAAGCAATTGACAGCCGTGATGGAATATTACCTTGACGAATACAACACTATCAGCAAGGCACCAATGTCCTTGGTCATGTTTAAGTTTGCCATCGAGCATATCTCAAGGATATGCAGAGTACTGAAACAGGACAATGGCCATTTGCTTTTGGTGGGAATTGGTGGGAGTGGGCGGCAAAGTGCTACCAAGCTGGCCACCTTCATGAATGCTTTTGAGCTTTTTCAGATTGAAATTACAAAGTCCTATGGCAACAACGAATGGAAGGAGGATGTGAAACGAATCATGATGCAGACTGGTGTCAGTAACAAAAATGTGTCTTTTTTGTTCTGTGACAATCAAATAAAGGATGAGTCATTTGTGGAGGACGTTAACATGCTTTTAAATACAGGTGATGTGCCTAATATCTTCGCAGCGGATGAGAAGGCTGACATTGTTGAGAAAATGCAGGCTGCAGCAAGGACGGAAGGCAGGAAAATTGAGGCTACTCCACTTGCTATGTACAACTATTTTATTGAAAGAGTGAAGAAAAATTTACACATTGTTTTAGGTCTGTATATAACGCACAATGTCTTATTCTAAATTTTTCTGCCTCTTCACTGTTGGTGGACTTAAGAACATTATGCATTCCTTCCAGCAATGAGTCCAATTGGAGATGCATTCCGGAATCGATTACGAATGTTCCCTTCATTGATAAACTGCTGTACTATTGACTGGTTCCAGACCTGGCCCACTGATGCTTTGGAAATGGTTGCAAACAAGTTTTTGGAGGATGTCGAACTCGAAGATGAAATTCGAAAAGCGTATGTGTTTATTTGTCAAGAGGGTTCTGAAGCTGACAACCACATCTCCAGCTAGAGCATTATATAAGGATAACATCACAGCTATGTGATGCTTCAGCTGAAGATGTGGTTATCAGCTTCAGCTCAAAGTGTCAACATACCCCTAGTTACCAGAGTGCAACTCCACTGATGTTTTCACAGCTTAACATTAGCCCTGTAAGACTGGTCATTTCACCCATAGATGGGGCTTAAAAGAGGATACATAGGGCTGGTCCTCACTACCGGGGGGGATCAACGGCAGATACGCAACTTCAGCTACGTGAATCATGTAGCTGAAGTTTGTGTATCTGCAGCCGACTTACCTGCCATCTTTACGGCGGTGGCAGTGCGCTCCCCCGTTGACTCCAGCTTGCACCTCCCGGCAAGCTGGAGTTCCGGAGTCGACGGGGGCGCCGCGAGCGATTGATTTCTCGCGTCTTCACAAGACACAAGAAATCGATCGCCAAAAGATCGATCGCTACCCGATCCGGCTACGTGGTCCGGCAGGTAGTGAAGACCAGCCCTATTCTAGAGCCAAGGGGAGATAGACCTAGTGAGTCAGAACTACCTTAGAATGCAGATGGATTCAGTTAGAAAAAGGGCAGATGAGAGCTGCCTGAGGGGTCTCTGAAGGAAGACCGGATGGCACGGGTGAGAGCTTCCTGGGAAGAGAGGAGAGACAGAAGGAGCACCAGAGAGAATAACTCCATGAATGCTCCGGACTGGAGCACCCGCAGATCAGCTTTTCCCGCTCCCCTCCCAGTGCCTCCTGCCCACTGCAGATCAGCTGTTCGGTGGCATGCAGGAGGTGCTTGGGGGATGGGTGGAGCAAGGGCAGGGTGTGCTTAGGAGAGGGGGTGGAACAGGGTGGGAAGAGGCAGTGGTGGGGCTTTGGGGAAAGGATGGAGGAGGGTGTGGCCTGGGGCAAGCAAGGGTCAAGCACCCCTGGGAAAATTAGAAAGTCAGCATCTATGTCGGAGAGTTGCCTGGGGGAAATCTGCAGCAGGAAGGATTGCCTGGAAGCCAGCAGACTTTGTTGACCTTCCTGAGAAAGAAACCTGGGGCCAGAAAGGGCTGAGGGCTGGGTGAAGTCTGCTGAGAGATGCCAGAGCAATACCTCAGAGGTAAGCATGATGGGAGACACTGAGGTGAGGTGGGATGCTGATAGACTGTTCGGGACTTGGTTTGTTATGGTTTATACACAAAGGGCTTTATTTTGTAACAAATGAACCCTGGAAGGGTTATTTATATTCAGAAAGACTGTTTAGACTATTTCTGGGAACTCCTGAAAGGGAAACTGAGGCAAGCACATCAGGGATGCCACTGCCTGATGCTGATGGGCATCCCAGTTGAAAGCCACCCTAGGACAATAGTCAGTTTTAGTCTGTGTGGGTTTATAGCCCAATTTTTATTGGTGCTCAATACCTTAAGCTCCCTTTGACTTTAGTGTGAATTATGTATATTCAGAACCTCTGAAAATCCTCTCTGAGAAGAGAATTTACCTCAGTATATTTTAAATAATGTGCTAAATTTTGCTCTCAGTAACACCAATATAATTTCATTGACTTCTGTGTAGTTATTTTAGATTTACATTGGAGTAACCAAGAGCAGACTTTGACTCCTTTGTTTTAGATGCTAACAGAAATAAACAAACAGTTGGTAGGACACAGAGTTGCCAGGGTTAATATAAAGAGACATTTTCATTCATATTAACATGTAAGATTTTCCATAGGGTTGTGTCAATGTGCAAATATTTCCAAGAAAGTGTGAGAGAGCTCTCCGTCAGTTATTACAGCATACTGAGAAGACACAACTATGTAACACCAACATCTTATCTGGAACTGATTCTCACCTTTAAGACTCTACTAAATAGCAAGAGGCAAGAAGTTGACATGATGAGAAATCGTTATCTTGTGGGTCTTCAGAAGCTTGAATTTGCATCTTCACAAGTAAGTTTAGACTGAAAACTTGAAGAATACTTTTTAACATGGCATATGGTGAATTTAACACCTACCTTCTGCTAACGCTAATAAGAATTGCAAGCTTAATTCTCTGTTCACTGCTGTGTTAATAATTTTCTTCTTAAAAGCCACCGCAAAACTGAGATTCTTGCTTAGATATTTTTAAAAACTGTGGTATGTAACTTCAGAGTAGATCTCCTAATGTAAGATCAAATGGAGTCAATTGCTACTTAAGAAAACATGTTAGAAAAACTTTGCTCAGTTCAAGCAACATTGTAGTTTTCTCGGAACCCCAGTTGAAGAATCTCTGGCAGCCTAGTTTCTTCAAGAGCTTTTGTGACATCGGCTGTGCATGCCTGTGCCTATTCCTCCTTTCAAAATGGGAAGAAGATGCAGAAAGGGAATTACTGTTGCATGAATGAGCATTACCTTTTGAGGAGATTTGTGCTAGAAAGTCCACCAAGCCCCCCACTCTACAGCTTCCCAGCTCTTCTCCCTGCTGCTCCTGGAAGAGACTCTAGTAAAACAAAGGGGCTTCCAACTTCTGTGCACTTTCCTAGTGGAGGATCTGCTGCTATTCCCATTTCTATATCCCTTGCCTGGTTTATACTGGATTTAATTCTCATCCATGCATGTACATGGAGGGGAGCATTGGGGGTCCATCAGATGACTATAAGGAAAGCAAAACTGATCAGTTTATTTTCAGTGTCCAGGCTGAGTGAATTGCAAAAAGTAAAGACATTACAAATACGAAAAAACACATTAGATTTTAAAAATCTGCTTCAGTTTTAACAGGAGAAGATCTCAGTAAAATAGGCAAGAAGGGCACTTTTTAACATGTGATTTCTATGCTGCATGTCCTTTTTTAAATTGCACTATGTGTCACAATATCTTTACCATTTTCTACCTATCACACTGAAACAGAAAATACGCATGCAAATTACCAGGATTTCTCTCACTTGATATCTTCACTAGGTTGCAGAAATGCAGAAGGAGCTGACTGCCCTTCAGCCTGAACTAATTCAAACCTCTGCAGAAACCGAGAAAATGATGATCAAGATAGAAAAAGAAACGATCGAAGTAGATGCAAAAAAGGAGCTAGTATCTGCAGATGAAAAGGAGGCTAATGATGCTGCGGCTGTTTCCAAAGCTATTAAGGTAGTTTACGAGGACCTGTCCCTGTGAGATACTCAATCTGTCTCAACTCCCCATCAAAGTAAATGGGGTTTGAGGAGATAGATGCACAGTACTTTACAGGTGAAGCCCAAGTTCCTAACAATGCAATTAAAAAAACAAAAACATGAGAGAGAATGATTGAGATGTTAATAACGTTAACAAATGTTATTCTGGCTATATTTAGTGATGGCCAGATAATCATTTTACAGTCAGAGGTGAAAGTAAGCCAGTATGCCCCGGTATGGCATACTAGCAAGAGCCGGTGTGCCAAACCGGGGCAGCCCGGCTTTCTCAGGTGGCAATTTAAAGGGCCTGGGGCTGCTGCTGCTTCTACCACCCCAGCCCTTTAAATAGCTGCCAGGGCCCCGCCACCACTACCCCAGGCCTCCCGGAGAGATTGTGCGAATCTCCAGCACTGTCTCAACTATTGCACAAATGCAAAACATATACAACTGCTGGTACCTGGGGTTACCTCTGAAGTCATTGCTATATGCTGCATTCTGCTGTAATAGTAACATGCACATGGTAAAAGAAATGAGCTGCACAGCACACTTCTGATGTCCTATGAATCTGTTACTCTTCCCCCCTGCTCCCTGCCATTTCTCAGCACCTGCAACAAGTCAGCAGAAGTATGTTGAAGATGTTTAAATGGTGAAATGGAGATATTCCTTGGGCCTTTGATTGTAAAAAGGAACATGGTGGTGAGCTGCAGTTAAAATGACTACATAGAGAATAATACACTAAACTGTCAGGACAGATTATTAAAATAGTTATCTCTGCTTGAAATGTAGTGCCATGTACATTTTTCCTAGTTAATTATAACTGCAAATGCTTCACTAATGCCACATTAGCATCTTTCAGCTCATGTCAGTCAGTTTACAGCAGACTGTGCAACTCAAAGGGTTAAAGGATTCTTTCCATGTATTTGCAGGAAGAGTGTGAAGGGGACCTTGCTGAGGCCATGCCAGCTCTAGAGGCTGCACTCTCCGCTCTCGATACCCTGAACCCCTCAGACATCTCGCTTGTCAAAGCCATGCAGAATCCACCAGGCCCTGTCAAGCTCGTTATGGAGAGTATCTGTGTAATGAAAGGAATGAAACCAGAGAGAAAGCCTGATCCAAGTGGCAGCGGTAACAATCCCATTGTGAAAGTTTAGGGACTGTGTGTGTCATCTGTGTCCTAGCTGAGACCCAGTCACCTATTCCGCTTTACATTCACACCGAGCTAAGATTTGCAGATGCAGGAAGGATGCCTCAGAGTGCATGCTGCACTATTGTACCCTACACCTGCACACTCCCCTCTAACACCACCTGCCAAACACTACCAAGCATGTAGGGGAAGTCAGAATCCAGACTGTGCCGTACTCCTAGATAACCACTCCACCAGTCATGCTAGTCAGCCTTTTCCATATGGGGATTAATAGGATTAGTATTGGGTCACACATAAATCCACTGGATGGAAAAGGGGAAGAGACACCTTTTACCACTAGTGCACCCACAATTTATCCCTTAATAATTAGGAATTCATAGTTATAAATATTGCTTGTATTATGTAAATTAGGAAGGAAAGCCTCAGAATAGGATTTATTTAATAAAAGTCAACCAAAAAAAACTTTTATAACCATTCATTACTCTCTCCCTTTGCTTTTGGCTGATTAAAATTCTTGTATCGTTAATGCACATGCCTACTAAATTTCAGTTTGACACAGATTAATGATGCTGTGTCCTTGTTTGAATTTTTATATGTAAGCATTCTTTTTAATTTGTTAATTGCATATATATGGCACAAACTTACAGGAAGATAATTGGTATTAGCTTTTTCATATCAGTGTTTAAAGCATTTTAATTTTGAATACCTATGATTTAAGCCTGATTTGATTTATGTGCAATACAGGTAAAATGATAGAAGACTATTGGGGAATCTCTAGAAAGCTTCTAGGAGATCTGAAATTCCTTGAAGGCTTAAAGACATATGACAAGGATAATATTCCTCCTGCTGTAATGAAGAGGATCCGAGAGAGATTTATTGAGCATCCAGATTTTCAGCCAGCTGTCATAAAAAATGTGTCATCAGCCTGTGAAGGCTTATGCAAATGGGTTAGAGCCATGGAGGTGTATGACCGTGTAGCTAAAGTGGTTGCTCCAAAACGTGAGCGTCTTAAGGAGGCAGAAGGTTTACTTGAAATTCAAATGAAAAAGCTAAATACAAAGCGTGCAGAACTTAAGGAAGTAATGGACCGTCTCCAAGCTTTGAACGATGAGTTTGAAAGCATGAATAACCGGAAGAAAGAATTAGAAAACAACATTGAAATCTGTTCACAAAAGCTGATAAGGGCTGAAAAGCTGATTAGTGGACTTGGAGGTGAGAAAGATAGGTGGACAGAAGCTGCACGATTGTTGGGAATCCGATACACAGATCTTACTGGTGATGTTTTGTTATCTTCAGGAACAGTGGCTTATTTGGGAGCCTTTACTGTAGACTATCGCCTGGAATGCCAAAAGCAATGGCAGGTCCTATGCAAAGAGAAGCTCATACCATGCTCCAATGATTTTAGCCTCAGTAATACTTTAGGGGAGCCTGTCAAAATCCGTGCTTGGCAGATTGCTGGATTGCCAATTGATTCATTTTCGATTGATAATGGTATAATTGTTTCTAACTCAAGAAGATGGGCTTTAATGATTGATCCTCAAAGGCAAGCCAACAAGTGGATAAAAAATATGGAGAAAGCTAACAAGCTTTCAGTTATCAAACTGTCTGATACAAACTATGTGAGGACACTGGAAAATGCTATCCAGTTTGGAACACCAGTCTTGCTTGAAAATATTGGCGAAGAACTAGATGCTTTCATAGAGCCTATATTGCTAAAGCTAACATTCAAGCAACAGGGTGTGGAATACATGAGGTTAGGTGAAAATATAATTGAATACTCAAGAGACTTCAAGTTTTACATGACAACTCGCTTAAGGAATCCTCATTATTTTCCTGAAGTGGCTGTGAAAGTTTGTCTACTCAACTTCATGATTACACCACTAGGTCTTCAGGACCAACTTCTTGGAATTGTAGCTGCAAAGGAAAAGCCTGAGCTGGAAGAAAAGAAAAATAAACTGATCATAGAAAGTGCGGCCAACAAGAAACAGCTGAAGGAGATAGAAGATAAAATCCTCGAGGTTCTTTCCAAGTCAGAAGGAAACATCTTAGAAGATGAAACAGCAATTAAGGTTTTGTCTTCATCCAAAGAGCTATCTGAAGAAATCTCTGAGAAGCAGGAAATTGCCTCTGTAACTGAAATGCAGATAGATGCTACTCGAATGGGTTACAAGCCTGTAGCTGTTCATTCAGCAACTCTCTTCTTCTGCATTTCTGATCTGGCAAACATTGAACCTATGTACCAGTATTCATTAATTTGGTTCATTAACTTGTACATTCAATCCATTGCTAATAGCAAAAAGAGTGATGATCTAAAGGAGAGAATTGAGAATATAATTGAACATTTCACAGTAAGCATCTATAATAATGTCTGCCGTTCACTGTTTGAGAAGGATAAACTACTGTTCTCCCTCCTCCTGACTATAGGAATAATGAAAGGAGAAGATAAAATAGATGATGAGGTTTGGCGGTTCCTATTGACAGGGGGTGTTGCTCTCGATAACCTTTACCTCAACCCAGCCCCAGAGTGGTTGACTGACAAATCATGGGCTGAGATAGTTCGTGCATCTAGTCTAAATAACCTTCATGGACTGTTGGATCATGTAAGGGAGAATGTTTCAAAGTGGAAAATGATTTATGACTCTGCAAAGCCCCACGAAGAGGCATTTCCCGATGTATGGAAGACATTAGTAGGGCTAGATCGTATGATCATTCTAAGGTGTTTAAGACCTGATAAAATCATTCCAGCAACGCAGGATTTCATCACAGAAAATATGGGAAGAACTTATATAGAACCACCCACTTTTGACCTTGTGGGAAGTTACAATGATTCCAATTGCTGTGCACCTTTGATTTTTGTATTATCACCAGGTGCTGATCCTATGGCAGGTGAGGTTAAAAAAAAAGATTTTAAATTGAAATATTTGCATGATAAAATGTGGGCTCCTTAATTTAAACAGTACTTTTATAGTACAATAATTTGATTGTAGTAGTAATAGCTTCAGATTTCACACATTCTTATCTTTCCACGTGCCCTTTATCTTGTAAAAACACTTTGTGAAAACACACCAAAAGAGGGGCAGAAACTGGGAAAAAGAAATTATAATTATAACAGATAAAATGATAAAATGAATAAATCTCTGTTGGATCTTCAGGAGTTTAACAAGATTTAGATTCCAGGTTCTCGTTTATACTAAGGCCCTTTTAAACCACTTAATTTTTAATTTACATGTAAAAACAGCAACTGTCTGGGAGACTCAGTCACATATACACCTGAAATTACTTTTACATTTCTTTTTTTTTAGTTAACTAGAATGCAGATTAACATTTATACCTTTAATGGTTTTTCTGTTTATATATATATATATACACAACATGGATCTATTTGCTAAAAGATTTTGTGTGTTATATTTTCTATAATAGGTTTGTTAAAGTTTGCTGATGATCTTGGCATGGGAGGTACAAGCATTCAGACTATTTCACTTGGTCAGGGCCAGGGTCCAATAGCAGCAAAAATGATATGTCAGGCTATCATTGATGGAACTTGGGTAGTATTACAAAACTGCCATCTTGCAACCAGTTGGATGCCTGCTTTGGAGAAAATCTGTGAAGAAATGATAGTGCCTGAGACTACCCATGAAAAATTCAGGTAGAAGCTTTAATATTCTTCCTTTTTCTGTGGGATTACTTCCAATATAAATTAGTGGAATTAGTGAATTAGTGCTAGTGAAAAGGAATTAAAAGGTTATATGAATAATTATCACATTAGAATATTTAAAGATCATTGAGAAAATAACAATATGTAATTGAGATAACATCTTTTCCATGTGGATATTCGATTTATCTAATCCACACCTCTTTCTAAAAATATATTTAGATTGCAACTGATTCTTATATTAACGAAGTTTAAAACAGCTGCAGTTCAAGACTGAGGATATTTAATCAAATATGTTTCTGTTTTACCCTGTTCAGATTATGGTTAACCAGTTATCCATCGGAAAAGTTTCCTGTCAGTATTCTCCAGAATGGCATCAAAATGACTAATGAACCTCCTAAAGGGGTTAGAGCAAATCTCCTACGATCGTACCTCAATGACCCAGTGTCTGATCCTGCATTCTTTAGCAGTTGCCAAAAACAAGAAATGTGGCAAAAATTGCTTTTTGGACTTTGCTTTTTCCATGCTCTGGTTCAAGAAAGGAAAAATTTTGGCCCATTGGGTAAGATTTGGATCATTTTGCAGATCTTCTAAAAACCTTAGCAGTTTTGCAATATGTTACTTCAGTCTTGTCTTCAGAACGCCAGCCAGAAGCATTACCTCAAGCATTGTGACAAAAGGGTGGTCATGTTATCTGATGATGGCTGGAAATTTTTATGTGTGTCGGCATTGTACAGAATATAGTGAAGCAACATTGAAAAGCTATTTTGAGGTTTTGGGCTGTATAAATACACACAGGTTTGACTCCTATGATTCTTATTCAGACAAAACTGCTATAGAAGTCACTGGAAGCTTGTAAAGTAAACACGGAATGTATTTACGTTGTCATAAATTGCTGCATTATTATTATTATTATTGCATTTCTGCATAAAACAATTATTTATCTATTTGTCAAAAACAATTCCTATTCAAGTTTTCATTTTAAATGATTTACCTTTTTTATTAATAAAAATTGAATTTTAATCAGATTTCTTTTTAATCGAGCAAAGCTAGTGCACGTGTTCATTTAGTGTAGCATTTGAATATATTTAGCTGCAGTTAATTGGCCGTACAATGAAAATTTCCAAAAGCATAACATAAATAAGAATTTAGTTTGTGTTTCATTATTTGTAAACAAGTCTTACATGACCAACAAATATAGTGTGGAAATAAAGGTTGTTTTAAAAAATATTTAGGGCCAAACTCAGATGTAGATACTCCATTGACTTACATGGAGTTCTGCCCATTTACACTAAGTCTTGTAAACTTGGCATGCACATTGCTTAACACAGCATTGCTAACTTATTATACAATTTAATCATTCTGTACACACAGTCTTCTCACCTACCTTATCATGCAGCTGATGATAAAAGAAAAATATTTGACTTGTCTGTCAAAGAAAGATACGTATCCTAGATGACTAAGTATGTAGTTTTGCAAGGTTGGTTTGATATCTAGTAACATGGACTATGTTTTATTCAGATCACAATTATTCAAAATACATGACACAATGATCACCATTAAAAAGACAACATCTGTCAAGAGTTTACTTTACATGTTACCATTTCCCTATACTTAGGATATAAAGTAACTTCCATATCTTTGATACCACTACCTGATCAGCAGTAATTCTTGTTAAACATTATCTTTTTAGTAACAATCACTGTACCCTTTAAATGCAAAGCAGTTAGCTTGCTAGGAGTATATTTGTTTACCGATAAAAAGTATAAGTTCAGTCAGTCACAAAGATTAAAAAATTGAAATCAGAATCTCTCTGGTCTTGCTATCTAGCTGATTTCAGATCAGCTAAAGCACTGTATACTACTTCCCTACATCTATTAAAATACAGCTTTTCAGTTGTGAGCAGTGTCAAAATGTCAGGACTATGGCCACATCTTTCATTATTTGGAAAGCAGCAAGTATATAATGTTGCACTGGGATAGAATGTTGTTAAGGATAGCTATATCCAACTTGGGCAGTAAACACTCAGTAAATAAATGCCTACGCTTCACTGCAGTTATCTAGTGACAGGAGACTGTTATTCTGTAATAACAACTTCATACCAATGTCATTATTTCCTAAGGGCAGTTATCAGGACAATATACCACTGCATTGCATGTCTTTTTTTAATTGAACAGGTTGGAATATTCCATATGAATTCAATGAATCTGACCTTAGAATCAGTATGCGACAGATCCAGATGTTTCTGAATGAGTATGAAGAAATTCCATTTGAAGCTCTGACCTATCTAACAGGTATAGAAGTCGCACTCTGCAATATACATAGGCTGGTGGGTATTTTATAAAAATAACTTCAGGTGATGAATGGGAACATCATAACTACAATAATGGTCCATGAGAAATGGGATAGATTCCGTGTAGTTATTCTTTCTTGCCCACCTCCATCCCCAGGCAAGCAGCTTATACCCCCAGGCATAAGATTTGAGTAATTAGATCATTGTTGTAGTTTGCATAGCTAGAAAGGGTTACTCGTGGTCCAGAAAAACTCCTGGGCATGGTTTAACATTTATCAAACAAAAGCATTGATGGCATCTCTATCACCTTGGCCGACCAGTACATCAGAGCATGACTGTTCAGTGCTGGAGATTTGCCAGGGAGTGTGATAATACCCTTCACTTGTAAGGTATTGGGGATTGTCATGTGCCTTGTAAATAGCGGATATATTTCTTGGTAGCCACAGTCACTTAGACATTGCTCATTCTTCAGCTAGAGGCCTGCTCATGGACACTTCCCCTCCCAACCTCCAAAACATGATTTCATGCTTTTTTGTAGTGAATAGAGAATTTAGTTAAATGAAAAGTAATATTGGGATAGTATTATGGAAAGAAGATATGAAAATATACTTGTTTAATGTAACAGGTGTGACTACTGGGCTATGTCTCCCCACGTTGTACCTAGGCTGTTACTTTTCCCTGGTATAAAAGTTTCTATTCTCTTAGAACCAAATCTCTCTTCATTGCCTTCAGCTCCTACTGCTCTAATCTCTTCAGGTCCTTTTACAGAGTGGTTCTGACTTCTTCCTCATTTATGTCTCGACAGTTTTGCCATCGTGCACAAACATAGTCAGGGTTGAGTTTATACCAAAGACAGGAAGCAGTTATGCAGGGATTAGTGAAGTGCTTAGTTTTTGGAGTTTAGCTGATCAGATAAAGCCTCTGGAAAATGGAAAGGCCAAAAGAGCCCCAAAGATGGGGTTCAGTTAGCAGGAAGTGTTATTGCTTGAAGCATGACATGATTCATCATTGTGATGGAAAGAGTTTCCCAGACCAGCTTGAAGTGCCCCCCCCACCATTTATGGCCAAGAGATCACAGCATGAGCAACACTGGGTTAGTTAGTTCCTGTCATGGTTTGCAGCTTACCCGAGGAATTCTTTAATGTAAGCCATTTTTTACATCTTTATAAATAACCATGCAATCTTTTCAGCCTTGTTTTCTGTTTAATTTTCCAGGGGAATGTAACTATGGTGGGAGAGTAACAGATGACAAAGACAGGCGTCTTCTCCTATCACTTCTTTCCATAGTCTATAATAAAGATATAGAACAGGAGAAGTATAAACTTTCACCTGGGGATGACTACTATATACCACCACATGGACCATACCAGGTAGGGAAATAAAGGTCAGAAATTCTTTCTAAGAAGTCATTGAGTGTATATGTGAGCTTTTAAGAATAATATTCTCAGAGTACACTGCTCTGCATTATTGTGTACAGGAAACAAAAAAATGTAAGATCATAAAGAATGACAGAATGTATCTCTGTATGCACGGAATACAGTCACCAGTCTTGAACTAGCACTTAATGTTTTGATGCAACTTGATGAGAGATGCAGTGATCTTACGGTGTTCTATTTCTCATGAGTGAAAATGATGCCACAGCTGTACAGGTTTTCCACTTCAGGACCATTGTGGTGCTGCAAAGCTGGGAAGGGTCAGGCTGCAGGGGGACTATGCAGGGGGACTCTACACCTCCCACAGGCCCTATTTACCATGGCAGCATGGTTTGCAAGATCAGGTCCTAAATTAGTTTCTGAAATCTTCAAAGCTTTTGTATTTGTCTGCTTGGATTATGCAAAGCAATGATTTTTAAGTTGGGAATTTATGTGTTTGAACATGACTGACTGTATTACATTCTCATTATGTTCCGTTAAAGCTGGTCTGTACTTACTGATTGATAAAAGTATGTTATTAAATACATGGAACATGAGGACCATGTACGAGTCAGGAAAGACGGCGCAGGTTGCAGCCAAGAAACACCTGGTGACGTGACCTTCAGGCTGATACCACAAAAATGGGCTACACCTGGAACCAGCTAGAGAGAATGGCCCAGGATAGAGGACTCTGGAGATCTGCGGTTGGCAGCCCATACCCCGATTGGGGTGACGGGCATAACTAACTAACTAAATTTTTGATAACTACATGTTTTCCTTGCAGTCTTACATTGACTACTTAAGAAGCTTACCAATTGCAACACATCCTGAAGTGTTTGGGCTTCATGAGAATGCAGACATCACTAAAGATAATCAGGAGACCAACCAGCTTTTCAGTGGAGTGCTTTTGACTCTGCCTAGACAAGTGGGTGGCGGTGGCAAGTCCTCACAGGTAATGGGGAGTGGGGATCCAAACAATCCCCTGTCAAGGAAGTATCTTAGGGATGCCTAAGAGGAGTCAGCCACCTCCTCCTATGATTACTGGGCAGGGAGTGGGTTTGAGTGACTCCTTGTGGATTCAATCAGCTTTACGGGTAAAGGGCTCACTAAGAACAGAGAGTGGTCTCCCCCTCAAAGTAGGGTGACCAGATGTCCCGATTTTATAGGGACAGTCCCGATTTTGGGGACTTTTTCTTATATAGGCTCCTATTACTCCCCATACCCCGTCCCAATTTTTCACATTTGCTTTCCGGTCACTCTACCTCAAAGAGATCAAATTGAAAGTATTTAATAATCAGGGTTGAGAGTGCACACACAGCAGTGCTGGAGATGTCCCAGTCTGCTGGGTTAATACTGCACAGCCCCATTTGGTTGAGTAGAACAAAGGAACTTACTCACATAAATGGAGGCTTAGATAAAAGGACTTTTCCCCCTGTATTACACATATTTTAATAGTGATTAGGCCTTTTTTATCATCACCACATTGCAACTGTGACAGTGATCATTGAAACTGCTCCTGGACTCAGATTCCAAGGCAGTTTCAAAATATGGAATTTAATTTCATTGAGTAAATGCTAATCCTGAAAGCTTGTGCTCTGACCTGGGCTCATCACCCACACAGCACGAGTCAAATCTCTTTCAGCAGGATCTCTGCTCAGACTTGCCCTGGGCACAGAGGCCACGGTTCTGGGAAGTGACCTCAAGGACAGTCATTCAGGCAACATAGGCCCATTAGGGCCAAAGGTCTCCTTCCCCCAGAAATCAAGGTGTGGTAGCAGGCCTTTCCTCTCCCCACATCCGCCCCTCAACACACACACACTGCTGTCCTCAAGGTGCTTATTTGCTAGGGCACAGATTGGGGCACAGATTGTCAGCTGTGTTTCCCTTTGGCTGCTCCACAGGAGTTGCTGCAGTCTCAGGGCTGCTATAGCCTGGGAGATTCCTGTGATGAAAATACAGGGGCCAGAATCCACAGAAAGCCATCTTGGGGAGGATGAGTCATTTCATCCATTCCCCACCTCCTTCTGCAGCTTCACAGGCCATGATCATGGAAGCAAAAACATATAAAACAACAATATTTGAGGAAATCTGTTTTGTAAAAAGCAACAATAACAAAAAAAAAAAAAAAGGCCATTTGAAAACATTTCCCATTCTCTGCACATTCTTGATTTCAGGAAACAGTTGAAGATTTGGCCCGGGACATCCTGTCCAAATTGCCAAATGACTTTAATCTGGAAGCAGTAATGAAGAAATACCCAGTGCGTTATGAGGAGTCCATGAATACAGTTCTTAGGCAAGAACTTATCAGATTCAACAGGTGGGGCAGCCTGTTTTCTTTGACTTTACAAAAGCTGAAAGATGCTAAAATGTTTGTGTTTATGATCAGCACCAGGTCACAAGACAATTGCAAGCATTTTTTAATAACTTCTTTTACAAAAGCTGTTTGAGAGCAGATTCAAAATACTTGAACGCTGCAGCAAACGACCTCCTAACCCCTAATGGTCAGTTATCTGATAGTAACAACTTTTAGTCACTGCTAACATGGACCAGATGTGAACAAGTGATGATGAGATGAAAGACTACATATGCTATTACGAATCCTCTGAGTCATTCATCCCCCTTTATTCCCAGCATATGACAATATTTCAACTTGAATCTACAGTTTAAAGCTATTGTTAATTCATTTCCCTGGTCTATTGTAAGTTTTTACTAGAAGTTAATAGCTAAAGAATGGTTTTGGTATTTACACATAGAGTGAGAAATTTCTCCATACTCTCCAGGGCTTTCAGTCACGGGCAGTCAGTCCCTAGAATTCAGTTGGCTTTGGACCAGAGGTTTAGTGAGCAATGAAATGGTAATCTCCCCTTTATCCGCAGGCTAACAGAAGTTGTTCGGAGCAGTCTTATCAATTTAGGCAAAGCTATCAAAGGTCAAGTGTTGATGTCGTCTGAACTTGAGGATGTTTTCAACAGCATGCTTGGAGGCAAAGTACCATCAATGTGGGCAGCCAAATCCTATCCATCTTTGAAACCCCTGGGCAGCTATGTGTCTGATCTTCTTACACGTTTGACCTTCTTCCAGGTATACTAAAACTGGTGTGGATCCATCTCAGGGACCAATGTGTGAAAGCTGAACGAGAGGATTCACTTCAGTTAGGGTTACTTAATAATTTCCAGGTAGAGCCAGTTTGTGAACTTCTTACACACATTCACAAGCACTTACTCATGAGCAATCCTCTTGGAATTATCCATGGGAGTAACTGATCAGAAGTGTGAGTAAGGACTTCAAATCTGGCCTTTACTCTACAATGACAATGTACAGTTTCCAGCTTTTTACTTCAAACTTTTCAGTAAGGAGAAATGTTTTACATTGTGTTCAGCAGCATGATAGGGTTGAAAACTTTTTACAAAGTCTAAAGAAATAGATGGTTGGGATTTTGCTAATAAATATATTGTGGTTTTTTTCATATTTAGGAGTGGATCAATGAAGGGCCACCCATCGTATTTTGGTTATCGGGATTCTACTTTACTCAGTCCTTCTTAACAGGTGTTTCACAGAACTATGCTAGAAAATACACCATCCCAATTGATCATATTGGATTTGAATTTGAGGTAAAAATATGTGAAAGAATTTCATTTATACAAACCATTTACATGTGTTATGCAAAACGAACAAAAACAAACTAGCACTTTACAGACAAGATAATGGGGACCTGTTAGGGTGTCAGTGTGAACCTGAGTCACTCTAGATTTACACCAGTGTAACAGAAATTATGAGTCAATGAGATTCCAGACTTTAAGGCCAGAAGGGACCATCGTGATCATCTAGTCTGACCACCTGCACATTGCAGGCCACATTCCTCACCAACCCCCTCTTGCATTAAACCCGTAACCTCTGTCTGATTTGCTGAAGTCCTCAAATCATGATTTAAAGACTTCAAGTTACAGATAATCCACCATTTATTCTAGTTTAAACCAGTAAGTGACCCATGCCTCATGCTGTAGGGGGGAAAAAAAAACAAAAAAAACAGGGTTTCAGCTGATCTGACCTGGGGGGAAATTCCTTACCAACCCCAAGTATGGCAGTCGGTTGAACCCTGAGCTCATCCGCAAGACCACCAAGGAAAGAATTCTCTGAAGTAACTCAGAGCCCTCCCCATCTAGTGCCCCATCTCCAGCCGTTGGGAATTTTTGCTCCTAGCAGTTGCAGATGGGCCGCATATCATTGTAGGCAATCTCATCAGAGCATCCCCTCTATAAATTTATCAAGCTTAGTCTTGAAGCCAGTTAGGTTTTTTGCTCCCCTTGTAAGACTGTTCCAGAACTTCACTCTGATGGTTAGAAACCCTCCATCATCTGCTCAAATCCCCTTTGAAACTCAACCATAGTTTCTACTTGCATCTCCAAACCTGGGATCTTCTCTTCCATCAGCTGTGGCACTTCATTCAAATGAAACATTTTTCAGGTACTCACTCCAGTATAATTTACATCCTGCAGCTTCTACATCCAGTAGTCTTCATTGTCTCTTAGAGGTTTTTAAGGTTTTTGACAAAGCCATGGCTGGGATGATTTAGTTGGGGATTGGTCCTGCTTTGAGCAGGGGGCTGGACTAGATGACCTCCAGAGGTCCCTTCCAACCCTGATATTCTATGACTGTATGATTCCATTCCTTGGGTCACTACCACTGCTGCCTCAGTAGTTGTCATAGCCTTCCTGACTAAGCTCCTCTCAAGAAAACTCCTCCCCCCCCAAAAAAAACCCCCAGAACACAACACCCCTCCTTCCTTAAACTCCTCCTACAAACACCTATTCAAACTCCCCTGTTTCCAGTTCTGTTTGCTGGCTCCTGTGCCGCTGCTCCTGACGCAGCATCTCAGCCCAGGTGAGCTTATAGCCTGAGGGCCCCATTCTGATGCCATCAGCATCAACCCTGTGACCATACTGGTGGGAGTGGGAGACTTTTGTCTGGGGAGTTGGGAACTGATATGGAATGCTACAGTGGAACTGGGTCCTTGTAGAAGAGGGGATGTTTTTCCTGAACAATCAGGGCTTTTGGGATTGCACAGAAAGAGGTGAAAATAATGAGTCCAAAGAACATTAAACACTTATATGCCATAATGAGCAGACTGTGAAACACTAGGTCATGGAAAAATACACTATATTTAGAAGTAGTGTTGTGGATTCTCCATGGTTTTGATCCCACTGTGCTCACTGAAGTCAGTTGGCAGAACTCCCCTTGACTGCAATGGTGCACGATCAAGGCCTGTGTTTATGAGACTTGTCACATGCTAGAGAAATGGCCTTAAAAACTGTCTTGTTGAGTGCTCTGAAAGCACTGAATTGTGCTTCCCTCTGGAAAGGGAAGCACAAATGAGAAGATGCATCAGTCACATATCTTGTGTGCGGCAATGGGGGTTTATTACATTCACTTCCCTATGAGGAAAGTCGTCACCAGTGTTTGAAGGTACTCCCGTTAGTAGCAGAGGATGCACATGACTGAGCGTACTTTTTTGTTTTGTTTTGTTTGTTTTACTGTGTGCCTCCCTTATTGTTGAGGAGTATTTAGCCTGGGCCCTGTTCGAGTTAAATACCATTAGTTTCTTCTTTTATATTTTGGCAATTTTCCTTTGGTATCTTAACTGTGTGATCACCAAGGCATCTTTTTATTTAATTCATTCATTCTTATAAGGTCCCTGAGTAAAATTCATCCTTCTGCAGAAAGCCAGCACAAGATCTATGCACCACTTAAGTCCTATTTCGAGGGCTTAAGTGGTATTTAACTAGTGCACAGACCTCATGCTGGTCCTCTATACAAAGGTGAAGTTCACCTCCTGTGCATACAACTATACAAATGCCACTAAAATGATGGAAAAACTCAGTAATACATATGATTTTATTTAAGCATATTTGCCAGTAGTATGAACAAAAGATAGATTGTGTCTCCTTAAAAACTGCAAGATGGGAACACCAAAGAAGCATGTAGGGCTTGATCCTAAATCCATTGAAGCCAAAGGAAATCTCCCATTGACTTCACTGGGCTTTGGATCGGGCCCCTTAATCAGCTATCTGAGCACTGCAGATATTATGATTCCACTGAGTAAATATATTCTAGATGTAAAAGGAGACCAAAGCCAATTATTTAATCATTCCAGGTGACAAGACAGGAACACAGCATGGAGGAAATGCCACAAGATGGGGCATATGTAAAAGGACTTTTTTTAGAAGGTGCCCGTTGGGACAGAGAAACCATGCAGCTTGGGGAATCACTTCCAAAAATCCTTTATGATTCTATGCCTGTCATTTGGCTGAAACCTGGAGAAAGTTCAACATTTCTGCATGAGAACATTTACTCATGCCCTGTTTACAAGACAAGTGCAAGAAGAGGTACCTTGTCCACTACAGGCCATTCAACTAACTTTGTTCTCTCAATAGAGCTCCCTTCAGACCAGCTCGAGAAACACTGGATAAATCGTGGTGTGGCAGCACTATGCCAGTTAGATGATTAAATTGATATATGTCAAGATACCTGAATTTTGTAATTAAAAAACATACTTCACGTTCCTGTAGCTGCACTTTTTTCTACATCAGCATTTCTTGCTGATTTTTAAACATTTCTTCTTCCTATTTCTTTTGCTTTTCAGCCATTTTGCATTAGGAGGGGGAGGACTCACAAAACACTCCCAACAAAATCTTATTACAAAGACTTGGGCCTCGCTGTGCTGCAGATCAAAGTTGGCAGAATTCCCAGAGAGAATACTCACTGTACAGGCCACATCATTCTGCCCATGTGAAATCCTGATAAACACAAACCCTCATGCAGGTTAGCTTCCCTCTACCCCGAGGGTTGCCAACTTTCCAGGATCGTCCTGGAGCCTCCAGGAATTTAAAAATAATCTTTAATTAAAGATTGTCATGTGATGAAACCTCCAGGAATACATCCAACCAAAATTGGCAACCCTATTCCCCACTTAGGAACTATGGGCCCAGACCTGCCGAATGGGGTTTTGCCATTGATTTGAAATGAGAGATGGCTGCTTAATCTGAAAGAGATATAGATGCTGTCCTCCTACAACCATTACTCATGAAAATAGGCCTTACTGGATCTGTCTACTGCTGCATGGGCTCCCTATAGCCTGTCTTCCCTTTGCCATGCATGGCCTTGTATGCCCTAGGAATGTGGAGGTTGGGGAGAGAAGAGATAGGGCTAGAGCAATGGGTCTCAAACTTTTTTACTGGTGACCCCTTTCATATAGCAAGCCACTGAGTGCGAACCCCCTTATAAATTAAAACACTTTTAAATATATTTAACACCATTATAAATGCTGGAGGCAAAGGGGTTTTTGGGGTGGAGACTGGCAACTCATGATTCCCCCCATGTAATAACCTCTTGAGTGGTCCTAACCCCCAGTTTGAGAACCCCTGGGCTAGAGTCTGCCCCCAAACAAACAGAACAGGTGGTGTAAATTGTTGCATTATGGAACTATGATAACTTACACCAGATGATGCTAGGCCCCAGAATTTCAGCACAAGCCTGTGTCCTGGTTTTCAGCATGCCCGAGGCATATGCTTGCTTCAGCATGTTTAAATTTTTGGTTTCAATATAATTTAGAAGTGTCATTCAGAGTGCTGTTCCATTTGCTCGTTGTCTTACCTGACCATACACGTTCTGGGTGCCTGAGAGAAAGGCAGTAGACTTTCTCCCTGTGCCAGTGAGGCCTTACCTCCTCAACCCACCCGCTCATGTTTAATTCATAATCTGATTACAGATGGTGTTTGTTTAAAGCCTGTCCTCAAAGGAGCTCAAAGTACTTTGCAAAACTAATTAAAAATAAACTAGTGCTGTGCCTCTTCATAGAGCACTGAAAAGGCCTGAGACTGGCTCAGTTAGGCCCTGCCCAGGAAGGAGAGCAGATTGCTGGTTCTCGCTCAGTGGGAGAAGCCTGGGGGAGTCTAAACTGAGTGGGCTAGCTGGGAGACGGAGCCTCGCTAAAGGAAGGTATGTTTTGGAACTGGCATGCTGGGAGCCCATGAAGAGAATGAGGCAAAAGCCCAAGGTAGAGCAAGGAAGTGGTCTGAGGAGGGGGTTGCCCTTGTGCAGTTGGGCCTTGTCTGCCTGTTCAAGGGTCTGTGGACTGGACCCCAATAGAGAGGGAGGCTCCTCTATGAGACTGCTGAGGAAGGAGGCGCAGAAACCCCTGCTGATAAGGAGTGAAGACTACTGTAATTCCTCCCCCCCACCCCCCACTACAATACAGGGGTAAGAACTAATGAGTCCAAACTTAGATGGAAGGTCCTGTGTGACATTGACAGACTATTATTTGTAGGACTACTGGTACCCCAGCATGTGTGGGACTCTGTGATCTGGCTGGAGGGCTAAGTCAGGACAAGCAACACCACTGGGCCAGAACAGCTGTTCAGTAGGGAATGCTAAGGTAGGAGTTCTGGATATGCCATGCCCAGCCCCCAGAGGGTGTGCTGACTGGTGCGTTGTATGCTTACAGATCATGAGGCGTGTATTAGACATGGGAAACAGAAGTCAGAAATCAGAGCTAATATTCTCAAGGCACTCACTAATTATCCAATTCACTAATTATCCAAGGCCTCTGGCACTTAATTAGTCTGCCCTCACTATGCCTGTGCAGGGTTGAGCTAAGAGGAGGGAAGTCCAGCAGGGAAGGGCTGACTGGAGAGGAGAGCACAAGATTGTGTGGGGCCCTACCCACCCCTACTGCCTGTGGCCCCACTCCATTCTGCCAATTCCCCTGGGCCCCCACCCTGTTCCCCACATAGTCCGCCTCATTCCACACACCCGACTGCCATCCCGCAAACTGTTGGTTGCTTCTTTCTTCCCCCACCCATTGTGGCCCCAAGACTGGAAAAGCTCTGTCTCCCATCACCAGGGCTACAGCAGGGAGCGAGGCCATGGCAGGGAGCGAGAGCTCCTCCAGTCCCAGGGCTATAGCCAGGTCCAGGTGCTGGGACTTCCCCCCACTGCCCCATGCTTCTGCCAGGACCGGGGTCAGGGCACAGGGACTTTCCCCGCCTGGCACTTCTGCCCATCCCCCAGAGCTCCTGCAGGGACCAGAGTTAGGGCACAGGGGATTTCCCGCCCAGCACCCCATCCGTCCCATCCAGTGCTTCTGCTGGGGAATGGGGGTGCCCATTTTTCCAGGACCCCCCAATTGGCCTTGTCTCCTGGGCATGGGCCCTGTCAGTCCACTGGCTAATCAGTTACTGCTGAGGGGAGAGATGAAAAGGAGCGTGGGCAGGGCAAAAGCTGAGCCCAAAGGGAGAGCAGAAGAGCACTTGAATCAGGAGGAATGCCCCCCCACCCCTGCAAAAGGGGTGGACTTAGATATAGGGCCAAATCCCTGCAGCAGCCAGGTAGGCATTGCGGGCTAGGTGGAGTTGTGGGGAAATTGAGGCAGACCTGCTGCCACATCCCACTGAATCAGGAAGGGGCACTTCAGGGCAGGGCATTTTCCTACACTCATCGATGTGAATCTGACTCTGTTGGATGAAATTCAGGACAAAACCCATCCCCACAATGTTATTTTGCAGGCGGTTCTCGGATTCATTTCTGTAATGTTCTGCCCCCTGTCCCTGTGTGTCATGGGTTTTCACCCCACATCCTCCCAGCAGAAGATGGCTTTTTACACCGGCCGTGGGGCATTTCCCAGCTAATAATGACTGAGGACTAACTGTCCTTATGGACTAGAGCCAGAGAGAATAGGAAGGAAGTCAGCTATCCAAGACAATTTCATTATCCTGAGCAGTGCCCTGGCTCTCGCTACTATAGAAGCCCTTCAGGAATGGGGAAGAGAGGAAGGATAATGTGCAGGGCCAGAATAGGGAGACTATAGTAATGATTGGGAAAACATGCATTAGCAGCCCAGGAAATGTAGAATTAAAGTAAACAGAAGGGACCCAAATGTTTGAAAGCATGAAAATGCCCAATTAAATTAAACCCAAACCACCTTCCCTCTGCCCCCGTGGTGAGGCTCTGGGAAAAAAAGAACTATGAATTTGTTTTTCCCTCCTCTATAAACAACAATTTTAATATCAGCAGGAAGCACAGACACTAGAATGTTTTCCGTAATGAAGAGCAAACGCCAGCCATTGTACATCCCTGCCCTCACTGCAGAAAAAGGATATCATGAACCAGGTGATGGGCCACATTGTGTTCAGCTACTGTGCATTTTGTAAAGGGAGGTGGGGAGAAGGCGAAAGGTCTCTTCCCCCCTCCCCCGCAGAGGTAGCAACCCAGTGCAGTGACAAGCCCTGGGCTGCTTGAGCCTAAGGATGGCATGAGGCTTGCACCTACTGTGCCACTAGCCTCTCTGGAGGAGGTGGGGAGCAGGGCCGGCGACAGGAATTTTGGAGCCCCGTACGGCAGACCGTACGGCCCCCCCCCCCGCCAGTATCCCGCCGCCCATGGCCCCCCCCCCGCCAGTCTCCCGCCGCCCGAGGGGCCCCCCCGCCAGTCTCACGCCGCCCGCGGCTCCCCCCCACCGATCTCCCGCCGCCCGAGGGCCCCCCCTCCGCCGGTCTCCTACCTCCCGCGGCCCCCCCCCCCCCCGGCCAGTCTCCTGCCTCCCGCACCCCCCCCCCCCGCCGATCTCCCGCCGCCCGAGGGCCCCCCGCCGCCGGTCTCCTACCTCCCGCGGGCCCCCCCCCCCTGGCCGATCTCCCGCGCCCCCCCCCCCCGCCAGTCTCCTGCCTCCCGCGCCCCCCCCGGCCGATCTCCCGCTGCCCGAGGGCCCCCCCCCCCACCGGTCTCCTGCCTCCCGCGGCCCCCCCCCCCGGCAATCTCCCGCGGCCCTCCCTTCCCCTCCCCCCCCAGTGATCTCCCGCGGCCTGTCTCCTACCTCCTGCGGGCCCCAATCCCCGCATGTGCTGCGGCCGCGTGGCCGGCCAGGAGAAGCAAAGTGGGGCGGGGCTGGCTGCCGGGAGAAGCAAAGGGGGGCGGGGCTGCTGGGTGCCGGGGGAGGGGGCTGGTGAGTGCGGCAGCGGCTGCCCGAGCCGCGCCTCGCTCACAGCCCCGGACAACGGTTACAGCTGTACCGGCCCCGGACTTCAGGGGGCCCCCCCTGAAGTCCGGGGCCCAGTACAGCTGTAACCGTTGTACCACCCTGTCGCCGGCCCTGGTGGGGAGAGCAGGGCCAGGCCCTGCCTTACTTCCCCACCCATCCACCAATCCTAGCCCAGTGCTGGAAATAGCGCACGCTGCATCCAAACACAGGATGGTGTGGTGGCCAAGCTCCCTCTGTAGTCAAGAGACATTGTGCCTGCCTGAGTCTCCTGGGATGACCCTGGTGCAGGGTAGTGCTTTGAAGGTGCAATTCAGCATTTATAATCTGCCTGCCAATCACCCTTGTACCCCATTATGAATTCACCTATAATTTAAGAATTGCCATGCTTTGTCCTGACTTCACAAATTAACCTTCATGGCACATCTCACTCCTTAAAGGCTGTTATTTTATTGATGTCAGTGGTTGAATCTTAAATACGAGACAGTTTCCATACATCCCTATCCATCGTACATGCTGATTCAGCGAGGCTTGATAGTCACACTCTTCCTGACTCCACAAGCACACAGTTTCATTCACAGTTGCACACACACAAGGCCCGTCTGCCTTGCAGTTTGTGATAATATGCACCATACTTGAGAGTGGGTTAGGAAACTTCGTCATAGGATCTCAAGTAGGCTGGCTTGGAAAGCTTCCTCAGCTTTTCTTGGTTTCGAAATGCACGACCATCTTGTGAGGCGAGACTCAGAGGAGGCAGATGAATCTATACACACAAAGAATCAGAGAGGTAGCCGTGTTAGTTTGGATCTGCAGAAGTGACAAAGAGTCCTGTGGCACCTTAGAGACTAACAAAAGTATCGAAGCTAATACCCACTTCATCGGACGCATGTATTCCACTGCATGCGTCTGACGAAGAGGGTATTATGAGCTGCTTGATTATGATCTGCTCGAAAGGAAAGACACTTAGGAAGGTGAACTGTTATGAATCAGAATAGAGGGGAAGTCTCTATGGATGACAAAGGAAAGGATGAAATAAATGAATGATGCACAGGAAATAGCATTGCACAGTGAAACAAAACAAAGGACCCTGCTACAACTCCTACGTTTAAACAAGTCAACAAGCACCTCAATGTTTAAACAAGTCACTTTCATTAATGTATGATTTCCAGAACAGCGGGAGGAGGGGTGGAAAAAGACCCACAGATACACCCCACTTGTGCCTCCCAACAACCGGAATTGATCTAATATAATCAGGATTCACAGTGTTGGCTACAAAAAAAACAAAACCAAACCCTATGGTATTTATGCATTTGCTCAAAAGTTGACAGGCCAACTATTTCGAATCTCTCATCTGGAAATATTTTTAACCACTAGATTAGTTAGACAGACAAGAGGGGTGAGGTAATATCTTTTATTGGACCAACTTCTGCTAGTGAGAGAGACAAGCTTTTGAACCACACAGAGCTCTTCCACCAGTCTGGGAAAGGTACTGTGAGGGACACAAGGTGGAACAGATTGTTTAGTGCATATTAACACCTCTGCAGTCATAAGACAAAAGGAGGAGGTTAGTGGGTTACCAATTGTTGTAATAAACCATAAATCCAGTGTCTTTAGTCAGTCCACAATTTTTAGTGTCTAGCAGAGTTTAGTGTCGATGAGTTTAACCTCCCAGGCTTGTCTTTTCCTTGCCTTTAATTGCAACACTCAGAGTACCTTTCCTAGACATAAAGAGCAGCCCTCTGTGGTTCCAATAAAAGATATTACCTCAGCCACTCTAATGACCTGGGCCCAACATGGCTAAAACAACACTGCATACACCAGATCTGTTGTAATTATCAGCTTTATGAACACTCATCCAGAAGTCAAAATTGCCTTAACTAAAATACCGACTGCTTGCTGAATAAGGGACTGTTGCAGACATTGTGACTCGATTCACACTCACAGGTCTTGGGTAGGGAATGCGATAGTGAAGTCCGATTTCTATTCTTGCCTCGCATTCTTCTATACACTGTTTAATCAGCTCTGGATCTGTTAGCTAATCAAACAAATAAATGTAAAAAGGGAAAGTGTAGAAATGAGTACCTGTGAATTCAGGTATAAATGATGCATGGCTACATTATTTACTACTTTGTTTTGTTTTATTTTTAACAGTAGGACAGTGATTTCCTCGTCCCTAGAAATATGGCTAGAACGAGTCTCCAGTTCATTGCCATGTCATACCGTTCCCAGAGACCATGGGACAATCCCAACAATTTGGGAAAGTCTGTGCATGCATTGTCTTATCTTCATGTCCAGAGAAGTCATTAAAGGTAAAATTCCCCTCAGATCCATCCAGCAGTTCTCGACTCATCCTGTTGAGAGCTAGGGGCCTTGAGGAAGAGCAGGATATCAGAGCTTAGATTTACTGTGAGGATTTGAGAAGATTTTTTACTCTAACATATTAATTAAGTATCTCTAAAAAGAAGATGCACATGTAAAATAATACACTTATGGAAAGAACAAATTGAGCCATTTACATATATCTATAGGAGCTGGAGAAAAATAGAAAACATTTAGGGTCATAGCCTGCCATCATTCCATGCGAACAACTCCCTCTGAAGCCAATACAGATGTTGTATAAAAAGTTCAGTAGTAAAATATAGTCGTAAACAAGATCTAGAAAATGCATGCAAGTGGTATCAATTCCCATATAAAAATGGGACTCTAATATGGTGAAGGCAAAAAAGCATCAGAGCTAACCATGGAAGTCTGCATATTTGTGCTCTCTATGCAAGGAAGGAGAGGTTTTAAGTCCAAATACTGTATTGCTTAAAAACTTTGTGCAGACTTTCTATAGAAAAAAAAACTTTTAAAGAATGTGCCAATAATTACTGTATTATCAGCAAAATCAGCAGGTGAAGAAGTTAAGGAATTCTACCTGCCATCAAAGCAGTTTAGAAAGCTAGACAAAAGCATCAGTAAAAATCCAAAGATGTTTCAGACAACATCACAGGCAGTATCATTGCAGCTAACTTTTCTCCTCCTCCTTGGCAATTTCTTGTAAGCCCACTAGACCTTTCTAACCTCCTAAAGTAACTAATGAAGAAAACTAGAAGGATTCAAGATTTCTTCTTTGGAGAGGCTTAAATTAAATTAAATCCAAATAAGGAGTCGAAGATCTTGTATGATAAAATTCAGCAAAGAGAGCGCAAAAATTACACTTAGGAAGGCAAAATCAAATGCACAGCTACAAAATGGGGAATAACTGGTTAAGCAGCAGTATTGCAAACGAGGATCTGGGGGTTACAGAAGATCACAAATTGTATATGAGCCAACAGTGCAAAAAGACGAACATCATTCTGGGCTGTATTAACGGGAATCCCATATGTAAGACATAGGAGGTAATTGTCCTACTTGGCACTGGTGTGGCCTCACATGAGTACTGTGTTGAATTTAGGGTACCACACTTTAGGAAAGATGTGGACAAACTGGAGAGTGCAGAGGAGAGCTATTAAAAGGTTTAGAAAACCTCATCTACAAGGAAAGGTTAAATAAAACCTGGGTATGTTTAGTCTTGGTAGAAGACTGGGGTGAGGGGACCTGATAACTCTCTTCAAATATGTTAGGGGCTGTTATAAAGAGGACAGTGAACTGACCTGCATGTCCACCGAAGGGAAAGAAGTAATCGGCTTAATTTACAGCAGGGGGGGATTCAGGTTAGATATCAGGAAACATTTTCTAACCATATGGTGAGTTAAGTAGTGGAATAGATTAACAAGGGAGTTATAGAATCCCCATCATTGGAGGCTTTTAACAACAGATTAGACAAACACCTGGCAGGGATGGTCTAGGTGTGCATCTAGTCCTGCTGGGGACTTGACTAGATGACCTCTCAAGGTCCTTGCGATGGATATTGCCACTGTATGCAATATCTAGGGGATCATATTGTATTAAGTTGTTGGGGGGAAGGTTACCACAGCTCTTCCAAGAAATAAAAATGGAGGTGGGAGGATTAAGGTGCATCTGTAAATACCTCCAGAGGCACCACCCTTGGGGAAGCTTGCACATACTGGTTCAGACTGGGTTGTCAGAGACCAACAGATAAGGAAAGTCCCTTTTGTATAAAAAGGCTGAATGTAAACTGACACTGGACCTTCTTTTGATTCAATAAGTGGACAGGACCCTGTTTCAAGGGTGGTTTCCCAACCATTACACAAGGGTTGGAAGGACTGACTGACTTACCAGGACCTCATAAGACTGATGGGTGAGCTCTGGTAAGCGTTTAGCATGTGTATAGGAACTTAGTTTTTATGTTCTCTCTGCCTGAGAGAGGTCACTGCTAGGAGCTTGAAACCTTAGGTGGGTTTCCTTATGGAGGACCAGGTCAGGGGTCAAAAGGTGCAGTTAACCCTGAATCTGCAACAGTCCTTCCAGCCCTACATTTCCAAACTGGAGACAAATCTTGGGAACTCTACTCTCTTGTGAATGTTTTTCCAACCACTGAAACAAAATGGTGCAAAGAATGAATCACGGACTAACTGAAAGCGAGAAAGAGATGCACTTACATCTTTGTTTTTTTGGAATAAGGTTTTGGCTTCATTTATAATGTACTGTTTCTCTTTAATAGTGTCTTCCTTCTGCCCTGAGGCAGATTGCCATTTTTTGGCTATTCTGAATATTCTGCGATAAAGGCCAAGAACTTCTTGTCGTGCAACTGGTGTCATCTTAAGAAAAAAACAGAAAAGCAACATATCCATAAATATTTGGGTTTATAAAAGGCCACCAAACATATGTACATTTTTCACACAATCTTTAATTAGTTTTACAAATATTTCCTCTCTTTGAGATCTGCTGAGTAGTGTGAAAGGAAGTGGCATAGCTGTAAACAATGGTTACCTGCCAACCCTTGAGAACATTCACACTCTGTGTCAGAAAGGAAAAATGCCTACTCTCTAAGGTCCCAATCCAGCAGAGCATTGAAACGTACTTAAGTCTGTCCCTATTCAGCAAAGAGCTTAAGCATGTGCTTAACTCCCATTGACATCAACAGGATTTATACATGTGCTTAAAGTTAAGCACTTGCTTATGTGCTTTGCTAAATCAGGGTCTTGGATCCAGGACACCTGGGTTCTATTCTTGGGTCTTACTTTGGACAAGTTGCTTAAACTCTCATATCAGTCCTCTCTGTAAAATGGGTATAAAAATGCTTACCTATCTTTGCAAAGCAGCTCAAGACTACAGATGAAAAAGTATTGATATTGTGGATGGCAAGATGTTTCTCATGTCCATAACACCATTTCTGATGATGTATTACAGTGTGGCAATAATTAGATTAAAGGTAACAGAGGTAGCGTGGCGTGAGCACTGGACTTAGAAGCTAGAAACTTCTGAATTCTAATCCTGGCTCTGCCAGGGCTCCCTTTGTGGACTCTGACAAGTCAATTATGACCTGATTGTCAAATGGCTAAGCAGACATGCTGCCCATTGAACTGAACAGAATGTGCCGCTGCTCAGTACTGTTAGAAATTAGGGCTGAATTACTAGCCCCGCTGAGGTCAATGGGAGTTTTGCCATTGACTTGAACAGAGCCAACATTTCACCCCAGGCCATTAACACCCCCCCCTCCCCCCCGAGCCAAATCCACTGTTGATCAGATCTTCCATAATAAGATTGTCCAATGTAAAATGCTGCAACATGATGAAATGAGTTTGTGAAAGCAAAGACTTATGATGAATACATGGAAAAACCACTAGCAGTGGGGAGACATTAACTGTCAGCATCTTGGGAGACATTGATGACCAGGTAGCTCTAGTTTCTGTGACTGATTCTACCCTGAAGTCAGAGACCTACACGCCGGTGAGTATTTTCCCGCCATGCGTGATAGTGACTGGTATTTTGGAGAGCATGAGGCTATTCTGAATGACTTTCACTTGCCCATGAGAACTGAAGTGATTGAGCTCTCCACATGAATATTAGCTACACTGTCAACTAGCCTTTGTCAACAATTTTCCAGTGCAGCCAAATTGTGGCCTCAAACATTGTGCGCTTACTGAGCACTCTCTCCCTGAAATCGATGGGAGCTGCACACATTAATCTGAAAGAAGAATTTCACCCTCGGATACTGTTGCCCAGTGCTTTGTCGTCTGATGCTAATAATTTCTGTGAACTAAAGGCTAACCTTTGTGTTTCATGACTTGTTGGGGATTCTCAGGAATACAGACCTAATGCAGTCTTTCTCATGTTCTTGCTCTTACTAGAGACTACTACTATTTTTTTTTGAAGGAATGGATGTAAAATGTTTAACTAGTTATTCTCTCGTTGTTTAGAGAGAAAAATGATTCTTTGTGCAGAACTAAAAGTTTTTCATATAAGGTCTCGCTAAATATGTGTTTATGCTGATTCTAGAAAACAAACATCTATGAGAACACAGATAATATAATATAGACCTCAATTCTGCAAACACTTGCATACATGCCTAGCTTTATGCACCTAAATAGTTCCATTTCAGTTAATGGAAGCACTGATGGTGTCCTTAGCCTCCATTTGACAGAAGCTGGGAATAGGCAGCAAGGGATTGAATCACTTGATGATTACCTGTTCTGTTCATTCCCTCTGGGGCACCTGGCATTGGCTACTGATGGAAGATGGGATACTGGGCTAGATGGACCCTTGGTCTGACCCACTATGGCCATTTTTATGTTCTTATGCTGTAGTTTGTATTAGTTTACATAGAACATGAAAAGACCAGGAGTACTTGAGTACTAGAGACTAACAAATTTATTTCAGCATAAGCTTTCGTAGGCTATAGCCCACTTCATCAGATGCATAGAATGTAACACACAGAAATAAGACGTGTGTGTATATTATATACATTATATATATATAATACACACACACACACAAAAGATGGAAGTTGCCATACCAATTCTAAGAGGCTATTTAATTTAGATGAGCTATTATCAGAAGGAGAAAAAAAAGTTTTTGTTAGATGAGCTCTAGGGGACCCTACCTTATCTCACACTTCCTGTTAGTTGCTACTTAACTGCTACGTGTCTCCTTGGTGTGTAAGTCAGAAGTGTTTTGCACACCCACTGTGTGCCAAGTGGGAGGAGGTAACACCATTGTACTACTAACACACCTTTTGTGATAGTTACAACCACTGTTTAACTTACACACCATTTATTTGTTTGCAGTATGTGACCCATAAAGGTTAACTACAGGCACGTGTTTTCAAAGTTTATGGTCCCTTGTTGTTTTGGCTGAACTTTATAATAGCAATACAAATCTCAGGTGATGTACACACAAAAAGAACCAGGAAAAGGTAAAAGGTGTGTGTGTGTGTGTGTGTGTGTGTGTGTGTATATGTATGTATATAAACACTCTTAAAATGTTGAGTTGCAGGGCAGACCTGATCTGATTCTTTGTTATTCTGTCTTTGGAGATGCACCAAATGTGTCAGCCTGCAGTTTCAAGAAAGTGTTTGTTGGGTGCTGTGACTAGCAGTTTTGAAAACAATCTTGTAAAACAGAGATCTTCGGCCATATCATGCCTTTGATAAATATGCAAACTCCTGTTGTTATCAGTGGGCAGATCAGAGGCATGAGATGGTCCATTGTATCCAAAACTGCAAGGAAATCTTGAGTAGTTAATGAATCACTGCATACTGGAAATGGAAACTTTTTTGTTGACAATTAAAACAAATAATCATGTCGATCTTAAAACCTAAGAATATATCTTTCAAAAACAAATACAGATTCCTTTGAGGGTTTTATAGAGTTGACCCTAAGTTCCCATATTAAATAACAGGGAAATCTCAAAGTTTTGCCATGGAATTTAGATGATTTTATACAAATACATGTAAAAACCCATCCTTGTATTGCCTCTATTGCACAGAGCCTGAGCCACACTAAGGCTGGGGCGGAGATCAGCTGTAGACACGCAATTTCAACTACGTTAATAACGTAGCTGAAATCGGCGTATCTACAGCAGACTTACCTGCCGTCCTCACGGCGGCGGCACACTCCCCCGTTGACTCCAGCTTGCGCCTTTTGGCAAGCTGGAGTTCTGGAGTCGACGGGGGAGCCGCTGGCGATTGATTTATTGCGTTTTGACGAGCCGCAATAAATTGATTGCCAAAAGATTGACCCCTCCCCAGCCTAGTGAAGACAAGCCCTAGGGGCTAGGGAAGAGATGCAGTGATGAGTGAGGTCCCTCAAATGCAAGCAATCAAATTACAACTGCCTCCTGGGTAACATGCTTGGAGGGAGAAGATGCTCTGCATCTTCCTACTCCCTATAATGCACCTGTGTTAAGACAGCCATCATTTAGCTGTAAATCTGTTTACTTTTGTCCATTCTGATCAAGTCAAAGACCATCTACTGACTCTAAGTATCAAATCTATCCATATGTACCTAGGATTTTAAGATTGAAAGAGTGTTAAGTAGTATTTTAATAAGAGGAAATAGAAACTTTATCAATGGATCTCTTCTTCTACATCCTTTATAACCTGATGCTCATTAATATTGCACAAACACTTGATTTGGTGCTGACTATATTTGTTTGGGGGAAAACTATAACTCTATAGGGAACAGTTTAAAACCGCAGCTTTGATATTGTCAAGTAAATGTTTACATTTAAGAGCAGCATAGCTTCTTTCACATCAACTATTTGACTGTTTGCTGCAAGGAGTTCTGAATATGATAAATTACTTGACAGTCTTTTGGATCAAAACTGATCAAATGTCTTTAATGGAAATAAATCATTTATTTCAACAACCTATACAACATTGTTTTATCCAGGTTGGACATGATGGCTTCTTGTACCATTATATTTTTAATACCACTCTTGGGCTATTGTTCATTTACAAATGCAAGAACTGTGTATCGAGCTTTTTAGTTTAGAGCTCAGTGATCACACTTAGCTAAGTGGCAACCCACAATTTCTCTCCAGCTGGTAGATGTGACTTGCAATCATTCACTCCATTTCACAGCTATCCATGGTAACAAAGTCACTAAAACAAATGCATCCCTGGTGTAAGCGTATTGAAGTAAAACTCCGGGATTTACACCAGGCTGAACTGGGTTTATAATTTCCATAAGGGACAACAGCTGTAACTATTAGCTCCTGTGAGTCTGTGAGAAGAGGAGAGATCAAGGATTCTTGGGATGACTGAGAAGATGGCATTCCCCAATAACATTAAAATCTCATAATTCCAGGATTCACTTCCTACCTTTCTTCTAATAAAAATCAAAATCTAATAAAAATAGAATGGAACACATAGACGTAAGATGCATTTATATACACAGAAAGCATAAAAAGTTGGGAATTACCATACCAATTCTAAGAGGCTGTTTAATTTGGATTATGCTTTTTATGCTTTCTGTGTATATAAATGCATCTTACTTCTGTGTGTTCCATTCTCTGCATCAGATGAAGTGGGCTATAGCCTACGAAAGCTATGCTGAAATAAATTGATTAGTCTCTAAGGTGCCACAAGTATTCCTCATTTTGTTTTGATACAGACTAACACGGCTGCTAATCTTAAATCTCCACAACATGTAGCAGTAGCCACACTATAATATAGCACTGATGCAGCACTACATGTGAATAAATGGAAAAGATCTAGTCAGTCCAGGACTAATCTTATACAATCAAATAGTTTTGAGCTTGCCAGTTCAGGATTGTTAAGGGTTTGTCCAGTCTAACTAGCACATGTGAATCATGATTCCTACCCTGGATTTTCTAATAAAAGTGAAACCCTGAAGAGAAAAAACCCTTATTCAGGCTATTATAGGGGAAGGAATTTTATTGCTTCAAATATTTTTAAATCTCTCCTGCCACTGAAAACATACAGTGGTCATAAGCAGTCAAGGGCAATATTGATTTAACTTTGCTACCCATTCAAAAATGGTATGGGCTTGTTTTCTTGGCTTTTTTTAAAAAAATCCCCTCCTACTTTGCTTGGTTCTTAATAGTTATCACAATCAGAGGAGAGTTTTAATGCTGTGTGGCAAATTTAACCCAGGGAATAAAATCTCAAGTATCCCTGTATGACCTTACTTATATGACAGAGGCATATAAAATATGAGGTGAACATGAAGTAAAGTATAGATTTATGCATCTTATTCACTTCTTGGCTCTAAGTCGAAGGCAACTGACTGCATGAAGATAAATAAGTATATTTCCTAATGCTGGAACAGTTCCCAAACACAAGAATGGGTATAAATATTAATGCTGCAATTATTCTGACTTTTTTCCCCCCTGTGGCTCATTTAATAAGTGAGCTTCTTTCATGCGCTGCCTCCCCTCCCATCCCCCAGTGCTTGGTTCTCGAAATGTTTCCAAGATGTGCTCTTCAGACTACTGTTGGCTCATGGGCCATAATAAGAGAACCACAGCTCTAAAAAAAGCTTTAAAAGCTTAAATATATACATTCGGTTTTAATGTTTCAACAAAAAAAGTTCTCGTTTTCATTTATATTGAACTCTTCAGAGCTAGCCCAAGAAATAGTTCTTGGGACCTTCAGTGGAAGTAGGACTTCAAGTGGGTGTAGTTTTAACTGTGCAGGGAGGTTGCCTCTGTTTGCAGGGAATCGCCTAACCTCAGGGGCCCCAACCTGTAGAAAACAGGAAAGGAGGGTCTCCACCAGTGCAAGCAGCGAGGTCTACCGGGCAGAACCATGAGCACCTGGGCTGGGGATAAGGAATTTCCATTTTGATGTTTGCAGGAAACTGGCTCTTGAATGCAAGAACCCCTGCTTCTCTATGATGGGAGTTTCTCTAGGCACCAGGCATACCCATTACCTTGTCTGCCTGGAGACCTGGAGACCAGTGAAGGCCTGGTTTGCTATGACAGGAGGTAATTTGAGTAGGGTTGCCAACTTTGGTTCGACTAATTCCTGGAGATTTCATCTCATGACATAATCTTTAATTTAAAATCAATCTTTAATTCCTAGAGACTCCAGGACAATCCTACAGGATTGGCAACCCTACAATTGAGCGAGTGGCATTGGATCCGGTGCACATGGGCATGGCAGTGCTCAGAGCTGGCCTGGCCCTGGTTCTGCCAGGCCAAAGCTGCTGCTCTGGGCATTTGCCCAGCATGTGTGGAGTAGGGTGACCAGACAGCAAGTGTGAAAAGTCGGGATGGGGGTGGGGAGTAATAGGAGCCTATATAAGAAAAAGACCCAAAGATCGGGACTGTCCCTATAAAATCGGGACATCTGGTCACCCTAGCCTGGAACTAGAGAGGTCACTGGGTGCAGAAATGGGTGGGGGCCTTTACCCCAGGGGTTCTCAACCTTTCTCTTTCTGAGCCCCCCCTGCTATAAAAACTCCCTGGCCCGGCTGTGCCGCAACACCTGGTTTTCCCATATAAAAGCCTTGGCGGGCATTCGGGGACAGGAAGCGGGGCGGTTGCCCGGGGCCGATGCTGCAGGGGCCCTGGCGAAGCCAAGTTGCTCAGGCTTTGGCTTCAGCCCCGGGGTGGCCGGGCGTAGGGACTCGGGCTTCACTCCGGACACCGGCCCTGCTTGGCGGAGCCCCTGACTGAGAACCGGGGTCCTGGCCGAGAACCGCCGCTTTACACGAGCCAGCGGGGCCTTGCTGCGACACCGCCCCTCAGCCCCGTTCCCCTGCACCGCGCCGGTCCCGCCCCCAGGCCGCAGGGACCCTCCCCAGGCCCCCTCAGCGCCCCCGGGCGGACAGGGCAGCGCCCCACTGGGAACTCCCGCGGCCGCCTTCAGCCTGGACTGTACCAATGTAAGAGGCTGGGGGAAGGTGGCAACACCAGTCCACAAAATACCATTTTAGGTCTTCTCTTCATCCCAGCATCGATCCCTTTCCGCGCTATCTTCCCTTCCTTCTTTACCTTCAGGACCAAGCACCCAATAGTCTCCTCCACACAATTCCCCCTTCCTCACGCAGTGGTACGCTCCAGCCTAGAGTCCTCACTCACCGGGGCCGGGGTGGGGGGGTAGGTTTCTTGCCCTCTCCTTCCCTCACTGTACGTGCAGCGTCGGGCACGTCGGGACGCTCTCCTGCGTGCTGCCGCCGCACGCAGCCAGCTGACGCTTCACCCCCGGAAATGATGCAGGGGAGGGAGGGGGTCGAAGCTGAGTCTGGCTGGGAGCTGCCGAGGGTGAGTGAATTGGACCCTATCTCTTCCCGTCCGTTTTAGGGAGGTTTTGCCTGTGCTGGGCTGTGGGGGCCGGGAGGGGTCGGTGGGCTGTATGGGGTCGGGGAAAGGAGATAATAGGGTTGGGAAGAAGCAGCATCCACTGGAATCATCCCTAAGTGCCCCAGCTCAGGAACCAGGCTCCCCAGCCCCCTGTGTGGGGGAGGGTCTTTGCCCATTGCTCTGCCCCCCAACGGGGGGAGACTGTGCGGTCTCTGCCCCCCGAGCGGGGGGAAGTTGTGGGATCTCTGTTCCTCTTACAGGGGTGTGTGTGTGGGGGGGTGTATCCGCATCTCTTAACGATGGAGCGCGCGCGGGGGGGTGGTGTCTGTGTCCATCTCTTTACCATCTGCATGGGGGCGGTTTCTAGGGTCCCATATCCTAAAGCTCCTGAAACAATAACTAACGCTAGCGCTCTGCTAAGAAATAGTTCTTCTACCTATCCTCTCCTCCCCACCACCTACCCCTCCGAGAGGTATAGGGCACAGCGGTTTGAGGGTTAGACTTTAAACAGAAACAGCCTCTTCCTCTGGAGCTATTGGAGGTTATCGGGGCCAGGGGTGATACATTAATACCGTGGGGTTTTCTCCATGTTCAGTAAAGGGTGGGAGGATTTAGTTTGGTTGAATACTTAGATTATAGCAGCACGTTTCCTAACGTTCCAGTCCAGTGTGCTTTTTTTCACCTCTTTTATTTATATGATCTTCTTTATATAAACTTGAAAGCTATTTAAGCAGTTTAAAAGAAGCATAGTTCCCTGGCTCCAAGGGGATTAGTGATTAACTCATAGTAGGTGTGGAAGTGATGATCATATTTTGTTTGTGGTGCTATGTACAAGGATGCTAAAATAGCTTTTTATAACTTATCAACATCGTTACTGAAATACAACCACCTTTATGGTGAAGCGTGGCCACCAGCTGGCTCATAAACACACTCCACAAAGGTGTTCTTTTAAAAATATTATTTAGCAATAATCTAATGCTAAATGATGTGTGTGTAAAGCTACACGTTCATAGTATGTTTCAGAAAGTATAGGGGGGGGGGTGGAAGAGGAGTTATTCTTGTTTCCATTATTTGAAAATGCTGACCTCACCCAGCCAGATTTTGAGTGTCCCTGTATACATCATGTGTGTATTTATATTGACTCTGAAAGCTGCAAATGTGCCCCAATCACACCTATTGTTTAGGTTATATAGACACTATTATAAGTAAGTTCGGAGTGACTTGTCTAAGCAATGTTGAAGCAAACATTAATTGGAAAGACTATTTCTTTCATAATACAATTATTAAATGGAATACTTGGATTTATTTTTACAGCATAACTAAAATGATTGATGCTATGTTTTTTAAAATGAATGGATACCTTTGATTTTTTTTGGCAAAAAGCCTGTTTTTCAGAACATTCTTCTAAATTAATTACAGTATTCCATCCTTAGGCAGTGGTATGGATTGTAACAACTTTTTTGTAATGTTGAACATTTGTGATTCTTGAGTGTGCTTGAACTCTAATAAAGGCTTTGCCGAGTCTCTGGTCACTCACTTTCCAGGTACTTATCAGGAGCAGAAGGATGATCTCTTGGCTAAAACATAGGGCTGGGAATCATGAGATCTGTTTTAGGCTCTGTTTTCTTATTTAAAAAAAAATACTTCACAAGTGTACTGTAAGGCTTAATTAATGGTCTGTAAAGAGCTTTTTATAGCTTCTCAGATGAAAGGCAACATGTAGTATGCAACTAAGTATCAGTATTATCACACATGGAAAGGAGCTGCAGAGGCGGTAGAGTTCTTGATTTGTGTTGCCAAACTAGATCTAATTCCAGTGCAACTGGTGTTAGAAACTTTTTGGAAAGTTCAGGTATACAATATTTTTTTGATTCTAATTATTTCGTAATAGCTAATGTTGAGCTCAACATTCATAAATTTGTTTAAAGATTGCTGAGATGCTACGGGTGTACTTGTAGCAATAATACTCTTTGGCTCAACTTGATGCTCTTGTGGTTCCTTTAGTCTTGAGACTGATAACCTGTATGATCTCTAACTTGTCACTAGTTCCCAGAAATGGGGTTTGGTGGCCTTCAGAATGCAGTGTTTGCTTTAGCTCTTAAGGCTTGTCTTCAATACCGCGGGTAGCCATCGATCTTTTGGCGATCGATTTATTGCGTCTCATCAAGACGCGGTAAATCGATCGCCAGCAGCACCCCCGTCAACTCCGGAACTCCAGCTCGCCCAGAGGCGCAAGCATGAGTCGACAGGGGAGCGTGCAGCTGACTGCCGCCGCCATGAGGACGGCAGGTAAGTCGGCTGAAGATATGCCAACTTCAGCTACGTGAATCATATATCTGAAGTTACATATCTTCAGTCGATTTCTCTCTCTCTCTCCCCCCCCCCCCCCGCCCCGTGAACAAGACAACACTTAACTAAGGGTTGGTGTTCCCGATAAACTTGGCTGATGTGTTCAGTCTGTGATTGTAGCAGAAGTTTTTATAACTCATTGGGTTTTATCAATTTTTGTAATACGGTAGCACTTTGGTGCTATGATCTTAAGCACTTAACATGAAGGAGGGCAACAATATCAATAACTGGGCAAGAGGGTGATTTGGGCAACAAAATTTAGGGCAGCTACTTGAGTAAGCCTGGAAAAAAAATTTGAAGGACTACGTTCTGACCTTTTTTCTGTATATATCAATGAGTGTAGTGAAGAGAACTCTGCCTGCTTCTTCCTTGCAGCCCTATGTAGGAGATAGAATCCTGTACCTTGTGCTCCATGAGTAATGTGTATGGAGGGGGAGGAAGGAGGATAGATGGGAAAATATTATGAGCTTTCATTGTAAAAAGACTCTTAGCCTCTATAGCTATGAATATAATACTCCAAAAGTGCATCCAATGTAAACTGGTCCAGTGCTGTCTTCTAGACTCGGCAAACAATGTCAGTGCCTCTTGCCCCATGCTCCAGTAGTGTTGGTGGTTTTCACTGTTGTTGGTGTGGGAGGTATTGGTTAGTGTCACTACTATTATTGAAAGTCCTGTGGGTAGTGGTGAAAGTGACACACTTTCGTTCTGCTGTTTGTGAAAGGTACAAACAGCAGAAACAATTGAGCTGTTCCATTAGGCATTTAGGTACTGTAGTAATGAGTATTCCAGAAATATTTAAGTACGTTTTTGTCGGCTGGGATGGAAGGACATCAAACATGGAGGCTGGGAATTGTTAGAGTGATGGAGATTCTTCCCACTCTCAGCACTAAGGCTGAGGAAAGATCTTTTCTATCCTGGATCCTGAGGGGATGAAGGAATAGACTTCAGACACATTAGAGGCTTAGTAGCCAGTGGATACAAACAAGCCCTGTAGCAACCCTGCTAGGAATCCCAAAACCTGCCTTCTTCCATGCAGCTGGGTTTCTCATTAAAGGGTTGCCTCTTATCTTTCAGTCTCCTTCATCTTTATTTGCCCCTGACTGACAGGCTTTGTCCTCTGGCTGTTGGGTGTCTAGCAATTTTTTCAAACACTATCTTAAATGGCTTTAATGTTTTATGGATTATCTGCACTGGTGACATGGACTAATTGTGTACTTGACTGTAGGTTATTCTGCAGTAATGACATAGTAACTCAACTTGAAACAATGGTAATTGCATAGTAACTTACGTTAGCAAGTGTTGTCTAAAGAGCCAACTGCAATTTACCCTCTGTAAACAGATCCTAGTAAACTGAATATACTAGTTCTCTTGAAGAGTGTGTACAAATGCTAGGCAGCCTTTTATACAACTGAGTTATCTTGGCAGGCAACAGTCTTCTCTTTTCTAGAAGTCTCATAAGAGTCAAATACTCATGGAGCTGGAACATTGAGTAGTTACAAATTAAGGTCAGAAAACCCAAGAGTCCTAACTATAATCCTTTAGCTGACATCTAGAGTAACTTCATGCTGCCATGACATAGCATCACGAAAGCTTATGCTGTAATAAATTTGTTAGTCTCTAAGGTGCCACAAGTACTCCCGTTCTTTTTGCTTAGCAGTGGCAACTCTATTCATCTCATAGAGCTGGAAGGACCTTGAAAGGTTGAGTACAGTCCCCTATACCTAAATGACCCCCTCAAGGATTGAACTCACAACCCTGGGTTTAGCAGGGCAATGCTCAAACCACTGAGCTATTCCTGCCTCCCATTGTTGTTGTGATAGTCTGAGATCCTGAGGGATGATGGTAGTTGGAAAACCAAATATTAATTTGCGGCTCTGATGCCATGGCAAATATAACCATTATGTGTTGTTTATGCCTACATAAAGAGAGAGGTGTATAGCCTTATGTACCACTCACTTGACATTCTGTGTGAGGTTCTGAACTTCACAGTTCAAACATGATAGAAGAATTACAAAGCAGGGCAATATAAGTGATCCAAGAATTGGAGGCCAAGACCTGAAGAGTCTGAGGAAGCTATGCTGCTGTAGAATGGAGACTCCAACATACTCATGTTATCTATACATGCCTTCAAGAAAAATATACAAATGGGAATTATTTAGATACTTACTTATTTAATTATTTGTGGGAGATAAACTGACATCTTGAAGGAAAAAATTAGGGTAGATATCAGAAAAGTGTTCTTTAATGGGAGCATTTGGGCAGTGGAAGAATGATGCTTGAGGCACTGTTGCTCAGACATAGTCAAGAACTGTTTGGTCATTTGTTGGGATAATGAAGAGAACTGAGCAAAATATAGGTGGTCAGACTAGATTAAAGTATGAGCTATGATTAAGGCCGTACCAAATTCACAGCCTTGAACAATACATTTCTGGCCGTGAAAATGGTCCATATCCCCCCACCCCCACCCCCACCCCCCACCCGCCGCCTGTGAAATCAGGTCTTTTGTGTGCTTTTACTCTATACTATACAGATTTCACAGGGAAACCAGCATTTCTTCTCAAATTGGGGATCCTGACCCAAAAGGGAGTCATGGGTGGGAGGAGTAGGGGTCACAGTACTGCCACCCTTACTTCTGCACTGCCTCCAGAGCTGGGTGGTCGGAAAGCGGTGGCTGTTGGCCAGGTGCCCAGCTCTAAAGGCAGCGCTTTGCCAGTAGCAGTACCATACCATGACGTCCTTACTTCTGCATTGCTGCTGTCAGACTGGTGGGGCCCTGGAATGGCAGCTGCTGACTGAGGGCCCAGCTCTGCAGGCAGCAGCACAGACATACGGGTGGCAATATCCTACCATGCCATCCTTACTTCTGTGTTGCTGCTGGGGGAAGCTCTTCCTTCAGAGCTGAGCTCCCAGACAACAGCTGCTGGTCTCCATGTGCCCAGCTCTGAAGACAGTGCCGTCACCAGCAGCAGTGCAGAAGTAAGGGTAGCAGTATCGTGACCCCTCCACAACTCTTTTTGGGGTCAGAACCCTTACAATTATGACACCTCGAAATTTCAGATCTAAATAGGTAAAATCATGAAATTTAACTAGTTTAAAAATCCTATAACCGTGAAATTGACCAAAATGGACCCTGAATTTGGTAGAGCCCTATCTATGAAACTTTACCAACACTTCATAGAATATTTCTAAATACCACCATCACTTCTGTTTTATGTGCTTTAGAACAGGCAAATCTTTTAGTAACCAGTAGTGCTACTTTTGAACTTCTGTCAGGTAAGTTAAGCTGAAAAAAGCTGAAAAAGTGAGAAAATTGATAACTAAGGCTGTCATGCTGCTGTTAATGTGTCATTGGGCATTAATATTAAACAGATCTCAACAGGAGTGTGTGATGCACAGATTGTTTTATTATTTGTGCACAAAAGTGGATGAGCAGCAATTTTTACTCTGGGTTTCCTACCTTTTACAATCTAATTTCTTGTTACTTTCATGTAGCTAAGTCTAATTTTGTCCCTTTAGCCTTGTATGGAGGGGGAAAGGCCAATTTCTTCAGACAAACATTAGAGAGTACTATAAAAAATCATAGTGTGTGTTTGTCTTCTAGAGATGGGTTCAAGCATACAAGTTTGAATCCAAACCTCCCATAGCTTGTGGGTATTTGTATACGGGGCAGAGGTACTATTCCCAAGCTGAATATGAAATGTTTACATTACAGAATTTTCAACATAGAAAGGCCTCTCCGGACCCCTTGTTCAGCATATAGAAACTAATGCAATAGCCTCTTCTGAAATGCTGAAGATAGTTATACATGAAACTTGGATACTTTATGCACTATCTGTATCTGGAGTTGTATGTTACACCTTCTGGGCATTAATAAAGAGTGTAGCTATTATGGTGGTTCACTTTTTAAAAATTAAGATGTACCAATCCTCTAATGAATTCAAAGATGAAGTGAAAGCTGGGTTTTGTTGTTGTTGTTTTTTAAATGCCAAGCTATTATCAAAATGCATGTGTTGGTTCAAGCTATTAAACACACACACACAAAACTACTAACCAAACAAAACCTTCTAAAGGAGACCTAAAGGTTACAAAGGTTGTTATTGGTTATAACCTGTGTTCAGGCACTCAAGGGTTCTATATTTCTGGTGTAGCTATTGATGGTGATATTGCTACTGTCTGAACAGAGTCAGATGTTGCATTCCTTACGCTGCTAACAGTAATACAGAAAGCAGAACTTGGAAATCAGGGTTTTGCAAATAGTTAGAGCTAAGATAAAAGTTTAGTTTCTCCTTTACTTACCAAAAAAGAACTAGATAAAATCATGGATGGATAGGTCCATCAATGGCTATTAGCCTGAAGCTGGGAATGGGTGATGGATCACTTGATGATTACCTATTCTGCTCATTCCCTCAGGGGCACCTGGCATTGGCCGCTGTCGAAGACAGGATACTAGACTAGATAGACCTTTGGTCTGACCCACTATGGCTGTTCTTAAACAGAACCTAACTGTATAGGAATCCAAATATGCCCTGTTAAATTTTTATTCTTAATCACTTCCCTTTATGTTAAGATTTTATTTCAAACAATCCCATATATGTAACTTAAATACTGCCCCCATGCCAATGGAGGAGTTTCCTTGGGAGTTGACTGTGCTCAGGACAAATAATTCTTGTGTGGCGCTAACTTGTAAATTACAATATAATGATGAAAACATTCAGCTGGACAGCAAAGTTTTTGTAAACTGGCGATGAGAATCTGAATTCTAAAATCTGACTTTATTAGGTATTTTGGCCTCTTCCTCTTTTTTTAGACTTTTACAACTTGTCCAACAAGTTGCCAAAGTTACTACCCTACAGCTTGGAGCTTTCTTGCTCCTGCCAAGATGTCCCACCATGCACTGAACTTGTGTCATAAAACCATCAATCAGCTGAAGGAGGGAATCTCCTTTTGGAGAAAAGTTCAATTTTATACATTGCTTTCCAGTTCTCTTATTTTCTACATATAGGAATAATTAAGTATTCCTTGGCTTTGACCAAAACTAGATTTAATTTTCTTATCAAATGAAAGCAATTTCACAACTTCCAAGAATTCTTAAGGAAAGTAAGACAAGTTAAGTCCCACAAACATGTTTAATTCACACTGCAATCTAAAAAATTACTCACAACTAAATTTTCTTATTGCTGGGCATAAGGGAGTTGTTTCCTAGTCAAGCTGATTTGACTATAGTCTGGACAGTTTTCTACAGATTCTGTTTTGTCCTGGGCAAATCGGTAATGTTCAATGAGATAAGTGCTTGCAGGCCAGATACTTCCAAACCCATCAGCTGGAAGTTGAAGCAGGACAAATTCAGACTGGAAATAGGCGTTTTTTGTTTTTGTTTTTTTTTTAAAGTTAGGGTAATTAACTGTTGGAACAAATTACCAAAATTTGTGGCTCTTCCATCACTTAAGATTTTTAAATTACAATTATATTTTTCTAAAATCGCCTGTTGGAATTTTTGGGGGGAAGTTCCCTGGTCTTTGTTAAACAGGAGGTCAGACTAGATGATCAGAGTGGTACCTTCTGGCCTTAGAATCTATGAATCTAGAACTCTGCACATCAGTATCATACCTTACTTTTGTCATTTACCCTGCAGCCTTATTACCTTTAGTTTGTGTAATGTGATGGCATCACAGTTTAGCATATTTCAACTACTTGCTAATTTTGCTAGTGGCTGTGCTGGTGTGCTACTTTGGTTATTCATAACTTGTATTGGAAACCTCAAGTACCAATGAAGTTATGCTAAAGCCTATATTGAACTCTGGAAACAACATGCTTAACTATTAGTATTTTAGCATTTAAAAAATCAGTAGGCTTACAACTTGATTTTTCAGAGTGGCGAAGGATCCGGAGTTGCCAGTGAAGTCAATAAAGGTCTAATTTTCATAATTCCTTAATCTTTAAATAGCTGGAGATGACTAGTGCTATCAGTAAAAACATTTTTTGCTTCTGGAGCAAAGAGGAACAAATCTGAGTATCTTTCAGTGAAAGAAATATTCATGTACTTGTTAAAATGTTTGTCATTTTCAAGTATCTAGAGGATAGGAACTGGACTGGGAGGCTGGTTCATATTCTGTCACTAACCAACTCTATACCTTTGAGTGGTCACTTCATCTGGCAGTGGCTTGGTTCCATTGTCCATCTATTTTGGTTGTATAAACCCTTCAAAGCAAAGTTTGTTTCACACTGTGTGATTGTCTCAGATGGAGCCTCTGGGGGAAACTGTAGTATCTATAATAAGAAAAGCTTGTGTACTAAGCAGGCTTCTGGTTTGCATGACAGGCTTCTTAGGATTATAGCTTGCATGGAGAAGGCCAAAGAGATCATCAGCTCACCATGTACAAGTACAGGATATTGCCCATGATATTGTACCTGTGTCTAAAGGATTTATAAACTTTTTTTTTTTAAATGATGTTCAATAGAAAATGAAAAGTAACAAACTCTGTGGTTACTTTGTGGTTCAGGCCATAAAAGATAGAGGTTTGGAAGAGGGAAAACATCCAAGAAACACTGCATGGGTAGTGTGACAAGCTGCCTTTGCTGAAAAAGCAAAGGGATCTAAAAGCAACTTCAAACAATGGGTCTTCTAAAGAACAAAAAGAGTTGTGAGTACTTGTGACCGAATCCCCAGAATGCAGCCTGGGACTGTAGGATCTCTGTGCTCCCTGAACTCTTTCCAGCCTTGGCTTTCTCTCACAGGGTATGATTAGACTACCGATTGTAGCACGTTTTTTTAATAGCGCTTCCCTATTTAGCGCAACAGGTGTTGCACTAGAGGCTATGCACATTTAAGCCCTCTAGCGCCAAAGAATGAACACATTTGCAGCGCTTCTGGTGGCAGTGAGAGTACCGTGATAGGGCAGGTATCCCACAGAGCACCTCTTCTGAAATCTGGCACAGTGCCCTGTGGGGAAGGGGGTGGTTTTTGTGGCCATTCTGCATCTGGTTAAAACTCCCGTGATGCTTTCTTTTCTCTCTTCTCTCCTCTTAGGGCTTGTCCTCACTAGCAGGGGGGATCAACGGCAGATACGCAACTTCAGCTAGGTGAATCACGTAGCTGAAGTTTGTGTATCTGTCTAATTATAGCTTCATCACAGAGGCATGGCAAGGCTCACCTAATGACAGCAGCGGGGACCCGGCAGCCCTGCCGCCCGCAGCGGTGGGGACCGGGACAGTGGCGGACCCGGCAGCCCTGCCGCCCGCAGCGGCGGGGACCCGGGACAGTGGCAGACCCGGCAGCCCTGCCGCCCGCAGCAGCGGGGACCCGGGACAGTGGCGGACCCGGCAGCCCTGCCGCCCGCAGCGGCGGGGACCCGGGACAGCGGCGGGGACCCGGCAGCCCTGCCACCCGCAGTGGCGGAACCAGGGCCAGTTTTTCAAATTTTCAAAGGAATGTGGGGGAGGGTCTGACGTGGGGTCACCTGAGGATGGACAGAAGAGTTTTAAATGCTGGCCAGAGAGGATGTAATGGGAATTCTGGGCCAGGATGCTGGAGGCTCATTGTAACGCAATGGGTGTGCACATTCCCAACCTTGCACTACAACACTAGCGCTAAAAGCCTTCTGCCTCTCGAAAAGGTGGTTTAACAATAGCGCATTATTCGTGGAGTAAATGCGCAAAATGTGCCTTTCAAGTGTGTAGGGTCAGATAATTATAGCGCTAATGGATGGTTTTAGCGCTGCAAAGCGCCAGTCTAACCATACCCACAATGCCTTGCTAGTGGCCAGCAGAAAACCCTTCTAGGTGCTGTTATCACTTGACACGACTGCACGTGGAGACCCCACACCCAGCTATATTGCATGAACGTTCGCAGAGCTATTCAAGAATCTCTCCGAGAAAGGCATCAGAGCCCAAATTCCCCCAGCTCCCAGCCTTATACCTCAGGAGTATACAGTCTTGCACTGCTTAAGATGAGCAATACAGGTTTATTAATTGGTTCACCACTTCATCAGTGGAAAGTGGATATATACCAGCCTTTGTAAAACCTAAGCAGATGTACCACACATTTCAGGCAAACTCACTGGTAAAATTAAAGAGTAAGCCAAATTTATTGACTACAAAAAATAGATTTAAGGGGTAGGCAAAAAGTCAGAGTTAGCTTTCAAATGAAATAAAATATAATCATGTAGTCTAAACTCTTAACCCTACTAGATTGGGCAACAACTACACTAAGCAGTTTTTCTCACCCCACTGGAATGCCACTAGCAAGGCATTGTGAGAGATAGCCAAGGCTGGAAAGAGTTCAGGGAGCATAGCAATCCTACCGTCCCAGGCTGCATTCCCAGTCTCAGTCCCCTCAGTTGGAGACTTCAGAGTGTCCTTGTTACTTGCAGCGTAGGTGGGTGAAGGGGAGAGGCCCAGCATGTAGCCAGTGTATTCTGTTTTATATCCTCAGTCCCATGTGCTTGGGGAACACAAGTCCAGACATGTCTGGGGGCATTGCTGAGTCTCCAGGCAAGGTTGAGCAATTCCTCTGATGCAGGTGAGTCATTGAATTGTAACTCCCTTGCCAAAATGGCCATCTACAAGACCAGGGAGAGGAGGTTGGCTGGTGGGGTTTCCTGTGACTGGGTGCCTATTTCTGATCCTCCGCACATCTGGGCAGAGTTCCTCTGGGCGGCATCTGCTGGCTCCCTTGACACCTTCGAGGAGTAGTGGGCGCTGTCTGGGGTTCTCTGCACGGTGTCTCCGTCAGGTTCCCTTCATTTAACCCTCTGACCTCACTCCTGACCCTGTTTTATCTTTGTCCCCCGTACTCATTTGGTATCCCAGTCCTGCGAATACTCCCCTTAGGCTGGGAGGAGGTGGGTGGACTTCCGCCTGCCCGCTTCCTGGATCCCAATAGGTTCACTCTCCTGTAGCCATCTGGCCTGACCCTGTCACACGACATGGGAACAAATATTTGGACAATGATTGTTGGTGGGTGTTTGACACCCTGCCTTGGTGTTCGGTTACTTTCCTTCCTGTTGCCTCTGGGGAGCTAATATCTGGCTGATTCCCCAATTTACAGCATGTTTTAGTGACAACCATACAACACAATTCTCACAACTTCCTATGCATTAATGATATACACATATGGATAGAGAAATGACTTTCAGCAGATCCTAGCCTTTCCCCTGATACTTTATAAGGCATGCTTTAAATGCTATATCACAATTACATATAGATGAGGGTTACAAGGGTGCTCCTCCAAGGTACAGAATGTCACGGTGCTTTTACTCCAGTCTTTTAGATACGTCTTCCCGTATCATCTTTCACTTTGTTCTTCAGTCTATTTTCTTCAGCAAGCCTTGTTCTAAAATTAACACCGCATGATGGGCTGAAACACCTACTTGTTTTTAGACTGTATTTCTTGCAATTTGGAGATGTTTGACGTTTTATACTATTGCTGTTTCCCTTTCATCGTATGCGTTTGGATAGAGAACATAGCAGAACAGGTGTCTTCGGTGTGGAGAGTATGGAAGGAAAGAACTTTCTTTAATGGTACATTCCTAGACTACTACTTTTGCTAACACAATGTCTAGACATGATCATTTAACAAATTCATAACTACTTCCCAGCTATTATGGGACTTGCTGTAGGGTAGCTTTGGCTGTTGGAAGACGGTCGCAGTTCATGCTATGACAAAGTGTCTGTAATTCTGATTCTTGGCACAAGTAATTGGCCCAAAAACACGGACTGCAGTCATAGTGAGTTTCTGGACCTGCTGTCAGCTGGCTTCTAGAAATATAGGATGACATTTCAAAGGTGGGGGCTAGCCCCTGCTTCCATACTTCCTTTTCCTATCTAGCTCAACTTTAAACTGATCTTTCTTACTTAAATTGAGGATTCCCTTGAGAGAGAGCTTCACCTCAGCGGATCTTAACAATTCCAACTTGCCTGCTGATTGAGCAATGTGTTCATCAGCTCTTCCATCACTTGATTATACTAAAATGTCACCCACAAGCAGCTGCTGCCAAAATTGTACTCCGTCACTTCCACACAGAGTTGGCTGCAAAGACAAACTAGGGAGGTTTGTGTGATCCTAATCACTTTTCTATTTTAATAGGCCTTGTGCACAGGGTGTGTATTTGTGTCTATTAATCTCGCACCTCAAAATAAAATATTTCTGTTTGCAGAAGTTTGTGCAAACTTTTTTCAGTTTTGATTCATCTGGGTTCACATCCCCTGGGTTTGGATCCAAAAGTCAAAGCAAAATTTATCTGACACTTGATTTTTGCTTCATTTTGTTTGGTTTGAATTTGTGCACAACTGGAACTTCAGTGTTTTCACTCGTATTCATAACATTTCTCGAGTTCACGGAAAGGTTCTTGAATCTCCTCAAACCTGATTAGAGCTCCTCGGTTCCCACAAAACCTGGAAAACCTTTCCTGTTTTCAGGTTTCCTTGTGAAATATTTCACACAGATCTACTTCTGCAGTGGACGGGACTAAGGCCAGTTGTACACCACAAACTCTTTTAGGCATAGTTGTGTCCATCAGGGATGTTAAGACAAGTGATCCTCGACCATTATAGCTTGGCTGGCGAAAGCCCCTAGTGTAGATGCATTATACTGCCAGTTTAGCTTATTTTGCTTGGTGGAAGAAGAGAGGAGGAATGGGGCTGGATAAGCTATGCTGACAAAAGTGCACTTCTGCAAGTATAAGCTTTATCCTCAGTAGGAGTGCTTTGCCATTATACCCGTACTGGCAAAGCCTTCCAAGTGGAAACGTGATCCAAGCCCATCTCTGTCTGCCTCTATCTGTTTGTATATAAAGCCTGCTGAAGAGGGCAAAAAGAGGATGATCATACTACTGTTGTTTTCCTCGCAAAGGTAACTGTTTCCTTCTCAACTGAGGAACCTCTTACACCGGGAAGGAAAGTGACTAGAACACTAGTTATTCTGCCTCTTCAGCCTTTCCATATTAAATTGATGCCTATCTTGCAGAGATAAAGCGTGCCAAAGCACCAGCATGGGGAAGTATAGGAAGCCAGAAGGAGATGCCAAAAAGTCTTAAAACCACTGCATGACATCCAGAAGAAGGGGAGGAAAAATTAGGGAAGAGATGGTGCTCTTGATGGCTTATTGCATAACCTTTTTTCCAGAGTACTAAACAACTTTAAAATGAAGGGCCATCTTCTAAATTGCCTTGGTGTAAAATTTCTGTTGATACCAGTGAGGAAGATGCTATGAACTGACAGTTGCACATGGCCACCATAACTTCGTAGCCTTGACCTGGGGACCTAATTAAAGTGTACCTCAGCCCGTACAACAAAAAAACTCTGATCTTCTGGAGGACCTTTAAATATATACTTGAGTAGCTAGGACTTTCCTAGCTGCTAACTCAAGCTAATTCTTTATTTTGAATCCCACACGTTAGCATTGTCGGGTGTGGTAAGGCTAACTTTACAAGTTTAGCCAACCAGTGGTAAGAACTGTGTTAAAAAATACCAGTTTTGAGTAGCTCTGAAACCAACTATCCCTTGGTGTTTGGAGCTATTTAGAGATTGATACAAGCATCAGGGCACTTACTTTACATTCTGACCTCAGCAATGTGCAACACAACTGAATTAAAAATAACTGGGGAAAAGTGGGAGCTGACTGTTTTAACAGATGTTAAAATTGCTGTCATCTGGCACTATATAGTACATATCCACAGGTCAGCCAAGGTGGAATCTACTTGACAATACCCTGGAAAATGTTTGGCTTTCACTAGCTAGGCCTGAACTGCATCAGTCTTTGGTCTTTCCAGAACTAAATTCACTGTTTGCATTTTGCGCTGTTGTTAACTGGTGACATAGATTTAATGGCCTGGACTCATGATATTTTCAGGTAAGTATTGAACTCTGTACCCCTTCCCTGAAACAGCAGTCCTTCCCCCCTCTCCCCCATCAAATTGCCCTAACTGTGGAATATATAAAAACTGTTACAATGTTGCCTCTGTGCTGTTTTTCCCAGAGGATAGGTAAAAGCACTTCAGTTATTAAATGAATATTTTTTCTTTTTTCTATTTTGAATGAGTAAAAAAACCACCTGACAGCTTCAGAGATTTTTTTGTAGATGCTCCCAGATGCCCAGTTCCTTGAACTCACACTGTTTGAAGCTGCTTTGCCCTGAACTGCTCTCTTTTTGGGGTACTTGGCGCAGCATGGCTATGGGGGTCAAAAGAAGTTCAAGGAAACATGGACTGTCATTCCCCATCCGCTCCCTATTGCTTTCCATTGGAAAAACTATGGGTATGAACAAGTCTCCAATTTGCTTCTCAACAAGCGGTTCCAATCTAAACAGTGAGCAAAGAAGTGGCACCTCTCAATCAACTGATTCTGCTCCCTGAATGTACTGAGCCATATGTGCTTCTTTACTACTCTCATTAGTACTGCAGAGCCAATGCAGCTCCAGAAGAGTGAGCCGCGGTTCTTTTCTAACTTGTGCATGAACACAGTTGTTGAGTAGATTCTGCAGTCAGAACTTCTGTTGCATAAGCCAGAGAGAACCCAGTCTGGTTTTCAGATTTGAGGTTGAATTTGCAGGGCTGAGGAGTTAAGAAAACCATCGTTGTTTGGTAAACAGAGGGCTATGTCTGCCCTAGAGCTGGAAGGTGTCAATTCCAGCTCAGGGAGACCCACCTGTTCAAGCTTGATCAAAACTAATGCTCCACATTAGAAGTATATCTGTGTGGCAAAAGGAGAGGCTAACCACAGGTACTTACTCAGTGTGATCTTGGACAGGATCTTACTCAAGGCATCTAGTGCCTCCTGCTGCTTGCACTGCTGCAGCTAAACTTCTATTCTGGTGTGTGTTAACTCTGAGCTAGTTCATGTATGTCTCCTCAGGCAGCAATTCACTTTCCAGCTCTAGTCTAGAAATACCCTGCCTGTGTTTTATCTGGAAGTCCATGAGACACACTAAACATGGAACCTTACAATGCTCTTTTTGGGTTTGGCCCCTTTTCAGAGTAGAACTACACTCAAAATGGTATTTATTTGGTTCTCCAAGGGGCTGGATGTCCCCTTTCTCACTAATAATTGCTGGTTGATGCATATACTAGAGTATGCACTCTAACTTGTCCTGAATGCAAGAAATGAAGCACCTTGCTAAAAGTCATAAAAGCGTGGTCTACTGAAATGGCTGTAAGTTGAAACTTCCATTGAGATAAAATATTGTTGCTGTATCCAATACCTTAATTATATTCCAGGTACAAATAACAATGTAGAAGTCTGATGCTAATTATCTCTGAATCTAAGCTAATGCTGGCTAATATCACTCTGATCACTTACTAATTGAAAGAGTACATACTTTGTAGAAGTGTTACTATTACAAAATAGTTTTCAGTTGTGTAAGAAAAAAATTGCAAATTCGTCAGGTGTTCTCGTGTGTAGTAGTAGTTGGCTGTATTTTGCATTTTACAGTTTGCTTTTAAAGTGTAAAGATTTCTGAGTTGTCCTCTTGTTTTACAGAATTCCATGTGGAGACCTGGAAGTCTGAAGGAAACTTAAAAAAGAAATGATCCCCAGTGGATTTGAGATTATGGAGGTATTAAACTTTTTGTTACGCTTAATAGACATTTGAGACAGTGAAAGTGCTATTAGAGCAGCCTGACCATTCCCCTCTGAGTAAGATAACTAGAGTGGACATCTATAAGGTTTTCAAGGTGGAAACCTCCTATCCATCCAAGGAAAAGTGAAAGAGCCTGAAGAGGTAGCAGGGTAATACTCTCTGACACGTGGCCTAAGAAATTCTACGCATCCCGGAGCATCTGAACAAAGCTGGAACATCCATGCTACTCCCTCTAGCCTCTGGATACTATGTTGTCATGTCATGCATCCGGGATTCTCTGAGTCTGGAGAAATTTCTGTTGGAAACTTTCTAGGATTTATTTGGACATCCTGAGACAGTGAGGATATCCTGCAGAACTTCAGCTATGCTGTCACCATGGAGCATGCTCCTTGGGTTATGATGGAAGGGGGTATACCAATTACCACGGCTGAACTTTCATTTATAGTAGGAATCCCTAAACTTTTCATTCCCTTCATGCAATGAAGGGAGATCTCTTTTGGGTTTCCCCCGGCGTTTCCTCCTGCAATTTTGTCCTATTGCTCTCCTTTGAATTTTGTAAGGATTTAAAAAATTCTGGTGCTATTTTTCTTCTATAAACCACATGCTGTTTGTTGCTCATGACTTCATTATTCTTCAGGTGTTAATGGATTCTTGTCTCACTCTTGGTTCCATTTTATGTTAGTGACTGCAGTTAAACTTCCTGAGCAGTAAGGCATTGTCTAACTGAACCCTCCACCCTCCAACAAAAATCCCAAACCTGCTTGCTTTTTTCCATTCTTATGGAATGTTCCTATTTCTTTGACTTCAAAAATAATTGCTATGGTGGAGTCAGTCATCAGTTTTATTCCCTTCAGTTACTTTCTTACCCACTTCTTAAAATTAATGGCTGTATTAAAAAGATCTTCCTAATAGTTTCTACCTCTTAAATTGTATTTCATGTGTAATATGGAGGTCCGCAAATCTTATTCTTAGTGGTGGACTTTTACTTATTGGTCATGACTAATAGCTGATGGGTTCTCAGTTGCTTCCTTCCGGTTAGAAAAAGATTCACAATGATGTTCTGGATTCTCCACTTTCTGGCCCATGAGATAAGCAACAAAGAGTCTTGTGGCACCTTATAGACTAACAGATGTATTGGAGCATAAGCTTTCATGGGTGATTACCCACTTCGTCGGATGCATGCAGTGGATAAAGTGGGTATTCACCCATGAAAGCTTATGCTCTAATACATGTTAGTCTATAAGGTGCCACGGGACTAAGTCTGGATCTGCAAAAGCAACAAACACGGCTACCCCTCTGATACTGAACAGCATAACATAGACATCTGTAGATGACTCATGCTTAGCTGTAAATTATTACTCAACAGCTGTCGGAGAAGTCAAAATCCTTCAGGATTACAGTATCCTGTGGTTCTTCTTCGAGTGATTGCTCACATGCATTCCACTATAGGTTAGGCACGCGCTGCGGGCCTGGTTGCCGGGTAGATTTTCCCCTAGCTGCAGACTGGGTGAGCAGGGAGCCCCCTGGAGTGGCGCCACTGAGGCACTCTATAAGTACGCCTGTGACACAGTCTGGCCCTCAGTTCCTTCTTTACCGCTCGAGCTGGTAGTCGGAAGAGGAGTTCTGCTTTTCAGCGTTCTCCTTATCTCCTAGCTAGTCGATTGTTCTCTTAATTGTTCGTTGTTAGCAGTTGTTGTTAGTTAGTTTACATAGTCTTTGTAGTGTAAAGAGTCAGTGCAGGGGTTTTTCCCTGCTGCCGGAGCCTCTGTCTTCAAGGCTCCGGGATTCAAGCACTCAGAGTGTGGGAAGCCTACGCCTGTGGGAGACCCACACTCTAAGTGCCTTTCAAGTGCCTGGTAAGTGCACTTGGCAGTTTCTTCCTAGATCTGCAGTACCTTCAGCCCAGGACCCGCAAAGACAGGGAATCCCGCTTGCGGCACGTCCTGATGGAGGCGGCCCCGGACTCCAGTGCGGCACCGGACCCCGCACCCAAACCGCCGAGAGCCAAGCCTCGGCACCGGTCGCGCTCCCCCAGCACCAAGCGGAAGAGGAGCGCTCAACTTCGCCCTGCTCCGGACCGCGTCCAGCCGTCGGTACCAGTGCCGCGACCTCAGCCTTCTCCGGGGAGCCGACCTGAGGAAGAGCCGCCAGCACCCGCACCGCTGACTCCGGCGCCGCAGGAGGCCCCGTCGAGTCCGGTGCCAGTGGTCTTGCCACTTGGGGTGCCAACTCCGCAGCAGCTTCCCTCCACGATGGAGGCGTGTACTGCTGCGAGAGGGTTGCTTGCCGGGGACGCCCCGCAGCAACAAGTCCGGTCGACGGGCAGGCCGCCCATGACCGAGGCAGAGATCGCGTGTCGGAGCCCGGCAGGGCATGGACACCGCTCGATCTCGCGGCGCCGACCAGACTCCCGGCAACGGTCACCCGCCCGGCTCCGGTCGCAGTCTCGGCGCCGCAAGGAGTTGAGACCCTGCTCAAGGTCTCCTCCTGGCCGTTCGCGCCACTCGCGCTCTGGCCGCCGATCAGAGTCCCGGCACCCTGGTAAGGGCCGGTCGTACTCTCGGCACCGGTCGCACTCCCGGCACCGGTCCCTCAGCTGGCGCCGAGATCGTCCGAGACGTCGCTCCACAAGCCGTTCCGCGTCCAGGCACTGCTCGTCGTCTCGGCACCGAACCCCGTCGCGGCGCTGAAGGTCCTCCCGGTACCGATCATCGTCTCGGCACCGAGACTCCCCGAGGCGGCACCATTCAGGTAACCACAATTCCTCGGATGGGCACCATACCGCCCGGTACCGGTTGAGAAGCCCATGGCACCGGGAGTGTAGAGAGCGGCACCGGACCCCGTCGCGGCGCCGAAGGTCCCCCCGGTACCGATCATCGTCTCGGCACCGAGACTTCCCGAGGCGGCACCGTTCGGGTAGCCACGACTCCTCGGATGGGCACCTTACCGCCCGGCACCGGTCGAGAAGCCCACGGCACTGGGAGCGTCGAGAGTCCGCCGGCACGCGGGCCCCTCGCTCGGCGGGACCAGTCCAAGTCACCCAGAACCCTGCCTGGTCAGAGTGGGCGGCATGGGGGTATGATCGGCCCCGGGAAACCCAGTCTGAACCCGGGTTCCCGGTGAGCTCAGAGGGTCCAGTGGACGTGCTGGCAGGACCATCATCGGCAGTCCAGCCCTCCACGGTACGTAGCCCTATGGAGCCGGGTCCCTACGCCTCCCCCGTAGGGGTAGAGGCAGTGGCGGGCACTTCATCAACTAGCCCGCCCGCCTTGGACCTCTCCAGTTACCAACATCTCCTCCAGGCAGTTGCTAAAAACATGAACCTGCCTTTGGAAGAGGTCCCAGTGGTGGACGACCCGGTCACCACCATGTTAACTAAGGGCACTCCGGCACGGGTGGCAGTGCCGTTCATTAATACTATTAAACTCCACACGGCGGTAATTTGGAAGACCCCCGCCTCTATCTCCCCCACTGCTCGTGGGGTGGAGAAGCGTTATTTTGTCCCAGCCAAGGGATATGAATACTTGTATGTTCACCCCACGCCCTCCTCCCTGGTGGTAGACTCTGTTAATAACAAGGAGCGCCACGGGCAGGAGGCGCAGGTCCCCAAGGCCAAAGAGGCCAAAAGGTTGGACCACTTCGGCAGGCAAGTTTATTCCTCCGGGGGCCTACAACTCAGAGTCGCCAACCATCAGGCACTCCTGAGTAGGCACCATTTTGACACGGTGGAGGCCCTTACTAAATTTGAGACTGCTCTCCCGCAGGAGGGCAAACAGGAGTTCAGGGCCCTATTGCTCCAAAGCAGGGACATATCTCGTCATGCCCTGCAAGCGGCCCTGGACTCGGCCGACTCTGCGGCCCGAACAATGGCCTCGGGCATTGCCCTCCGCCGGGCAGCATGGCTCTCGTCATCCAACCTAGCCCCGGCCATGCAATTTAAAATCCAGGACCTCCCCTTTGAGGGACAGTCCCTCTTCTCGGAGGATACGGATGCCCGTCTCCAGGCCCTCAAGGACAGGGGGGTAACCCTCAAAGGCCTGGGCATGCACACCCCAGGTCCACAGAGGCGTCCCTTCATCCCGCCACGCAGGAAATTCTTCCCACCTGCGCGCCCGCCCCAGGACTCTTCCCTCAGGAGAAGCCGCCCTTACCGCCGGCGGCAAGGGCCTAGGCAGGGCGGGAAACAACAAGGCTCTAAGCCTTCCCAGGGGCCCAAATCCAACTTTTGATGGTGCGCCCGAGGGCAGTTCACCAATCATAAACCTGGACCCTCCCTTTGGAGACCGTCTGTCCTACTTCCGCCGTGCATGGTCAGACATTACATCAGACAAGTGGGTCCTCCGCACGGTGGAGGTGGGATATTCGCTCCAGCTCTCCTCCACTCCTCCCACCCACCCACCCTCCTCGTCCCTCTTCAGGGACCCCTCTCACGAGCAACTCCTCATACAGGAGGTGAGGTCGCTCCTCGCACTGGGAGCCATCGAGCCCGTACCGCAGGAGTTCAGGGGGAAGGGGTTCTTCTCCCGCTACTTCCTGATCCCCAAGGCGAAAGGGGGCCTCCGGCCCATCCTGGACCTGCGCGAACTCAACACCTACATGATCAGGTTCAAGTTCCGCATGGCCACCTTGGGCACTATCATTCCCTCTCTGGATCCGGGAGACTGGTTCGCTGCCCTCGATATGAAGGACGCTTACTTTCACGTGAGCATCAAACCCTCACACAGACGTTACCTCCGCTTCCTGGTAGCGGGGGAACACTATCAGTTTGCCGTCCTACCCTTCGGCCTGTCCACCGCACCCAGGGTGTTCACAAAGTGTATGGCGGTAGTAGCGGCATTCCTTTGGCGCCGCGGGGTGCACTTATACCCGTACCTCGACGATTGGTTGATCCGAGGCACCTCCAGGGACCAAGTGTCAGCTCACGTGCGGCTCGTTATCAGCACGTTCGACCGCTTGGGAATCCTTCTCAACAGGGAGAAGTCCACCCGGGAGCCTACCCAGAACATAGAGTTCATAGGAGCCCTACTAGACTCCACGGTAGCAAGGGTATCCCTGCCCCAGCCTCGGTTCCTCACTATCCAGTCGGCCATCAGACAGCTACGCAACTGTCCGATGACTACGGTCAAGGTCTTCCTCAGCCTGCTAGGTCACATGGCATCATGCACTCATGTCATACAGCACGCCAGACTACGGCTACGCCCACTGCAGTCGTGGCTCGCGGTGGCCTACAGACCGAGAAGGGACAGTATGGACGCCCTCCTCTCCATCCCCAGAGCCACCCTATCCGCTCTGGCTTGGTGGGAAGACCAGGACAATGTGTGCCAAGGGGTCCCCTTCCTTCCCCCCAGCCCGTCCATGTCCCTAGTGACGGACGCCTCGTCGCTAGGGTGGGGAGCTCACCTAGGGGAACTCAGGACCCAGGGCCGCTGGTCGGAGTCAGACCTCTGCCTCCACATCAATGTCCGGGAGCTGAGGGCCGTCCGGCTCGCGTGCCAGGCGTTCCGGGACACATTACGGGGTCACTGTGTAGCGGTGCTGACAGACAACACCACAGCCCAGTATTACATAAACAAGCAAGGCGGGGCCCGCTCCAGCCCCCTGTGTCAAGAGGCGATTCTCCTGTGGGAATTCTGTATAGCCCACGCTATTCACCCGGTGGCCTCCTTCCTTCCCGGAATCCAGAACACCCTGGCGGACCGCCTCAGCAGATCCTTTATGACTCACGAGTGGTCCCTTCGGCCAGATGTCATCCGGCCGATCTTCCTGAGGTGGGGGTTTCCCCACATCGATCTCTTCGCCTCCAGACAGAACAGGAAGTGCCTCCAGTTCTGCTCCTTTCGAGGCAGCTCCCGGGGATCCCTGACAGATGCCTTTCTCCTACCCTGGACGGGGCACCTGTTCTACGCGTTCCCTCCGATCCCGCTTCTCCACAAGGTGATCCTGAAGATCAGACGGGACAGGGCACACGTCATCCTCATAGCCCCGGCCTGGCCCAGGCAATGCTGGTATGCGTCCCTCCTCCAGCTGTCCAGGGCCCCTCCCATCAGCCTCCCGCTGTGGCCAGACCTGATCTCTCAGGATCACGGTCGCCTCCTGCACCCGGACTTGCGGTCCCTTCACCTCACAGCGTGGCTACTCCATGGCTGAGAGGTCCTGAGCTCTTATGCTCAGCCGAGGTACAGAACGTCCTTCTGGGTAGTAGGAAACCATCCACCAGAAGTACCTATACCGCCAAGTGGACCCGTTTCTCTGCCTGGTGCACACAACATGACATCGTTCCAAGTGAGGCTACTATCCCACGCATATTGGACTACCTGTTAGGCCTCAGAAATCAGGGCCTTTCTACCTCTACTATCCGGGTCCACCTCGCTGCCATATCGGCTTTCCATCCGGGTCAGTCGAACCACTCAGTCTTCTCCGACCCTGTGGTATACCGTTTCCTTAAGGGTCTAGATAAGCTGTATCCGAACGTCAAGCGTCCCATTCCACCTTGGGATCTCAACCTTGTGCTCTCACGCCTCGCGATGCCCCCGTTCGAGCCCCTCGCCACGTGTTCCTTACTACACCTTTCCTGGAAGGTGGCATTCCTAGTAGCTATCACCTCGGCTCGTAGAGTGTCAGAGATCCGTGCACTGACCTCCGAGCCGCCCTACACTATCTTCCATAAGGACAAGGTTCAGCTACGTCCCCACCCGGCCTTCCTGCCTAAGGTGGTCTCTCCCTTCCATGTTAATCAAGACATTTGTCTCCCAGTCTTTTATCCTAAGCCACACACCTCTGGAAGGGAACAGCAATTACACACGTTGGACGTTAGGAGGGCTCTTGCCTTTTATTTAGATAGAACAAAGCAATTCAGGAAAACAACCCAACTTTTCGTGGCAGTTGCGGAGAGGATGAAGGGCCAGCCAGTTTCAGCCCAAAGGCTCTCCTCCTGGATTACCTCGTGCATTCACACCTGTTATGAACTCGCGGACAAGCCGCTTGAGAGAGTAACAGCACACTCCACGAGAGCGCAGGCGTCCTCTGCGGCCTTCCGGGAGGGAGTCCCTATTACGGACATCTGCAGGGCGGCTACCTGGTCCTCCGTCCATACCTTCGCCGCCCACTACGCCATAGTCCAGCAGACCAGGGACGATGCGGCGTTTGGGTCAGCGGTCTTACGATCAGCAATGGGTCAACCCGACCCCACCTCCTAGGTATTGCTTGCAGTCACCTATAGTGGAATGCATGTGAGCAATCACTCGAAGAAGAAAACAAGGTTACTTACCTGTAACTGTTGTTCTTCGAGATGTGTTGCTCACATCCATTCCAAACCCACCCTCCTTCCCCACTGTCGGTTTAGCCGGCAAAGAAGGAACTGAGGGCCAGACTGTGTCACAGGCGTACTTATAGAGTGCCTCAGTGGCGCCACTCCAGGGGGCTCCCTGCTCACCCAGTCTGCAGCTAGGGGAAAATCTACCCGGCAACCAGGCCCGCAGCGCGTGCCTAACCTATAGTGGAATGGATGTGAGCAACACATCTCGAAGAACAACAGTTACAGGTAAGTAACCTTGTTTTTTTATTTCCTCAGATTTTATTCTGTAGTAGTAGTAGTCTATAACTAGTGGTACCTGCAGTTATTTCCTCTAGTTTTTATCATTATTCAATTGTCCTGATGTTTTTATCAAATAGCAACTTATTTATAATTTGTGTAGTGTGTATTATTTTTACTGTGTCCTTATGGCAATGACACTGCCTTCGAATGCAAAAATTTTAATATTTGGATACATCTGAATTTAACCATTCATATTAACATATCTAACTAAGAATCATCTCCTCAAGCTTGTTGTGCTTGCTTGGTCATACTAGATGATCTAAATCACTTTGAGATCATATTGCTTATTTCCTATACTCATTTTATAATCAGAAGGAATTTTCTTCAGACTCACACTAAACTCTCACCATAGCTCCTGATACTGCAATTGGCTCTCTTTTCCCCGTCCCTCCCAATAAGAAATATAATTCCCCATGTGCACAATTGTTTCTTTTCTCCATCCCATTCTGTTGCATCTTCCACTGCTGAAACACGAGTGCAATGGGAAGCAAAAAAAGACTAGAGAGCAAGTGGAGTGGATCCAGCAGTGTGAGAACAGCATTCCCACACTGACGCAACACTGGAAAACAACCAGAAAGTTGCAGAACAAGATACATGGAGAAATTGACTGGTGGGGTAGCTGGACACTTTTATTTTATTTTATTTTATTTTAAGCTGGTTTTGCTATTTTTGGAGCAAGAGTACTTCAGAAGAATTGGAATGTTGCCTGAAGATTCCTGTACTACAAGAGAAGTGAGGAATTAGAACAGTGGTACTTTAAATCTCTTTTGATGTCTGATTGTAGTAGGTAGGATTACGTTTTGGAACAGCTATTCAGTAGAGGGAAGGGAGATGATCCACTTCTGGACAAATAGCTGACAGTGTCTGGGCTCTGCTGCTGTGGGTGTTGTGCTATTATTAGTAAAGTTTTGCTAACGGATTTGCTGGGCAGCATGGCTGCGAGAGCCACCGGCCTGCCCTGGTGCTCTAGACCGCATGGTGGTGTGACTGGCTGTGGCCTGGCGGCGCAGCTGCCAGTCCTGGTGCTCTAAGTGGCATGGTAAGGGGGCGGGGAGCGGGGTGAGGAGGTGGTTGGATAAGAGGCAGAGGGTCCTGGGGAGCAGTTGGGGGTCAGGGGGCGGTTGGATAGGTGTGGCAGTCCCAGGGGGCAGGGGTGTGGATTGGGGTTGAGGCAGTCGGGACTGGGAGCAGAGGGGATTGGATAGGTGTGGGAGTCCCAGGGGGCTTAGGGGGGATGGATAGAGGTCAGGTAGTCAGGAGCAGAGAATGGGGGGGGGGGTTGGATAAGAGGTGGTGGTAAGGGGCAAGGAGTCCTGGGAGAAGGTGGTCAGGGAGCAGGGGGGGTTGGATGGGGTGGAGGTTCTGAGGGGGAAGTCAGGGGCAGGAAGTGGGAGGAGCATGGTCGGGGGTTGGGACCAGGCTGTTTGGGGAGGCACAGCCTTCCCTACTGGCTCTCAATATAGTTTCAGAACCCCGATGTGGCTCCCAGGCCAAAAACTTTGCCCACCCCTGGTTTAAACCCTGCCAAAAGCCTACTTTTTGTAAAAAATATTTGCTATAACGCTGGGTTTTCATTTTATTCAGGTTCTCTTGCATGCTTAAAAACAAAAACTTAATCTGTGGTAGCTACATTATTATTACCTCAGTACTGTGTAGTACTTCTGAAAGGTGATGGAGCTATTAGCCATCCATTCACAAGTAAATTGGGATTCAGACTCAGATCAATTTAAGTAAATCTGGGAGAGTGTATTGTTCTATTCACTTTGACTTTTCAGTAGAGTGAAATTACTGTGATGCAAATTGCTGGGGGAAAGTGGCAAAGTGGACCTGCCGGCAAATGAGAGCAATGGAACCAGACAGATTGTATATTTCATTATCAAAGAGCTATAACAGTAATGTCAAGTAGCGTTTGGCTTTTTAACAAGCAGCCCTTTAGTAATTGGGGGGAAAAATAAAACCAGTTAAGCAAACCCTTAAAATATAAACAAATATAGATAACCAGCTCCGATTTAACAGTGCTTTGACAAACGTTAAATGGATACTTGCCCCCATATGCAAATGGTATGTCAAATGATGCAGATTACCTAAAAGATGTTAGGGATTTGGGATGTTGGAAACCACAGGATGCCTGCTCCTTGTCATGTCCAGTGTCTAAGAAGCCTCCTCCATCTCTAGATTCTAGCAAACTGAGAGGGATAATGAGGGGGGGGGGGGGGAATGTTTTGTTTAGAGGAGGGAAAACAGAGCCATAATGGCTGACTTGCTGCACATTGTGTGAACTGTGAAACTAACAGCCTTCCCTGCCACCATCAGAACAAATGGTCAAAGCAAGATAAACGTATATTAATTTATTGCACGTGGGATGGGATAAAATATATTGATTAAATTGTTGTTGCTTACTGGAGGACTCAAAATGGCCTTCTGTGTTGAATTAGTTTTCTGGAGTTTTTTATATTCATTCCCTATTAAAGACTCTTCTAGCAGAAGAGGATCTAAGGGTATTTCTCTGCTGCATTGGAGGTGGGGGATGTGTGATTGATTGCAGTACATGTAGACATACCCCAGCTAGTTTTAATGTAGGTAGTGCTGGTCCTAGAACAATGAAGCCACAGCAGTGCAGGCTTCTGCACAGGCTGTGCCAAGCCTGCCTGATACGCTGGGTACGTATTCGGGCGGCAAGCAAGCACTGCAGTTTGTATGTCACTGCTATTGGTACCTGTGCTAGCTAGACTAAAGCTAGCTCCAGTATAACTCGTGTGCTGCAGTCACACCTTTGATTTCAGTGTAAACATACCCTTCATTTCTGAAGCAGTCATTTGCCCTTGGTACAACTTCTGGGAGTGATAACCGGCAACAGCCTTACGATTACTGATCCAAGTCCTGAAGCAGGAAGGAATAACACATCCTTCTCCATTTGCCTTTTTTGTATTTTACCTTGGTTACTTACTCTTCCTTTTTTCATCTCTTGCTGGTTCCAGGTTGTGGAAGTAAAGTAACAGGGAAGCTATAATGAAGACACTAAAAGTCCAGTTTCTCATTGGAGGCTGTTGCTTAATTGACAGGCAAAATAAAAGCCAGTAGTTGTGACTGGTGGACTGGAGGAGGAGAAATAAGATGTACAATTCTGTACTTTGAGTTACTCTGATTTTCTTAAATGTGTAAGCCCTAAAGCTGCTGCCCCTTGGCATGATAGTTGCCGAAGGATTTCATTTAGTTTTAATCTAAATATTTTTGCGTGGGTAAAATAGAACTTTTTTACAGTGTAACTTTCATGATTTGATTAGAATGAAATGGCCACAAAAGAAATTATGGTGTTTGGTTTAAATTTATAAACGGAAATTGGGAGTGTTAACTCCTTACTATGTGTGTGAAACTTGCATTGGAAAATCCCCCGGCAGCCCCTCATGCTCCTTCTCTCCCAAGGGACTGGGATAGGTACTTGAAACCACGAATAGCCCCTCTATTAAAGATATGTTATAATCTTCCAGGAAAGATGCATGTCCCCTTTTAACCACCTGCCCCCTCTGTAAACGTGCAGCATGCCTACATACATGAAAACAAAAAACTAGATTTCTATTGTTGTCAGAAACTGACCAAAGCCAACAAAAAGCCAAAGTTAATGCTGGGGCTTCCAGCAGAACATAGTGTCCTTGGCTTGTGTTGCTCTGTTTCACAGTCTTGTATTCTATATGTTAAGTGTATCCTAGTTTTTTAAGTGATTTCCTCTAAAATATTTCTGGGTTGGAGTAGCCTGTCTTGATGAATTTTGCACATGAATCAACCTCTTTGTAACCTATGTTACAGTAAGAATTTTAGGAATTTCCTTTATTAGGACCCGTTAGTATACTGCAGCCGCTGGGTGAACTGCATTGATTTCTAGGCAAAGTGACAGACCTTAGTTGAAATTGCCTGTATTTACAGCATACACTAGTTTTCTGTACGATATTCCTCTTCAGTAAGCAAAGTTTAAACTCCTGAAGTTAGTCTCTTGTTTATTCTTCTGAGAATGTTACTTCACTACTTAATACGGTCTCTGTGGGAAAACAGTGATTTGATTTTAAACCTTATTTCCAGGTTAGTCGACTTCCACTGATGGCATGTTGAAGTTCATTGAGCAGCAGCTGAGAGGGTGTCGGATCAGAAGGGGACTGCTCTAAAAGCTGGGCTTGCAACAACATGGGCCAGTGTGTCACTAAGTGCAAGAATCCTTCTTCCACCCTTGGCAGCAAAAATGGAGATAGAGAATCTAGCAGCAAGTCTCATGGCAAAAGGAGTGCAGTTCACAAAGAAGAACATACCTCAGTATGTGCAAAATCCTCTAGTGACATATTTGTCAATGGGACAAAGAAAACAGATACAGCTTTAGACTCTAGTCAACCTTCAGCTTTCTCTGGGGATGCAAAGAAGGAGCCTGTTTCCGGCACAGAAGAATCTTCAGCCCAAAGGATTGGGGAATTGTTTAGGAGATACAAGGATGAACGAGAAGATGCCATACTGGAAGAAGGCATGGAACGTTTTTGCAATGACCTCTGTGTTGACCCCACTGAATTTAAAGTGCTAGTCTTGGCTTGGAAATTCCAGGCAGCTACCATGTGCAAATTTACAAGGTTAGTTCCTACAGTACTTGTAAATAGAGTATATTTGAACATATAAAATATCTTCTGTACGCTGGTGAGAAGCCCTGTTAACTTTGCCTGCTCGTTCCTTTTACATATATAATTTGATTGAACTTAAGCCCCCCAAAATTATTTTATATATATCTATATATCTGAAAGGAAATGCCGTTCATTTTCTGCAGCACATCAGTCTTCTGTGTTTGAAGGCACACTTCAGAAATTATACTGCCTATGCTGAAAAGTGCATTCAAAATCTCTGAACTTCAGTGTAACACTGACATATCACAACTGGTCTTATCCTCTCAAGTACCAGCTTGCTAGTAATGTTAGATGCTGCTGAAACTGATTTCTATTTTATTGCATATGAGAGAGCTGTAACGTAAAGTTAGCTACTAACATCTGTGTAATCCACTGCACTTTTTTGCCATTACCATTCCGATAAAACAGCATGCTAAGTAAATTCATCTCCTGTTCAAGGTTCCCAGACTGTCAGTGTTGTACGTGGCATTTGTACATTCTAGGAGCCAGAGGCCAAACCATTTTTCCTTGTTTTTACATTTTTATGTAGCGTCTTTCATGCTGACCAGCAGCAATGCTTTTAAACACTATATATTTACAACCCCACTGAAATGTAGCTTTCTCTGAGGTGGAGGGTGGCAACCAGTTGCTTTTTAGCATATTTCACGGTATTGGGGAGAAGGGAAACTTCCTTCAAGGACACTGGGGCAAACTCCTACTTATACTTCTTAGGGAATTCTGCGCCAAAAAAAAATATGTGCACAATATTTTAAAATTCTGCAAATTTTATTTCAGTAAAATGTGGAGGCTGGCTACACAGAGGTGGGAGATCAGCCTGCTGGTTCCTCCTCCCCCCCCCCCCCCCCCACAGTTTAGGTAGTGAGGCTGCACTCAAACCTGACACAGTGCAAGGGCCGGGTTTGCCCCAGAAGCACCCTGGGTTCCTGCCCCTCTGCACCAGGTGTGGGCAGGTAGGCTCAGCTCAGCAGGATCCACGTGTGGAGGGGCTTAGTGGGGGGGGACCCAAATGTGGTGTGAGGGGGTTTTGTGTGGGGTAACCTGGGTGCAGGTGGTTCAGTGTGGGTCTGTGTGTGGGATTTAGATTCACAGGGGCTAGTGGGGTGGAGGCAACTTCCAGGGGCAATGGGACTCTGCAGGAGGGACCAGGTAAAAGTGGTTGGGGCTAAGATAGGGAGTCTGGGGGAAGGGGGGAGGGGGCTTGGTGCGGTGTGGGTCCAGGTGTAGCTGGTTGGCGCTTAGTGGGATGGGGGTCCAGGTGCAGGGGGGCTCAGTGAGGCTGCATGAGGTGTGGGGCTTAGTGAGGGTTTGAGTGTGGGTGTCTCTGTGGGTAGTGGTCTCAGTGCAGGAGTAGGGGTACGGATGTAGGAGGGAGGGACTCAGCAGAGGTCCATAGGTGGGGGACTGGAGCTCAGTGGAGTGGGAGTTTGGGGGGTCTGGATGCAGGATTGGAGAAGCTCAGCAGGGCGTTTAGGTGTGGGGGAATCCAGATGCATGGGGTTGGGCTGAGGGGCAACCCCTCCCCCCACGACTGAGGAGTGATGTAGGTAGGAAGTGGGGCAGACTATGGAGCAGGAGAAGGTTTCTGGAGGTTGCCATGACCACAGCCACTCTGTGCAGGGGAAGTACGTTCCTCCATCAGCCCAGTCAGGAACAGCAGGTGAGCCTGGCGCAGGGTAGGAGCCACGAGCTGGGAGCTTGTCAGGGGCAGTTCGAGGGTGGGGGGATTCTGGGAGTGAGGAGGGGGGCGAGGCTCAGTTGGGGGATTTGGGTATGAGGGGTCTGGATGCTTGGGGGTTGGGGTGAACGTGGGGTGGGTCTGACCAACACAGGCGAGGGCATCCCCAGCTCCCTCCACCCTGTGATTTACCTCTGCACCTGCTGCTCTGGGCACCCAAAACCATGCACTGGTGCTGCTGGGGAAGAAGCATATGACCACTCTTGCAGCTTCCCCTCAAAAGAGTCATTTTTCTGTGATTAAGCAAAGAAATCTGCGGAAGACATGAATTCCGTGCCCATGCAGTGGTGCAGAATTTCCCCATAAGTATACTTAAAAACCAAACTAGCCAACCAAAATCCTGAGTTTTTCAATGCCCAGTCAAAGAAAAGTTCACTATCTGCTCATTATGATATGAAACCTAACTATGGGAACTGGATGGGTCATGGAGCTAGTAGTAGAACAGAGAGTTTTACCTGTAGATTGTCAGGTTAAAAATGGCCTTAGATTGTAGGAACTAAAGACCATTTGTATATAACTGTTCAGTAGCCTGTGTAAATTGAGTTGGTGATCTCTGTTCAGTGGATGGTGAGCAGGTGCCTGATCATTGACTATCACAACCAGAACCCTTGTTTTGCAGTCTTGGCAGATCAAAAAACTGAAGGATCACTGCATTTCAAGTTGCCCTTTGAGAGTGGTGTCTTCAAAGCATTATTTAGCATCCAGGATAGCTTGCATTGATGTTGCCTGTACTATGCTTTTTTGGGGGGGAGAGGGGGAAAGCCTTCAAGCCTGTCAGTTGGGCATCTCTCCAGTGGCAAATTTACTTAAAAGTAGAGAGAAGGGGAAGTGTCGCCCATCCAGGCCAGTAGTGAAGGCCACACAGAATGATCCCTTTCAAATGTCAGTGGCACCCCAATGGTGTAATTTAACAATGCTGCAAACTTGAATTCAAAAGTCATTAAAAACTTCAGATTTCATCCTGAACAGGCTGTGTAGCAGCTCTCTGTGCTGACGGGTAAATACTTCAGACAAAAGGTGATCGTGTGCTGAATTTTGCAGTACTTGGCCTTACTAGTCTTATCAAAGGAGGTATATTTTTGGCTCGCTCTAGCTATATTCAGATAGGGTTTTATAGTCTCTGTGTGTGAAGGTACTAACAGATGTTTTTTCTTTTGCTAATAGGAAGGAGTTCTTTGAGGGCTGCAAAGCAATAAATGCGGACAGCATTGATGGCATTTGTTCTAGGTTCCCCAGCCTCTTAAATGAAGCCAAACAAGAAGATAAATTCAAGGATCTGTATCGTTTCACCTTTCAGTTTGGCCTGGACTCTGAAGAAGGACAGAGGTCTCTACATCGGGAAATAGCCATTGCCCTTTGGAAGTTAGTCTTCACCCAAAATAACCCCCCCATATTGGACCAGTGGTTAAACTTCCTAAATGAGAACCCCTCAGGAATCAAGGGAATCTCCCGGGACACATGGAACATGTTTCTAAATTTTACTCAGGTGATTGGACCAGACCTTAGCAACTACAGTGAAGATGAGGCCTGGCCTAGTCTCTTTGATACCTTTGTGGAATGGGAAATGGAACGAAGGAAAAAAGAAGAGGAAACCAAATGTATTGCATATTCAGACACAGAGGGTCCGTGTATAGAAGAACAGACTTAATAGCATTTAAGCAGCAGTGACAGAAATAACCTGTTGCCCTTCATTAAATGTAAACTCTGGACCTTTCTGGAAATTACTGAGGCTCCAGATTTTTCTACTTTACACCTTTCTCTGCCTTGTATTTGAAAGGGCTCTAAAATGCTGTATCATGGTCTAGGCACTTTCCTCATTTTGGTTATACCTTTAACTCTTGCCCTGAAGTATTTGACCCTGGCTACAAGTTAAAAACAGGTTTTTTTGTTTTTTTTTTAAAGGTTTCAGATTAGTATAAATCTGACATTTCTTGCACAACGTAGATCTTTTTGTTCGGTTTAAATTAACATTGCTAAATTATACAGTGCCAGATTCAAGTTTTGTATACTACGTCTATCAGGGCAGGTCTGTACTGTGTGTAGTGCTGTTTACATTGTTGACATTTTAGGTTATATTAATTTTAAGGTTTTATACCAATATGAATAGCAGTGCTAACTGCTAACTACAAATGCATTAATTCCCAGATAATAAGGCTCTAAAAACAATGTAAGCGACTGCTTCTTGTAATATGGCTAAATCCCATTTTAAGCTAACTCTCAGAAAACAGGAGTTCAGGTCATTCTTTTTTTGGAGTATTGAACTAAATGTTGGATTTTATTTTTGAAAACATACTGTTCCTGTCAGTCAACTAAATTGTAGTTCACACTCTATCTAAGTTACTTAAGCATCACATGCAAAAGAGCAGTGCTACCTCAGTTTTACTGGAAGTAGACTTCCTTGATGAATTTTCCTTTCTGCTGAAGAAGTCATTCATATTTTTATGGTTATGTGAAAATACTTTGGAGCCAAAGGTTCTGCTTATATGGCTGGCGAACATTAACAGAAGCAAAAAAGCTGCTTTCAGGGAAAACTGTGGTATGTTAAATCTGCTTTAATATATACTTGAGCTGTATTTTAAGTATTATCAACTTACAGTCGGACCCCGCAATACCACGACGATTGGGATCCAAAAAAACCCGATCACGATAAGTGTGGGGTCGCGGTATTGCGGGGTTCTGCTGCATCAAAGCAGCGCCCGTCGCCGCCATCGGGAGCCAGCTGTGCCCCGCACTATAAACGGATTCGCGCTATCGCGGGGTGCAGTATTGCGAGGTCCGACTGTACTTGTCTGGCAAGTGCAGTATACCTGTGTAGGGATGATCTCTTGCATTAATGTTGACAAATTTTTAACCTATATCTAATTGCTAAAGCGTAGTTAACACCCCTCCAAATTTTCTGGGGCAGTAACAACATTGGCACCCAATGAAAAAGTGAGTTCTTTATTGTGTTCTTAATGACAACATTGTAGATGATTCATTTAAGTCTGATTTAATAATGTTTAGGACTCAATTTATTGTTTTAAATTACCTGTACTGGGATTATTTGCCTGTTGTGACCTAAAAAGGGAGTTTTTATTAACACTGGTTGAAATTTTTTTTTTGTTATTGATGCTACTTTTTTAATTTTAGTATATCAGCTTTTTTATACTTCTTGGTAAAAGGGATAACTGCTGAGGCTTTCTATTAAGCTAAGCATTGGCTCCATATATTTGATACATTTCTATTATACAACTTTATTTTCGGAGTTGTAATTCAGGATCATAAAATGGCTTGCATTTTAAAAAACAAAACTGGTGAGCAATTAGTTCATATAGTCCAATGGCCCTTGTGCTGCAGGGCTCTTCAAAGCAAACTGTAAATTGCTACCATGCATCCCAGTGCCCAGGCAAAGCCCCCACCGACTCTCAGTGATCAGTGCATGCTAGCAAATCCAGTGACAAGCTCTCTGTTGGAGATCCTGCATCATTAACAATGCTTGTGTAATTAAACTGAAGTACGTATCTGTTTAGGAAGATGAGCTCCAATTATATCTTCTCACCATGATGAGAGGTTAATGTTTTATTTCTTTAGCAAGTGCTGAGTGCATTAGGGATGTGTCAAAAATTATGCAAAACGAATGTTGCTCCTGTTTCAAGTACAACAGAGAGTCAACTTTCAGGAGAAACCCAACTTTTAGGATGTGGCTCCTGGTAATTAAATATATGCTGAAGCTTTGTGTACGTTTTGTCTGTATACTGGCAAAACCATCTTAGTGTGGACATTTATATCCGTAAACAGGTGCTTTTGCTAGTATAAGCATTCTGGTTTAGTAAGAAAATTAAACAAAAGTACTTTTTTGACAGTAAAGCTGTATCTGTATTGGGCCGTTTGGTGATACAGCCATGGCTGGGAGTGAGAAATCGCACCTCAAACCAACGTTTCTATGCCAGCAAAACCTTTAAGTGTAGACCTGTCCTGAGCATAAATGGAGTGGCTCTTTATTTATAACTTTTAAGGCTACACATGTATTCTGTTAATGATCTAGTATCTTGTATTTGGTTTTTTTGTTTGTTTGTTTTTTGGTTAAATCACTTCACTTCCTCCTGAAAAGAACTTAAAATGCCCACAAATTGAAAATTGGTTGCTCGGTGTATACTTATTGCATGCACATAAGTACTAAATTGTGACAGTCATTATTTAATAGACTGGAACGGCTACAAAGGATTATGACCTAGAAACTGAAGAGTGGTTTTTAAGGTCTGATTTGAATTTGGATTGGGATACAGAGGAAAATTCTACAGCACACCAAGTGTTAGCCATTAGGTGTAATTCAGGGTGGTTTGCCAAGGCAGGATAGTGGCGGTAGTTGTGTGAAAGAGGGGAAATTCCGGTTGGAAAAAAGTTCAAACCTGGGTGGCTTGGTGCCATGCTGTTGTAACAAAAGGAAAGCCCTGTTCTATAGTTATGTACTCTACCAGGAATCATTCCAGCCTATTGGACATCAAACACTTATAATGCTAGCCAAATCTATCTTGAAAATAAGCCATTTATTTTCTATACTAAATTTCACTTTTGGATTACAAAAGAGAAACAATACAAAAAGTCAAGGTTGTGATTTTAAAATTGATGCAAACCAGGGACTACAAAGTCTAACAATCTGTTCTTTGCTTGAGTTGTGCCACTTTTCACAACAATGTGAGTGACAGACAGACAGTAGCAGTACTTGTTCTGGATTGCCTGACATTTTGATGATTCTAAACATCAAATATAGCTTTGCTTTTTAATGCTCACTATATTGGATTGGAGTTTTGTACATGTTCTGGGAAACCTTTATTAATCCTGGAGCCTCTGAGAATGTCCTTATTTAATGGTTGAACTGTGAACTTCTCCGCGGGAAAGGCCAAATATAGTCACATTTTTCATAAATATATATAAAATCTTTAAAGTGTAGATCAAGGAGTTATAAATCGGCATGATGCTGATAAAATTATTGAAACCATTAGAATTTTTTTGTGTTGCTGATTTTTAAAAAGGTCTAGCTAAAACTTGATGATGTAGTGAAACTACTATATCTTGGGGTAAGTAGCTGTAGCTACGCATTGCAAGTTTGTCAGCTGGGAAAATGGTCTGCTATCCAAGCTTCATGTCATTTTATTGCCTTCTTTTCTACACCTAAAGGATGTGACTCATGTAAAAACACTGAGTTTTAGACAGCTACATAGTATTGTGGCTCAGAACACCTTTAAAATTTAGTATCCCAAATTAATTGAAGCTCTGTCCTGCAAACTCCTTATTCCTGTGAGTAATGCCAATGAGGTCAAATAGGACTGGTCTCGCAAGCAAAGGATCCTTTGCAGGATCGCGCACATTGGGTGAGAGTCATGAGTGTGACTGATAATGCATTGAATGAGACTAGATGTTGAATATGTGAATCCATTTGCTGCAGGTGCTATTCTAAATGGAGAATTACAGCTTTAATATTGTGCAATTCTGCTACACAAACCACAGGAAAATAAAACAAGAAACAATAACTCATCTTATCACACATGTTCTGGGAAATAGCTATAACCCAAGAGGATTAGTCCTTGGTATTGACATGAGATGTTCTCAATATGAATATTCCTTTCATTTTATTTATGTAATATAAATAAAACTAGCCTCTTAATTTATAAACAATTTATGAAAGTGTTGAACAAGGAAACTCCATCTCTGGTCTCTGGAGATTAAAGTCACTTCAGCTCTAATATCATGGCTGGCAGCTGAAATTATATCCTTCTCCTTCATGGCATAGCCTTGTAAATTTCCAGGTCTTGTAGCTTTGTGTTCTACAGTATGATGTCACAGACAGCCTTAATTAGTTGGGTTCCAGACTCTACTCTTGGGCTGAGTTTCATGGGAAGGTGTGCATGTCTGAGGGCAGAATTTAGCCCTTCATGTTTAAAAATGAATCTGAGACACTACCTAAAGTGACTTAAAAAAGAATTCTTCAGTTTAGTATTTAATTAAAAGACTAAACACACATACATACTGAAGAATATGTACTCTAAATTCCTGTATATGTTTAAAGTTAGGGGTCTGCTTAATTTTGTCGTCATCAAGCGCGCACCCGTGTGTATGTAATAATCTTTCTTTCTCTCTCCAAACTATTGACAATATGAATCCAGTGATTCAAATTTCACTCTATCACTGCAATAAAATACATCAGACTGTAAGGCAGAAGGCTTTAATTCATTCACCATGTAATAACTAGTTGTTGATCTGTTCTTAGATTTATTGAGTGGTGAAGTGTCACCATTCTTTCCTTTCAGGATTTTATATCTGGATAACTAATCTACTTCATTAGATTGATGCGTCAGGTATTATCTGTCTCCTTAAGTTCACTGCAGTTTTCAAAGTACTGCCAGTAATGTGCATGCAGCTTCATTGAATCTTATAATGGACCATTCTCATGTATCTAAAAAATCCAGAACCATGTCAAACTGCAGGACAAGTTTAGGTCATTCAGGATGTTAGCTATTCTACAATGTTGGAGAAATACAGTGTAGTATAATGCAGTGATCAAAGTTACTCTTGTGGTGTTGGGGTGTCCCCCCCCCCCCCCATTTGGAGAGTATATAAGTAACAAAAAGCCCTTCTCTTGAAGATTGAAAAGCTGTTCCTTAGGAGCAAACAGGGTGGCCTATTCAGTTTGTTTCTTGGAATGTGTTAAGGACCCACCCAATGCAGTACCATGAGAAATGTTTGCATGTTTCATTGCCTTCCTTCCATGTTAGGCTGTAACTCAAGTATGGGCAAACTACAGACCAGGGGCCACATCTGGCACTTCAGACGTTTTAATCCGGCCCTCGAGCTCCTGGAAGCAGGGTCTGGGGCTTGCCCCACTCGTGTGCTGTGGCTCCTGGAAGCAGTGGCATGTCCCCCCTCCAGCTCCTATGGGTAGGGACAGTCAGGGGCCTTTGCATGCTGCCCCTGCCCCAAGCACCGCTCCCACAGCTCCCTTTGGCCTGGAACCATGGCCAGTGGGAGCTGCAGGAGCAGCACCTGAGGACAAGGCAGCATGAAGAGCCGCCTGGCTGCGCCTCTGCATAGAGTCAAAGAGGGACCTGCCACTTCTTTTGGGAGCTGCCTGAGGTAAGCACCACCTGGAGCCTTCCGCACTTCAACCCCCCGCCCCAGTCCTGATCCCTCTCCCACCCTCCAAACCCCTTGGTCCTGGCCCGGAACAGCCTCCTGCATCCCCAACCCCTCACCCCCTACCCCAACCTGGAGCCCCCTCCTGCACCTTGAACTCTTCATTTCTGGCCCCACCCCATAACCTACCTCCCCCCCCCCCAGTTGGAGCCCTCACCCCAATTTCATGAGCATTCATGGTCTGCCATACAATTTCAATACCCAGATGTGGCCCTTGGGCCTAAAGGTTTGCCCACCCGTGCTGTAATTGTAGCATTTTAATCCGTTTTGTGCCTTTCTTTTGTTAGGACCAATTCAGCTTCAATAGCTGTGTCCATTCTCCTGCCTCTCAAGATCAACGTGTAACTTTATGTTCAAAGAAAAGCAAAACAAAAAAAAAGTTCTTAAATTATTAGAGATTAATTCTCGCTTTGTTTTAATCTGTTTTGGGTGTTGTCTTCACATGCCACAACTTCTTCCCTCCCATTCAAAATGTACAGCAAAATGACTGTCTCTGTGAGTCTGATGTAAATGCTACACTGCACCCATAAGACCATTCTTCCAAACTCAGAGCTGATGTGGGTTTTTCCCCTGAGTGTGTAATCCATTTGACCTCTTTCACTGTCTATGCAGAAGCAAAATGAAATAAAAAATTGGGAATTTGTGAAGCAACAGGTTTGAACAGAATAGTTCTGCAAACAGCTTGCCTTAAAGGATTTATAGAAGTTATAGCAGTTCCTCTCTAGTAATCAACCTTTTCGGTCTTTAGTTTTATATAAGCATAACTGGTTTTGTACAATTTTTAAGCTCTTACCTTTGCATAGGTGCACTCTTCAAATAAGCCCCCTCTGAATATTTGTAGCTAGCTCTAACCACAGGCAGAAAAGCATTTTGTCTTTGTTCATGCTATAACTTTATTTTTCTTTAAATTATATTTTTGGAGCTGAAAGTTACCCGCTGTGGAATACATATTTACTTGAATATTGCCATTTATGTAGAACCAGCCATGAAATTTGTTTTGCTGTCCCTGATTTACTAAACAGGACAAGTCATGTGTGACAGAAATGACAGAGCTGCTGGAATTTCATGCAGAGGTCAAGGCTGGCTGCTGTTACACTTCTGGAAAGACCCTACTAGCATTAGAGGACTTTATAGCATCGTGCTTAATATTTTAAGGCTACAGTTTCTAGAGTATCTGTAAACCGTGATCTGCGTGTTTACTTTTTAAAGGATATTTTACTATCCGATGATTAACGAAAGGGGGAAAGGGAGGCAGGAGCAATGAAGGACCTAATCTTGCTTGTTGCTGAGCATCTTCCGTTCCTGGAGAAGGTGCTACTTGAGCTTGCAGGATTGACTCCTAAGGCTGGATATTTGGGATCCATGATGGCTGGTGTGAGGGGCTGTAGCAGCAGTGAGTCACTGAGTGTGTGAGGGCAAGATCAAGGAATATTGTCTCTGGAAGTGGACTGCTGAGAGTAAAATAGTTTGAGGAGAGCAAGATTTGTTCTTGTAACACTTAATATTTGGACAGATCAGAGCCCAGCTTAGTCTTAATTTTGTGACCAGAGGAATCATTTTTGTATAGCTTGCTTACCCCCCGAGAAATAACTAAAGCTAACCTAGTTCTGTTCAACTTTGGACAATCTCATGTGGCTTTCACTCAATTGTATGTGAACACAATGGGCTTAATATTTGTTCCCCGGTATCTATGTAATAAGTCAGTGGACTTGATTCCCTTGAGACATTCCTGCTTAAAACCAGCTGGGGGCAGGGAGAGATCAAAACCTTGCTAGAAGAGAACACTTCACCATAGTTACACAGTTGGGAATAGTCATAGGATTCATGTTTTCCCTTTTGAATTTACCTAAAAGGTGCTCAATGCCCCATCCAATAGTCTTCTCAGTGTTGGAAAATACTAATGTGTCATGTGTCTACAGGGCCATGCTTTCTCTTAAAATATGTAACTATCAGATGTGCTCTGCAATTTCAATGCTTGAAATTGTTAGGGGTGCATCCTGTTTCATGCAGTTCCCCCTTTTGTTTTTTAAAGGGATAGAGCCAATTTGAAACTTTGTATAACATTAGTTTCAGGTACTATATCTGCTGCTTTGAGTCCCCTTGCCAATATTTGTGATTTTACTGTTACACTTTTTCTCACCAGTTGTTACTGTGTGAAAGTCCCCCAGAGTGGAAACTCTGAATGTGCTCTACAAAGTGCTGTCAAATGCACATAGCAAACAAACTAAGAGATTCTATTTGGTTATAGTAATCTTGGGTGTGATTTGTTTGTTTTTAAGCAGACTGAGACCTTATTAAATAAGAGCATTAAATGCAGTCTGGTTTTTCCTTTCTCTAAAAAGTACGGTGTTGGTTTGTCCATTACCAACTTCTTGTAGACCATGTGCCAAATGTATATGAAATATTTTGGTGCTTTTTTTCTAATCTGATCTGCGGTTTATTTACCTGTGAGACTGTAAAAATATTTCTGTATTTAAATTATTCCTTAAAAAATCCATTAGTCACAATGTATTTTGACTACTGTAGCTCTGTAAATGTTTCAAAGCTTCTGGATTTCCTGTGTTCCAATAAGATTTGCTGGGGGAATAGCTACAGAAATTCAATCCACTGGAAAGGGAATTTGCAGCATTGTTCTGTGCATTACTGAACAAACGAACATGTTGGTGTTTACATAATGCACATTTTGGTTGGTGTTCACTGTTTTGTGTTAAAGCTTTGTATAAATGTCTTATTTAAAGCTGAAGTCTTTTTTACATACATTTTCAATTAAAAGGGGAAACTTTAATTATTTTTTTTAATGATTATAAATAGGATTGTTGCCAGCATTATTTGTCATCTCCATAACTTTTCAAACAGGATGCTGGATGTTTACCAACTAAACATTGGCTTCGCTACTTGCAATGAAGTGACTGCTCCATTTAATTGTGTGACGGGGAAACGAGCCTTTTACGTTGCAGTGCAGGAATCAAAGGCTACGTCCACACTGCAGCTGGGAGGGCACTTTCCAGCGCAAGGAGAAAGACCTGGTGTTAGGACACTAGCTCAAGCAGAGCTAAAACTGCAGTGAGACACAGAGTGGCTCAGGTGAGCTGCCAGAATACGTACCCAATAGGCTGGGCCAGCTTGTACTCAGGCTGCTAGTCTGAGCTGTTGCTCATGTCACTGTGGCCACACTATTTTTAGCGAACTAGCTGGAGGAGAGCTGATGTGTCTGTCTACCTGTGCTAGGAAGCACTCTCATAGCCGCAGTGTCGATATACACCAAAGCAAGGAGGTGTGCTGGGTAAAGCTAGCCATCACTGGGGCCTCTACTTCTAAAGAGTTCAGTCCAACTCCTGGTTGAAGACAGAATCTTGCTATTGATCTCAGTGGGAGCTGGATCAGTCTGGCATGGATTGGTCACCTAGCATCATCATCTATATATTAAAATATGATGTAGTAGAGAAGGTGGGCCAAGGTCTGCTTGGAGTGGGGGATGGGATCCCAGACAGGGAGCCAGTTCCAGCCAGCTGATTCTCATGCTGCCGCCACCCTGGGCTCCAACTCATTTGGAGAGAACATTCCATGTTCAATTATGGTCCTTAGGCTGGGATATATTTTAGGAGTTCATAGTCCCTTCAATCCACAGCCAATCTAGTGATGTTAGTGAGAGCTTTGCATAGAGCCTGAGGACAGTACAGTCTTTGTAACTAAACTAGTTGCTGTTTATTTGGTACCTGTGTCACATTCACTATTGCTTCCCCTTTAGGCCACTGCTTTTTCTTTCCTTCCTTCAACAGATTCTGTCTGTATGTCTGACATCTGTATCTTTATTTATACGTCTGTGGTATGAATGCTTTCAGCTGGCCACAGAGGGGCGTTCCACTCAAAGCACTGCATATTCAGGAGACACAGAAGGGGACTGAGCTGCTTAATGGACAGTGGGAATCTTGCTTTGTCTGTGCTAAGAGGGAAGAAAATGTCTCCATTCATTGTTTTTGTTGGGAACTTCCTTGGATGGATCACAGTAGAGTGTAACTCACCTGAGTAACTTGAATTCCTTTGTCCCTGTGGGAAAATGGTGAGTGGGATGTGGTTGGGGGGTGTTCTAATATCTCCACTGATTATTTTGGCCTGTCCTTAATCATTGTTTTACAATTGAATGCCTCTTCAGGACTGTGAGATAGTTCAGTCTGATTAATTCTCCTCTTTCTCCAAACCATGCACACTTAATTGCTTTCTTACTGGGGAAAAAAATGTTCCTCTTTTTCAACTGGAGCATTACTGTCTCACTACCAAATGAGATATTGTTTAGTTTTTTTAGGGGGTCCTGCTTTACTAAGTTAGCAGCAATTAGTTAACCTGTGATCACATCAAGCAAGCCATGACTGGGGGGGAGGGAAAATATTTGTAGCCTACGAAAGACAGACCAACATCCTCTGCTCTCAGATATGAAACCTACCTCCAAAACTTGGCCTAACCCAAAAGGTTACAGTGCTGCTCCTCCTGCCTAGGGAAGTCTGCTGCTCTTTACCCCATGCACTTTATGTAGATGTGGGGTCCTGGTTTCCTATCTTCTGCCCAGTGCAACCTCCATCATTATGCCTATGTGAATTTCACGTTGGGTACTTTTTCTTTGCTCCTGCTACAGCCTGAGTTGTAATTTTTCCTCTTTGGCCATTTCCACTTTTTTCCTCCTAGGATGTGAATCATAATTCCATCATCCCAAGGGCAAAGTAAAGTGCTTTTCTATGAAGTGTACCACTACTTCATTGACATTGAAAAGCAGAACACACATCTATAAGAGACTTTACATGAAATGTTAATTGAGGCCCAATTTCCAGCAGGCTCCACAACAGCGTGTAGCAGTCCTACAACCTCAAAGAAGCTTTCTGGGGGACAGATGTACATTAATTTTGCATAATGTGTCTCAAGAATAGGCCAAGTGAAAACCACCCAACTGACAAGTATCCTTAGGAGCCCTTTACAGATTTACCCCCTCTTTAGATACGGATCATTCAGCTTCTAGAAAAACTGACCATCCTAATTTATCAGTTTTGCCTTGGCAGTATCTGCACACACACCACTCCCTAAGCACTGTGCTGGCCACCAATCAGCCTAAAGCACAAAAGCTAGAAGTGTCAGTGCAGCGACCATTTCTTCTATTAACAGCTTTGAATTTTTATTTTTAAATGTTTTTTAAAAAAGTACCAACACTGCCTATTATTCTTGGGGGATAGAATTCATTTAAAGCAATCTTAAAAGACTTTTCTAAAACCTGGCAGGCTGCCAGGCACCACTACTGCTTTCTTCCTTTATTCCCATCAGACCAAGGCCAGAGAATGATCCATAAACACTGCAACATAAAGAAGAAAAATCTGTTACTAATGTTCTTCAGAGCAAATGGTCAGTGGCAGTAAGCTAGCAGCTAATCACCATTCATCATGGTGACACCAGCCAGCTTCAAGAGGCTGAAAACCAGACTCTGGTATTGTAGGGAGCAAGGTAGATTTACCCAAGAAAGTTTATAGTATATTCATTAGAACAATAAAATGGATCTAGGCCTTGATTCTCCCTTGGGTGGGAAAGGCACAGGAGGGTCCACACTCCTTGTTTCTTGGTATGAGGAAATGTTTCCCAAGACTGGACAGAGACTCCATCCTCTGGAGCCAGGGGACATGCTGAGAGTCATGATCTAAGGCTGCCGTTCGGTCCTTGCTGGTGGAGTGACCTCCCACAGACTATTCTGGCAATGGATCTGATCCTTGCAGCAGGCACTCTTGTTCAGGACCACTAGTTGCCTCCCCCTTCGCTGGATATGGGACCCAGCAGGAACTATCAGTTTGGAAGGGGTGAGAATATTGTTAGGTGCAGGGTTGAGAGGGAAAACATGATAGAGAGTGAATCCTAGCTTAACTCTGGACTCTGCAGTAGGTTTCTCAGGGGGACCATGCACAAAGAGCCCTTTTCTATACTCTTCCACCTGAGCTCTGATGAGTAATTCGGGGGGAAAGATGAGGGCTTCATCAGCAAACACCACACACGGGAAAATACAGCAATTACTTCACGGCTGCCCACAAGCAAATACTCTCTACAACCCCAGGCTTATCTGCAGCAAAATGACTGCTTATCCCCATAAAACCCCTTCAAACATGATTCTACACTCAGGGCTTATGTTCAAAGGACAGAGAATTCAAATATAACTACTACAGAGGCTTATCCCAGAGTTCAGGCTTCCCCCAGGACTGAGTAGGTAATGCAGTATTCCATGTGGAGCTTAGGAAAAAATACACTTGCACTAGATTGCATATACCAGCTGCTGTAGAAGGTTGAAAGACCACACTGTGAATCCCTTGCTGGAGCTCCGAACAGCCAAACCAGTCTATTTAGTACACAAAGGGGCTGATACGCAATTGAAAAATAATTCTTGATGTTACAGCAAGGTGATGAAGGGACCTCAGTATGTCAAGTCCAGTCCCCTTCTCTGAGGCAGGACTACATTTTATCTAAACCATCCCTGACAGGAGTTTGTCTAACCTGTTCTTAAAAATCTCCAGAGATGGAGATTCCACAACCTCCATAGGTAATTTGTTCCAATTCTTAACTAGTATGTTTTTCCTACTGTCTACTCTAACCTAAATCTTCCTTGCTGCAATTTAAGCCCATTGCTTCTTGTCCTATCGAGAACAATTTATCACCCTCCTCTTCTCACTAGATGTGGTCCCAAGTCAAAGATGAAGCATCTCAGTAAGGACCGTGTTCGGACGTGTGCACACCTGCTGCCTGGGCTGAAGCTGTTCTATTTATAAATGCAGGACTACAGTTTCCAGAAGTGCCAACCTGGCTCTTTACATGTGTGCCTGAAACTCATTACTAGCAAGACTGGAGGGCATGAAATGACATTCATTTAAAATAGGAGGGGGTGGGGGAAGAAACCTGTATCCAAGACAGCAAGGCAAGTGAAGGATGACAACTGAAATGAGAAGAATTTTCTTGGCAGTTTAGCAAATTGAGGTATAGAGACCTAATCTGAGACCATTCATCATATCACAATTGGTTTCAATGCTCTGGCTTAACTAGAAGCTATAGGCCTGACGCAGTAGTTACTGGATACAATTTTATTCTGTATGCATGTTACGTAAGCAGTCAAACTAGATGATCCTCATAGTCCCTTCTTGCCTTACAAGCTATGATTATATGAAGAATCCCCTCCACTCCCCCTTGTCCAGCGTTAAATTTCATTGTAATTTGGGAAATACTAACTTGCTTGGCAATACACTGTTCTCTGATCACTTTGAAAACTATTTGTAAATATTACCTGTTCACACCTGGCAACAGAACAACACAAAGTGTATTATTCTCCAGACTTCTATAAAGCTTTTTAATACTGTGGTCTAACTTCTTCAGCTTTTGCCTTAGGTCTTGCTCCTGTGTAAAATAGAAACAAAATGGTACTAGTATTAGATCCTATTGTGCTAGGTTTTACCAGCAATTCAAGTATGACTGCTGCCTTAAAAGCAGTTGGACCAGTTCCTCCTGGATGTGAATGTAGAATATGCAAACCAGTAATCTTCTGTTGGCAGTCTGTGACCAGTCTGAATGGCCATGGATAGATGGGTGGTACCTTATCTTGTTATACTTACCTGGTTTCTCCAGGTTGGAATTGAAGCATGGTGACTGTGGAGCTGCGGGAGATCACAGGACGGTTGCAAACCAATTCACAATTTTATCTAGTAAAGATTTTGTTCTTTCCCTTCCAGGTACTCAACCATGGAGATCCCCATCAATCAATACTCTTTATTAAGCCATGTCCACTGCATTTGACCCCCTCTTTAATGTTTCTCCCCACATATTTCATTTGAATGCTGGGTCTTTTTGCTTTTGAAAAATGTAGGTCTCTGATTCCTCCATAGCACTGCATTCTGGTGAAATCAGTTGCACTGGTCTTTTGAATTTGTCTGTTTAGCAGATGTTGTATTAAAACATGCAACACATTCCATCTTCAAGCTGCTTTACAAATATTAATTCATTCTTAAATCACCCCTCTGTCCCAGAATAAGGTAAACCCATTCTCTAGATAGGAATCTGAAGTTAAAAATTTTGTCCAAAGCCATAGAAGTGTCTGACCTATGATTGGAAACTCTGGTTTCCCAGCTCCGAGCTGTAGTCACTCCACTCTAACTTGCCTTATGATTTACTATGACAAAATATTTAACTCACAGAGGTAGATAGTTGTTCCTTTTTCATGTGTAGGATGTGATGTGCCAGCTGAATAGGCTTCCCAGCATTACGGTCCATATGACAAATCCATCTGTGGAGGTGGCTAGGAGTGAGAGCTTTCCTACTTTGCAGTTGGCTGCCTTCAGCTCCTTGCCTGTTTATCTCTTGAAGAGCCTCTAGGGCACTTTCTGCTGTTTGAAACTCTTAAAAGAGGGAGGGAAAAAACAAGTACCTTAGGTCAGTAGTCATAGTTCAGAAAGCAAATGCAACTCTGCTTATGGGAGACTAGGCCTAGAGTCACTGTTGTAGCACAGTCTCACAAGGCGATCATTGTCTTCTGCTTCAATGTAAGCATCGGACTCTGTAGAGTCACAGGTTCAAATTCCAGTGGAGTGTGTTCAGCATTTCAGCCATCCCTGGGTAGGTCAGCTGAATTCTACACAGCTTACTGGCTGGATTAGATTAGTCTTTTTAGATGAGACCATGAACGGAGTTCCTGACAAACAAGCCATGACACTTTGTCAGATTGCAGCCTGCATGGTAGCCATTTTCTACCCCCAAGGAATTTCAGGGCTGGAGTGTATATACGGTTCGTGAAGCACTTCGGGACTCCCTTAGATGCAGGAACTATTAATATCTTAAGTAGTATGAATTTTTTAAAAACTCCTGTAAATTTAAAGCAAAATGTAACTACATGAGTGATCGGGATTAGGCATCTGGCTAGAAATAATCCAATAACAATGCACAGTGTCACCTTACTCTACAGGGAGTATAGTCTCCACTAACTTCAATGGGAGGCCCAGGTGAGGAGTGTCCCCAAAATTAGGCCTATTGGGTGTCATAAGCTACGTTTACTTACTCAGGAAACAGTAATTTCTGTGCTTTCCATTTTTGAGATCTCTAGGCCAGAAAAGAGCTTGCAGGTCTTTCAAATGATTGAATTTCTCTTGCAAGTCTGTCTCAGTTAGGGTTTTCTTCACCCCTGCCACATAAATCACACCTTGGTTTTCAATATCCATTTCTAGCTCTTTTATCAGCGTGTCACAGTCGAGCATCATCACAGTGATGGGTCTCTGAACCTGGGAGTATCAAAAGGAAATACATGTAACATGCCAGTCTGAGCTGTTTTAGGGATTATGGGTCTCAGGAAGTCTACCTTCTATTTACAAATTACGTTTTTCCCTCCATAAATCTGACAAACAAGTTTGTCTAAAGAAAAGGAGTGCAGCTGTTAAACATTCCTTGGGTTATGTACCTGGAGGGGCTAAGGTGGCTCGCTGAGCCAATTAACTCCCAAACTGCACCTGGAGGAGGAGCCAGGGAGCAGGGATTAATTAGATGAGGTTCAGCTGGATGAGAACAGAGAGAGCCTGTACAAAGCCCAGGAGCTGAGAGCAAATAGGGACTGCAGAGAAGTTTGGAATACAGTCAACTCCTGGGGGAAATGGAGGGTGTTTGGCACTATAGAGGGTGATCCATATTTACTCCCTGGGAGGAGGGGAGAGAACCAGAGAGGTAGGAAAGACTATGGGATAGGGCAGACTAGGCTGCTGATGAGAAGGCCCTGGGACTGGAATCCAGAGTAGAGGCTGGGCCTAGGTCCTCCTACCAGTCATTGGGGAAGTGGCACAGAGCAGGCAGTGGAGAGCAGACTGCCTGGGGCAGTTTGTGCTGAAGATTTGGATACCCCAGAATGGGGGAACATGCATAGTGACCTTGCTGGTGGGCCACATCATGCACAAGGAGCACCCAATATCGCAGAGACAGGATGAGTGACCACCAAAGCAACATGCGGTACCTGGAAGGCACTAATCCTTCAGAGCAGCCAGGAGACAGCACCCCTAACAGTCAGTGGACCCAATGATGGACAGATAATCTTAAATGCAATTAGATGGTAAGAATCTAGTACAAGGAATTACTGACTATATACCATTTTGAGAGATGACCAGGTCTAGACACAGCAAGATTGACTAAGGTGCCATGACAACCTTAACTAATAGTCATTGAGGACATCTAGCAACCTGAACCCTAAGGAGGGTGTACATTCAGAATGTAAGGCTGGGTTCTTCCATTGACATGCCGTACAATCTAGGGGATGTCACAACCTTTCTGTAACCAAATCTCTCCATCTGCAAAATGGTTTTAATTACTTCTGTAAACTTCACCGGTGTTGTGAGGTCTAGTTCATTACTGCTGGTAACATTCTTTGAGAGTCTGATAGAAAAAGGCTATAAAAGTACTTCATGTCCATATTTAATGTAGTCCTACACTGAATATAATTCAGACTTAGCACATCCTTATATACCTTAATGCAGGACCCTGCAACATCAGCTCCATTCAGACTTTCCACAGCAAGTTGAGCAGATTCTAATACTTCATACTGGATACAGATGTGGGGCTTTTTAAAAGGAAGAACATTACACTGAGTCTTCTATTACAATTATGGTATCTCTCTCCTTTCACAAATTTAACAGGTGTTGGAAAATATCCTAAAAAGCCTTTTATAGTCTGTATGTAATGGTTTAGACACAGCATTAAATAGGAAATTTCATTGCTTTAACTTAATGCACAACCCATTGTTTTGCCATAAGGGCCTTAATGCTCTTCCCTCCACTAACGAGAGAAAATCTCCATTGCCCCAGTATAAGACTCCTTATCCTAGACTCTTATGCTACAGTTTCTTTGAAAGACCACTGTTTGAGCTAATAGC